>BSBM01000848.1:6592083-7946666 GCA_027924585.1 Larix kaempferi
AATTCTGAAAAGTCCTCTACTTCGTAGAACATTCTCCATACGAGATTTTCACGAGAAATAGTTGGAACTGGTAAGTAGAATATCACAAGGGGTAGCCATATTTGTGAATTAATGACTGTAAAAGAAAAAACCAATAGTCTGGATACTAAGAGCTCGAAAAAATAGGTGGTTTAAAAAAAAACGGCACTGAAAAATGACTCTGTATGATGAAATTATGCTTGAACAAAAAAAATGTTGAAGATGTCCCCAATAGTGACGTGGGAGCTAGAGAATATCCAGCAAAATAGAAGGACCCCTCTTCTCGAGATTAACATTTGACAATCACTTTATAAGAATGTTGCTTTAATTGAATAACTTTTGTAAAATAAGTGATTCACTTTTACAATGATATTACTTTAAATAGTGCAACAATAAAAAAGAACATAAGTGACTCACTTTTTATTTTTATTTTTATTTTTATTATTTAAGTGAGATGCACTTTTACAATAAAGTAACTTGAAAATAGAAATTGTATGCACTTTTTCTATTAAAAGTAACTTCCTAGGACTTGAACTCAAGACCTATTAAGGAATAAAGCAATTTTGAATCAAGTGAGCTACATTAAAAGATATGTAAAATAAGGGGAGGAGGAAGGGAGCTTTTTCTTTTTTAACTCTTCTTCCTTGGTTTCCGTGGTTGTCTTTTCTCCTGCAAATCACACCACAAACAAAGACAAAGAAAAAAATTTTCCACACTTGTGGAGTTAGATCTCGTTAGCTTTCCTGGAAAGTCTACATTTTCTCTCGGTTTCTGATTTGCCGAGATCGCACAAGGTGCACAGCAAAGAGCATACGCAACTGAGAAAAACACTTTCCCTTTCTATTTTCGATTCGCTGAGATCGCACAAGGTGCATGGAAAAGAGCATATGCAGACAGGGAAAGCAATAATCCAAAACAAAAAAAAATTAATAATAAAAACTGATAAAATATGAAATATTTTTTTTAAAACGGAAATAAAAAAAACGTCACTGTAACATTATACCTTCAGATCTGATGAAATACGCGTTTCTAAAGCAACCGTGAAACGTTTTTGATCAAATGAAAACTATTTCCCAATGGAAATGGCGCTCCGGATGCAATTGAACACCTCCCACAGCCAAGAAATGCACAGAAATACAAGAACCAGAAACCCTTTCAAGTTTCGGCAACAATAGTTCAAGATTTAGATCATAACCGGAAGCGGCTCTTCATAAAAAATCTGATACCATGTTCAGGTACATAGGGTACTCCCAAAAGACCGAACACGTAGAGCAACTACTTCACACAAATAGATTATAGATCAGCACATCGATTTTTTAACATGGCTTAAACCCTCAAGAGGGAAACACTCCACGGCTCTGGCTAAATAAATTCTACGGAGCAATTTATTATGCAAAGAAAGAAAGTTACAAATGAGCTTCTCATAATCGATCAACTAAACAATGACCCTCCATGCTCTTTAAATAAAGATCATGGACCAATCGGGTGTTAAGCCATGGATCAAGGTTAGGTATGATCTAACAGAAGTTGAGCCATCGGATCACAACATATCATGACCGTTGGATTAAATATTTACAAATGCATACTAATGCATACTAAAGAAACACACTTTTCCTAACGGATATATTACACAAGTTGATCTTAACTAACTTCTAAGTGTCTAAATATTCTAACACTTCTAGAACTAGGAAGTAATGCATCAATCCGAGATCTTTCATCTCAAATTCTATAGCTAGCTTCTTCTTGCTTTCCATGATCTGTTTCTCATTCCTTGTCAGAAAGAGATCATCCACATACAGTAATAGTATGACAGGTTCATCATCTATAACCTTAAGATAAAGGTTAGGATCAGCTTTACATTTGGTAAAGCCCAAGCTTGTCAAGAAGCTATCAATTCTCCCCTCGTGACTGAACATCATTCACACTCTGCATTGAGTGTCCTTCTACATATCTATCTGTGCCATCTCTTGTCAGATGGGTCTACTAATATGAGCCTCATGATCATTCGAACTCTGTGGTGAGTTCCTTCTTGCATCCATCTAAGAGAAGAATTTCATATATATATAGACACCATCTTCAACCTTGTATCAAAGGTTGAAATTCGCATCACCCATGGTGATCATTAAGCTTATCAAATGACTATCGATCCTGGGTACTGGTATAGAGCTTTCTTCAATTACACCATTAAGAGAATGGTCTTATCTAGCCACTTGGAGCAAACATCTCGTCATGATCCTCTTCCTCTTTCTAAGAGAATCTTCTAGCCACGAGCGTTCTATATTACGTTTGATTTGTAAGTCTTCTCGGTTAACATCCATCACTTGTTCAGTGTTCATCATCCTTCTTTTGTAGATCATATCACATGATATTTCCTACAAATCAAAGTTAATTATATGATTAGTAATACTTCATAATCATCAAATCATGTTGACATGATAGCCTATAATGCATACAGATATGATTCACATAGTTATGCAACTATCTTGACCAATACTTTAGCACAACACTTTTCTATTTCCTGTATGCATATAGTGGTTATCTAGATTCCTTCCATCTCTACAAGAACATACTATCAAGAGCATGCACAGCTCTCAGCATGCCAGCAAAGAGTTTTCATTCTAGATAAACAATAATGGGATGTTTTTCCAACTTACCCATCATATGCATATTAGTAGTATACTGTTCAATGCTATACACCATGCATCATATATTCTAGGAATACAAATATGCATACAACTATTACGAGCAATATCATTAACTTTTTCAGAGATTCAAATAATAATTCAAATACTTATCTTTTATGTTTGTGTGGTTTCCTCCTGCTTGATCTCTATTTTATGATAGCATCATTATATGTCTTTGAACTTCTATCCATTCTATACTACTATGCATGCTTAAGTGTGCACAAGTCTCATCCTCATGATCTCATACATAATCATACGTTCATTAGTATAATCTCAATACTATCAAAACATTATGATTCTAAATAATCTTAAGTATGTATGGTCATGATCATTTCATACACATGTATACTTCGCTAAGATCCTAACACAAAGTAGGATTTTAACTTGATATAGGAAAACATATCTAGATCATTATACCCAAACAATATCTTCTTTGTTCTCTTCAATGATTTAGACACCTTGTGCTAGAACCTTCATATCTCATAAATTAAGCATAGTAGAACAAAGTCATACATACCTCGTAAGTAGAGCTTCTATGTGATCAAAGACTATGGATGAGTCTTTGTCTTCATGTCATCATGGTCATAGAACTCAATTTTTCTTTCTTGATATATCTTTCATGTTAGCAAACAACATCATCCTGATACAACACCACAGGTGCATTAGTACAATCATAAGTGTCATAGCCCTAATCAATGAATGTCTTCTATCATTCACATGCATTTGTACTTTTACTAAGGTGATCAGACAATCTAAAACTAATCATGATTGTACTAACCTCAATAATATGAAGACAAACATATTATAAACTTAATCATGAAACAAATTTCAAAACATACCTGTATCTTCTCAAGTCATACATGTCGAGTAGTCTTCTCTATAAGGGTAAAACCCTAACCATCCAAGTTAGATCACTTGTAAACATGTTATATATGTTCATGGTGCTATGATGATAGAATATGAGTGCCATGTAAACGTTATTCATCGCTTCCCTATGAGTCTCCCAACTTTGCTAAGGTTTCTTCTTACTTGGAAACCCTAATCTTCAATCTCCTTCCTCCCACAACATTTTGATGGAGGATTGATATCTGTGATGAATGTATTTCAAATCCATTATCAAAGATTCCAATGTTGTATCATGTGTCTCCAACATTGTATTATGTAATACCCCAATTTTGACCCTTAGGAAATATTGGCTCTAATGTAAATATTGTAAATACGCGATGTATGTTTCCCTAGCGTGGAGCTCAAGGCCAAGGCCCCGCTAGTTTATGCTCGGATTTTATTTAAATTAGACACGCTTGATATTTTGTTACCCACGTGCTATTAAGCCATGGGATATTGTAAATTGATGTAAATATTTAACATTGAAATAAAATACCAAAAACTGGCTATGGAGGCAACGAATGAGAAGGGGCCACGTGTATCCACTAGGGAGTGGTGAGGGGGCTATGGGATTAAACCCTAGGCTGCCATTTGTCATTATGAGAACCCATTGACTTCCCTATGTGACATTAATGCCTGCTGTAAGAAGGTGGTTGAGATTTCAGCCCATGGCTTCAATGGAGCATGGGCAGCCCTGAAATTCGTAGGGGTGGGCATGGGCTCTGATTGCTTGGGCAAGAAGTCACTCAACCTCATGGGAGGTTGCTTGATTCTCACCCCAGTCCATTGTGAAACTATCTAGCATCATTCCCATCCAAAAACGTGTGCCAGCAGTGAGGAAAAACCAGAAATCGCGACCTTGAGAGAACCCAGTTTTTGAAAGACCAAAAACGTCCAGATTTGGCATGGGACAAGGAAATCCAATGGGGAATCCATTAGCATGAACCTTGGGGCGAATTTGGGAGCATTATCTACCCCGAAATCAATGGGAAAACCCAGTTTTTGCAGCTCAGAAAACGAGTGACGGATTTGAGTATTTGGTGAGCAGAATGGTGAGGAATCAAGTGAGGATTGACTATGCAGAGGATGGGTGTGCTTGATAAACCCTGTGAAGGCTAGGATCTCAAGGGTCAGCAGCTGGACCTTTCTATGCCCATCCTGAAGAGCACTGGAGGGAAGAGTTGCCTGAGGGACTGTGTAACAGAGAAGGGGATCTTCCTTGTGTTGGATGTGGTAGGTAATGTGGGTGCCTGACTGTTGAGCCCACTTGAGATGCCTGTAGCTCTGTGGTTGAGCTCGCTGGCTTAGCACTACCCTCCTCTATCTGCTTGGATGCTTGACTGAAGCCATGGCTATGAGTGAACCCAGCTAGTCCTCCTTAGTGGATACACAGCCCAGCTCGGGGGTGACCTCTCAGCTGAAAGAACACAAGCTGGACAGAGGTCTACGGTTGGGAGGAACGTTGCCCTTCCATAGCCAGTCGTTTGGACCATTACAGTTCAAGATAAGTATTTTGGGAATTAATTTATATACAGACTGTGTTTGCAATGCATTCAATCTGAAGGATTGATTATTCCTGTTAATGAAATGAAATGCATCATGTTTTATGCAGTGTGATAAATTGTCCATGCTTAATGAAATTTAGTGACTGCTACATGGTTGATATGTGTATGCTGAACGCATGAAGAAGTTGTATGCACATGTAATGTTTAGTTTCCGCTGTGTAGTTATTGAGTTTATGTCTGCATCCATAAGTTTTAAATCGCATGCGTTAAGAGTTAATTTATTTGGGGCTAAGCCTGCCATAAGCCTGTGTGTTGATTAACGTTTCCCCTCCTTGCATTTGATGAAGGAAGGGGGCCGTTACAGTTTGGTATCAGAGCTGCGTCGCAGCACTGGGCCGCTATGGGCCAAAACTGATAGTAAAGAGAAGAGAAGAAGTTAAGTTTTTGGGAAAAATTTTGTTTAAAAGTCTGTTTTGAAAATTTTGTTTAAAAACTGTTTAAAGACTGTTTCGGAAGGGATTCCCGAATGTCTTCCGCAACTGCGGAAGCATTCGGCGAATCGTTCCGAAATCGCGGAAGAATTCAGCCAAAGGCTCCGAAACAGCGGAGAAAAATTTTGTTTAAGTGAAAAATTTTCTAAGTGTCGGCGTGAAAATGAATTTTCGGAAGGAAATCTCTTCCGAAATTGTGGAAGGAATTCTCTTCCGAAATTTCGGAAGGATTCCGTGAATCGTTCCGCAACGCGGAAGAGTTCGGCGAGTCGTTCCGAAGTTGCGGAAGACTTCGGCGAATCGTTCCGCAACGCGGAAGAGTTCGGCGAGTCGTTCCAAAGTTGCGGAAGACTTCGGCGAATCGTTCCGCAACTGCGGAAGACTTCGGCGAATCGTTCCGCAATTGCGGAAGACTTCGGCGAATCGTTCCGTAATTGCGGAAGACTTCGCCGAATCGTTCCGCAACGGCGGAAGACTTCGCCGAGTCGTTCCGCAACTGCGGAAGACTTCGGCGAATGGTTCCGAAACGGCGGAAGGATTCCGCGAAGGGCTCCGAAATCGCGGAAGGATTCGGGAAAGTCTTCCGAAACGGCGGAAGCCTTCGCCGAATGGCTCCGCAACGGAAGCCTTCGCCGAATGGCTCCGCAGTTGCGGGAGAATTCGCCGAATGGCTCCGTAGTTGCGGGAGAATTCAGCGAATCGCTCCGCCATTGCGGAAGCGTTCGCCGAACTGCTCCGCATTGCGGAAGCATTCGGTGAACCGCCCCGCAGTTGCGGGAGCATTCGCTGAACCGGCCCGACGAAAAAAAAAAAAAAAAAAAAAAAAGTGCCAAAAACTCAATTTTTTGATAGGGGGAGCACCGGGGCTCAGAATGGGATGATTTCTGTGGGGCTCGGAGGCCATTGACGGGGGCCATGAAAGAACCAGTGAAGACCCCGAGCCCATTACACTCCAATTTGATAGAAAAAGGGAAATAGTGACTTTTGAAGGATAGAGTCCCGAGGCTTGACAGAAGGTCGGTTTGAGCTGAAATTGATCAGGCGCGGCCATGAAGCAGGCACAATGTTAAGTTCCGAATCTTGGAACCAAACTCCAAAGGATGTGGAGTCGGGGTGAGCAAGAAGGCCAAAAAGCACTGTTCCGGGCCACTTTTTCGGGATTTTGAAAAGCTTGTGGGCAGTAAAAGTGACCCTAGATGTGGAAGTCAGAAATTTTACTGAACTAGACATTTCATATTCTCATTAAGACAGACAACTTCCGTTAGACGAAGATTTCCCAGAAATGCACCGTTTGGGAGATAGCCATTTTTGGCCCAAAATTTGGAATTTTGGAAAAATGTGAAAAGAGAGAAGTAGTAAAACCCAGAAATTCATAAAAGATGAATGGTGCATCGGAATTGGAATCCGTAAATTGCTGAGTATTCCTTGTTATATGGACTAACTTCGCCCGATAGATAAGTTTTTGTGATTCTGCATATATTTTCTTCCACAGGTGGCTGAAGTTGGCCTTCGGGACCAAAATACAACTGTGTAAATTGTGCAGAATTATTGGTAAGAGTTGTCATTTTTGAAACAACGCTGTTTCCACACCCGATGTCGGAATGGAGCACGGGGACAGGCATTGGAAAGCTTGTCGAGCAAGGAATAATGTAGTATGACCGGAATTTGAATTGGGTTATCATACATCATAGATTATCAGGGCAGAAAAGTGTCGGTGACTGTTTTGTCAAATTAATGACAATATGGGCAATTTTCAGAATTGCATGAATGGGCAAAAGAATTGAATAAGTAACAGCTATGTGAATTATTCCATGAGTTCTATTATGTTAAATGTTGATTGTTGTATATTCCTAGATGCATTTTTCATGAGGTCTAACAAATATCATAATAATGCACAGTGTTTGCAGCTCATTAAGTTTATAATTGTAGCAGAGGTAAGATGGTGACCATTAATGATGCTCAAGATCCTTATGAACACGAAGAAGACGTTCTAGGAGAAAATGTGCATGAAGGGAATGCGGAGACTGAATCCAATGGGAGAAGGGAGCAGGTGACTCCTCAAAATTTGGTTGAAACCATGGTGAGCTTCAATGAAAGATTGATGAAGGCTCAAGAAGAACAACACCAACTCAATGCTGCTATTTTGCAAAGCCTCACTGATATGCAGCATAAGATAAACCTGGGGTCCAACCCAAGCAATATGGGTGAAGAAGGAAGAGATGCAGGGAGTCATTCTAGAGGCCGTTCGAGGAGGAGGACTCCAAGCCCAAGGAAGAGTTCGGTGAGCAGAAAACATAAAACATCTTCATCAAGGTCTTCTTCCAGCAGGTCGGGTGACTCCAAATGTTCTAGGAGAAGTCCCGGACATGCACCTAAGAGGTTGGACGGAAGAAAGAAGTTCAAGGGCATCCCACAGGGAGAATTCAGGAAGGCAAGACCTCCCACATTTGATGGGGAAGGAAAGACAGGTCAAGAGGCAGAAGCATGGCTTCTGGGAATGAAGAAGTACTTCAGAATTCAAGACTACTCAGGAAATGAAAAAGCCAGAATTGCCATTTACAACTTAAATGGCAGAGCTTCCATTTGGTGGGACAATCTCTTGCAAGTGAAAGGGATCAATGAAAGAAGGATCAGTTGGGAAAGATTTAAGAGGTACTTCAAGGAGAAATACCTTTCTGCTAGGTATTATGACGGTAAGAGAAAAGAGTTTAATGAACTCAGGTTGGGACAAAAATCTATGGAAGAGCATGTCCACAAATTCTTGGAATTACTGAGGTATGTTGATTATATCAAAGATGAGAGAGTAAAAATCCAATGCTTTCTTGGGGGTCTACCTCAGAGTTTCAGGGATCGTATTGAGTTTGTTAATCCACCAAGTTTGGATGAAGCCATTAGGATGGCAATGCACTGCTATGAGCAAAATAAAGGAAGAACAGAGGCTAACCCAGCATGGAAAGGAAAGCCAAGAGGGAAGTTTGATCTGAAGAAGGATGGCTTCAAGCCACCATTCAGAGGTCAGCCTAAGACCTTTCCACAGGGGCAACAAGCAAGGAGTGGATTCAAACCAGCAGTGGCAGTAGACAAAGCATCAAAGGGACCACTTCAGTGTTGGGGATGTGGAGAAAACCACATGTTGAAGGATTGTCCACATCGGAAAAACAATGCTCGAAAGTTGAACAACCTGAAGGGAGTAGCTACGGTAGAGGACATGGCAAGGGCAGCACCTCGGATTTATGCAGCGTTGGATAATCACCAAGCAGACCATCAGTCATCAGTGGTGGAAGTCGAAGGTAAGATTGCTACGCAATCTATTTCTGTTTTGATTGATCCAGGATCTACTCATAGTTATGTTTCTCCAAAAGTGGTTGAAGGTTGTTCTCTTAGAAAAATAAAGCATAATAAGTCTTGGCTAGTGCAACTAGCCACGGGAACCAAGAGAAAAGTAAGTGAGGTAGTGATGGAGTGTCCCATAGAATTGAATGGACTCCACACATATGCTGAATTGAATGTGTTACCATTAGGATCCTATGATGCATTAATTGGCATGGATTGGTTAGAAAAACACAGAGCCAAATTGGACTGTTATGAAAAAGCACTTGAGTGCATTGATGAAAAGGGAAGGCCCACATTGGTAAAAGGGATTCCCAAGCAAGTTTCAATAAGACAGATTTCAGCCCTGCAGCTGAATAAGTTTTATAAGAAGGGTTGTCAATTATATGCAGTCCATATGCCAGATTCATTAGAGGACAAAGGACCAAGACTAGAAGACTTCAGGATATTGCAAGAGTTCCAAGATGTGTTTCCGGATGAGGTACCAGGGTTGCCACCGATGAGAGATATTGATTTTACCATCGATCTTGTTCCAGGGGCAGCGTCGAATTCCAAAGCTCCGTATAGAATGAGTACACCGGAATTGGTGGAATTGAAGATACAGCTGCAAGAATTAATAGATAAAGGGTATATCAGGCCTAGTGTGTCTCCTTGGGGAGCACCGGTGTTATTTGTCAAGAAGAAAGATGGGACTTTAAGGCTGTGTATTGATTACAGGCAGCTCAATAAAGTGACAGTTAAGAACAAGTATCCATTACCAAGAATTGATGACTTGTTTGATCAAATGAAGGAAGCCAAATTATTTTCAAAGATTGACTTGAGGTCTGGCTACCATCAAGTGAGGATTAAAGAAGAAGACATTCACAAGACGGCTTTCAGAACTAGATATGGTCATTATGAGTTCACTGTGGTTCCATTCGGCCTTACCAACGCACCTGCCACATTCATGTGTCTCATGAATAGTGTATTCAGCAAATATTTGGACAAGTTTGTGATTGTGTTTTTAGATGACATTCTTGTCTATTCAAGAAATGAAGAAGAACATGAGGAGCATCTAAGAATGGTGTTACAAGTTCTTAGAGAACATCAGCTGTATGCCAAGTTAAGCAAGTGTGAATTCTATCAAAAGAGGATCCAATATTTGGGTCACGTCATTTCAGAAGAAGGAATTGCAGTGGATCCAGAGAAGATTAATTCCATCATGGATTGGCCAACTCCAAGAAATGTTTCAGATGTTAGATCTTTTATGGGCCTTGCTGGTTACTACAGAAGGTTTATTGAAGGATTCTCCAGGATAGCGCATCCGATCACTTCATTGCAAAGGAAGAACATCAAATTTGTATGGTCTGAAAAATGTGAGAAAAGTTTTCAGAAATTAAAGGAGTTACTTACTAGCGCTCCTGTTTTGAAGATAGCCGATCCAAGGAAGGATTTTGTAGTGTGCACAGATGCTTGCATTGAAGGACTAGGTGGGGTTCTCATGCAAGAAGGAATTGTGATTTGCTATGAATCCAGGAAATTAAAAGAGCATGAAAAGAATTATGCCACACATGATTTAGAATTAGCAGCCATAGTGCATGCTCTTAAAATGTGGAGACATTACTTGATGGGAAGAAGATTCGAGCTTAGAACAGACCACATGAGCTTGAAGTATTTGTTTGAGCAGCCAAACTTGAATGCTAGGCAAGCTAGATGGATGGAATTTCTATGTGAATTTGATTTTGAAATTAAACATGTAAAGGGGAAGGAGAATAAGGTTGCAGATGCTCTTAGCAGAAAATTTCATGTTTCAGCAGTAAGTATGTGCAAATCAGATTTGAAGACAAGAGTTCTTGAGGCCCAAAACAGTGACGAAACTTGCCTTCAAATTAAAGAGAAGTTGCAGCATGGTGATGTGGATGAAAAGTATGCAGGATATCAGCTGGGTGAAGATAGTATCCTCATCTACAAAGATAGGTTGTACATTCCAAATAATGCATATTTGAAGAAACTAGTGATGGATGAAATACACCAAATGCCGTACTCTGGACATCCAGGATATCAGAAGACTATAACAGCGGCAAGAAAGCAATACTTTTGGAATGGCATGAAGAAGGACATAGCTGAGTACATTGCTAGGTGTCAGAAGTGCCAACAAGTCAAGGCAGAACACCAACATCCAGTAGGGTTATTGCAGCCCTTACCCATTCCAGAATGGAAGTGGGAAGTGATCTCCATGGATTTTATAACAGGTCTGCCCATGACAGTGAAGAAGCATGATTCAATCATGGTTGTGGTGGATAAGCTATCAAAGGTAGCTCACTTTATTCCAGTGAAATCCACTCACAAGGCTAGCGACATTGCGAACATCTTCATGAGAGAGATATTCAGATTACATGGATTGCCTAAGGCAATAATTTCTGATCGTGATACAAAGTTCACCTCCAATTTCTGGAAGGGATTATTTCAGGAATTGGGAACTAAATTGAATTTCAGTACAGCTTACCATCCTCAAACGGACGGCCAAACCGAGAGGGTGAACCAGGTTCTTGAAGATATGCTGAGAATGTATGTGATGGACAAACCATCCAAGTGGGAAGATTACTTACACTTGGTTGAATTTGCGTACAATAATGGACACCATGCATCCTTGGGAATGAGTCCATTTGAAGCATTGTATGGCAGGGGATGCAGGACACCAGTGAATTGGGATGGCCCAGTGAATAGGGTAGTGCTTGGACCAGAGATGATCAAGGAAATGGAACAGGAAATTGTTAAGATCAGGCAGAATTTAAAGGCAGCTCAGGACAGGCAAAAGAGTTATGCAGATTTGAAAAGAGTACATAAGGAATTTCAGATTGGGGATCATGTTTATTTGAGAGTGAAACCAAGGAAGAGTTCCCTCAAGTTGGGGAGTTGTGCTAAGTTGTCACCAAGATATTGTGGGCCATTTGAAGTCCTTGATAGGATAGGGCCAGTTGCATATAGAATTGCATTTCCTGCTAGCATAAGAGCTCATAATGTTTTCCATGTATCTTTGCTTAAGAAGTATGTACATGATCCTAATCATATGATTGATTGGAATGTGATACAGGTGGAACCCGAGGGAGAGTTGTAAATATTGTAAATACGCGATGTATGTTTCCCTAGCGTGGAGCTCAAGGCCAAGGCCCCGCTAGTTTATGCTCGGATTTTATTTAAATTAGACACGCTTGATATTTTGTTACCCGCGTGCTATTAAGCCATGGGATATTGTAAATTGATGTAAATATTTAACATTGAAATAAAATACCAAAAACTGGCTATGGAGGCAACGAATGAGAAGGGGCCACGTGTATCCACTAGGGAGTGGTGAGGGGGCTATGGGATTAAACCCTAGGCTGCCATTTGTCATTATGAGAACCCATTGACTTCCCTAGGTGACATTAATGCCTGCTGTAAGAAGGTGGTTGAGATTTCAGCCCATGGCTTCAATGGAGCATGGGCAGCCCTGAAATTCGTAGGGGTGGGCATGGGCTCTGATTGCTTGGGCAAGAAGTCACTCAACCTCATGGGAGGTTGCTTGATTCTCACCCCAGTCCATTGTGAAACTATCTAGCATCATTCCCATCCAAAAACGTGTGCCAGCAGTGAGGAAAAACCAGAAATCGCGACCTTGAGAGAACCCAGTTTTTGAAAGACCAAAAACGTCCAGATTTGGCATGGGACAAGGAAATCCAATGGGGAATCCATTAGCATGAACCTTGGAGCGAATTTGGGAGCATTATCTACCCCGAAATCAATGGGAAAACCCAGTTTTTGCAGCTCAGAAAACGAGTGACGGATTTGAGTATTTGGTGAGCAGAATGGTGAGGAATCAAGTGAGGATTGACTATGCAGAGGATGGGTGTGCTTGATAAACCCTGTGAAGGCTAGGATCTCAAGGGTCAGCAGCTGGACCTTTCTATGCCCATCCTGAAGAGCACTGGAGGGAAGAGTTGCCTGAGGGACTGTGTAACAGAGAAGGGGATCTTCCTTGTGTTGGATGGGGTAGGTAATGTGGGTGCCTGACTGTTGAGCCCACTTGAGATGCCTGTAGCTCTGTGGTTGAGCTCGTTGGCTTATCACTACCCTCCTCTATCTGCTTGGATGCTTGACTGAATCCATGGCTATGAGTGAACCCAGCTAGTCCTCCTTAGTGGATACACAGCCCAGCTCGGGGGTGACCTCTCAGCTGAAAGAACACAAGCTGGACAGAGGTCTACGGTTGGGAGGAACGTTTCCCTTCCATAGCCAGTCGTTTGGACCATTACAGTTCAAGATAAGTATTTTGGGAATTAATTTATATACAGACTGTGTTTGCAATGCATTCAATCTGAAGGATTGATTATTCCTGTTAATGAAATGAAATGCATCATGTTTTATGCAGTGTGATAAATTGTCCATGCTTAATGAAATTTAGTGACTGCTACATGGTTGATATGTGTATGCTGAACGCATGAAGAAGTTGTATGCACATGTAATGTTTAGTTTCCGCTGTGTAGTTATTGAGTTTATGTCTGCATCCATAAGTTTTAAATCGCATGCGTTAAGAGTTAATTTATTTGGGGCTAAGCCTGCCATAAGCCTGTGTGTTGATTAACGTTTCCCCTCCTTGCATTTGATGAAGGAAGGGGGCCGTTACATATTAGGTCCTTCTATACCTAAACACTGAAAAACCTAAGTGAGAGCTTCTTCCTCCTCTTCTTAGATTTCCTCTGTTGAGCCAATTCAGATGTGCCATATTGTTTATGGTGTATCTCTACAATTTCAGATCTACAGGGTCTGAAACTTTGGCCTGTGGTATCCTAACCTGTCATATTTCTAGCCCCATATGTCTGAGCTTTAATGGATTCTATGAGAGAGAGTTATTCCAAGTGTCACAACATGACCTGTTTATGGGATGAAACTACATAGCGAACTTGTACGGAGTGCTATGTGTCACTGTTTCAACTTTGACTTCTAAAACCTGGAATTGTGAAACTAAAGTTTGTGCCATACCTGTCACTTTTTACTCAATTTCATTTGGAGCTTCCTAGCCCGAGATATGACCTTTTTCCCTAGGTCACCTATTTAGGACTGCATTCTGGAAGAGGCAAAAACCCTAACTTTTACGGATCTTAAATCACAAAGTACATTGCATCTAAGGCTAAGCTTCAGACACAAGGTACAGGGGGAGTTTATCTTCGATCTATAGAAGTTTCAGATCCTAAACCTTCGCAAAAATAGATTTATAGCGAAAGTTCCACAATGACTATTTTTTGCTATATAAAACCGTAAATTTCAAATTGTCGCAAGTGAAGCAAGTGTCGTAAGTTCCATACATTGCCTTCCTTTAGGATAGCTCTGATACCATGTTAATATTCAATATGATAAGATATATATAACATCGGTATTACATTCCATTTCAGATCTATAGCATATACAGGATCACTGAAAGAACAACAAGCACAACATAAACACAAGAGACACAATTTATCTTGGGAAACCCTCATGGGGTAGGAAATCCAGCAAAGCTTCCTCAATATAAGAAGACCAACAAATACAAACATGTAATCCAAAAACATGAGCTCCTTCTCCTCCATAGTAGATCTCTCTCTCTCCTATGCACCAATCACAAGTGAGTGAATGAGTGTGTGAGTGTGATAAATGAGGAACACACCTCCTCTATTTATACACTACTTTGACTTAACTTACTAACTAGGTCAACCCCAACTTTAACCATTGGGGACTTAAACACCCCATTACAACTGACTCTGGGACGACCCCACTAGTGAAGTCTAATAACCCAAGTTACCACATTCCGACGGAGGAATAAACATCTCCGGATATACAATAAGGTCTTAACATAGGAATGAAACATCTCCTAAATAATAAAGTACAAATATAATATTCTTAGAAGTTACAATATTTCAACAGTCTTGTTGTGAAGTAGAGATGGACAAAGTCGATTTCCTTGTCGCAAAAGCAAAGGAAGATTTGAATGAAGAGATAGAAAATGCTCTCATAGAAGAGAAAATTGAAAAGAAAAAATATGGTTCTTATTATAATGTTTTATATAATTCTAACAAGTTTTTTGAGCGCACGGTTGAGTAGCCATTTGAATTTAAAGAAGAAGCAGATGAAGACAGATTTACAAATGATCAGTTTGAAGAAAGTTGCATTGAAGATACACTGATTAAAGAATCAATTGAGAATATTTTATATCAGCCAATATGTTCAAAGATTGACACTGTGCAGATCAGTGTTGGTGAAGTAGAAGGCAGGTTGTGGGATTTCAGTATACCCACATTACAGTGTTTTAAGAAAAATATTTGGATAAGATTCCTTAGCATGGAGGACATTCAGATTTTGGATAATGACCAGACGATTGAAGAAGAATTTGCAGTTGAAGTTGTTGATAGCAGATTCAAGCAACCATAGAAAATATTGAATGAGAAGAACAAAGAGAAGATGAAGCCGTGGAAGAAAATGAAGAATTCAGGATTTAAAGTGTGGCATCACCGAAGAAAAGGAAGAATGAATTTAAATTATATTTCTATGTTTGTTTGATACATATTTTTTTTGCAGTTGATGCTACTGATTTGCTACCATAAATATTTTCATGGTTTTGATTATGACAAGAATGTTGAGTTGAAGTAAGAGCGGCCATCAAAGGGTCCTGATTGAATATCATAACCTATCAAAGGTAAGATTAATTATGGATTCTGCATTGAAGATGCAAAGAGAGAAAACCATGATGGTTTACAACACTTAAGTTGGAGTTGATGAATGGCATCATGAAGATATGCCAACTCTTATGAATGACAGTAAAATCAAGTCTAAACGAACCTGTGGAATCACACACAAAAACAATTAGCTGTAGCAATCTGCACAAGCAGAGTCAGTTGTGAATGAAGATGTTGAAAAAATGGCCTTAGAAGCCATTGCTGATTTTGAAAGCACACCACCTGTAGGTGATGAATATGCCACCATTGAAGAAGAATATAGTCAAAGTAAGGATGCGTAGGATGTTAAAATATATGTGCAGAACCAGAAAGAACCTACACTAATATATTGCGACAACAGTTCAACCATTGCATTGTTTCACAAGAAAACCAAGCATGTTGACACAAGCGAATTTTATTATGCTCACAAAAACGTTCTAGCTTTGAAATGTATTGATAATTTTTGTTTAATGATCCCCATCTGCTCATAATTAAGGGGCAGTGTTGGAAATATTAATTAGGAGACGATGCATGTCTTGTCTGCACTGGCTTAGTCAATCATTCATTCAGTTAGTTTTGTCAGAAAATCAGTTAGTCTATCTGTTAGCAATCTAGCGCATGTCTACTTGTATTTAATCAGCCATGTATTGTTTTGCAAGTCAATATGTTAGGTAGATATTAGTTAGGAATTAAATTACAGCCTTTAATGTTACTCGGTAGCTTCTGAGAGAAGCCAATATCAAGTTTATATATCTATATGTGCATTAGTGAAGAGGAGAATAGGGAAGATCAGAACAACAAAGGAGAGCGAAAGTCATATTTGAGAGAGGTAGATTAGAAGGTTGGATCACAAGCTTTGTATGTGAAAAATTGCAAGGAGATCAAGCTCTGTATATAATGTAGAATTCTCTTGATATATAAGAAGTCCAAGAGAACAAGTTTTGTGGTTTAAGACGAAGTGCGCTAAGTGGAGAAATAGCTTAGAGCCAAAGCTCTGTGTATGTGAAAAACTCACTCTATGCAGCTGTAATTTTTATGCTCTAGTATTATATATTTAAGTTTTTCTGCGTATTATTTGACAAGCTAAGTTATGTGTGCACTTTCCTCATATTTAGCAGGATGAATAATATTCACATTTACTTTTATGAAAGATAAATAAAATCTAGTGATTTAGCTTATGAAATTTTTAATATTGCGCAGAAGTTTGTTTGGGATTTGAATTGTTGTGGTGAAAAGTGAAGTTTGAAGTTACCACGCACAAATTTAGGACATTGTCCTAACATATGATGCACAAATTTTAAACGTTTGGCTTTCAAACGTTTACAAAGTAAAAGTAATTACTTTTGGATGTGCGCGGTAAATAAAAGCAAGTTTTACTGCCTAGCTAAATTTAGATATTTACTGCATTGTTCAAGTTTAAGGTTGCCGTATAATTCCACCAATGTATTTTACTAGGAAGTGAATTTTAAGTCTCACTGCATAGATAATTTCAAAATTTTACTGTCCAGATATTTTAGATCACAGTATTTATTGTACAACTCACATCAAATGCAAGTTTGGCAATTCCCAAGTTCGTGCAGAAGCAAATGGAGACCGTGCAGTAATCTCAAGCTGTGTGTAGTTCCCTACATATGGTATAAGAGCTGCACAGTTCCCAAGAACTGGTATTAGAGTAGGTTAAGAAGAAGGATATCTTGTATAAGAAAGGCGAAGGAACAAAATCTCGATTAAAAAAAAGAGGAAGTTGAGGTTGTTGGAGAAGTTGCTGAACTCAAGATCACAGTATTTTTAAAGGCAGAAACAATATTTTTAGTGAAGCTAAAGAATCACAGTAAAAGAGAAGAACACCAATGTCAAGGAGAGTCTCTTCCATTGCTATGGAGAAAAGAGTGATCGCAAGTTTAATCTGAGGTCGAGCCATCATGAAGAGGGATTCAACTGAAGTTCTATGTTTCCTTAGGTATTAGCTTATTTTTATGAAATCTCATTTTAAGAAAATATTCTTTGTGTAAACAAGAAATGGGTCATCAGAAAAGACTCAAGCAAACTAAAAGAATGAAGAATAGGGATTAATCCAAGAAAGATGCAGAAATGTTATGTGAAGTATCAGCAAAAGCTAAAGAATCGATAATTTATTTGAGAAGTGTTATTTTCGGATCTCCTCCTCTTTTTATTTGTAAATATTATGAATGTTGGTTTGTTAAGATGCATATATTTCTTCATTATAATGGTCTACAAAATTTCATATAAAATAGATGTGCCGATCCCGATGATGATTCATTAGCTCTCTCCTTCATCCATCGAGATCTCGATGTTAATATTTCTTATGCAGTTTCTAAAGCAAACACAACTAGAGAATCCTAGGAAAGTCTAAAGAGAGAGTTTGATGCAAGGGGGAGATATATGGTTGAGTCACATCCTATTAACATTTAAACAAGCAAATCTGCAGAAGTATAATAAGATAGAAAAATTTCCAGTGAACCCCATTGCATTGATACAGTAGTGGATGATGACAATGCGTTTGAAGTTGAAGATGAGAAGCAGCTCATGATACATCTATCAGAAGTGGATGAAGTGACAGATTGTAAAATCTGTGTTGTAGTAACAACTGAATTCGACAAAGAATCTACAGCAACAAGTGAATAAAATATTGTATTGCCCATATGAAAATTTTGAAGTTTTGTCTTGTAAGCCAGAAATTGAAATTGAATTTGATGAGTTTGTTGCATCACATATAGAAGCAACAACAACAAAACTTGAGGTCACCGACACAAAATATACTAAAGTAGATAGATTTGAAGAAAGTAAAGGGTGTGAATACTCTGTCAATAAAACATAGTATGTGCAGAATGATAATGATGAATTCCACATGGTGCACACATGTGTGGACGATGATCATAGAACTGCAGGTAGGAGTTTCTTCTTTGGATAATCCAACAATGTCTATTGTTGATGGCAATTATGAAGATGTCAATGAATCAACCAGCATTTTTGAAACTTCCTAGGAAGCAATAAGATTTAATGATGATCATGATGATGGAATGAAAAATGCCATAGCAGCAGTATTTGAAGCAACATCAAAAGAAGAGAAATATAAAGAACATTGTCTCGAAGTGCTTGAACCTATGTGTCAAACATGGGTTTGCAAAGTTTTTTATGATTTCATTTTTTTTGAAGAATTTGGTAAGATTGTTGCAAAATGCACAGAAGTTGTAGCAATTGAATTTCAAGCAAAAGGGATCGATGATGATGCTAAAAACAAAGATTTGGATGATTTTTTGACTACAAAAGATGTGATAGAATCAAGATTGCATGATGAAAACACTCAAGATGTTGTATGTTTTGTTGCAGATAGAGCAGCTGAAGTAGTGAATGATGTTTTTGATAAAGAGTTAAAATTCTTTGAAGAATGGATTGAAAATCCAAGAAGTGATGATGAAGATGCTAGTCTTTCTACATAAGCAGATATGGAGAAAGTTGATTGCCTTGTTGCAGAAGCAAAGGTAGATTTGAATGAAGAGCTAGAAAATGATCTCATAGAAGAGTAAAGTAAAAGAAACCAATATGGTTCTTGTTATAATGTTTTATATAATTCTAACAAGTTTCTTGAGTGCGTAGTTGAGCAGCGAATTGAATTCAAAGAAGAAGCAGTTGAAGAAATATTTACAAATGATAAGTTTGAAGAAAGATGCATGGAAGATACACTGATTAAAGAATCAATAGAGAATATTTTATATCAGTCAATATGTTCAAAGATTGATACTACATAGATCATTGTTGGTGAAGCAGAAGGAAAATTTTGGAATTTCAGTATGCCCACATTACAATGTTTTAGAAAAATATTTGGATAAGAGTCCTTAGCATGGACGACATTCATATTTTGGATAATGACCAAAATATTGAAGAAGAATTTGCAGCTGAAGTTTTTGATAGCAGATTCAAGCAACCAGAGAAAATATTGAAGGAGAAGAAGAAAGAGAAGATGAAGCCGAGGAAGACAAAGACGAATGCATAATTTAAAGTGTGGCATCCCCAAAGAAGGAAGAATGAATTTAAATTTTATTGCTCTGTTTGTCTGATACATATTTTTTTGCAGTTGATGCTGCTAATTTGATACCAGAAATATTTGCATGGTTTTGATTATGACAAGAAGGTTTATTTGAAGTAAGAGTCTCCATCAAAGGCTTCTAATTGAATATCATAACCTGTCAAAGGTAAGATTAAGTATGGATTCGACATTGAAGATGTAGAGAGAAAAAACAATGATGGTTTGTAGCACTTGAGTTGGAGCTGATGAATCGCATCAAAAATATATGACAAGTCTTATGAATGACAGTAAAATAAGGTCTAAACAACCTGTGGAGTCACACACAAAAAAATTATGTTGTAACAATGTGCACAAGTAGAGTCAGTTGTGAATGAAGATGTTGAATAAATGGCCTTAGAAGCCATTATTGATTTTGAAATCATGCCACCTGTTGGTGATGAATATGCCACCATAGTAGAAGAATATAGTCGAAGTAAGGATGCGCAGGATGTTAAAGGATGTGCGCAGAACGAGAAAGAACTTACACTAATATACTGCGACAACAGTTCAACCATTGCATTGTTTCACAAGAAAACCAAGCATGCTGACACAAGTGAATTTTATTATGCTCACAACAAAGTTCCATCTCTAAAATGTTTTGAGAATTTTTGTTTAATGATTCCCATCTGCTCATAATTAAGGGGGAGTGTTGGAAATATTAACTATGAGCTGATGTCTATCTTGTTTGTGCCAGCTTAGTCAGTCATTCATTCAGTCATTTTTGTCAGGCAGTCAGTCAGTCGGTCTGTCAGCAGTCTAGCGCACGTTTCTATATGTAGACGTGCATTCGTGAAGAGGAGAATAGGGAAGATCATAACAACATAGGAGAGCGAGACTCATATTTTAGATCGATAGATTAGAAGGTTGGAGCACAAGTTCTGTATGCGAAAAATTGTAAGGAGATCAAGCTCTCTATATAACGTAGAAGTCTGCTGATATAGAAGAAGTCCAAGAGAACAAGTTATCTGGTTGAGAGGAAGTTCGCTAAGTGGAGAAATAGCTCAGAGCCCAAGATCTGTGTATGTGAAGAACTCACTCTATGCACCTGTAATTTTTATGCTCTTGTAATATATATTTAAGTGTTTCCACGTGTTATTTGACAAGCTACGTTATGTGCACACTTTCCTCATATTTTGCAATGTGAATAATATTCACATTTAATTTTATGAAAGATAAAGAACATCTAGTGTTTTACCTTATGATTTTTTTTTAATATTGGGAGAAAGTTTCTTTGGGATTTATTGGGCGTAAGAAAATGGAGACATTGCAGTAATCTCAAGCTGCGCACAGTTCGCAAGATTTTGGCTAATTTTTTTTTGAAAAATTATACTTTTTAATAACACTAAAATAAAATTATTCATTAAATAATTATTATTTATATTTATTATTTATAAATATAAATAAAATAATAAACATTTTATTATTTATATTTACTAATTTTTAAAATAGAACTTAGAATAATTCTAAATTAACCTTGCTTTCGTCAAAATGACTAACATATTCACCCTTTTCGCCATCCAGCAGTGCCATCAAATTCATAGTCGACCATGAGCCATGAGCCACATTTTCGTAGAAAGGTAGCTTACGAGTCATGTTCAAATCAATTTCAGAATTAACTCTATCAACCTGATCAAAAGATTTTATATTCATCACTACCATAGAGACAGATGCGACCCCTACTCCCATTTGTAGGCCTTGAACCCATCTCCCATGGGAAGCTTAAATGTTTTATCAATTCATGCTCTCATAACCCTACTCTCTTGATGGTGGTCGAATATTAAACTGTCAGGATCCCCGCTTGTCAACTACTTTCAAACCCACATATTCTACTTGAAAGGAAGATGGCAGGCCATGACCAAATGTATGAAAACATATGAAAACATAGACATGTATGGTAACATAGGCACATGACGTAGATATCCACATAATCTAAAAATCCTTGATTGTAAGTTTCTTTATTTTCATAGAGATAAATTCTACTAGGTATTAGACTTATATACATTATAACATACATTTATTATCTCTTAATTTAATTTTCAAATGAAATTATAATAAATAATTCATTAAAAAATACAATGTTTATATTATTTTTCAATTAAAATTGAAGTTTTATTGAGCATAATATTTTATCTTTTAATTTCTACAATTTAATTATTGAAACTTGTTATTATCTTTACTAAACTTTTTTTAAGGATACATAATAAGAAATTTTGTTTCTAATTCCACTTATTAAATGTAGAGATGAATTTAGTTTTCAAAAAATCCATATTGTATGTGGATTGTGAAATCTCAACCATTTTATATACAATTCTAATTTTTTTAAAATTTTAATCAAAGACAAATAATAAGAAAAATTCAAATAATAATATGTTTAAACTATTAATATTTAAATAATATATTATATTTTTAGTAATAGGTGGACCCTATGTCCACCTATTGTCCTCACGAATCCCTTTCATCCATCATAGCAGCAAACGGTAGTTGCACCCCCTCCACCCCCACAAGGAAGCACCAATGAACAACATCAAACTGGGTGGTCTTCTTCAAGTGTGTCAGTGTTCTTATGTGAGCAATATATCAATTTACAAACATGCTCTAAGAACAACGGTGCTTCAGGAAAACATCATGCCATTGATGAGACTATCTCTTCACAACTTGATGATTCTCTTCATATTGAGAAGTGTACTTATGATCCATTCCCTCTCTTTCCTAAGGGATTGGTTAATAATTCTAATCTTCTTTCGAGAGATACCCATCACTACAAAAAAAATTAGGACTTGGTGCAATCCCCTTGTGCTATGTCAACACTAGAAGTGCTCCAAATCGGTCCTAGGTAGTAAAATGTGTTGTTGAGCGCCATTGGTGGTATTGACTTATCCAACAGAAACATCATTAAATTCAAATTAGACAAGGCTACACCTAGGATTCCCTCCCAAGTGGATTTTCAAATCCAAGTTAAGTCACGAGGGATTACTGTCTACCGCTCTATGGTGAATGAGAGAGCCTCAACCTACATCATGTCTGCATCTTGTTGGAAAGCTTTTGGTTCCTCTACTTTGGTACCTTCCCCCACTATGTTACAAACCTTTGATGGACATTCATTCCGACTGAAAGGGATCATCTTGGGTTTTCCAGTTGATCTAGGAAGGAATACAGTGAACATAGATGTTGAGTTTGTTGATTCACCTTTGTATTATAATCTCTTACTAGTACAGAGTTGTTCTTATGCTATGCAAGCAATAATTTATGTGGTGTTTTGTGTGATCCTTTTTCCTTGTTAAGGAAAAGTGGTTACCATTGACTAGTTGGATTATTTCACGATTGATAAGGGGGTCTCTAATGGAAAAACCATTCCCCTTGTTAGTGCCTCCAACTCTACCATGAAAAGTGTGGGGGATAGCCAATTTAAGGAATCCTCCCTTATGGGTGCTTTTCCTTTACCCCCTCTTTTGTGTTACGTTGCATCATCCTTGATTCCTCTAGGCTCATTGATACATGTGGGATCATTGTCAATGCAAAATACAAATTCTTTTATTCCTCCTTCCTCATCCACTCGTGATGATATTCCATGTTTGAACCTATTCCATCTCATGGAAACCATGTTCCCATTAGGGCATATGATGGTCTTTCGATGGGGAGCTTGGGAAACATTTTAAAGACCAAAAAGAGGTGTAGGAATAGGCAAAAGAAATCAACACAAGGGAGAGAAACCTTAGCCTCTTCTAATCCTAATATAGGCAAGCCATTCACCTCTAATAATCCTAGTGGGGGGAATCAACTACCCTCTACTAATCCTAGTGGGGGGGAACCATTAACCTCTGCTATTCCTAGTGGGGGAAATCCACTAGCCTCTATGATTCATAATGGGGGAATTTCACCAACCTCTAGACATGACGTTGGTAAGAAAAAAACTCGCCACTTCTAATCATGTCAAAAGTGATGTTATTTGTGGGAATCCTAGGCAAGAGGGGTATATTTGTTCCACGAGGGCTTCACTAGAAGGCAATATAATATCACGTTCATTCATATTATGGTATTAAATATTCATGAAAACCTAAAAATTATATTGCTTATATATTAAGGGGGCAGAGGGTTTTTTTTATTTAATGTAACAATACAAAAATACTTTGGGGTGTTTTTTATATGCGAAGGCTGAAAAATATCTGCTAAATGGAGATGGTGGGATCATGGTTGGATGAGAAATCAGGTTGAGGAAAGGCTCGGGCTTACCAGTACATAGGGAAATCGCATCTTGAGGCATGCTTGAGGCCAAGGGTTTCGTGGTGAAGTGGGTTTGCAATCAATCATAGTCGAGAGATTGTGGTCATTGATAGCCAATTGTTACCAATAGCACTCAGCCAGTTGTTACCAATAGCCTTAGGAGGCTCTAAGCCTCCAAGGCCTGTTATAGGCCCTCGATAGGCCTTAGGGGCTTGAATACCAAACCACTTGTTCCTATTACAGGCCTTGGGAGGTTTAGTTAGATTCCTAGAGCTTGTTATAGGCCCTGGGGGCTTGGATACCTAGCCCCACAACAGGCTTAGTCAGCAATTGGGGAACTACAACATGCAATCTAAATGTTGTACTATGTGCATTGGCTCTAGTGACATACAAGAAGTGATATCCTATCTCTTCATTAGACCATTAGATGTTGCAAATCATAATGATAGGTGGTTGAATAATTGCATTATGGGTGAAGTAATGTGCATCCACGATATACATTGAAAGAAGCAAAGTGCATTGTAGAATGCATGTGGGGCCATAAGAGGGGTATCATATCAATATACTAGGTAGAAATATAAAGGGGTATAAAAAATGTCAATGAAAAAATTGATACAAACAATATCTAGTGAAAATAGGGGTTTTTTTAAATTGGGAAGGCATATTGGGAGGGGGTTAAAAAAAAAGATTTTGGAAGGCATTTTCCAATATTTAGTGAAATTAGTGGTATTGTTTCATATGCCACGAGCAAACGTGCTATGATAGTTGTTTATTGAGTGAATCCCCCATGGGTTTTTCTCACAAATACTATTACTCATAGGCCAGATCTCCATGTGGTGTTTTGTATATTATGTATTATATATTAGTGGTGTGTGCATTTTCTTTTTTTGTATGTGTGGCATGTGTCGATATGTCCAAAATCGCATATATATATATATATATATATATATATATATATATATATATATAATTCAAAAACATTATAAAATATTAAAAAACCCAAAAAACATTAAAAACCTTTAAAAATCTAAAAACATCTCATTAGTACATTTGTTTTTATTTTTAACTTTTTTGGGTTTTTTGACCTGTGTTTTGGACCTTGTTTTAGCTATTTTGTTATATTTTGATAGTTGATATATGGGTTACTAGAAACATACATTTTCCTTGAGCTAGTATCCTGAAACTGGCATATAGGGATAGGTTATTTCCCGCACACATTCGTTGCATTTTTAACCACCATTTTTTACATCATCATGCCTTAAGTTCCCACCCATTGAGTTGCAATATTATCCCTTCTTTTCATTTCATGTCATAACTTGTGTGGTAGCACCTACCTCATATGGGTTTTCTATTGTAGCACCTTGATTTCCATTTTCCTCCCATGTTGTTATTGTTCGTATGTGTGGGGTCTCTCTTTAGCCACTTTGATGTCTTAAAGATTGAGCCTCGTGTTCTCCTTATTCATTTATTGTTGGCATGATCATGAGGAGGTTCTCACGAGCTTACTTTTATCCTCTCTTCTTGATGGGAAAGATTCGTCATCGTGAGACATTCCATGTTAGTGAATGGAATATCGTGTACTATTTTGTGCTCAAACCATGAGAAAGGCACTCATGTGTTTACTCTTATCCCTTTTTCATGCTTGTTAAACTATGAAAAGGACACATATTGAGTATCCTTTTATCCCTTTTCAGGCTTATTAAAACTGATCGAAAAAGGAAAACCATCGAGTGATTTTCTCTATTTACTTTGAGCTCCTTAAAAAATAAAGATGGACCCAAGTTGACATGTCCAAACTTGTAGAATTCCATGGATAAGACACATGAACAAGCATTCTTACACCCTCCTTGTATATCGTTAAAAATGGGAGGCCTCGAGTTAACTTTTTTGAGCTCATTAAAATTCCACGTAAAAGGTATATAGAGAGTTTCATTTAATTTTTTAGGAATCCTTAAAATTGAAAACATCAACGAGCATTAATTGACCCAGGATCGATAAAATACACGGGCTCGACAAAATCCATGGGTTGGTATCATATCAAGCATACTTCTATTCCTTCTTTATGCTCGTTAAAAAATGAATAAGATCATTTTAAAAGGATAAAAGGAGGGGGAACCATTTTCTATGTTTATTCTATAAAGTGGCAACATCAGTCTATTATGTCATTCTTGAACATGGCACCTTTTTTATTCTGTATCTCATAGTCTGATTTTAGCTTGACTAGGAGCCTCATGAGTCGTTATACTCCTCCAACTGGTTACTCTTCCAGTCATTATGGAGTGAGGCTCAATTCCTCCTACGTTGTGACTCTATCCCAGGGGTCTTGTGTCAATGTTTCCAAGACATGTCATATGTTGTGCTATATGTTCAAAGGATAGTTAAAACTAATTCAGCCATTTGCAATCCAGTTGATCTTATTTCCCATCCATGTCGGCCATCACTGGGTCAGTTGTACTTGGTGAATTAATATATTCATATCATCTCTCAGAGTATTTTTCATGTCTTATGATGTTAAGGCCCTCCTTCGACAAATTCCTTCCTGTCGACTCAATCTCATTATCTAGTAAGTGAGTCTAGAAACGATTATTAAGTTGGAACTTGCAGTCCTTAGTGGAAGTTTTCCTTGATTTCAACAATGGGTCACCATTATTGACTCATGTTTGAGTGATTCTATGAGTTTTCTACTTCAAATCCTCTATTCACACTCATTAGATTATATTAGGTACTTTCAGGGACCATTATCATTGCAATACCCCCATTTTGACCCTTGGAATTATTGGCTTGATGTGTAAATATTGTAAATATGTAGTGTATGATTCCTAGCATGGAGATCAAGGATAAGGCCCCACTAGTGAATGCTCGGATTATAAAGGAAAGTATTTTATATATTATGGACATGTGACAGTCGGCCATGGAAAGTGTAACAACATGTAAATATTTAGAATACAAATAAAATGTTTGTGAGATAGCTGTGGAAGCAACAAAAGTGAGGGGGTTGTGTGTATCCACCAAGGAAAGGTGAGGGGTGTGGGGAATCAAATCATGTGTTTCCAAGTGTCATCGTGAGAATCCATGAGCCATAAATGGTAAGCAACTACTTAAGTGGACTTCTATGCTAATATTTATTTCTGTTGTAAGAAGGAAGCTGAGAAATCAACTCATGAATTTAATGGAGCATGGGCATAACCCACAAATTTGTATGGTTGAGTATGGGCCCATTTTTTAGTACCTAGAAGTCAATCTTCCTCATGGTAATTCATTTCATTTCACTCATGTTCCATTGTTTTGCAACAGAATCCAAATTTCTCAACAAATTATGTGTTCCCAGCAGGAGAAATAGAAAAAATCGCAACTTGAGAAAGAGCCCTGTTTTATACTATCAAAAACACCCAGAAATTATGGTGGGGTATGAAATTGAGTAGTGGATCCATAGACCCCAAACCCTAGGGTGAATTTGAGAGTGTCAAAAACCCAAAAATACATGGGAGAACCCAGATTTGGAAGCTTGTAAGTTGAATTTCGTGGTTGTAAATTAGTATGGCCAAAAAATAGAGAATCCAAAAGAGAATTGAATCCTAGGAGGGATTAGAGATTGGAATTGCTTGATAAAACTAGTGAAGGAAATAAATCTCTGAAATTATAGCAACTTCGACCTTTCTATGCCCACCTTGAATAACACTGGAGGAAAGGGGCACCTAAGGGACTGTGTAGCAGAGAAGGGGACCTTCCTTGTGTTGGGCGGTAGGTATTGTGGGTGCCAAGAATGGATGATACCTATTGAGATGCCTATAGCTATGTGGATGAGCTCACTCGATTAGCATTTACCTTCTTTTCCTCTATGTATGCTTGATAAACCCAGTTGTGTGTTGGATTAGCATGAGAATATGTTTCTATGGCTGTGAGTGATCCTGTGTAGTTCCTCCTTAATGGATACATAGCCTAGCTCGTGGGTGGCCTCTTAGCAGAGAGATAAAGTGCTAGACAAAGTGCCTATGGCTGGGTGGAATGTCGCTCTTACATAGCCAGTCGCTCAGACAATTTCTATTAAAAGATAAGTATTTATTGTTAATTTATTGTTATGTTGAATGTGAATGAATTATTGTTATTATTATTATGCTTGTGATAAGTATGTTGGTATGTGCATGCTATGTGTGTGGGGGCATGATTTATTTCCATTGTCTATTTTAATATGCATTTGCACATGCATTTAAATGTTTATGAATTTCGTAATATGGTCATGGGGGGGGGGATGTAGACACCCCTGTATTTTGCTCATGTCCCCTCCGTTGCTCGAATCGATGGGTGCGAATGTTTCAATCATCATCGATGGTTTTCCTCGTGTCTGTGAATGCTCTACATCAATGATCGGTAATCAGATGGTTTCACTTATGCTTGACATCAACACAAATATTTTCATGTCATGTGAATCATATCAATGGGGGTTCAAACGAATACCTTGGTAAACTCATTGACCATTTTTGTCACCCCTCCCAAGTTGTGATGGATTATACACTTAATTACTTGGAGGACTACCAGAGCACTATCAATGTGCTACTTATCTTTGTGGTAGAACTTTCTTCCTACGGATAAGAAGAGGTTCTCTTAGATCAAACCGAGGTTAAACATGCCTAATCTAAGACAGTATACAACAAAATGGACCCTTGAAATCCTTAATCAAACTCATATATCAAGATTAAATGTACTTGAGAATGGAGAATGAATGCCACTCACCTAAAATTGGACATTCGTCCCGCTGATAGCTTTAGTCTTGAAGCTCTTAAGTCGGACCTATCAAGATCAAACAAAGACAAACAAATGATCTTCCAAATACCTTGAAATACAAGTTAGATCTAAATGATATTGAATACGCTTCATGGAAATGACTGAAACATAACACACACAAAGTGGGAAACAAGACAAGTTATTATTAATTAGAAACTTGAAGACACTTACAAAGAGTTCCTTGATGTCCAAGCAATCTGCAGCTCCAAAGCTTCCTCCCTCTAGCTATCTTTGCAAAACCTTCTAGGTTCATAGGTTTGGTACCCCAAATTGTCCTCTGTTTGGGTCATGGATGACCCTTTATAGCACTTGGGAAGCTAACCATAGGGAGAGGAAGGTGGATCTGATGAGAGTTTAGTGGATCAATCAGACTAAACGAGGAGAGCAGGTTGAGATCGAATCAGGTGAGCCAGTCCCAAAGAAATCTCTCAGAGGTTGAAGATCCAAGATCCATTCACAAAGGATATCATGGGAATTTTCGCACCCTGGAAGCTAAGCATAGCGCGAAAATGTTGTCATTTTCGTGCTCCAGCAGTTATGCAGCACGCGAAAATATGATGTTTTCGCATATTGGTATATGGATGGGCCGCTAAAGTTAGGGAAAAACAAGGTCAATGGAGCTGACACTTGGCCCAATAGGTTGTTTCTCGACTGAAAAAGGTTGGATTTGTCTCCTAAGTGTCCAGATGAGACCAAGGAGGGGACCAATGAGGTAAGAGACATATCGGGAGGAAGTGTCACTAGGTCATATGACACGAAGAAGTGACACTAAGAATTGAAGTGTAACTTCGAGGTATAACAGATGCCCCCTAAAGTGTGAGGTCAGAAGAGACTGATGGCCGAAAGAATTTACCAATAAATCATGCGGAGATAGCATAAAGGGAGTCATCACGGAGATGCAAGATCACAGAATGTCAAACACCACCGAGGTGGGCATGCCCATGCTCAGAACAACTGACTTGAAGCATGGTTGCCGAACAATACATTGCAGATCCATGAGAGAACTGAGATGATATAGACTGTGGATGAATCATGGCTACTATGAACAATCGTAGATCCATGAGATGACATTAACATAACCACGACCAACACAAAGTGGATCTGTGCGACAATACATCATTGAGGTCACCAACATGAATGTCTGTGTGGAGACCTACTCAATAATCACCATCATAGCCCGGATGTAAGGGTAATGTCAAGGATATCCAAGGTCTTCTACCTGATCCCGAAGCGACTTGATCCTAATCATGTGATTACAAGGTGTTGAAGTTGAACATGATAGGAACCACTTGATTAATGGTCAATGGTGTGAACCGTTAACAAGTGCGAGGGAGACCACCAATGATGATGATGATTCCCAAGGTATCTCCAGTACATTCCACCCGAATGTCAATATATGTGTTGACGTCGAAAATTTGTGGAATTATTCAATCAGAGGTCAATGATAAGAACCTACTTTTGAATACGAGGAAACCTTCCAATGAGGCATGCAGGCACCAAGGTACTAAAGTTGGTTCCTAAGCCTAATTCTCGGATGATGAACTGAAGTCGACAGGAATAGACTCGTCAAAGGAGGGCCATAAGGAATCCCACATTAACGACACGAAACCGATATAGGAAAGAGGTGTGGAACAATGGAAACTAAAAGATCATGTACTAAAATAGGACTGGCGGATTGGAAAACTGCAAAAAGAGTGGATTCAAGGTAACAATAATCCTTTGAACATATAACGACACATGATAGGACTTGGCAGCTAGGATTAATTAGCATAAATAATCACGGAGCTAGTAGTCTCATCATGAAAAAGATGACACAGGACTGTAGTTACAACTCATCGGAGCGACTGAATTACCCAAAGGAGAAAAGACATAGATGCATACCATGTTCAAAGGTGACGACTCACAAGCTGTCGAAAAGTAAAATTGACTCATTTCCCAATTTTCCACCATCATAATTGATGAGTACCTCTTTGTGGTTTAATGAGCTTGAAGAGGATAACAGATGCTCAACATAGCTCATCTTATGGATGAGTCCAATCTCACATGTTTCTCAAACCTGAGAAAGGAGGGGTTCGTCCCAATGAAATCCCTTCAATGTTGAGTTTTAAAGAGTCCAAAGAAGGAAAACTCGATAGTTTTTCATATTTAGAGAGTCTGAAATAACTTAAAGAAGATTGACAGATTGACTTTTTCATAATAAGTTAGTCCCTAGACCCGAAACAGTACAAATAATATCTGGAAGAACTCTCGCAGTCAAAGGCTGACTGAGGTATACCTTTCTCGTAAATAGTCTAGACGGTCCGTAAAAGGGGTAACCTACCACCGAATAGATGTCCTTTCAAATGCTTTTACAAGTGTGAAAGAGACAAGACACTTGGCGATCTTTTCATAACGAGGGAGTCCGAAAAGAGATTTAAAGAGAAATCTTGAGGTCTATTTTCGTGAGTTAATCGTCTTAGTCTGAAAAAGGAATAAAATAATACTAGGACGATACTTTCCTCAATGTTTAACGAGCAAGAGTAAAGCTGACGAAGCTCGACACCGGTTTTCTTAGGTTTGACAAGCATGACACAGGTGTGAAAAAGTGCTTGGAATCTTTTTCAGGTTTAGATCCAGAGCATGAAAAAGATAAAGTGAGCTCGATTGAAGGTCAAAATTGAATACCGATGTGAATGGTGTGTGTAAACATGTCAAACATGGTCAAAAACCCTAGAAGCAAAACATTAGTTCATCAAAATGAATATTTGACCCAAACAAGAACTTTTAAAATAAAGTAATGAGTAAAAACATCTATTTAAATGTATAAAAGAAGGTAAAAGGGAAGTTACACATTGCCATTTGTTTGTTTTTTACCCAAAGAGGATTTTTTACCCAAAGAAGAGTTTTTGCAGGGAAAATCTTCAATCAAAGATATCGGGAGATCCGGGGCATTATTTCGACCGTCATTCATTTCAGGTAGATCTTCACAATTTCATCTTTCATTTCAGGTAGATCTTCACAATTTCATCTTTCATTTCATCCTTCTAATTTACTGTTTCATACCATTTTTGCTGATTTAAGAGAATCTCTAGGGAAACATTTTCTCCGTCTGAGATTTCTGCACCCTCTCTATGTCGAGAGGCGTGAAAATATAGGAATTTTCACATTATGGCGTCAAAGGGGGGCGCAAAAATTTCTAGTTTTCGCGTTCCCAATGAACACCCAGGCGCGAAAATCCATAGAATGGGAAAAATGCAAACTTGTTTCTCTTGTTTGACACAAAATCGGGTTTTCATTTTCTCATGAATGTTTTGATTGGTGATTTGCAGGTGATCGCAACTTATTTGAGTGCATATGGTTGATTGGAAGGCGAGAGAACATGAGGATGATGATAGAATAGCTCTAAAAGACCATATTACACTAGCACTACAGGAATGTGGCTTGCTGAAATTCTTCAAAACAAAGGGCATCCACAAACAGGGGAAGCTACTAAATTACATTATTCAGATGTGGGATAGTGATATCCAATCTTTCTGGATTGGGGAGCACACCCTCAAGATAGATATCAAGGACATTTACTTCCTAACAGGTCTCTCCAAGATAGGGGCATGGATCAATCTGTCCAGGAACAGGACCATGGAGGAGACTACAGACATGTATGTTGCATATTATTGCAGACATGATTCAAGAAGAGCAAGAAGGTGCCCATAGAGGATGTAATAGAGCTTCCATTGAGAACCATTTTGTATACCATTGCACATGTATCAAGTAGTGTGGGTTCCCATCATGCAACGAAGGCACAGATGACCTATGCGATAGAATGCATGGCACCAACACTGTTTAATTGGTGTGAAGGGGTCCTGGTGAACCTCAAAGATTAGCTGACCAAGTGCAGGAACGGAGATATCCATCAGTTTGGATATGGAAGTATCTTGGTCACATTTTTCCTAGAGAGGGTACAACTATTGCACCCTCAGATAGCTAGACCAATCCGTCCCGCATCCGGGCCTTGGACGGGGAGATGGAGTGACTATGCTGGATGGCTCGGCAGGCCGCAGGTCTTGGATTTTGGCGAGGACTTATTCTCATGGCTCGAGGAGCAGGTTATGAAGATCAAGGACTATCCCTATGAGGGGGTGGATTTCTGTGAGGATATCGATTTGGAATTGTATAAAGATGATGATTGGGACAACTTAGGTATATGACCTTCACAAATATGTGTTTTTGGTATTTTTTATTATATATATATATTTTTGTTGTTTCTAATGCGTGAAAAAGATCTAACATGTGTACGTGTACTGCCACAGATCATGGACCATAGAGACCATCGGGATAGTCACCACTACGTCGAGGAGGAGGAGGTAAGGTGACTCCACGATGTTGAGCGGAACCTCCAGGGTTTGACGATGGGTGTCCCTCCTATGAGGATGCTTGATATACCTCTCCATCTCCAGAGACACACTGTTGGGGTGTCTGAGTGCATTAATTGATTGCTCTGCCTTGTGGCGAGAGCAGCCGTATGTTATCATGAGCACCATGAGCTTGATGATTAGTGTTTAGTTAGTAGTGTTGTTAGTGGCATGTACATGATATATAGGCCAGAGAGCCAATTTTGTATGGGAAATGAACCCAATTTTATCTTTTGGACGCATTATGATATTGTACTTTAAGGAAAACACTTTTTACATGATATTTACATATATGGACCTATCTCTATAGCTTGTTTATTTACTACGATTTGTGCATTTACATTTTTTGTATGCGTGTGTTATGATGTTTTGTTCATATGTGGGCCAGATGCCAATCCAATATATAGTTAGCTAATGAATCAACCACCATATTGAATTCTCTAGGTACATGTTGATACTGAATATAGTCAAATGATATTTCCAAGAGGCGTAACCTTTTGTAGAATCAAAGTAATGTAGGATCACAAACGGTGTAAATGCAATTCAACTGAGATACTACGAGTTGCGAGTCCAGGTGGACTAAAAAGGTGAGGATCTCGAGAGAAGCAAATTTAGTTAGGATTCCGACAACTTCATGGTACTCCGCGATGTTCTTTGTTGCGGGGCCTAAACTTATGCCACCCGAGGATATCAATTCTCCTACAAGGGAATACAATACCCATGCCATAGAAGCAAGGTTCCTGGTATGTCAACTCGCACCATCCGCGAATCGATAGTACACCAACATCTACGCAAACAAGCACAAGTCAAGATAGATAACGGTGTATGAGATATAATCTTCACATGCAAAAAAGTGAAAAGCATGTTAAATACATTATGTACAAGATGTTATATGCAGGATTGTCCTATGCATAGAATATCTTTAGGTAGAGCCCGTTACGGAGTTGACCCAAAGGTATATCATTGGCATCGACAAGCTCGCAAGCTCCTTTCTCTAACACACGTTTTATGACATAAGGGTCATACCACATAGATTCCAATTTTCCCTTACCTAGTTTATCATGCATTTGATCATAGGTAACGACTAGGTCGCCCTCGTTGAATACCCGAGGTTGAACGTATTTATCGTACTATGATTTGACGCTCTTTTTATGAGATGCATTAGCGAGTGTCGCGTCTCAGTGAGTTTCGTCTAGCTTGGCCAGATATAGAAACCATTCCTCTTCGGTGGTGGTGTTAGGTAAAAGTTCTATTACTAGTTTTAGGGATGGTATTTCACATTCAATCAGTAAGACGGATTCCAGGCCATACACTAGTTGAAATGGTGCGAACCCGATTGCATTTTTTACTGAAGTTCGGTAATACCAAAGGGATGAAAAGAGGGCTAAGTGCCATTTGGATTTTTGTGTGCCCACAGTGCGTTGAATCATGCGTTTCAAGACTTTTTTAATCGCCTGCAGTTGGTTGTTAGCTTGTGGGTAATACTGGGTTGATTTTTCATGGAGAAAACCAGCTTGGTGCTCAGTTCTTCCATCATATGATTCCTGAAGTGGGAACCATGATCAATTATGATGGCCTGTGGGACTCCGAACCTAGATATGATGTGATTGAATATGAACAATGCTGTGGTTTTTCCGTCTTCGATGTATGTAGGAATCACTTGAGCCCATTTAGTAAAGTAGTCAACGGCAACAATGACATAACTATGCCCCCCGGCTGAAGTAAGATTACAATGCATAAAATAAATACCCTATTTTTCAAAGGGGCCGATGGCAATGACGAGATGGAGAGGAGTAGGGTGCGATCGTTTCTTGGAGTGGAAAAATTGACATGGTGGGTGCTTCTTAACCGCTCACAAGATCTTCTGGGCAGTAGCCATCCCAAAAAGGTGACCACCACATGCTCCAGAGTGGAAGTCATTCAACACGTGCTCAGCTTCATCGAGGGTTAAGCAACGACATAGCAAAGAGTCAATACCACGACGATACAATGTATCACTAATGATAAGATAATACTTGGCGTGGTGTTGAATACGGCGACGTTCATCATGGTTAACATTAGGCCGAAAGCATTGGGTTTGGATGTACATCAGGATGTCTCCATACCATGGGTCAGTCGTGCCGATGAGGAACAAAGATTCATAGGGAAATGGATCAATGGGCTCTGATTGATCATCGACATGGGGCAATGCACAAATCAGCTCCACAAAGACCAAGGATTTCTTGGATTTTGCCTTGAAAAATTCCAAATCGAACTCTTGAAGAACGAAAATCCAACACGAATACTTTCCCCCTAGCACTTGTCGTATTAGGATATAATGCATTGGGTTGAAGTCCGTGATAACAGTGGTTTTGCGAAGTAGAATGTAGTGTCTAAATCTATGGACCGCAAAAACAGTGGCGAGAGCCAACTTCTCCACATGCGAGTAGCGTGTCTCGGAGTCTATAAGAATCTTTTTGAGATAGTACACAACATGTTCTTGTCCGTTTTTGTCTTACTGAACTAGCACAATACCAACAGTGGTGGTAGAGGCAGCGAGATACAAAATATAGTCCCGTGTGTAATTGGGGGGTTGGATTATAGGAGCATTGGTAAGGGCCTTTTTTAAGTGGTCAAAAGACCGTTGGGTTCGTCATCCCAGATGAAAGGAATATATTTTTTGAGAAGCCTCATGTATCCCTTGGTGATCTCAGCGAAGTTACAAACAAAGCAGCATAAGAAGTTTGCATGCCCTTGCAAACTCTGGAGTTCTGTAATGTTGGATGGGGAAGGAAAAGCTAAGATTGCTTCTACCTTCACAGGGTCAAGGTGTATTCCATCCTTGGAGATAATGAAGCCTAACAATCTGTCAGCTTCGGCACATAATATAAATTTGTGTGGATTCAGGCGGATGTTTTAGTGATGATAGCGTGATAATATTGCACTCATATGGTCAGAATGATCCTCTAGTGTATGGGAATGTGCGGTTAGCTCATCCAGATAAGGTTCCACAACATGATTGATATCATGAAAAGCGTAGGACATGGCCCACTGAAAAGTCGCCCCGGCATTCTTAAGACCAAAGGGTAACTTGCGGTATGCAAAGGTCCCCCATGGGAAGATAAAAGAGGTTTTGTGTTGATCGGAAGGGAGTATCTCGATCTGATTGTAGCCAGAGAATACATCCATAAATGAAAAGATGACACTCTCAGCATAGTTGTCGATAATCTGGTTGATAAAAGGCGTTGGGTAGTTGTAGAAATTTCTTCCTACGGCTAAGAAGAGGTTCTCTTAGATCAAACTGGGGTTAAGCACGCCTAATCTAAGACAATATACAACAAATGCACCTTTGAAATCCTAAATCAAACTCATATATCAAGATTAAATGTACTTGAGAATGGAGAATGAATGCCACTCACCTTAAATCAGGCGTTCGTCCTGCTAATAGCTTTAGTCTTGAAGCTCCTAAGTCGGACGTGTCAAGATCAAACAAAGACAAACAAACGATCTTCCAAATACCTTGAAATACAAGTTAGATCTAAATTCTATTGAATACACTTCATGGAAATGACTGAAACATAACACACACAAAGTGGGAAACAAGACAAGTTATTATTAATTAGAAACTTGAAGACACTTACAAAGAGTTCCTTCTTCTCCAAGCAATCTCCAGCTCCAAAGCTTCCTCCATCTAGTTATCTTTGCAAACCTTATAGGTTCATAGGTTTGATACCCCAAATTGTCCCCCCTTTGGCTCATGGATGACCTCTCCTTTATAGCACTTGGGAAGTTAACCATAGGGAGAGGAAGGTGGATCTAATGAGAGTTTAGTGGATCAATCAGACTAAACAAGGGGAGTAGGTTGAGATCGAATCAGGTGAGGCAATCCCAAAGAAATCTCTTAGACGTTGAATATCCAAGATCCATGCACAAAGGATATTATGGGAATTTCTACGCCTTGGAAGTTAAGCATAGCACGAAAATGTTTTCATTTTCACGCTCCAACAGTTATGCAGCATGTGAAAATATGATATTTTTGCGTATTGGTCTATGGATGGGCCACGGAAATTAGGGAAAAACAAAGTCAATGGAGCTGACACTTGGTCCGTTGTGTTGTCTCTCGACTGAAAAAGGTTGGATTTGTCTTGTAGGTGTCTATATGATACCAAGGAGGGGACCAACGAGGTAAGACACATATCGGGAGGAAGTGTCGCTAGGTCGTATGTCACGAAGAAGCGACACTAAGACTTCAAGTGTACTTTGAGGTATAACAATATTCCTTCTATAAGATTTGTCATATATCCACATTTTATCTGCTAGTGGCTATGATGTGTTTGGTTCACATAGATCCACATTGTATCTATTGGTGGATATGTTATTTATGATGAAATGGATCCATTGTGTATGTTTTCATGGCCATTATCTAGGATTTTATTACATGGATCCAAAGTCTATTATTTGGCGGCCATCCTTTGTTCCTATTCTGAACATGGTTATTCCTACCTCAAGGATGATCGATATTGATGACCAAATGATTGATTGCAATTTTCTCTGTGGTGAATTGAATCCTAGCTCCCACCTCATGCCTACTCTTCACACCTTTGTAGGATGTGCTTATTGTAAAGTGTTTTAGACATCAGTTGCTCTTCTAACCTCACACTTTAGGGGGCATCTGCTATACCATTCTTATCCACCCTTGGGGTGTATAGGATACCCATTAATATGATTTTTTCTCCTTAACACTACGTTTCTAACCATTGAAATTGATTTTCCTAGTAAAAATGAGCTATATCACTCCTCACACCACTATTGAGAGGGATAAAATCACTTATTATTCCATTATGGTGAATTATAGCCTTTAGAAGCCTCATTTTTTCCTTATTTCTTAAGGAAATTTGGCAAATGAGTTGGATCCTTATGTGTTAACCTAGGAACTCTCAATTTGATCTAAATGTGAGAGGACCTAGGATTCTAGATTCATTTCTTTCTCTTCATCCATTCATCTATATAATGGAGGCATTTCAAGGGAGAAGGGGAGATTTTTGGAGAGTATTATTATGCTAGTGGATTATGTAGTGGATCCATATTGCTCTCACGAGGAGGAGTTTGGGTCAAGGAGCCAAGAAGATATCTCATCATGATTCAAAGTATTCCACCACTGATGTATTGATTTCCACTTCATGAAACATAGATCTAGATGTTTCCCCTTACTATTAATTGTGTAAATGAAATTCAATGTATAATGGTATTGGATCTAGTTGTATAATTATTTAACTATATTAGACCTATATCCTTTTGATAATTCCTATTGTTGAATAGGTTTGAGAAAGGTGTTTCTTGTCTCTATGTGTATAGGTAGAAGGTGTTTAGGAGCTAGAGCAAAGGATCTCTAAGAGATATTCCATCTAGTACTACACAAAATACAATCGTCGTAAGGAAGGTACGCCTTATGACATCTCTTAGTATTGTATGCATAGGATAAAGGGTTAGATCTAGTGGGAAAGTGTCAATTTCTACCTCTACTACCTATCTTGGATCATGGGTTCAGATCCAAGGGAGGTATTACCTGTGATGAACCTACAATAATTAATTAATGCAAATACACGAGATATCAAAAATAATAGAACTCAGAATCACTTTTATATTGATCACGGGCCACTTCGAGGGGGCAACCTCCTTTGAGCAAGCTCAATACAATTAACTTCACGGTGCCTTCAATGACCTCAACACACACTTATATACTAAGTCTATGCCCAATACTATGGGTCAAAACCATGGGACATTTAATACTATGGGACGACTTACAAAGCATATGCGTCCAATACTATGGGTCAATACTATGGGCTAATATAAACTATTGATCAACAAATACTACGGGACGACTTACAAAGCATATGCATCCAACAACAATATACTAACATAGTAAAGAGAAGGGTTGACATGGTTTCCTAACATCCCCTCTCCCTTAGAAAAAGCTTTGTCCTCAAAGCTTTGGTTGGAGAAATTGCTGCAGAATCTAAAGGAGTGGTTCCCTAGTAGCATCCTTGGGTTGCATTTCGGGCCAATGACGCCTTTGGAGTGTCAGGGAGGATTGCTTGGAAGGTTGTAAATGAAGAAGAACCCTATCAGCTGTGTGGAAAATGCACTCAAAGCGGTGTTGATTGGCTTGTTGTTTCAGGTGAATTCTGGCCATGTGAAGATTGTCCTGCAGAATGAGAAGAATCTGATTGCAGTTGCGAAGAACCGAGTCAATTTCTTGAACTGGGGAGCTGCTAAGGGTGTATGGAAGAAGAACTGGCGGTGTCTGTCCATAGACTACTTCATATGGTGTCCTTTGAGATGTGGTATTGTACCACAAGGGCGCTGCTAGGAAATCAATACAAATAGTTGGCCAAATCTATGTAAGAATGGGCAAGGGTTTGAGCAATCCTGAAAGGAGTGTCGTTTCACCCTTGTTGACCTGGAAAGTATCATACTCAACCACCATCTATTGAATTGTGAGTTTCAGTCCCTACCAAAAGAAGTTACATTGTTCCCGGTCATACATTTTGAAGAACCCAGAGTGCCCTGCTGATGAAGAAGCATGGAGTTCATAGAAGAGATAGCCCTGTTGAACATATTGCAACCAATTTGGAACAAGTAGAGAAAGAGCTGTAAGAGAAACTAGGTCATCAATTGTGTGAGAAGGAGCATCTACCACCATATTGTCCTTACCCTTCTTGTAAGTGATCGCATAGGGATAACCCATGAGTTGATAACCCATTTCAGGTGTGTTGGGTAGGAGACCCATTGTTCCAGAAAATTTTCCAGACTCTGGAGATTAGTCTTGATGCAGAAATAATTCCCTAATAGGTATGGCTGCCACTTCTGTACTGCATGCAAAATAGCCATCAGTTCCTGCTGAGAGGTAGATGCGACTAAATTCTTACCGGAAAGGTCTCTTGAAGGAGGCAAGCTCATTGGTTTAGCAAAGACACTTGCATATCTATCCAAGGAAGTAGTGGAGACCATTGATGGGTGCATCTGAATGGAATGGAGCTGAGCGATGACACCATGTGAATTCTTCTTAAGAATTTTTTCCAAGCGATGTGAACTGATGATGCGAAGAGACCCTGGTTGTAAGCCCATTAATTTGTGTTGTGTCCCATTGACTGAAAACTGCATCCAAAGTTCCGCAAAATCCCATAAGATGGGGCCAATTGTGCGTAACCATTGAACACCCAAAACCACATCACATCCGCCTAAGGACAAGGAAAACATGTCAGAGTGCATGTTATAATGTTCCATAGAGATATGCACGTTGTGACACTTCCCCTTGCAAGGTAAGGTGCCCCCATTAGCAACCATGATTTCAAAGTTGAAGCAAGGATGGACAAAACAATCAGCCTGTTTAGCAATCCGAGGGTCAATGAAGTTATGAGTGCTACCAGAATCAATGAGTATGGTAAGAGGGTTCTTCTTGAAGTATCCCCTAACTCGCATTGTTTGTTGGGTGGTGACGTCGGTTACATCATGGAGAGAGATCTCAGGTGGGTTGTCCTGAGATGGGGTGTCAACAGGCGGGTGTTGAATGTCTACCTGATCATCTACTGTATCTGGAGCTTCTTCATCAAGTTCTGAGGCAGGCAGAGAATCCACATCCAAGAGATAGAGCTTTTGTTGAACACATGTATGTCCCCGAGTGAATTTCTCATCACAATTATAACAAAGCCCTTTTTCTCGGCATGCCTACATCTCTGTTTCAGACAAATGCTTGATAGGAGTTGGTTGAGGAGCAGGCGTGATGGGAGGTTGTTGGGAACCCATATTTCTGAAGGGAACAAAGGTGGGTTTGGAGCATTGTTGAGCTGCGATCTTGTCCTCTGCCAACTTAGCCAACCCTAGGACTTCCATCATTGTGTTAGGACAGAATATTTTGACCTCTGAGCGGATTTCATCCTTGAGACCACTGATAAAACAACTCCTGTAGAATTCATCAGACAATCCTTCTGTGCGATTGGCCAGTTTCTCAAATTCTGTCTGATACTCTCTCACTGTGCCAATTTGGTGAAGTTTAGTGAGTGCTCCTGTGAAGTCATCAAAAGCACTAGGACCAAATTGTGGCAAGAGTTGGCAAAAATCTGTCCAGTTTGGTTTGGGATGAGCTTTGATGTACCAACGGTACCATTGAAGGGCTTCTTGTTCCAAATGAAAGGATGCAAGTGGAACTTTCTGGACATCAAAAGTATTATGCAGACTGAAATATTGTTCTGCTCGGTATATCCATCCAGTTGAATCAGTACCATTGAAGCAAGGAAAATCAAGCTTCGGCCCACGAAAATTGCTGGAAGAAGAGAATCCGGTGGCTGCAAAAGATTCTGGCTATCGGTTATTGTTCATGGCTGAATGCTAAAGATGGAGGCTAAGAAATTTTTCATCCAGATCTTGGAGTTTGGTTTGGATGGCTGCAAGTGCTTCTTCCATGGTTTTTGCTCCTGCGTGGGTGAAAACCACAACCAGGAGTTTTGTTTTGGAAATGGATAGAAAAACACAAACAAAAGCTTATTTAGTAAAGGAAAATTTGGATTTGGGAAAAAATCGGATTGGTAATTGGGGTTTGACTAGGATTTGGACACTTTTTAATGGACAGGGAGGCAAGAAATGGGGATTTCAGAAGCGGGGTGAAAGAAAGGGAAAATTTGGCAGAGAGGGACAAAGAAGCAGAATTAGGAAAGGAACTCTGTGTTAAAATTTGAAGGTGATTGGGTGAAATACGAGGAAGTTATGGCAAACCCTAAAAATAGACAAATGTGGGATTTCGGGTTTTGGGAAGTGGAATTGGGGGTAGGGTCCTCAGGAATGAAATATGCAGAATGGGAGTACAGGGGTTCCCGGGAAATTTCAAGGGAAACAAAGTGAAAACAAGGGAGATATGGAGAAAAAACTAAATTTTATACTTTTTTTTTTCCAGAATGGAGCGACTACGACTCGAAAGAGATCTGAAATAGATAGATCTGCAACGGCCCGGAAGTGAGCAGAAACAGAGGGATCTGAAACGACATTGAATGGATAAAAAATGACTGGATCTGAAATAGATCTGAAACGACTGGATCTGGAACGACTTTCAGAATAGATCTAAACGGCTGGATCTGAAATAGATCTGAAATGACTGGATCTGAAACGGTGCGGCAGTGATCGGCAATAGTTCAGCTGAAAATAGATATGGACCCTAAGTATATGCGGCTTCCTAACAGTTCAGGGGTTTCACTCAGCCACCAATGCTGTCTGACAGCTTGCGTATTGGGGCAGTACCCCTCACTCCAAAGCTCAGTTAAAATTGATAACTGCTTTGCCACAAATGACAGCTCTTGTTTTACCTCACGGGTGGGAACTAGTCAATCAGGTAGGGGTCGTTTCCCTTTTTGCTGGCAGGTCCTCTCAATGGGCCAGCTACTTCAGGGTTCCTGTGGTACTCCTCACAATGATTTTTAGGGCTTATGCCCAAGTACTTCCCACAGTTAAACGGATAGGGATTATTCCCAAATCCGAACCTGCAACAAATGCAAAAAAAAAAAATTGGCAGAAATTTCACCCAGTGAGCCCACGAAAGTGCTCTGATACCAGATGCGATGAACCTGCAATAATAAATTAATGCAAATACATGAGATATCAGAAATAATAGAACTCATAATCACTTTTATATTGATCACGGGCCACTTCTAGGGGGCAACCTTCTTTGAGCAATCTCAATACAATTAACTTCACGGTGCCTTCAATGACCTCAACACACACTTATATACTAAGTCTATGCCCAATACTATGGGTCAAAACCATGGGACATATAATACTACGGGACGACTTACAAAGCATATGCGTCCAATACTATGGGTCAATACTATGGGCTAATATAAACTATGGATCAACAAATACTACGGGACGACTTACAAAGTATATGCATCCAATACTATGGGTCAATACTATGGGCTAATATAAACTATGGATCAACAAATACTATAAGACGACTTACAAAGCATATGTGTCCAACAACAATATACTAACATAGTAAAGAGAAGGGTTGACACGGGTTCCTAACATTACCTATCTGTAGGGAATATTTCTCCATAACAATCTTTGGAAGAGAAGTAGTGGTTTCTACTGATTTCGTTGTTTCGAGTCTATACATTTCAAACATAACCCATATGACAGAGGAATAAAAGGTCATCATCAATAGATATGTATTGTTCAAAGAACAAGATTCATGGGATGGAACCATAGATAAAGTTATTGAATTTGTTGTACCTAAACCAAAAGATGAATAAAAAGAGGTGTATATTGAATAGAATGCACAACGGGATCCAATAGCACAATCACCATCAACTAGTACTCCACCAAGGAAACCTAGAAATTCAATTCCATGTGAAGCATGAAGACCAACATATCAATATACTCCTAGTCCTTAATTAGGTAATGAATATGATCGAAGTAATAGAAAGACTAGAAGTTTACAAGAAATTTATGATGAATTAGATGCAAATACCAATTTTTCCTTTGTTGATATTCAACCTATGTTTTTTTAAGAGGCAATAAAAGAAGAGCATTGAGTAAAATATATGGGCGAAGAGATAGATTCCATTGAAATAAATGGTACATGGGATCTTGTTGACTTGCCTAAAGATAAGAAATCTATTGGTGTGAAGTGGGTCTATAAGACAAAACTCAATAAAAAAGGTGAAATTGATAAGTACAAGGAAAGGCTAGTAGAAAAAGGTTTCTCCCAGCAACCGAGAATTGAGTTTAGAGAGACTTTTGCACCAGTAGCTAGATTGGACACTATGAGAGCAGTCTTAACAATTGCAGCTCAAAACAAATGGAAAGTCTATCATATGGATGCCAAGTTGACATTCTTGAATGGGATTCTTGAAGAAAAAAATTATGTGTAGAAACCACAAGGATGTGAATTAAAAGAACGTGAAGATAAATTTTACAAGTTGAATAAAGCTTTATATGGGTTGAAGCAAGATCCAAGAGCTTGGTTTAATAGAATTGATTCTTATCTAATCGATAATATATTTAGCAGAAGCAATAGTGAACGAGCACTTTACACAAAGGTAAATCAGCATGGACAAATTTTGATTGTTTGTTTATATGTTGATGATATGATTTTTACAAGTAATATGTCAGTAGATGAATTCAAAGCAACTATGAATAAAGAGTTTGATATGAGTGATCTAGGCTTGATGAAGTTCTTTCTAGGAATATAAGTAGAACAATAAGAAAAATGTATATTTATTTCTCAAAGTAAATATGCTAAAGATGTACTCAAGTGGTTCATAATGGTTAATTACAAACCAACACCAACACCATTGGAAATAGATCCAAAGTTGAGAAAATAAGATGAAATTCGCAAAGTAGATCCAACACTATATAAGAGAATTGTAGGAAGTCTCATGTATCTCACAACTACGAGACTAGATATTATGTATGAAATCAACCCGATTTCCAGGTTCATGGAGTCTCCCAAAAATCACACTCGAAAGTTGGAAAAGGGATATTATGATATGTTGTAAGGACTTCAAGCTATGAGATGTTATACTCAAGCATTGAGTATGATATTTTGACAAGTTATACTAACAGTGATTTTGCAGGAAGTTTGAATGATAGGAAGAGCACTTTGGGTCATGTTTTTCATCTTGGTTCAGGGGTGATTTCATGGGCATCCAAGAAGCATCCCATCGTGACAATTACATCAGTGGAAGTTGAATATGTAGTAGAAACATTAGCAGTGTGTCAAGCAATCTGGTTATTAATATTTTTGGATGATCTTCAATAGAAACAAGAAGGACCAACAACAATTTATTGCGACAATAATTCAGTGGTCGCCTTGTCCAAGAATCATGTATTTCACCAAAAGAGAAAGAACATTGATACCAGATATCACTTCATAAGAGAACTTGTAAACAATGGTGAAGTTCATGTAGAGCATTGTAAATCAATTGATAAATTGGTTGACATGTTCACAAAGCCATTGAAAAAATTTATTTTTTAAATTCATAGAGATCATTTATGCATTGTAAAAGTTGTAGTCGTCAACGGTCATAATTAAGGAGTGTTAGAAAACAATAATTACTCCCACCATGCAAGGAGTTAGTCGATTCCTAGTTAGAGTTACATGTATTCACACGTATGCACCTTATTATGAATGAATTGGAAAACAATGTATTTCCAAATATCTCAGTCTCACTCCATTCAAAGGATGCATGGGAAACCTTGGAAACCAGCTACCAAGGTGTTGGTAAGGTACAAACTATGCATACTCTATTAAGGAGAAACTTGATCAAACTTGATAAGACTTTATCATTACAATGGAACCGAAGGCCTGTGTTTAAACACTTCTACATGCAAAACCTAGACTCTTAAACTTAGACTCAAGTGACTCATATTGCATGTGACTACATGCAAATCTAACTAGAACTCAACTGAATCCTTGCATGGTGGGAGTAATTATTGTTTTCTAACACAAATGAGAAACTAGAAAGTTGATTCACCATAAAAGGGAGTGTCATTATGCACCAAACATGGAGGAGGGAGGATAACCATCAATGGGAGTGGTGTCGAACCAGTGGCTACATTCATAAATAAGGAGTATTACAAATTACAATACCCCTAAATGCAAAAACAATGCAGACATAGATGTGGCGATGGAGTTTCCATCACCAAGGAGGCCTATTGTGTCCCTGCAACAGATACCCTTTTCAAATACAATGAATACAATAGCCTACAGGCCATAAGATTTGATTGCTTATCCAAATTCTTTGTGGGCACTCTGCACACTTCGCATCCAATTTTTATTTTCTTCAAATTGTTAAGGCCTTAGCCTTTGTGGCTTCATCCTTTAAATGTGTGTCTAAATAAATCCTAATCATGTTAAATGGATCTACCTAGTTAGGATATTGGTTTCCTAATTTTTAAGCTCATCATTGTAGGTGATGGAGGAACTAGGAATATATCCTTTGTGAAGCATTATCTTATCGAGGAGTTTGAGAAGAAATGCAACCCTATTATTGGTGTTGAATACCATCCTCTTGAATTTTTCACAAGATGTGGAAAGATTCACTTTTATTGTTGGAACACTCCCGGGAAAGAGAAATTTGGTATCCCCATAGATGGTTATTATCTTCATGGGTAGTGTGTGGTTATCATGTTTGAGGTTACTACCCGCTTGAATTACAAGAAAGTCCCAACTTGTTTTACGGATATTTGTAGGGTGTGTGAGAACAATCCCATTTTTATTTATGGAAACAAGTTTGATATGAAGAATAAGAAAGTTAAATCCAAGCAAGTTGCATTTCATAGAAAGAAGAATCTTTAGTACGATGAGATATCTACAAAATGTCACTACAAATTTGACAATCCATTCCTCTCTTTGGCATGCAAGCTCTTAGGGGATCTAAACTTTCATTTGATCCTCCTAAGGTTTAGATTGACCTTGCAACTCAGCATCAATACGAGGCATAACTTCAAGCAATTGCATCCCAACCTATCGCAGATGGTGATGATGATGCTTTTGAATAAATTTGTATCAATGGAGTCTACTTGAGTTCCAAGATTTTATTATAATTTGTATTTGGGTTTTATTATAACTTTCCTAGCTCCTTGATGTGCTTTGGTTACTGTGGAAGATCATTTTAGACCAATGGATTTGGATAATCTATCTTAGTTCAACTCTATTGCAGAGGTATTTTAATATTCTAAGATATAATATATAGTGATTTTCGGTATATATAGTGTTACAGGGTGAGCGTGACTGTAAAATATAGCTTGGTTCACGTTTAAAAGTAATTAACTACACCTAAACTCTGTACATAAATGCTCAAACTAAGAAACGCTTCAATCAGTTGGACTGTACGTTAAATATAATGGTCATTGTAAACCATTATACTAAACATTTCCTCATAAGTTTGTTGGGTTACCAAGTATCTGAGCATTTTTTTTCACGGAGTTTGAGTTCGGGGGAGCAGTTGAAACATTTCATTTACCCCACAACCGCATTTAAATACAGGGACAAGTTGACGACAAAAGACATACAAGGTAAGGAGTAGGTATTGTGATGTTTCCACAGTTTTTATTTTTGTCCCTTTCATATTATGCAGTTGTACAGGAGCCTATGTAATGACCCTTTTTTAAGTTTTTATTAAAAGGACCAATTTTTCACTTTTTCCCCAAATTCAACCTTTGACTACTTTTGATGACTAATTCTCCAATTTTCCCCAAATGATCCCAAATATTCCGAGAAGGTATATGGATGGTGTTAGAACATAAATATGTATTTCATGGATGCTTTTGGACCTTTAAAATACTTTTGCAAATCCTCTTTCAATTCTGGCCAATGTTGGGAACTTTACTAGTAATTTTCCTTTGACTAGTATTGGTCTCTAGGTCTCCAATTGGCTCCAAATGCCTCTAAATATTCAGTGAAGGTGTATGAATGATATTTGTACTTGATTATTATGTTCATGGATGATTTATTACCATCAAAATACTTCTACAAACTTATTTAATATTCTGGAAAAAGTATGCAATTTAACTAGCAATTTGGGGTTCAAATCCCCCCAGGGTAAGTACTGAAAATGACTCTCCAAATCCCTCCAAACTCACTCGAAATTATGAAAATAGGTAGGGGATGTCTGAGGGACATTATTTAGGTCTCACGTGAACTATTAATAAATTATTATGTCTGTTCTAACCTTCTCCCAAACAACAGCAAAACTCACTAGTTCGACCTTGGGGGAAATAACATGAAATCTTCTTCAAATAAAATAAAACTGAGCAATATGGCTCCAAATGCTTAAGTGTTGAACATGAAAATTTTAATACTCATCAATGGGAGTCCATACATCATAAATATATCAGATAAATATTCTTCCATTCGAAATCATCATCAATACATTGGCATACATCAATCTAGTGGGGGAATGGTCACTATTTTCTCATTAATAATCCATTTTACATATAAAAACTTGGTATTTTGACCTGAAAATTTCTGTAGATGAATGGAGAGTATATTAATCATATTACAACAGAAAAATATCATGAGAATCTCTCCCAAAGAGTGCAAGATCTCACCAAAAACGCCCTCCCTCAAGGGTTAAGAATATGCCATCAAAACTTGAAATGGTTGAGAGAGTGTGCTACAAAAGAAGAAACCATGAGCTGACCTGTATATTAAACCTGCAAATAAACACTCCATTAAAGCTCCAAATTAAAGGTCTGAATGGCCTTTCCAATTACCAACTTGGATGGGAATCTTTCACCCTCGAAATTGGCGCCTAAGGCAAGAAACTAGTCATCCACTAGCTCTCCCTCTTCACAAATGCAATTGTAAATTCAACAAAATGATCAAAATCTGGTTTCATTCTTTGTTATTGAAATTTATAAACTTCTAATGTCCTCCATGGGTCGAATTCCTTCGAAGAGACTCATTCCAACTCAAGTTGGGAAGAGATTCCAAAGAACACCACTTGTACAACAATTCTTAGTCTCCCACTTCCACCAAATCACATGTGGAAGCATCTTAGCTTCCCTAAATCCCTTAATCGCCCTCTTGGAGGCTATTTTTATGCTTGACATGTCATATATGTCATATGTCAGCCTTCAGGTCTGATTTGTTTCATAGGTGTCATAGCATCTTCATCATTGTTGTCATAGAGCTAGGGAATCTAGCCCAAGTGTCTCACCAGCTCCAAATTGCCTCTTCCTCTTCCATGGGAGTTACTCTTCCTCTACATTTCGACCTTGGTTGAGTCATGCAATGAATAATACCTTTTGAACTCCCCCAAGTATGTTACCATTCACCTTGAATTCAAATTGGTGAGAGAATGTTGCCAAGTGTAGTGGGGAAATCTAGCCATATGTGGGTCCCCCTTCCGCCATGTGTCTTCATGATCAAATTCCACTTCGATTTTCACTTGTATATATTTATTTAGTTCCTTTATTAAATATTTATTCCATTCTAATGTTTAAACATCATTTATTATTCCGCTTATTCCAAATCCCAAAGATTCCACCCCAAACCTAGGAAACTAGTAATTTTCCTCTTTGGCAATTGTTTGACCGTTAGCTTCAATTTGAAAAACTCTAATGAATATGTCCAATGTGCTTAGGCCATTGTGACCCAATGTCAATTTGGGACATGACAAATCCTCCCTTCCCAATATTGCTTGTCCTCAAGCAATTTCAAACATGGGTCTTGAAGAACCTGCTTTCTGTATAATTCTTTGAAGTTGCCATTGAATTGCCCAACCTTGAGTCTTTGAGATTCCATGAATATTTTAGAGAGGAACCACCATGCTTGCTGCTGAACTAATCTGATAAAAATCACTTTATTAAGTGGGAAATCCATCTCTCATATTGCTTATTTCCCCAAAAAATTTGAAACCAATGAGACAAAAATTATTCCAGGGTCCCATTGCTTGTACTGCACCCCAACAATTAGGAGTGCTCTCCGACCCATACCATCAGATAAGAGGATTCTTGGATCCCATTTTCTTGTATGCATTCTTCCAAACATCATGATTACAAAATATATGTCATCAAAGTACATAACAACATAATGAAAATGTACATCAAGGAGGTGCTTCATCAAAGAATCATGAAAGTGCTTATACCTCCAAGCAAGTAGACCACCATTTTCCAAGTGCATACAAGCTTCAAGTGACCAATCAAATCTGCTCCAATGACATAGGTGAGGATCCCATCTCCTATAATGCTGCTCCAAAAGGATGTGATATGCATCAAAATATTTAGCCATGTATTCTTTCATCCAAGAAGTGAATGAAGAATCTCCACTAAAATCTGCACCAAATAATGAGTAGAAAAAACAAGGAGACTTCAAATGACTCAAAGAAGTCTCACCCATACATCCCTGAATGTGAGAATCATAAAGATATAACAAAGTATGTGGCTGCCAACAAAAATGTTCTCCAATCATAAATCTATTTACCCAAGTGTTGGATGAAGTTCCTCCAACATCAAATGAATCAAGTGCTGAGCAAGAAAAACCATGAGTCTTCAAGTGACTCAAATGCATATCATAGGTGCATCCATGTAGATGTGCATCATCATAAAGTAACAAAGGATGCTGCTGCAAATGTGAATAAGAATGTGCTCCAACCATATCATCATAAAAAGTAAATCTAGGAGTTCCATACTCCTCATGTGGCACCATCAAAAAGAACCCTTTCACCTATTCTTCATTGAGACTAATGCTGCAAAACATGGAATTGTAGGACGTAGGAGAACTAAATAACTCACCCAAATGATCAAAAAGTGCAGAATTTTCATCATGGGAAGGATCCATATGGGTAGTATCATGTAGCTCCTTCAAAAGTGTGAAACCTTTGTCATAGATTGGTTCCAATGTAGAGGAATCATGCTCTTCTTTAAAAATTGCTTAACCTTTATCAAGAGACAATTCAAGTTCCTCTTCCACCACAACAAGTGTTTGGATCTATTCAAGTTCATCTTCCAACACATCAAGCACATTCAATTTTCCACATTTCTCATGATCCACCATGTCATGAGAATCCTCCAAACAATCTACAATTTGACAATTTGAAACATAAGAGGAAAAACAAGTATCTTGCAACTTTTCAAGAAGTTGCTCATTTGGAATTGTGAGCTTATGACTATCCTCATTATTCTTCAAGTATGCATCATGTAACAATTCATTAGACTCAAACAAATGGTTTCTATAAAAAATAAAAGACATGAAATTACCTTTGATGTGGCACATTGCTCTTTGAATCTTCTCCATGTCTTCAAGGAAGGATGTTTCCTCCAATGAAGTAGCTCTGCAACAAGAATTTGACACCAATGCTTGAGTGTCATGGAGAATGCTGAGGGACTCTTGGATATTCTTTTCATTCATCTTTAAGGACCCTTCAAGGAAATGAGGCTCTTGCAAATGAACCTCCTCATCTTCTTCTTTCTTGCTTGGACCAACTTCATGAAGCTCAAGTGGTGATGGGGAAGTTGATCTTGTTTCTTCTTCAACTGCTACAAGGTCTTCATTTTCATGTTTAATGGAAGTTTTGCTTGCAGCAACACTTTCAAAATTGATCTCTATGTCACCAACATAGAGCTGTGAGCACCCATCAGTAGGTACTTTTTCATAGTTCAAGCATCCATCAGTAGATGCTCTTTGGTTCATGTCTAAGGTAGAAGGTGTCTCGAAATGATCTTCCATATTTTCAATAGAATCTTCTTCATGATCTTGTGATGTCTCTTCCTTTTGCTCCTTCAAGCAAGCTGATGCATTTTGCCCCTTTTTTTCTTTAGGATCAATATCTTTGGAATCTCTATTTTGAAATGGATTCTTATTACCTTCCTTCATCTTGAGCTTGTTTTTGATAATGAGGTATTGATAAAATGGTATAGTGTTTCTGCAACCTTCACTCAAATTTTTCCATTCGAGATGAATTTCTTCCACATATTTGGATTCAAGAAATTTTGGTACAGTAGGCCTTGGTGTTCTCTGAAATTCATTTGCTCTATTATGGGGTCCCGTGCTTGAGAAAATATGCTCACCCATTGGCTTATTTTCCTCACTTTTTCCTCTTCAACAAAAACACTTTTGGTTTCAATATCTAATGGTGGTCCCTGACTTCCTATCCTCATGAATATCAGACCACGTCAGGTTCCAAGATCATGCTCTGATACCACTGTAATGACCCTTTTTTAAATTTTTATTAGAAGGACCAATTTTTTACTTTTTCCCCAAATTCGACCTTTGACTAGTTTTGATGCCTAGGTCTCCAATTTGCCCCAAATGCTCCCAAATATTCTGAGAAGTTATATGGATGATGTTAGAACATAAATGTGTGTTTCATGGATTCTTTTTTACATTTAAAATACTTCTTCAAATCCTCTTTCAATCCTGGCCAATGTCGGGAACTTTACTAGTAATTTCCCTTTGACTAGTATTGGTCTCTAGGTCTCCAATTGGCTCCAAATGCCTCTAAATATTCAGTGAAGGTGTATGAATGATATTTGTACTTGATTATGATGTTCATGGATGATTTATTACCATCAAAATACTTTTTCAAACTTGTTTAATATTCTGGACAAAGTATGGAATTTAACTAGCAATTTGGGGTTCAAATCCCCCCAGGGTAAGTACTGAAAATGACTCTCCAAATGCCTCCAAACTCACTCGAAATTATGAACAGAGGTAGGGGATGTCTAAGGGACATTATTTAGGTCTCATGTGAACCATTAATCAATTATTAAGTCTATTCTAACTTTCTCCAAAACATAAGCAAAAATCACTAGTTCGACTTTGGGGGAAATAGCATGCAATCTTCTTCAAATAAAATAAAACTGAGCAAGATAGCTCCAAATGCTTAAGTGATGAACATGAAACTTGTAATACTAATCAATGGCAGTCCATACATCATAAATATATCAGATAAATATTCTTTCATTTGAAATCATCATCAATACATTGACATACATCAATCTAGTGGGGGAATGGTCATTGTTTTCTCATTAATAATCCATTTCACATATAAAAACTTGGTATTTAGACCTAAAAATTTCTGGAGATGAAGAATAGAGTATATTAATCATATTACAATAGAAATAGATCATGAGAATCTCTCCAAAATATTACAAGAGCTCACCAAAAACGCCCTCCCTCAAGGGTCAAGAATATGCCATCAAAACTGGAAATGGTTGAGAGAGTGTGCTGCACAAGAAGAAACCATGAGCTTCCATGTAGATTAAACCTACAAATAAACACTCCATTAAAGCTCCAAATGAAAGTTTTAAATGGGCTTTCCAATTACCAATTTGGATGGGAATCTTTCACCCTCGAAATATGCTAAGGCAAGAAACTAGTCATCCACTAGCTCTCCCTCTTCACAAATGCAATTGCAAATTCTACAAAATGATCAAAAGATGGTTTCATTCTTTGTTATTGACATTTATAAACTTCTAATGTCCTCCATGGGTCGAATTCCTTCCAAGAGACTCATGCCAACTCAAGTTGGGAAGAGATTTCAAAGAACGCCACTTGTACAACAATTCCTAGTCTCCCACTTCCATCAAATCACAAATGGAATCATCTTAGCTACCCTAAATCCCTTGAGCGCCCTCTTGGAGGCTAGTTTTAGCATTGGCATGTTATATGTGTCATATTTCAGCCTTCAGGTCTGATTTGTGTCATAGGTGTCATAGCATCTTCATCATTGTTGTCATAGAGCTAGGGAATCTAGCCCAAGTGTCTCACTAGCTCCAAATTGCCTCTTCCTCTTCCATGGGAGTTACTCTTCCTCTACATTTCAACCTTAGATGAGTCATGCAATGAATAATACCTTTTGAAACCCCCCAAGTATGTTACCATTCACCTTGAATTCGAATTGGTGAGAGAATGATGCCAAGTGTAGTGGGGAAATCTAGCCATATGTGGGTCCCCCTTCCTCCATGTGTCTTCATGATCAAATGCCACTTTTATTTTCACTTGTATATATTTATTTATCTCATTTATTAAATATTTATGCAATTCTAATGTTCAAACATCATTATTATTCCCCTTATTCCAAATCCCAAAGCTTCCACCCCAAACCTAGGAAACTAGTAATTTTCCTCCTTGGAAATTATTTGACCCTTAGCTTCAATTTGACAAACTCTAATGAATATGTCCAATGTGCTTAGGCCATTGTGACCCAATGCCAATTTGGGACATGATATCCTAACAATGTGGTGATGACATATAAGGCTACTTTCAGGTCCATCAATTAGGGTGAAAGTAGAGCATCTTTCCATTGGAGGTACGTTTTTTAATTCTACATGTTTTTTGTGATTTCCCATATATTTTTAGGACTAATAGATCTTCATTCATGCAGGTTACCTCAAGAAAATTTGAGTGTGAAGTACTGACGTTGTATAAGTTTCACTCGGTTGAACTTGGGATGTTAAAAGCAACGTAAGATCCCCATGTTCTTAGGGGTCTAAAACGAATAGCACGATGAATGTCAAACTCTTTGTTGATCAATAAAAAACATTTTTTGGCATATTTGCACCCATAGTTTTACATTTAATCATTCGAAATTATTTCATGTTCTCTAGTTTAGTTTTTTTAACAAATTGTAATAATGGAGATTGTAAATATTCTTTTATTTAAATTGTACAAATTTTGATGAATTTTCACATTAAAAGCATTGTAAAATCAAGCTAGCTATTATATTTACTTTTATGTGTTTTTTTCATATAACCCGGAATAATTAATGTAAAGCTATCATTTCACAACAATGCTTATAACCAGAAGATTCACACCTCACACACCATTATTTGTAGAATCACTTTTAATTCAGCTTAACAATCTAACATGCAATGTTTTTTATTCTAATTCATATTTTTTATAAGTTTGTTTTTATCAAGGGGAGACATTTTCATTTTGTTTATTTTATTCATTTGATTAGTTATGTATTTGATTCATTTTATTAATATAGTTTGATTTTATTTTATTTTATTTTTTCAATAGTAACAATTTCATATTTATTTTATTAGATTTCATTTTTTATACGTTTTCTAACTTAGTTTCATTTAATATGTTTCATAGTTTCATACAATTTGTTAATATGTAAATGTTTTCAACTAACATTTGTAGGTGATAAAAACCAAGGGATCTAAACAATATCTAGTTTCCATCCCCATCTTCCTCTTGACCAGCCCTCTAATGCCGCCTTTCATTGTTTTTGTCAGATTCATCTTGAGCATCAACACCTACTATTGAGAAAAGTTATGCACGGATCTTTGGTTGGACTTTTTAGGGGTAAACCTTCATGGGAAGTTGCAAAAGTGAATTCAATTTTCCCTTTTATAAATTTATAGAAGGAGAATATTGTGAGATTTGCATAGGCTATGGAAACCTATACAACACTTCCCTCTTTTATAAAATTTTCCCTTGGTTATTATGAATCTACATTCTATGTTCGACATAATTGGTATATGCATAATATGGATAACTATCAGGGTTTAGAAGCCTTGGTAAAAAGAATTGAGAAGACCACATTTGAGGTTGAAGACAAGTCCCAACTATAGGTTCAGGGAGGAAAAATTCATGTATGATGTCACCAAGTTGGAGAAAGAACTAGGGGAAGGACCAAACCCATTGAGTGCCATAATTATGATTAAATGGGACTTATGTCCCAAGATTTACCACTCCCTCAATAACCAAGGTGTTTCAAGTTCCAAGAAACTGGACATGTAACTAAATACTTCCCCAATCAAATCGAGAACTGTGAAGCTCATGCAAGGTAGAGACAACCAACCTATTTAGTTTCAAGCCAAGGCTAGTAGGTGAACATGAGGCAAATGCTATAAGTTTGGTTACTTAAAGTTATAGCTAAATTGGGGTAGATAATAGTAACTAAGCAACAACCAATATTAATAAATATAACCTAATGGCACCTATGTTTTAGGTAATAAAACAACAAGATTTATTTTGAGAATCCTTATATATGTTGAATAATAATTTATCATTTTTCAACCCCAAGGGTCACCATTAGAATCGAGGTTCACATCCTTGGGCCCACATGGAAAGGAAAAAGTTGTGTAAGGCTGCGAGACCCTCAATACCATTTATTCATTAGTAATTAATTGTTTCCAAAATCTTTCAAGGTGAATAATTAACTGGAATTTCTTTTAACAACATGTAAGAGGGGATTAGGTTTTCATTAATTAATTATCATATATGAAAAATAAATACACATTGAATTAGGAAGAAGAATCTTCAAACAAGAAAAAAAATCATATTGAAGTCTTAGGTCACTGGGTATAACATTAAGGATGTATTGTTTCAATGATAAATAAAAAAATTGGAAAAATGGTTTAGGAACACTATTGTGCTTCCTTCTCTTACACAGGTTAGACTTCTAAGATCTTATTTGTATTATATTCTATCAAGCAATTTCATTTTTATTAACCAATTACAAAGTGATTACATCCTTATGTTTTTCCTCTAAGGTGGAAAATCTAAGATATTGCAAGGAATACTAGAAAAACATTTATGTTTAAAATGTATTGGACATATTGGGAAAGAGGCAAATGACCTAGAAGAATCTTACCACCACTCCTTTAAAGAATTGATAGTGTCTAGGATTCTTGAACAAAAATGAGATAATGCAATTGAAAAATAATATCATAACCCTCTAAAGTTATGAAAGATTGATATTGTAACAAAAGACAGACCAAAGATAAATTTTGTAAGATACTACTAGGATCAGTGGATGGTGTAGTGCTACTAAAATAATATGAGAATCTCTCCCCACATAGTATTACAAATCTGAAGGGGATTAAAGGGAAATTAATGGAAATGAGGATTTAGTTGCATGGAGAGGCGAAGTCGATCAAGCAACGTGCCTACAATTGTAGCCTGATAGTTAAGGAAAAAGTTAAAAGGGAGATTGACCAAATGTTTGGACACATTACTTTGATAAGCATGAATTATCTTATGGTGTGTTGATATGTTCTCAGTTGAATAACGTTAAACCTGTTTAAAGTATTAAAAAATTAAAACATTAACTTATGAAATAAAAATATATTTTTAATGGTCTAGAGTGTTTTTTATGATAAGAAACAATACTTTGAAATAAAAAATTGGCAATGGGTATTTAATACATGGTTGGTTCAATTGTTGTCAAATGAAATAGATTCACAAGATTTGACATATATGGTATGTTATCTTATTGTAATCACTGTAATTGTAATTGGGTATTTAATATATGGTTGGTTCAATTGTTGTCAAATGAAATAGATTCACAAGATTTGACATATATGGTATGTTATCTTGTTGTAATTACTGTAATTGTAATTATTGTAATTAGAATAATACAAACAAGGTTTGACATATATGTTATTTTATCCTATTGCACTAGCTATATACAATGATAGAAATTATAGTGAAGAAAAAGTTAAAAGGGAAGTTGGCCAAACAAATGTTTGGCCATATGACTTATTATTTTGACAAGTATTAAGTGTGTTGAGATGTTCAAAGTTGAATAATAGTATAGTATTTTTTAGGTGTTAATTATTATTTATATATGTTCTAAGTTGGTTGAAATTTTTCATCAAGTTTACATTTGAATGTATTGATTGACTTGATAAAATAATCCAAAAAATATAATAATAAAAACAAGAGGAATCTATCAAGTTAGTATTTTTATTCAAACTTGTATCAAATTGATTTCATATATTAAGATAATGGATCCTTATACACCAATTTGGTGTAGGAGGCCTCTTTGTTTGTGAAACAAGGACTTTTCTTCTATGCAATGATTTGATTGCTAAACTTAAGAGGAAACACATGTTCTTATCCTTAGACCCACTCATATTATACAATTAAAAATATACTAACACATCAACATAGTGACTTATATTTAAAAATCAACATATCACATTATTTGATAATATTTATTTATATCTAAAATTGTAATAAATATTAAATTAGAGCAACTGCTTTTGTATTATATATAGTTTCTTGGATATAATTATTTCAAATTCAATTTATTATATCCCCTTCTAAAAACATGTAGTGTTAGGTATTGTGAAATTACAATTTTATTATTATCACATTAATTACCACATACTTTATTATGATTGTGATAAATAAATTAAACATATTAACAAAAAATACAAAATACAAATATATTGAAAACAATATTAAGGCCTCAATGCAACATAACAACCAATTTATGAATTTTCAGGATAACAGCACTACAATTTTTTTAAGAGAAGATAAAGATAAATATTACACAGACTCCTTGGCTGGCTTACAGTGTAATGCTTTTGGGTTTCAAAAATGTTACTGTACTCTTTGCAGGTAACATTTCTAAATTTTTGGAAGTTTATTTGAATGATTGAACGGTATACAGGTTGTCTAAAGATGAATAAACTGTCAAAATTACATGGTAATTTTTATTTTTATTTTTAAATTTCACAAACAATTCTGCATTATCATTTTTCAAAATCAATCTGTATTCCAAACAACAATGCATTATTAGCACCCGAAAATGTTTTTCTTTACCATCCTAACGAAAAAAACAGCAAATAGGCAACCCTTTTACTTATCTTTGTGTTATTTAATTGTAAAAATACGATGGCATCTCCTCCAATCGCATGCCCCCAACTCCACCACTCCAATTCCCAGCCGCCGCTTCTTTTCTCTGTCTCTTCCTCTTGTGCCCCAAGTGACCTAGGGCCGTACCGTACTCTAAATTGGAAGCGAGGGCGAGGGGGAAATTAAGCAGAGCCCTGGCTCCTCGCATCTTGAACGCAGCGCGGTCATATGCGAGCGCGGCCTCTTCGGCGGTGTCAAAAGTGCCCAGCCAAACTCGAGAGCGCTCCCTCGTGGGGTCTCTGATTTCTGCAGCGAACTTTCCAGACCGGCGCTTTATAACTCCTCTGTAGTGCCTTGACCAGCTATGCTTCCTGTCTCCATTCTCCTCCTCCTGTGGTTGTGGCTCTACATTTACTGCTCCTGTAATTACAGGAGAAGAAGAAGAGTTTTCTTCCATAATCTCAATCTCCTTGTCTTCTGATGTTGATCTGCTGTTGTTATCTTGACATGAACCACTGCTGGGGGTGGCATTGGGCTGGATATGATCATCGTCAGAAATATTAATAAAAACGGCGCTACCATTATAATGAATATCGATATCGTCCTCCACTTCCAGCAAATGGTGGCGAATAAACTCCAACATATTGATGCTCAAATTCGCCCCTGCAACATCCATCGTGGTCTCGCACCAATCAGATTCAAGCTGACTGATTTCCGTGGGCGGGCACAGAAGCCGTTGGTTGTAGCCTATTGAGAGATGAGTTCGAATATAAAGAACTTTTTTTTCAACGCGTTGCCAGTGTAGCAAGCACATTACTTTCGCCGAATTTTCATGATTAGATTTAACTATATTATTTGCATTAAATAATTCAATATTTTATATGTTAGCAATGTGAGGTGTATTATTTGATTCCGTCATCATGCGTACGTCATAATACATTGAAGTGACATATAGGAAATGAATGTGATAAATGTTACGATGTACTTTGCGCGTAAACAAATCTAAGTTCCTTCACGACTTCATTGGAAATGGAAATTATGGAACACAAAAACAAAAAGTTAACTCTTATAGGTCAACGCTCAAAAAGAAAACGTAGTAGTGGTTAAACGAAAGTAGCGGTGGTGGGAAAATGTCGAGTAAAGTTTAAATTAGTTTATATATATTTTTTGTCAAATTATTTGAAGTTGCATTTTTATATTTGTTTTTGGTACTACGGTAAATATGCATTGAATTAAGTGAGAGATGGGAATCTAATGTGATACACGGCAACAGATAAATGTTATGATGTACTTTGCGAGTAAACAAATCTAAGTTCCTTCACGACTTCATTGGAAATTGAAGTTATGGAACGCAAAAACAAAAAGTTAAGTCTCATCGATCAACGCTCAAAAGAAGAAAGTGGTAGTGGCCCTAGTGGGTAAACGAAAGTAGTGGGGAAAATGTCGAGTAAAGTTTAAATCAGTTTATATAATTTTTTGTCAAATTATTTGGTGTTGCATTTTTATATTTGCGTTTGGTAGAATATATTATAATAACTTTACGGTCAATATGTATTGGTTTTGATTAGTTTCAATTAAAATAATCCATACTCCATTTTAATTAGTAATTTCAATTAAAATTATCGCATTTGTGAGGGGTTATGGTTAACTACTTCTCCATCCATTATCCATATTCACCTAACAAAAAGAGGTACTAGGATTTAATCACCTAGCATTTTAGTTCGAATGGAGGGTAATTTTTTTTGGTTGCTTTTAGGAATTTTTATAGTGCGTTCTCTGCGTTGATTAACTCGATTGGCCTTAGGCTAAGTCATTGATTTATTTTGGTGATTTATCGTTTGTCATCGTGGCTAACCATTGTTTACGCCATTCATGGCGCTTACATGGTGATTATTCTGAGTTTGAGGGTCTACTAGTCCAACAAAGAAGGCTTAGTCCTTCAACCAATTTACCTACCACTAAAGAGTTTGAAGATCATATATTATCTACAACACACACACAAACTCCAATTTTTGAACATTTCACTCCACCTGTAATTGAAATAATTGAGGAGGGTCAAATTCTCCATTATAATCCACCTTTGAAAAATATCAATGGTCCTATCTTAGTCCAATTAAGGAGTTTTCCTTCTTTCGAAGCTGAGATTAGAATCGAGTCTTCCAAGATGATGTCGGGTGTGGGCATCCCATCCAATCCTCGGGGGTCAGACCCAAGTGTTGTAAATTTGTATGGGGAAACCATGGGTAACTCCCCTTATACCCCTCTTAGTAGCACACATTTACCAATTTCTATACCTCCTACGATGAGTGCTCCATTCGTGAGTTTACTCATAGGGAAACATAGTCCTATTACTCAAGTATCGTAATTATGTTCATCCTTAGCTCTTCATACCAGTATGCCAATGCTTCACACTACTTTACCTACTCCATCATTTTTGTTTGGACAAACCAACCCCACCAGCGTTGGGGCTAGTGGATGTTTCATTCCTATGATTAGCAAGCCATCAAGCTCTGTCCCTAGTTCTGTTAACCCCATTGTGAATTTTCCTTTTGGTTGGAACTTACCTACTAGTGCTAGTGTTCCCACTAGTGTTGGTATACAAGGCAAACCTGTTATGTCTCATGCTCCTTTTGATAATCCGAGACTCCCCAATGTAGGTTTTCCTTTTGGATGGAACTTTGCTTCAACTGTTATCCCATCTACCAACATAGGAGCATTACGGGGAGCAACACAACACATGGAGTCTATCCTTCAACCCCCAGTTCCAACATTCGTCATTCCATGCACCAAGGGGTATACCAAAAATCCCCATTTCATACCCATAATACCTTCGTCAATACAAGGTTGTTGTTTTTGGAAAATTTGAATTTACTTGACCTCTCTAAGCTCACAAATGATCCAGTTTTCCATTAACCTCATTATCCTTCCTTCCATCCCAACTAAACTCCCATTGGACATTCCAAAATTTGATAGAAAGCATGGATATGATCCCCAAAACCACGTCACAACTTTCCATTTGTGGTGTTCGTCAAACTCACTCATGGATGACAGAGTTCAATTGTGATTATTTCGATGTACCTTGACTATAACAGTATCCAAATGGTATATTGAGATGCATAGTGCATTCTATCACAACCTTATCTCTTTGGATATGGATTTCCTTACACACTTGCAATTACCTATAGACTATGATAGCTTGGGTCCAAGTTTTTGAATTCCTTACATCAAAGTACCTCCACTCACATCTCTGATCATGTGCATGAATGGATATGGAGGAAATGCATGATATGCGCTAAGATACCAGATCAATTCTTGGTTGATTGGTTCATGAAGACATTATTTCCCCTTATTGCCAAATATGTCACCATGTATTGTGCAATTATGGAGGAATAAGTTATCTTGAAGACCTAATAGCTAGATTTGATTTATTCTCAATTTGGAAACTATATGACATTATCCTTCATGCCCCTCGCCCCTCCATGGATCCCCAAAGGCTTCTTCCTTGTCCTCATGCTGATGGAGTGATCGAGGATATCTCTAATCCATCAGTGAGCCACCTTGTAGATCATATGGAAAAGTTGTCCATCACCACCCCTCTCCTAGCATGTGGCTTCCATAGCATCTATCCCTCCCCAAACCTCCCAAATTAATACGGTGCATCCAACACAATCTAGTAACCCAAACCCACTAGGAGGTAAGAAGAAGAACAATAATCATAAAAAGAATAACACTAGGTGAGGGAAAGAAACCCAGCCTACCAATGCTTCGATGAAAGAGGAAGGTAGGAAAAAGAAAAATCGCCACCCATGCTCTATGTGTAAGGGATACCATCCCACTCATCAATGTCCCTTCATGGAGGATGTTCACAAGTACTTGGCTCAGCGGGGGATCCCATGTCCACCTACTGTCCTCTCGAATCCCTTTCCTCCATCATGGCATAAAATGGTAGTTACACCCCCTCCACCCCCGCAAGCAAGCACCAATGAAGGACATCATGTCACATACCCAAATTCTGAACATTATATGTTGTTAGAAATACATTATGTTTTATTTTATTGTAAAGTTTTATGTTATTGACCAAGTGGGGTCAAGGATGACAGTAATTAATTACTCTGAATATTTTATTATTAATAAATAAAAGAGGAGACAAATATCCAAACGAGACTATTGAATGAGTGTTCACTGACCCACTAGGAGGAATGGACTGGGGTGGAGAGCAAACTGACACTTAGAAGCATCCTCAACTCACTTCTAACTGTTGCAGGGGGCAAATTCCCTATTTTTATGGTCATGTTCCCCAAGAAAGTGGAACTGAGCAGGTGGCTCATTTACTAAAAACAACTGACCAAAAGACCTAGGCATGTTTATCTACCCATCGAATTCAACAAGAGGTTGTTCATTCTTACCTTGTGATAATTTTCTGGAGCACAAGAGATTCGATGAGGGGAAGGTTAGAAGTGATTGAGTGAACTAAGACTGCATTCTGAACCAGTGCAGCCTCATTGTTGAGTTCAATATTGCTAAAAACAGAAGTACTACTGTCAAGTGCTACTGCTGAGTTGCAAAGGAGTTTATTCCATTTCTCCACACAGCATCTTCGTCCTGGTGGTTCAGTGAATAGGATCAGGGGTCCTAAGGCCAGTAATCTTGGCTATCTTCAGGAAAAGGTTGGGTGGAATGGGCTCCTTTGGCTATTTGTCCCTTCTACAGTTATCAGGTTCAAATAGTGTTATCATTTTTACTTTCTGTCAAGTAATTAATAAGGATCTGCATGTTATTATGTTATCAGTTTTCTATTTCATCTTAGATATTTTGAACTGTTAATAAATGTTTCGTTTCTGTAATTTATCTATTATGAAAAGCCATACAACTGTTAGGTTAAATTGATAAATGAATAAGTTAAAATTTGATAGATGAGTGATAGAATAAAAATGTTTCTCTGCATTTTTTCCACACACTGTTTCCAATGTTGTACTCTAGTACAGGGAAGATGTATTTAAAATAGATTCGAATAATTGAGTTTCATAAATAAATCTAATTTATTTCAGTACTTTAATGCTATCTATTTTTCAGTAAATATCACAGATTTTAACTAGGAAAAATAGGTATTTCTATGCTGATGTTTAGTAGCAATATCCTTGATTTAGTCATAACAATTTATATTCTAAGTATTTCTTACATGAATGTTAAACTATGGCAATGCTTTTGTTTGAACCTAAATATCTTACATAAACATAGAGAAGTACCTTTATAAACATTGTGTTTATAAATAACAATAAAGAATTGTTTCTTTAAAACAATATATAAAATAATTTATGTATAAACAATGCTTATGCAAAATCCTAATAGTATCGAAACACATAGTATAGGTTTTCATAAACAAAAATGCAGTTGTAATTATTGTAAGGAAGTAGATCGAAACCATATATATATATATATATATATATATATATATATATATATTACACAATAATAGTAATATTAAATATTATCACATATGAATCTATTTGATTATCAATTGATTTTAAACATTAAATAATACAAATCAAATAGAAACAAATTAATCTGTCGAATGTCCCGGGGTTCAAACCTTGTTCTTTAGCTATACATACTAATACTATGATAACATTTCATTCATTTAACAAAACAAAAGAGAAATGCGAGACCAGACTTCGACACCCGAAGAGTTCATCCACACAGTCTTAGTTTTATAACATTACAAGTCACCATTTTACATAACAAGTTCAGGGTTCGAAACCCGTATTGATTCTACAACCAAATCTCAAAAAATAGTATTTAGTTTTGGTAGGGCTTATGACCTAGCCTTACGACTTTGGTTTATAAACAAGCTCTAAACATTTATATAACCATTTAAATCACAGTGACGGGCTTTTCCCTAACCTTGGTTTACCAAAGAACTTTTCAAAATAGCAACGAATGCTGAGAGCTTCCTCCCAGTTTAACACTTTAAAACTTCACTCGAATAATGCATAAAACCTATAGTATTATCGATTAAAATCTTATACACATAACAATATAAAAGGAAACAATGCGAGGTCAAGATTTCAAAACATCCCGTTAGCTGCTATCTATAAACAGAACCAGGTTTTAAAACCCTAAAAGTTTTATCAACGCATTTCATTCAAAAATATAAAAATGCGGAGGGTTAAACCCTTTCAAAGATTTACCAAGCAAACTATATATATTTATCATTTAAAATTTTACACAGTAAAACGTTGAAGAACCGATGTAGGATAGGTCAAGGGTTCAATCCTCCCTATACCAAAACTTGCCATACGGCTTATAAAAGTTTACAACTGACTATGGAATTTTTTTTTTAAACAAAACCGAATACTTGGCTAACCAAAACGAAGACCGACATTTTTCTTTTGTTCACCAAAATCTTCTGAGAACTATGGATGCCCACAAGGGAGTCACCGAGGCTTACCAAGGCTTTTAAGCTCTTATCCCTATTGTTTAAACTTAAAAACCAACGCTGAGGAAGCACCTGTCAGTACAACATTACAATGTGGTTAAACTTTGAACGAAGCTCAAACTTAAACATACAACTGTAATAATGTTAAACCCTCGATGAAATGGGTGAAAACATGAAGTTGGGAAACAATTTTGGCTTGTTTTTTACAAAACAAACTGCTAATTTGTATGTTTTTCAACTTCGACCTCTTCAAAACCATATCTCCCTTAGGAATTTCAACTTGCAGTAAACACAAAGGTTTTACAGAATTGAATTAGCTTTCTACTCGTATTTTTTTTAATTTTTTTTATGGACATATCATGGGGCAAATTTGTTGTCAACCAACGGCATATACTTGAAAATTTTAGGTATAGATAATGAGTGATCTGTGTTGACGACGTTTGTTTGATAGATGGTTATTCATTTTAGGGAAAAAATGTGTATGCTCATCATCTACACACACTAAACTTGATCCTAGACTATATTTCGAGTTTTTTAAGACTTGGGAACTATTTTTTATTAGTTGTTGAAACAACGTATGTTCAGAAAATGGTGCATTATTGACACATGTTTTTGTCTTCACATTTTGTTTCAAATGTTACTCTTATCAAACAAACTAAAACCAACCCATTGAAGAGGACACTTCAAGTAACATCCTTGTATTTTTTAAATTTTTTGGGCTTCGTCATTGTGATGATATTGAATTTTCATTGTGACTGATTTTTTAGTAACTTAATTTTTTAATGATAAAGCTTAGTAAAAAAATAGAAAAACATAGTAATCCTAAATTAAATTGAAAAAAACTTATATTACTAGAAAGTAGATTGAATGGTGAATCTACTGGTATAAACTCTGACATGTAATTCTCATGTTTTGCACTGGTCCGACCTTGTTAAAGTGACACATTTCTGAATTCTGCAGAAATGGTGCTGGAATTGTTGACCAGAAACTCTCGGGCGAGAAAATGTCTTCCAAACTCTCGGCCCAGAGTTTAGTTCAAACTCTCATCTGAGAGTTTTTTTTAAAATACAGCATAGCGATTGGTTCAAACTCTCGGCCTAGAGTTTTTTTAAATTCTCGGCCCAGAGTTTGAACTCTCAAAACTCTCGGCCTAGAATTTTTTAAACTCTCGGCCTAGAGTTTGAGTTTGACTTTTTTTCGCGTGATCATCCACCTACGCTCCATTTTTTTCACTCTGTTTGTCACCAAAGTGTTTCCCAGGTTCACGATTTCACCCAAATACAAGAAGGAGACCACAACATTACCTGCTTAAGAAAATATTGCATCGTGACTGAACACTTCTGTAACATTCGAGCCACTTTGCATCAACAATGGAGTCACACGACCCACCAGCATATGCAGTAAGTTTTAGCTCAGTGATGGCTTGGCTCATATAGCCTACTGGTAAAAACAAATGAAAGCTACAGGTCTTGACATCGAACCCCGGGAGCACCGTCTTGGAAACCCTAAGAACCTGAGGGCCTGTTGGCCTCTCCACCCTCACTCACTGCAAAATGAATGCTCTAGGTTATGCTTCGTCGAGTTATTGCATAGTGTAGTTAGGTTTTACACAGCAACCAAAACCTTAACGTGGAGACCTGCCACGATGGATGCCAATGGGCATTCCACGAAAAACGCTTTTAATGAACTTTAATTGCCATAGCTACCGTTTATGAGTGTCTTCCAATGCATATTCCACTAAGACTTTCGTTATGGTCTTCACCATTTGATTCGATGTATAGTATGTTATACCTTTAAACCAACTCATATTATATAGTTTTCTTTTAGAGTATTGTGAATAGATCGTATAGTATGTTAGCCATATAGTTGAATTTTATAGTGTATCGTTTTCGACTCTTGGTAAATAAAAGATGCCATACTAAACATAATGCATAAGGTTTGTGCATATAGTGTATAAATATCAAAAGATAGCATAGATGCATAAGAATTACAATTGATAGCATTATTATATGAGCTTATGACTATTCTTAATACATAAGTGGATACATGGTATAAATCCTAGTGTAGGGTTTTGTGGCCTAGATCTTTAGTAATCAAAGTTCAATACATTAAACGATGACTTATTACAAATCAAGTATAATAGTTTTAAACACAAATTTTTAGTTGCAAGTGTAAATGCTATGGAATTATATAAACGACGTTATATAGAATAAACTATAAAACTGAAGATCAAAGCTAGAGTAGATCTCACCCTGGAACAAGTCAGGTTTTCTATACTTTATAAACATTGAAGGCTAATTGAAGTTTTAAATAAGACCTCTTTACACACTTCGTAATACTTGGAAAGAAGTATTTCTCTTACCTGCGATCTACGACAGAAGTTCAAGTGCATTAGCTAAATAGCTAAGTAAGCCTCGAGGTGCCCATAGGATCCCTTCATCATGAAGAAAATAAACAATTAGCACTTATTATTAAAACAACATCAAAATAAATCTACGATTTCTAGACATCTAAAGAAGTAACCATGTTGAATTAGTATGTAAGAATGGTGTAAAAAGATCCAACAGTATTTTAACAAGCATAAACACATACACGTATTCTGTAGGACAAACATAAACAAGTAATTGACGTAACATGTTCATAGTATTATTGACTAATTGAGAAGTTATGTCACCAGTATGTTGTCTAGTTAAACAAATTAACATTTATTGTACTTCCGCATAGCGATTGTAGCACTTAATGCTACTTAGAAAAAATTTAAATTTTTGTGAATTTTTGGGATGTTACATGTGGTATCAGAGTGCAAGTTCAAATACTAGGCCTGAAGTTGCTTACTTGCGCAAATTAAAAATTTAGGACATAATTGCAGATTACTGATTTTTATTTATTTTGCTTTCAGTTTCGGCATTTTATAAATTTAGTCTGCAGGTATGGAAGGACCAGAAGAGTCGGATGTGGACACGACCCTTAATAATGAACAGAATAATAATGAACAAGGACACATGAATGCAAAAAAATTATTTGTTGAACTGAATGATAATTCATCTGAATTGTTAAGAAAAGTAAAGGATTTAAAGGTTGAGATAAAAACTGTTAAGGAAGAAAACGAACGAATCATGAAATCTCAAGAGGAGCTAAATCAAATCTTGCTCAATAATATTCATAATAATGATAAAGATAAAGGGACAAAAAATAATGTCGAATATGGAACTGTGTCCTACCAACGTAAGGATAAAAAGATAAAATCGACTAATTATGACAACAGTTCATCTTCTGAATTTTATGAACCAACACGCAAAAAAAAACACAAGTATTCTAGTGATAGTAGTGACAGTGACTGCTACACTAAGAAAAAGATGTATAGGCCATACGAAGAAATTTCTGGCGAGTTTAAAAAGATCAAACCACCAACTTTTAATGGAGAAACAGAAAAGAGTGAGACAGTCGAAGCATGGTTGTCCGGTATGAATAAGTATTTCCATATTTACAACTACTCAAGTCATCTAAAAACTAAAATGACAATTTATAATCTGATTGGAAAAGCATACATCTGGTGGGAAGATCTGAAACGAGTAGAAGGTTTAAAAGAGAAAAGTGTAAATTGGAGTAATTTTAAGAAATATTTTAAAAGAAAGTTTCTGTCAGAACAGTACTATGAGGAATGAGCTAAAGAGTTTTATGAGTTAAATCTAGGTTCCATGGATATGAGGGAGTTGTGCAGCAAGTTTTTAAATTTATTAAGGTATGTTCCTTATATCACTGAAGAAAAACCTAAGGTACAAAGGTTTCTGAGCTGTTTTCCTTCTCATATAAAGGACAGGATTGAGTATGATGGTCCTCGAACCCTTGAAGAGGCCATGAGAAAAGCAAATATCTGTTATGAACATAATAAGAAAAGAGAATGCATACCAAGCTGGAAAGCAAAAAGGCCTAACAACATTGAACAAAGGAAGAAACAGGTCTCTTTTAATCATAACTTTGGAAATAATAATTCACGTAATTATTCCAACAGAAAATTTCAAGGCAATAATGCAGCAAGTAATACACAGCCAAAATTTACAACTGCAAGAAATAGTGAACCATCTAAAATTTTTGTTAAAGTAATGAATAGAAAGAACCTGTTAAATGTTGGGATTGTCAAGGACCTCACTATGCATCAAACTGCCCACTTAGAAAGAGGACTGTCAACAACATACATACTGTAAAAGAGGAGGCTACTGTTGGTGACTTAGCAAGGGAGATGCCCAGGATAAATGCAACTTTGGAGAACAGACAAGCTGATCATCAAAATTCCATGGTTGAAGTGGAAGGTATGCTGAAAAATAAACCCATTTCTATTTTAATTGATCCAGGAGCAAGTCTTAGCTATGTGTCACCTGATTTAGTTAAATGTTGCAATCTGAAAATATATAACTTTGATAAATCATGGTTGGTTCAGTTAGCTATTGGAACGAAAAGAAAAGTGACTGATTATGTGAAAGAATGCGAATTATTGATGAATCAATTTAGGACCCATGTTAAGTTGAATGTGTTACCTTTAGGTTCTTATGACGTTCTGATTGGAATGGATGGGTTAGAGAAGCATAGGGTAATGTTAAACTGTTTTGAAAATACTTTTACTTGTTTGAATGAAAAAGGTGAAACTGTAACAGCAAAAGGAATTCCTAGAAAGACATTTGTTACATAAATTTCTACTTTACAAGTTAAAAAGGCCATTCGTAAAGGGTGTAAGTTGTATGTTGTAAATGTAATTAATGATGAACAATCAACTAAGGAGGATAAGTTAAAGTTGGAAGACATACCCATCCAAAATGAATTTTCTAATGTATTCCCAGAAGAAATTCCATGACTACCTCCGAAAAGGAAACTTGATTTCACCATTGAGTTAGTACCAGGAGCGGTACCAAACTCAAAGGCTCCTTACAGAATGAACATTTTGGAGCTTAATGAACTTAAATCACAAATTAAGGAATTGATTGATAAAAATTATATAAGGCCCATTGTGTCTCCATGGGAAGCACCTGTAATTTTTGTTAAAAGGAAGGACAAAACTATGCATTTATGCATAGATTACCACTAGTTAAATAAAATGACCATAAAGAACATATATCCTTTGCCTCGCATTGATGATCTGTTTGATCAACTACGCGACGCAAAAATATTTTCTAAGATAGACTTGAGTTCGGGGTACCATCAGGTTAGAATTAAAGATGAGGACATCTTTAAGACTACTTTCAGAACCCGTTACGGGCACTACGCGTTCGCGATTATGCCTTTTGGGCTGACCAACGCTTCAACAGCTTTCATTTGTCTTATGAATAATGTTTTACATCAGTACTTAGATAAGTTTGTAATTGTTTTCATTGACGACATTCTAATTTACTCTAAGACTAAAGAAGAACATGACGAACACTTAAAAATAATTTTACAAGTCTTAAGGGAACACCAACTTTATGTTAAGTTCAGCAAATGTGATTTCTATAAAGATAAAATACAGTACCTAGGGCATGTGATATCCATGGATGGAATCGCAGTAGACCCGGACAAGATAAAATATATTTAATGAATGGCCTGCCCCTAAAGACGTAACTGGTGTACGATCTTTTATGGGAATTACAGGTTACTATCGAAAATTTATAGAGGGATTCTCTAGAATAACGAATCCTATAACATCTTTACAAAAGAAGGGTAATAAATTTGTGTGGGATAAAAAATGTGAAGAAAGTTTTAAGAAACTAAAAGAGTTGTTAACAACAACACCTATTCTAAAAATTGTTGATCCAAACAAAGATTTCATTGTATGCACTGATGCATGCAATGATGGACTTGGTGGGGTCTTACCACAAGAAGGTCATGTGATTGCATATGAATCTAGGACGTTAAAGATTCATGAGAAGAACTATGCAACTTACGAATTAGAGTTGGCAGCCGTCATACATGCGTTAAAGATGTGGCACCATCACTTAACTGGAAGAAAATTTACTTTAATGACATATAGTAAAGGTTGAAAGTATTTGCTCGATCAACAAAATCTGAGCACAAGGAAAACTAGGTGGATAGATATCCTTAGCAATATGATTTCGAGATTCAACACATCAAGAGTAAAGAGAATAAAGTTGCTGATGTCTTAAGCAGAAATGCTAGGCTAAATTTTATTTCAGCAATCAACACTTATAAAACTAATCTAGAAAATTAGATCAAGGAAGGAATCAGAATGGATGAAAAATATCAAAAATTACTTAAAAAGGTTGTTGAAGATAATGCTGAAAATTTAATAACATATTTCAGAATTGACGAAAGAGGGGTACTGCTGTATAAAAACATACTTTATGCGCCTAATGTTGCTGAAATTAAGTTGCTGATTTTAAATGAATTGCATAAAAGTCCATACTCAAGACATCCTGGTTACCAAAAGATGATAACAATGCCGAAAAAAGATTATTTTTGGCCATGTATGAAAAGTGAAGTAGCTAAATATATTGACAGGTGTATAGAGTGTTAGCAAATAAAGGCCGAACATCAACACCCAGCCGGATTGTTGCAGCCATTGCCTATTCCAAATTGGAAGTGAGGCATAATTAGTATTGATTTTATTACTGGTTTACCTAAAAATCAGAAACAAAGTCATTCTGCAATGGTAGTTGTGGATAAGCTTAGTAAAGCGGCTCACTTCATACATGTTAAAAAAACCTACGAGGCTGCTAACATTGCATAAATTTTTATGAAACAAATTTTTCGTTTGCATGGGATTCCAAAAGTTATAATTTCTGACAGAGACTCAAAGTTTATACAAAATTTCTGGAAGTCTTTATTTAAAGGTTTATATACTACTTTAAATTTCAGTACAACATTTCATCCACAAAAGGATGGGCAGACCGAAAGAGTCAATCAGATTCTTGAAGATATGTTAAGAATGCATTAGAGAAATTTTGAGGTCAAAAAATGGCCTCAAAACAAAGAAAATGTACTATAAAACAACCAATCACATTCTAGTAGATGACATCACCCCCCTTGGTTGAGGTGGCATTGCATGAGTTAAGAATGCTTATTTGTCAAATTTTCTATGGTGGATGAAAACACATAGTTAACCAAGGTAGTGGTGTAAGTACTTTTAAGTCATAAAGTAAAGTACTCATAATGATAGTCTTTTCATAAAATAATATTATTGTCATTTTCAAGTGAAGTACTCTTAATTCATAAAGAAAGTCCTTTCACATTTGTTTATAAAATAATATATTATCATTTTTATGTTTTTAATTTTAAATTATATATTCACTCCACTCTATTTAATAGCATAATGTCAAACTAATAAATAATAATAATAGATTTAATAAATAATAATAATAATAATAATAATAATGCAATGTGGATTATAATAATATTATTAACATTTTACATGTAAATAAATTCTCAATTAAATTACATTATATTAAATTCATGAGAAAAGTACTAAATATAAAAAGTCAACATAGAATTAAAAAAATAACTCTTAAAAATGTTTTTTATTATTTAATTTCATTTGCAAGTTCAAGACAAATAAATGCTAAAGGACAATAAATTTTTGGGAATTTACAATGAATCTTAGTCACATCAATGTAGACTTATTTTATTCATTTTATTTCTAGTGATTTTTAAAAAGTAACTCAACCATGATTATTTATGTTGTGCATATCGCAGAACTTGTAAAAGGTTGATAGGACAGACACCATTCAAACTGGTGTATGGGAAATAAGTGATTATGCCTATGGAGTACATCGTTCCGAGTCTGCGCATAGCGGCAGCGAACGATATGGATGATGAAGCGACATTAGGAGAACGTCTGGCGCAACTAGATGTGATGAACCTGCAGTAATTAATTAATGCAAATACACGAGTTATTAGAAATAATAGAACTCAGAAACACTTTTATATTGATCACGGGCCACTTCGAGGGGGAAGCCTCCTTTGAGCAAGCTCAATACAATTAACTTCACCGTGCCTTCATAGGCCTCAACACACACTTATATACTAAGTCTAGGCGCCAATACCATGGGTCAATACTATGTGTCAATACAAACCATGGGCTAAGTCTAGGCGCCAATACTATGAGTCAAAACCATGGGACATATAATACTATGGGACGACGTACAAAGCATATGCATCCAATACTATGGGCTAATATAAACTATGGATCAATAAATACTACGGGACGACTTACAAAGCATATGCGTCCAACAACAATATACTAATAAAGTAAAGACATGGGTTCCTAACATCCCCTCTCCCTTAGAAAAAGATTTGTCCTCAAAGTTTTAGATGTGGAAATTGATGCAGAATATGAAGAAGTGGGTCCCCTGTAGCATCCTCGGGTTGCATTCCGAGCCACTGGTGCCTTTGGAGTTTCAGGGAGGATTGCATGGAAGGCTGTAGACAAAGAGGAACCATATCAGCGATGTGAAAGGTGCACTCAGAATGGTGCTAATCAGCTTGTTGTTTCAGTCGAATTCTTGCCATGTGAAAATTGTCCTGCAGAATGAGAAGAAGCTGATCACGGTTTCGAAGAATTGAGTCAATTGCCTGAACTGGGGAGCTGCTGAAGGTGTATGGAAGAAGAACTGGTGGTTCCTGTCCAGAGACTGCTTCATATGGTGTCCTTTGAGATGTGGTACTATACCACTGGAGCACTTCTAGGAAATCCATAGAAATAGTTGTCCAAATCTGTGGAGGGATGGGCAAGGGTTCGAGCAGTCCCGAAAGGGGGGTCGTTTCACCCTTGTTGACCTGGAAAGTATTGCAGTCAACCACCATCCGTTGAATTGTTCTTTTGAGTCCCTGCCAAAAGAAGTTACATTGTTGCTGGTCATATGTTTTGAGGAACCCAGAGTGCCCTACTAATGAAGAAGCATGGAGTTCATAGAAGAGATAGCCCCATTGAACAGATTGCAACCAATTTGGAACAAGTAGAGAAATAGCTATAAGAGAAACTAGGTCATCAAATGTGCGAGGAGGAGAATCTTCCACCATATTGTCCTTACCCTTCTGGTAAGTGGTCGCATAGTCATAACCCATGAGTTGGATAACCCATTTCAGGTGTGTTGGGGAGGAGACCCGTTGTTCCAGGAAAGTTTTCAGACTCCGGAGATAAGTCTTGATGCATAAATAATTCCCCAATAGGAATGGCTGCCACTTCTGTACTGTATGCAAAATAGTCATCATTTCCTGTTGAGAGGTAGATGCGGCTAAATTCTTACCAGAAAGGTCTCTTGAAGGCAACAAGCTCATTGGTTTAGCAAAGACACCTGCATATCTATCCAAGGAAGTAGTGGAGACTGTTGATGGGTGCATCTGAATGGAAAGGAGTTGAGCGATGACACCATGTGAATTCTTCTTAAGTATTTTTTCCAAGCAATGTGAACTGATGATGCAGAGAGACCCTGGTTGTAAGCCCATAAATTTGTGTTGTGCCCCATTGACTGAAAAGTGCATCCAAAGTTTAGCAAAATCCCATAAGATGGGGCCAAGTGTGCGTAACCATTGAATGCCCAAAACCACATAACATCCGCCCAAGGACAAGGCAAACATATGAGAGCGTAGGTTATAATATTCCATAGAGATATGCACATTGTGACACTCCCCCTTGCAAGGTAAGGTGCCCCCATTGGCAACCATGACTTCAAATTTGGAGCAAGGATGGACAAAACAATCAGCCTGTTTAGCAATCCGAGGATCAATGAAGTTATGAGTGCTACCAGAATCAATGAGTATGGTAAGAGGGAGCTTCTTGAAGTATCCGCTGACTCGCATTGTTTGTGGGGTGGTGACACCGGTTACAGCATGGGGAGAGATCTCGGGTGGGTCGTCCTGAGATGGGGTGTCAACAGGCGGGTGTTGAATGTCGACTTGATCATCTACTGTATCTGGATCTTCTTCATCAAGTTCTGAGGTAGGCGGAGAATCCACATCCAAGAGATAGAGCTTTTGTTGAACACATCTATGTCCCCAAGTGAATTTCTCATCACAATTATAACAAAGCCCTTTTTCTCGGCGTGCCTGCATCTCTGTTTCAGACAATTGCTTGATAGGAGTTGGTTGAGGAGCAGGCATGATGGGAGGTCGTTGGGAACCCATATTTCTGAAGGGAACAAAGGTGGGTTTGGAGCGTTGTTGAGCTGCGATCTTGTCCTCGGCCAGCTTAGCCAACCCTAGGACTTCCATCATTGTGTTGGGACAAAACATTTTGACCTCTGAGCGGATTTCATCCTTGAGACCACTGATAAAACAACTCCTGTAGAATTCATCAAACAATCCTTCTACGTGGTTGGCTAGTTTCTCAAATTCCGTCTGATACTCTCTCACTGTGCCAGTTTCGTGAAGTTTAGTGAGTGCTCCTGTGAAGTCGTCAAAAGTATTAGGACCAAATTGTGGCAAAAGGAGTTGGCAAAAATCTATCCAATTTGGCTCGGGATGAGCTTTGATGTACCAACGGTACCATTGAAGGGATTCCTGTTCCAAATCAAAGGATGCAATTGGAACTTTCTGGTCATCAAAAGTATTATGCAGACTGAAATATTGTTATGCTCGGTATATCCATCCAGTCAGATCAGTACCATTGAAGCGAGGAAAATCAAGCTTCGGCCCACGAAAATTGTTGGAAGAAGAGAACCCGGTGGCTGCAAAAGATTCTGGCTATCGGTTATTGTTCATGGCTGGATGCTGAAGATGGAGGCTAAGAAATTTTTCATCCAGATATTAGAGTTTGGTTTGGATGGCTGCAAGTGCTTCCTCCATGATGTTTGCTCCTATGTGAGTGACAACCATAACCAGTAATTTTTATTTTTATTTTGTGGGGGGGGGGGAGGATAGAAAAACACAAACACAAGCTTATTTGGATTTGGGAAAAACTCGGAGGGGTTATTGGGGTTTGACTAGGTTTTTGACACTTTCTGAGGGAAAGGGAAGCAAAAAATGGGTATTTCATAAGCAGGAACTCTATGGTAAAATTTGAAGGCAATCGGGTGAAAATTGAAGTTATGGCAAACCCTAAAAATAGACAAATGTGGGATTTCTGGTCTTGGAAAGTGGAATTTGGGATAGGGTCTTCAGGAATGAATTATGCAGAATGGGATTGCAGGGATGTCAGTGAAGTTTTAGGGAAAACAGAGTTGAAACAAGGGAGATATGGCCGAAAAATAGGAATTTTTTTTTTTTTTTTTCAGAAATGGATCATCAACAGCGGCACGGAAGGGATCCACAACAGATGGATCTGCAATGGCGCGGAAGGGATAAAAAACAACTATATCTTAAACAACGATTGGATCTGGAACGACTTTCAGAATAGATCTGAAATGGCTGGATCTGGAGCGGAAGTGATCGGCAACAGTTCAACTCAAAATAGATATGGACCCCAGCTATGTACAGCTTCCTAACAGTTCAGGTGTTTCACTCAGCCACCAATGCTGTCTGACAGCTTGTTTATTGGGTTAGTACCCCTCACTCCATGGCTCAGGTAAAATTGATATTAGCTTTGCCACAAACGACAGCTCTTGGTTTACCTCACGGGTGGGAACTAGTCAATCAGGTAGGGGTCGTTTCCCTTTTCGATGGCAGGTCCTCTCAATGGGCCAGCTACTTTGGGGTTCCTGTGGTACTCCTCACAATGAGTTTTAGGGCTTATGCCCAAGTACTTCCCATAGTTAATCGGATATGGATTATTCCCAAATTCGAAGCTGCAACAAATGCGAAAAAACAATTTGGCAGAAATTCCACCCAACGAGCCCAAGAAAGTGCTCTGATACTAGATGTGATGAATCTGCAATAATTAATTAATGCAAATACATGAGTTATTAGAAATAATAGAACTCAGAATCACTTTTATATTGATCGCGGGCCACTTCGAGGGGGCAACCTCCTTTGAGCAAGCTCAATACAATTAACTTCACCGTGCCTTCATAGGCCTCAACACACACTTATATACTAAGTCTAGGTGCCAATACCATGGGTCAATACTATGTGTCAATACAAACCATGGGCTAAGTCTAGGTGCCAATACTATGAGTCAAAACCATGGGACATATAATACTATGGGACGACTTACAAAACATATGCATCCAATACTATTGGTCAATACTATGGGCTAATATAAACTATGGATCAACAAATACTACGGGACGACTTACAAAGCATATGCGTCCAACAACAATATACTAATAAAGTAAAGACATGGGTTCCTAACACTAGTGTAGCTTGAGGAAGATCTCTTTATCACAGTTTTCCACCAGAGCATGGAGAAGGATTGGAAAAAGGATTGGCATGATTTCCATATCAAGAACAAACAGTTTCAGCAAGGTGACTTGGTGCTGTTGTACAACAACAAGTTTATGAAGCACCTCAGGAAATTGCAGATGCATTGCCTTGGTCCATATCGCATCAGTAGCATAACTTCAGGTGGAGCAATACAGCTGCAACAGTTAGATGGAGTGATGCTCCCAAAGTTGATCAATGGTAGCAAGTTGAAGCCCTACAGGATGGGCTTGTAACAACGCGATACCTGAGTCGCATCGAAAAAAAAAGGGTGCAGGATGCTTGGTGGTAGGAGGGTGCACTAGCAGGAACAGAATGTGTAGGTTGGAGAACATGTATCGCGATTTAGGCGTTGCGTAGCAACAGAGGTAGGATCGCGATCGGATCAAATTAGCAATCATTTCGAATCATGAGAAAATGGGACTTTTTTAGTTTGGCAGGTATGATCGTTTGCTGGCCCAGATTGGCGCCGGAGTAATGCACATTTGGCACATGGACCACACCGTGGCAGTATGGCCGAGGATACCAGGGGTGATGGTTCACACGGTTTGGCATGCAAGACAGTTGTAGGAAGTATGGTTGCCACTCCGGTTGTCAGCATTCTGGTCTACACACGTAGGAAACAGTGGGATGGCATGAGGGGCACCTTACGTGAACAAGGTTACGAATGATTGTGAGGCAGACGTCCGGACGGGGGCAATGCATAAATACAGGCACTAGAGGATAGCTGCACAAAATAGTATTTACCAAATGTAAGGAATTCATGATGCAAGAGGGTCAGTCTTCTAGTTAAGTTAGGAATTCCAAAGAGGCTGTGGAAATGATCCATTTTATTTCACATGGGAGCAGACCATGTGCGCTTGTTAACACCCAAAAAGTGCTCACTAGCTCATTCCCTTATTCACATGACCCATTTGTCCACTTTTCCACCATCTGAGCCTCTGAAACCAACAAAAGGTCACCAAAAGACCTTAGTACAACCCTTTTTCCCACTCAAAAAGATTATTTTTCCTAAAAAGTATAAAAAACCCTAAAAAAGGGTCCAAATTCCCAAAATATTAAAAAGGGAATAAAAATATTAATTTTATTCAAAAAAGGAAAAAAGGAGGGAAAAGTACCTAAACCATGTTGGTCAATACCATTAGTTTCCACAAAACCACAAATGGTATTCTCCACCACCAAAACCTATAAAAAGGTGGTAGGGGCTCCTCATTTCACATCCATCCATATTCATATCCTCATGCTGCCAAAATCTCCCTTGATTTTTGGCCATTGTAGCAACCTTGGAGAAAGGACCCATTGGAGATTGGAGCTGCTCACCATTGGAGCCATTCAAACAACCTTCATCACTTGGAGGTATTGTTCTTGCAAGCATTTGCTTGCCCCATTGTCAATACAAAAAATTATTTTTTTATCTTTCTTGTTGTTGTTCTTTAATTCAAAATGCACATGCTAGTTTAGTTTAGTTTAGATTTAGTTTATTGTTATTTATTTCTATTGAAACTGCTGCTACTAGTTAGTAGGTGCCCATAGCACTAAGCTTGGTTGCAAAACCAAGCCAACAGTTTTTGGCAACTCCGCTGTTTTTTGAATCTTTAGATCTCACTTTTGCTTTAAATCTTACTTTTTGATAGTATTTGTTAGTTTAATTCATAGATCTGCCACCCTAGACAACAGATCCATTGTTGTTCTAGATCTTGGCCCATTTTTTAGCCATTAACAGCCCGAAATTCTCAATTTTTGGCGTCATTTTTTGGCATCCGCGTACGGCTTTCGCCTCGCGGCTTTTTGCCCAACAGTCACGCGGCTCATCGCGACTGCGTGGATTTTTTCCACGCGGTTCACCGCGGCTTCGCGACCATTTAGCGCGTTGCACATTGCGGCTTCGCGGGCCTTTTCCGCGCTGCATATCGCGACTGTGTGACGAATTCCCGTGCTGCACATCGCGGCTTTACGGTCAAAACCCGCACTGCACATCGCGGCTTCGCGGTCAAAACCCGCACTGCCCATCGCGACTGTGCGACCGAAACCCGTGCGGTCCATCGCGATTTTCTGTTAGAACCCGCGATGCTAATTTTTTCTTTCGGCTGAATCGTTTAAAAACTTAATTTCTTACTGTATTTTCTTCCCACATAGCACATTTTCCAGTATTAGAAATCCTGCATATTTTACAGCCATAGGAAAATTTTACTATTTGGAATGCACATGTGAAAAAAGTCTTTTTAAATATTTTCAGAAATTGAAAGAAGGATTTGATTGCATTTTATCTAGATTAAAATTTTTACTGTTAGCTTCTTTAATTTTTTGCCCATAGCAATTATTGAAAACGAAATCCATTTATTTCGAAAAGAAGTTATATTATTTGCTTTCCTATTTGAAAGATCCTTTGTTTTTTAATAGTCCTTCAAAAGCATTTAATTTCCATTTATTGAAAAAGTCATAATATTTGCTTTTTATTTCAAAAGATCCTTTGTTTTTTGAATACTTAGCATTTACTTTTTCAATTTCAGTTTAAAATATCACACGTGCACTCACTCAAACACTAATTTTAAACTGAGCCTTAAAACTTACCCTAATTTCAACCCACTTTTAACCCCACTTGGGGAACACTAAAAGAACTTTGTAACTAGGTAGTATTGAGGGGATAGGTGTTCCAATAACACCCCTCAGTTATTACATCTGAGACATAGTTGTTGTCCTTTAGGGAGCTAAAATCTCTTAGTATTTATTGGCACAGTCACAACCGGTTTATGGGAAGGCCTCTCCCCTAGGAGGGTTGAAGTCGCGAGGATGGTTCCGGAAGCCTGAGTGGAATACCGAAATCCATTCAGTAACCGAAGGGCTACCATTCGCAGTTCTCGGGATATCCCTGTATAGGGGTATTGCGATCAAGGACCAAACAACAGATTTACCTTTTCTCGACGTGTCATGAACGGAGTATCCTAGTAGCCATTCTTTAGGATTGATTACCCGGTGTCCCTCCCGGTAGGGGGATATCTAGCCGTGGACTCAACACTCAATATTGTCTGACTTGGATTTCATCACCTTGCAGAGAATATAGTTTGTTGATTCACAATACTTTTAGTTAGGTGTTTGCATGATTCAACCCACCTTTGGTCTAGTTACACCTATTGTTTCTAGAAGTTGTTTGCATGTTGGTACTCTGACCATTTTTTGCATCCCTCCACTTATTATAGCACAGCTACTAGAATAAGTGCCTTTTTTGAGGTTGATTTTTTGGCCTGAGAGCCTTCATTTTCACTCCCCTTCTTGCACCCTTGGTTGCATTAGGGTTTTGAGTTTTTTATACATTACCATTTTACACATAAGATTTTTCCACAAAAACTTATTTTCTCACCATTGAGAATTTTAGATGCTCTCGTCGTCTACAGGGCGAACTCCCAGAGTTCAGTCTACTTGGCTCGCCACGTCACCGACGCCGAGCCTTATCCCTTGACTTGACACATCGTCGGTCAACCAGACAGTCATCCGATTCTGACACGCCTCGCTTCACCTCTGATTCTGAGGCAGAATCCGAAAACCCCACTGTGTTATTCCCAACCAACATTATGGCTGGAACACCTTTTGACCCACTTTTTACCAGCACCATAGGAGAGACGTCTATAGACCCGTCTACTGCGGTGCCATCCATGGCAACACCCGCCCCCTTAGGTATGCCTAATATGGTGGACACTCCACATTTAGGAATGCCCAACACAGGGCCACCTCTTGTTATAGGAATTCCCAACACAGGGCCACCACCTGTTATGGGTATGCTGAATATAGGGGTCACACCCCCTCTCAGTTCCACAACCCAGATTCCGGGAATCACCACTACTATTCCTAACCCAAGTGTAACACATGTTGCACTTGGAGGCGCTGGCCCATACTAGACCACACCTATTGGAGGACATAAACCTTCAATACCTAGCATACCTTTAGGCACTACTGGACCCCTACATCATACCACCATGACTAGGCATGTCCCAGTCCCAGTCACTACATCTGCTAGCTTACTGTACATGGCAAGTCTGAACTTGCCAGACTTAGCCAGGCTCACCAATGATCCTATCAGACACGATCCTGCGTGGCCTCACATGCCCACCAAACTCCCCTCCAACATCCCTAAGTTTGAGGGCAAGGCAGGTGAGGACCCCCAGAACCATATCATGTCCTTCCATCTATGGTGTTCCTCCAACTCCATAGTGGATGACTCTGTCCGCCTCCGTCTATTACAGCGCACCTTCACTAGCTCTGCAGCTAAGTGGTATATCGAGCAGCCCCATGGGACGCATGCCACCTTTACCTCCCTTGCCTCGACCTTCCTGCAGTTCTTTCAGTTACCTATCCCCTATGATGTGGGCGTCGAGATCCTACTATCTTGCAGACAGAACACGGCCACCCACATCACTGACCACATTCATGAGTGGCGTCGACGTCGAAGCCTCTGTAAAATCAAATTAGACGACCGTATCTTCCTAGATTCGTTTCTAAAATCCCTCCTCCCTCTCATTGCGAAGGATGTGGCATCCGAAAGATCCCAGTTTGAAGAAGAGGCCATCCTCAAAGCCCAACAGTTTGATCTCATTTACGCCCAATCGGGTTATCTGTATACCATTATACCGGACACCCCTCGGGGCGAGTCATCCCAACATGATGCGCCGGGGGCATCCCATGCCACTGATGGCATCATTGGTCATATGGCCTCACATCCCCAACCCTTTTCCATTGCACATCCTAGCCATGGTCCTGACCTTTCGCGGGCTACATCTCAATCTGGAGCAACCAGTTCATATGCTCCCATGGCACATCACCACCATACCCATGGACCTTCATGTCCACCTCAGTGCTTTGGTCATGCACCACCTGCATACGCTCTCCCAGCTGCACCTCAACCAATGTATTACCCGCAACAAGATGTGGCAGCTAACCCAACACCTCCAATAGCTCAGGGTTACCAACAACCCCAGCAGGTAACTGGACCACCTCCAGCCCCACAGGCTTATTATCCACCACAACCTGCTCCCGCACCTGCGGTGAACCAAAATCCTCCCACTGCTCAAGGGAAAGTGTACACACAGCACAACCAGCCCCAGCACCAGAACAATCAGCGCAACCAAGGTGCGCAACAAAACCGTGGTAGAGGTCGTAACCGTGGTAATAACCAACAACATCAGCAAGGACCTCCACCTCCCAATCCTCTGCAAAATAACAATGCTGCTCCTCCCAACCGCAATCCGGATCGGAATCCCAAGCAGCCTAGAAATAATAACCTCAGAGCAAACCACCCTTGTTCTATCTGCGGGATCTATGGTCATTACACGCATTCTTGCCCACATTTGGAGCGAGCTCGGCAACTCTGGATCAACGATGCAAATCGTCAAGGGCAAGCGGCTCCTCAGCCGCCACCCAACCCTCCCCCACCTCAACATCAACCTTTGGTGCTGCAAAACCCCTTTCCAAACCAGGGTGTAATGAACACTCAGCCATTAGCCCCCCCTTAGGGCAACGTGCCACCACAACAGATCACTTATACAGCCCCTGATCAACCCATGTTCGATTCAGGTACTCACCATTTGTTGATGATGTCGACTACCGATGCCAACCTGTAAACCTGTCGGAACCAATATGGCTCCACCTCTGAAACCCCTCCCGCCGACAAAAACACTAACGTTAATCCCACAGATCAAACGTTACATATACCTCCGGATCCACTTGATGGTGCTTCCAAAGCACCTCGCTCCCCACTTTGTCGCATCAATAGTAATCCCAATGCTCGCGCTGCGTCGAATTACAACATTGTAGACGACTTAGCCCAGTCTCCTGTAGCCATGTCTGCTTTAGAAGTTTTGAAAAATTGTCCTTCACAGCGCAAGACTTTACACTCTGCCATTGGTGCCATTGACCCCAATGATTCACAGCTGATCGCTTTCGATTCAGACCAGTCTGAACCATGCCTGCCTTCCTCTTTAGCATTCCAAGTTTCCATTTCTGTTCAGAATCTTGTCATCCATTGGTGCATTATCGATGAAGGGGCCTCCACATGCGTCATGTCCACATTCGTTTGGAAAAAGTTTGGATCCCCTACTCTACAGTAGTCCACCACTGCATTACGAGCCTACGACGGTCGTTCAGCTCAACCCCAAGGTCTATTAGCTAATGTCCCCATCCAGCTGGCGGGTAAAACCGTCCTCATTGACATTGAGGTCATCAATGCCCAACTAGACCATAACCTTTTACTTGGTCGCAGCTACATGTATGCCATGCGGGCTGTGGCCTCATCCGTATTTCGCACCATGCAGTTCCCCCATGAAGGATGCGTGGTCAAGGTCGACCAGCTCACCTATTACGATCCCAAGGCCCACGCCACACCTGAAAATGTTCTCCCCATGGTTGAACAACCTGTTTGTGGTGCAACTACCTCATTCATTTCCTCAGTAGGACCCGGACTTTACTCTGAGGCGCCGATGACCTCTACATTCCAGGCCATTCCACCACCGTCACCGGAGACCCACATCACTAACCTCTGCACCCTTTCACAAACACCCAGTAATCAACCCTCCTTGTTACCCAAGCCACCATTGGTCCCTAGTCACATTGGGGTTACACCCATTCACACAATCCCCTTTCTATTCCCCCCCTCAGGTGTAGTAAGCGCTCCGGTTATGGCTACCCTTAGTCTCCCCGGGTTAACATTGGGATTACCCGTGTGGTATATTTCGCCTCCCGTTCCACCGCCGACACCAAATGTCATCCTTCAACCGGTGCAACCCATTGTTACTTATACCCAACCACCTCTCGGTATCAATACTCCTTCGTCATCAACGAATATCCTTCCTCTCATTAGGCCCACTGGGGGCAGAGGCCCACAACCATACACTGCGGTACCCCCGCCCAAGGCAGTTAAACCTCCCGCCGTATTTCGTGCTCCTCCAAAATGCTCGTTGTGTGATGAGTTAGGCCATCCGACCCATCAGTGTCCACAGTTACCTGCATTACAGGAACACATGCAAATGTTGGACGACGACCCCAACATCCCAGTGGTCAAACTCGATGCAAACCCCATGCCTCGTGATAAATCACTGCGTACCAACCACCCATGTGCGATATGCGGTATTTACGGCCACTACTCACATAACTGTCCTGACATCCCAGATTACAAAGCAGCTCTCTATGAGATGAACAATTTGGACCTTGAGACGGCACCCACCACCATTGAGGAGATCTTCCCTCCCGTATCATCCTCATCTGGAGAGATTAACACCATTTATATGATCTCTTCGACTACCACTTTCAAACCAAAACCCCTTGATTTGTGGTCTGACTACTTCAATAATGACGAGCAAATTTTGGAAACACTCACTGCACCTGACTACCCTTGGGACGATATGCATCATTGCTCCTATTTCCTCCCAGAGGTGTCTACATCCACGGCATCTGACCAGCTATCCGTCGAATCAAAAGATTTCGTACCCACTAAGGTCGATTGGTTAAAGGACCCCATCCCAGCACCGGATGCCTTCGAAGAAGGGAACATGTCCAACATTTCCCCCACAATACAAATTGACATTTCCACCACACCTGGGAAACCTGAGCTCATCTCACTGGGTGCATCTTGCACTCAAGCGGAGACCCAGGCATACAAAAAACTTTTTCAACAATTCTGTGATATCTTTGCCTGGTCCTATACCGAAATGCCTGGTCTTGACCCCGCCATTATAGAGCACCACATTGACACATGGCCTGATGTCCCCCCTGTTCGTAAAAAACAACGACCCATTCATCCTTCCAAGCTCTCCGCTGTTAAAGCCGAGGTCGAGAAACTTCGCGAAGCAGGAGTCATTTATCCTATTCCTTATATGACATGGGTTTCAAACCCCGTTCCTGTCAACAAAAAACAAGGCACCCTTAGAGTATGTACTGACTTCCGTGTGTTAAATTTTCAGAATTTTCTTCAATCTGATCTAGGATCTTAACTGAGAGAACAACATGTACAGCATATCTACAGCATATCAATCATGGAGACAATAATGCAAGCACACAAGAGACACAAAGATTTACTTAGGGAAAACCATAAAGGTGAAAAACCCCAATAACTTCCTCAGAGATAGATAGAGCAATGATACAACCAACCAAGAGAGATAGCCATAACCTAGCAGCAGATCCTCCTCCTCCATAAGTGCGCCACTCCTCCTTGAGTGCATGTGTGAGAAGTGAGTGAGCAAATAGAGTGCCTCCCGCACTCTATTTATACTTGACTTGACTTGCCTTTTTACCTAACTCATGTAGGCTCGAACTTTACCACATAACATAATGCTGAGTGGGACGACCCCCAATAGGGTGGTCTAATAACCCTTTGACCCACATGGCCGACCCCCAATAGGGTGGTCTAATAACCCTTTGACCCACATGACTTATACAGGGCCGACCCCAAATAAGGTGGTCTAATAACCCATCAAGTATAAGTTACGACACTTACAATATAAATGACGACACTTCCTTATAGAGGAATAATACCATCTCTATAGGAATACAATATACATATATGTGAAATACATTCCGAAGTTACATATACATCAACACTCCCTCTTAACTAGGAAGGTATTTCTCAGCACAGTTCTTCTAGCACAAGTCATCTTCTCTGGATCATCGTCACTAGATAATCGTCATCAAGTCATCATCATCGTCACTGCTGCTGCTATCTCAATCAATCTCTGAATCTACTCGTCATAGGAAGTTCTACAGAGCCAGTCCTTTTTCATACTGGATGTAGGCCCACCACCTGCAGGTCTTCATCATCACTGGCCATACTGTGGAATCCTCAGGACTTATTACGTGCGTCACAAAACCTCGAAAGAGCATCCCAGGATGTTATGGGTACACAACTCCGACCTGTAGGATCTCCCATGGCGCTATTACATGTGACCCCACCACAAAACCTCGAAAGAGCATCTCAGGATGTTACGGGTACACAACTCCGACCTGAAATCTCCCAGGGCACAAATTACATGTGGTCCACCACAAAACCTAGCAAGAGCATCTCAGGATGTTACGGGTACACAACTCCGACTTGAAATCTCCCAGGGCACAAATTACATGTAGTCATGGCAAAACCTCGAAAGAGCATCTCAGGATGTTACGGGTACACAACTCCGACCTGAAATCTCCCAGGGCCCAAATTACATGCCATAGGACAAAACCTCGCAAGAGCATCTCAGGATGTTACGGGTACACAACTCCGACCTAAAATCTCCAAGGGCACAAATTACATGTCCTCCCAGAGAAATGTCTCGAAAGAGCATCCCAGGCTGTTACGGATACACAACTCCGACCTATAGGATCTCCCAGACATGCTCATCTGCACAACCTGATCCACGGCCACAGAGTATCAACCTGATACTCACCATACATCATCCTGATGTACTCATGATCGTCCTGATCATCATCACTGCAACATCCTACTGCATGTCATCTGGAGCAACATCCTGAAGCTCATCATCCATGATCATCTTGATCATCATCACTGCAACGTCCTGCTACATGTCATCTGGAGCAACATCCTGAAGCTCATCATCCATGATCATCTTGATCATCACTGCAACATCTTGCTGCATGATCCACCTGATCATCAATGCATCCACCTGATGCATACCAAGTATCTACCTGATACATATCATCATATATGATCCTCCTGATCATACAATGTATCCACCTGATACATGATACATATCACCATACATGATCCACCTGATCATACAATGTATCCACCTGATACATATACAGATACATGGTCCAAGCATCCAACATGATGCATATACAAAATACATACACATGATCCAACTGATCATATCCAGCATCCAACATGATGCATACATAAATGATCCAACTGATCATATCCAGCATCCAACATGATGTGTACATACATAAATGATCCAACTGATCATATCCAGCATCCAACATGATGCGTACATACATAAATGATCCAACTGATCATATCCAAGCAGAAACCAGAACATCATCCTGATTCCCATTATCTAGCGCTTACATCCACAGCCATGTGAAGGATCCTCCTTCCAACATGCTTGGAATGGCTTCAGCAAATGTGTCCATCACTTCTTCCTCGAAGTGTCCTCGATCTTGAAGAACGCCAAGCCTCTCTCTGAAGTACTCGAACTTCACTCTAGATAGTGGCTTCGTTAGCACATCTGCAATCTGCTCGTCCGTCGCAACATACAGAAGCTTCACAGCTCCTCTCTGCACCATATCCCTGATATAGTGATATTTGATCCCTATGTGTTTCAACCTGTCATGAAACACTGGGTTCTCGGACAGCTTCACACAACTCTGGTTATCACAGAAGATACCAGTAGCCTCCAACGAGAGATCAAATAACTCTGACAGTAGCTTCCGTAGCGATACTGCCTCACAACTAGCTGAACAGGCTGCAACATACTCAGCCTCAGCTGTACTCAGTGCTACGCAGGACTGCTTCTTACTAAACCAAGAGATCACACCTGATCCCATACTGAAGCAGCACCCAGATGTGCTCTTCCTATCTGCAGCACTGCTAGCCCAATCTGAATCAACATAACCCTGCAGGTTAAACTTTTGATTCACCTCATACTTGAGCCCATAATCCACTGTACCCTTCAGATACCTCAGAACATGCTTTACAGCAACCAAGTGAACACTCCTCGGATCCGTTAGGAACTGGCTCAATGTGTTCACAGCAAAACAAATGTCTGGTCTCGTGTTCGTCAGGTACATCAATGACCCAATCATCTGACGATACATAGAGACATCAACCAGCTCAGATGAAGCATCACATAGAAGCTTCAGATTCGATGCCATAGGTGTGGCCATGGCCTTGCAATCCATCATCCTGAACCTCTTCAGGACCTCTACTACATACTTCCCTTGTCCAAGGAAGATTCCATCACTCTGCCACACCTCCATGCCAAAAACAAATAGTGCATCATCCCCAAGTTCTTCATCTCGAACTCGGTAGTAAGCTTCCGCTGCGTGTCGGTAATCAATCTATCTTCACCATACCAAGTTCTGCACATATATGATTTCCTATCATGTGTCTCAGAACCAAGTGGCTGCTCCACATACACTTCTTCTTCAACTACACCATTCAAGGAAGCTGTCTTGAATCCATCTGGTGTATCTTCTATTTCATCACTTTTATATTTCTCAATGCTGCCATCTACAACATGCTTGATCTGATAGTTCCATTTGGAAGTCATAGCAAACTTCCCTTCATGTCTTGGGATTACATCCCAAACATCATTCTTCATGATCGACAGATCATGGCATTTCATTTCTTCATCCCAGATCCTGGGAACTTCAATATCTTCAATATCTTCAATAGATATCTTTGTTGTTGGAACAAATCTTGTAGTTCTTTTGTAGGTGAAGATATACGGTCTTTCCTACAAAACAGGTTAAATTGCATGATTAGAAACATCTCATAATTTTCAGAACAAATTCTTACACATAAAGAAATATGTCATACAGTCATGCAATTATCTTAGCCAATGCTTCAATACAACATTTATCCATATCCCGTAACTTTCTAGATGCCTTCCAATCTCTACCAGAACATTGTTAAGAGTGTGCACAACTCCCAACATGTCAGCAAAGAGGTTTCATTCTAGATAAGTAGCAATGGAATGTTGTACAGTGCCATAGGCTACTTACCCATGCATATTAGTAGTATACTGTTCATTAATGTAATTATTCTAATATGCACAATACATATCCTAAGTCTAAGACCATGAGCATATACATCATTGAACAATTTTATTTAAACAAACAAATATGTAAGAAATGATAATTAAAATACTTATCTTTGTTTGTTCGTTGGGTGGACTCCCTCTGAGTCTTCGCTTCCTTGCAGGAGCTGCTGGAGTCCTAATCTGAAGTAGCTTCTTCTACACCTTTCTGTTGTGGAATGTAGAGAGATGGACAACTCCCTCTGAATATCTGCATCCTTGCATAAACCATTAGAGTGTACTCCCTCTTGATCTTTGCTTCCTGGATTACCTGTTCTTGAACTCATATTCATCCTTGGTCCCTATGCATGCTTATTAGTATCATGAATGTGTTATCCTTGTGATCTCATATAAAATCATACATTCATTAGTATACTATTAAAACACAATAATCTCAAGCATGTATAGTCATGATCATTTCAAACAGAAATAATAAGCATTAGCATTCAAGGTTTATGTAGGATTCTTATGGTTAGTCAAATCATAAGAAACATAACATGTCTAAACCTGTAATTACTCAAACCTATGACTCTTCAGGTTAGTTGAATCATCAATCAAGATAAGAGATATAATATGCATAAAACCATGATTATTCAAAACTATGACTCTTCAGGAATAATCATTATCAACAACAGTATAAGATCCTAACACAAGGTAGGATTCTAGCTTGATATAGGAAAAACATACCTGGATTAGCATGCTAGCTATTTATGTCTAACATACCCGTATAATGTCTTTTGTTTCTCTTCAGTGACTTGTGCTAGTAACCTACATATCTCATAGGTTAACTATTACAAAATCAAGTTATACATACCTCGTAAATGGATCTTCTATGAGATCCATGACAATTGATGAATCTTTGTCCTCATGTTATCATGATCATATGTTCTTGGACCAGAACATGATTTGTCTTTCTTGGTGTACCTTTCATGTTAGTAGACAACATAAACCTCATACAACACCATAATGTATTAGTACAATCATAAGTGTCAACACCCTAATCAATGAATATTTTCTATCGTGCATTCATAGTTTTATTAAGGTGATACGACAAATCTAAAATCAAAATTGTACTAACCATAATAACATGAAGACAAACATACCATAAACTTAATCATGAAAAAATATCAAAACATACCTCGATGAGTCATACCTGTCGAGATCGCTTGAAATCTTCTTATGTAAGGCCTTAGCCTCATCTCCCTCTGAAACAGGAACTTCTTCACTTATGCAGATGACCAATCCATCTTCTTCTAGGATTAACCCTATCCACTTAATTTAAGGAACTGGAACTAGAGCTAGATATGGGTTTGTCAGAGAAACCCCAAAAATTCAAACTTTGAATTTCAAACTTTCGAAAGGATAGAAATATGCGTCTTGATGAGCTGATAAAGCTGGTATATTTAGAATTTGAAAACTGCAAAGTTTCACTCTTCAATTTTGCCTTTGAAACTTCCAGATTCACTGGACGTGACCCTGAACTGGGGTTTGATGAAGCCCACTCTTTTTCCCCATCAAAAGGTTTGATCCAAAGCTCTAAGCTTCTATTTTCTGAGGAGCTTCCAGCCGTGGTCACAGATTTCAAAAATTCCCATTTTTACAGAAGCCCTAATTTTCCACTTTTCTGATCAAAGTCCCGAACTAGGGTTTGATCAAGCCCGGCCTTCTGCCCAACCAAAAATTATGATCTTGGTCTCTAAATTTCTATTTTGATGAGTAGCATCCAGCCGTGGTCTCCGATTACAAAAATTCCAACTTTCTTCAAAGCCCTATATTCCGGAAGCCATGAATGAAGGTACTCAAAAATAATTCTGTTTTGACAGAAATATGTACCTAATTGTTTCTGGTGTAACTCCAAACTTTTCAATCCACAGGGTCTAAAAAAGTTTCCTGAGATAGCCTGACCTATTATATTTTCATCCTGACAGGTCTGACCTCAATTGGATTCTCTGAGAGAGAGTTATGTCAAATGTCGCAACATGACCTGTTTTGGGATAAAATAGAAGAGAAAACTTGTACGGAGTGCCACGTGTCACTGTTTGAACTTCGGCCTCTGAAAACCTTTCCTGAGATAGCTTGGCCTGTCATCTTTCCATCCTGACAGGTCTGAACTCAATTGGACTCTCTGAGAGAGAGTTATGCCAAGTGTCGCAACATGACCTGTTTATGGGATAATACATGAGAGCGCACTTGTACGGCGTTCCACGTGTCATTGGTTCAACTTTGGCCTCTAAAATCGTTTTCTGAGATAGTACAGACTGTGTACTACCTGTCAATTTTTACGAAATTTCATTTGGAGCTTCCTAGCACAAGATATGACCTTTTTCCCAAGGTCACCTGATTTTGACTCAGATCTGGAAGAGGCAGAAACCCTATATTGTACAGATCATATATCACAAAGTACAACGAGTTAGAGGTTTTCCTTTGGACACAAGGTACCTGGAGATGTAATCTTCATCCTATAACGATTTCAAATCCGAAAACTTCGCCAAAACAGATTTATAGCGAAAGTGCTACGATGACTGGTTTTTGCTATATCAAGCCCTAGCATCGTAAGTGCAACAAGTGTCATACATGCCATATCATGCCTTCTTTCAGGCTAGCTATGATACCATGTTAAATTTTCAGAATTTTCTTCAATATGATCTAGGATCTTAACTGAGAGAACAACATGTACAACATATCTACAGCATATCAATCATGGAGACAATAATGCAAGCACACAAGAGACACAAAGATTTACTTGGGGAAAACCATAAAGGTGAAAAACCCCAATAACTTCCTCAGAGATAGATAGAGCAATGATACAACCAACCAAGAGAGATAGCCATAACCTAGCAGCAGATCCTCCTCCTCCATAAGTGCGCCACTCCTCCTTGAGTGCATGTGTGAGAAGTGAGTGAGAAAATAGAGTGCCTCCCGCACTCTATTTATACTTGACTTGACTTGCCTTTTTACCTAACTCATGTAGGCTTGAACTTTACCACATAACATAATGCTGAGTGGGCCGACCCCCAATAGGGTGGTCTAATAACCCTTTGACCCACATGGCCGACCCCCAATAGGGTGGTCTAATAACCCTTTGACCCACATGACTTATACAGGGCCGACCCCAAATAAGGTGGTCTAATAACCCATCAAGTATAAGTTACGACACTTACAATATAAATGACGACACTTCCTTATAGAGGAATAATACCATCTTTATAGGAATACAATATACATATATGTGAAATACATTCTGAAGTTACACATACATCAACACCGTGATTTAAACCGCGCTTGTCCCAAAGACAATTTCCCCACGCCATTCATTGACCAACTCATTGATGTGTGTGCGGGACATGAAGTCCTATCTTTCATGGACGGTTTTTCCAGATACAACTAGATTCAGATTTGTAAGGAGGATCAGTATAAGACTGCCTTTACTACCCCATGGGGCACCTTTTCCTATCGTGTCATGCCTTTCGGCCTCAAAAATGCTGGTGCCACCTTCCAGCGGGCCATGACCTATTGTTTTCATGACTTGGTCCATATCCTACTGGTCTATCTTGACGACCTTACAGCTCGTTCCCGAAAAGGATCAGACCACCTTAATGACCTCCGGCAAGTTTTCCTCCGTTGTCGCAAATATAAAATCTGCTTGAACCCACACAAGTGTTTCGTTTTGTGTTCCTGCAGGCCATTTATTGGGTTTCATTGTTTCCCAGGATGGAATTACTGTTGATCCCCTGAAAGTCAAAGCCATCTTAGACCTTCCCTCTCCACGCAAGCTTCGACAACTCCAGAGTTTGTAGGGGTGGTCCAATTTCCTTTGTCGCTTCGTGCCTGATTATGCCACCAAAGTTCACGATTTCTTACGCCTACTTCGCACTCACATACCCTTTGTTTGGGATGAGCAAGAAGACACGGCATTTGAAGCCCTCAAGAAATCTCTCACACAAGCCCCCTTGATCTCCCCTCCGGATTTCTCTCAGGACTTCACCCTATACATCTCGGCATCTGAACATGCCGTGTCCGGAATCTTGGTCCAAGAAGATGCCTCTCACCAAGAACATGTCATTTATTACGTCAGCCAGACCTTGTCTGGACCACCCCTACGTTACCCATACGAGGAAATATTAGCCCTAGCTGTAGTCTTTTCCGTCCAAAAATTACGACACTACATTCTGCTAGGTCATACCACAGTCGTCGCCGACTCCAACCCTATGGTCTATCTCCTAAACCGGCGGCTCCTACAAGGCCGTGTTGCTAAATGGGTCATTATCCTCCAGGAATATGACCTCATCTTCAAAACTCCCAAGAGCACCAAAGCCCTCGCGCTTGCCCATCTGATCACTGACCTCCCATCCTCTTCGTCATCACCCGCTATCCAAATGGATCTGATTGACGATCACATCTTCATTATTTCATCTGACGACCCATGGTACGGTGACATCCTAGTTTACCTCCACACGCAGAAATTTTGACCCCACATCGATCGTGACGGACGTCATCGGATACGTCACCACGCCCCCTGATACCTCTTATTAGGGGATGTGCTTTATCGACGCGGCGTTGATACCATCCTACGACGTTGCCTATCCCATAGTGAGGCAGAACAAGTCCTCAATGATTGTCATAGCGGTGCCTGCGGAAGCTATTTCTCCGGCATGGCCACCGCCCAAAAGATCATTCGTGCAGGTTACTTTTGGCCGTCATTATTTACTGATTGCATCACCGCAGTCAAACATTGCCAAAATTGTCAACTTTTTGCCCCTAAAGCAAGAACCCCACCCGCCCCCCTTCATCCAGTCGTTACTGCCGGAACATTCTGCAAATGGGCCATTGACTTCCTTGATTGTAATCCCACGTCAGCCAACGATCTCAAACATATTATTGTGGCCGTCAATTATTTTACCAAGTGGGCGGAGGCAATGCCAACCTACAATTGCACAGCCGAAACCGCAGCACAATTCTTTCTCAACCATGTTATCGCACGTTTTGGAGTGCCAAAGCAACTTGTATCAGACCACGGCTCTCACTTCGTAGACGCCGTCTGGAAAGAACTATCCACCTTACTGAAATTTGATCACCATTTCTCCTCTACCTACTACCCCCAAGGAAATGGCCAAGTCGAAGAGATAAACAAAATTTTGAAAACCATCCTCCAGCGCACTGTAGACAAACACAAGTCAAATTGGCACCACATGCTCTTCCTCGCACTATGGGCATACCGCACATCAACTAAAACCGCCACCGGTTTTACCCCTTTCCATTTAGTTCACGGTGTCGAATCCGTCCTCCCCATTGAGTTCCAGATTTCAACCCTACATATGGCCGTTGAACTTCTACCAGACACTGCCCCGATTGAGCAACGCTTACTACTTCTAGAGCAGGCCGATGAAGATCGGCGCACAGCCCTTCAAAACATGGAAGCAGCCAAGAACCGATCCAAATTGAATTATGACAAACATGTCCACCCAAGAACTTTTTTCGAAGGGGACCTGGTCCTCGCCTACGATCAGGCTCATGACAAAACTGGGAAAGGAAAATTTGTATCCATGTGGCAAGGCCCATATATAATACACACTTGCTTCGGACAGGCTGCATACATTCTGACCGATTCAGAAGGCAACCCCCTCCGCAACCCACGCAACGGTTTGTACCTCAAACGATTTTACCCATAGTAAACTGGATGGACACCATCGTCCATTGTAGAACTTCATGATGTTTCATCCCTTTTTCTGTTTTGACCAGCTCCATTTTTTAACCATTTGTTGGGTGCCCTCGTCGCCTCGGTTTGCGTGCCACATCCGCCGTTCTCCATTTTTTACAGTCTTTATATTGCCGGATTCAGTTTTGCGCGCTCGTGATGACGCTTGAGATCATTTCTCGCTCTCACCCCGAGATTTTTTGGGCATTTTTTCCATGCCCTCTCGTCACCTTGGTTTGCGTGCCATATCCGCCGTTCTCCGTGGTCGACCATCTTTATATCGCCGGATTCAGTTTCCCGCGCTTGTGATGATGCTTGAGATCATTTCTCGCTCTCATGCCCATACTTTTCGGCCATTTTTTCAAAATGCCCTCTCATTGCCTCGATTTGCGTGCCACAAAGCCGCAGCCCCCTTTGTGACAATCTTTATGTCACCGGATCCGGTATCCCACACACATGATGATGCTTGAGACCTTTTCTCGCTCCCATCTATCCTTTTTTGTTCGATATAATTTTATCCCTTTTTCGGGCCGAGCAATCCCTTTTTACGAAAAAGGCACGTAGGGAGTTTCTTTTAAGCTCTTTGCTGACTCCTAAAACAATGAAAAGATCGCCGAGCAATCTTGCTTCCTTTCATGCTCGCTAAACGTATCTAAAAGGGCATCTACCTGGTATAAGTTTACCCCTTTTCCAGACCTCGTAGACTAATTACGAAAAAAGGTATACTCTAGTCACATCGGCTAGAAGAGTTCTCCATCCGCATCATTTTATGCTTTTTCGGGCCTTGGAGACTAAAATTACAAAAAAGAAACACCAATGGAGTCCCCTTACCGCTTTCAGACTCCCTAAGCATGAAAGAGACCACGAGCAATCACCATGTTGGGCTCGTAAAACCAACAAGACAGTAGTCATAACCACTGCAGAGTCTTCTTATCGTTTTCAGACTCCTTAAAAAATGAAAGCACCAATGAGCACGAACAGTCCTGGGCTCACAAAATCCACAGGACAGTACCATTTCAGAGCACACTTATTATACCTTCTTGGAGCTCATTAAAACTACGAAGAAGGACCCAATGGTGCTTCTTGGTGCTACAAACAGATCACGTCTACACATATGACAACTTCCCCATTTTGGTCGCCTTTGTTCAGAGTATTCTGCAGTATGTCACCCTGATAACCCCTCGACAGCACCCATCAGCTTGATTCCCCCCCAGAGTCAATACATACCCTTCAATCCTTAAAAGCAATGATTCCCACACCTACAAGTCAGTTCCCTACGCTACTAGGTCAACCATGTCATCATGCTCTTAACAAAGGAAGTTTGAGTCTACCCACTATATGACCCCAGTTACTTCCCATCCCCACAAGTATGTCAGTCCTACCATCAGTACTACCACACTTCAGTTCTACACCTTGCGCTCCTATAAAGGAAACATCATTGCCTTGTCAGTTGCTGGTCTCCCTCTGTCGACGAAAACCAAATTTATTCCAGAGGATAGACCTAGAGGTCCCTGTGTCTTGGACTCATCACCATTTATGATGAGTGCCTACGAATCATTTCGAGAAGAGTCCTCAGTGCTTCTCCAAATGGTTGTTTCTCACATACTCGACTTCAACACCTTGATCGCATCGTTGAGACTCGCACAGGGTATTGGTTCGTTCACTTATTAGTCGTAGACCCCGGATACCTTCTGACTCCTCCACATTTGAGAGTCTACCTATGGATACAACCAGTTACACTTTTTCTATAGATATCCGGGTTGCGCATGGCGACAGTATTCAGATGTACACCAGTTTTATACTCCCTCGAGTATACAGTTACATATACTTCCCAGAGATGGCTCACAGTCATTACGTCCCTACAGATGTGGGACACCTTCAGTTCCAGCAGTTCATCAGTTATCCAGTGTATCAGTTAATGAGATCAGTCATGATCATGAGTACATCCCAAAATAATGTACCCTCTGAACCATTATGATGTACCAGTAAATTTTTATGTATTAGATCCCCCTTCTTGGGACTAATTGTTATGTATATGTCTTGATACGAGCATGGGTATGCCCGCCTCGTCCATTATCAGAGATTATTCCTCATTCATATTGAGGCCATGTAATATTTTTTGTTTTGCAGCTTCCATGGGACGCAGATCCAGTCTCCAATCGGTCTCTTCTCCTCCCCAAAACCCCAGAAAAAAGACAAAAGAACTATGATGTCTATCGGCCATACGATGAGCTCCTGCCCTCACACATCAGGGGGCAATCTGTTAACACCCAAAAAGTGCTCACTAGCTCATTCCCTTATTCACATGACCCATTTGTCCACTTTTCCACCATCTGAGCCTCTGAAACCAACAAAAGGTCACCAAAAGACCTTAGTACACCCCTTTTTCCCACTCAAAAAGATTATTTTTCCTAAAAAGCATAAAAAACCCTAAAAAAGGGTCCAAATTCCCAAAATAATAAAAAGGGAATAAAAATATTAATTTTATTCAAAAAAGAAAAAAAGGAGGGAAAAGTACCTAAACCATGTTGGTCAATACCATTGGTTTCCACAAAACCACAAATGGTATTCCCCACCACCAAAACCTATAAAAAGGTGGTAGGGGCTCCTCATTTCACATCCATCCATATTCCTATCCTCATGCTGCCAAAATCTCCCTTGATTTTTGGCCATTGTAGCAACCTTGGAGAAAGGACCCATTGGAGATTGGAGCTGCTCACCATTGGAGCCATTCAAACAACCTTCATCACTTGGAGGTATTGTTCTTGCAAGCATTTGCTTGCCCCATTGTCAATACAAAAAATTATTTTTTATCTTTCTTGTTCTTGTTCTTTAATTCAAAATGCATATGCTAGTTTAGTTTAGTTTAGATTTAGTTTATTGTTATTTATTTCTATTGAAACTGCTGCTACTAGTTAGCAGGTGCCCATAGCACTAAGCTTGGTTGCAAAACCAAGCCAACAACGCTGAGGGTCCGAATGACAAGTGTGCATGAGCGCCTGGAGCAGAAAGTGTCACGGAAACTCGGGTGTCACAGAGATGAAGTCTCATCCGAGATGTCTAGGCATATGGTGGCAGTTCGAAGCCTCGTGGTCCCTACAACCACAAAGATGATGGGGGTGTCATCCCCTGGTCTCGATAGTACATGATTACTGGTGTGAAACATATGTGCCAGAGCTGTTGGCCTGTTTCACACCTCGGTGCTGTTCATAAAATTCTCCTCGGTCTGCACCAGTTCTTAGAGGCTAGAGGATGAGTTTGAGAGGTACAAGACAACAAATCGAAGGATGACCATTTTTGGGTTAGAAATACATGACAGCGAGCCGACGATCATCGCAGCAGTGAGAGCCGTATCCAATAGCGAGATCCAGAGAGCAAGAATAGTTGAAAAGACATAGTCCAACCATAGACGAATGCGAGTACACCAAGTCCTCTTGACATGGCTTGAGGGAGAGCCACAAGATTGTGTTAGGGGCCTGTTGGCAGGTGGTTTGATGAGTCAACATTGCAACATCGCAGATGCTACGCAAGGGCAAAGAGACCACAAAAGGAGGAAAGCAACGCGCAAGGCGACAAGTATTTTTGTAGTTTTTGGGTCATTTGGACCACGTCATATATATTTTGGGTCATTTGGACCGCATCATGTATATTTTTGGGTCATTTGACTGCATTATGTGCGATTTTGGGTTAGTTTTGTAGAAGTTTGTTAAGAAGTAGTTAGGCGGTTTCTTAAGTGGACCATAAATGTAAAGGCACAAGCCTATAAGTAGATGTGGGTGTGTAAGTGTTGAGATATCTTGATGGGATATATCTTTTGAATATCTGAAGAATCTGGGTTTTTTTCCAGAGATAAATATGATGTGACCGAGCTTTTGAGTAGAATCTCTGTGTCTTTCCAGTTTATCTGCGGTAATGCATTTTGCGATATGAATATATGAATGATGAGATGTTTCCTTGCTGCAATTAATGCTTTACTATTATATCTGTTGCAATAATGGTTCTGTTCTTGTTGAATGATATCGCGATTATGGTTAATGCCTAAGTTGAATGCTTAGATCTATTTTTGAATGTTGCAATAAGTTAGTCAATTGATGCACAACATCCTCCTTCATTCGGCGGAAACATGGTTCCGTGAACTCTCCCTTGAACTTCTCGGGTGAGACCTCATCTGCTCTGCAAGTGTTACTGGACGGGGTAAAACCTGTCTGGGCCGGTGCTCAGGGAGATTGCAGTGGCTTGGGTGTCGACAACGTGTGGAACCCCTGTCAACTAGGTTTGTGTCAACAAACCCTCGATGAAGTACAAGAAGGAGACCACGCCATTACCTGCTTAAGAAAATCTCGCATCATGATTGAACACTTTTGTAACATTCGAGCCACTCTGCATCAACAATGGAGTCACACGACCCGCCAGCAAATGCAATAAGTTTTAGCTCAGTGATAGCTCGACTCATATAGACTATTGGTAAAAAAAACCAAAGATATAGGTCTTGACATCGAACCCCAAGAGAACCGTCTTGCAAACCCTAAGAACCCGAGGGCTTGTCGGCCTCTCCACCCTCACTCACTGCAAAATGAATGCTCCAGCTTATGCTTCGTCGAGTTATTGCATAGTGTAGTTAGGTTTTACACAACAACCAAAACCTTCATGTGGAGACCTGCCACGGTGGATGCCAATGGGCATTCCACCAAAATGCTTTTAATGAAATTTAATTGCCATAGCTATTGTTTATGAGTGCCTCCCAACGCATATTCCACTAAGACTTTTGTTATGGTCCTCACCATTTGATTCGATGTATAGTATGTTAGACCTTGTTGACTCCTTGGAGATCGTAGCATCAATCAATAAGGGATTCTCCTGATCAGCAAGCCAAATTAGATCACTCACCGTTTGGTGTGGGGAATCCATCTGGTTAACGGTTCCGGCTACCGTAAGATTTAAAGATTCCTATTCTCAACACTGATTGTGGCCCGATCCACCGTTTATGTATTTTATTTTAAGGATGATATGCAAGTGCCATAAGCTAAATGCAGGTAACTAATCTAAGCTAATCTAACATTGTATAAACAAATCTAATCTATCCTTGCAAGGATTAAACTTTAAACATGAGTAATAGACTGAAAGAAACATCTAAAGATCAGACAGATAGCTATTTAATCATAAAAATGCATCCACAGCAGAATATAAAAGATATTAAAGATAGCTTTAATTCAATTAATGCATTCCATTACTCATTTGAGATAGACATCTTTGCACATAAAATAGAAGAATCATTCATTACAAAGAAATAATTCATAGTAGTAAGGAAAGATCTCACAGTAGTGTATGACTGATACAAGAGTAATCCAACAAACATTCAACATATCTTTCAGGAAAAAATGTAGTATCCCAGACTTTCATTAGGAAAAATTGAATTCCTTATACATCCAAAGAAAACATTTTCACCTGCCAAAAGTCCTTATACTATTCACTAATTATCTATTTATAAGTTTATAAAATGCCTCCAGGGATGCCACCTGTCTTCTCTCTTTAATTCGTTTAATTTTCTTTTAAATTCCTTACAAAAATGAAGTGACTCATGGCACCCTTTACATAACGGAAACAAAAAGGACAGTTGTCCCCTTGACTTCATGATTTGATAACAGGAAAGACAAAAAATCGATGCACTGTGGCTGTCGAGCTAGCTTTGGGGTGGTGGCTCGCTTCAACTGGAGAAGTCATCTCTGAGGGAGCTTCTATCTCAGCTCATGCCTCTGTTGTAGATGATGTGTCTTTATCGATTAATGCCATTGTTGCTTCCTTCTTATCTTCTTCTGCAATATAGCTGAACCAAACACCAGTGTCTCTGATAACAACATTGGGAGGTGAAGGGAGCAATATTTTCTTAGAAGTCACATGCTTTTCGAGCTCTGCTTCGATGTATTGCATTTCTGCTATTGCTATCTGGCGGATTTCATGGAGCATCTGAGTGTGTACTGAAGGTAGCATGATGCATTGATGGAGATCCTCTGTGGTTAACACATCAATTCTTATCACATACTCCATTTGAATGCTCAGCTCATCTTTTCAATTGGAGAGGCACTGCTCTTTAGTTGTAAATTCATCAAGGGTCTGGGGAAATACAACCTTGCACTTTACATGCACTTGAATATTTTGATAAAGGCTATTGCACTTTCCCATTGTCACCTGGATCACAATAATTAGTTTGGCACCGCAATTCCTACAAAATTCTATGAAGGATACATATTCCTTCAGATCAACTACAGATTTGAACGGGAGTTGCTTGCGGAAATCCACCTTCCCTTTTCTCCACTCCATCTGTCTTAAAATATCTGCTTTTACCCGTTTGTACTTGTTCCTTAGCCTGACAGCTTCAGAGTTGATTTCCTTCATTCTGTCTAGCATGGCCTTTAGCCTCCAAACTTCTTCAGTAAGCAGTTCTTGCTTCTCATGCATCTGCTTAAGCATATCACAGGATTGCTTGTGAAAAGGAGTCATATCCATTTCTCTGCTATTTGCGTGTTCTAGCTGCTCAACCAAAAACTGCTTATCTTCTTCTAATTGAACAAATTTAGCTTCATAGTTGGTTTTCTCTTTTTCAAGTACCATCATTTGTACTGCTAGGTGTTCCTTTTCCTACTCCAGGTGTTGATATTTATCTAACAACTCCTTATGATTGGACAGAAGGTGATCATGTTTCTTTACTACGAGCTCCCTATAGGATTTCTCATTGGCCACACTGTGCTATAGCATGCAAGCCCTTTTCTTAGTTGACTTGAACTTATTGACTATGCTGATTACATTGTCCTTGCTTGCTTTGGCTGTTGCTACAATAGCAGACTCCATAGCTACAGGAGCTTGCTTCGTGTTTTGCATAACAGTAGTTTCACGATGGGTGACGATGTCCGAATCAAAAGGTCTTTTTAACCTTGTCTCTGACTTCAAAACAATAGATTTCCTGTCTCTGTTATATACAAATTTGTTCCACTGGGATACATTGTGATCCTTTGATGGGGTGAAAGGGATTAGTGGAAGATTTTCTATGGGGATACCCTCTTCAGCGGGCGAGGTCTGTACCAATTGGGATGAACCTACATCCATGTCCTGTGTATTAGAACCACCAGCTTGTGTATCTTCATTGGCCTTATTTTCTTCCTAGGCTTTAAGCTGTTTTTCTTCCTCTTCAGCCCTTAGCTAATTCTCGACTGCCTCCCTTTCTTCTTGCTCTTTAGAAACTTGTTGCAATCTTGCTTCTTCTAACTCTTGATCACGAATCCTTTGGGATTCTTCTTCTTGCAGCCTAAGAGTTCCTGTAGCTTGTGCAAATGAGCACCTACTAAGGAGAATGGACTCCTTAGTAGCAGTTCAATAAACAGTAAATTAAAGTAATAAAACAATACGAATTCTAAACTAGCATGAGCATTAATAAACATCACAAAACATGGAAATATGGTGAAGATATTTCTTTTTTGTATTAAAATTTTACCTCAGGTGTAGAGGTTGGTGAAGTTCTTGAAATAGTCCAAGAGGGTTGCTCCAAACTCTAGCTTTGCTCCTTTCTCTTTCTCCAAAGGGTTGGAAATGGGCCAAAAGGGACACTCAAGGGTGAAAGTAGCTCAAGGGTGAGCTAGGGTTTCAAGAGTGATTTTGGTAGAGTAAGGGTGTTTTTGACTGTGGATATGAAATGAGGGGTCTCCATCACCTATTTATAGGTTTTTAGTGGTGGAGTGCTGGCCCATGGTTTTGGGAACCATATGGTTTAGGTCAGCTGTATAGGGTTTTTTCCTCCTTTTCCTCTTTTTTACATTTTTTATTCCCTTTTTAGAGGGTTTTTCCTATTTTGGAGGAAAAATGGGGTTTTTAGCCCTTTGGAGGCTTTTTTGATGGTTTTGTGGCCTTTTGGAGGCTTTTTTGGCCTTTTGGAGGCTTTGAAGGTAAATATGGTAGGAAATATGGACAAATGAGTCATGTAATCGGGTAGATGAGGTAGTGAGCACTTTTTGGGTGTTAACAGATTGCCTCCTGATGTGTGAGGGTGGGAGCTCATCGTATGGCCGATAGACATCATAAGTCTTGTATGGTTTTCCTTGGGTGTGGAGAAGAGAAGAAACAAACTGGAGCCCGGAACAATGGTCCAGAACAAACTGCAAAAATTGAAAGTACATGACCTCAATAATGGATGAGGAATAATCTGATCATATGGACGAGGCAGGCATTCCCATGCTTGTATCAATCTATAGAACAATAATAACAATGGGGTCCAAAATATGGGGACCTAAAATATACATGGCCTCAAATAATGAATGAGGAAGAATCTCAATATATGGACGAGGCGGGCATACCCATGCTCATATCAATATATAGAACAATAATAACTGGGAGGCCCAAAAAGGGGGACCTGTAGGATACATAGAGAACCACTGTGTACATCATAAGGGTCCAGAGGGGACACAAATTTGGGACATATTGCGGGGCTGACCATGTCTGAGTTGAAGAACTAATACACTGGAATAACAATAGTGCTACTGAGTGGGGTACCAGAAGAACTAATGAGTTGCTGGAGCATAGTGATGGGGAGTCATATCCTCAATGGTACACTGAACTGGAACTGAACTGGGTACTCGAGGAAGCATATAACTGGATGGCTTCTGAATACAATCTCCAACGCAACCCGGACATCCACAGGAACATATAACTAGGCATTCCGAAGGGACTCACCAATGTGCTAGAGTCGGGGGAAATCCGGGGTCTTCGAGCAATAACTGAAGGGATATAAACCCTGTGCGATTCTCAACGATGCGATCAAGGTGTTGAAGTCGAGCATGTGAGAAACAACCACGCAGAGAGGCAATGATGACTCCTCTCAAAATGGTCCATAGGCGCTCACCACAGATGGTCATGGGTCCAAGGCGCAGGGACTTCTGGGTCTATCCTCTGGAATAGAGGGGCTGTCGTCGATAGAGGGAGACCTGCAACTAGCAAGGCAATGATGTTTCCTTGATAGGACCGCAAGGTGGAGAACCGAAGTGTGAGAGTACTGATGGTAGGACTGGCATACTGTGGGGGATAACTGAGCAAGTAGAGTGGGTGGACTCAAACTTCCTTTGTTCAGAGTGTGATGGCGGGGAAGATCGAGCAACATATGAAACTGACTGATGGGAAAGGGATCATAGCTGTAATGGATCAAGGATAGTGACTGGGATGAATGATACTCATGCTGGTGTAAAATGGCAGGAGACTGCAAACTACTCTGAACAAAGGCGACCTGATTGGGGGTGTTGCCGAGATGATCGATCATAGTGCCAAGAGGCACGGGGGTACTTCTTCATGGGTTAAGGAACTATAAGAAGTGTGTGTAAAATGGTACTATCCTGTGGATTTATACGAGCCGAGGACAATTCATGCTCGTGATTGCTTTCAATTTTAAGGAGTCAGAAAGCGATAAGAAGACTCTGAAATAATGGAATGGTACTGTCGTGTGGATTTGTACGAGCCTAGGATAGTTCATGCTCATGGTTGCTTTCAATTTTAGAGAGTTTGAAACTGATAAGAAGACTCCAGGGGATTGCTTTTTCGTGTGTTAGTCTCCAAGGCCCGAAGAAGCATAAAAGGATGCAATGAAGAACTCTTCTAGCCGGTGTGACTAGAGTATTCCTTTTTCGTAATTAGTCTACTACGTCCGAAAAAGGGTTAAACTTATACCAGATAGACGCCCTTTCAGGTACTTTAATGAGCATGAAAGGAAGCAAGATTGCTCGGCGATCTTTTCATTGTTTTAGGAGTCAGAAAAGAGCTTAATAGAAACTCCCTAAGTGCCTTTTTCGTAAAGGACTTGTCTAGCCCGAAAAAGGGATAAAATTATACCGAACAAAAGGAATGGTCAGGCAAGGAGGAAGTGTTCAATCAAGGAAGATTGATGATGACCAAGAATGAGGGTAGGAAGGAACACTGGTGGGCCTCCTTGTGGGATAATGAACGGTGGCAAAATAACGAAATAATTGCAGTATGACAAGAGTGAATGGCTCATGTAAAAATGTGGAACAATCCGATGGCGGTCGATGTGGTGCGCAAATCGAGGCAGCAAGGTATCGGGACACAATGTTGAAACTATAATAGGTGAGAGAGAGAAATGATCTCAAGCATCATCACGAGCTCGGAAAAGGAATCCGGCGATATAAAAAGTGTCAAAAATGGATAACGGTCGATGTGGCACGTAAATCGAGGTGATGGGGGGCGTTTTGGAAAAATACCCAAAAAATCTGGGGGTGAGAGCGAGAAATGATCTCAAGCATCATCACGGGCTCAGAAAAATGAATCCGATGATATAAAATATACTAAAAACGGAGAGAAGCCGAAGTGGCATGCAAACTGAGGCGACTAGTGGTGTCGAAAAAATGCTCAAAAAATGATATGGAAAAAATAATAAAACAAGTTGACCATCATGACGGTCTCATCGTGCTGATTTCAGTGGTGGAAGCGGTTCGAAAAATGGACTCCGTATGGGTTCAGAATGGCCAAAACAAGAAAAAGTCAACGGACTATAAATAGTGAGTGGGTCCAACATGACAAGTGTCATTTGGAATTGTTGACTTTGACTAGTGATCAGAGTGGACCAGAGCTGAGTTGGTGTTTTTGGACGATCTGACCGACCGTCTTCAGATCCGGGAGTTACAGGTATTCCGACAAACTCATACCTGCATTTTCATGGGGTGGGAGGGGGGGGGGGGTAGTGGGTCCCAGGGGATTTTTTGTACGGTCCACGTGGGGTGGACCACTAGTTTGTGGGATGGTACCGCGGTCGGGGACCATGGGTTCCAGGGTGGATCACGCGGTTGGGGACTGCGAGGTTCACGTCGGAATACGCGGTCTGGTACCGCGCGTTACGAGGCTGAACATGCAGTTCGGTACCACGAGTTCGGCTCCTACAAGCACGGTTGTGGACCGTGACTGTAGCCCTAATAGCCGCGGTCAGAAACCGCGGCAGGGGGTCCTAAAGCTGCGATTGGGATCGTGCTGTTAGGGTTCCCCGGGGGGGGGGGCAGGTCTACTTCGTTGACATGAGTCTAATGAGTTTGCCTTGTGTGATTGACAGGATGCCACTAGTGCTTTGGCTAGAGTGGGAGGTCTCGAATGAGATAGTGGAGGTTATCCGGAGGGATCGACATGTGTGGTCGACGTTGGGATTGTGCAGACTACTGAAGTTCGCATAGGTACCTATGATGTGTTCAGCAGCGCTGTTGCTGAACCGACAAGTGAGATTTTGGGAGCCGAACATTCAGGCATTCAGGGTGCAGGGGGAGAGGGTGGATCTCACCCTTGCAGATGTCTACTTCCTGACAGGGTTGCCCTGTCTGGGTAGGGTGGCGGATACGCAGCCACGAGTATCCGCGGATGTAGATATGGAGGATATGCTGGAGCGATACTGTGTTCCAGAGGCTATGGTGCAGAGGAAGGCACTCCGGGTGGTGGACCTACAGGAGCCAACAATACAGGCTATTGCGGCGTGCGTGCTTCGAGTGTTGGGGTCCTAGTCACATGAGAAGGTGTCCGGGGGCCAGATGCAGCTAGTGGAGTGGGTACTGGACGGTGTCTATTATGAATGGGGCCAGATGTTCCTCACTTGTGTTCAGCAGCACCTGACATCGGTGAAGGAATCTGGCAAGGGATTCTGTTATGGATCCTTTCTATGTGCTTTCTTCATGGAGAGGGTACCTACACTGCGGCCATGGGTGTCGGTCAGGGCAGGAGGATTGAGGGAGCCACACATGGTGCGGTGGGGAGAGATGATGCATGATGGAGGTTTTACATGGTGTTATTGATGTGTCAATCTAGGATGTTGTTAGTCATTTGATCTGCGACATTATTTTGATCTCTTGGGACATGGGTGAATGTTATGGGTTCAAATTGTCGGCTGAGTTGTTTTGTACGCAGGAATTTTCTAAATAGGCAGGGATCACGTACCTAGTAGCGGTTGTTGAGCTAGGAGACAAGTAGCTGGAGTCAAGGAACACATGAAGGTGACATATGCCCATCTGGAGGGCAGCAGTCAGGAGACCGGTCACAACATCATACTCTGCCTGGTTATTGGTAGCAGTGCTTATACATATTCCGTCAAGGTGAATCAATTCATGTGAAGGGGAATATAAGACCCATGCTGCAGAAGCCAGGTTGGGAGACCAGCGGCTTGCTCCATCGGCGAAGCCAATGTAATGAGGTGGAAGATGGTCCATCTATGGTCATGCAAAAAATGATGAATGTAAGATTGTGGTAAAAAAGGTGAAAAACAAAAAAGAGAGCAAACTGTACAATACAGACCAATGGGGCCACGGGTTTATTTAGGGATAAAAGTATTTAAGATACAACCCATTACAAGGGTTGCGCAAAGGGTGACCTTCTGAGTCAGTTAAAATGTATGCCCCATTGCCGAGGCAGGTCTGCACGATGTAAGGGCCTTGCCACATGGATTCAAACATTCCTTTACCAGTTTTGTCATGGGCTTGGTCATAGGAGAGGACGAGGTCCCCTTCATGGAAAGTTTGAGGGTGTACATGTTTGTCGTAACCAGCTTTGGAGCGGTTCTTGGCGGCTTCAATGGTATGGAGAGTGGCATGACAGTCTTCATCCGCTTGTTCTAGGGATAGCAGACGTTGCTCGAGTGGGGAGGTGTCTGGGAGAAGCTCGACGGCGATGTGTAAGGTAGGTATCTGACACTCAATGGGGAGGACAGACTCTACACCATGAACTAAATGAAACGGGGTAAAACCGGTGGCGGTTTTGGTGGATGTACGGTAAGCCCATAAGGCAAGGAATAACATGTTGTGCCAATTGGACTTATGCCAGTCAACAGTGCATTGGAGGATGGTTTTTAAAATTTTGTTAATAGCCTCTAGTTGGTCATTCCCTTGGGGATAGTAAGCAGAGGAATACTGATGTTCGAACTTCAATAGGGTGGATAACTCACGGCAAAGGGAATCTTCGAAGTGTGAACCATGGTCTGAGACCAACTATTTGGGGACCCCGAATCGAGTGATAACGTGGTTAAAAAAGAAACAGGCAGTGGTGTCAGATGTACAATTGAAGGTGGGTATGGCTTCCGCCCATTTGGTGAAGTAATCGACGTCGAGAATAATGTACTTATGGCCATTGGCGGATGGGGGTTTACATTCCATGAAGTCGATGGCCCACTTACAAAAGGGACAAACGGTGACGACTGGGTGTAACAGAGCAGGTGGTGTCTGGGCCTTGGGGGCAAAAAGTTGGAAATTATGGCAATGTTTGACCGCTGTGATGCAGTCAGTAAAGAGTGTGGGCCAGAAGTATCCAGCATGAATGACCTTTTGGGCAGTGGCCATTCCAGAGAAATGTCCGCCGTAGGCACCACTATGACAATAATTGAGGACATGTTCAGCTTCCTTGTGTGTACGGCAACGACGAAGGATCGTGTCAACCCCTCGTCGGTAAAGGACATCGCCTAAGAGGAGATATCGAGAGGCTTGGTGACGGATACAAAGGCTTCCATCACGACTGATGTTGGGTCTGAACTTCTGCATGTGAAGGTATAACAAAATATCACCATACCATGGGTCATCAGACGAGATGATGAACATGTGATTGTCAGGTAACTCATCGGAGATTTGTGGGGACGACAAAAAGGAGGGGAGATCGGTGATGAGATGGGAAAGCGCGAGGGCTTTAGTGCTATTAGGGGTACGGAAAGTGAGGTCATATTCCTGAAGGATAATGACCCATTTAGCAACACGACCTTGCAGGAGCCGCCGATTTAATAGATAGACCATGGGGTTGGAGTCGGCAACAATTGTGGTATGACTGAGCAAAATGTAGTGTTGCAATTTTTGGACGGAAAAGACCACAGCTAGGGCTAGTCTCTCCTCATATGGCTAACGTAAGGGTGGTCCAGATAAGGTCTAGCTGACATAATAAATGACATGTTCCTGGCGAGTGACGTCTTCTTGAACAAGGACTCCGGACACGGCATAATCGGATGCCGAGACGAAAAGGATGAAGTCCTGAGAGAAATCTGGAGGGGATATCAAAGGGGCTTGTGTGAGAGCTTTCTTGAGGGCTTCGAATGTAGCTTTTGCTTTCTCATCCCAAACAAAGGGTATGTGGGTACAAAGCAGGCGTAAGAAACCATGAACGGTATTGGCGTAATCAAGAATGAAGTGACGAAGGAAATTGGATTGCCCCTGCAGACTCTGGAGCTGCCGGAGCGTGCGAGGAGAGGGGAGGTCTAAGATGGCTTGGACTTTCAGGGGATCAACAAAAATTCCTTTCTGGGAAACAATGAAACCCAACAATCGACCTGCCGGAATGCAAAAGACACACTTGTGTGGGTTCAAGCAGATTTGATATTTGCGACAACGCAGGAAAACTTGCCAGAGGTCGTTAAGGTGGTCTGATCATTTCCAGGAACGAGCTATAAGGTCATCAAGATAGACTAGCACGATATGGACCAAGTCATGAAAGCAATAGGTCATGGCTTGTTGGAAGGTGGAACTAGCATCTTTTAGGCCGAAAGGCATGACGCGATAGGCAAAGGTGCCCCATGGGGTGGTAAAGGCAGTCTTGTACTGATCCTCCTTACAGATCTGAATCTAGTTGTATCCAGAAAAACCGTCCATGAAAGATAGGACTTCATGTCCTGCACACACATCGATGAGTTGGTCAATGAATGGCGTGGAGAAGTTCTCTTTGGGACAGGCGCGGTTTAAATCGCGGAAGTCAGTACATACTCTAATGGTGCCTTGTTTTTTGTTAACAGGGACGGGGTTGGAAACCCAGGTGGTATATGCGATAGGATAAATGAATCCTGCTTTGTGAAGTTTCTCAACCTCTGTTTTAATAGCGGGGAGCTTTGAAGGATGAATGGGACGTTGTTTCTAGCGAACGGGGGGTACATCTGGCCATGTGTTAATGTGGTGCTCTATAATAGCAGGGTTGAGACTAGGCATTTCAGTATAGGACCAGGCAAAGACATCACAGAATTCTTGGAAAAGTTTTTTGTACTCTCCAATCTCATGCTCACTGTAGGAGGATCCTAAGGTAATGATTTCAAGAGCACCAGGTCGGTCAGAGATATCTATGTGGATAACGGGTGAGATGTTGGCCATGTTACCTTCCTCAAAGGCATCCGGAGCAGGAATAGGATCCTTAAACCAGTTGAATTTGGTGGGAAGGAAATCTTTGGACTCAATCGCAAATTGGGTAGCTGTGGTAGAGGAGGAGTCTTTTGGGAGGAAATAGGAACGATGGTGCATGTCATCCCAGGGATAATCCGGGGTAGTGAGAGCCTCTAGGATCTCCTCATCATTGCGGAAACTTTGAGTTGTCAAATCGGTTGATGAGGGAGTGGTAGTCGAATAGATCATATAAATGGTGTTAATCTCTCCGGATGGGGATGATACCGGAGGGTGGATCTCCTCAATTATGGGGGGTACTGTCTCAAGGTCCAAATTATTCATCTCATAGAGATCTGCTATGTAATCGGGAAAATCAGGACAATGATGTGAGTAATGGCCGTGAATACCGCATATGGCATAAGGGTGGTTCGTAGATAGTGATTTATCACGAGGCTTAGGGGTTGGATCGAGTTCGACAACCAGGATGTTGGGATCGTCATCAAGCATTTGCATGTGTTTCTGTAATGCAGGTAATTGTGGACATTGATGAGTCAGATGGCCTAACTCATCACACAACGAGCATTTGGGAGCAGCACGAAACACAGGGGGGGTTTAACTGCTTTGGGAGGGGGTACAGCAGTGTATGGTTGTGGGCCTCTGCCCCCAGTGGGATTGATAAGAGAAGGGGGATTTGTAGATGATGAAGGGGCAGTGACACCGGAAGGTGGTTGACTAGTAGTGACAATGGGTTGCACCAGTTGAAGGACGACATTTGGTGTCGGCGGGGGAACGAGAGGTGAAATATACCACACGGGTAATCCTAAGGTTAACCTGGGGAGGCTAAGAGTATCCATAATCGGGGCGCTTACTACTCCCTAGGGAGGGAATAGGAAGGGGATTGTGTGGGTGGGTGTAACATCAATGTGACTAGGGACCAATGGTGGTTTGGGTAACAAGGGCGGTTGATTGGTGGGTGTTTGTGTATTGTGGGAAAGAGTACAAAGGTCAGATACTTCAGGCGCGGGTGACGAGGATGGAATGTGGAAGTCATCGGCGTATCTGAGTAAAGTCTGGGTCCCACGGAGGAAACAAACGAGGTAGTTGCACCACCAATAGGTTGTTCAACCATGGGGAGAACATTTTCGGGTGCAGTGGGGGCATTTGGATCGTAATAGGTGAGCTAGTCAACCTTGACCACGCGTCCATCATGGGGGAACATCATGGTACGAAAAATGAAGAGGCAATCGCCCGCATGGCATACATGTAGCTGCGGCCAAGTAAGAGGTTATAATCAAGTTGGGCATTGATGACCTCTATGTCAATGAGCACGGTTTTACCAGCCAGCTGGACGGGGACATTAGCTAAGAGACCTTGGGGTTGAGCCGAACGGTCGTCATAGGCTCGCAACGCAGTGGTGGACTGCTGGAGAGTAGGGGATCCCAACTTCTGCCAAATGAATGTGGACATAACGCATGTAGAGGCACCTTCATCGATAATGCACTGATGGATGACAAGATTCCGAACGGAAACAGAAACTTGGAATGCTAAAGTGGAAGGCAGGCGTGGTTCAGACTGGTACAAATCAAAGGCCATCAGTTGTGAATCATTTGGGTCAATAGCACCAATGGTGGAGAGCAAAGTCTTGCGCTGTGAAGGACATTTTTTTAAGACTTCTAATGCAGACATGGCTGCGGGAGACTGGGCTAAGTCATCTACAATGCTGTAATTTGACGCAGCGCGAGCATTGGGGTTATTGTTGATGCGATGAAGTGGGAAGTGAGGTGCTTTAGAGGCGCCATCGAGTGGAGCCGGAGGTATACATAACGTCGGATCAGTGGGATGAACGTTAGTGTTTTTGTCTGCGGAAGGGGCTTTAGGGGTGGAGCCATATTGGTTTTGACGGGTTTGGAGGTTGACATCAGTGGATGACATCATCAACAAGTGGTGGGTACCTGAGTCTAACATGGGTTGATCAAGAGCGGCATAAGTGATCTATTGTTGTGGTGGCACGTTGCCTTGAGGGGGAGCCAACGGCTGAGTGTTCACTACGCCTTGGGTTGGTAAGGGATTTTGCAGCACCAAAGGTTGATGCTGAGGTGGTGGGGGGTTGGGTGGCACCTGAGGAGACGCGTGCCCTTAGCGATGGGCATCATCCGTCCAGAGTTGCTGAGCTCGCTCCAAATGTGGGCAAGCATGTGTATAGTGGCCATAGACCCCGCAAATAGAACAAGGATGGTTTGTTCGCAAATTAGGATTTTTGGCCTGCTTGGGCGGCCGATCAGGGTTCTGGTTGGCAAGTGCCGCATTATTGTTATTTGGGGGATTGGGAGGTTGACCACCTTGGTCGGGAGGGGGGTTGTTCCCACGGTTATAGCCTTTGCCATGGTTTTGCTAGCCCTGTTGGCGCTGGTTATTTTGGTTTTGCTGCGGATTCTGTTGGGCGTATACTTTCCCTTGGGCAGCAGGTGGGTTATGGGGTTGTGCAGGTGCGGGAGCAGGCTGCGGTGGATAATAAGTAGGGGGAGGCTGCACAGGTTTTGAACCTTATGGGGGTTGCTAATACATCTACGGAACAGGTTGTGGGTTTACTGCAGGGGCTGCTTATGGTGGGTAATAAGCATGTTGGGGTTGGAGGACACAAGAGTTGATGTAGCCTTTGGGTGGTAATATGGTTGAGGTGCGGTCGGGGGGGCGTAAGCGGGGGACGCATGACCAAAGCACTGAGGTGGACATGAGGGTCCGTGGGAATGGTGGTCATGTGGGAGCATACAAATTAGTTTCTCCGGACTGTGATGTAGCCCGCGAAAGGTCGGGGCCATGGCTAGGACGTGCTATGGAAAAGGGTTGGGGATGTGAGGCAATACAGCCAATGATACCATCTATGGCATGGGATGCCCCCGGTGCATTGTGTTGGGAGGAATCACCGTGAGGGGCGTCACGTATGATGGAATACAGATAACCCGACTGGGTGTATATGAGGTCAAATTGCTGCGCTTTGAGGATGGCCTCTTCTTCGGACTGGGGTCATTCGGATGCCACATCCTTGGCAATGACAGGAAGGAGGGATTTTAGAAAACAATCTAAGAAGATACGGTCGTCTAACTTGATTTTGCAGAGGCTGCGACGTCGATGCCACTCATGAATGTGGTCAGTGACGTGGGTAGCCGTGTTCTATCTGCAAGACAGTAGGATCTCAACTCCCGCGTCATAGCAGAAAGGTAACTGAAAGAACTGCAGGAAGGTCGAGGCAAGGGAAGTAAAGGTGGCATGGGTCCCATGGGGTTGCTCGATGTACCACTTAGTTGTAGAGCCAGTGAGGGTGCACTGTAACAGACGTAGGCGGACAGAGTCGTCCACTATGGAGTTGGAGGAACACCATAGATGGAAGGACATAATATGGTTCTAGGGGTCCTCACCTGCCTTGCCCTCAAACTTAGGGATGTCGGAGGGAATTTTGGTGGGCATGTGAGGCCACGCAGGGTCATGTTTGATGGGATTGTTAGTCGGTCTAGCTAGGTTAGGAAGGTTGAGGCTAGCCATGAATGGAAAACTAGTAGAAGGATGTGACATACTAGTGGGTTGGACCATGGTGGGGCCAATGCCCCCAAGTGGAGGGGCTGGGTTCGGGATGTTGCCCCCAAGTGGAGGAACGAAAGTGGCATGGGATGGTCCTGAATCACCAAGGGTAGGGTGAGTCACTGATGGAGTGGGAATGGGTATTCCAGCTACTGGAATGGGTGTAGTGATCGGAATGGTAGATGTGGGCCCCATCGAGGGAATACCCAAAGTAGGTGTGGTAGCTGGTGTGGTGGTGGATGCTCCACCAATGGTCCCTACAAAGAAAGGGGTGGAAGTCACGCCGTCCATGGGGCTGGTTGGTGCAGTGTAAATGGGGTTCTCGGACTCTGCCTCATAATCAGAGGTAAAATAAGGGGCATCTACCTCGGGTGATGGAGTTCTATGTCGCTGACGAGTGGAGTCAAGTGACAAGGCTCGAGATCTATGATGAGTGGTATCAAGTGATGAAGATCTATGTCTATGACGGGTGGTGTCAAGTGAACCGTACTGTGGGGGCTCACCCCAGAGGCGCTGAGAATGTCTCGGGGACTCAATGGTGACAGATGGTGTCAAGTATCTGGGGGTTGTGTTGAGTGAAAAATAGCTCAAAAACCCTAATGCAACCGAGTGTGCAAAAGGAGAGCTCAAAAAATATGGTACTCAGGCCAACAACCAACTCAAAACACTTACTGTAACAGTTGTGCTATGATTAGTGGAGTATCAACAAAAATGGTCAGAATACCAAGAGGTAGCAAGTTTCCTAAAAAATAAAAATAGTGGACTCGCTAGACCAAAAGGACTTAAGCGAGCATGCAAACACCTAACTAAATAGTATTCTAACTCAACTAGACATATCCTCTGCAAGGTGATGAAATCCAAGTCAGATAATATGGATAGTAGAGCCAAGTGGCTAAAGATACCCCCTATTGGGAGGGACACCGGATAGTCAATCCCAAAAGAAAGGCAACTAAGATACCCCGTTTATGACACGTCCAGAAAAGGTGAATCTTCCGTTGGGTTCTATCGCCGCAGTATCCCCATATGGGTGATACCCGGAGAACTGTGAAAGGTAGCCTTTGGTTACTGAATGGATTGCGGTATTCCACTCAGGCCTCTGGAACCAGTCTGGCGACTTCAACCTTCCTAGGGTAGAGGCCCTCTGATAAACTAGTTGTGACCATGCCAAAAAATACTAGGGGATTTTGGTTCCCTAATGGACAACAGCTATGTCTCAAGTGTAAGCAACCGAGGGGTGTTATTTGGATGCCTATCCTCCTGATCCTACCTAACTACAAAAATTCTTATGTGTTCCCCAAGTGGAGTTAGAATGTTGGTTGTGTTAAGTAGTTCTTTAAAGATCACTTGAATTAGGTGACAAAGTGTGTGCGTGTGAGATGATGAACCCAAATAAAAACTGCCACGGGGTGGGCCACTTGCTAGCTAAAAATAACAATACTGAATTTAAACTTTGAAATGCAAAATTTTCTCTTTTTCAATTAAAATGCTAAAATTTTAAAAAATATTCTGTAAATGGAACATAAATAATACTGCAGAAAAGGCTGTAGGGTAGTATGGATGCAGGTAGGACATATGGCTGTGTAGGTGCAGAAAATAGTGCAGCAAAGTGCTGTGTTCAAAACAAGGAAAAAAGTGCAGAAAACAGACCGCGGGTCTATGGCAAATCTGGGCGGTCAGACCGTGGGAAACAGCTCAACAGTCACGGACAGGTTGCGATATTTTGGCCGAAAGATGCAGTCGGACTACGGGAAACAGGTCGAAAGCCGCAGGTGGGTTGCAGGAAAATGGCTGAAAGTCGCAAGTGGGATGTGGGAAAAAGGCCGACAGACACCGTTGGGTTGCAGAAAAATGGCTGAAAGCCGCAGGCGGGACGCGGAAAAAAGGCCGAAAGGCGCCGACGGGTTGCAGAAAAATGGTTGGAAGCCACAGTCGGGACGTGGGAAAAAGGCTGAAAGACGCAGGTGGGTTGCAGGAAAATGGCTGAAAGCCGCAAGCGGGACACGGGAAAAAGGCCGAAAGGCGCCGCAGGTTGCAGAAAAATGGCTGAATGCCACAGGAGGGACACCGAAAAATGGTTAACAGCCGCAGTCGGATCGTTCCAAACAAGCTAATAGCTGCGGTCGGATCGCAGGTAACAGACTTGAATCCGTCGGTAGGTCACCGAAAACAGTCTGAGAGCTGCGGTCGGATCGTAGGTAAATGCCTGAAAGACGCAGTCGGAACGCAACTGCGAGGGGTAAAAGACGCGGTTTACGGCAGCCGAAAGGGACAGTCGTAAGGAAAAAACAGGAAAATATTGCAGAAACTTAAAAAACGTCTAAAACTTTAAAACTATAACCAGAAATTCAAAGGGACACAAGCAGAGTCACCAAAACTGTAGCTAGGGTTTTCACCCTAGCTTGTGCAAATGAGCACCTACTAAGGAGAATGGACTCCTTAGTAGCAGTTCAATAAACAGTAAATTAAAGTAATAAAACAATACGAATTCTAAACTAGCATGAGCATTAATAAACATAACAAAACATGGAAATATGGTGAAGATCTTTCTTTTTTGTATTAAAATTTTACCTCAGGTGTAGAGGTTGGTGAAGTTCTTGCAATAGTCCAAGAGGGTTGCTCCAAACTCCAGCTTTGCTCCTTTCTCTTTCTCCAAAGGGTTGGAAATGGGCCAAAAGGGACACTCAAGGGTGAAAGTAGTTCAAGGGTGATGCATTACAGAGGTATGATGAATTATTCACAGATGAGTTTGTAATGCATCCTGTAATTTTGAACCCACAGTATCCTATAGGCAATATAGACCAGGGTGTCGGATTGATCCCAAATGCAGCCTAGGTTCGAGAAAGGGAGCTTTGCCAAAATGCAATCAACAAGATATGAAGACATGTAGAATTCTGACTTCTTCAAAGCCATTCCTTCTTTGCTGCGGCTACAATGGATGATAGACTATCTGAGAGGATAGTTGCCCAATCAAATATAGTTCCCTTAAATGCCATGTAATGGATTATGGGGGCCCATTGTATCCTATAAATGGTTCCGTTAGCCATGCCGAAAATTCTGCTTAACATAAGGGCGATCATCCGAAAAGGAGCCCTTAGATTTTGAACTTCATATTCATCATTGTCTCTTTTCCTGAGCTTCTTTCCTATGATTAGCAGCTTCTTAGCCATTTCAAGATTGTCCATCTGCCCCAGCCATTCATCATTCATTGATTGCTGAGAGCGCGGTAATTTGTAGACTGCTGCAATGTAGGATGGATGGAACGAGGCAAATGCCTCTCATTTTCTATCATACAACACTCTTGTTTACGGGTTTGCGTGCTCTACGATCCATCCAATCACTTATGAGCAAGGAAAGAGCTCATTGTGCGTGGAGGCTTTGGATATACCAGAGCTTCTGATATTTTGATAGATGTGCTCTTCCTCTAAGAGTGCTCCTGGGATGTCTTGGTCTATGAGCATACGATAAACATATCTCCATTTGACTTCAGGAGGGACACCTGTGGTGGACTTGGTATCCTCAAACAAAGTTTCAATTCTCGGCTCTGTTGGTTCTGGCTCAGCCACCTTAGCTCTCTTTCTGCTACCCTTCGGTATTTTGGCTTAATCCTGTCAAGCAACCTACGCATGAATAAACATAAGATTGCAAAATAGTATAGAACATGGAGCAAGATGGAAGAATTTTATAACATAGGATGAGCATGATAATATGTAATACTGCCAAATGAAGACAAAAACAAAGATTTTGTTTAAGCATAACTACACTTTTCCAATCCATGCTATGTAGTTTCGAGGGCGCTGATTGAGCTTTTTTCCTCTTTTTTAGAAAGGATCAAGCTCAGGACTTCCTCAGACGAAAGCACGAGTGGCGCGATGGGTAACAGCTTCCCAGGCACATTGAGTCTCATGGGTTTGATGGATTAGGGGGAAATTGGAAGGATTATGGGATTCCATAGCCGCAATCTGGATCGCGGCCGTGGACCCCCAAATCCTCGATCTGGATCGTCTACTTGGGGGATTTTATGGCATTTTTAGATTTTAATATTTGCTTATTGATTTGGCAGGATGCTTAGGCGGCCGAGGGCGTCATGGTGAGAGAGAGAGATTCTGGAGGCTCAGGTGGAGATCATCTAGGGTGACCATCATGCGTAGGCGACTTTGGCTTTGGGTGGATTGCTAGGTTCGCTCAGATTCCTCTTATGCATTCAGCAAATTTTTTGCTAAACAAGTTGATTGATTTCTGGGATCCGGGTATGCAAGCTTTTTTCATCGGGGATATGAGCTGCATGCCAGTGCTTTACTTGTTCATGATTTGCAGGATCCGGTGATGCAGGCAGTTTCGGCCACCGTACTTCAGGTACTCGGGGCACAGGTGCCCCACCGATTGTCGAGTGGACAGGTGTTGATGGTTCATCAGGTGATGACTGGTACTTACTATGTGTGGGGGCAGATGTTCCTTGCTTGTGTTTGGCATGAGCTAAACAAGGTGAGGCTAGGGGGGGCAGTTCAGCTACGCTTCATTTCTATGTTGCTTCTTTTTCGATCGGGTACCTACATTGCGGCCTCGTTTGTCGGTTCGGGATGGTTTGAGGAGCAAGCCGCAGATGGTGCGGTGGGGAAAGCTGATGCCCTGGAGTGGTGGCGGTGCTCCTTGACAGTTCTTCACTACAGAGATGTACAAGCAGTGGGAGCAGATGCCAGTTCTATTTGATGACTACCCGTAGCGGGAGATGGATTTCCGGGGGGATATAGAGATGCCCCGTGCTCCAGGTCAGGCCTGGGTGCCAAATGGTATGTATTTGTTTTTGTTTCTCTATCATATCATGTTTATATGTTTTGTTATGATGATGGCTAGAGGCGTTTTCATGATGCTTATGTTGCCTATTGTTTGTTATTGCAGATGTGGGTCTGCGGCCTCCATCGAATCATCAGGGCCATAGGGGACGTGTGGTAGTGGTGTTACCTCCACCAGTAGTGGCACCCCCGCCTCATGCATGAGGAGTTGTACGTCTTCGAGACGACAACATAGAGGATGTACGTGAGACCTTCGAGGCGCTGTTGGATGGTATACCAGATGATGGTTGGAGAGAGTTGGATCAGCGTGTGTTGGACCGTTGTTTCGATGCTCCACGTGAGTGGAGATCGATTCTGCGGAGGGTAGCTATGTTGACAGAGGAGAGCTTAGGATCAGTATGATCTGGAGGAGGAGGAGCCAGAGGAGGTGGCCGATCGTGATGATGATGATTAGGTTGTCTTGTACTTTCCCCCAAATGCTGATGAGCATATGGGGATGTTTTTATGGATACATATTATCTACGGTTGGTGTACTTTTTGTATATTTGGGTGCTAAGGGAACTCTTGACATTATGACTATATGATGATATATATATATGTTTATGCACATGGATTCATTTTGGTGTAGTCATGTATGCATGTGGATGCACATCTTGTCATTGTTTTTATGTTTTGTTGCATGTGGATGCAATTGTATGTGTTTTGTTTTCCCATGGAGGCACGTTCTATGCACGTGGAAGCAATACTATGGTTTTTGTATGCCTGTGGAGGCACATTTTATGCACATGGATGCAATACTATGAGGGTTTCTTTTGTTTGTTGATTTTATTTTTTGATTCCTATGTGATGCATGTTTATTCATGTTTGATGTCCTAAATGGTTTGGTTGACATGCCAATCTAGAATGTTGTTATCCATTTGGTCTGCTACACTATTAAGGTTTCTTGGGACATGTGTGAATGAAATGGATTCAAATTGTCGAATCATTTGTTTAGTGCGTAGGAATTTTCTAAATAGACAGGGATCGCGTACCCCGTAACAGTTGTTGATCTGGGAAACATGAAGCTAGGAGTCAACGAAGACGCTAAGGTGACTTATGTCCATCTGGAGAGAAACGGTCAGTAGACCGATCACGACACCGTACTCAGCTTGATTATTTGTGGTAGAACCTATGCACACTCCGTCGAGGTGGATCAACTCGTGTGAAGGGGAATAAAGTACCCAAGTTGCGGAGGAAAGATTTGGAGACCAGCAACTTGCACTATCAGCGAAGCCGACATAGTAGAGTGGAACAGGATCCATTTGTATTCATGCAGGAAAAAATGAAAATGTAAGGTTTTGAAAGTTTACCGTGAAAAAATGAATTAAAAACTATACAATATGGACTGTGGTGTCCAGAAGATTTTTATGGATATAAGCATTTAAGGTACAACCCGTTACGAGGGTTGTGCATGGAGTTACCTTATGAGTTAGTCAAGATGTATGCCCCATGTCCAAGGCAAGTGTGTATGATGTATGGGCCTTGCCACATGGATTCGAATTTTGCTTTGCCCATTTTGTCATGGGTTTGATCATAAACGAGTACAAGGTCTCCTTCACTAAATGCTCGTGGGTGAACATGTTTATCATAACTGACTTTGGAGCGGTTCTTTGCGGCTTCGATTGTTTGGAGAGCTGTGCAACAATCTTCATCGACTTGCTCTAAAAGAAGTAGGCATTGTTCAATTGGTGAAGTATCCAGGAGGAGTTCGATGGCAATGTGCAATGTCGGGATCTGACACTCAATTGGCAGGACAGATTCTACGTCGTGAACCAAATGGAAAGGGGTGAAACCGGTGGAAGTTTTAGTGGATGTGTGGTAAGCCCACAGTGCAGGAAAAAGCATGTGATGCCAATTGGACTTATGTCGGTCGACAGTGCGTTGGAGGATAGTCTTCAAAATTTTGTTAATAGCTTCGACTTCGCCGTTCCCTCAGGGGTAGTAGGCAGAAGAGAAATGATGTTCAAAGTTATGGAGGGTTAACAATTCTCTCCAAACAGAGTCCTCAAAGTGAGAACCATGCTCTGAGACGAGTTGCTTTGGTACTCCAAAATGAGCAATAACATGGTTGAGGAAAAAATGGGCTGCAGTGTCGGCTTTGCAGTTGTAAGTAGGCATGGCTTCTGCCCATTTGGTAAAGTAATCGATGACCACAATGATGTGTTTATGACCGCCAGCTGATGCAGGATTACAATCCATCAAGTCGATGGCCCATTTGCAAAATGGTCCAATGGTGACGACTGGATGAAGGGGGGCGGGGGGGGGTTCTTGCCTTGGGGGCAAAAAGATGGCAATTTTGGCAATGTTTGACTGTTGTGATGTAGTCGGTAAATAGTGAGGGCAAAAAATAGCTTGTGCAGATCACCTTTTGGGTAGTGGCCATTCCAGAGAAATGGCCTCCGTAGGTGCCAATATGACAGTCATTAAGGACTTGTTCCGCTTCTTCTCGAGAGAGGAAACGTCGTAGGATTGTGTCAACATCACGTCGATAGAGGACATCACCTAAGAGGAGATAACGGGAAGCATGGTGGTGGATGTGTCGGTGTCCATCGCGGTCAAAACTTCTGTGTACGTAGGTAAACCAAAATGTCGTCGTACCAAGGGTTGTCTAACGAGATGATGAATAAATGGTCATCAGTTAGATCAATAGTGACAGCTGGTGGTGACGATGAGGACAGTAAATCCGTAATAAGTTGAGAAAGTGCTAAGGCTTTGGTTCTCTTCAGGGTTTTAAAATTCAGGTCATATTTTAGTAGCATAATCACCCATTTGGAAACATGGCCTTGCAGAAGGTGGTGATTCAAGAGATAGACCATTGGGTTGGAATTTGCGACAACTGTGGTATGGCTGAGGAGAATGTAATGGCGCAACTTCTCTACTGAAAAGACAATGGCGAGGGCCATTTTCTCTTCATGTGGGTAGCGTAGTGGTGGGCCTGATAAGTTTTGGCTTACATAGTAAATGACATGCTATTGACGAGCAGAGTCTTCTTGGACGAGTGCTCTAGAAACAACATAATTAGATGCTGAAACGTAAAGGATAAAGTCTTTTGTGAAATCCGGAGGAGAAATCAAGGGGGCATTAGTGAGTGCTTTCTCCAGGTCTGTGAAAGCTCCTTCCGTTTGGTCATCCCATAGAAAACGGGTATGAAAGCATAGCAAATGAAGGAAACCATGAACTGTCGTTGTGTAATTGGGGACAAAGCGGCCGAGGAAGTTGGATCTCCCCTGAAGGCTTTGTAGTTGTCTTAGTGTACGAGGTGATGGTAGGTCCACAATGACTTGGACCTTTAATGGATCTACGATGATTCCTTTTTCTGAAATGATAAAACCCAAAAGACGGCCTGCTGGAACGCAAAAGGCACACTTGATTGGGTTCAAGTGGATTTGGCATTTGCGAGAATGCAAGAAGAATTGTCGAAGGTCGTCTAGATGGTCGGATCGTTTCTAGATCGAGTCATGAGGTCATCTAGGTAAACCTATATGATGTTAATCAGGTCATGGAAATAATAAGTCATGGCTCGCTGGAATGTGGCTCCAACGTTTTTGAGACCAAAGGGCATAATGAGATAGGCAAAAGTGACCCATGGGGTGGTAAAATCAGTTTTGTATTGATCTTCCTTGCAGATTTGGATTTGGTTGTACCCGGGGAAACCATCCATGAAAGATAGTATCTCATGCCCCGCACATGCGTTGATTAGTTGGTCAATAAATGGTGTTGGGAAGTTGTCTTTGGGAGAAGCTAGATTAAGGTCACGAAAATTAGTGCAAACACGAATGGTGCCCACTTGCTTATTGCCTGCTATTTTTTAAGGACTTCATCGAGGATCCATCGATGAACGACAAGGTTTCGAATGGATACATAAACCTGAAAAGATAACTAGCAGGACAACTAATAATTTCAAATGGATATGTGGGTGAACCGGAGTCTGATTGGCCTGCTGGTTATAATATGTAGGTGGTGCATAAGTTGAGGGTGCTTTCCCATAACACTGTGGTGGACATGAGGGTCCATGAGTGTTGTGGGTGTGCGTCATTGGAGCATATGAAGTTGTAGCTCCAGAATGAGATGTAGCCCTAGAAAGGTCTAGGGAATTGTTAGTACTCATCATGGTGAAAGGTTTGTTTTTTGTCGTAACCTGGCCAATGATACCGTCAATGGTGTGGGATGCCCCTAGCGCGTCGCTCCGGGATGGATCACCGCGCGGGGCATCCGGTAAGATTGTGTATAAATAGATAGACTGGGCATAGATCAAGTCGAATTGCTGGTCTTTTAAAATGGCTTCTTCTTATGACTGGGGTCATTCAGAAGCTACATCCTTAGCTATGAGAGGAAGAAGAGATTTCAGGAACCAATCCAGGAAAATATGGTCGTCAAGATTTATCTTCTAGAGACTACGATGCTTACGCCACTCATGGATATGATCTGTGATATGGGTGGTCGTATTCTATCTACAAGACAGTAGGATTTCTACTTCTTCATCATAGTGGGCAGGTAGTTGAAAGAACTGTAGGAAAGTTGAGGTGAGGGATGTAAACGTAGGGTGTGTCCCATGGGGCTGCTCAATATACCATTTGGATTCCGAGCCAGTGAAAGTTCTTTGTAAAAGTCAGAGTCGAATAGAATCATCAACTATGGAGTTTGAGGAACACCATAGGTGAAAAGACATAATATGATTTTGTGGGTCTTCTCCATCTTTCCCTTCAAACTTCGGGATGTCTGAAGGGAGTTTTGTGGGAATGGGAGGCCAATTAGGGTCATGTTTGATGGGGTCATTTGTTAACCTTGCCAGGTCTAGTAGGTTAAGACTAGCCAGAAATGGCAGACTGGCAAAAGGGTGTGACATGGTTGATGGGGCATGAGTGCCCTCCACATAGCCACTTTCCGCAAAGGGAATATTAGTTGTAAAAGGGATGTGCCCTCCACCTAAAGATGTGTGAGAGGGGCCAACACCCCCAAGTGCAACATGAGTTATAGATGGGTTTGGATTATTTATAGTAGACCATGGGTTTGGTATGGTAGAAGTGGTTCCTGTCAAAGGCATACCTAGAGTGTATGTAGGTCCCATGTTGGGAATCCCTAAAGTGGGTGTAGGTCCCATGTTGGGCATACTAGTAGTATTTGTGGTGGTGGTGGCTAATGTGGTAGCCGGGGTGGTGGAGGATGTTCCACTAATAGTCCTTACATTGAAAGGTTTCGAAGGAATACCAGCCATGGGGATAGATGGTGTTGTGTATGTGGGGTATTCAGATTCTATGTCAGAATCGAATGCCATATATGGGGCATCCAAATCGGGTGACGAGGCTCTATGTCGATGACGTGTGGAGTCGAGTGACAAAGCTCTACATCTATGTTGTGTGGTTTCAAGTGAACTGAACTGAGGGGGTTCACCCCTGAAACGCTGAGAACGTGTCAGGGACTCAATGGTGACAATCGTCTATTAAAACTAATGTGTGGTGGTGAGTGGAAAGATTGAAAACCCTAATGCAACCATGTGTGCAAAAGGGGAGCACAAAAAATAATGGCACTTAGGCTAACAACCAAACTCAAAACACTTACTATAACAACTGTGCTATAGTAAGTGGAGTAATCAAAAAATGTGGTCAAAATACCAACATGCAAACGACTCCTAGAAAATAAAAAATGGTTTAATCACCAGACCAAGGGGTGGTAAAAGATCATGCAAGCACCTAACTAAAATGGTATTATGATTCAACAACACGTATCCTCTGCAAGGTGATGAAATCCAAGTCAGACAATATGAATTGTAGAATCAAAGGCAAGATATCCCCCTACTGGGAGGGGCACCGGGTAGAAAATCCTAGAAGATAGGCCACTAAGATACCCCGTTCATGACACATTGAGAAACATGAATATGCAGCTCTTTTTCTATCACCGTTGTACTCCCACAAGGGTGGTACAACGAGAACAATGAGTAGGTGTCCTTCGATGACTGAATCAATTGCGGTAGTCCACTCAGGCCTCCGGAACCAGTATGGCTACTTCGACCCTCCTAAGGGAGAGGCCTTTTCGACAAATGTCAACCACTATGCCTCAAAATGAAAGTGAGTGAGGGGTGTTTTTTGGATACTTATCCCCTCAGTCCTACCTATCTACAATATTATTTTGGTGTTCCCCAAGTGGGGTTAGAATTTTGGTTGAGTTAAGAGTATTTTAAGGATCACTTTGATTTATGGTGACAGATTGTGTGCATGTGTGGTTATGTACCAAAAAATGACATGCCTCGCTTGGGCGAAAATTGACAAATAATGATTTCAAATTGCGAAAATGAAAAACGTTTTAAATGTAAATGCTTTAATAATCTTTTTCAAAAAATATGGGTTCTTGAAATTTTTTTTAAGGTAAATCAAGTATCATAAAAAACAATTAAATCTCTAATACTTCGCTTGGGCGAAATATCAAACAATTTAAAATTCTGATTTTAACTTGTAAAATATGAAATTTCTAACTGAAAAATGTTTCTCTTTTTTCTTTCACTAAACTGAAATTTTTTAAAAATAATGTAGCAAAGCAAATAACATAAAAGAAATATGATTTTTTAATGCTACAAAAAACAAAACAGTAGGCTGTCCAAAAATGCAGGGGGGATGGCTAGAAAAAATGGGTCAAAATGACAAAAACTCAAAAAAATGAATCGAACAGTTCAGGACGAAATCGCGACAGTTTGTGGTGAAAGTCGCGATCTGGATCGTGGCTTTCGAGCTAAAATCCACAATGTGAATTGCGGAAATTTGGGAAAAAAGCACGATGTGAATCGCGGCTCAGAGGGCGAAAGGCACGATGTGAATCACGGCTGTTAGGCAGGAAACCCGTGATGCGAATCACTACTGACAGGCAAAAAACCTACGATCTGAATCATAGCAAACAAGATAAAAGCCGCGATGTGGATCGCAGCTGTGGGTGTCGAAAGCCGCGATGTGTCGGATGGAAAACATCGCCAAAAAACGAACCCAAAAATTGAAATTTTGGGCTATTCAGGCTGTAGAAAAGGCCAATAGCTATGGCAGTAAGCTATGGGCTTAGTAGCGGGCCAGATCTACACTATTAAAGGTAAAAAACAACTAAAATATAGATCTAAATCAAAGATTCAAAGATTCAAAATCCAGCGGAGTCACCAAAAACTGTTGCTTGGGTTTTCACCTAAGCATGTGCTGATGAGCACCTACTAACTTGTAGTAGCAGTCTCAATGGAAATAAATAAAAACGAAAGTAAAAAAGTAGAATTAATCTAAGATATGAGAAAGTAAAAATTTAATCTAGCATGTTCATGTAAAATCTTGAAAGTAAGTGGTAAAGAACTCAGATCTATATGTAAAACAAATTCTTTATTTATGAAAAAATAGATTTACAATAATCATGTTACCTCAAGTGTTGAGGATGGTTGAGTTTGAGCAGCTGCAAGGTTGAGGTGCTCCAATGTTCCAATGGTCTCTTCTTCTCCAATGCTCTAATGGGGATCTTCAAACTCAAAAAGGGAGGCAAGGGCTCTCAAAGAGAATTTGGCAACATAAGGACAAGATGAATATGGATGAATAGTGAGGAGCCCCTATCACCTTTTTATAGTTTTTTGGTGATGGGGAATACCATTATGGTTTAAGGAAACCAATGGTATTGACCAAAATGGTTTATGTTTCATTTTCCTCTTTTTTCCTCCTTTTTCCTTTTTGAATATATTTTATATTTTTATTCCCCTTTAACTATTTTTTGGGAATTTTGGACCCTTTTTTAGGGTTTTTTTGTATTTTTTGAGGAAAATTACATATTTTGAGGGGGAAAAGATGGATTTTGGTCTTTTTGGTGACCTTTTGAAGGTTTGAGAGGCTCAAATGGTGGGAAAAGTGGACAAATGGGTCATGTGAATGGGGAAATGAGCTAGTGAGCACTTGTTGGGTGTTAACAGATGTGTTAATGCTTTTATATGTATTTGCCATAGGAGAAAGGTGGGAATGATATGTTAAGTATTAAAAAAATGAATGAATGTTGAATGCTTAGTACTCCAAGTCTATGAAAGCATTAGTTCATTAAATAATCACATGTGTATGTAGAGGTCGGATTGTATAACTCTTTGACGCGTAGCACCGGATGCGCACAACATTTTATGTTTCATGTACTTGCAATTGTCATAATGATAAATAATCTAAGGCAGTAGATGAATGATTAAGTGTTAAGTGAGTTCTTCATAGTAGTTAAGTTTGGAAGAGGAAGCGCATAAGTCAGTTGCACTGTCCCATTATTGTTATCCAATCCCAAACGCGCAGTCCTTGGATGTGCTAGTAGCGCAAGCGGTTAGGTCGTAGAAGTGCGGACCGTGGTGCAGGTTATCGTCACGCAGTCTTTAGCTCGCAGCGCAAGTCTAATAGTGCACTAAAAAATATTCCTGTTCGAACAACTCATCACACCAATGTGGAAACCTGATTCCGCAGTGCCCCCATAGCTACACCTCGGGTGAGACCTCAGCCTGTTCGCAAGTTGTTGCCGAAAGGGCCAGTGAGAAGGGGTTTTTTTGGTTCCCTGAAACCGCGAAGAACCTGGGTCTACATTGGAAACCTCGAGATCAGTATCTTAAGCGAATAGATCTCACCTTGGAACAAGTCAGGTTTTCTATACTTTATAAACATTGAAGGCTAATTGAAGTTTTAAAGAAGACCTCTTTACACACTTTGTAATACTTGGAAAGAAATATCGCTCTTGCCTGTGATCTGCGACAGAAGTTCAAGTGCATTAGCTAAATAGATAAGCCCCGGGGTGCCCATAGGACCCCTTCATCATCAAGAAAATAAACAGTTAGCACTTATAATTAAAACAACATCAAAATAAATCCACAATGTCTAGACATCTAAAGAAGTAACCATTTTGAATCAGGATGTAAGAATGGTGTAAAAACATCCAACAATATTTTAACAAGCATAAGCACATACATGTATTCTGTAGGACAAACATAAACAAGTAATTGACGTAACATGTTCATAGTATTAGTGACTAATTGAGAAGTTTTGTCACCAGTATGTCATCTAGTTAAACAAATTAACATTTATTGTACTTCCGCATAGCGATTGTAGCACTTAATGCCACTTAGAAAAAAATTAAATTTTTGTGAATTTTTGGGATGTTACACATCAAGCTGGGTGGTCTTCTTCAAGTGTGTTTGTATTCTTCTGTGAGCAAGATATCAATTTACAAACATGCGCTAAGAACCATGATGCTTCAGGAAAACATCTTTCCACTTATGAGACTATTGCTTCACAACGTGATGATTCTCTTCATATTGAGAAATGTACTTATGATCCATTCCCTCGCCTTCCTAGGGGATTGGTTAATAATTCTAATATTCTTTCAATAGCTACCCATCACTACAATATTTTTGAGGACTTGGCGCAATCCCCTTGTGCTATGTTAGCACTAGAAGTGCTCCAATGTTGTCCTAGGCATCAAAAGGTGTTGTTGAGTGCCATTGGTTGTATTGACTTATCTGACAAAAACATCATTGCTTTCAATTTAGATAAGGCTACACCTAGGATTCTCTCCCAAGTGTCTTTTCAAATCCAAATTAAGTCACAGGGGATTACTATCTACCACTCTATGGTGAATGAGAGAGCCTCAACCTAAGCCATGTCTACATCTTGTTGGAAATTTTTTCTTTCCTCTACTTTGGCAGCTTCCCCCACTATGTTACAAACCTGTGATGGCCATTCATTCCAACTGAAAGGGATAATCTTGGGTTTTCCAATTGATTTAGGAGGGAATACGGTGAATGTAGAAATCGAGGTTTTTTATTCACCTTTGGATTATAATCTCTTACTAGTATGGACTCCGAAGTTGGTCTTATGCTATGCATGCAATAGTTTCTGTGGTGTTTTGTGTGATCCATTTTCGTTGTGAAGGAAAAGTGGTTACTAACTTACTATTGACTAGTTGGATTATTGCACCATTGATATGAGGGTCTCTAATGGAAAGACTATTCCCCTTGTTAGTGCCTCCAACTCTACCATGACAAGTGTGGGGGGTGACCATTTTAAGGAATCCTCCCTTATGGGTACTTTTCCTTACCCCCTCTTTTTCTAACGTTTCAATATCCTTGATCCCTGTAGGATCATCAATACATGTGGGATCATTGTCAATGCAACATACAAATGATTTTATTCCTCTTTCCTCATCCACTCATGATGAGATTCCATGTTTTGAACCTATGCCATCTCATGGAAGCCATGTTCCCATTAGGACACATGACGTGCTTTCGATAGGGAGCTTGGGAAACATCTCCAAGACCAAAAAGAGGTGTAGGAATAGGTGAAAGAAATAAACACAAGGGATAGAAAAATTAGCCTCTTCTAATCCTAGTAGAGGCAATCCATTCACCTCTACTAATCCTGGTGGGGGGAAGCCCCTACCCTCTACTAATCCTGGTGGGGGGGAACCATTAGCCTCCACTATGCCTAGTGGGGGAAAGCCACTATCCTTTGTGAGTCATGTTGGGGTCATTTCACTTGTTGTTGAGAAGAAAAAACTTGGCCACTTCCAATTATGTCATAAGTGACATTATTTGTGGGAATCCTAGGCAAGAGGGGCATGAGTTTTCTCACAAAGACTACTACTCATAGGCCATATCTCCATGTAGTTTTTTGTACATTATGTATTATATATTAGTGTTGTGTGCATTTTCTTTTTGTGTCTATGTGGCATGTCTTGATCTGTCCAAAACTGCATGCATATATATATATATATATATATAGAGATAGATATATATATTGTAAGCTACCAGGCTTACATGATTATCTTAATAGACAATATATATTTTTATAATTGAATTGATGAATATTACATTGACAAGCTTACATTATATATGCATGCTAACCTATGAATGGTCGTACCTTGAAAGGAGGTGACCTTTGACCATTAGTACTAATTAACGTAATTGTTAATAAATTAATAATAGCAATATAACTAATTAGGTATATTACAAGTCAAAGGTCGCCTCTTTTCAAGGTGCGGCCATTCATAGGTTAGCATGCATATATAATGTAATCTTGTCAATCTAATATCCATCAATTCAATTATAAAAATATATATATTATCTATTAAGATAATCATGTAAGCCTGGTAGCTTACAAGTGGAATCAGAGCTTTGGCTCTCGGTTCTCTCTCGCTCTATTTTCCATCCATCACTCTTCACCCCCACCCTCCTGCACTGCCTCCTCCAACCCAGCCTTCCCTTCACACTACACTCCCTGCACTTCCTTTCACTCTCCATCTTCACTCACCTTCCCATGCGCTCAGCCCCATTAACACCACCATCATTTTACACTCCCCCTCCACTCCTCACATGCACCCCAATAGCTCCCTGCGTCCATCCCACAACTGACATCATCTACAGCGCTCCCACCACCCTCCTGCATCCATCTCCATGCTCTCGTTCCTCTCCCTCCTGCCCAGCTCTCTGAACCTGCACCTTCCATTCGCAACCCTCCCACCTTTGCACATCCCCTCAACTCCTCTAATCCATCCCCACTCCATTATCCCCATCGTTCTCCCATCCACACCTCCATACACCTACTTCTCCCACATCTCCACCCTCTCCCCATGACCACACTCTCCCCCCTCCCTGCTCGTGTCTTCACCTGCCTCTCTGTCCTATGCTTACCTCCTCCCATAGGATTTACTTCCTTGCATCCCTCCCTCCATTCCTCCACGCTCCACCATGCCAACACTCTCGTTCATTTCCCCCTGATAACCAGCTCTCTTGCCTCTCCACAGTAATGTCTCCACTCCAGCGCCGCGTCTCTTCCACGCTACCACTTTGACCACACCCGCCAGCCTCCCCGCGCATCCTACATCCAACTCCCCATGCCCACCCCCGCAACTCTTCTCCTCCACGCTCCTCCCCTCCAACCTTCCGTCCACCCTCCTTCCTACGCAGTACCTCCCTCCACCCCCGCATGCTTCCACTCCTCCTCCCTCCACTCTCGCCACATACCACCTCCTTTCCCACTTAAAACCCTAATTTATTATATTTTCAAAACATATATTTATAAACATTTTAATAATAATAATCATTATTATTATTATAAGTTTTAATATATGAAAATTTGAATAAAATTATTAATATTTTATAATAATAATAATACTTAATTATTAATATGAATAATTATTATTATTCCCCCCCCCAAAAAAACGAAAATTAAAAAAAAAATTAAAATCTTCTTGAAGATCTTGTAGAAGCCAAAATGGTCTTCGATGTAGGTGTTCATGTGTTTTTTAAAAGAGCTGAAACAACTCAAGAAATTAAAAAGGAATTTAAAGGAGAGACCATAGAAATAAAAAAGCACGGAGCTTGAAGGAAAAATATCGGATATCAACGTGGGAACCCAAGTTCTTCATGAAGACATAAACAAATTACTTGGTGAATTCGAAATGTTGATAAACCAACGATAAGAAGAAGAATCTAAGAAGCATGTGGACAAGGAAAAACCAGAGGCACATGCATCCCACTCCTCAAGTCAGTTGAGGAGAGAAGAAGCATTAAATTATATTGATCAGTTAAAGGGAGAAGAATCAGTTATGCCATCTGAATTCTTAAGCAAGGAAAAACACGAAGAAACATTAAATGATATTGATCAGTTAAAGGGAGATGAATCAGCTACGCCATCTGAATTCTCAAGCAAGGAAAAACATGAAGCAACATTAAATGGTATTTATCAAGTACAACTCAAGACTGCTTTGACACCTATGAGGTAACAAGGTACTACAATGACTCCTAAATATTTAAGTAGGGAAGAGTCTGAAGTTTCTACTATAACTAGAAAGGAAGGGATTCCTGACTTCTCAAGTCAAATAGAGCTAGAAAATGCATATGCACTCACAACAGAAGAAGTGACTATGACCATTAAGGAAGAAGCTATTGTGAATCCCGAGTTCTCAAGTCAAGTAGAGCTGGAAATTGCATATGCACTATCAACAGAAGAAGTAACTGCAACTGCTAGTTTCCCAAGTAAAAAGGAACAAGGTACTATGACAACCCTTAAATATTCAAGTACGAAAGAGTCATGTTGGAATATTGTATATTCCTTGGAAGGTAATAATGTCTTTGTATTATGTCGGAAGATATCCACAATCTTATGTAAAAGAGTAATACATTATATCCCATATTCATTATGGTAAAATATACTCTTCATATTCATTATTATATAAAGAGATGTTATTATGGAGAATTATATTATCCCACATGTAATATGTGAGAGTAATTCCTCGTCATCTCTTGGTATATAATAGAGTCAAGGGAGTCTTTCACATTCATCCCGTGAGGGATCACTCATCATGATCTATACTTTCACAAGTATTGCTATATTGTATTAGGGTTATTGGCATTGCTCTTTGTAAGCTTGGAGCAGATATTCTAGAGATAATATAAAACTACCTTCCCATGGACGTAGCCCGATTGGGTGAACCACGTATATCTGGTGTACTCTTTTCTCTTGTTCTCTTTCTGTTCTTATTTACTGTGATATGTTATTGTTTGCATAGATAGGTAAGCTAGTTTAGTTAGATCCATATCTCTAACATGGTATCAGAGCTTGTTGATATGATCTAGCACCTTCTATTACTTTCAAACAATATTTTATCATTTGGGCATTGATTATTTCTTGTAGATTTGCTTTCCATCTGGTAGCCATTAGGCTTCTCTTCAGATCTAGGCATATTTCTGTAGTTTTTTATTTCTAATTCTAACCTTGTTGTGTAGATTTTTGCAATAAATTTTAAAGGGTCTCTTGATGTTGTTTTTGTAGATCTATATGACTTTCTGATTCTCCTCAAGGATGTCTATCTTCCGATTGTCAAAACGACAATTTTTTGTCTAACTTTTGTAGAATTTCTACAGGTTTCCATCTTTAGTAGATTCAACACTGTTTTTGGCCTCATAACTCAGTACCGTTTTATCGGAAGTTTTATTATAACCTATTTTTGGAACTGGAAAAGTAGTTCTGGATCCACCAACGCGGACATAACAGAATTCTGGGCCTTCTGGTTTCCAAAACGACAATGTTCATCCAAGTTTGGTAGACTTTGTGCAGGTTTCCAGCTTCGACAAATTCGACACTGTTTTCAGCCTCATAAATTGGTCAATTTTTATCGAAATTTTTATTATACCTAGTTTTGGAACTGGAAAAGATGTTCTGCATCCACCTAAGCGAACAAAACAAAAGTTTGGGCAAGTTTGGTCACTCAATCAAAAGGGTTGTAAGTAAACGTTTCCCTTTCCTTTACTGTTTTCTCTAACTGTGTTTTTTGCAGATTCAGATCAATACGGTAAAGTATTTAAGTTTTTCTATTATTCATCTTTTTGCATTTAGTTTTTGCTTCTAATCATGTTTACTAAGAGATTATTTCTTGTTCTTGGTATATATTTGTCTCACATTTCTCTATGGAAACATTGGCATCTTTTAAGGGCATGGATCTCTAGTATTTTGTCATGATGATAACTATAAACCATCTAATGCTTAATACTTTTAACTAGATACTTAATAATTAATTTGTTCATCTATGTTTAATCATGTTGATTTCTAATCATGTCATGTTTATAAAAGCAATTTTATAAGAACAATCGCATATGTGTTATCTTTTGATCATTATTTGCTTTATTTATATGTGATTGCTTACATTTGTGTAAAAACAATTTCATTGTTCTATAAGTAATATCTTTAAGATCATTATATGCTCTTGCTAATTACATTATTGAGTAAAGTCAATTTTTTGAATCTATGGGATATCATATTTTTTGACTTGTCATAAGTTCTTTAATTAGGATATAGTTTCTTTCTCTTGTATTTCATAGATTGTATCTAGTTCCTGTGCTACTTGTCTCTAACATTCCTATACGGAAGCATTGACATGTGTTGTTTGTCTCTAACATTCCTATATGGAAGCATTGACATTTCCAGGGCATCTCATCTCTTGTATATTTACATAGTGTTAACAAGAAATGAACCCATGATTAAGACCTTTAGTGACTTGTCATTTCATAATTTTTTCTATGTGATATCATGAGTTGATCATAATTTGCTATGTGTTGATCATATTAAACATTTTGATTTATATATCTCATGTCATTTTTATTTCGATCATCTTTTACTCAATATTTATATGGCTTTGAGCAATCTTATAATCTTGAACTATTTATCATGAGCATCTTGTTCTTGTTGCAATGAGATTTCTATTCTTATGATTGCAGAGGTTATCTTGTTCCTACTTGTCTCTAACGTTCCTATATGGAAGAATTGACATTTTCAGGGCATTCATCTCTTGCATATTAACATAATACTAATAAGAAATGCACCTATGCTTCAAATTAGTTGCTTGATGACTAAATTTTCATATATTTAAGTGAAATCTTGGGCTCACTATTTATATTTTGTGGGTGACACTTAATGTGTAAAAGTAACTTCATTTTTCTTAATGAGCAAGTTAATATTTTATTTGATCATATTATGTTTCCATCTTTTTATATGATGTTTGCTTACCTTTGGTGTATAAGCATTTTCATTTCTGTATGAGCACCTTTATTTTATGATCTTTATATGCTTTAATATTGGAAGTTCTTGTGCAGATCAGTTTTCTGTTTAGGCTTTCACCTTATTCCAGAAATACTGAAGCACCATATTCTAATGTTAATTTCATGATGTTTATCTATATGATATCATTTTCGATGTATAGACCATTGGGGTCTTGTTTCTTCGATGTTTGAGGTCTTCTACAAATATTTCTATTGCACCTTGATTGGAAGAATGTCTGCTATCTACATGCGTATTGGCCATCTGGGTATTTTGTACACTGTTGTGGTGTTCTTAGCCACATGTTCTATTGTATCAACCGTCAGAAGGTATATACACACTGGTGTGGATGTTATATCAGAGTTCTTCAGCTATCATTTATGGTTGTGATGATTCTTGTGGTGATCTAGGCATCTTGTGGATCTAGTAGCCATGTTGGATTCTCTTTAGATCTGGGCACCTTGTTGGTGGATTGCATCACATGTTCTCAACATCTGTTGGATCTAGTAGCCATAAAGGCTTCTCTTTAGATTTGGGCATCTTGTTGTTGGTATTTCATCATACAACATGGTCCGTGTGCTATTTCATGATTCAGTGAGAAGCGATTGTTCTTCATCAAATTCCATCACCCGAAGTGTTCTTCCATTTTGTAGCTTTGGTTCTTGTGCAAGTTGTCATCAAGGGGGAGCAGTAATGACTCCTTCCTTCCTTTTTTAGTGGGATTTTATCCCAGCCATTATTAAAGGGGAGTGTTGGAATATTTTATATTCGTTGGAAGGTAATAATTTTTTGTATTATGTCGGAAGATATCCACAATCTTATGTAAAACAGTAATACATTATATCCCATATTCATTATGATAAAATATACTCTTGATATTCATTATTATATAAAGAGATGTTATTATGGAGAATTATATTATCCAACATGTAATATGTGAGAGTAATTCCTCCTCATCTCTTGGTATATAATAGAGTCAAGGTGTTAATTTTTCAGCATTTAATTCAATCTGATCTAGGATCTTAATTGAGAGAACAACATGTATAGCATATCAAACACAAGAGACAAGAGACACAAAGAATTTGACCGGGGAAAACCAAGAAGATGAAAAACCCTGCAACTTCCTTAGAGATAGAATGAGCATCAATACAAATATCACAAAGATCAAAGCCCACAACAAGAGATATTCTCCTAGTAGCTCCTCCTCCTCCACTTGTGTGCACTCATCCTCTCTCTCACTAAAGTGAAGTGAGTGAGTGTGTGAATGAATAAATGAGAGAGTCACACTCTCTATTTATACTTTACTTCACTTGAATTTTAACTCTAACTAGGTCTGCCCCAACTTAACCACTTAACATAATGCTGACTGGGCCGACCTCACTAGGGTGTTCTAATAACCCATCAAATATAAGTTACGACACTTACAATATAACTTGTGACACTTACAAGTACAAATGATGACACTTTCAATCAGAGGAATAATACATCTCCGTTGGGGATACGATAAAGTACAAATGTAATACATACAATATACAAGTGAATATCTTCTGAAGTTACAAATACATCAACACTCCCTCTTAACTAGGAAGGTATTCTCTTGACATAGATCATCAATACATATCAGCACAAGTCTTCAATTCTGGAGCTGAATCATCGTTATTGGATCACGGAACATCATCATCACTGCTGTTGCACTCATCATCTCGATCACTGGTGTTATCTCTCAATTCTTCTCATCATAGGAAGTTCTATAGAGCCAACCCATTTTCATGCTGGTTGTAGGCCTAGCCTCCTGTAGGTCTTCAACATCTCTAGCCATCCTATGGAATGTGAGTCAACAAAACATCGAAAGAGCATCCGAGGACTTTTACGAGCACACAGCTCAACCCATCGGATCTCCCAGGATATTCTACATGTGACCACCACAAAACCTCGAAAGAGAATCCGAGCTCAAACTATCGTATCTCCCAGGATCTTTTCTATGTGGTCAGGAAAAACCTTAAAAAAGTGTCTTGCAACCTGGAAGATCTCTAAAGAGCATCCCAGGACTTTTACAAGCAGACAGCTCAACCTATCCGATATCTAGGTCTAATAACATGCCTCCTGTAGCAAAACCTCGAAAGAGTATCCGAGCTCAAACTATCGGATCTCCTAGGATTTTTTCTATGCTACCTATAGCAAAACCTCGAAAGAGTATTCGAGCTCAAACTATCGGATCTCCCTGGATCTTTTATATGCTACCTGCACAATCTGTCCATGACCAACCTGTAGCAAAACCTCGAAAGAGTATCCAAGCTCAAACTATCAGATCTCCAAGGATCTTTTCTATGCTACCTGCATAATCTGTCCACGGCCAACCTGTAGAAAAACCTCGAAAGAGTATCAGAGCTCAAACTATCGGATCTCCCAGGATCTTTTCTATGCTACTTGCACAACTTGTCCACGACCACGGAGTATCGACTTGATACTCATGATCCACCTGATCATCCTCGCACGGAGCATCCTCCTGATGCTCATGATCATACTGATCATCATCATACAATACATCATCCTGATGTACAACATCTGGAGCATCGACCTGATGCTCACCAAACATGATCGTCCTTATCATCATCATAGCATCATCCTGATACATATCATCACATGATCATCCTGATCATCATCATAGCATCGTCCTGATGCATATCATATAGAGCATATTTTTCATGCTCATCACACATGATCGTCCTGATCATCATCATCTCATGATCATCCTCTTCAGATCATCTCATCATCCACGGAGCATAGCCTAGATGCATATCATATAGCACTTACACCACCAACATGGGAGAACACATCTACCACCATTTGGGGAAGGTTCCAGCCCTTACTTTTTCACCATGGGAGAACACATCTACCACCATGTGAAAAATGGCTTCAGCCCTTACATCTACACCATGGGAGAACACATCTACCACCATGTGAGAATGGCTCAGCAATTACATCATGACCATGGGACAACACATCTACAACAATGTTGGAAAAGCTCAGCAATTACATCACGACCATGGGAGAACAAATCTACAACCATGTAAGAAAATCCCATGTGCATTTTCGTCTTCCGGACTCATCACTTCCCCTTGGAAGGAACCTCGATCTGAGGTACACCAAGCCTCTTTCTGAAGTACTCGAACATCACTCTGGCTAGTGGTTTGGTCAACACATCTGCAATTGTCATCCGTCACAACATACTAGAGCTTTATTGCTCCTCTCTGCACCATATCCCTGATATAGTGATATTTGATCTCGATATGCTTCGACTTGTCATGGAAAACTGAGTTCTTTGACAACTACACACAACTTTGGTTGTCACAGAAGATACAAGCAGCATCCAACTGGAGATCAAATAAATCAGACAGTAGCTTCCTAAGCCATACTACCTCATAACTAGCCGAACAAGCTGCAACATACTCTACTTCGGCTGTACTCAGTGCTACGCAGGACTGCTTCCTGCTAAACCAAGAGATCACACCTGATCCCATACTGAAGTAGCACCTCAAAGTGCTCTTCCTATCTGTAGCACTGCCTGCCCAATCTGAATAAACATAACCCTCCAGGTTAAACTTTTGATTTGAATCATACTTGAGCCCATAATCAATTGTACCTTTCAGGTACCTCAGAATATGCTTTACCACAATTAGGTGAACATGTCTAGGATTTGTCAGGAGTTGGCTCAAGGTGTTCACCACAAAGCAAATATCTGGTGTCATGTTCGTTAGGTACATCAAGGACCCAATCATCTGATGATACATCGTGGCATAAACCGACTATGATGAAGCATCACTCAATAGCTTCAAGTTCGATGCCATAGGTGTGGCCATGGCCTTGTAGTCCATCATCCTGAAACGCTTTAGGATCTCTACTGCATACTTCCCTTGTCCAAGGAAGATTCCATCAGCACTCTGCCACACCTCCATACCTAGAAAGTAATGCATCATACCCAAGTCCTTCATCTCGAACTCTACAGCAAGCTTCCTCTTTGTGTCGGCAGTCAACCTATCCTCACCTATCACAAACCGGTCATCCACATACAATAGGAGTATCACTGGATTGCCTTCCTCAACCTTGTAGTAAAGGTTGGAATCCGCTTTACTCTTGGTAAAGCATAAACCAGATAGGAAGCTGTCTGTCATGCTGTACCATGTCCTGGGTGCTTGCTTCAAGCCATACAAAGCTTTCTTCAATCTGCACACATATGACTCCCTGTCATGTGTCTCAAAACCGAGTGGCTGCTCCACATACACTTCCTCTTCGACTACACCATTCAAGAAAGTTGTCTTGACATCCATCTGGTGTATCTTCCACTTCATCACCGCAACCAGGGAAAGTACTATTCTAACGAAAGTGTATCTGGCTACAAGTGCAAAAGTCTGTTCATAATCTATCCCTTCTTTCTGGGAGAATCCACAAGCCACAAACCTTGCTTTGTATTTCTCTATGCTACCATCTACATCATGCTTGATCTTGTAGATCCACTTGGAAGTCACAATAGACTTCCCTTCTGGTCTTGGGACCACATCCCAAACATCATTCTTCATGATCGATTGGTATTCCTTGATCATGGCATTCTTTCATTACTGCATCCTGGATCCTAGTAACTTCGGATTCTTCAATATCTTTAATAGAGATTTTTCTTGAACTTCATTGCTGGAGCAAATGTTGTAGTGTTAGGAACCCATGTCTTTACTTTGTTAGTATGTTGTTGTTGGACGCATATGCTTTGTAAGTCATCCCGTAGTATTTTTTAATCAATAGTTTATGTTAATGTTGTTGGCGCATATGCTTTGTAAGTCGCCCGTAGTATTGTTGATCCATAGTTTGTAACGGCGCATGGTTTTCACCCATAGTATTGGCGCATAGAATTAGTATACAAGTGTGTGTTGAGACTTATGAAGGCACCATGAAGTTATTTGTATTGAGCTTGCTCATAGGAGGTTGCCCCCTCGAAGTGGCCTGCAATCAATATAAAAGTGATTCTGAGTTCTGTCATTTCTGCTATTTCACATATTCGTATTAATTAAGTGTTGCAGGTGCCTCACATCTGGTATCAGAGCACTTTCTTGGGCTCGCTGGGTGAAATTTCTGCCAAATTTTTTTTTGCAATCTGTTGCAAGTTCGGATTTGGGAATAATCCCTATCCGCTTAACTGTGGGAAGTACTTGGGCATAAGCCCTAAAACTCATTGTGAGGAGTACCATAGGAACCCCGAAGTAGTTGGCCCATTGAGAGGACCTGCCAGCAAAAAGGGCAACGACCCCTACCTGATTAAGTAGTTCCCACCCGTGAGGTAAACTAAGAGCTGTCATTTGTGGCAAAGCGGTTATCAGTTTTACCTGAGCCGTGGAGTGAGGGGTACTGCCCCAATACGCAATCCGTCAGATAGCATTGCTGGCCGAGTGAAAACCCTGAACTGTTAGGAAGCCGCACATACCTGGGGTCCATATCTACATTCAGCTGAACTATTGTCGATCACTGATGCGCCGTTTCAGATCCATTTTGCAAGCCGTTCCAGCTTCAGCTGTTTTCAATCCATTTGGCACTGTTCCAGATCCCTTTCGAGTCGTAGCCGCTCCAGTCTGGAAAAAAAAAAAAAATTCTCCATATCTCCCTTATTTTCACTCTGTTTCCCTTGAAATTTTCGGGGAACCCCTGTCATCCCATTCTGCATATTTTAGTCCCGAGGACCCTATCCCCAATTACCCTTCTGATTTTTTCCCAAGTCCAGATTTTCCTTTACTGAAGTAGTTTCTGTTTTTGTTTTCCTACCCAGTCAACCGAAAAAAAAAAAAAAAAAAAATCCTAGTTATGGTTGTCACCCGTGCAGGAGCAAAAACCACGGAGGACGCACTTGCAGCCATCCAAGCCAAACTCCAGGATCTGGATGAAAAATTTCTCGGTCTCCATCTTGAACATTCAGCTATGAACAACAAACGGAAGTCCGAGTCTTTAGCAGACAATGGGTTCTCTTCTTCCAGCAATTTCCGTGGTCCGAAGCTTGATTTTCCTCGCTTCAATGGTACCGATCCAACTGGATGGATCTTTCGTGCAGAACAGTATTTCAGTCTACATAATACTTTTGATGTCAACAAAGTTCCGTTGGCATCCTTTCATTTGGAACAGGGAGCTCTTCAATGGTACCATTGGTACATCAAGGCTCATCCAGAGCCCAAATGGCCAGACTTTTGCCAGCTCCTTTTGCAATGATTTGGTCCTAGTGCTTTTGATGACTTCACAGGAGCCCTCACTAAACTTTGCCAAACTAGCACTGTGAGAGAGTATCAAACTGAATTTGAGAATCTAGCCAACCACACCGAAGGATTGTCTGATGACTTTTACCGGAGTTGTTTTATCAGTGGTCTAAAGGATGCCATCCGCTCTGAGGTCAAAATGTTCTATCCCAACACAATGATGGAAGCACTAGGGTTGGCTAAGTTGGCAGAAAACAAGATTGTATCCCAACAACGCTCCAAGCCCACTTTTGTTCCCTTCGGAAATATGGGTTCTTAGCGACCACCTATATCGCAGGCTCCTCGACTGACTCCTACCAAGCGTTTGTCTGAAACAGAGATGCAAGCACGCAGAGAAAAGGGGCTTTGCTATAATTGTGATGAGAAATTCACTCGGGGACATAGATGTGTTCAGTAAAAGCTCTATCTCTTGGCTGTGGAGTCTCCGCCTGCCTCTGAAATTGGTGATGAAGATCCAAAAACACTGGATGCTCCGGTCGACATTCAGGAACCGCCTATTGACCCTCCGTCTCAGGATGACTAGCCAAAGATATCTCTCCATGCTTTAGCTGGAATCACCACCCCCCAAACAATGCGGGTCAGGGGTTACTTCAAGAAGCTTCCTCTTACAATACTCATTGATTCTGGTAGCACTCATAATTTCATTGACCCTCGGATCGCCAAACAAGCCGATTGTTTTATCCATCCTTGATCCAACTTTGAAGTCATGGTTGCCAATGGGGGCACCTTACCTTGCAAAGGGAAGTGTCGAAATGTGTGTATCTCTATGGGAGATTATACCTTGTGCTCTGACATGTTTGCCTTGCCCTTAGGCGGATGTGATGTGGTTTTGGGCGCTCAATGGCTACGCACACTTGGCCCTATCTTATGGAATTTTGCTGAACTTTGGATGCAGTTTTCCCTCAATGGACACAAACACACATTGACAGAATTACAACCAGGTTCTCTCAGCATCATTAGTTCACATCGAATGGAAAAACTCCTCAAGAAGAATTCACATGGTGTCATCGCTCAGATCCATTCCATCCAGATGCAACCATCAGCGGTGTCCACTACTCCTTTGGATCTACAACAATTTCTGGATCGATATACAGGTGTCTTTGCTGAGCCAGTGGGATTGCCACCTTCCAGGCCAGAAGACCATCGTATTTAGCTCCTTCCTTGTAGCGTTCCTCCCAACATAAGGCCCTATTGCTACCCATTTCACCAAAAAACGGAGATTGAAATGCTCGTTCGGGACTTATTGAAGCAAGGTATTATTCACCCAAGCACTAGTTCCTTTTCTTCTCCTGTTATTCTCATCCGCAAAAAAGATGGGTCATGGTGCCTTTGCATTGAATTCCGAGCACTTAATCACCTCACCATCAAGGATAAGTTTCCAATTCCTGTTGTTGATGAGCTTCTTGATGAGCTTCATAAGGCTCACTTTTTCTCCAAGTTGGATCTTCGTTCTGGGTATCATCAAAATCGGGTTCATGAGGATGATATCCCTAAAACAGCTTTCCACACACATGATGGCCATTATTAGTTTTTGGTCATGCCCTTTGGCCTCACTAATGCTCCTTCCACATTCCAGGCCTTAATGAATAAAATATTTCGACCCTACTTGCGGAAATTCATTCTGGTATTCTTTGATGATATCCTCATCTACAGTAAAACATGGGATGAACATCTCCATCATTTGGATCTTGTCATGCAACTTTTCTCTGACCATCATCTCCATGCCAAGCAGTCTAAATGTGTTTTTGGACAGAAGCAAGTTGAGTATATCGGGCACATTATCTCAGCACAAGGGGTTCATGTGGATCCTGCCAAAATCGATGCCATGAACAATTGGCCGCGGCCTCAGACACTCAAGAGCCTTCGTGGTTTTTTGGGGTTGACTGGCTACTACTGCAATTTTGTCAAGGATTATGGGAAGATTGCAGCTCCATTAACTGCTCTATTGAAAAAGGATGCCTTCACATGGACACCTGCTGCTCAGTGTGCATTTGAAAAACTAAAACAAGCTATGTGTACTACACCTGTGCTAGCTATGCCTGATTTTTCCAAGCCCTTCACTATTGAGAGTGATGCTTGAGGCAATGGACTTGGTGCTGTTCTCCTTCAAGATGAACCCCCCATTGCGTTCACCAGCAAAGCCCTTTCAGGTAAGAATCTAGCTGCCTCTACATATGAGAAGGAAATGATAGCTATTTTGCATGCAGTACAGAAGTGGCGCCCATACCTATTAGGAAATCATTTCTGCATCAAGACTGATCACCAGAGTCTGAAATATTTCTTGGACTAGCGTGTCTCCTCCCCGGCACAACAAAAATGGGTTAGCAAACTCATGGGTTATGACTATGAGATCACTTACAAGAAGGGTAAAGACAATATTGTGGCAGATGCTCTTTCTCGCACATTTGAGGCCCAAGGTTCTCTTTCAGCTATTTCTATGCCTGTTCCAAATTGGTTGCAATCTGTTTAACAGGGTTATGTCAATGACTCCTTCTTATCTCAAATCATCCAACGCTTGACCAACAACCCTTCTGCTGTACCACATTACTCTTGGGATGGTGCTTCTCTGCGATACAAGGGTCGTCTGGTGCTTCCCCAGAGCACAGATCAGGCTGTCTACTATGAACTCCATGCTTCTCCATCGGTAGGGCACTCTGGGTTCCTCAAAACGTATGAACGAGCACGACGTAACTTCTTTTGGCAGGGCATGAAAAGGACAATTCAACAGATGGTGGCCGAATGTGATACCTGCCAGCGCAATAAGGGTGAAACAACACTCCTTCCAGGATTGCTTGAACCCTTGCCCATACCTACACGGATTTGGACAGATATTTCTATGGACTTCATTGAAGGGCTCCCTAAATCTAGCGGGAAGACAGTGATTCTCGTTGTGGTTGATCGCCTCTCCAAATATAGTCATTTTTGTGCTCTTAGCCATCCCTATACAGCCTCCTCCGTCGCTCAAATTTTTCTGGACCAGATCTTTCGTCTTCATGGCATCCCTTCTTCCATTTTCTCGGATCGTGATGCGACTTTCACCAGTCATTTTTGGACAGAACTATTTCGCCACACTGGCACCAAACTGAAGATGAGTTCAGGGTATCACCCACAAATAGATGGCCAGACTGAAATTGTCAATAAATTCTTGGAAACTTATCTTCGTTGCTTCACCTCGGAACAACAACATCAGTGGGAAAAATGGCTCCCTCTCGTTTAATGGTGGTACAATACCTCTTACCACACTGCCTCTAAAATGACCCCATATGAAGTATTCTATGGTCAGGCACCTCCAGCTCTTCTTCCATACACCCCCACCAGTTCAAGAAGTTGACACGATCCTTCGAAACCACGATCAGATTCTTCACATTTTGCGGGACAATCTTCACATGGCAAGAAATCGCATGAAGCAACAAGCTGATCAACACCGTTCTGAGCGCACTTTTCAAGTCGACGATATGGTTTTTCTTCGTCTCTAGCCGTACAAACAATCATCCTTGAAACTCAAAGGGCGTCATAAGCTCACTCCAAATTTTTATGGGCCATATCGGATTCTTCAGAAGATTGGGTCCGTTGCTTATAAATTGGAACTTCCTCCTTCTTCCCGCATTCATCCAATCTTTCATGTCTCTTGTCTGAAGAAAGTTCTTGGCACCAACATCAGTGGACAAACGATTTTACCCGAACTGGATAATGAAGGATCCATCCTTTTGGAGCCAGAGGCCATCCTCAATCGGTGCACGCGTTAGCTTCGCTCTCGCTTTATCACAGAGGTCTTAATTCAGTGGCACGGCATGCAACCAGAGGATGCTACATGGGAACCACTCCTTCAGATTCAACAATAATTTCCACATCTAAAGCTTTGAGGACAAAGCTTTTTTTTAAGGGGGAGGGGATGTTAGGAACCCATGTCTTTACTTTGTTAGTATGTTATTGTTGGATGCATATGCTTTGTAATTCGTCCCGTAGTATTTGTTAATCAATAGTTTATGTTATTGTTGTTGGCGCATATGCTTTGTAAGTCGCCCGTAGTATTGTTGATCCATAGTTTGTAACGGCCCATGGTTTTGACCCATAGTATTGGCGCCTAGAATTAGTATATAAGTGTGTGTTGAGACCTATGAAGGCACCGCGAAGTTATTTGTATTGAGCTTGCTCATAGGAGATTGCCCCCTCGAAGTGGCCTGTGATCAATATAAAAGTGATTCTGAGTTCTGTCATTTCTGCTATTTCGCATATTCGTATTAATTAATTGTTGCAGGTTTGTATTAATTAAGTGTTGCAGGTGCCTCACATGTAGTCCTTCTTTTGTAGGTGATTGTACATGATCTTTCCTACAATTCAAATTCAATTGCATGATTTAGAAACTTCTCATAGTTTTTAGAACAAATTCTTACGCATAAAAACATATGTCATACAGTCATGCAATTATCTTAGCCAATGCCTCAATACAACACTCATCCACATCCCGTATTCTAACGGTAACTTTCTAGATGCATTCCATCTCTACCAAAACATTGATCATAAGAGTTTGCACTACTCCCAACATTTTAGCAAAGAGGTTTCATTCTAGATAAGTAGCAATGGAATGTTGTACAGTGCCATAGGCCACTTACACATCACATGCATATTACTAGTATACTGTTCATAAATGCAATTATTCTAATATGCATAATACACAACCTAAACCTAGGAACATAAGTATATACAGCATTGAACAACATTATTTAAACAATCAGATGTACAAGAAATGACAATTCAAATACTTATCTTTGTTTGTTGTTGGGTGGACATCCTCTCAATATTTGCCTCCTTGCAGGAACAACTGGAGTGTGCTCCCTCTTGATCTTTGCTTCCTTTATGATATCATCATGATTATATGTCTTTGAACTTCTATCCATCCTAGACCACTGGATTATCATGCTTGTCTAACATACCCAAACAATGTCTTCTTTGTTCTCTTAGAGATCTTGTGCTAGCAACCTGCATATCTCATGATTTAATAATTGTAGAACCAAGTTATACATACCTCATAAGTAGAGCTTCTATGTGATCCATGAATATGGATGAGTCTTTTTCTTCATGTCACCATGGTCATATGTTCTTGATCTAGGACTTGATTTGTCTTTCTTGATGTACCCTTCATGTTAGTGGACAACATCATCTGTATCTCCTCAAGCCATACGTGTCGAGATTGCTTGTAGTCTTCTTATGTAAGGCCTTAGCCTCATCTCCCTCTGGAAATGGAATCTCTTCACTTATGTAGGTGTCCAAATCGTTCTCTTCTAGGATTAATCCAATCCACTTTGATTTGATGAAGCTGGATCTGGAGCTGGATTACGGTTTGTCAGAGAAACCCTAAAAATTCAAACTTTGAATTTCAAACTTATGATTGGGTGAAAAGATGCACCTTGCTGAGCTGATCAAGCTAGTATACTTCAATTTTGAAATCTCCAAAATTTTACCCCTTAAAATTGACTTTTAAAGTTTCAGATCTGCCGCTTCTGTCAAATTCTGGTTTTCTGGTTTTCTCGTCAAAATCCCGAACTAGGGTTTGATAGAGCACGGGGTTCTACCCAACCAAAAACTTCGCTCTTGGTCTCTAAATTTCAATTTTGATGAGGATCATCTAGCCATGTTCTCAGATTCCAAAAATTCCAACTTTCTCTGAAACTCTAATTTCCTGCAATAGTGACAAACAAAAAATGAAAGTGCTCAAAATCCAATTTTGTTTGGATATAAATATATGCCATATTGTTTCTGATGTATATCTGAAATTTAGGATCCTCATAGTTTGAAACTTTAGTCTATGGTAGAATGACCTGTCATCTTTCTATCCCCATAGATCTGAGCTCAAATGGATTCTCTGAGAGAGAGATATTCCAAGTGTCGCAACATGACCTGTTTATGGGATGAAACAATATATCGAACTTGTACGGTGTGCCACATGTCACCGTTTCAAATTTGGCCTCTAAAACCAAGAACTGTGAAATTACAGTGCGTGCCCTAACTATCAATTTTTACAGAATTCTATTTGGAGCTTCCTAGCTCGAGATATGACCTTTTTTCCTAGGTCACCTGTTTAGGACTGCATTCTGGAAGAGGCAGAAACCCTAACTTGTACAAATCATATCTCACAAAGTAAAACTAATATGAGGTTTTCCTATGGAAACAAGGTACATGGAAATTTAATCTTTGACCTCTAAAAGTTTCAGATCCTGAACCTTCGCAAAAACTGAGTTATAGTGAAAGTGCCACGATGACTGGTTTTTACTATACCAAGCCGTAGCTTCCAATTTGTTGCAAGTGCAACAAGTGTCATAAATTCCATACCATGCCTTCCTTCAGGCTAGCTCTAATACCATGTTATTTTTTCAGCATTTAATTCAATCTGATCTAGGATCTTAACTGAGAGAACAACATGTACAACATATCAAACATAAGAGACAAGAGACACAAAGCATTTCATCGGAGAAAACCAAGAAGGTGAAAAACCTCGCAACTTCCTTGGAGATAGAATGAGCATCAATACAAAGATCACAAAGATCAAACCCCATAATAAGATATATTCTCCTAGCAGCTGCTACTCCTCCGCTTGTGTGCACTCATCGTCTCTCTCACTAATGCGAAGTGAGTGAGTGTGTGAATGAATAAATGAGAGAGTCACACTCTCTATTTATACTTTACTTCACTTGACTTTTAACTCTCACTAGGTCGGCCCCAACTTAACCACTTAACATAACGCTGACTGGGCCAAACCCACTAGAGTGTTCTAATATCCCTTTAACCCACATGTCTCATACAGGGATGACCCCAACAAGGTGGTCTAATAACCCATCAAATATAAGTTACGACACTTACAATATAACTTGCGACACTTGCAAGTACAAATGACGACACTTCCAATCGGAGGAATAATACATCTCTGTTGGGGATACAATAAAGTACAAATGCAATACATACAATATACAAGTGAATATCTTCCGAAGCTACAAATGCATCAATACAAGGGATTCTTTCACATTAATCACGTGGGGGATCACTCATCATGATCTATACTTTCACAAGTATTTCTATATGGTATTGGGGTTATTGGCATTGCTCTCTGTAAGCTTGGAGGAGATATTATGGAGATAATAGAAGACTACCTTCCCATGGACGTAGCCCAATTGGGTGAACCATGTATATCTGGTGGACTCTTTTCTCTTGTTCTCTTTCTATTCTTATTTACTGTGATATGTTATTGTTTGCATAGATAGGTAAGTTAGATCCATATCTCTGACATGTCCGAAGTTGCTACTACAACCAGAAAGGAAGGGAAGCCACGCCGACCGCCTCCTTATATTCCTCCATGCAAAAGATCCAAGCCATCAAACTCTTGGAGGGATAACAAAAGACTCCCCAACTACAAACCTCAAAATACGATACTTAGTCAGAAATATGTATGTCTACCAGAATTTCGTTGTGGATTCTTACAAGGTAGGGAAGAAAGGCACATTAATACGCCAGCTGAAAAAGCTATAAAATTGTCTAGTAAAACTCCAGAACAAGGAATTGTTAAGGAATTCGATGCTAAGGATGATAAAACAGAAGAGGTCGAAGACAAGGATATGAAATATCAAGATGATATTCACAATCACAGTGTCAATATCAATTGTAAAGAAAATGACGATGTCGTAGAAGTCAATGAAGTCAATAAATTCATTGTTAACAAAAATTATGAGAGAATTGAAGTTGTAGAAGGATACAATGATGGAAACAAAAGCACCGGAGATGATCCTGATCATGATAAAGTAGAAGAAGGAAACCGATAAGATGTTGTGACACATGAAGAGACAAAAGGATTGTTAGTCCAAGACGAGGAAATAAATCATTTGAAAGATCTCAATCAAACATAAATTAAGGAAACAAAAACATTGAAAGGTGTTTCAACCTTAAAAGTGCATGATGAAATTGAAATTGAAAACACATTAACCAGTCAGAGTGAAGTAATTACGATGATAATAGTTGCCACTATAGATAAGGAAACCATACCAAATGTAATTACAAGTACAACCTTGTTAGAAGACCCATTGTTCAACTCTAAGGAAACTATTCATCATATAAAAATCAACGTCATTCCCAAGCATGCAAGAATATCAAAATTGTACATGACAACACAAGATCTTCTCGAGAACATCAAATTAGAAAATCAAAAGAACTCCAACAGATTAGAAGCTCAAAATAATACCCCTTATAGTCATTATTCTTTTCAGAGCAGGATGACTTGTAATATACCTAATTAGGTATATTACTATTCTTAATTTATTAACAATTACATTAATTAGTACTAATGGTCAAAGGTCACCTCCTTTTAAGGTGCGACCATTCATAGGTTACCATGCATAAAAAATGTAAGCTTGTCAATATAATATTCATCAATTCAATTATAAAAATATATATATTATCTATTAAGATAATTATGTAAGCCTAGTAGCTTACACATGTTAGGAACCCATGTCTTTACTTTGTTAGTATGTTGTTGTTGAACGCATATGCTTTGTAAGTCGTCCCGTAGTATTTGTTGATCAATACTTTGTGTTATTGTTGTTGGCGCATATGCTTTGTAAGTTGCCCGTAGTATTGTTGATCCATAGTTTGTAACGGCCCATGGTTTCGACCCATAGTATTGGCGCCTAGAATTAGTATATAAGTGTGTGTTGAGACCTATGAAGGCACCGTGAAGTTATTTGTATTGAGCTTGCTCAGAGGAGGTTTCCCCCTTGAAGTGGCCTGTGATCAATATAAAAGTGATTTTGAGTTCTGTCATTTCTGCTATATCGCATATTGGTATTAATTAATTGTTGCAGGTTCGGATTTGGGAATAATCCCTATCCACTTAACTATGGGAAGTACTTGGGAATAATCCCTAAAACTCATTGTGAGGAGTACCACAGGAACCCCGAAGTAGCTCGCCCATTGAGAGGACCTGCTAGAAAAAAGGGCAACGACCCCTACCTGATTGACTAGTTCCCACCTGTGAGGTAAACCAAGAGCTGTCGTTTGTGGCAAAGCGGTTATCAGTTTTACCTGAGCCGTGGAGTGAGGGGTACTGCCCCAATACGCAAGCCGTCAGACAGCATTGGTGGCCGAGTGAAACCCTTGAACTGTTAGGAAGCCGCACATACCTGGGGTCCATATCTAATTTCAGCTGAACTGTCGTTGATCGTTGCTGCGTCGTTTTACATCCAGTCGTTCAGATCCATTTTGCAAGCCATTCCAGATCCAGCCATTTTCAATCCATTCGGCGCCGTTTTAGATCCCTTTCGAGCCATAGCTGCTCCAGTCTGGAAAAAAAAAAAAACTCCTGGTTATGGTTGTCACCCATGCAGGAGCAAAAACCATGGAGGAAGCACTTGCAGCCATCCAAGCCAAACTCCAGGATCTGGATGAAAAATTTCTTGGCCTCCATCTTGAACATTCAGCTATGAACAACAAACGGCAGTCCGAGTCTTCATCAGACAATGGGTTCTCCTCTTCCAGCAATTTTCGTGGTCCGAAGCTTGATTTTCCTCGCTTCAATGGTACTGATCCAACTGGACGGATCAATCGCGCAAAACAGTATTTCAGTCTGCATAATACTCTTGATGTCAACAAAGTTCCGTTGGCATCCTTTCACTTGGAACAGGAAGCTCTTCAATGGTATTGTTGGTACATCAAGGCTCATCTAGAGCCCAAATGGCTAGAATTTTGCCAGCTCCTTTTGCAACAATTTGGTCCTAGTGCTTTCGATGACTTCACAGGAGCCCTCACTAAACTTCGCCAAATTGGCACGGTGAGAGAGTATCAAAGCGAATTTGAGAATCTAGCCAACCACATCGAAGGATTGTCAGATGACTTTTACCGAAGTTGTTTCATCAGTGGTCTAAAGGATGCCATCCACTCTGAGGTCAAAATGTTCCGTCCCAACACAATGATGGAAGCCCTAGGGTTGGCTAAGTTGGCAGAAGACAATATTGCAGCCCAACAATGCTCCAAGCCCACTTTTGTTCCCTTCCGAAATATGGGTTCTCAGCGGCCACCTATACCGCAAGCTCCTCGACCGACTCCTATCAAGCGTTTGTCTGAAACAGAGATGCAAGCACGCAGAGAAAAGGGGCTTTGCTATAACTGTGATGAGAAATTCACTTGGGGACATAGATGTGTTCAGCAAAAGCTCTATCTCTTGGATGTGGAGCCTCCGCCTGCCTCTGAAATTGGTGACGAAGATCCAGAAACACTGGATGCTCCGGTCGACATTCAGGACCCGCCTATTGACCCTTCGTCTCAGGATGACCAGCCAGAGATATCTCTCCATGCTTTAGCTGGAATCACCACCCCCCAAACAATGCGGGTCAGGGGTTACTTCAAGAAGCTTCCTCTTACAATACTCATTGATTCTGGTAGCACTCATAATTTCATTGACCCTCAGATCGCCAAACAAGCTGATTGTTTTATCCATCCTTGCTCCAACTTTGAAGTCATGGTTGCCAATGGGGGCACCTTACCTTGCAAAGGGAAGTGTCGAAATGTGCGTATCTCTATGGGAGATTATACCTTGCGCTCTGACATGTTTGCCTTGCCCTTAGCCGGATGTGATGTGGTTTTGGGCATTCAATGGCTACGCACACTTGGCCCTATCTTATGGGATTTTGCTGAACTTTGGATGCAGTTTTCCCTCAATGGACAAAAACACACATTGACAGGATTACAACCAGGTTCTCTCAGCATCATCAGTTCACATCGCATGGAAAAATCCTCAAGAAGAATTCACATGGTGTCATCGCTCAGATCCATTCCATCCAGATGCAACCATCAGCGGTCTCCACTACTCCTTTGGATCTACAACAAATTCTAGATTGATATACAGGTGTCTTTGCTGAACCAGTGGGATTGCCACCTTCCAGGACAGAAGACCATCATATTCAGCTCCTTCCTGGCAGCGTTCCTCCCAACATCAAGCCCTATCGCTACCCATTTCACCAAAAAACGGAGATTGAAATGCTCGTTCGGGACTTATTGAAGCAAGGTAGTATTCGCCCAAGCACTAGTTCCTTTTCTTCTCCAGTTATTCTTGTCTACAAAAAAGATGGGTCATGGCGCCTTTGCATTGAATTCCGAGCACTTAATCACCTCACCATCAAGGATAAGTTTCCAATTCCTGTTGTTGATGAGCTTCTTGATGAGCTTCATGGGGCTCACTTTTTCTCCAAGTTGTATCTTCATTCTGGGTATCATCAAATTCGGGTTCATGAGGATGATATTCCTAAAACAGCTTTCCACACACATGATGGCCATTATGAGTTTTTGGTCATGCCCTTTGGCCTCACTAATGCTCCTTCCACATTTCAGGCCTTAATGAATAAAATATTTCGACCCTACTTGCGCAAATTCATTCTGGTATTCTTTGATGATATCCTCATCTACAGTAAAACATGGGATGAACATCTCCAGCATTTGGATCTTGTCATGCAACTTTTCTCTGACCATCATCTCCATGCCAAGCAGTCTAAATGTGTTGCTCCCTCGAAGTGGCCTGTGATCAATATAAAAGTGATTCTGAGTTCTGTTATTTCTGCTATTTCGCATATTCGTATTAATTAATTGTTGCAGGTGCCTCACAACACACACACACACACACACACACACACACACATATATAATATTCAATAACATTGTAAAATATTAAAAAACCTAGAAAACATTAAAAATATTTAAAAATCTAAAAATGTCTCATTAGTGCATTTGTTTTCTATTTTTATCTTTTTTGGGTTATTTGACGTGTGTTTTGGACCTTATTTTAGCTATTTTTTTATGTTTTGATAGTTGATACATGGGTTACTAGCAACAGACATTTTCCTTGAGCTATGATCCCAAAACTGGCATATAGGGATAGGTTATTTCCTGAACACATCCATTGCATTTTTAACCACCATCTTTCCATCATCATGCCTTAAGGTCCCACCCATTGAGTTTCAATATTATCCCTCCTTTTCATTTCACATCGTAACTTGTGTGGTATCACCTACCTCATATGGGTTCCCTATAGTAGCACCTTGATTTCCATTTGCCTCCCTTGTTGTTTTTGTTTATATGTGTGGGGACTCTCTTTAGCACCTTTGATGTCTTGAAGATTGAGCCTCATGTTCTCTTTGCTTATCTATTGTTTGAATTATCATGAGGAGGTTCCCACGAGCTTACTTTTATCCTCTCTTCTCGATGCTAAATATTCATCATCGTGAACCATTCCATTTTAACGAATAGAATATCGTGTACTTTTTTGTGCTCAAACCATGAGAAAGGCACTCATGTGTTTACTCTTATTGCTTTGTCGTGCTCGTTAAAGTATGACAAGCACACATATTGAGTATCCGTTTATCCTTTTTTAGTCTCATTAAAACTGATCGAAAAAGGAACACCATTGAGCGATTTTCTCTATTTACTTTGAGCTCCTTAAAAAATAACGATGGACCCAAGTTGACTTGTCCAAAATTGTTAGAATTCCATAGATATGATACATGAAGGAGCATTCTTCCACCCTCCTTAGATCTCATTAAAAATATGAGGCCTCGAGTTAAATTTTTTGTTCTCATTAAACTTGCACGTAAAAGGTATATATGGAGTTTCATCTATTTTTTTTGGAATCCTTTAAATTTAATACACCAACGAGCATTAATTGACCCATGATCGACAAAAATACACGAGCTCGACAAAATCCACGGGTTGGTATCATATCAAGTATACTTCTACTCCTTCTTTATGCTCATTAAAAAATGAAGAAGATCCTTTTAAAAGGAGAAAAGGGGGGGCATTTTCTATGTTAATTATTCTATAAAGTGGCAGCAGTCTATTATGTCTTTCTTGAACATGGCACCTTTTTGAGTCTGTATCTCATAGTTTGATTTTAGCTTGACTAGGATCCTCATGAGGAATTATAATCCTCCAGGTGGTTACTCTTCTGGTCATTATGGAGTGAGGATCAATGCCTCCTACGTTGTGACTCTATCCCATGGGTCTTGTGTCAATGTTTCCAAGACATGTCATATGTTGTGCTTGCTGAATGTTCAAAGGATAGTTAAACCTGATTCGGGGATTCGCAATCCAGTTGACCTTATTTCCCATCCATATTGGCCATCACTAAATCATTTGTACTTGGTGACTTAATCTATTCATATCATCTCTCATAGTATTTTTTATGTCGTATGATGTTAAGGACCTCCTTCGACATATTCATTCTTGTCGACTCAATCTCATTATCTAGGAAGTGAGTCTAGAAACCATTACTACATTGGAGTTTGCAGTCTTTGTGGAAGGTTTCCATGTGTTCAATAGTGGGTTTCCATTATTGACTCATGTTTAAAAGATTCTATGAGTGTTATTCTTCAACTCATATATTCACATTCGTTATATTATACTAGGTCCTTAGGGACCATTATCATTGTAATACCCCCATTTTGACCCTTGGAATTATTGGCTTGATGTGTAAATATTGTAAATATGTAGTGTATGATTCTGAGCATGGAGATCAAGGCCAAGGCCTCACTAGTGAATATTTGGATTATAAAGGAAATTATTTTATATATTATGGACATGTGCCAGTCATCCATGGAAAATGTGACAACATGTAAATATTTAGAATACTAATAAAATGTTTGAGAGCTAGATATGGAAACAACAAAAATGAGGGGGTTGTGTGCATCCACAAAGGATAGGTGAGGCATGTGGGGAATCAAATCCTTTGTTTCCAATTGTCATTCTAAGAACCCATGAGCCATAAATGGTAAGAAGCTACCTAAGTTGACTTCCATGCAGATATTTATTTATGTTGTAAGAAGCCAGCTCATAAATCAACTAATGAATTTAATGGAGCATGGGCATAAACCAAAAATTTGTATGGTTGAGTATGGGCTCAGTTTTTAGTACCTATAAGTCAATATTCCTCATGGGAATTCATTTCCTTTCACTCTCGTTCCATTTTTTTGCAACCAAACTCCAAAATTCTCAACAAATTATGTGTTCCCAATAGGAGAAATAGCATAAATCGCAACTTGAGAAAGCGACTTGTTTTCTACTATCAAAAACACCAAAAAATTTGGGTGGGGTGTGAAATCGAGTGGGGGATCCATAGACCCAAACCCTGGAGTGAATTTGAGAGTGTGAAAATACCAAAAATACATGGGAGAACCCAAATTTGGAAGCTTGTAAGTTGAATTTCGTGGTTGTAAATTAGCATGGCCAAAACGCAGAGGATCCAAGAGAGAATTGAATCTTGAGAGGGATTAGAGGTTGGAATTGCTTGATAAAACCAGTGAAGGAAAGAAATATTTGAAAGTATAGCATATTGGAACTTTCTATTCACACCCTGAATAGAACTGGAGGGAAGGGGTGCCTGAGGGATTGTATAGCAGAGAAAGGGACCTTCCTTGTGTTGGGATGGTAAGTATTGTGGGTGCCAAGGATGGATGATACCAATTGAGATGCCTATAGCTCTGTGTATGAGCTCACTGACTTAGCATTTACCTTCTTTTCCTCTTTCTATGCTTGATAAACCCATTTGTGCATTGGATTATAATGATATTATGTTTCTATGGTTGTGAGTGAGCTTGTTTAGTTCCTCCTTAATGGATACATAGCCCATCTCGGGGGTGGCCTCTCAACCGAGACATAAATTGTTAGACAGAGTGCCTATGGCTGGGTGGAATGTTTCTCTTCCATATCCATTTGCTCAGCCAAGTTATATTAAAATATAAGTATTTATTGTTATGTTGAATGTTCATGAATTATTGTTATTATTATTATGCCTGTGATAAGTATGTTGGTATGTTCTTGCTATGTGTGTGTGTGGGATGATTTATTTCCATCGTGTATTTTAATATGCATCTGCACATGCATTTAAATGTTTATGAATTTCGTAATATGGTCATGGGGGGGGGAATTTAAAAACCCCTGTAATTCTCTCATGCCCCGTCCGTTGCTCGGATCGATGGGTGGGGATGTGTCAATCATCATCGATGGTTTCCCTCACGTATGTTAATTCTCTACATCAATGAACAGTAATCAGATGGTTTCACTTTTGCTTGACATCAACACATCTATTTGCATGTCATCTTAATCGTATCATCGAGGGTTCAGATGAATAACTTGGGAAACTCATTGATCATTTTTGTCACCCCTCCCAAGCTGTGATGGATTATACCACTTAATTACTTGGAGGACTACCAGAGCACTATCAATGTGCTACTTATCTTCCTTCTATATTTTTTTTCATAGATCAACATTGTATTTGCCGGTGGCTATGATTTGTTTGGTTCACATAGACCCACATTGTATCTATTGGTGGATATGTTCTTTATGATGAAATGGATCCACTGTGTATGTTTTCATGGCCATGATTTAGGATTGGATTACATGGATCCAAAGTCTATTATTTGGCGGCCATCTTTTTTTCCTATTTTGAGCATGGTTATTCCTACCTCAGGGATGATCTAAATTGATGACCAAATGACTGATTGCAATTTTCTATGTGGTTAATTGAATCCCAGCTCCCACCGCATGCCTACCCTTCACCCCTTTGTAGCATGTACTTATTGTAAAGTGTTTCGGACATCAGTTTCTCTTCTAGCCTCACACTTTAGGGGGCATCTATTATACCATTATTATCCACCCTTGGGGTGTATTGAAGACCCATTCTGATTTTTTCTCCTTAACACTACCTTTCTAACCCTTGAAATTGATTTTCCTAGTAAAAATGAGCTATATCACTCCTCACACCACTATTGAGAGGGATAAAGTCACTTATTATTCCCTTATGGTGAATGATAGCCTTTACAAGCCTTATTTTTTCCTTATTTGTTAAGAAAATTTTGGAAATGAGTTGGATCCTTATGTGTTAACCTAGGAACTCTCAATTCTATCTAAATGTGAGAGGACCTAGAATTCTAGATTCATGTCATTATCTTCCTCCATTCATCTATATAATGGAGGAATTTCAAGGGAGAAGGGGATATTTTTGGAGAGTATTGTTATGCTAGTGGATTCTATAGTGGATCCATATTGCTCTCATGAGGACGAGTTTGGGTCAAGGATCCAAGGATATCTATCCTCATGATTCGAAGTATGACACCATTAATGTATTGATTTCCACTTCATGAACATAGATCTAGAGGTCCCCCCTTCTATTAATTGTGTTAATGAAATTCAATGCATAATGGTATTGGATCTAGTTGTATAATTATTTAACTAGATTAGATCTATATCCTTTTGATAATTCCTATTTTTGAATAGGTTTGAGAAAGGTGTTTCTTGTCTATGTGTGTCTAGGTAGAAGGTGTTTAGGATCTGGAGAAAGGATCTCTAAGAGCTATGCCAACCACGACTATGCAAAAGACAATTGTTGTAAGGAAGGTACACCTTATGACACCTCCTAGTATTGTATGCGTAGGATAAAGGGTTAGATCTAGTGGGAAAGTGTCAATTTCTACCTATACTACCTATCTTGGATCTTGGGGTCAGATCCAAGGTAAAACACATTAGAGGGAATTTGGGTAAAAAATGGGCCTCCTAAGGAAAATAATAAGAAAATAATAAAATAATAGTAGAGAGAGAGTAAAAAAACTACTCTTTTGGATCGTATTTTCAACTTATCTCCTTGTAGGTTTACTCAAATTTCAAGCGGGAGGACTCATTGGATGCATAATTAAATTATGCATTTATGCATTTAATGAGTACCCATGTTGCATACTTTTAACAACATCCACAACATGAAAAATTGAAAATACATTAAAAAACGTGTTTCTAGTGAGAGAATACACGTTTTTTAATGTATTTTCAATTTTTCATGGTGTGGATGTTATTAAAAGTATGCAACATGGGTACTCATTGGATGCATAATTTAATTATGCATCCAATGAGTCCTCCCACTTGAAATTTGAGTAAACCTACAAGGAGATAAGTTGAAAATACAATCGAAAAAAGTAGTTTTTATTTTTTCCCTCCAAGTTTTTTAGGTGCTTCCTTTTTGAATTTTAAAGCATTTTGATTGGCTAATACATGATAACATGGAATTTGTATTATTTTTGGAAGGCCCGTTTTAAATTGAAATTTCCTCAGAAGGTATTACCTATCTGTAGGGAATATTTCTCCATAACAATCTTTGGAAGAGAAGTACTGGTTTCTACTGATTTCATTGTGTCAAGTCTATACATTGGAAACACAACCCAAATGACAGAGGAAGAAAATGACATCATCAAAAGAGATGTATTGTTCAAAGAAAAAGCTTCATTGGATGGAACCATAGATCAATTTATTGAATTTGTTGTACCTCAACCAGAAGATGAAGAATAAGATGTGTATATTGAATAGAATGGACAGCAAGATCCAGTAGCACAATCACTAGCAACTAGTACTCCAGCAAGGACACCTAGAAATTCAATTTGATGTGAAGCATCAAGAGAAACAGATCAATATACTCCTAGTCCTTAATCAGATAATGAATTTGATAGAAGTAATAGAAAGACTAGAAGTTTATAAGAAATTTATGATGAGTTAGATGCAAATACCAATTTTTCCTTTCTTGCTAGTCATCCTATATTTTTTTAAGAGGCAATAAAAGAGGAGAATTGGGTAAAAGATATGGGTGAAGAGATAGATTCCATTAAAAGAAACCATACATGGGATGTTTTCGACTTTCCTAAATATAACAAACCTATTGGTGTGAAGTGGGTCTTGTTGTAGGCACAACAGATTCCATTTTTTCTCATAAATATGGGAGCCCCAGATAAAACCGATTATGGTAATATAAAAAATTTCCTATCTTTCTTATGGGGTTCTATGATTAGTTGTCCTTCATCCTTAATTTTTTGTGCATTGAATTCAATAAAACTCTCAAATTACACTTGTTTTATGCATGTTTGTGAGTTGCATAAAACTTTGTTTTTCCTGAAAATACAATGGTTCCGCAAACCCACAATCCACAAGGCGGATTGCAGGAACCCAAATTTTTTGAACTTTGGATTTCTTACTTCCACATTTACACAACACACAATGCGGATTGCGGAAGTTGGAAACCATTTTTTTTAATAAAATCACTTTTTTAGTTCCGCATTTCCGTAACTCGCAGTGTGTGTTGCGGAAGTCGGAAACAATTTTTCAATAAAATCACTTTTTCGGATATGCATTTCTGCAACCTATAATGCGGATTGTGGAAGTCGGAAACCAAATTGAAAAATAAGTTCGTATCATATTTTCTAAATCCGCAAATAATTTGCGTATTGCAGACATCAAAATTTCCTTAAAACATTTCCGCAAATTTCGCATCCCCGCAACCCGCAATGTAGATTGAGGGAAGATTGATTTTTTCCATATTTTGACTATTCCGCATTTCCAACTTCAGATTGTGGATTGCGAAACTATAAATTTCATAATTTTCAAAAGGTGCTTCCGCATTCCTGCAACCCGCAATGCGGATTGCAGGAGGCTCAAATCATATAATTTGAAAAAATGCTTCTGCAATTTCGTTTACTGCTTTTTCTTGTTTTGATCATGGTCGTCGATTGGTTTCATATCTACGTTTATGTTTTAATCTCCCCAATAATAATTGTGGGGTTAAATACGCTAAGTAAAATAGTTTTTTAATCATTTTTCACTCTGCGAATTTTACCTTCTGCACAAAAATTTATTTGCGAATTGTACCCTACTACCAAACTTACTTTCTCCATCGATTCACGGGTAAGTGTCTTTGTTCTTCAATGATCATCTTCTTGATAATTTCAATTTAAGTTTTTTTTCCTTTTATTGAAATCTCTTTTGGTTATTTTTATCAGAAAAAAAAACGTTTTTTCAATCATGTCGAAGAACACTAGGTCTAAAACCGCCCTCGATGAGCTTAAAAACAAGGACCCAAATAGAGGAATTTTCTTTGACACTGAATGGAGGGTTTGCGAAACCTATTATCTATATTGGTCCTGAATTTACGCAATTCTTTATAATGGTGACTTCTCTGAGATTCAGCGTGACCAATCAGCCTATCTCAACATTACCAAATACCAAACTCATGCTATCGCAACTAGTCCGTCCATTATTCATTATACAGACACACCTAAATGGGTAATTGCCCATGCTAACCCTCAAGACCGGTCTTTAAGAGACATTAACCAAAATATGTTGGCGTTCTTCTTACTTGAGGTTTTTTTCCATGGTTTATGCCCTTAGGAGTCCTCAACAGCTTTTCACCAAACAATTCCTGGAGACTTCTGCTACTCAGTTTAATTTTGATGAAATGATCAAGTCTTGGATGGAAAACCCCACTATATTTAACCCCAATGTTGATAGGTTGTATCCAGTCAAATGGTTCAGCGAGCCTTTTTCTTTTCTTGCAACCATGCTATGCAGACTAAATGGGTTACCAAATTGCTCAGTTTTCAAAGAAGAATGGGCTCCTGTGGTACACCATGCTCTTACTACTGGAGAATCTTTCAACTGGGATCATATATTGTCAGTTGTCCTTAAAGAAGTAATTGAAAAATACAAGAAGACCCCTGCCTCCAGGAAGCCTGCATTTTACCTTAGTGGCTATGTCATTGATGTTTTCTGCTCAACTTTTATGTTTCCTTCTATGGGATGGAATTGGACTAGGGAAGCACCTCCTGTCCACATATATTGTTCAACACTTTGGGAAGATAAATTTATACCTTTCATATATGATATATGTGATCACTTCCTCGGCTCAATTTATTACAAGATTTTCAAGCAAGAACCTCCTGTTTTTTCTGCACAAGCAAGGACATTTATAACTACCATGGGAGACTGGTATGTGGGAGAACAATTCTCTTACATTAGAATATGGGGAAGCAAAACAGTCCACTTGTTACCCAGAATAGTTCCAAACAGAATGGTGATTGAAGAAATATAATTTCAAACTACAATTGATGGTGCCTTCCCTCTTTTCTTTGGATCTAAGAGGAAAGACTGGCCCAAGTTTCCCCTTACTCTTGGACCATTGGTAATACAAAATTCTACTCATGCCACCTTTCTTGGAAAAGGGATCACAACCCTGAAGCTTGGGGAAGCCCCAAATAGAATGCATGATCCTAAGTCATTTTTGGCTAATCAATTTACCAAGGAGCATATAAAAAGAACCTATGTACATCAAATAGAACCAAATAACTTCATCTATGAAGGTGTTAATTCATTTCAGGATGTTCTGAACAGAGCCTCCTATCAAGAGGAGAAAGGTCTCATATGTCAGTTTCAGCAGGAACTAAAAGTAAGAGTGCTACAAGACAGGATCTTGAAGTTGTCGGATGAAGAAAAAACACAGAAAGAACTGATCGAGAAGGAATCACAAGAATCTCAAGCCAAAAAACCTTTTCTCTTGACTTATCAACCTTAGACTGTTTCTGATCCACCTGGAGATCCATTGGGGAATGGTTCCTTTCTTGATAGCCACTTTCCAGGCATCATTACCACTTCTACTGCTGTTAAGTTTAAACCAAATAGACTAGAAAGATCACTGAAAGAAGCATAATCACAAGATAGACACAGAATTTATCCTGGGAAACCCTCATGGGGTAGAAAACCCAGCAAAGCTTTCCTCAATAAGATGATCAACCAAAATACAAGATGTGCTCCCTCCTTCTTCACCTCCTTAGCAGATCTCCCAGACAAGTGCGCTACTTTTCTCAAGTGAGCAAGTGTATCTAATGAGGAGTTCACCTCCTCTATTTATACTAACTCATGACCACCAAAAATACCTAATGGGGCCGACCTATCCTGGAGAAGTCTAATAACCCTTAAAACATAACCTCAGGGCCGACCCCCACATGGTGGGTCTAATAACCGTAGTTACCACAACTCCTCGGAGGTATAAACATCTCCGGATACATAATAGAATCACCTTGGAGGGATGGAACATCTCCAGAATAAATAATGTACAAATATAATATTCTTAGAAGTTACAATATGCAACACTCCCCCTTAACGAGAAGGATATTATAACAACATCTGTAGGAGCAAGGAGTCATTGATTACATCATACATGATACATCTATAAATCATCGGAAGCTTTCTTCAATTCATCATCATCAGTAACTCAACTGGTTACTGGAACATCAACATCATTAGAGATGATATCACTCGATCATCAGCATCGTCCTCACACGATCATCAGCATCGTTATCACACGATCATCAGCATACGATCATCATCATCGTCATCAGCATCGTCATCACACGATCATCAGCATATACGATCATCAGCATCGTCATCACACGATCATCAACATCGTCATCATATGATCATATTACAGGATGATCAATCCTGCTCTCTTTAGGATATAGGTCCATGGATGATGCAATCCAGATCAAGTTCCAGGATGATCAATCCTTATCACTTTAAGACAAGTCTCATGTCTAGGGACGATGCAGTCTGTGATTCATTTAAGATGAATCCATGTCTAGGGATGATGCAATCCCGACCACAGTGCCAGTCCTTTTTCATACTGGATGTGACCTAGATTAGATCTAGGATTTACTTCCATAGAGCCAGTCCTTTTTCATACTGGATGTATCAAATCTACAGAGCCATCCCTTTTTCATGCTGGATGTATCACATCTACAGAGCCATCCCTTTTTCATGCTGGATGTATCACATCTACAGAGCCAGCCCTTTTTCATGCTGGATGTATCACATCTACAGAGCCAGCCCTTTTTCATGCTGGATGTATCACATCTACAGAGCCAACCCTTTTTCATGCTGGATGTAACCTAGAACAATTCTAGGATTTGTCACGTATATTTTGAACCGAGGTCCAAGGACGATCCAGTCCTATCATGTAACTTTTTGAACCGAGGTCCAGGGACGATCCAGTCCTGTCGTGTACCTTTTGAACCGAGGTCCAAGGACGATCCAGTCCTATCGTGTACCTTTTGAACCGAAGTCCAGGGACGATCCAGTCCTATCATGTACCTTTTGAACCGAGGTCCAGGGACGATCCATTCCTATCATGTACCTTTTGAATCGAGGTCCAGGGACGATCCAGTCCTATCGTGTACCTTTTGAACCGAAGTCCAGGGACGATCCATTCCTATCATGTACCTTTTGAACCGAAGTCCAGGGACGATCCAGTCCTATCATGTACCTTTTGAACCGAAGTCCAGGGACAATCCAGTCCTGTCGTGTACCTTTTCATTCAGGATTTTGTTCTCGGAGACATCTTGTCTGTGGATCACTTTAGGAAAAAAGTCCATGGATGATGCAATCCTCTCATCACTATGGGTACAAGTATCTTCATCCATAAAAGTACAAACATGTATCAATACATCAAGGCATCATGTAACCTTATAATCAAGACATGTAAATCAAAACATGTATCCTCATCAATAGCATCGATACATATATCATCAAAACATGTATTCTCACTAATACATCTATCATCAAAAGCATGTATTCTCACTAATACATCTATCATCAAAAGCATGTATTTTCACTAATACATCTATCATCAAAAGCATGTATTCTCACTAATACATCTATCATCAAAAGCATGTATTTTCACTATCATCAAATACATCTATCATCAAAATCATGTATTCTCACTAATACATCTATCATCAAAAGCATGTATTTTCACTAATACATCTATCATCAAAAAGCATGTATTCTCACTAATACATCTATCATCAAAAGCATGTATTTTCACTAATACATCTATCATCAAAAGCATGTTTTCTCACTAATACATCTATCATCAAAAGCATGTATTTTCACTATCATCAAATACATCTATCATCAAAAGATAAACAATATCAGAGTCCTAAATCTAAATATTTATAAGTAACTAGGTAACCTCATCTTTGATGAGACAGACTTGTCCTCAGATACTATACTACTCCCCCTTTTGAGGAGGGTCCTTTTGAACTACACCAAGCTTGTCTCGGAAGTATTCAAACTTTACTCGAGACAGAGGTTTGGTCAAGATATCAGCAATTTGATCCTCAGTACTTATATATTCAAGTTTGATAGCTCCTTTCTGCACCATATCACGTATATAAAAGTATCAGATCTCAATGTGTTTTGACTTATCGTGGAACACAGGATTTTCAGTCATCTTGATTCAGCTTTGATTATCACACATAATCACAGTGGGATCCATTTCTAAGTCAAACACTCCAGACAGTAGTTTTCAAAGCCATACTGCTTCACAGCTGGCAGAGCAGGCAGCTATATATTCTGCTTCAGCAGTACTGAGGGCCACACTAGATTGCTTCTTACTGAACCATGAGATCATGGCAGATCCAAGACTGTAGCATCCACCTGAAGTACTTTTTCTGTCTGAGACACTCCCTGCCCAGTCAGAATCTGAGTATCCATGTAGTTTGAGTTCATGACCTCTGAGATAATATAGTCCAAAATCTAAAGTACCCTTTAGGTACCTCATTACATGCTTTGCAGCTATTAAGTGAACCTTTCAAGGTTCTACTAGATACTGACTTAGGGTATTTATAGCAAAGCATATATCAGGCCTAGTATTTGTTAAATACATCAATGACCCGATGATTTGTCTATATAGAGTTATGTCCACTAATTATGATGAGTCATTAACTAATAACTTCAAGTTGGAGTCCATGGGAGTAGCCATGGCTTTACACTCCAACATATCAAATATTTTGAGAATCTCCACAGTATACTTACCTTGATTAAGAAAGATACCTTTTGGTTCTTGCCATACTTCTAAACCTAGGAAGTAGTGCATTAATCCGAGATCTTTCATCTCGAATTCTGAAGAAAGCTTCTTCTTGCTTTCAAATATTTGTTTCTCATTTCCGGTTAGAAATAGATCATCTACATATAACAACAATATAACTGGTTCATCATCCATCACTTTGAGATAAAGATTGGGGTCAGCTTTACTTTTGGTAAAGCCCATGCTTGTTAGGAAATTGTCAATCCTTCCGTACCAAGCCCTAGGAGCTTGCTTCAATCCATATAATGCCTTTTTCAGTTTGCATACATGGGTCCTTCCGTCTTTGACCTCAAACCCTTGTGGTTGTTCTATGTATACTTCTTCTTCAATTACACCATTCATAAAAGCTGTCTTAACATCCATTTGGTGTAATTTCCACTTCATCATGGATGCAAGTGCCATGATAGTTCTAATTGAAGTATACCTAGCAACTGGTGCAAATGTTTCTTCATAGTCAATTCCCTCCTTCTGAGAAAATCCTCTGGCTACAAATCTAGCCTTGTATTTTTCAATGCTACCATCTGCAGCATGTTTTATCTTGAAAATCCATTTGGAAGAAACTACACTTTTATCTTTTGGTTTGGGAACTATATCCCAAACATCATTTTTCATTATTGACTGATATTTTTCTATCATTGCTTCTACCCATTCTTTCTTATGAGCTGCCTCTTCATAGCTGGTAGGTAGTTGATCCACAAGATCACACATCAAGGCCATATAGTTGGACACTAGTTTTGGTTTCTTTTTTTCTCTAGTGGATCCTTCAAGAGCTCCATATCTTTCAGCCCCTTGAATAATATCTCTAGCCCATGCTGGCCTTCTTTTCTTAGATAAGTCTGTAATAGGAGGTTCTTGTGGTTCCAACATGTCATGATCCTTAGTTGAATCATCTTCAGGAATGGGCACAGCTTCTATGATTCTGGGAGATGTATCTTCTTCATAGATTTCTTCAAGTTGGCACTTTTTGGATTTCTTGAGGGTTGCTTCTTCATCAAATGTTACATCTCTACTTATTTCCATGTGATGAAAACCTGGAATGTAAATTCTGAAGGATTTGGATGATTCACAATAACCAACAAATATTCCCTTCTTACCAGAAGGATCCAACTTGGTTCTCTTTTATTTTGGAATGTGGATGTACACAGGACACCCAAATATTTTAAGATGACTTACCTCAGGCTTCTTTCATGTAAACACTTCTTTTGGAGTTTTGAAATCAAGAGCACTATGAGATAATCTATTTTGCACATATACTGCTGTCTTAGCTGCTTCAGCCCATTGATACATGTGAAGATCTTGGTCATGTATCATAGTCTTCACAGCTTCCATGATTGTTCTATTTTTCCTTTCAACCACCCCATTTTGTTGGGGATTATAGGGAGTAGTTAGTTCCCTTTTAATTCCATCTTCTTTACAAAAGTCTTCAAAGTCCTTTGAGGTAAATTCTCCGCCATTATCTGTTCTAAGAATTTTGATTCTCTTTTCTGAGAGATTTTCTATTAGAGCCTTGAACTCTTTGAATTTTCCAAAGACTTCATTCTTACCTTTTAGGAAGTATATCCAAGTTTTCCTTGAATAGTCATCAATGAATGAAAGATAGTATTCAAACCCACTTAAAGAAGTAGTGGGCATTGGACCACATACATCTGAGTGTATTAGCTCCAAAATATTCTTAGTCTTTGTTTCACTCTTTGGAAAGGGGTTCTTGACATTCTTCCCTTTCTTACATCCTTTACATGAGCCACCATGATCAACTTTCAAATATGGTAATCCTATGACTGCCTTGCTTACATAGGGTAAGGCTTTATAGTTAATGTGAGCTAATCTTCTATGCCATAGCTCACTGGGGCTAGAGATCTCATGAGCAAGGGCAGCTTCTGGATGACCCTTGAGCTTATAGAGACCTCCTTCTTCTTCACCAATGACAACTGCATCTTTAATTGTCTTTCCTTTGGACCACATGAGTACTTGTCCATCTATGAAAGCCACTCTAAAACCTTTCTTATCTAGTGCTGAGATAGAGAGTAGGTTCTTCTTTAAACCTGGTACATATAAGATGTCTTTCATCTTCAAAGGTGTTCCAGAATCTAGCTTGTAGCTAGCTTCACCAATTCCTTTGATGGGATATTGGTAATCATCTCCTAGAGATACCTTTTGTGAAGAGGACTTTTCTTCAAGATTTGAGAAAGTCTTTCTTTGACCTGTCATGTGCTTAGAAGCACCACTGTCAATGAGCCATGTATCTTCTCCAGGAGATACAGATCCAGAGAGTGCAGAGAATAGGACATATTCTTCTGGATCTTCTTTCTTCACCTTATATCTTTTCTTTCTAGGCCTTACCTCTACCTCTTCTTCTTCTTCTTCTTCACTATCATTTTCTGCCATATGTGCATGGTGTCTTTTGTGGACAAACATCTTCTTTTGTGAAGGACAAAATCTGGAGATGTGTCCTAGTTTATGACAACTATAGCATTTGACTGTGGAAAGATCTCTTACTGGATTGGGTCCTTTTCTCTTTTTAGGTCTAGAGAAGTGTTGAGATCCTTTGTGGTCAACTTTCTTGAGATGACCCATTCTTCTTCTTTTGGTATGGGTGGCCAAAGCTTGGTCATCTTCTTTGAGAAGAGCTTCTCTGTTGGCTACCCTAGCTTCTTCTTGAACACAATCCTCCCATACTATATCAAACTTCATGCTTTCTTTTCTGGCACACATGGTTTGTATGAAAGATTCCCAAGGTCTAGTGAGACCATTGAGAGCAGTCATCACAAGTTCATCTTCATCAAGAGTATCACCAATTGCATCTAATTGATCCTTGATTTGTGAGACCCTTGAGAAGTAGTCTTGAATGGATTCTACTTTGTGCATCTTGGTACTATTTAATTGAGTTGTTAGGTTCATCTTCCTATTGATGTTCTTTTCTTCATACATTCTTCCTAGGGCATCATACATTTCCTTTGGAGTCGTCTTGGAGGCCACTTGGGGAATCAAGTGGTCTTTAATAGAATCAGCTATGATTCTCTTTGCCCTAATCAAATCCTTCCTATGATTTTCTTTGGCTTCATCTCCTTTTGGTTCTGCAACTTCATCCTTGATATAATGAGCAAGATCATTCTCTTCAAGAATGAGACCAATTCTGTATTTCCATGCCCGGAAATTCTCTATACCTTCTAGCTTGTCCTCAAGCTTAGTGTTTGGAGCCATCTTCTCTTGGGGGAGTCCAAGAGACAAAGAGTACTTGCCTGAAAAGTTACCTTTTACTTTTCCGGATCCTGAGACAGAAATTTATCGCACTTTTGGTAGAATTAGGGTTTGACTTTCCCGGAGTTCTACCCAACCAAAAAGTTCGATCTAGGGCTCAAAATATTTGTCTTGAGAAGGGCTATCCATCCATGTGATCAGATTTCAACAATACCAACTTTTTGCTGAAACCAATTTATGGTTTATCACACTTTTGGTAGAATTAGGGTTTGACTTTCCCAGAGTTATACCCAACCAAAAAGTTTGATCTAGGGCTCAAATGATTTGTCTTGAGAAGGGCTATCTAGCCATGTAATCAGATTTCAAAAATACCAACCTTTTGCTGAAACCCTAAACTTCACCGGAGAGAGAGAGAGAGAGATTCTTACCTTGTGAAAGATGTCCTATTCAGTCTAGCTCTGATACCATGTTAAGTTTAAACAAAATAGACTAGCAAGATCACTGAAAGAATCATAATCACAAGATAGACACAGAATTTATCCTGGAAAACCCTCATGGGGTAGAAAACCCAACAAAGCTTTCCTCAATAAGATGATCAACCAAAATACAAGATGTGCTCCCTCCTTCTTCACCTCCTTAGCAGATCTCCTTGACAAGTGCGCTACTTTTCTCAAGTGAGAAAGTGTATCTAATGAGGAGTTCACCTCCTCTATTTATACTAACTCTCGACCACCAAAAATACCTAATGGGGCCGACCTATCCTGGAGAAGTCTAATAACCCCTAAAACATAACCTCAGGGCTGACTCCCACATGGTGGGTCTAATAACCCTAGTTACCACAACTCCTCGGAGGTATAAACATCTCCGGATACATAATAGAATCACCTCGAAGGGATGGAACATCTTCGGAATAAATAATGTACAAATATAATATTCTAAGAAGTTACAATATTCAACAACTGCAACATCTTATCCATCCCTTACCATTCCCATTAGCTTACTATCCCCACCTTCGTCAAACCTTGTCGTCCCCCCAATTCCTCCATCTAATTCACTTATTACCTCTCAACCTCAAACTCCCCATAACTCAGTTGCAGTGCAAGTTTCTGTCATACCATCAGATCTTGTCACCTCACCTTTGATACCTATTTCTCTTCCTCCAGTTATTAATACCATGTTGACTTCTATTTCATTACCTCAACTAAACATACATATTCATAACCCTGTTGTTTCCCAACCTATGCCTTTGTTATCATTTTTAGGAGTGTCATCCTCAATTGGTGAAGAAATTGCATACTTCGGTGATGATCCAGTGGTATCACTTGGCCAATATTATTGGAGTAAGACAGAAATGGCAGTGGTTAAAAAGGGTTCTAAAAGAGAAAGGGAAGGTACATTGGTGCAAGGATCAATGCCAAATTAGATTATCTCGAAGAGGGCCCCTACAGATGTAAAAAAAGAAGCTTTAGAAACAGTTGTAGCTATGGGAGCATTTGCTGGTGCAAATTATGACTTTGTTGCCTAACTCAACAGAGAAATTGAGAAAAAATAAGAGATGTTGCAAGAACTTAAATAGAAACAGGCTTAGCTAAATGAAGATCATTAGTTGCAGTTACAAGGTTTGAAAGTTAATTATGAAGATCCGCTTTAGAAGATGCAATCCTTGAATGAGGATCTTAAACACCAACTTTTAGAAGCCCAAAGTCAGAATGCATAATATGTTGAAAAGATGGAAGCTCTTGAGAAAGAGTTAGAAGCCTCACAATCTACTTTCGTTGCTTCTTCATTTTCACAGTTTTATAAGGAAGAAATTGAAGAATTTACTTTGAGAAGTAATGATGATTTCATAAATTTGTTAATTGAATTCTTTCAGGGCCTGAACGATATTCAGGAAGTCTTTAATTCTTTTGAACATTGCTTAGATCTTCTATCAAATCATAATCAAAGGAGAATTGATGCCACCAAACCCTTTGAATATGTCATTGATTGGAATAAATATATGAAGGAAAATCTTGAGGAAATCCTTATTCTAGATCAAATCAAACTCAAGAGAATCAATTTCTCTTTGGAATCATGATACAATGCTTGTGACATTGTTGAAGAAACTATTGAAGAAGGTCAGAAGGTTTGGAGAAAGAGGTGATTTGCTTCTGACAGTTTGCTTGGTATGAAAGATTTTCTTGTTATGACCGAGATCGAGACTGCCCTTCCTCCTAAGCTTATGATTGAACAAGTTGAAGAAAAATATCATACGTCCAAGGAGCATATCGAGCAGCTCACTCAGGTTCAGATTCCATATCTCAAGGAGTTAGTTGCGACACTCATTGCTTTGAGAATGAATATCAATATTTTCCTACGGGAATGGTCAAAGACTAAGAACGAAGTGATCGATTATTATATCTACAAATCCCAATTACAGCTGGAGCATGCTCAATAAAAGAATGTGGATGATCTCTTAGATGTATTTACCAAGTTGGAATATGCCCTTGGAAAATCTTAAATTGATAATTTGTAATCCCTATTTTCATGGGAAATCAGTTTATATGTAACTTTGTAATTTATTATTTAAAGAGACTGAGATTTCAGGGGAAAGGGGGTTGGAACCAAGGGAAAAACCATCAAGGGAAAGACTTGGAGACCTTCTGTACTTTGGAGAATTGTAATGTTTTACGATCTTTAATGAAATTCAGTCAGTTTCCCTTCCTTTCTTTTCTTATGTGTATTAAGTTTGCTTGATGCATTTTGGTTCTTGACTTCAATCACATATTTAATAATCTTGTTTTCTATTGTTTATTCATAATACATATAGATCTCTGCATTGATATTTCATGATAATATTTGTATGCAGGTTATGTATCAGTAAATTTTTTTGCTTGATACATATAATTTCATATTGAACAATTATAAAGCAACCATTCTTTTGTTAATATTTATATGTTAATTTTTTAAGTGACATATCAGCTACAGAACAGTTAAATAATTGAAAACTTTAAATTCAAACAAATTGGTTTTCACTTCTTTGTTTTGATTGAAGCTAGGTGACGTTAGATCTGATCTTTGTTTTCATTGATCGGTAATAATATTTGCTTAAACTTACATATTTGATTGTTCTGGATCCTAAATCACATTCTTAGATCTAGTTTAGTTAAGTTAGATTTAATAATTTTACTTGTTTTCTTTTTCCTTTTATTTTTTTCTTTGCAACAGATTTTCACATCTTCCTCATTAGGAGGAAAGGTCCATTAGTATCATCCACACAGAGCCAATGGAGGCTTGATATCCATAAGAGTCATCTCTACCAAACATATTAGGGATAGGGTAATCCTTGCGTAGTATTATTTGAATCGTTTTAGGCTAGGATTTCTCTTTATGTTTGTTTCCTCGAACACTTCCAGCACACTCGAGGCCTCAACAAATGGTGCTAGAAGGAGGGACATGACTAGTCATGCCTAAAATAAATACTACTAAACCTCCTCCTTCTAGGACACTAGTAGTCACAAGAATCCACACTAAAGCATCCACATCAACAACCGACAAGTGGAAAATCAAACTACAATCCCTCCTACTCTTGCAACATAACAAGAAACTAGAGGATCTAACATTATTTTTGTATCACCAACTAGAGGACCTATAACTCTTGAGAAAATCAAGAAGAAAACTTAAGATGTTACTGCTAGAGTAGAACAAAGGATTGAAGCAACACAGAACCTGGGGCAATTATTGTCCCAACAAAATCTTAACAAAGATCCACTGATTGATCCTCGGAATCAAAATATAGTCCGACAGGAACTGTTCCTTGAAATCCAAATTAATCCATTATTTGAAGAAGCATACTAAATTCAAGATAATCCATGGCCTAATGTGATATATGGTGGTCCCCCACCAACACCTCCATCTTCATCTTCATCGTCATCTGAGGAATCATCTAACAGTATTTCATCATCAGATTCATCCACTGAAGAGGACTGACCAATGGCAGAACAACCCAATAAACCTTGGTTAGATCAGGATGCAGTATTTGTTCTTGAAGACTTACACAGATTGCCCAAAAATCCAGAGAAATGGATTCCAAAATTCAATCCTAATGATAAGTATCCTGCAGACGATCGCATCAAAAATTTCATGTAGGCCCTAAGACTTAGAAGTGTGGCGAATGAATATGTAGTCTTCATATTATTCCCTTATACTTTTCAAGGGAAGGTTTTCACCTGGTATTTTGCAACAGAAGCCATATCTATCACTTCTTGGGAATATTTTGAAATCCTATTTCTTCAGAAGTTTGGGGATGACCGGACTCGCGAAGATCTAGTCATGGATCTATCTTCTTTGAAAATAAAAGGAAAAGAAAGAGTGAAGGATTTCAACCAGAGGTTCTCATATTTGAAAAATAGGATTCCCACCAATGTTCTTCCAGCAGAAGAATTATTGGTTTCTTATTACTTCAAAGGTCTTCCCATCCCTATTTCCATGTGGGATAAAAGAGCTCATAAGAACAACCTGCAAGAATATTTTGCAGAAGCAATCTTAGTTGAAAAGGATATGTTTGGTCTAAAAGACAACCCTGATATACAATTCGATCAACCTTCCACATCCTGAAATAAGTAGGAAAACAACCCCAAACCCACGACACAAAATAAAGACCCTTTTGACATGGACAGTGTGAAATATTTTTTGTGGAAGATTTCTAATGAAATGGTATATATGAGGAATACTAACACCGAGGGTCAGGCCAATAACAGAGGGTTTATAAGGCCACCTTTCAAGAGATTTTGCCAACCCCCTCAACATCAAACTCCACCTAATCCTGATGAAGGGATATCTTCTGAAGAGCTTTATTCTATTTTCAGAGCTCTGGCTGCTGAAACACAAACTTCCCCTGACATTAATGAGGAAATCCCAAAAGAGGATGAGGAGTGTGAACCCCGTAATGATGAAAAAGATCAGCATGTTAACACCATTAGTTATTTTTCTGAATGTCGATGGAAGAAGAGGAATGTGAACCTAAAACAATTTTCAATGTTCAACACCCTTACAACACTAGAAGTAAAGGGAAAAATCCACAGAATTCTTCACCATCAACATCCAGTCCCAATACATGAAAAACAACAATACAAAATGAAACAATTATTCCTGAGATTGAATATAACCTAGTTGATGATTTGAAAAGGATGAAAGCTAATTTATCCTTGTTTGAAATTCTGAAAATGCCCTCTATGAGGGAAAATCTGCCTAAAAGCATGATTTTAAACAAATCAAGAGAAGCTCAAAACAACACTTTAGAAATTTCTTCAAAACCAATTGGCCAAAATCCTAATGGGAAGAAGACTCCTCCTTTTCTGCTCACCTTTGAAATATTCAACAGGAATGTACACAATTGCATGATAGATTTTGGTGCCTCATCCAATGTAATGCCACTGTCAGTCTGCAAAAATCTCAATGTGTCTTGGGAATCCTCACCCACTCAGATTGTTCAACTTGACAAATCTAGAGTCAGGGTAGTAGGGGAATTGAGAAATGTAATTTTGACATTATATGTTGATCTGAGGATTCATCATACTATTGGTATTGTGGTAGATGAGATTCCCGAAGAATATGGTATGTGGTTGAGTAGAGACTAGTCAGAGAAAATTAAAGGATATTTTACCACTAATTGGTCCCATTTATGGCTTCCTTACAATGGAAAACCTAACAAAATTAATATTTATAGAGATCCATTTATGAAAAAGACAGTCACTGATCTGAATGAGCCTAGTGAACCCACTATCTACTTTAGCTCACACATTGAACATTATACTTTTGATACATTCTTTGGGAATTTACCTGCCAACTCCTCACCTATCGAACACATTGAAATTCAGTCTGAGATTGTTAATTATACTATTGTTCCATTTTCTGGTTCAATTGTACAAATGTTTATAATGTAAATAGTAATTTCAGAGTAGATTTAAACTCATGGACTTTATTTTTTGATGGATCAAAATCTAAGGAAGGAGCTGGTGCATGTATTGTTTTGATAGATCCTAAAGGCACCAAGATTATGATTTCCTGTAGATTAGAGTTTGAATGTACTAATAACATTGCTGAGTATGAAGCTCTTGTCCAGGGGCTCAAAAAAGCAATCGATTTGGGTGCACAATTCATAGAATGTTTTGGGGATTCTAAGATCATTGTCAAATAGGTAAGAAACAAAATTCACTGTTTATCCCCTCGCTTGATAAATTATCAAAAACTCATTAGGTATTTCACCAACTCTTTCATAGCATTTAATATTAAGTCCATCCCTAGGTCACAGAATTTCGTTGTTGATTTATTGGCTACTACTACTTCTAGACTTATTCCTCCTGAAGGTCTTTCTCCTGATACTTTCTCAATTGAATTAATATATAGACCTTCAATCCCTGATAACATCACCAATTGGAAAGTATTTGACGATGACCAACATATTTTGTACTTCTTAACAGCTCAAAATCCCTTCAGGGATTCAGCCATTGATGAAGATGATCATGACAAAGCCGTATTAGATCCCAATTTTCTTTCAAGCATGGTTCCTAAGTCAATCATTAACTTAGAAAGATACTACAACTTGCAGGATAAATTTAAGAACATAAGAACATAACTAACTACAAGACACATAGCTCTTCACTAAACTATCAACCTATAAACTTAGGAACCGAGCATAGTCCACAGCTGATTAATTTAGGGATTGGTTGTTCACTTAATGAGAAAAAAGCTTATACTAAATTGTGTAGGGATTTTAAGGATGTGTTTGAATGGACCTATGATGACCTGAAGACATTTGATACTAACATCGTGATCTAGCACAACATCCCTATGAAGCCAAATATCAAACCATATCAGCCGAAACTTAGGGAAATGCATCCTAGTTTAGAACCATCTGTGAAGAAAGAACTGGAAAAACTATTGACAACAAAAATAATATTCCATGTAAGGCACACACAATGGATTGCCAATCTAGTCCATGTTCGTAAAAATAATGGGGAAATTAGACTCTGTGTGGATTTCAGAAATCTGAACAAAGCATTTGAAAAGGATAACTACCTTGTTCCTCCTATGGAACAGATTTTGCAGAGAGTTGCATGTGCTGAAATGTTTTCTTTGTTAGATGGTTTTTCTGGATACAATCAAGTATTGTCCACACCTTTCGATCAACTTAAAACTACTTTTAGAACACCTTGGGGCACGTTTACTTATAGGAAAATTACTTTTGGGTTAATAAATGCAAGTGATACTTTTAAGAGGGCCATGGACATAGATTTCAGAGGCCTAATGCATATATCAGTAGTTGTTTATATTGATGACATAACTATCTATTTCAATAAGAGACATGACCATCTGTTTGCTTTGAAACAGGTTTTTGAAGGGTGTCACAAGTACGGTATCTTTGAACCCAAAGAAGTGTAGTTTTGCAGTTATAGAAGGAAATATTTTTGGGTTTATAGTGTCTAAACACGGTATGATCATTGACTCTAAAAGAACACACACAATGTAATATCCCTTTTTCAAATTTTATTAAAATGCCCAATTTTCCACTTTTTTCCCAATTTCGACCTTTGACTAGTTTTACTGTTTTGACCTCCAAATCAAGCCAAATGATCCCAAATCTTTTGTAGGAGTGTATGAATGGTATTTAGACTTGAATATAAAGTTCAGGGATGTTTTATGGCCCTCCAAATACTTCTGCAAACTTGATTTGTATTCTAATCAATATATGTAATTTTGACTAGTAATTTGTGCATCAAATCCCCCTCGGGTAACACTGCAAATGGCCTTCCAAATGCCTCCAAACTCCCACAAATTTATGAACAGAGGTATATAATGTGTTAAGTATGTTATTAAGGTCTCATATGCACCATTAATTTATTTTTAATACTGTTCTAACTCTCTCACATTCAACAGCAAAAACCCCCAATTCGACCCTTGGGGAAATGGCACTATTTCACCTCCCAATACAACTAAACTGAGTAAAAATGCTTCAAATGCTAAATTATAGTACATGAAACTTGTAGAAGACATCCATGGCAGTATATTTATCACAAATATATCAGAGAATCATCCATCCATTCGAAATAATCAACATTATAGTGTCATACATCAGTGCATTGGGGAAATGGACATTGTTTGCTCATTAATCAATAGTTTTGCATACAACAAGTGGGTATTTCGACCTGATACTTTCTGAATATGAATAACAGATCATATGAAGCTATTACAATCATAAATATTTAATGAGAAGCTCTCTCAAGAAGCACAAGTGCTCACCAAAAACGCCCTCCCTCAAGGAGCACAAATATGCCTTCAAAACTAGAAACGGTGGAGAGAAAGTGCTGCACTAAACCAAACCATGAAACTTCCTGTAGCTGCTACCTGCAAATACAAACTCCATTAAAGTACCATGAAATACCTGAGTGGCCTCTTCAAACACCAACTTGGATGGGAATCTTTCACCCTCGAAATTGGCTAAGGCAAGAAACTAGTCATCCACTAGCTCTCTCTTCACAAATGCAATTTTTCTCAAATCATCAAAAGCCATTCTCATACTTCATTTCTACATTTTATAACCAACATTAGCCTTCTAAGGGTCGAAATCCTCTCAATAGATTCAATAGATTTCCATTTAGGAATTATTCCACATTTGACACTTGTCTCCTAGTTCCAACCTTCCATCTTCTCCCAAATTCGATTTTGAGTCTCTTTGGCTTCTCCAACTCCCAAATTCGACTTCCTTGAGCCTATTTTTGGGGCTGACATGTCATAGTGGTCAGATGTCAGAGGTCAGGTCTGCAATTTGTCATAGTTGTCATAGATGCTCCATCATTGGTGTCATAGGGGCTAGGGAATCTAGCCCCAAGTGTCCACAAACTTCCACTTTGACTCTTTATCTTCCATGGAGGTTACCAATCCTTCCCAATTCGACCTAATATGCTCAATGACATGTGTTATGACTTACCAACTCACCCAAGAGTGTTCACATTCCCATTAATTCGAATTTGCAAAAGAGAGATACCATGTATTATGAAAAATCAAGCTAGTGTGGGTCCCACATCCTCCATATGTCTCCAAAACCATTTGTCACCTATGATTTCTCTTGAATTTCTTTATTCACTATATTTATTAAATACTTGAACCCTTCTAATGTCTAAACATCATTTATTTGCTTCCTTATTACCATTCCACATGTGCCCATCCAACCTAGGAAACTAGTAGGATTGATGGGATTGTCTTACTATGAAATTATTGGAATGGGGACATTACACACAATTACCAAAATCAGACTTCCATGTTCCAAGAAAACCATGTAGTCTTGTCTAGGTATGATTAATTTCGTCAGGAGTTTTGTGCCTAACTTTGCCCATATTGTTAAGCCTTTACAAGAATTGATAAAAAAGGATGTACAATTCAAGTGGTTTGACAGTCAAAGGAATTCTTTTGTCGAGATTAGGAAAGCTATTGCAGAAGCTCCTGCGTTAATGTCCCCTGATTTCACAAAGGATTTCATTCTTTACACATTTGCTACTAATTTTTCTTATGCTGGTGTGCTTACACATAAACAAGCTGAGGATATCGAACTCCCAATTTCTTTCATGAGTTCAACATTTAAAGGAGCTAAATTAAATTATTCCCGAATTGATAAACAAAATTATGCAGTTTATAAATCTGTTAAACATTTCAGGCCTTATCTTTTAAAATCTAAAACTAAAGTCATCGTGCCTTATGCAGCAATAAGAAATGTTTTGATTCAGAAGGAGATTGGAGAGAAACGCACCCTTTGGATGACTTCCCTACAGGAGTATGATTTAGAAATCAAACCTGCTAAAATTGTTAGAGGACAAGGTTTGTGTTTATTAGCTACTCAATCTAATGATCATGAGCAAGCAAAACTTGAATGGAATCAAGAGGAAGCTACATCTAAGGATACTGTAAATTTCATTTCTGCTCCAACATCTCAATGGTATGAAGATATTAGGTTTTTTCTTACACATCATTTTTCTCCTCAATCGCTAGCCTTCAAAGGACATAGAGATCTCAGAATAAAATTTGCACCTTATCAATTCATTGATGGAGTTCTTTTTCGAAAGAATTATAATGGAGTTTTTCTTAGGTGTCTAGAAAAAAATGAAACTGATAATGTTTTGTTGGAATTACATGCAAGACCTGCTGGAGGGCATTTCTCAGGAGAGACAACTGCACACAAAATTCTTAGGGCATGTTACTATTGGCCAACTCTGTTTAAGGATGCATATGCGTTTTCTAGAAAGTGTGACGCCTGTCAGAGATGCGCTGGTAAGGTTAAGAAACCTGCTTCCCCCCTACAACCAATCATTGTTCAGTTTCCCTTTCAGCAATGGGGTCTAGATTTTGTTGTTCCAATCACTCCTGCCTCTTCTTTGCAACATTGATACATCCTCACTACAACAGACTATTTCACTAGATGGGTAGAAGCAGTTCCCCTTCGGGTTTCCAACACCAGCCAAATGATATATTTTCTTGAGAGCAATATTGTCACTAGGTTTGGGGTCCCCGAGTCCCTGGTTTTTTACAAAGCCTCTTATTTTTCTTCAATCAATCTCACCCAGTGTGCCCTAGAGAAAGGGATTAAACTCAAGTATTCCGACAATTATTACCCACAGGAAAATGGATTGTCCGAGTCTTCTAACAAAAAATTGATTAATATATTGAAGAAGACTATAGTCACCCATCATAAAAACTGGCATACCCAAGTTTTCCATGCTCTCTGGGCAGACAGAGTTACTCCAAAAGCTATTGTTGGAAATTCCCCTTACTGCTTGGTCTATGGAAAGGAAGCCATTTTACCCTCAAACCTCTTACTCCCATCATTACATTTGGCTCAATCTTTCTTACAAGATGACTCTTCTCCTATTCAACACAGGATTGATTCATTACTTAAATTAGAGGAAGATAGGAAGAAATCCAAAAATAAACTATGCCAACATCAATAATTAGTCAAGAGATGGTTTGATGAAAAATATTGAACTGAAAGAGACTTCCAAATAGGGGATTTGGTCTTGAAATGGGACAAACAACACAAGGATAAAAACGATTACACAAAATTTCAACACTTGTGGCTGGGGTCATTCATTGTTATAGAAAAACTTGGCCCTAGCCCCGTTCGATTACAAACACTGGAGGGTTCCATAGTATCCTATCCATTCAATATCCAACTTTTGAAGAAGTATTTCATTTAAGATAAGCGTTTGCGTATCTGTACATAGGAGTGTTTTTGTTTTACTTTTTGTTTTCTTTTGATTTATTTTCTTTTTGTTTTATTTCAAAGCATCATGGCTATCAAACATTTGGTCAGCTGGTTTATTAGTCTATTTCAAAATCAATTGAGTTCGAAGTTTGGAAGAGCTATGGTAGCTTATACTTTATTCATTTTTTATGTGAGAATGTAGTTTCCATAAAATCGAGCAAGTAATCCATGCAGACCAATTAATTGGTATTTTCTTACTTGGACCACCATCTTAAATACCTCATTTGATCGTTAATCCATAGCAGTGATTTGGTTATCTTGTCATGTGTTCCATTAGTTCTTGGAAGCAAACTCTTTAGTCTGGTCAACCTTTCTAATATTCTGATTACCATATTAATCAACTTGGAATTACATAAAATTCATTTAAAGGATTGTAAGTTGTAATATAGGGGGTATTATCACAAGCCAGCCTATCATGTTCATGGATATTTGGTGGAATGAAATCTCCACATATTGTCATCAAGCTAGGGAGGTGGCTTTTAGGTTTTGCTGGAAGAATGGAAGATCCTATCACAAGTCGGTCCATTCATGATCTGTAGGTATCAATGATGACACTGCTAATATTTGGTCACCAAACCAATGTAGTGTCTTACAATTTACAATATAATATATATATATATATATATTTGATACTTTGTTGAACTCAAGGATAGGGGGACTTATAATAAGACATCCTGACCATGATCATGGGCTCTATTTTGGACTGAAATTATTGTTATACAGTTACCAAGCCATGGAAATTGCTTTTAGTCAAAAGCTCAAACTCAAGGGGTCTCTTGACATATCCAACTTGTTCAGTTTCCATGTGGGATTAGTGTATGACGTTGCCAAAATATGATCACCAAGTCAGGGAAATGCTCTTGTTTCAACAAAGTCTCATTTTTTTGTTTTCTTTTCCTTAAAAAAAAAACAAAAAGAGAGAAAAAAATGATGTTATATTTAAATAAAAGAATAAATGAATGAAGTTAGTAAATACATCAATAAATTAATAATAACTCAAGATAATTGATGATCTGGCGACCTGGAATTAGTAGAAGGTTTTTGCTAGACTTATTCTTAACTTCCCTCTCATGCTTGCATATTAGCACAATGAATACCATTTGCTTCTAGGTAACTTTTCTATTGAGTTCAATTTTATGTGGTTTGGACTAAGAAAGTACCAATTATTTATATATCAATTCTATTGATTCTAACATGTTTTGGGAAAACATTTTCAAGTTATTGTTTAACATACTTTTCATGATGACATGTTACTTCTCAAACTTTGGAAATTATTTTTACAAATATAACTATTTCTCCCAACTAGTCGCCATTTGTTGTAGGCACAATAGATCCCATTTTTGCTCATAAAAATGGGAGCCCCAGCTAAAACCGATTATGGTAATATACAATTTTTCCTATCTTTCTTATGGGGTTCCATGATTAGTTGTCCTTCATCCTTAATTCTGTGTGCTTTGAATTCAGTAAAAATCTAAAGTTACACTTGTTTTATGCATGTTTGTGAGTTGCAGAAAACCTTATTTTCCTCAAAATACAATGGTTCTGCAAACCCGCAATCCCAATGTGGATTGCGGGAACCCAAATTTTTTGAACTTTGGATTTCTTACTTCTGCATTTCCGCAACCTGCAATGTAGATTGCGGAAGTTGGAAACCATTTTTTTTAATAAAATCACTTCTTGGGTTTTTCATTTCCGCAACCCGCAATGCAGATTACGGAAGTCGGTGTTCGGGTACACAAGGTACTCCCAAAAGACCGAACACCTAGAGCAACCAATTCACACAAATAGATCACAGATCGATATACCGATGTTTTGATGTGGTTTAAACCCTCGAGAGGGAAACACTCCATGGCCCCAGCCAAATAGCTTCTACGGAGCAATTTATTATGCAAAGAAAGAAAGTTACAAATGAGCTTCTCATAATCGATCAACTAAACAATGACCCTCCATGATCTCTAAATAGAGATCATGGACCAATCGGGTGTTAAGCCATAGATCAAGGTTAGGTATGATCTAAGAGAAGTTGAGTCGTCGGATCATAGCATATCGTGACCGTCGAATTAAATATTTATAAATGCATACTAGTGCATACTAAAGAAACACATATTTCCTAATGGATATATTACGCAAGTTGATCTTAACTAACTCCTAAGTGTCTAAATATCCTAACACCCCCCCTTAAGAACAACTTGGGATAGGATTGAAGGACTTACAAGCATGACATTATTAGGAGAAGGAAGGAGGCATTAGAGCCTATCCCCCCTTAATGACACATTCCTGAACTCCTAACATAGATCGAAGTTTATAAAAAATTGCTTCTGTAAGAGACTTGGTGAAGATGTCTGCAACTTGATCATCTGTAGAACAAAAGAGCACTTCAAGAACGTGATCATGAATAAGATTTCTGATGAAGTGCATATTTAGCTCAATGTGTTTGTTGCGTTGATGTAGGACTGGATCTTTGGCAAGCTTGATGGCACTTTGATTGTCTCACCAAAGCGGAGTAGGTTGTTGCTGTTCGAATCCAAACTCTGAAAGGATCTGTCGAAGCCATAAAGCTTCCTTACTGGCATTAACTGCGGCTCAATATTCTTCCTCTGCTGAAGAAAGAGAAAGAGGTTGTTGTTTCTTACAAGCCCAAGTGATAGGTCCAGATCCCAGACTGAAAACATAACCTGCTGTAGACTTTCAATCATCAGGATCGTCGGCCCAATCTGAATCAGTGAAACCAACCAACAAAGGTTTCCCCCTTATACTATAATGAATCCCAAACTGAATTGTACCTCGAAAATATCAAAGTATTATTTTAGCTTCTTTACAGTGACTTTCATGAGGTGTTTGCATATAATGGGAAACACAACCAACGACAAAGGAAAAGTCAGGACGAGAATGAGTCAAGTATAAGAGACTACCAACAAGATGACGATACAAGGTGGCATCTACTTCAGGTGAAGTACAAGTGGAAAAAAGTATGACTCCATACTGGAAGGGAGAAGGGGCTAATGTACAATCTTCCATGTGAAAGCGACGAAGAAGGTACAAGATCCCAAGTATTGTTCTCCATTAAGGAACGATATTCTTCATCCATAGCTACATCCCAATCTAGATTTCTTGAAGCTTTTGCAAAGGTTTCTGGATCATGATTCTCGAAAACTTGAGCCAAAAGAGAAGAGGCTCATTGAAACTGAGAACGTGTTCGACGTTGATCTCTAGGATCACCGACAAGATCACCAGCTGCTTCACATGTTGAACGGACCCATTAAGGAAGCACCTGTGCTGGTGCAACTCGAGGAACATGAGCAGGTGGAGGTGGATTTTCATCCTCACTGTCATCATCAGAAACTGGAGTTGGAAACCTATCAAGGAAGTTGGAAGAAGAAGAACATGGGACAATCGTCGAATCAGGATCGTGGGCCAAAGATGGCACAATCGCCGAGTTAGGCTCGCAGGCCAAGAGATTTTCATCAAATTTAACATCTCTTCTATTGATTACATCATGAGAATGTGGTTGAAGAAGTCTATAACCTTTTACATCTTCAGAATATCCAACAAATATGCACTTTTCACTTTTAGGCTGCAATGCTTTCCATTTTTCATCCGGAATGTGAGCCCATGCTTCACTACCAAACACACGGAAGTGACTTACATCTGGTTTAATTTTACTCCATGCTTCTTCCGATGTGATACCTTGTAATTCTTTAGTGGGGGTGCGATTAACTATGTAATTGGCACAATTAATGGCTTCAGCCCAAAATTGAATATTTAGTCCCTTAGATTGGATCATACAATTAGCCATTTCTTTTAAAGTGCGGTTCTTCTGTTCAGCTACACCATTTTGTTGTGGTGTATATGGAATAGTGTGTTGTTGTTGGATTCCTTGTTCAGTGTAGAAAGTAGTGAAATTTTTGTTAACATATTCCCCTCCATTGTCAGATCTTAACTTAATAATTTGATGACCAGATTGTTTTTCAACAAGGGTCTTGTAGGCCAAGAACATGTTAAATACTTTGCTCTTAATTTTTAGGAAATAAACCCAAGTGCGTCTGGTGTAATCATCAATGAAAGTTAAGAAATATTTGAAACCAGAAAAGGAAGCAGATGGAAGAGGACCACACAAGTCACTATGCACAAGCTCCAAGGGAACCGAGGCATGCCAAGAGGCACGTTTGTCAAAACTGTCTCAATGATGTTTTTCGAGTACACAACCGTAACAAACACCATCCGTGCAAGATACCATCAGAAGACCTGTCACCATATTGTCTTTACATAGTTGTTGCAATGAGCGATAATTTAAGTGACCAAATCGCTCATGCTAAAGTTTGCTCAAGTTATCACTATGAGCAACAAAAACTAAAGGAAAAGGTGATGACCCAAAGTTGTTAAAATTGTACAACCTGGTAATATCATCAACCATTCTGTGTTCGGATATCCACATCATCGTTTTCAGGATCTTGCATGCAATTAGGGTTTGCATGCAAATTCTAGGGTTTGCATGCACTTTGCATGCATCCCAGTCACCAGGTTGATGCCTCCAGCACCTTAGCCACCTTTTTCTAGCACCTGGGAGCCACTTAATTCAGTTCTTTAGCCCTCCTAGTCTGAAAGGTGCCCACTTCTCACCTACTGCCAGAGAAGGGTGCACTTCCTCACCTACCACTGCAGTTCCACTTCAATTACATTCAGTTAGCTCTGATTCTCCCTAATTTGAGGCTAGTTTCACTCCCGACTGACTGTTTCACTTTCGTTGGACCTCCAGTTTGACTAGATGACTTGTTCTGACTTCAGTTAGTCTCCCATGCGCCCCCCACTGAGCCTCCTTCCCTTAATCAGTGCTACACACTTCAGTTACACTTGTTACACTCAGTTAGACTCAGATTGACACCTGGATGACTGGTTCTTGTGCATTGATGAGCACCACCGATTGATGATGAGGACTCCTAGTTGGAGTCAAACTACTCCATTGAGTGATTCGAATGGCCTACTTAGTCAATTCGAATTGCTCACTCATATGAGTCAGATTGTATTCTATTGTAATTCATTCACCCTTTCTGGGATATTGAGCACTGCTGCATGTTTTGCACAGTTTTGCACCATATTTTCTATGTTCATCTGTTGTGATTGATTTACTTGTTCATTAGATCTGCTGTGACTAATTTTACATGGTATCATAGCCATGGCAGGGACAAGATTTATTTTCTACAGGTGTTCTACATGAAGAGAGAGCAATCTTTGCTCACCAATATATTTCAGCAGCGGCATGCAAAATATCATGTCCATTCGCTCATGTGCATGCAAGGCTGAAAACATAGTGTTTGTTTGTGTGTGATTTACAGGTTTCTTACTTCCTCCATGTGCATTCGCTAATGCAAAGATGGAGACTTCATCTTCACAAAATATTCTTACTCCATTCAACTATGATGAATGGAAACCAAAGATGATTGCATTCTTGAAGAGACAATGTCTTTTTGATATGTGCATTGGTAATACAAGAGATTTTGATTCTAATGAAGAGGAGAATGATTGGCTCAATGATTATGACAGAGATTTTGGAGAAATATGTCTTGCTATGTCTCCTTGTATGCGCTACCTTAGTAAGACTGCTGAAAATCCAAGTGATCTATGGGTCCAACTTGACAGAGAATTTGGAAAGCAGGAAGAAGAGGATCATGCTAGCCTTTTGGAGAACAAGCCCAGTGAGATCTCCTTATGTGTTCTTTCCTATCATGTGTTGGCCTCAACAATTGTTCAAGATGAAGAAGAAACTGTAGATTCAACACTCATTCTCTCAATGTCTTCTATTTCAAATTCTGAGCAAGATAAACCAGCTCATACTCTAGATTCCGAAGAGGTTCATGAATCCTCTCTTTCACATGAGTTTGCCGGCATGCAGAATAATGATCTACTTGAAGTTTTGGAGGTAAAATCTGATTTTGGAGGTGAAGCATTCGCCCTCCTTGATTGCATGCTTCCTATAGACTTATGTTCTATCATTTGCAAAGTTTCTCAGATTTTTAATGAAGATGAAGAGCACTACCATTCGCTTGAGTTTAATTCTCATGCAATTTTTGCTAATCTTGGTTTTGATCTCACCACTGTTGGTTCAAAGGAGATCTCAAGAAACCATTTGTCAAATATTGGAGAAGATTTAACTTCTACTAATAAGAAGTTCAAGTTTCAAGATCTATTTGATCCGATTGGAGCTATTCCTACCTCACTTGGTTTGAATCACAGATTCCAGGATCATCCTCATATTTTCAGATTTGTTCTCACCATTTTCGGTATGAAGAGCAAGTTCATAAAGTTTCCACACTCGCTTGCATCCAGTGATGGATAATTCAAGCACATGTTTTTGGAGCATAATCCGTTTACTCCCAAGAGTAAGATACCTCCAGACATATCTATTTGAGTTTGGAGCAGTTAAATCTTTTGGTGTGTTACAGTTCACTTTGAGGGGGGGTATTTTTCCCATGAGGTTTTCCCCATTTGCTCGGTTTATTTACTGTTATTAGTTTGGATTATTATTGTATTGGGGTGACCTTTGGTCTTAGTTACCAGGGCCCCACATTATTTTTTGCACATCATAGTTTAGCTTGAGGGGGGGTGTTCGGATATCCACATCATCTTTTTCAGGATATTGCATGCAATTAGGGTTTGCATGCAAATTCTAGGGTTTGCATACACTTTGCATGCATCCCAGTCACTAGGTTGATGCCTCCAGCACCTTAGCCACCTTTTTCTAGCACCCGGGAGCCACTTACTTCAGTTCTTTAGCCCTCCTAGTCTGAAAGGCGCCCACTTCTCACCTATTTCCAGAGAAGGGCGCACTTCCTCACCTACCACTGCAGTTCCACTTCAGTTACATTCAGTTAGCTCCGATTCTCCCTAATTTGAGGTTAGTTTCACTCCCGACTGACTGTTTCACTTCCGTTGGACCTCCATTTTGACTAGATGACTTGTTCTGACTTCAGTTAGTCTCCCATGCGCCCCCCACTGAGCCTCCTTCCCTTAATCAATGCTACACACTTCAGTTACACTTTTTACACTCAGTTAGACTCAGATTGACACCTGGATGACTGGTTCTTGTCCATTGATGAGCACCACCGATTGATGATGAGGACTCCTAGTTGGAGTCAAGCTACTCCATTCAGTGATTCGAATGGCCTACTTAGTCAATTCGAATTGCTCACTCATATGAGTCAGATTGTATTCTATTGTAATTCATTCACCCTTTCTGGGATATTGAGCACTGCTGCATGTTTTGCACAGTTTTGCACCATATTTTCTATGTTCATCTGTTGTGATTGATTTACTTGTTCATTAGATCTGCTGTGACTAATTTTACATTCTGATAGCTAGGACCTGTTGAGGATCTTTAAAATACTTGATTACAACTTGGTGAGGTGTAAATGCCACAGTTTTACCTTCACCAAAATGAGTGATTTGACAGACTGATAACAAATTGCAGGAAATTGTTGGAACACATAGTACATTACTGAAATTACCATTATCTACTGGAAGTTTTCCAGCTCCTACAACACTTAGAGATATATCATCACCAACAAATATTTGTTTGGTGTTACATTCATGCATAAAAGAAAAGATGGCTTGATCCTTAGCCATATGATAAGATGCTCCAGAATCAATGAACCATTCATTTGAAGTAGAAGAAGAAGATGCATTATAAGAATAACTATAAGAAAAAAGTGCATGTCCATGAGATGCGGATTCTGAAGGTGAATTTAGGCTGATGTGGTGCTTCTTCATTATTGCTTCCAAGGCTGCCATCTTCTTGAAACACTTAGATTCATCATGATTATCTTTCCCGAAATAGTTGCAATGACGCTCAGTCTTCTTGCCTTTTGGCTTGGATCCTTTGTCATTTTTTAAAGAAGGAGCTGACTGAGAGGGTTTGGAACCCTTGTTTGACTTATTATTGCAAAAATTTTGTTTCTTGGGAGGCTTGGACTTTTCTTTCTGTTGGGACAATAAGGCTTTCCCAGATGTATCTACATTGTTAATTATTTCAAGATGGATGAACTTATCTTGCTCTCTAATCAAGGAATCACAAAAAGATTCAAGACTAGGCTCTTGATAGTTAGCTGCATTCAAGGATTCTTTCATGGAGTAAAATGTAGATACAAAAACAGAATATGCAGGTCCAAGTTTGGAAAGAATATGATAAATGCATTGTTTGTTTTCTCTCTTAATCTTGCATTCTTCACATAAGAGTTTAAGAGTTTTGTACTTAGCTAAATAATCTTGTATGCATGAAAAATTACTTGGATTTAAAGAAATTAACTCATTTTCGAGTTGGTGACCTCGAATTTCATTGTGTTTACCAAACATAGATTCCAACTTGTCCCAAGCAGCATTAAGTTCATCAATTCCAGATATGTGGAATCGCAAATCAGTAGAGATTGACATCGCAATCAATCCACGAGATTTGTCACATCTATTTGCTCATTTTATTTTCTTATCATCATCAGTGGGTTTTGTTTCTTTTCCTGAGATAATTGTTAAAAGTCCCCTACTTCATAGAACATCCTCCATATGATATTTCCATGAGAAATAGTTGGAACTAGTAAGTATAATATCACAAGGGGCAGTTATACTACAAATTCATGGCTATAAAAACATAAACCAATAGTCTGAATGCGAAGAGCTTGAAAAAATAGGCAGTTTAAAAAAAAACGGCACAAAACATTGACTCCGTATGATGAAGTTATGCTTGAACAAAGAAAAAGTTGAAGATGTCCCCAATAGTGACGTGGCAGATAGAGAATGACCAAGTAAAAAAAAGGACCCCCCTCTTCCCAAAATGAATCTTTGGCAATCACTTTACAAGAAAGTTGCTTTAAGTGAATCACTTTTGTAAAATAAGTGATTTCACTTCTACAATGATGTTACTTTAAATAGTGCAACAATAAAAATGAACTTAAGTGACTCACTTTTTATTTTTATTTTTTATTATTTAAGTGAGATGCACTTTTACAATAAAGTAACTTGAAAATAGAAATTGCATGCAATTTTTCTTTTAAAAGTAACTTCTTAAGACTTGAACTCGATACCTATTAAGGAATAAAGCAACTTTGAACCAAGTGAGCTAGATTAAAAGGTATCTAAAATATGGGAAGGAGGAAGTGGGGTTTTTTTTTTTTTACTCTTCTTGCTCGGTTTTCGTGCTTGCCTTTTTTCCTGCAAATCAGACCATAAACCAAAACAAAAAAAACTTTTCCACGCTTATCGGGTTAGATCTCGTTAGCTTACCCGGAAAGTCTACGTTTTCTCTCTGTTTTTTATTTTCCGAGATCGCATAAGGTGCATGGCAAAGAGCATACGCAGTCGAGAAAAACCCTTTCCCTTTCTGTTTCTGATTCGCCAAGATAGCACAAGGTGCACAACAAAGAGCATACGCAGACAGGGAAAGCAACAATCCGAAACTAAAAAAATGTAATAATAACATATGATAATTTTTTTAAAACAAAAATAAAAAAGCGTCACTGTAACATTATACCTTTAGATCTGATGATATACGCATTTTTGAAGCAACCGAAAACCGTTTTTGATCAAACGAAAACTATTTCCCAATGGAAACGGTGCTCCGGATGCAATGGAACACCTCCCATGGCCCAGAAATGCATAGAAATACCATAACCAGAAACCCCTACAAATTTCGGCAATAACAGTTCAACATCTAGATCATAACCGAAAGCGGCTCTTCATAAAAGCTCTGATACCATGTTCAGGTACATAGGGTACTCCCAAAATACTGAACACCTAGAAAAACCACTTCACACAAACAAATCACAGATCGATACACTGATGTTTTGATGTGGTTTAAACCCTCGAGAGGGAAACACTCCACGACCTCGGCCAAATAGCTTCTACGGAGCAATTTATTATGCAAAGAAAGAAAGTTACAAATGAGCTTCTCATAATCGATCAACTAAACAATGACCCTCCATGATCTTTAAATAGAGATCATGGACCAATCAGGTGTTAAACCATAGATCAAGGTTAGGTATGATCTAAGAAAAGTTGAGCCATCGGATTAAATATTTACAAATGCATACTAATGCATACTAAAGAAACACATATTTCCGAACGGATGTATTACACAAGTTGATCTTAACTAACTCCTAAGTGTCTAAATATCCTAACAGTCGGAAACCATTTTTTTAATAAAACCACTTTTTTGGTTTTGCATTTCCGCAACCTGTAATGCAGATTGTGGAAGTCATAAACAATTTTTCAATAAAATCACTTTTTCGGTTCCGCATTTCCGAAACCCGCAATGTGGAATGCGGAAGTCGGAAACCAAATTGAAAAATAAGTTTGGATCATTTTTTCCGATTCCACAAATAATTTGCGGATTGCGGACATCAAAATTTCCTTTAAACATTTCCGCAAATTTTGCATCCCCGCAACCCACAATGCGGATTGCGGGAAGATTGATTTTTTCCATATTTCGAATGTTACGCATTTCTGACTTCGGATTGTGGATTGCAGAAACTATAAATTTAATAATTTGCAAAAGGTGCTTCCGTATTCCCGCAACCCGTAATGCAGATTGCGGGAGGCTCAAATCATATAATTCAAAAAAACGCTTTCGCAATTCCATTTTCTGCTTTTTCTTGTTTTGATCATGGTCGTCAATTGGTTTCAGATCTACGATTCTGTTTTAATCTCACCAATAAGAATTTTGGGGTTAAATACACTAAGTAAATTTTTTTTAACCATTTTTCACTCTGCAAATTTTACCTTATACACGCGAATTTCTCTACGAATTGCACCCTGCTACCAGTTTTACTTTCTCCATCAATTCACGGGTAAGTGTCTTTGTTCTTCAATGATTACATGCTTGATAATTGCAATTTGAGTTTGTTTTTCCTTTTATTGAAATCTCTTTTGGTTATTTTTATCAGAAAAATAAATAAATAAACCTTATCTTTCAATCATGTCGAATAACACCAGGTCTAAATGTTAATTTTTTAGCATTAATTCGATATACTCTAGGATATTTAGTGAGAGAATAACATGTATAGCATATCAATTATAACAATGCATATCAATCACACCAAGCAATCACATGAGACAATAGACACATAGAGTTTCACTGGGGAAAACCATAAAGGTGAAAAACCCCATAAAGGTCTCAATGATTACATGCTTGATAATTGCAATTTGAGTTTGTTTTTCCTTTTATTGAAATCTCTTTTGGTTATTTTTATCAAAAAAAAAAACCAGGTCTAAATGTTAAAAAACCTTATCTTTCAATCATGTCGAATAACACCAGGTCTAAATGTTAATTTTTTAGCATTAATTCGATATACTCTAGGATATTTAGTGAGAGAATAACATGTATAGCATATCAAGTATAACAATGCATATCAATCACACCAAGCAATCACATGAGACAATAGACACATAGAGTTTCACTGGGGAAAACCATAAAGGTGAAAAACCCCACCACTTCCTCAAAGATAGAGAGAACAATGATACAACCAAAGTACAAGATATAGTCTTCTCCTAACAGCTGATCCTCCTCACATGTGTACCACTTTCCGAGTGATGGAAGAGTGAGTAAGTGAATGAATCAAATAGAGATCTCCCGATCTCTATTTATACATGTCCTGTCCTGCCCAATAAACCAGTGGAGTCAACTTCTCTAACTTAGCCTAATAACCTATGGTTAACTTAATCAAGGTTGACCCCACACATGGTGGTCTAATAACCCATCGGCAAGTTACGAAACTTGCAGCACTTGTCAATACAAATGACGACACTTCCATATAGAGGAATAATAACATCTCTATAGGAGTACAATATACATAGATGAAAATACATAGGTGAAATACATTCTGAAATTATATATACATCAACACTCCCTCTTAACTAGGAAGGTATTTCTTGACACGGATTTGCTAGCACAAGTCTTCTTCTCTAAATCATCATCACTGGATCATCGTCATCGAATCATCGTCACTGCTGCTATCTCAATCAATATCCAATCTACTCATCATAGGAAGTTCTACAGAGCCAATCCTTTTTCATACTGGATGTAGGCCCACCACTTGTAGGTCTTCATCATCACTGGCCATACTGTGGAATCCTCAGGACTAATTACGTGCATCAACAAAACCTCGAAAGAGCATCCCAGTATTGATTACGAGCTTACTGCTCAACGTATCAGATCTCCCAGGATCTTTTACATGTTGACCTTCACAAAACCTACTCAGAGCATCCCAGGATATTACGAGCACACTGCTCTACCTGTCTGGATCTCGATGGTGCATCCTAGGCTGTTATGAGCACACCGCTCTACCTGTCTGGATTTTAAAGGATCTTTTCTATGTGAACTTTCGCAAAACCTACTCAGAGCATCCCATGATGTTATGAGCACACCACTCTACCTGTCTGGATCTCGATAGAGCATCACAGGATTTTACGAGCACACCGCTCTACCTGTCTGGATTTTAAAGGATCTTTTCTATGCGAAACCGTAGCAAAACCTACTCAGAGCATCCCAGGATGTTATGAGCACACCGCTCTACCTGTCTGGATCTCGATAGAGCATCCCAAGATGTTACGAGCACACCACTCTACCTGTATGGATTTTAAAGGATCTTTTCTATGCTACCTGCACAACCTATCCACGACCACATATTATCAACCCAATACTCACCATACATCATCCTGATGTAAATCATCACATGATCAACCTGATCATCATCATAGCATCAACCTTATGCGTATCATCTGGAGCAATATCCTAAAGCTCATCATCTATGATCATCCTAATCAAACAGTATATCCATCTGATGCATACAAAGTATCTACCTGATACATATCATCATACATGATCTACCTGATCATACAAATGCATACATCTGATATACATAATGCATCCACCTGATACATACATAAGTACACGATCTACCTAATCATACAATGCATCCACTTGATATATACATAAGTACATGATCTACCTGATCATACAATGCATCCACCTGATATATACATAAGTACATGATCTACCTGATCATACAATGCATCCCCCTGATATATATACAAAAAATACATGATCCACATGATCTACAATGTATCCACCCGGTACATATACAAAAAATACATGATCCACCTGATCATATCAAGCATCCAACATGATGCGTACACAAATATATCAAGCATCAAACATGATGCGTATACAAATATATCAAGCATCCAACATGATGTATATACAAATACATGATCAAATTGATCAAAGCATCCAACTGATGCATATACAAAGCAATAACTAGAGCATCGTCCTGATGCTCATCATCCAGCGCTTACATCCACAGTCATGGAAAGGATCCTCCTCTCACCATGCTCGGAATGGCTCCTGCAAATGTGTCCATCACTTCTTCCTTGAAGTGTCGTCAATCTGAAGAACACCAAGCCTCTCTCTGAAGTATTCAAACTTCACTCTGGCTAGTGGTTTCGTCAACACATCTACAACTTGCTCATCTGTAGCAACATACAGGAGCTTCAAGGCTCCTCTCTACACCATATCCCTGATATAGTTATATTTGATATCAATGTGCTTTGACCTGTTGTGGCACACCGGGTGTTAAATTTTCAGAATTTACTTCAATTTGATATAGGATCTTAACTGAGAGAACAACATGTACAGCATATCTACAGCATATCAATCATGGAGACAATAATGCAAGCACACAAGAGACACAAAGATTTACTTGGGGAAAACCATAAAGGTGAAAACCCCAATAACTTCCTCAGAGATAGATAGAGCAACGATACAACCAAGAGATAGACATATCCTAGTAGCAGATCCTCCTCCTCCATAAGTGCGCCACTCCTCCTTGAGTGCATGAGTGAGAAGTGAGTGATCAAATAGAGTGCCTCCCGCACTCTATTTATACTTGACTTGACTTGCCTTTTACATAAATCATGTAAGCTCGAACTTAACCACATAACATAATGCTGACTGGGACGACCCCCAATAGGGTGGTCTAATAACCCTTTGACCCACATGGCCGACCCCCAATAGGGTGATCTAATAACCCTTTGACCCACATGACTTATACAGGACCAACCCCAACAAGGTGGTCTAATAACCCATCAAGTATAAGTTATGACATTTACAATATAAATGATGACACTTCCGTATAGAGGAATAATACCATCTCTATGGGAGTACATACAACATACATATATGAAATACATTCTGAAGTTACATATACATCAACACTCCCTCTTAACTAGGAAGGTATTTCTCAGCACAGGTCTTCTAGCACAAGTCATCTTCTCTGGATCATTGTCATCGATGCATCGTCATCATCATCATCACTGCTGCTGCTATCTCAATCAATCTCTGAATCTACTCATCATAGGAAGTTCTACAGAGCCGATCCTTTTTCATACTGGATGTAGGCCCACCACCTACAGGTCTTCGTCATCACTGGCCATACTGTGGAATTCTCAGGACTTATTACGTGCATCACAAAAACTGGCTGCAACATCCCAGGCTATTACGAGCACACAACTCTACCTGTAGGATCTCCCAGGAGCACATTACATGTGACCCATCACAAAACCTGGCTGAAGCATCCCAGGCTGTTACGAGCACACAGCTCTACCTGTCGGATCTACTAGGAGCACATTACATGTGATCTCACTACAAAACCTGTCTAAAGCATCCTAGGCTATTACGAGCACACGGCTCTACCTGTCGGATCTCCCAGGAGCACATTACATGTGGTCCACCATAAAACCTGGCTGAATCATCTGAGGCCTTTTTCATCCTGTCCAGATCTCCCAGGAGAAAATTACATGTGGCCATGGAAAAACCTAGCTGAAGCATCTGAGGCCTTTTTCATCCTGTTTAGATCTCCCAGGAGAAAATTACATGCCATAGGACAAAACCTCGAAAGAGCATCTGCCAGATATCCCAGGGCACCAAATTACATGCCATAGGCAAAACCTCGAAAGACTATCTGCAGATCTCCCAGGGCACAAATTATATGTCCTCCCAAGCAAAACCTCGAAAGAGCATTTGCCAGATGTCCCAGGGCACCGAATTACATGCCATAGGAAAAACCTCGAAAGACCATCTGCAAATCTCCCAGGGCACAAATTACATGCTTACCTGCACAACCTGATCCACGGCCACAAAGTATCATCTGATACTCATCATACATCATCCTGATGTACACATGATCACCTTGATCATCACCACTGCAACATCCTGCTGCATGTCATCTGGAGAAGCTCGTCATCCACGATTATCCTGATCATACATAGTGTATCCACCTGATACATAGATACATGATCCACACAATGTATCCATCAAAATACATGATCTACTTGATCATATCTAATACATATCAATATACATGTTCTACCTAATCATACAATGTATCCACCTGATACATATACAGATACATGGTCCAAGCATCCAACATGATGCATATACAAAATACATACACATGATCTAACCGATCATATCCAGCATCCAACATGATGCGTACATACATATAAATGATCCAATTGATCATATCCAGCATCCAACATGATGCATACATACATACATAAAAATGATCCAACTGATCATATCCAACAGAAACCAGAACATCATCCTGATGCTCATCATCCTGATGCTCATCATCCAGCGCTTACATCCACAGCCATGTGAAGGATCCTCCTTTCAACATGCTTGGAATGGATTCAGCAGATGTGTCCATCACTTCTTCCTCAAAGTGTCCTCGATCTGAATAACGCCAAGCCTCTCTCTAAAGTACTCGAAATTCACCCTGGCTAGTGGCTTCGTCAGCACATCTGCAATCTGCTCGTCCGTCGCAACATACAGGAGCTTCACAGCTCCTCTCTGCACCATATCCCTGATATAGTGATATTTGATCTCTATGTGTTTCGACCTGTCATGAAACACTGGGTTCTCGGACAGCTTCACACAACTTTGGTTATCACAGAAGATACCAGTAGCCTCCAACAGGAGATCAAATAACTCAGACAGTAGCTTCCGTAGCCATACTGCCTCACAACTAGCTGAACAGGCTACAACATACTCTGCCTCAGCTGTACTTAGTGCTACGTAGGACTGCTTCCTGCTAAACCAAGAGATCACACCTGATCCCGTACTGAAGTAGCACCCAGATGTGCTCTTCCTATCTGCAGCACTGCCAGCCCAATCTGAATCATAATTAAACCTGTAGGTTAAACTTTTGATTTGCTTCATACTTGAGTCCATAATCCACTGTACCCTTCAGGTACCTCAGAACATGCTTTACAGCAACCAGGTGAACACTCCTCGGATCCGTCAGGAACTAACTCAATGTGTTCGCTGCAAGGCAAATATCTGGTCTCGTGTTCTTCAGGTACATCAAGGACACAATCATCTGACGATACATAGTGATATCAATCGGCTCAGATGAAGCATCACACAGATGCTTCAGGTTCGATGCCATAGGTGTGGCCATAGCCTTGCATTCCATCATCCCAAACCTCTTCAGGATCTCTACTGCATACTTCCCTTGTCCAAGGAAGATTGCATCACTCTGCCACACCTCCATGCCAAAAACAAATAGTGCATCATACCCAAGTTTTTGCACATATATGACTCCCTGTCATGTGTCTCAAAACCAAGTGGCTGCTCCACATACACTTCTTCTTCAACTACACCATTCAAAAAAGCTGTCTTGAATCCATTTGGTGTATCTTCTATTTCATCACTTTTATATTTCTCTATGCTGCCATCTGCAGCATGCTTGATCTTGATAGATCCATATGGAAGTCATAACAAACTTCCCTTCAGGTCTTGTGACTACGTCCCAAACATCATTCTTCATGATCGATGGATCATGGCATTCCATTTCTTCATCCCAGATCCTGGGAACTTCAATATCTTCAATAGATATCTTTGTTGCTGGAACAAATGTTGTAGTCCTTTTGTAGGTGAAGATATACGGTCTTTCCTACAAAACAGGTTAAATTGCATGATTAGAAACATCTCATAATTTTCAGATCCAATTCTTACACATAAAGAAATATGTCATACAGTCATGCAATTACCTTAGCCAATGCTTCAATACAACATTTATCCATATCCTGTAACTTTCTAGATGCCTTCCAATCTCTACCAGAACATTGTTAAGAGTGTGCACAACTCCCAACATGTCAGCAAAGAGGTTTCATTCTAGATAAGTAGCAATGGAATGTTGTACAGTGCCATAGGCCACTTACCCATGCATATTAGTAGTATACTGTTCATCAATGCAATTATTCTAATATGCATAATACACAACCTAATTCTAGGAACATCAGTATATACATTATTGAACAGTATTATTTAAGAAATGACAATTCAAATACTTATCTTTGTTTGTTTATTGGGTGGACTCCCTCTGAGTCTTTGCTTCCTTGCAGGAGCTACTGGAGTCCTAATCTGAAGTAGCTTCTTGTACACCTTTCTGTTGTGGAATGTAGAGAGATGGTCAACTCCCTCTGAATATTTGCATCCTTGCATAAACCACTGAAGTGTACTCCCTCTTGATCTTTGCTTCCTAGATTACCTGTTCTTGAACTCATATTCATCCTTGGTCCCTATACATGCTTATTAGTATCATGATTGTGTTATCCTTGTGATCTCATATAAATCATACATTCATTAATATACTATTAAAACACAATAATCTCAAGCATGTATAGTCATGATCCTTTCAAACAGAAATAATAAGCATTAGCATTCAAGGTTTATGTAGGATTCTTATGGTTAGTCAAATCATAAGAAACATAACATGTCTAAACCTATAATTACTCAAACCTATGACTCTTCGGGTTAGTCATATCATTAATTAAGGTAAGACACATAATATGCATATACCCATGATTATTCAAACTTATGACTTCATGAATAATCATTATCAACAACACAACAGTATAAGATCATAACCCAAGGTAGGATTCTAGCTTGATATAGGAAAAACATACCTGGATTAGCATGCTAGCTAGTTATGTCTAACATACCCATATAATGTCTTTTGGTTCTCTTCAGTGACTTGTGCTAGTAACCTGCATGTCTCATAAGTTAACCATTGTAGAAACAAGTTATACATACCTCGAGAGTAGATCTTCTATGTGATCCATGACAATGGATGAATCCTTGTCTTCATGTCACCATGATCATACATTCTTGAAGTAGAATATGATTTGTCTTTCTTGGTGTACCTTTTTTGTGTTAGTAGACAACATAAACCTCATACAACACCATAATGCATTAGTACAATCATAAGTGTCAACACCCTAACCAATGAATATCTTCTATCATTCATTCATAATTTTGTTAAGGTGATACGGAAAATCTAAAATCAAGATTGTACTAACCGTAATAACATGAAGACAAACATACCATAAACTTAATCATGAACAAATATCGAAACATACCTCGATGAGTCATACCTGTCGAGATCACTTGTAATATTCTTATGTAAGGCCTTAGCCTCATCTCCCTTTGAAACAGGAACTTCTTTAGTTATGCAGGTGACCAATCCATCTTCATCTAGGATTAACCCAATCCACTTGATTTGCAAGAACTGGAACTGGAGCTGGATATGGGTTTGTTAGAGAAACCCCAAAAATTCAAACTTTGAATTTCAAACTTCAGAAAGGATAGAAATATGTGTCTTGATTAGTTGATCAAGCTGGTATATTCAGAATTTGAAAAATGCAAAGTTTGAATCCTCAATTTTGCCTTTGAAACTTCTGGATTCACTGGATGTGACCCTGAACTGGGGTTTGATGAAGCCCAATCTTCTACCCAATCAAAAGGTTTGATTCTAAGCTTCTATTTTTCTGAGGAGCTTCCAGCCGTGGCCACAGATTTCAAAAATTCCCATTTTTACAGAAGCCTTAATTTTCCACTTTTCTGATCAAAGTCCCGAACTAGGGTCTGATCATGCTCGGCCTTTTGCCCAACCAAAAATTCTGATCTTTGTCTCTAAATTTTTATTTTGATGAGTTGCATTCAGCCGTGGTCTCCGATTACAAAAATTCCAACTTTCTCCGAAGTCCTAAATTCCGGAAGCCATGAATGAAGGTACTAAAAAATAATTATGTTTTGACAGAAATATGTACCTGATTGTTTCTGGTGTACCTCTGAACTTTTAGATCCACAGGGTCTGAAAACATTTCCTAAGATATCCCGACCTGTTATCTTTCCATTCTGACAGTTCTTAGCTCAATTGGATTCTCTAAGAGAGAGTTATGCCAAGTGTCGCAACGTGACCGGTTTATGGCATAATACAGGAGAGCGAACTTGTACAGCATGCCACGTGTCACTGTTTCAATTTCGGCCTCTAAAAACTTTTCCTGAGATAGTACAGTCTGTGTACTACCTTTCACTTTTTATGAAATTTCATTTGGAGCTTCCTAGCCCAAGTTATGACCTTTTTCCCAAGGTCACCTGATTTTTACTCAGATCTGGAAGAGGCAGAAACCCTATATTGTACAGATCATAAATCACAAAGTACAAAGAATTAGAGGTTTTACTTTGGCGACAAGGTACATGGGGATTTAATATTCGACTTGTAAAGATTTTAGATCTGAAAACTTCGCCGAAACGGATTTATAGCGAAAGTGCTACGATGACTGGTTTTTGCTATATCAAGCCCTAGCATCGTAAGTGCAACAAGTGTCATACATGCCATATCATGCCTTCTTTCAGGATAGCTCTGATACCATGTTAAATTTTAAGAATTTACTTCAATTTGATCTAGGATATTAATTGAGAGAACAACATGTACAGCATATCTACAGCATATCAATCATGGAGACAATAATGCAAGCACACAAGAGACACAAAGATTTACTTGGGGAAAACCATAAAGGTGAAAAACCCCAATAACTTCCTCAGAGATAGATAGAGCAATGATAAAACCAAGAGATAGACATATCCTAGTAGCAGATCCTCCTCCTCCATAAGTGCGCCACTCCTCCTTGAGTGCATGAGTGAGAAGTGAGTGATCAAATAGAGTGCCTCCGACACTCTATTTATACCTTACTTGACTTGCCTTCTACATAAATCATGTAGGCTCGAACTTAACCACATAACATAATGCTGACTAGGCCGACCCCCAATAGGGTGGTCTAATAACCATTTGACCCACATGGCTGACCCCCAATAGGGTGGTCTAATAACCCTTTGACCCACATGACTTATACAGGGCCAACCCCAACAAGGTGCTCTAATAACCCATCAAGTATAAGTTACGACATTTACAATATAAATTATGACACTTCTGTATAGAGGAATAATACCATCTCTATGGGAGTACATACAAAATACATATATGAAATACATTCCGAAGTTACATATACATCAACACCGGGTTCTCAGACAATTTCACACAACTCTGGTTGTCACAAAAGATACCAGTAGCCTCCAGCGGGAGATCAAATAACTCAGACAATAGCTTCCGGAGCCATACTGCCTCATAACTAGCCGAACATGCTGCAACATACTTTGCGTTGGCTGTACTCAGTGCTACGCATGATTGCTTCCTTCTAAACCAAGAGATCACACCTGATCCCATGCTGAAGCAGCACCCATATGTGCTCTTCCTATCTACAACACTTCCTGCCCAATTTGAATCAACATAACCCTGCAGGTTGAACTTTTGATTCGCATCATACTTGAGCCCATAATCAATTGTACCCTTCAGGTATCTCAGAATATTCTTTACAACAACCAGGTGAACACCTCTGGGATCTGTCAAGAACTAGCTCAAAGTGTTCACTGCAAAGCAAATATCTGGTCTAGTGTTCTTCAGGTACATCAAGGACCCAATCATCTGATGATACAGAGTGACATCAAACGGATTAGATGAAGCATCACACAAAAGCTTCAGGTTTGATGCCATAGGTGTGTCCACGGCCTTGTAGTCCATCATCCCGAACCTCTTCAGGATCTCTATGTCATACTTCCCTTTCCCAAGGAAGATTCCATCTGCACTCTGCCACACCTCCATTCCTAGGAAATAGTGCATCATCCCCAAGTCCTTCATCTCGAACTTGGCAGCAAGCTTACTCTTGGTATCAACAATCAATCCATCCTCACCTGTTACAAACAGGTCATCCACATACAAGAGTAGTATCACAGGATTGCCTTCCTCAACCTTGTAGTAAAGGTTGGAATCTGCTTTACTCTTAGTAAATCCCAAACTGGATAGAAAGCTATCTATCCTACCATACCACTTCCTAGGAGCTTGCTTCAAGCCATACAAGGCTTTCTTCAACTTACATACATATGATTCCCTATCATGTGTCTCAAAACCAAGTGGCTTCTCCACATACACTTCCTCCTTGACTACACCATTCAAGAAAGCCGTCTTGACATCCATCTGGTGTATCTTCCATTTCATCACTACAGCTAGGGAAAGTACTGATCTAATGGAAGTGTATCTGGCCACAGGAGCAAAAGTCTCTTCATAATCAATCCCATTAGAGAAATTTTGAGGTCTAAAATGGGCTTCCTAAGGAAAATTATAAAGTAATAGTGGAAACATCATCATCACGTTTTTTCATGTATTTCTTATTTTTGGGGCAACGGGGTCCATCGAACGTATGCTGAGTGGGTACTCGTTGCATGCGGAATTGAATTCCCCATCCAACGGCTACTCCTGATCGAAATTTGAGTGAATATAGAGGCAGATAAGTTGAGAATACGAGTTGACGAAGTAGTTTTTTTCACTTTGACAATTTTAACTTTTTACCCTTTTACCCAAAAATGGTGATTCATCCCCCATGGTTGACATCATCATCTTGAATCCTATTGATTGATTTTTCTAGTACATTTCTTTTGTTTTGAGGCCCATTTTTTACCTCAAAATTTCTCTAATGCTTCTTTCTGGGAGAAGCCACGATCTACAAATCTTGCTTTGTATTTCTCTATGCTGCCATCTGCAGCATGATTGATCTTGTTGATCCACTTGGAAGTCACTACATACTTCTCTTCAAGTCTTGGGACTCCATCCCAAACATCGTTCTTCATGATCGACTGGTATTCATCGACCATGGCATCCTTCCATTCTTTCTTTTCCGTTGCTTCTTCATAACTAGAAGGTTCTTTGTTCATAATGTCACAGAGTAGGGCAACATAACTGCTATCTGATCTAGTCCTCTTTCTTTCAATGTGTTCTTCTTCTATATTTCCATATCTTTCTACATCTTGAATGAGCTCTCTAGCCCATGCAGGCTTCGTCTTCTAAGAGTTCTTCTCACGGGGTGGATCTACAGGTATTTGTGGATCTTCAACTTCACGATCTACTTCTGGAATTGCTTCATTCATGGTGGTGTCTTGGAATTTGTTTTCCTTTGGTTCTTCATGATCTTCAACAGGTGTCTTCCTTGACTTGATGAAAGCTGAGTTTTCATCAAATGTTACATCCCTGCTGACATCAATCTTCTTGAACCCTGGAAAGTATATTCTGTAAGCCTTCGAGCTTTCACTATACCCCACAAAGATACCCTTCTTTCCTGAAGAACCTAGCTTTGTACTCTTTTCCTTTGGAACATGTGTATATACTGGACAACCAAATATTCTAAGATGGCTGAGTTTAGGTTTCTTACCAGAAAAGACCTCTTCTGGTGTCTTATTGTCCAATATCTTGTGAGGTGTTCTGTTCTGCAAATATACAGCTGTCCCAACTGCTTCTGCCCAAAGATGCATAGGTAGATCATGGTCATGCAGCATTGCTCGTGCTACTTCCATGATAGTTCTATTCTTCCTTTCTGCAACTCCATTCTGTTGTGGATTGTAGGGAGCAATCAACTCCCTCTTAATCCCCGAATCACTGCATAACTTCTTGAAATCACCTGAAGTGAATTCTCCGCCATTGTCGAATCTGAATGTCTTGATCTTCTTATCAATTTGATTTTCCATCAAGACTTTGAATTCCTTGAACTTATCAAATACTTCATCTTTGTTCTTCAAGAAATAAACCCAAGTCTTCATAGAGAAATCATCAATGAAAGAAACATAGTATACATACCCACTCAAGGAACTGGATGACATCGAGCCGCATACATCAGAGTGGATAATCTCCAAGATTCCTTTTGCTTTGCTTTCACTGCTTGGAAATGCCTTCTTAATGTTCTTTCCTTTTGCACATCATTTGCAAACACCTTCATGCTTTGTCTTGATTTTAGGTAGACCTTCTACAGTTTTTCCTGCAATTGGTAGTGCTCTATAGTGCACATGTGCAAGCCTTCTATGCCAAAGTTCACTTCGCTCCATGGATTCATGTACCATGGCATGTTGAGGTTGTCCCTTCAATTTGTACAATCCTCCCTCTTTCTCTCCAATCACTACTGCATCATCTATAGTTTTACCCTTTCATCACATTAGGATTTGGCCATATACAAATGCAACCCTCATGCCTTTTGCATCCAATGCAGATATGGAGAGTAGGTTCTTCTTGAGCCCAGGTACATATAGAACATCTTTCATCTTCAAATACTTCCCAGTGTCTAGGTTGTAGGAGGTTTCACCACTTCCTTTGATACAATATTGATAGTCATCCCCAAGTTTCACCTTATGGGGTGACTCATGTTCATATAGATTTCAAAAGATTTTGTAAACCCAGTCATGTGTTTGGAAGCCCCACTGTCAATAAGCCAATCATTACAACCATGAGAGATAGTACCTGTGGGAGCAGAGATTAGAGCATATTCATCTTCACTTGATGAAGTATCACTTTCTTCCCTATCCTTCTTCTTAGGAGGTTCATCATCCTCAGCAGCATGAGCATGAAACCTCTTATTGTTGTACCTTTTCTTCTTGTTGAATTTGTTGTTGTTATCTTTCTTCTTCTTGGGACAATTTGAAGCAAAGTGTCCTACCTCATTGCAATCAAAACATCGAACATGAGAGAGATCTTTCTTCTTGTGATGAGAGTGAGAATGATTCTTGTTATGAGATCTCTCCCTCTTAAACTTGCTTCCCTTGGTGTGTGTTGTGATAGCTTGATCTTCATTCCCCATCTTTTCTTCTCGGGCCACAAGCCTTGCTTCTTCTTGTGAGCATTCCTCCCAAAGTCTACTAAATGAGATCAACTTCCTCCTTGCACAGATTCCCTGGATGAAGGAGTCTCATGACCTAGGCAGGTCATTCAATGTGGTCATGACAACTTCACCATTGTCCACTACTTCATCCACATCTTCAAGTTGTTCCTTGATCTGAGAGACCTTAGAGAAATAAGATTGAATGGTATCTCCATTCTAAAGCTTTACCCCTTTCAATTGATTCCACAGAGTCATGTTCTGATTTATGTTCTTTCCTTCAAACAGCTTGGTCAAAGAGTCAAACATTGCCTTGGGTGTCTTTAGAGATGACACATGTGGAATGAGATGGTCCTTGATAGAATCAGCAATGATCCTCTTTTCCCTGACCAAGTTCTTCTTGTGAAGAGCCGTAGCCTCTTCTTCCTCTGGGACAGGAACCTCTTCACTTATATAAGTGTCCAACTCATTTTCTTCCAGGATTAACCCAATCCTATACTTCCATGCTTGGAATTTATCAGCTCCTTCAAGCTTATCCTCAAGCTTGGTGTGGTGAGACATCTTTAAAGAGTACTTCAAATGGAAATAGAAAATATTTAGGTCTTACCACTTGATTTGGTGAAAACTGGATCTGATCCTGGATTAGGGTTTGTTAGAGAAACCCTAAAAATTCAAAATGTGAATTTCAACTTTCTAAAAGGATAGAAAGATGCGCCTTGATGAGCTGATCGGTCTAGTATATTCAGAATTTGAGATCTGCAAAGTTTCACATTTCAGAAATGCCTTTTAGTCTTCCCGGATTCACTAGGGAGGACCCTGAATTAGGGTTTGAGTTTCCCGGAGCTTCACCCAACCAAAAATCTCGATCCAAAGCTTTAAACTTCGATTGTTCCAAGGAGCATCCAGCTATGTCTTCATATTTCAGAAATTCCTATTTTTGTGGAAACCCTAATTTTTAGGGCCAATACAGAAAGTGCCCAGAATTGAATTATGATTGGACAGAAAGATTCTCCTTGATGAGTAGAGTCAATCTACCTTGTTTTCTTTCCAAAATATATGGAGAGAAACCCAATAAACAAGAAACCCTAGTTTCCACCATTGCACAATGTCTTCTTCTCAGGGAAGCTCTGATACCATGTTAATTTTTTAGCATTAATTCAATATACTCTAGGATCTTTAATGAGAGAATAACATGTACAGCATATCAAGTATAACTATGCATATCAATCACACCAAACAATCACATGAGACAATAGACACACAGAGTTTCACTGGGGAAAACCATAAAGGTGAAAAATCCCACAACTTCCTCAGAGATAGAGAGAGCAATGATACAACCAAAGTACAAGAGATATTCTTCTCCTAGCAGTTGATCCTCCTCCTCACATGTGCGCCACTTTACAAGTGATGGAAGAGTGAGAAAGTGAATGAATCAAATAGAGATCTCCCAATCTCTATTTATACATGTCCTGTCCTACCCAATAAACCAGTGGGGCCGACTTGTCTAACTTAGCCTAATAACCCATGGTTAACTTAATCAGGGCCGACCCCACACATGGTGGTCTAATAACCCATCGGAAAGTTACAACACTTGCGACACTTGTCAATACAAATGACGACACTTCTGTATAGAGGAATAATAACATCTCTATAGGAGTACAATATACATAGATGAAAATACATAGGTGAAATACATTCCGAAGTTATATATACATGAACACTAAAACTGCCCTTGATAAGCTTAAAAACAAGGACCCAAATAACATAATTGTCTCTGACAACGAATGGAGGTTTTTCGATACCTATTACCTAGATTGGTCTTGAATTTACAACATTTTAGATAATGATGACTTCTCTAAGATTCAACGTGACCAATCAGCCTATCTCAACATTAGAAAATCCCAAATTCATGCTATCATATCTAGACCATCCATTATTCATTATACAGACGTAGTTAAATGGATAATTAACCATCCTATCCCTCAAGACCAGTCATTCAATGAAATTATCCAAACTATGTTGGTGTCCTTTCAACCTAAGGTTTTTTCCACGGTTTATGCCATTAGGAGTCCTCAGCATCTTCTCACCAAACAATTCCTGGAGGATTCTGTTAGGATATTTAGACATTTAGGAGTTAGTTAAGATCAACTTGTGTAATATATCCGTTATGGATAGTGTGTTTCTTTAGTATGCATTAGTATGCATTAGTATGCATTTGTAAATACTTAATCCGACGGTCACGATATGTTTCCGACATAGAGTGATCCGACGGCTCAACTTCTCTTAGATCAAACCTAACCTTGATCCGTGGCTTAACACCCGATTGGTCCATGATCTCTATTTAAAGAGCATGGAGGGTCATTGTTTAGTTGATCGATTATGAGAAGCTCATTTGTAACTTTCTTTCTTTGCATAATAAATTGTCCCGTAGAAGCTATTTGGCCGGGGCCGTGGAGTGTTTCCCTCAAGAGGGTTTAAACCACGTCAAAACATCGGTGTGTTGATCTGTGATCTGTTTGTGTGAAGTGGTTGCTCTTGGTGTTCGGTCCTTTGGTAGTACCCTGTGTATCCGAACATGGTATCAGAGCTTTTATGAAGTGCCGCTTCCGGTTATGATCTAGATCTTGAACTGCTGTTGCCGAAACTCGAAAGGGTTTCTAGTTTTGGTATTTCTGTGCATTTATGGGCTATGGGAGGTGTTCCATTGTGCCTGGAGCGTCGTTTCCATTGGGAAATAGTTTTCGTTTGATCGAAAACGGTTCTCGGTTTCTCCAGAAACGCGTATTTCATCAGATCTGAAGGTATAATGTTACAGTGACGCATTTTTTATTTTCGTTTTTTGAAAAGAAAAATCTCATATTTCATTTTTTTTACTGTTAGATTTTTTTGGTTTCGGATTGTTGCTTTCTCGTCTGCGTATGCTCTTTTTCGTGCACCTTGAGCGATCTCGGCAAATCAGAAATAGAAAGGGAAAGGGTTTTTCTCGGCTGCGTATGCTCTTTGCCGTGCACCTTGCGCGATCTCGGCAAATCAGAAACATAGAGAAAACATAGACTTTGTGGGAAAGCTAACAAGATCTAACCCCACAAGTGTGGAAAAGTTTTTTTGTTTCGTTTTGTGGTTTGTTTTGCAGGAAAAAGGGCAAGCACGCAAACCGAGCAAGAAAAGTAAAAAAAAAAAAAAAAAGGCCCCCTTCCTCATTTCCATATTTTACATACCTTTTAATCTAGCTCACTTGGTTCAAAGTTGCTTTATTCCTTAATAGGTCTTGAGTTCAAGTCTTAGGAAGTTACTTTTAAAAAGAAAAGTGCATGCAATTTCTATTTTCAAGTTACTTTATTGTAAAAGTGCATCTCACTTAAATAATAAAAAAATAAAAATACAAGTGAGTCACTTAAGTTTTTTTTATTGTTGCACTATTTAAAAGTAATATCATTGTAAAACTGAAATCACTTATTTTACAAAAGTGATTCACTTAAAGCAACTTTTTTTGAAAAGTGATTGTCAAAGGTTCATCTTGGGAAGAGGGGGGTTCTTTTTTTTTGTGGACATTCTCTAACTGCCACGTCACTATTAGGGACATCTTCAACAATTTCTTTGTTCAAGCATAACCTCATCATACAGAGTCAGTTTCCAGTGCCGTTTTTTTTTAAACCGCCTATTTTTTCGAGCTCTTCACATCCAGACTATTGGTTTTTGATTTTACAGCCATTAATTTACAACTATGGCCGCCCATTGTGATATTCTACTTAATAGTTCCAACTATTTCTCATGGAAATCTCGTATGGAGGATGTTCTACGAAGTAGGGGACTTTTCAGAATTACCACAGGGAAAGAAAAAGAACCCACTGATGATGATAAGAAAATAAAATGGGCAAATAGATGTGATGAAGCTCGTGGATTGATTGGGATGTCAATCTCTACTGATTTGCGATTCCACATATCTAGAATTGATGAACCTAATACTGCTTGGGACAAGTTGGAAAATGTGTTTGGTAAACACAATGAAATTCGAGGCCACCAACTCGAAAATGAGTTGATTTCTTTAAATCCAAGTGACTTTTCATGCATTCAAGATTGTTTATCGAAGTACAAAACTCTTAAACTCTTATGTGCAGAATGTAAGATTGAGAAGGAAGACAAACAATGCATTTATCATATTCTTTCCAAACTTGGACCTGCATATTCTGTTTTTGTATCTACATTTTACTCCATGAAAGCATCCTTGAATGCAACTAGCTATCAAGAGCCTAGTCTTGAATCCTTTTGTGTTTCCTTGATTAGAGAACAAGATAAACTCATTCATCTTGGAATAATCAACAATGCAGATACATCTGGGAAAGCCTTATTGTGCCAAACAATAATAAGTCAAACAAGGGTCCAAAACCCTCTCAGTCAGCTCCTTCTCTAAAAATGACAAAGGATCCAAGCCAAAAGGAAAGAAGACTGAGCGTCATTGCAACTATTGCGGGAAAGATAATCATGATGAATGTAAGTGTTTCAAGAAGATGGCAGCATTGGAAGTAGCAATGAAGAAGCACCACATCAGCCTAGATTCGCCTTCAGAATCTGCCTCTCATGGACATGCACTTTGTGCTTCTGGTTATTGTTATAATGCATCTTCTTCTTCTACTTCAAATGAATGGCTCATTGATTTTGGAGCATCTTATCATATGGCTAAGGATCAAGCCATCTTTTCTACTATGCATGAATGTAACACCAAACAAATAATTGTTGGTGATGATAGATCTCTAAGTGTTGTAGGAGCTGGAACAGTTCCAGTAGATAATGGTCATTTTAGTGATGTACTATGTGTTCCAAGAATTTCCTGCAATTTGTTATCAGTCTATCAGATCACTCATTCTGGTGAAGGTAAAACTGTGACCTTTACACCTCACCAAGTTGTAATCAAGGATTTTAAAGATCCTCAACAGGTTCTAGCTACCAGAATTGTTGATGATATTACCAGGTTGTACAAGTTTAACAACTTTGGGTCATCACCTTTTCCTTCAGTTTTTGTTGCTCATAGTGATAACTTGAGCAAACTTTGGCATGAGTGATTTGGTCACTTAAATTATCGCTCATTGCAACAACTATGTAAAGAAAATATGGTGACAGGTCTTCCGATGGTATCTTGCAGAGATGGTGTTTGTTCCGGTTGTGTACTCGGAAAACATCATCGGGACAGTTTTTACAAACGTGCCTCTTGGCACGCCTCGGTTCCCTTGGAGCTTGTGCATAGTGACTTGTGTGGTCCTCTTCCATCTGCTTCCTTTTCTGGTTTCAAATATTTCTTAACTTTCATTGATGATTACACCAGATGCACTTGGGTTTATTTCCTAAAACTTAAGAGCGAAGTATTTAACATGTTCTTGGCCTACAAGGCCCTTGTTGAAAAACAATCTGGTCATCAAATTATTAAGTTAAGATCTGACAATGGAGGAGAATATGTTAACAAACAGTTCACTACTTTCTGCACTGAACAAGGCTTCCAACAACAGCACATTGTTCCATATACACCACAACAAAATGGTGTAGCTGAGTGGAAGAACCACACTTTAAAAGAAATGGCTAATTGTATGATCCAATCTAAGGGACTAAGTCTTCAATTTTGGGCTGAAGCCATAAATTGTGCAAATTACATAGTTAATCACACCCCCACAAAAACATTACAAGGTATAACACCGGAAGAAGCATGGAGTAAAATTAAATCTGATGTAAGTCACTTTCGTGTGTTTGGTAGTGAAGCATGGGCTCACATTCCGGAGGAAAAACGGAAAGCATTGCAGCCTAAAAGTGAAAAGTGCATATTTGTTGGATATTCTGAAGATGTAAAAGGTTATCGACTTCTTCCACCACATTCTCAAGCTATAATCATTAGAAGAGATGTTAAATTTGATGAAAATCTCTTGGCCTGCAAGCCTAACTCGGCGATTGTGACATCTTTGGCCTGCGAGCCTGATTCGACGTTTGTGCCTCCTTCTTCTTCTTCCAACTTCCTTGACAGGTTTCCAACTCCAGTTTCTGATGATGACAGTGAGGATGAAAATCCACCTCCGCCTGCTCATGTTCCTCCAGTTGCACCAGCACAAGTGCTTCCTCGATGGGTCCGTTCAACATGTGAAGCAGCTGGTGATCTTGCCGGTGATCCTAGAGATCAACATCGAACACGTTCTCAGTTTTAGCGAGCCTGTTCTCTTTTGGCTCAAGTTTCCGAGAATCATGATCCAAAAACTTTTGCAGAAGCTTCAGGGAATCCAGATTGGGATGCAGCCATGGATGAAGAATATCGTTCCTTAATGGCGAACGATACTTGGGATCTTGTACCTCTTCCAAAAGGAAGAAAACTTATCAGATGTAAATGGGTCTACAGAACTAAGTATGCATCAGATGGAAGTGTTGAAAGACTTAAGGCAAGGTTAGTTGCCAAAGGTTTTTCCCAAGTTGAAGGGATTGACTACAATGAAACCTTTGCTCCTGTTGAAAAAATGAACTCCATCCGCCTTGTTCTTTCCCTTGCAGCCTTACACAACTGGGAATTCCATCAAATGGATGTCAAGTCTGCCTTCTTACATGGTGATTTACAGGAGGAAATTTACATGGAACAACCTCCTGGTTATGTTCAGAATAACTCTAGCCTTGTCTGTCACCTTAAGAAATCCTTATATGGCCTTAAGCAAGCTCCTAGAGCTTGGTATGCCAAAATGGATAACTTTCTCCTTGACACTGGTTTTTCTAGATGCCATTCTGACCCCAATGTCTATACCAAGAAAGTAGGAAACCATCTCATCATACTTGTTCTATATGTTGATGACCTTATTCTTACTGGTAGTGACCCTAAGCTTATAACCCACGTGAAATCCAGTCTTAAACAAAACTTTGAAATGTCAGACTTAGGACATTTGCATTATTTTCTTGGTCTCCAAGTCCTGCAAACCAAAGAAGGAATCTTTCTTTCTCAGTCTAAGTATGCTTGTGACCTTCTTCGTCGCTTTCACATGGAATATTGTACACCAGCCCCTTCTCCTTTCCAGTTTGGAGTCAAACTTTCTGCCACTTGTACTTCACCTGAAGTCGATGCCACCTTGTATCGTCAGCTTGTTGGTAGTCTCTTATACTTGACTCATTCCCGTCCTGACCTTTCCTTTGCCGTTAGTCGAGTTGCCCGTTAAATGCAGACACCTCATGAAAGTCACTGGAAAGCAGCTAAAAGAATACTTCGATATATTCGAGATACAGTTCAGTTTGGGATTCATTACAGTCCAGGGGGGAAACCTTTGTTGGTTGGTTTCACTGATTCAGATTGGGCCGGCGATCCTGATGATCGAAAGTCTACTGCAGGTTATGTTTTCAGTCTGGGATCTGGACCTATTACTTGGGCTTGTAAGAAACAACAAGCTCTTGCTCTTTCTTCAGCAGAGGCAGAATATCGAGCAGCCATCAATGCCAGTCAGGAAGCTTTATGGCTTCGACAGATCCTTTCAGAGTTTGGATTCGAGCAGCAGCAGCCTACTCCACTTTGGTGCGACAATCAAAGTGCCATCAATCTTGCCAAAGATCCAGTTCTACATCAACACAGCAAGCACATTGAGCTACATATGTACTTCATCATAAATCTTGTTCATGATTGGATTCTTAAAGTGCTCTTTTGCCCTATAGATGATCAAGTTGTAGACATCTTCACCAAGTCTCTTACAGAAGTGAAGTTTTCTAAACTTCGATCTATGTTAGGAGTTCAGGAACTTGTCATTAAGGGGGGATAGGCTCTAATGCATCCTTCCTTCTCCTAATAGTGTCACTTTTGTAAATCCTTCAATCCTATCCCAAGTTGTTCTTAAGGGGGGATGTTAGGATATTTAGACACTTAGGAGTTAGTTAAGATCAACTTGTGTAATATATCCATTAGGGATAGTGTGTTTCTTTAGTATGCATTAGTATGCATTTGTAAATACTTAATCCGACGGTCACTTTCACTTAAGTCACTTTCGTGTGTTTGGTAGTGAAGCATAGGCTCACATTCTGGATGAAAAATGGAAAGCATTGCAGCCTAAAAGTGAAAAGTGCATATTTGTTGGATATTCTGAAGATGTAAAAGGTTATCGACTTCTTCAACCACATTCTCATGCTATAATCAATAGAAGAGATGTTAAATTTGATGAAAATATCTTGGCTTGCGAGCCTAACTCGGCAATTGTGCCATCTTTGGCCTGCGAGCCTGATTCGGCGTTTGTGCCTCCTTCTTCTTCTTCCAACTTCCTTGACAGGTTTCCAACTCCAGTTTCTGATGATGACAGTGAGGATGAAAATCCACCTCCGCTTGCTCATGTTCCTCCAGTTGCACCAGCACAAGTGCTTCCTCGATGGGTCCGTTCAACATGTGAAGCAGCTGGTGATCTTTCCGGTGATCCTAGAGATCAACGTCGAACATGTTCTCAGTTTCAGTGAGCCTCTTCTCTTTTGGCTCAAGTTTCCGAGAATCATGATCCAGAAAATTTTGCAGAAGCTTCAGGGAATCCAGATTGGGATGCAGCCATGGATGAAGAATATCGTTCCTTAATGGCGAACGATACTTGGGATCTTGTACCTCTTCCAAAAGGAAGAAAACTTGTCAGATGTAAATGGGTCTACAGAACTAAGTATGCATCAGATGGAAGTGTTGAAATACTTAAGGCAAGGTTAGTTGCCAAAGGTTTTTCCCAAGTTGAAGGGATTGACTACAATGAAACCTTTGCTCCTGTCGCAAAAATGAACTCCCTCCGCCTTGTTCTTTCCCTTGCAGCCTTACACAACTGGGAAGTCCATCAAATGGATGTCAAGTCTGCCTTCTTACATGGTGATGTACAGGAGGAAATTTACATGGAACAACCTCCTGGCTATGTTCATAATAACTCTAGCCTTGTCTGTCGCCTTAAGAAATCCTTATATGGCCTTAAGCAAGCTCCTAGAGCTTGGTATGCCAAAATGGATAACTTTCTCCTTGACACTGGTTTTTCTAGATGCCATTCTGACCCCAATGTCTATACCAAGAAAGTAGGAAACCATCTCATCATACTTGTTCTATATGTTGATGACCTTATTCTTACTGGTAGTGACCCTAAGCTTATAACCCATGTGAAATCTAGTCTTAAACAAAATTTTCAAATGTCAGACTTAGGACATTTGCATTATTTTCTTGGTCTCCAAGTCCTGCAAACCAAAGAAGGAATCTTTCTTTCTCAGTCTAAGTATGCTTGTGACCTTCTTCATCGCTTTCACATGGAAGATTGTACACCAGCCCCTTCTCCTTTCCAGTTTGGAGTCAAACTTTCTGCCACTTGTACTTCACCTGAAGTCGATGCCACCTTGTATCGTCAGCTTGTTGGTAGTCTCTTATACTTGACTCATTCACATCATGACCTTTCCTTTGCCGTTGGTTGAGTTTCCCATTATATGCAGACACCTCATGAAAGTCACTGGAAAGCAGCTAAAAGAATACTTCGATATATTTGAGGTACAGTTCAGTTTGGGATTCATTACAATACAGGGGGGAAACCTTTGTTGGTTGGTTTCACTGATTCAGATTGGGTCGGCGATCCTGATGATCAAAAGTCTACTACAGGTTATGTTTTCAGTCTGGGATCTGGACCTATTACTTGGGCTTGTAAGAAACAACAAGCTCTTACTCCTTCTTCAGCAGAGGCAGAATATCGAGCAGCCGTCAATGCCAGTCAGGAAGCTTTATGGCTTCAACAGATCCTTTCAGAGTTTGGATTCGAGCAGCAGCAGCCTACTCCACTTTGGTGTGACAATCAAAGTGCCATCAAGCTTGCCAAAGATCCAGTTCTACATCAACGCAGCAAACACATTGAGCTACATATGCACTTCATCAGAAATCTTGTTCATGATCGGATTCTTGAAGTGCTCTTTTGCCCTACAGATGATCAAGTTGTAGACATCTTCACCAATTCTCTTATAGAAGCGAAGTTTTCTAAACTTCGATCTATGTTAGGAGTTCAGGAACTTGTCATTAAGGGGGGATAGGCTCTAATGCCTCCTTCCTTCTCCTAATAGTGTCACTTTTGTAAATCCTTCAATCCTATCCCAAGTTGTTCTTAAGGGGGGATGTTAGGATATTTAGACACTTAGGAGTTAGTTAAGATCAACTTGTGTAATATATCCGTTAGGGATAGTGTGTTTCTTTAGTATGCATTAGTATGCATTTGTAAATACTTAATCCGACGGTCACGATATGTTTCCGACATAGAGTGATCCGACGGCTCAACTTCTCTTAGATCAAACCTAACCTTGATCCGTGGATTAACACCCGATTGGTCCATGATCTCTATTTAAATAGCATGGAGGGTCATTGTTTAGTTGATCGATTATGAGAAGCTCATTTGTAACTTTCTTTCTTTGCATAATAAATTGTCCCGTAGAAGCTATTTGGCCGGGGCCGTGGAGTGTTTCCCTCAAGAGGGTTTAAACCACGTCAAAACATCGGTGTGTTGATCTGTGATCTGTTTGTGTGAAGTGGTTGCTCTTGGTGTTTGGTCCTTTGGTAGTACCCTATGTACCCGAACAGATTCTACTACTCAGTTTAATTTTGATGAAATGATCAAGTCTTGGATGGAAAACCCCACTATCTTTACCCCCAAGGATGATAGGTTGTATCCAGTCACCTAGTTCAGAGAGCCTTTCTCGTTTCTTGCAACCATGCTATGCAGACTATATGGGTTACCAAATTGCTCAGTTTTCAAAGAAGAATTGGCTCCTGTGGCACGAGATGTTCCTACTACTGGAGAATCTTTCAACTGGGCTCATATCTTGCCAGTTTTCCTTAAAGAAGCAATTGAAAATTTTAAGAAGACCGTTGCCTCCAGGAAGCCTACATTTTAACTTAGTGGCTATGTCATTGATGTTTTCTACTCAACTTTTTCATTTCTTGATATGGGTTGGAATTGGACTAGGGAAGCACCTCCTGTCCACATCTATTGTTCTGCACTTTGGGAAGATAAATTTATACCTTTCATCTATGAGATATGTGATCACTTCCTCGGCTCAATTTATTACAATATTTTCAACCAAGAGAATTGATAGCTACCATCGGATACTAGTATGTGGGAGAAAACTTCTCTTACATTAGAATCTGAGGAAGAAATACAATCAAGTTGTTACCTAGAATTGTTCCAAACAGAATGGTGATTGAATAAATATAATTTCAAACTGCAATTGATGGTGCCTTCCCTCTTTTATTTGGATCTAAGAGGAAATATTGGCCCAAGTTTCCCCTTACTCTTGGACCGTTGGTAATACAAAATTATACTCATGCTACCTTTCTTGGAAAAAGGATCACAACCCTGAAGCTTGGGGAAGCCCGAAATAGAATGCATGATCCTAAGTCATTTTTGGCTAATCAATTTACCAAGGAGCATATAAAAAGAACCTATGTGCATCAAACATAACCAAATGACTTCATCTATGAAGGTGTTAATTCATTTGAAGATGTTCTGAACAAAGCCTCCTCTCAAGAGGAGAAAGGTCTAATATGTCAGTTTCAACAGGAACTAAAAGTAAGAGTGCTACAAGATAGGAACCTGAAGCTATCGGATGAAGAAAAAACACAGAAAGAACTGATCGAGAAGGAATCACAAGAATCTCAAGCCAAAAAACCTTTTCTCTTGACTTATAAATCTCATGATAAAGGAATATCTTGTTGAAGATCCTAAGTAACCTTAGCCTCTACAAAATCTCAATTCCTTGATAAAGTCAGGAGAAGAGAAGAAGAAAAGTTTAGGTTTGATGAGCTCAGCAATTGAGACTCAGACCACAGCTTCAACTCCTCTGGTAAAGAAGTAGAAAAAAAGAGATTCCATTACTGAATATTGAGGATAGTGACTAGGAGGAGGAGTTACCATGTCCTGTCACTATTCCTACCAGTTTTACAGAAGTTGATACAGTCATCAGATTGTTTCTGATCCACATGGAGATCCATTGGGGGATGATTCCTTTCTTGATATCCACTTTCCAGGCATCATTACCACTTCTACTGCAACATATTCTCCGTCCCTTACCATTCCCACTAGCTTGCCATCCCCACCTTCATCAAAACTTGCAGTTCCCCCAATTCCTCCACCTGATTCACTTATTACCTCTCAACCTCAAACTCCCCCTAACTTAGTTGAAGTGCAAATTTTTGTCATACCATCATATCCTATCACCTCACCTTTGATACCTATTTCTCTTCCTCCAGTTAGTACTACCATGCCGACTTCTATTTCATTACCTCAACTAATCATACCTATTCGTACCCATGTTGTTTCCCAACCTATGCCTTTGGTATCAGTTTCAAGAGTGTCATCCTCAATTGGTGAAGAAATTGCATACTTCGGTGATGATGCAGTGGTATCACTTGGCCAATATTATTGGAGTAAGACTGAAAAGGAAGTGGTTTAAAAGGGTTATAAAAGAGCAAGGGAAGGTACATTGGTTCAATGCTCAGTGCCAAATCAGATAATCTGGAAGAGAGCCTCCACATATGTAAAACAAGAATCTTTAGAAACAAATGCAACTATGGGAGCATTTTCTAGTGAAAATTATGACTCTGTTTCCTCACTCAATAGAGAAATTGATAAAAAATAAGAGATGTTGCAAGAACTTAACAGAAACAGGCTCAACTGAATGACGATCACCAGTTTCAGTCACAAGGTTTGAAAGTTAATTATGAATATCAGCTTCAGAAAATTAAATCCTTGAATGAGGATCTTAAACACCAACTTTCAGAATCCCAAAGTCAGAATGCACAATATGTTGAAAAGCTGGTAGATCTTGAGAAAAAGTTAGAAGCCTCACAATCTGCTTCTATTTCTTCTTCCATTTCACAGTTTTCTAAGGAAGAAATTCAAGAGTTTACTTTGAACATTAATGATGATTTCAGAAATTTGTTAATTGAACTCTTTTAGGACCTGGATGATATTCAGGAAGTCTTTAATTCTTTTGAACATTACTCATATCTTATGTCAGATCATAATCAAAGGATAATTGATGCTACCAAATCCTTTGAAGATGTCGTTGATTGGCAGAAATATATGAAGGACAAGCCTAAGGAAATCCCTATTCTAGATAAAATTAAACTTAGGAGAATCAAGTTCTCTTTGGCATCCTGAGACAATGCTTGTGACATTGTTGAACCAACTATTGAAGAATGTCAGAAGGTTTGCATAAATAGGTGGTTTGCTTCTGACAATTTGCTTGGTATGATAGATTTTCCTGTTATGACCCATATGGAGAATTTCCTTCCTCCTATGCGTATGATTGAACAGGTTGAAGACAAATATCAGAAGTCCAAGGAGCTTATCGAGTATCTCACTCAGGTTCATATTACAGATCTCAAGGAGCTAGTTGAGACACCTGTTGTTTTGAGAATGAAGATCAATGTTTTCCTACAGGAATGGTCAAAGACTAAGAACAAAGAGATCGAGGATTATATTTGCAAAGACCAATTACAGCCGGAGCACGCTCAATATAAGGATGTGGATGATCTCTTAGATGTATCTTCCAAGTGGAAATATTCCCTTAGAAAATATTAAATTGATAATTTGTAATCCCTATTTTCATGGGAAATCAGTTCTTATGTAATTTTGTAATTTATTATTTAAAGAGACTGATATTTCAGGGGAAAGGGCGTTGGAACCAAGGGAAAAACCATTGAAGGAAAGGCTTGGAGACCTTCTGTACTTTGGAGAATTGTAATCTTTTACAATCTTTAATGCAATGTTTGACGGACAATCCACTCGAGCGGACGCGAGCCGGATCTCCCTAGCTCAATGTGAGTCTAGAACAAATAGAACAGACTATAAACCACTGTGCTAGATCTAGTTAAGGATCAAGTTATTAGATGTCTTACCTTAAGTTTGGAGCCCTTTCTCCTGGATGTTGTTCCACGCCTCACGGTCGTTAGATCTCGGCTGCGAGACCTGCCAAGACACATAGAACAAGACAAACAAGTAAAAAGCATCTAAACGATAACAGATCTAAGTAAACAATTAAGCAGGTAAACTACGCAATATCATCAACACAACAATATTGGTGGAAAGCATTTATATTACTGTAAAAATAGGGAAAGTACATAGAAGAGAACAACTACAACCAGAGCTTAACGAAATAATCCTTCTCCATCCAATCCAATGCCATATCCTCCCAAGGAAGTGTGAGTCTCTCAATGGATGAGTAGAGATCTCTCTAAGATGATTTCACCAGCATGTAGACACTATAGACTTCCTCCCATTGGAATGGGAGTGACCTTCACTTATATAGGACTAAGTGGATAGGGTATGGATAGGGTAGGTTGAGATATGGTAGAACAGAGATAGGGGATCCTTCCAAGAGGTTAGGAACCGAGTGCCAGCTCTCCCAAAAGGTCAGGGATAGGGATCCATGTCAGCTAGCTTCGAGAATGGACTCGAAGGAGATATTTTTGTCCATTAACTGACATCGTCGCACCCTGCAAGAGAGCAAGATGCGACGTCGCATGCTGCATTAAGGCATCCTGCGACAACCTCTCAAAACCTAGTAAAAATGGGTTTATATCTCTTCCAGGTCAATAAGTTAGTCAAGAAAACTTTAGGGATGTATACATTGAATCTCATGATGGTAATATTTTAGGTGTAACGGAATGCCCCCCAAAGCATGAAGCTGTTGAAAATTGGACAGATGAAATGCTTTGACAGAAGGAATGGCAATGGCGCGTCGGATGAAGGATATGGATGCAGTACAACTGACTCTAAGTACACAGTCTCATATGACATACAACATGGCTGCTGACCAATACCATGCAGATCCATGGTAGTAATGACCGATTGAACACAATAATGTTTACTAGACGCAAGCGTAGATCCATGATGATATGATAACATAGCCATGACCAATACAAATGTGGATCCATGCAATATGACTCAATACAATCTCCATCGCAACCTAGGTAAAACATGACTGCCCAGGGTCTTCAAGTGGAACCCGCAATGATACGAATCTATCCATGTGGTTACAAATGTCTTGACATCGAACATGGTAGAAACCACTTGATTACCGGTCATTGATGTATACCGTTAACAAGCGCAGGGGAAATCACCATTGATGTCAATGATTCCTGAGGTATCACAGTACATATCATAAAGCATGAATAAATGAATTGAAGTTGAACGCGAGACGAAATCTTTCAATCAAGAGTCAATGATGTAAACTCATGTTGAAAGCGAGGTAACCTGCCATAGAGGCATGCAGGTCCAAGGTACTTGGTTGGTTTCTAGATTCAATCCTCAAATAATGATTTGAATTCAACAAGGATGAATCCGTCGAAGGAGGGCCATGATGAATCCCCCAACATCGACACAAAACACGACAAAGGATGTGTAGAGCTGATCGGATGGTACAGTAACATGCAAGACTGACTCAAAGTAGATCGACATGATGGAAGGTGTGCTAACTGCAGATAATGAGTAGTGATAATATTGTTGAGCATGGGAGTGGCATGCCTTGGCAGTATTGACTTGACGAGTTATGGCACCAAATCCTAATGCAACTGATGATGGAAGCGTTCTTTGAATGACTCAAAGGAGTAACAAGACTTAGGAAGTGGGTGTTAAACTCGAGTACAAACGGATGGTCCAAGTGCAGTATGCAAATGCAAATGATTCCCATGTTCAAGAAATGACTAGGTACTGCCACTAATAAAGGGTGTAACATAAAAGCTTTCATTTTTCCCCATCATGAATGATGAGGGCCTCATGTGTTTTTTACGAGCTTGATGAGGGTAACTAGATGCTCGATATAGCTCATCTCATAGATGAGTCCAATCCCAAATATTTTCATAAACTGGGATAGGAGGGGTTCGTCCCATGACAGGCCATTCGATGTGAAATTTTTAGAGAGTCTGTAGAAGGTAAACTTGGTTGTCATTTCATGTTTAGAGAGTCTGAAAAGAACTAAAGAAGACTCCAACGGTCCTTTTTCATAAAGTTAGCCTCATCGCCTGAAAAAGGGTAAAACAACGTGGGAGAGGACTCTTACAGTCATGATTGGCTAGAGTATACCTTTTTCGTAAGTAGTTCCCCCTGGTCCAAAAAAGGGGTAAACTATCACCAGGAAGACGACCATTGAAATTCTTTAACAAGCGTGAACGCAACAAGTTCGCTTGGCAATATTTTCATATTTCGAGAGCCTCAAAAGAGATTAAAGATAGACTATGTGGGGGTTCCTTTTCTGTAGGAGTTTAATGAGCCCAGAAAAGTGATAAATCATAACTCGATAACTTATTCTCATGGTTTTAAGAGCACAAGAAAGAACAAAGAGTAAGCTCGTCATCATAAAATAATTAAAATTTAACGGATATAAAATAATGACAAAACATTCAAGGGGTTGTTCATACCTGAAATGCCCATTATAATGCGAGAATGGCGTACAAAGACCACTTAACAACTCCTGCACACTTGAAAACTAGGTCAAAAAGTCACCCGGGTATTCAAATGTCATAAAAATGATCCAAACTATAGAAAATGAGCTAAAAAGCATCAAATATTTGAAAAAGAATATGCCTTTTGTTTATAAATAGAAACAAAAGCCCAAATATAGTCACCATTGTTCATTTTCCAAATTTGGGAGAAGAAGTGCCATTTGGAGCCAAAACTTCACTTGTCGATTCCGGGAGCTACGAGCAACCATTTCACCAGCCGTTCGGATCAGGTAACTCTAAACTTCATCCAGCACACTTCCAGTGGTTTACATTTTTTATTTTAGTTCACTTTTTTGGGTTTTGAGTTGGTTTGTGGAGGGCTATTGCGTCCTCAGGTCGTCGCAGGTCGCCCTTTCAGGATCTGCGACGAATTCGGGTCGTTGCAAATCCTGCAAAGTTGAGTTGCAACGATGTCGCACTGTCCGTATTGACAGGGTGCGACGGCGGAAATGTCCAACCCCAAACATAAACCTAGCCCAAAAGATGAACTTTTAGTGCTCGAAGGGAATCCTAATGATGTTAAAATGCTCCTTTTGGTAGGTTAATAGTAGCCAATCATGGTCTTGGAGTGGCGTGAGCGAGAACATGGGGTAGATGACGTGCAAGATACAAGTGAGCCACTATGTGTAGAAGCACTGAGGAACTGCGGTCTCCTAAAGTTCTTCCAGATCCAGGGCATGAGGGCCCAAATCCTATTGCTGACACATATGCTTAGATGTTGGGATGCGGCTCAACAATATTTTGTGATCGATGAGCACATACTTACCATGGATGTCGACGACATCTACTTACCATAGATTGTCTCGGAGGGGGGACAACGTAGCTCTCACCGGATCACGGGGGAGTCATCGAACCATGGATGACATGATCCTACAACATTGTACTCCTCATACCAGTGCTTCTAGTGGGAAGATTCCCATCAAAGAAGTACAAGAACGTCTGCTGCATGCCATACTTTTTACCATCACGAGGATAGTAGGCAGTCAAGATCCTCACTTAGCTACCAGGTCTCATGTGCTATATGCGAAGGACTGCATGTATCTAAATATCTTCAGCTGGTGCGAGGGAATCGTTGCAAACATTCAAGCTCAGCTGACCAAGTGTCGGTAGGGAGAGCTCAAGCAGTTCGGATACGGGTCGATAGTGATCTTGTTTCTACTGGAGCGGGTTCCCCTCTTGCACCTGTAGGTACTGTGGGATTACATGGATCCTAAGGATCCTCACATGGTAATATGGACAGAGGCGATGGATGAACATGGTGGGGGCCCCATCATCGGATATGGTGCTGAGTTCTTCACCTGGCTAGAGGGCCATTTGCTCATGGTAGAAGACTACCCATACAGTGGTACGGATTACAAAGATGACCCAGAATTGGCACTGCCTGAGGGAGCAGTATGGGGAGACATAGGTAAGAAAAAAAACCCTTGTACTTTTTAGTTTTGTATATTTATGATTTTTTTGTTATAGTGCTGACTAGTTAATAACATGTGTGTGCAGATGTGGGCCCCATACAACCAGTAGGAGTTTCTCTTCTTGCAAGGAGAGAGAGAGGAGAGGGAGCAATCATGGCTCCAGCCATACATGCTGCCATCGCGAAGATGGAGGAAGTCTATGTGAACCTGAGTGGGTTGACGTTAGATGTTCCAGAGCTGATAGTGGATGAGTTACCGTGGCCTATGCAGGGGTATACGGTGGGAGCATTTGTGTGCTTCAATGCACTGCTTCGCAGGGTTTCGAGAGTAGTCGACTGCTTCCATACTCAGCAGGCTAGAGCTGTGAGACCTAGGGTTGTACGGGCCAGGAATTAGGCCTTATGTTGTTACTATGTACATACTAAGAGCTTAGAGGCCTCAGATTTTGTACTTAATGAAAGCTACGAGGCTTCAGATTTTGTATAGACTCACTGAAAGCCATCGTGTTTCATATTTTGTAGCAGCACTACTTTTTATGATGATATATATATATAGACATTTCCAGCGGTTTTATGCATTATGTGTTTTTAAATGGATGAATGATGTGGTCTTATTTATATGTTTTGCTTATAAAATGAGTTATTTACATGTTATGTCTATTTTTGACAATTCATGAATATGCTTATGTGTGTGCAATGTACCAATCTAAAATGAAGTTGGCCATAGATTCGGCAACTATGTTCACATCTCGTGGAATGTGCAGGTACTGAATGGACTCGAAGGACCTTTTCAGAAGACGGACTCATCTATAGAGACGGAGTAAGGTAGGTTTGCGAATGGTGTAGACTCGGTTAAGATGAGAGACCACTAGTTGAGAATCCAAGTGGATGACAACATGGTCCATACCCAAAGAAATAGCATCAGTTAGGGTTCCAATGACTGCTTGATATTCTGCAGCATTGTTGGTCATGAAACCTAGACACATTCCCCCTGAGCTGATAAGCTCTCCAGTAGGTGAATAGAGTACCCAGGTTGTCGAAGCAAGCTTGTGGGTATGCTGGCTGGTGCCATCCGCAAATATGTAGCAAGTTTCCATCTACACACACAGACTGAACATGGTATAAGAAATGAAACAAGACCTAAGCACGCAAAAAATCAAACCCTCACACCACACAAGAAACACACACGCACCATGTACAGTATATACAAAAGTACTTATGCATGAAAGATTCAGGCATAGTACCTCTTCAAGTAGAGCCCATTGCGGGGCTCACCCAAAGATATCCCGTTGTAGTCTTCAAGCTCATAGGCTCCCTTCTCTAAGACATGTTTCACTACGTAAGTTCCATGTCACATGGACTCAAACTTTCCTTCCCCTAGCATATCATGTTTTTGGTCGTATGTGAGGACCAAATCTCCTTCACTATAGGTGCGAGGTTCTATCGACTTGTCGTACTGCGCTTTGATGCATCTCTTATGAGCCTTGCTGGAAAGAGCGGCATCTCGGCGAGTCTCGTCGAGCTTAGCTAGGTATAGGAAGCATTCTTCCTCGACAGTAGTGTTGGGGAGAAGTTCGATGTCGAGCTTGAGGAATGGAATCTTGCACTCAAAAGGAAGGATCGCCTGCAATCCATACACTAGTTGGAAGGGAGTAAATCTAGTGGTGGTTTTAACGGAAGTTCAATAATCCCATAGTGCGGAGAAGAGCATATTATGCCAATTGGACTTGTGCGTACCCACCATACGTTGGACCATAGTTTTCAAGACCTTGTTAATGGCCTTGACCTGTCCATTTGACTGTGGGTAGTACGGTGTTGAGTTTTCATGGAAAAAACCCAATCTATCGCTCAAATCGTCAACCATGTGGTTCATAAAGTGAGAACCATGGTCAGTAACTATCACTTGAGGAACTCCGAACCACGCTATTACATGATTAAACATGAAGAGTGTGGCAGTCTTGCCATCGTTCGTGTATGTAGGCATTGCCTCGGCCCACTTTGTAAAGTAGTCCATAGCTACAATGACATAACTATGCCCCCTAGCCGAGGTAGGATTACAATGCATGAAGTCAATGCCCTATTTAGTGAAGGGGCCAATGGCAATAACCGGGTGTAACGGGGCAGGATGGGTGCACTTTTTCATATGAAAATGTTGACATGGAGGACATTTTTTTACGGCCTCAATACAATCTTTGAAGATAGATGGCCAATAATATCCTACAAGTAGAATCTTCTAGGTTGTAGCCATCCCAGAGAGATGACCACCACAAGACCCAATGTGACAGTCATTTAGGACATGTTCATCCTCGTCATGAGCAAGACAATGTCGAAGAATAGAATCGATACCACGGCGGTACAAAGTATCACTGATAATCAGATAATACTTCGCATGGTGGCGTATTCAACGACGGTCGTCGCAAGACAATTCAAGGATGAAACATTGGGTTTGAAGATACAAACTGATATCTCCATACCACAGATCAGACGTATTGATAAGAAACAATGACTCATCTGGAAAAGAGTCATTGGGATCAGATTCTACATCAGTACGGGGAAGGTCGCAGATGAGCTCAGCAAACACCAAAGGCTTTTTAAACTTGGCTTTTTGGAAAAGAAGATGAAATTCTTGCAGTATCATGATCCAGCGTGAATACTTGCCCCCAAGCACCTGACGTGTTAGAATGTGGTACATGGGGTTCGAATCGATGATGATGGTGGTGGTGCGAAGTAGGATGTAATGTCAAAACTTTTGTATGGCGATAACTATCGCGAGAGTGAGCTTCTCAACATGTGAATAGCAAGTTTCATTGTCAATAAGACCTTTACTAGCATAGTATATCACATGTTCTTGGGCATTCTGGTCTTCCTGTACCAAAACCATGGCGATAGTGGTGTCGAAAGAAGCGAGGTATAGAATCTAATATCGATAGTAATTTGGTGATTGGAGCACAGGGGCATGCGTGATGGCATGTTTCAAACTATCAAATATTATTGAGCTCGATCATCCCAAATGAATGGGATGTCTTTTTCCATCAATCTGATGTAACCCTGCATCTTTTACGCGAAATTACAAACAAAACACCTTAAATAAGTTGCTCTTCCTTGTAGACTCAGAAGTTTCATAATATTAGTTGGAGGTGGAAGAGTGACAATGGATTCCACCTTCAAGGGATCAATGCAGATCCCATCTTTCAAGACGATAAACCCTAAGAGGTGTCCAGAATCGACACAGAAGATACACTTGTGAGGTTTCAGATGGATATTGTACCGTCTGCATCTGAGGAAAACAACCGTCAGATGATCTATGTGGAACTCACGCTGCTTTGAGTGGGCAGGGAGGTCATCCAAGTAGGGTTCCACAAAGTCCTTCACATCATGGAAGGCATATGACATGGCCCACTGGAATGTGGCACCAGCGTTTTTAAGACCAAACGGAAGTTTAAGATACGCAAACATTCCCCAAGGGTAGATGAATGCAGTCTTGTGTTGGTCGGTGCTGTGGATCTCAATCTGGTTCTATCCAGAAAAGCCATCCATAAATGAAAAAATGACATTTCTGGCACAATTGTCGATAATCTGGTCAATAAAGGGAGTTGGGTAGTTATCCTTGGGACAAGCTTTGTTGAGATCCCGATAATCGACGCAGACATGAATGGTACCCTGTTTTTTGGTAACAGAAATGACGTTTGAGACCCATTCTGTCAATGGGACAGGGTAGATGAAGCTAGCCTTCAAGAGTTTCTCAATTTATGCCTTGATTACCGTAGTATTTCGAGGGTGTACCGGTCACAACTTTTAGCAGACAGGTTTGACGTTGGGATAGGTTTTAATTTCATGTAAAGCAATGGTGGGGTCTATCCTAGGCATCTACTCATATGTCCAAGCGAACACATCTCAGAATCGCTTGAATAAGGCCGTATAAGCGATGACTTCTTTAGGGGAACACTTATGGCCTAAATGAATGTATTCCACTAAAGCAGGAGTGACCAAAATGTCTATCGAAGTGGTGGGTTCAATCTTGGCTAAGTTGCCTTCGGAGTCCGTTTGACATGTAAGTATCGAGCACTGAGACCCAGAGTAGACATCCGGTGTAAAGATTGTGCTAATGCTATTCTCTACAGTATCCAAAAAGGGAAGGAAAGACGAACGGTGATGGAGGTCTTCCCATGGAGGATCATCTGCACTCATGATTTCCATAATGGACTCGTCAGAATGAAAAGTCCATAGCACAGGATCGCATGATGTACGTTGTAGAGAACAAGAGGTGGAGGCCATAGCTAAGTGGTCCTCAGGTGTTGACTGGATAGCCTCGTATGTGAGTTCGGTGGGTGACAGAGGGATAACGTTTCCAATCAGGTGTATGGTGGCTTCATCAAGTACAAGCCATGAATCAATGGAGTTGGGGATAGATGAAATCTGCGAGGAGATCATGTCCACCGTGGCAACATGATTTTGGGGATCTGAAGTAAGAAAGATGCCCATAAGGGATGATTCCTTAAGGAGAACGACTCCCACGCTCTCATACTGATGAGAAGATTGTCCAATCGAAGGAACTTTATCGCCCGGGTGAGTAGTGATGTCAGGTGTGCAGAAATCCAGTTGGTCGACTGTGACAATTCGGCCTTGATGGGGGGATTGTACTCTGCGGAAGACATATAATGCGACCGCAATCATGGCGTAAAACCAATTACGACCAAGCAGAATGTTGTAATCTAACGGGGCAGCGTCCACTTCCATGTTAATGTTTGTTGTCTTTCCCCCCAGCTCGATTGCTAAAGCTTGTAACAACCCATGAGGTTGAAAGCCACGTCCATCGAATGCTCTCAAAGTGGTAGGAGAATAGTTCAACCGGGAAGAGACAAGGGCTCTCTAGCATGAGATCGACATGACTGACATAGAGGCACCTTCGTCCAAAATGGTATGATGGATTGTCTTCCGAGCAATCTTTGTGGCAAATTGAAATGCCAATTGATGCGAGAGCCTCGATTTGAAGTATTTCAGCCAGAACATGATGTTGTTCGATGAATCCGGGTCAACTGCACTGATGGCAACGAGGAGAGTCTTGTGCTGATTAGGACAGTTTTGCAAGACTTCAAGCGTCGACATAGCACAAGGAGCTTGTGCTAGGTCCTCTACAATGTTGTAGTTTTGAGCAGCCCGAGCATTAGGATTGAAAACCAATTTTCTAATCATGCTCTTGCGTGGACACAACACTGAATCAAAAGAGGGCTTCTCAATGGTGAGAGGAGAAACTGGTACGGTCACGTCAGGCATCTAAGTGGAAGCATTTTCAGTATTACTTCCAACAGGTACTTTGGCTGGAACAAAGTCATACGAACGAGAATGGTTGTTCAATTTGATGGTCTCGCTACGCATCATGAGAACATGTGCGGTGGTGGATGCTTCTCCTTGGGAAGGAGAGGTCTGAGCGATCAACTGTTGATTTTGAGTAGGGAAGGGATCGTTGAGAACTGCGGGTGTGGGTTTTCCCTTAAGAAACTTTTGAACTCCGTCTCTATGGGGGCACTCTTTAGAAAGTGGTTGTCACCACACAGTAGACAAGGATACTTCAACTTCCTTTTCTGTTTGGTATAATCAGGGGTGCTCTTTTGTTCCTGTTGGGTGGAAGATTTCTTAGGTTTCCCTTTGTTCTTCTTCTTACCACCATACTTTTGAGGTGAAGATGATGAAACATAATTCACTACTTCGGTGATAGAAGGAGTGGATGATTTGGTGGTGTCATGACCATCCTATGTTGGTGATGGGGAGGAACCTTGGGGGTTCCATGAACCAACAGTTTGAGAATGAGGTTGGGTGTTAAGGGATCCAATGATGCCATCAGCTTGGGCTCCCTTGGGTGGTTTCGCGGGGTCGTTCGTGTTACGGGGTGCGTCAAGAAGGATATCAAACAACGTGCCAGATTGAGCATAGACTAATTCTAACAAGTGGGCACGCGCAATGGCTTGTTCCTCAGTGACAACACCTCCCATGGAAACATCTCGTGCTATGGTAGGTATGAGAGACTTCGTAAACCATTCCGCTACAGTTTGTATGGAATAAGAGCTTTAATGAGACGTCGTCTCCTCCTCCACTCATGTATATGATCTGAGATGTGAGTAGCGGTATTTTGACGGAGCAAGGTTAAAAGCTCTGTACCAGTTTCTTACCATATAGGCAGCTGGAAATGAGTCAAAAAATTCATAGCAAGAGAACCAAAATCGGGAAAAGAATGGGATGGTAGCTCAATATACCACTTTGCAGCCGAACCAGTGAGAATCCGTTGAAATAACCTAAGATGGATTGAGTCATCCATCAAGGAGTTGGATGAACACCACAATTGGTATGTCATCACGTGGTTTTTAGGATCCTCACCCGGCTTGCCATCAAATTTTGGGATATCTGACGAAAGTTTCACCGGAATGGGTGGCCAATTAGTTTCATGGTAGATGGGGTCGTTGGTTAGGCGAGACAAGTCAAGCAAGTCCAAAGTAGCCAAAAAGGGTAGTTGTGAATTAGGCTGCGGGTACTGATAGTACTGATAAGGCATGTAAGGACCTGTGGGACCTTGTATCAATTGACCATAGGGTGTTCCAAGAGGAAACTGGCCATAAGGGTACGGGCCACCCAGACCAAATGTAGGTCTGTCGCCCTAGTAAGGTGGTCCATTACTATAATAAGGTGGCCCATTACCATAAGGTGGGGGCCTGCCTCCGCCATCGGTAGGGGTGGGCCGCCTCCAAATGGTGGGGGTCCACCATGACCTCTAGGGTAGGATGGGCTGTCACTGCCTCCGCTAGGAGGAGGTGGTGGTCCGCTACCACCATCGGAATATGGTGGACCTCCACCACCTCCTCCATAAAGGGGTGGTGGGCCACTGCCTCCGCCAGAAGGTTAAGAGCCTCCTCCGCCACCTCCACCATAGTAGGGTTGTGGTCCACCACCAGGATGAGAAGGTCCTCCACCACCACCACCGGGATGGGATGGTCCTCCACTACCACCAACAGGGGGGGTGGACCATGATGGTCAGAATGAGGTGGTCCTCTGCTAGAAGGTAGAGGTCCACCTCCTCCAGAGTTATGTGGGTGCCTGCCACCTCCAATGGGAGGTGGGGGTGAACCAAATGGGGGTGGAGGGACTTGAGGGACTGTAATTGGGGGTCCACGCTGTAAAAAATTTTGCTATCCCCATAGGGTGTAAGGGTTTCGAGGGTAGGGTACCTCGTAGAGTGCATTTCTGGGATTAAGTTGACCCGGAACAGGGTTAAGATGACCTGGATATGCTTAACTCCATGGAGGTTGAATTATGTTGGACGGTCCACCAACATGGGATAGTCCCGTAGTGGAAGGTCTGAGAGGTAAGGAATTTCCAAGAGAAGGACTGATGGGAACTCGCACTACAGTATTATGGTTAAGAGATGGGGGATGCCCCCCAGCAACAACTTGCTGACCATTAAGCAAAAGTTGACCCAACACCGGTTGTTGATTATCTACCATAGGATTAACATTATTTGTAAGGAACGTAGGGGGTAAAGTGTATCCTCCTCTCGAAGTTTGAGGTGGGGGAGGAGCAGGTAATGTAGCCGTAGTAGTCACAGGTGTGTTGGACTGTTGTTGTTCAATGGGCTAGGTCGTTAGAGGTACTGAACTGGTCTCCTGTCTAGTGGATGTATGTGTAGGAATGGATGGTTGACTAGTTTCAGAAGTGGTCACGTGTTGCGTGGATGATTCCGGTGACTCAAAAGATAAAACACGACTTGGGAGTGGTTGATAAGAGTATAACGGTGGGTCTTCTACCCTTTGCGAAAAACTCTATCTTCGAAGTTCATCACCCCTAATACGTAATCATTCCAAACGATCATGAATGGGTGCGAAGATTTCTTCAGGGGTAGGCCAACTGGGTGGGGATGCAATGGAAAAATGGGCCACTGGGTGGCCTAGAGAAGATGTCCAATACGTTTTTGAAGGACAACAGCAGCTGCGGGGTCATCCTGGGGATGATTTATCCATTCTAATGATCTAGGCTCTCCCGACGAAACGGGAGGTAAGTCTTGTGAAGTGGGAATTTGTGCTTCATCACCCTATGGGGGATGAGAAGCAGGCGAATCTGGAGGAAACATATGCGCTCCAACATTCAACGTGGGGTTTTCCACTTCATGTGACCCGACCCTAGCTTGTGGGTCCATTCTTACCCTCGAAATTACCTCCTGGTTAAGGGGATATTCGGGTGGCAAGTTCTGAATCCTATGAGACCTTCTCCAAGGAAAGTCAGCCAGAGTGACTAAAACAAAACGTTTCTCCTAAGGCAAGCTAAACAAAAGAAAAGCAGACCAGAAAAAACCGTACACAAAATAAGGCCACAAGCATACTTATGTGATAAGAGTGGATTCAAAGGTCTAAAACCTCACAAGATTGTCAAGGCTTCGTAAATCGCTATATACTGCAGGGTCCAACAGTAAAATGCGACAAGGAGGATTGGGACCGTACCCTTGCCTGAATACCCAATTACATGGACGGTACGTGCATAGTAATCTCCACGAGTTTTGTTCTCAGTGTATTGCTCTGCTAAGATGGCCAAAAGGTTAACTCTGTTGGTCTCAGGAATCCTAGTGGTCTCTCCCGATCTATGCAAGGTATGTGGGAGCTCAAATCTGTAGTGGTGTTGTCTAATGCACAACTGTACGGCACGAGACCTTCCAATATACTACCGAGTACGTGAAACACCTTTCGATATATGCCAAGTACGTGTGGTACTTGGTGGGTACGTGAAAGAGATAGATATACTGATAAGTACGTGGAAGACTACAATACCCCCAGAATACAGTTCTAGAAAATAACGACAGATGCCACGCTTAACGACGTTGGAACATGTCTCTAACTTACACACAAGTTACTAAACATTTTACCCTAGTTCTACCATTAATTTTATCTGGACGGTTAGGTGAATGCATGAGGTGAGTATATAATCATAAACATAATGTAGGCCCTAACTACATGAAAAAAATACACTTTTATTTTGATGAACTCTATGTCTGGGAGGGAGAAATTTCTTTCCAATGATTTTACCAAAGCAACACAATGAAACGCAATCCCAAATCTACCAAAAAGTGACTCCTAAGTATTCTTTTCCTTTTCAAGTGAAACACAAAAAGTACACAACACTACTAAGCCAAATCAAATCAAGTTTTTCTTTTTCTTCTATCTTTTCAAAACAAAAATGATGCTAAGGGATGAAAAGAGAGAGTTTCTAAGTAGAGTATGCAAGCTTTTCACTTTCATTACAATGGCCTAAAAACACAAAAACCAAAAGATGCATGTAACTTTGTTGGGTGTCTAAGCTATCTCAAAGAAAACACCTAATATTTAATTATCGACCGGGGTTGGTAATCGTAGAGTTGAGGCAAAGTATATGCTAAGGTAGAATGATACCTAAATTTTGGCTTGTCAGACCTTAAAATATTAAATAAAGAAAAGATCGAGAGATCTTTCAAAATGAAAAACCAAGTCAAAATTCAAAACTAACTGAACCTATCTAAACTACCAGATCAAAATAGTGTCAAACAATACTACTCTATTTTATGATTAAACAATAGAGAAGACAAAAATAAATTGTTCAAGACTACACTAAAGCATCTAATTCCATTCTCCTTGGGAATCCTGAGGAAGTGTATCAAATGTAATGGGAATAGGGGTGAATGTATCAAAGTGGCTTTCAAAGGTAACAAGAAAACAAAATGGAACTAAATCTACCCTACAACAAAATAGCCCTTTAGGGGTGGTTTTGGCTTGCCGGGGTCTCGGTAAAACCCCCCTAAAAGTTTTTTCAGACCTTTGGAGGCGGTCTTTTAAAACCGCCCCTAAAATCATGGAAATTGGACTTTTAGGGGGAGGGTTTAAAACCACCCCCAAAAGTCCTGAAATTTGACTTTTGGGAGCGGTTTTGAGAAACCCCCCCCTAAAAGCCCAATTCTCATAACATTTGGGGGCGGTTTGTCAAACCTCCCCCTAAAAGTCATGAGAATTGAACTTTTGGAGGCGGTTTTTTCGAAACCTCCCTTAAAAGTTATGAGAATTGAACTTTTGGAGGCGGTTTTTTCGAAACCTCCCTTAAAAGTTATGAGAATTGAACTTTTGGAGGCGGTTGTTTGAAAACCCCCCTTAAAAGCCCAATTCTCATAACTTTTGGGGGCGGTTTGTCAAAACCCCCCCTAAAAGTCATGAGAATTGAACTTTTGGAGGCAGTTGTTTAAAAAGCCCCCCTAAAAGCCCAGTTCTCATAACTTTTGGGGGCGGTTTGTCAAAACCCCCACCAAAAGTCACAAGAATTGAAATTTTGGAGGTGGTTTTTTGGAACCCCCCTTAAAACTCATGAGAATTGAACTTTTGGAGGCGGTTTTTTGGCACCCCCTTAAAAGTCATGAGAATTGAGCTTTTGGAGGCGGTTTGTTAGGCCCCCCCCCCCTAAAATTCATGAGAATTGAGCCCCTTACCTTTAGACATTATGTTTTGACTTGATAATATGGCCCAATCAATGATAACCATTCTTGGTCACATAGAGCTTGAAATAGCCATTTCTTGCTTGTAAGCCAAATATTTCCCACATAGAGATGACGTTATGGACTAGGGCCCCATTTGTGGGCCCCGATCCCTTGAGGAAAATGTTATGGCCTAGGACTTTATATGTTTACCCTATAACATGGACTAGGCTATGAGAGCCATCCTTAGTGTGCCAAACTTGAAATGAACACTATATTCCACTTACATGATAAAGATTCCCTTTATAGGGCTTGTATGGTGGACATAGGCCTATTAATGTCACATGATTGCTAGAGACAAAATGGCCTAAGCTGATAAGGTTGATGCAGAAGAATTATGCTTACTTACATGGCATATTTGGATGTGTGAGGTTTTGAGTTTAATCAATGTGTCCTCCCACCTTGTAAATGGCCAAATTTTTCCTTGTATTTGTCCCTTTGCCTTGACACATTAATCACATATTACATTCTTTTACTCCCTCAAATTCCTCACTAGTCATGTCTTCGACAAATGAAGGTCAATGTCCAAACTATGATGATAATCTTAAAAGGTACCATGATGGAATTCCCTCACCGTTTGGCATTTTTTGTTGATAATTGTAACTGGTATGTGAAATCCACTCTAATTATCTATTAGGTCCACATAAAGAAACAACAAGACCAATGTAAGAACATCTCTCCATGCTTGAAACAATGCATATCTCCATTGTAGCATTCTTTTAAACAATTTGTGAGCCTCCTTGATTTTCCCATTTTATATGCAATCCCAAATCACAACATTCCACGAGATAACATTATTCTCAAGCATGTTATTAAATATTGTTGAGCTTTGTCCATCCTACCATTATGGGCATATTTCATAAGCATTATAGTCCACAAAATGATGTTTCATTGAGACATTCTATAAGCCACGTAATGAGCATATTATAATCAACCCTCCACACCAATTGTTTGTTGATGTATATGTAACTTCAGAATGTATTTCACATATAGGTATATTGTATTCCTATAGAGATGTTATTATTCCTCTATATAGAAGTGGTTGTATTCCTATAGAGATGTTATTATTCCTCTATACGGAAGTGTCGTAATTTATATTGTAAGTGTCGTAACTTATATTTGATGGGTTATTAGACAACCTTGTTGCGGTCGGCCCTGTATAAGTCATGTGGGTCAAAGGGTTATTAGACCACCCTATTGGGGGTAGGCCATGTGGGTCAAAGGGTTATTAGACCACCCTAGTGGGGGTCGGCCCAGTTAGCATTATGTTAAGTGGTTAAGTTGAGGCTGATCTAGTTGAGTAAAGGTCAAGTCAAGTTAGTGTATAAATAGAGAGAGTGTGTCTCTCTCATTTTACACATTCTATTCTCTCACTCACACTTCGGAGAGTAGCGCACTTGTGGAGGAGGAGGCTCTGCTGCTAAGAGAAGACTATCTCTTGTATTCTGGTTGTATCATTGCTCTATCTATCTCTGAGGAAGTTATTGGGGTTTTTCACCTTTATGGTTTTCCCCAAGTAAACTCTGTGTCTCTTGTGTGCTTGCATTATTGTGTCCATGACTGATATGATGTAGATTTGCTATACATGTTGTTCTCTCAGTTAAGATCCTAGATCATATTGAATTAAATTTTGAAAATTTAACATGGTATCAGAGCTAGCCTGAAAGAAGGCATGATATGGCATGTATGACACTTGCTGCACTTATGATGCTAGCGCTTGATATAGAAAAAAACAGTCATCGTAGCACTTTCACTATAAATCCTTTTTGGCGACGTTTTCGGGACTGAAAATTTTACAGGTCGAAGATTAGATCCCCATGTACCTTGTGTCCAAACGAAAATCTCTAACTCGTTGTACTTTGTGATTTATGATCTGTACAATATAGGGTTTCTGCCTCTTCTAGATCTGAGTAAAAAACAGGTGACCTTGGAAAAAAGGTCATAACTTGGGCTAGGAAGCTCCAAATGAAATTTCGTAAAATGTGACAGGTAGTACACAAACGTTAATATCTCAGGAAATGTTTTCAGATGCCAAAGTTGAACTAGTGACACGTGGCACGCCGTACAAGTTCGCTCTCCTGTTTTATCCCATAAACAGGTCACGTTGCAACACTTGGCATAACTCTCTCTCAGAGAATCCAATTGAGGTCAGACCTATCGGAATGGAAATATGACAGGTCAGGCTATCTCAGGAACAATTTTCAGACCCTATGGATTGAAAAGGGCAGAGTTACGCCAGAAACAATTAGGTACATATTTCTGTCAAAACAGAATTATTTTTTAGCACCTTCATTCATGGCTTCTGGAATTTAGGGTTTCGGAGAAAGTTGGAATTCTTGTAATCAGAGGCCACTGATGAATTCTAATCATTAAAATCGAAATTTAGAGACCAAGATCAGAATTTTTGGTTGGGCAGAAGGTCGGGCTTGATCAGACCCTAGTTCGGGACTTTGATCAGAAAAGTGGAAAATTAGGGCTTCTGTAAAAATGGGAATTTTTGAAATCTATGACCACGGCTGGAAGCTCCTCGGAAAAATAGAAGCTTAGAAATTTGGATCAAACCTTTTGATTGGGAAGAAGAGTGGGCTTCATCAAACCCCAGTTCAGGGTCACGTCCAGTGAATCCGAAAGTTTCAAAGGAAAAATTGAGTGAAACTTTGCAGTTTTCAAATTCTGAATATACTAGCTTGATCAGCTCATCAAGGCGCGTATTTCTATCCTTTCAGAAGTTTGAAATTCAAAGTTTGAATTTTTGGGGTTTCTCTGACAAACCCCATTAGAGCTCCAGATCAAGTTCCTGCAAATCAAGTGGATTGGTTTAATCTTAGAAGAGTATGGATTGGTCACTTGCATAAGTGAAGAAGTTCCTGTTTCAGAGGGAGATGAGGCTAAGGCCTTCCATAAGAAGATTACAAGCAATCTTGACAGGTATGGCTTATAGGTATGTTTCAAATTCTGTTCATGGTTAAGTTTATGATATGTTTGTCTTGATATCATTATAGTACAATATTGATAAATTACTAGACTTGTCGTATTACCTTAATAGAAGATATTCATTGATTAAGGTTTTGACACTTATGATTGTACTAATGCATTGTGATGTTGTATGAGGTTTATGTTGTTCGCTAACATAAAAGGTACACCAAGAAAGACAAATCATGTTCTACTTCAAAAACATATGATCATGGTGACATGAAGACAAAGATTCATCCATTTTCATGGATCACATAGAAGATCTACTGACGAGGTATGTATAACTTGGTTCTACAATGGTTAACTTATGAGACATGCAGGTTACTAGCACAAGTCACTGAAGAGAACCAGAAGACATTATGCGAGTATGTTAGACATAACTAGCTAGCATGCTAATCTAGGTATGTTTTCCTATATCAAGCTAGAATCCTACCTTGTGTTAGGATCTTATATTGTTGTGTTGTTGATTGTGATTACTCATGAAGTCATAGGTTTGAATATTCATGGTTGTATGCATACTATGTTTCTTACCATAACTGATGATATGACTAACCAAAAGAATCATGAAGGTATAGGTTTGAGTAATCACTGGTTTATGCATTGATGATTTAATGAATCAGAAGAGACCTATGATCAAATAAGAATATGCATGAGTAAAAGAAGACTTCCCTAAAACCTTGAATACTAATGTTTATTATCTATGAATGATCATGACTATACATGTTTAAGATTATTGTGTTTTGATAATATTAAGATTATGTTAATAAATGTGTGCTCGTAATAAGTCCTGGGATGCTCTTGCAAGGTTTTTCCATGACCACATTTAATATCGCCCCGGGAGATCTGATAGGTTGGGATGTGTTCCCGTAATAAGTCCTGGGATGCTCTTGCAAGGTTTTGTGGTGACCACATATAATAGCGCCCTGGGAGATCCGATAGGTTGAGCTGTGTTCTCGTAATCAGTCCTGGGATTCTCTTTCGAGGTTTTGTGGTAGGGTCACATGTAATAGCTCCCTGGGAGATCCAATAGGTTGGGTTGTGTGCCCGTAATAAGTCCTGGGATGCTCTTGCAAGGTTTTGTGATGCATGTAATAAGTCCTGAGGATTCCACAGTATGGCCAGTGATGACGAAGAGCTGCAAGTGGTGGGCCTACATCCAGTATGAAAAAGGACTGGCTCTGTAGAACTTCCTATGATGAGTAGATTCAGAGATTGATTGAGATAGCAGTAGCAGTGACGATGATGATGACTCGATGACGATTATCCAGTGATGATGATCTAGAGAAGATGACTTGTGCTAGAAGACCTGTGTCGAGAAATACCTTCCTAGTTAAGAGGGAGTGTTGATGTATATGTAATTTCGGAATGTATTTCACATATATGTATATTGTATTCCTATAGAGATGTGTGAGGCACCTGCAACAATTAATTAACAAGAATACGCGAAATAGCAGAAATGAAAGAACTCAGAATCACTTTTGTATTGATCACAGGCCACTTCGAGGGGGCAACCTCCTTTGAGCAAGCTCAATACAAATAACTTCACCCTTCCTTCATAGATCTCAACACACACTTATATACTAATTCTAGGCGCCAATACTATGGGTCGAAACCATGGGCCGTTACAAACTATGGATTAACAATACTACGGGCGGCTTACAAAGCATATGCGCCAACAACAATAACACAAACTATTGATTAACAAATACTACGGGACGACTTACAAAGCATATGCGTCCAACAACAACATACTAACAAAGTAAAGACATGGGTTCCTAACATCCCCTCCCCCTTAAAAAAAGCTTTGTCCTCAAAGCTTTAGATGTGGAAATTGTTGTTGAATCTGAAGGAGTGGTTCCCATGTAGCATCCTCTGGTTGCATGCCGTGCCACTGAATTAAGACCTCTGTGATAGAACGAGAGCGAAGCTGACGCGTGCGCCGATTGAGGATGGCCTCTGGCTCCAAAAGGATGGATCCTTCATTATCCAGTTCGGATAAAATCGCTTGGCCGCTGATGTTGGTGCCAAGAACTTTCTTCAGACAAGAGACATGAAAGACTGGATGAATGCGGGAAGAAGGAGGAAGTTCCAATTTATAAGCAACGGACCCAATCCTCTGAAGAATCCGATATGGCCCATAGAACTTTGGAGCAAGCTTATGACGCCCTTTGAGTTTCAAGGAGGATTGTTTGTATGGCTGGAGACGAAGAAAAACCATATCGCCGACTTGAAAAGTGCGCTCCGAACGGTGCTGATCAGCTTGTTGCTTCATGCGATTTCTTGCCATGTGAAGATTGTCCCACAAAATGTGAAGAATCTGATTGCGGTTGCGAAGGACCTTGTCAACTTCCTGAACTGGTGAACTGGTGGGGGTGTATGGAAGAAGAGCTGGAGGTGCCTGACCGTAGACTGCTTCATATGGGGTCATTTTAGAGGCAGTATGGTAAGAGGTATTGTACCACCATTCAGCGAGAGGGAGCCACTTTTCCCACTGATGTTGTTGTTCTGAGGTGAAGCAACGAAGATAAGTATCCAAGCATTTATTGACAATTTCAGTCTGACCATCTATTTGTGGGTGATACCCTGAACTCATCTTCAGTTTGGTGCCAGTGTGGCGAAATAGTTCTGTCCAAAAATGACTAGTGAAAGTCGCATCACGATCCGAGACAATGGAAGAAGGGATGCCATGAAGACAAAAGATCTGGTCCATAAAAATTTGAGCGACAGAGGAGGCTGTATAGGGATGGCTGAGAGCGCAAAAATGACTATATTTGGAGAGACGATCAACCACAACGAGAATCACTGTCTTCCCGCCAGATTTAGGGAGCCCTTCAATGAAATCCATAGAAATATCTGTCCAAATCCGTGTAGGTATGGGCAAGGGTTCAAGCAATCCTGGAAGGAGTGTTGTTTCACCCTTATTGCGCTGACAGGTATCACATTCGGCCACCATCTGTTGAATTGTCCTTTTCATGCCCTGCCAAAAGAAGTTACGCCGTGCTTGTTCATATGTTTTGAGGAACCCAGAGTGCCCGGCCGATGGAGAAGCATGGAGTTCATAGAAGACAGCCTGTTGAAGATCTGTGCTCTGGGGAAGCACCAGACGACCCTTGTATCGCAGAGAAGAACCATCCCAAGAGTAATGTGGGACAGCCGAAGGATTGTTGGTCAAGCGTTGGATGATCTGAGATAAGGAAGAGTCATTGACGTAACCCTGTTGAACAGATTGCAACCAATTTGGAACAGGCGTAGAAATAGCTGAAAGAGAACCTTGGGCATCAAATGTGCGAGAAAGAGCATCTGCCACAATATTGTCTTTACCCTTCTTGTAAGTGATCTCATAGTCATAACCCATGAGTTTTCTAACCCATTTCTGTTGTGCCGGGGAGGAGACACGCTGGTCCAAGAAATATTTCAGACTCGGGTGATCAGTCTTGATGCAGAAATGATTCCCTAATAGGTATGGATGCCACTTCTGTACTGCATGCAAAATAGCCATCATTTCCTTCTCATAGGTAGAGGCAGCTAAATTCTTACCTGAAAGGGCTTTGCTGGTGAACGCGATGGGGTGTTCATCTTGAAGGAGAACAGCACCAAGTCCATTTCTGCAAGCATCACTCTCAATAGTGAAGGGCTTGGAAAAATCGGGCATAGCTAGCACAGGTGTAGTACACATAGCTTGTTTTAGTTTGTCAAATGCACACTGAGCATCAGGTGTCCATGTAAAAGCATCTTTTTTTAATAGAGCAGTTAATGGAGCTGCAATCTTCCCATAATCCTTGACAAACTTGCGGTAGTATCCAGTCAACCCCAAAAAACCACGAAGGCTCTTGAGTGTCTGAGGATGTGGCCAATTCTTCATGGCCTCAATTTTGGCAGGATCCACGCGAACCCCTTGTGCTGAGATAATGTGCCCGAGGTACTCAACTTCCTTTTGTCCAAAAACACATTTAGACTGCTTGGCATGGAGATGATGGTCAGAGAAAAGTTGCATGACAAGATCCAGATGCTGGAGATGTTCATCCCATGTTTTACTGTAGATGAGGATATCATCAAAGAATACCAGAATGAATTTCCGCAAGTAGGGTCGAAATATTTTATTCATTAAGGCCTGGAATGTGGAAGGAGCATTAGTGAGGCCAAAGGGTATGACCAAAAACTCATAATGGCCATCATGTGTGCGAAAAGCTGTTTAAGGAATATCATCCTCATGAACCCGAATTTGATGATACCCAGAACGAAGATCCAACTTGGAGAAAAAGTGAGCCCCATGAAGCTCATCAACAACAGGAATTGGAAACTTATCCTTGATGGTGAGGTGATTGAGTGCCCGGAAGTCAATGCAGAGGCGCCATGACCCATCTTTTTTGCGGACAAGAATAACTGGAGAAGAAAAGGAACTAGTGCTTGGGCGAATAATACCTTGCTTCAATAAGTCCCGAACGAGCATTTCAATCTCCGTTTTTTGGTGAAATGGGTAGCGATAGGGCCTGATGTTGGGAGGAACGCTTCCAGGAAGGAGATGAATATGATGGTATTCTGGCCTGGAAGGTGGTAATCCCACTGGTTCAGCAAAAACACCTGTATATCGATCCAGAATTTGTTGTAGATCCAAAGGAGTAGTGGAGACCGCTGATGGTTGCATCTGGATGGAATGGATCTGAGCGATGACACCATGTGAACTCTTCTTGAGGAGTTTTTCCATGCGATGTGAACTGATGATGCTGAGAGAACCGGGTTGTAATCCTGTCAATGTGTGTTTGTGTCCATTGAGGGAAAACTGCATCCAAAGTTCGGCAAAATCCCATAAGATAGGGCCGAGTGTGCGTAGCCATTGAGCACCCAAAACCACATCACATCCGCCTAAGGGCAAGGCAAACATGTGCGAGCGCAAGATATAATCTCCCATAGAGATACACACATTTCGACACTTCCCTTTGCAAGGTAAGGTGCCCCCATTGGCAATCATGACTTCAAAGTTGGAGCAAGGATGGATAAAACAATCAGCTTGTTTGGCGATCCGAGGGTCAATGAAATTATGAGTGCTACCAGAATCAATGAGGATTGTAAGAGGAAGCTTCTTGAAGTAACCCCTGACCCGCATTGTTTGGGGGGTGGTGATTCCAGCTAAAGCATGGAGAGATATCTCTGGCTGGTCATCCTAAGACGGAGGGTCAATAGGCAGTTCCTGACTGTCGACCGGAGCATCCAGTGTTTCTGGATCTTCATCACCCATTTCAGAGGCAGGAGGAGACTCCACATCCAGGAGATAGAGCTTTTGCTGAACACATCTATGTCCCCAAGTGAATTTCTCATCACAATTATATCAAAGCCCCTTTTCTCTGCGTGCTTGCATCTCTGTTTCAGACAACCGCTTGATAGGAGTCGGTCGAGGAGCCTGCGGTATAGGTGGTCGCTGAGAACCCATATTTCGGAAGGGAACAAAAGTGGGCTTGGAGTGTTGTTGGGCTGCAAGCTTGTCTTCTGCCAACTTAGCCAACCCGAGTGCTTCCATCATTGTGTTGGGGCAGAACATTTTGACCTCAGAGCGAATGGCATCCTTTAGACCACTGATAAAACAAATCCGGTAAAATTCATCAGACAATCCTTCGGTGTGGTTGGCTAGATTCTCAAATTTGGTTTGGTACTCTCTCACAGTGCCAGTTTGGCAAAGTTTAGTGAGGGCTCCTGTGAATTCATCAAAAGCACTAGGACCAAATCGTTGCAAAAGGAGCTGGCAAAAGTCTGGCCAGTTGGGCTCTGGATGAGCCTTGATGTACCAGCGATACCATTGAAGAGCTTCCTGTTCCAAATGAAAGGATGCCAGTTGAAATTTGTTGACATCAAAAGTATTATGCAGACTGAAATACTATTCTGCACGATAGATCCATCCAGTTGGATCGGTACCATTGAAGCGAGGAAAATCAAGCTTCGGACCACGGAAATTGCTGGAAGCAGAGAACCCATTGTCTACTGAAGACTCGGACTGCCGTTTGTTGTTCATAGCTGAATGTTCAAGATGGAGACCGAGAAATTTTTCATCCAGATCCTGGAATTTGGCTTGGATGGCTGCAAGTGCTTCCTCCATGGTTTTTGCTCCTGCACGGGTGACAACCATAACCAGGATTTTTTTTTTCTTTTTTTTTTCTGACTGGGTAGGAAAACAAAAACAAGAACTACTTCAGTAAGGGAAAATTTGGATTTGGGAAAAAATCAGAAGGGTAATTGGGGTTTGACTAAATTTTGGACACTGTTGGATAGATAGGGAAGCAAAAATGAGGATTTCAGAAGCGGGGTGAAAGAATGGGAAAATTTGGCAGAGGAGAACAAAGAAGTAGAATTCAGAAATGAACTCTGTGGTAAAATTTGAAGGTGATTGGGTGAAATCTGAGGAAGTTATGGCAAACCCTAAAAATAGACAAATGTGAGATTTCGGGCTTTGGGAAGGGGAATTGAGGATAGGGTCCTCAGGACTAAAATATGCAGAATGGGATGACGGGGGTTCCCCGAAAATTTCAAGGGAAACAGAGTAAAAATAAGGGAGATATGGAGAAAATACTGAATTTTATACTCTCTTTTCTTTTTCTTTTTTTTTTTTTTTTTTTTTTTTTTAATCTCAGACTGGAGCGGCTACGGCTCGAAAGAAATCTGGAACAGCGCCGAATGGACTGAAAACGGCTGAATCTGGAACGGCTTGCAAAATAGATCTGAAACGGCGCAGCAGTGATCGACAATAGTTCAGCTGAAAGTAGATATGGACCCCAGGGATGTGCGGCTTCCTAACAGTTTAGGGGTTTCACTCGGCCACCAATGTTGTCTGACGGCTTGCGTATTGGGGCAATACCCCTCACTCCACGGCTCAGGTAAAACTGATAACCGCTTTGCCACAAACGACAGCTCTTGGTTTACCTCACGGGTGGGAACTAGTCAATCAGGTAGGGGTCGTTGCCCTTTTCGCTGGCAGGTCCTCTCAATGGGCCAGCTACTTCGGGGTTCCTGTGGTACTCCTCACAATGAGTTTTAGGGCTTATGCCCAAGTACTTCCCACAATTAAGCGGATGGGGATTATTCCCAAATCCGAACCTGCAACAGATGCGAAAAAAAATTTGGCAGAAATATCACCCAGCGAGCCCAAGAAAGTGCTCTGATACCAGATGTGAGGCACCTGCAACAATTAATTAACAAGAATACGCGAAATAGCAGAAATGACAGAACTCAGAATCACTTTTGTATTGATCACAGGCCACTTCGAGGGGGCAACCTCCTTTGAGCAAGCTCAATACAAATAACTTCACCCTGCCTTCATAGGTCTCAACACACACTTATATACTAATTCTAGGCGCCAATACTATGGGTCGAAACCATGGGCCGTTACAAACTATGGATTAAAAATACTACGGGCGGCTTACAAAGCATATGCGCCAACAACAATAACACAAACTATTGATTAACAAATACTATGGGACGACTTACAAAGCATATGCGTCCAACAACAACATACTAACAAAGTAAAGACATGGGTTCCTACCAAGATGTTATTATTCCTCTATACAGAAGTGGTTGTATTCCTATAGAGATGTTATTATTCCTCTATACGGAAGTGTCGTCATTTATATTGTAAGTGTTGTAACTTATACTTGATGGGTTATTAGACCACCTTGTTGGGGTTGGCCCTGTATTAGTAATGTGGGTCAAAGGGTTATTAGACCACCCTCTTGGGCGTCGGCCATGTGGGTCAAAGGGTTATTAGACCACCCTAGTGGGGGTCGGCCCAGTCAGCATTATGTTAAGTGGTTAAGTTGAGGCCAACCTAGTTGAGTAAAGGTCAAGTCAAGTTAGTGTATAAATAGAGAGTGCGTCTCTCTCATTTTACACATTCTATTCTCTCACTCACACTTTGGAGAGTGGCGCACTTGTGGAGGAGGAGGCTCTGCTGCTAAGAGAAGACTATCTCTTGTATTCTGGTTGTATCATTACTCTATCTATCTTTGAGGAAGTTATTGGGGTTTCTCACCTTTATGGTTTTCCCCAAGTAAACTCTGTGTCTCTTGTGTGCTTGCATTATTGTGTCCATGATTGATATGTTGTAGATTTGTTGTACATGTTGTTCTCTCAGTTAAGATCCTAGATCAGATTGAAGTAAATTCTGAAAATTTAACATTGTTCCAAGTGAAGATGGCATTCTTTGGAAATACATCCACAAATTATCAATGCTCTAAAAGGTCTCGGAGAATCTAGCTTGCCACATCAAAACTTTACACTCATCCTTTCTTTTCAAAGAGGGACGTTGTTGTGGCTAGGCCGTATTCTCTAATGATTCAATGTTCCTAATTGGGGAGGACCTTAATTGTACTTAATATTTCCAAACATTAATCTAGAATTTGTAAAGGATCAATGAACCCATATACATTATTTATATTGCCCTTTACCCTTGAGTATAAAGTATCAATCGCTAGTCATCTATCAATAGGTGATAAGTTGGTTTTATAGATCCTTGTTTATGGGATCCTACATCATTGCCATAACTCTTGAAAATCCTCTCAATCCTCTAGTCGAGCAATCGCATCCTCCCCATATCATTTTAGTGAATTTATACATGTTATACATTTTGCATTTTGTTTATTGAATAAACACTAAGTCTAGTTTTTCTACTCTTATTTTGTTTTTCAAAATTATTTGTTTCGTAGGTGCATTATTGCCCCTTATGTTCCACAAGAGAATTTCATTTAGAAGGCCTAGGCGTTTGAAGAAATGTATCCTTAAGTGAGGTTGTTTTTCTTGGGTTAATTAATTGCTCCCTTTTCTCCTTCAAGTTATCATTGACAAGTTTCTTGCCTCGTCCCAACTTAGATTTTGTCAACTTTGTGGGATTTGTGTCTATTCATGATCATTTCTTATGGGAACTTGACAATCCTTCAACATTTCTATCCTCCCATTTTCATTTATCATATGCTAGTGTAGATTCACCAGTTGCTAACTTGAAAGTGAAATTATAAATGTTCTATTATAATGCAATGATAATAACTCCATGTCCACTTCTTCCACATCCTCCTCCTACTCTTGCATTCAATTCTGATTTATATATCTTCTTTATGATCTATTTTCCTTTTTTAGTATCAAGTTCATTTGCAATATTACTATTTTACCATTGCCACAATCTCATTCCTTATCCTTTGTTGATTCCATTTCTTTCACTACTACAAAACAAGACATTGGTGAGGGGCATGCTTGTGACGGGCCTTAAAGGGTTGTCACCAACGTTACAAATGATGACCAACCTTAAAAAAACGTCATTGTTATTGTATTTGGAGACATTCATTTACGTTTTGTCACCAAAACTCTTTTCAGTGACACTTTTTGTGAGTGTTATTAAAGGCCTGTTGCCAATTCTCTCTTTGGTGACACTTCTAGCGACGATACTTTAATGGCCCTCATTAATATTCATTAATGAGGGTCATGGTTGTGACGGGCCTTAAAGGGCCATCACCAATTTCACATATGATGACAAATCTTAAAGAACCATCATTATAATCGTCTTTGGAGACATTCCTTTAAGATTTGTCACTAAATCCCTTTTCAATGACACTTTTGGTGAGGGTTGTTAAGGGCATGCTACAAATTCTCTTTTTGGTGACACTTCTAGTGATGATCCTTTAATGGCCCCCACTAATACATTTTTTGGTGACTTTTAGTGACAATAAAAAATGTAATTCTAATGAGTTTTTAATTGATGATGCTATGTGACCATTTCTATAGGTATTATGCATGTAGGCATTATGTGTGTTTGAGTTAAGTTTCCCTGGCGGATTTTATTAGGTACTTCTTTCTTTGCTTCAATAGGGTAGCGTGGCTTCGTGAAGATAGATTTGTATTTGCATTTCGTCTTGCCTCAAAGTTTCCACTTCACTGCCTCCCTATTTTCCTTGCAATCTAGAGCCATGTTTTTGTGGAGATGAAAGATAAATGTTTGGTATGTAATATAATGGGAAATAATGGTGTATTTATGATATGCACTGGATTTAGAGTCTGAATATAATGGGATGCACCTAAATCAAATCCAACCAATTAAATTTGTCAATTAAAATCAATTCAGTTTCCAAGAGAATCCATGGTCTCATCGGCCTGCATTTGCATCGTGCAGAAGCCTCTCCATCTGTTACATGTGGAAGCCATGAGACATGAAATGAAATGTACATCTATAAGGATACCAAGAGGATACCATAACCAATGTAATTCATCCATTTCCATCCATCAAACTCATCCACTAATGTCAAGTCAACCTCGGTCAAAGTTACAATGTCACTAGGAGAGTCACATTAGGCATCACTATGGGAGACCATTGAAAGAAAAGAAAAATTATGTTGAAATCAAACCATACTTCTCATGACATTAGAGTAGACCATAATAAAGGGGATACAAAAAATTTCACCCTTCAAACACTTTTAAATCATCATGGTCAAACTTGTTTCCAGTTGGTCTAAATATATACCATATATATGTCAACACTTAATTGTCAACCCGGGGAAGGTAACTTTCGAGGAACCAACACCATATGTGCAGGATTGGCTTCACACACAATATAGTCTATCCATATTTACTTAAACTAGCTAATAGTAATTCAAAACTGTAATCACTGCTTCCACTTTAAATGGGAGAAAAATCCTATTTAACCACACTCTTAAAGAAGACAAATCTTGTTTCCTTACTTATGCACAGAAGATAAGTTGAATTTGATCTTCAATAGCCTAATATAGAAACTTTGATCACCTAATGGACATTAGCTAATACTTCAAGATTCCTATGTCCATCAATGTTCTCTGCATTCTTAATAATCAGAAATGTAGCTTTGAAAGATGATGCATTGAAATTATTTCTTAACTCCTTTCAAAACTTGATTTCCTTCTCTTACTCCATATTAAGATGCTTTGGAAATGAATACAAAAATAATCAAGCAAAGTGATCTTTCTTTCAATATTTAAAACCCATCTTCAGTTTAATTAAATAACATTAATTCAAATTGAAACTGTTGTAACTCTGCTAATATTCACTATTCATTTCTACCAATTGCTTTGTTTTGATCTTAACTGCAAATCTATACTAATATGTCATTTTACCACACCATTCCTCAAATAGGCTAAAATATTGTAGAATGCTTGAAACTAAATATGTAATTTATGCATCTCATCTGATCCATTACAAAGTCTTGAAAGCAAATCTTAAATCAATCCACTCTGTCTTAACTGAAATTTTCCAGAACACTCCTTAGTCAAAACTATTGAATTGTTAAAATGCAACGTAATTTGAAACTGTAAGCAATAATAAAAATGTTTCAAAACCTCGAATTGTAGAATCAAAAGCATATGTCGAGACAACGGGCCCTTCCTATCTTCAACAATGACTAGCTAATCAATTCATCACATTAAGACCAGATAAAACTGAATTCTGAAAATATGTATATATAATGATGCACAGTCACTTTTGGTCCATCCTTTTTCACAGAAATAAAAGAAACACTATCTATCGACATAAATGAAACTATCTATCAGCTTGATGTTTTCTATCATCCCCCCTTCCTTCCTTTTTGCAAAGTGCAGGACTGGTTCTTAAATTTTGAACATTTATTACATAATAAACAGAAATCCCCCTTTTTAGAAATAGTTTTCAAAAACTGTTATGTATAACAACTATTGACATAGAGAGGGATCAATCAACCATAATGAGGATTTCGATGCCTTGTCCTCATGACATTAAATGCATGAGGACAAGGCACTCATTCTAGATATGTACCAAGCATTAACACCTGGCAATTATGAAGCATCTTGCACCCCATCTTTGACTGATCATTCATGTTTATTCGGGAGTAGTTGAGGATGGATCTGTAGGTTCACAACCATCTTGGGTCCTTGTTCTTCACCATCTATATCCTCGAATTCCATACAAAAAACTGGATATATGAGAACCAATGATGGTGTAACTGAAACTGCGATGTGTAGCCAGATCTGATCCAGGTGGCAGGAACTCAAATGTACAACAGGAACTAAGCTCATAATATCATTAGCACATTAATTTTCAATTTCTGATCTAAATCATTAAAATCAAAGGAATTTAAGATCATTAATACATACATGAGAGAGTTTCTCTAAATGAAGATCATTTAATACATCAACAATCCCTTCTCTCTCGTCAATGCATCCACCTTAAAGAGGGTTCTTTAAGGATGCTAAATGTCAGTTGAACTAGACACCATCATATTGTGAGACCTACTTTAGGACCTCCAAACCAAAACTACCCTGTAGATGAGTGATACATGTTGATGTGTATGTAACTTTGGAATGTATTTCACATATATGTATATTGTATTCCTATAGAGATGTTATTATTCCTCTATACGGAAGTGTCGTCATTTATATTGTAAGTGTCGTAACTTATACTTGATGGGTTATTAGACCACCTTGTTGGGGTCGGCCCTATATAAGTCATGTGGGTCAAAGGGTTATTAGACCACCCTATTGGGGGTCGTCCATGTGGGTCAAAGGGTTATTAGACCACCCTAGTGGGGGTCGGCCCAGTCAGCATTATGTTAAGTGGTTAAGTTGAGGCCGACATAGTTGAGTAAAGGTCAAGTCAAGTTAGTGTATAAATAGAGAGTCTGTCTCTCTCATTTTACACATTCTATTCTCTCACTCACACTTTGGAGAGTGGTGCACTTGTGGAGGAGGAGGCTCTACTTCTAAGAGAAGACTATCTCTTGTATTCTGGTTGTATCATTGCTCTATCTATCTCTAAGGAAGTTATTAGGGTTTTTCACCTTTATGGTTTTCCCCAAGTAAAATCTGTGTCTCTTGTGTGCTTGCATTATTGTGTCCATGATTGATATGTTGTAGATTTGTTGTACATGTTCTCTCAGTTAAGATCCTAGATCATATTGAAGTAAATTCTGAAAATTTAGCATGGTATCAGATCTAGCCTGAAAGAAGGCATGATATGGCATGTATGACACTTGTTGCACTTACGATGCTAGGGCTTGATATAGCAAAAACCAGTCATCGTAGCACGTTCACTATAAATCCATTTTGGCGAGGTTTTCGGATCTGAAACTTTTACAGATCGAATATCAGATCCCCATGTACCATGTGTCCAAAGGAAAACCTCTAATTCAGTGTACTTTGTGATTTATGATTTGTACAATATAGGGTTTCTGCCTCTTCCAGATCTGAGTCAAAATCAGGTGACCTTGGGAAAACAGTCATAACTTAGGCTAGGAAGCTCCAAATGCAATTTCGTAAAAAGTGATCGGTAGTACACAAACTGTACTATCGCAGGACAATTTTTCAGATGCCGAATTTGAACCAGTGACACATGGCACGCCGTACAAGTTCGCTCTCCGGTATTATCCCATAAACAGGTCACGTTGCGACACTTGGCATAACTCTCTCTCAGAGAATAGAATTTAGGTGAGACCTATCAGGATGGAAAGGTGACAGGTCGGGCTATCTTAGAAAAAGTGTTTAGAGACTGAAGTTGAACCAATGACACGTGGCATGTCGTACAAGTTCACTCTCCTGTATTATCCCATAAACAGATCACGTTGCGACACATGGCATAACTCTCTCTCAGAGAATCCAATTGAGGTCAGACCTATAGGGATAGAAAGATAACAGGTCAGGCTATCTCAAGACAATTTTGCAGACCCTATGGATCGAAAAGTTCAGAGTTACACCAGAAACAAGCAGGTACATATTTTTGTCAAAACAGAATTATTTTTTGAGTACCTTCATTCATGGCTTCCCGAATTTAGGGCTTCGGAGAAAGTTGGAATTTTTATAATCAGAGACCATGGCTAGATGCTACTCATAAAAATAAAAATTTAGAGACCAAGATCAGATTTTTTGGTTGGGCAGAAGGCCGGGCTTGATCAAACCTCAGTTCGGTACTTTGATCGGAAAGATGGAAAATTAGGGCTTCTGCAAAAATTGGAATTTTGGAAATCTGTGACCACGGCTGGAAGCTCCTCAGAAAAATCGAAGCTTAGAGTTTTGAATCAAATCTTTTGGTTGGGTGAAGCTCTGGGAAACTCAAACCCTAAGTCAGGGTCCTCCCTAGTGAATCCGGAAATCTAAAAGGCAATTTCGAGGGGTGAAACTTTGCAGTTTTCAAATTCTGAATATACCAACTTGATCATCTCATCAAGGTGCATATTTTTATCCTTTCGGAAATTTGAAATTCAAAGTTTGAATTTTTGGGGTTTCTTTGACAAACCCTAATCCAGCTCCAGGTCCATCTCTTGCAAATCAAGTGGATTGGGTTAATCCTATAAGAAGATGGATTGGTCACCTACATAAGTGAAGAAGTTCCTGTCTCAGAGGGAGATGAGGCTAAGGCCTTCCATAAGAAGATTACAAGCAATCTTGACAGGTATTGCTTACAGGTATGTTTCATGGTTAATTTTATCATATGTTTGTCTTCATATCATTACAGTACAATCTTGATTAATTACTAGACTTGTCGTATCACCTTAATAGAAGATATTCATTGATTAAGGTTTTGACACTTATGAATGTACTAATGCATTGTGATGTTGTATGAGGTTTATGTTGTTCGCTAACATAAAAGGTACACCAAGAAAGACAAATCATGTTCTACTTCAAGAACATATGATCATGGTGACATGAAGACAAAGATTCGTCCATTGTCATGGATCACATAGAAGATCTACTTATGAGGTATGTATAACTTGGTTCTATAATGGTTAACTTATGAGACATGCAGGTTACTAGCACAAGTCACTGAAGAGAACCAGAAGACATTATGTTGGTATGTTAGACATAACTAGCTAGCATGCTCATCCAGGTATGTTTTCCTATATCAAGCTAGAATCCTACCTTGTGTTAGGATCTTATATTGTTGTGTTGTTGATAGTGATTACTCATGAAGTCATAGGTTTGAATAGTCATGGTTGTATACATATTATGTTTCTTACCATAACTAATGATATGACTAACCAGAAGAGTCCTATGATCAAATAAGAATATGTATGAGTAAAAGAAGACTTCCTTGAAACCTTGAAGACTAATGTTTATTATCTGTGTTTGAAATGATACTGACTATACATGCTTGAGATTATTGTGTTTTGATAGTATTAAGATTATAGTAATAAATGTGTGGTTATGTATGAGACCTCAAGGATAACACAATGATGATACTAATAAGCATGCATAGTGATTAAGGATGGATGTAAGTTCAAGGACAGGTAATCCAGGAAGCAAAGTTCAAGAGGGAGCACACTCCAGTTGTTCCTGCAAGAAAGCAAAGGAGCACACTTCAGTAGTTTCTGCAAGGATGCAGATATTCAGAGGGAGTTGACCACTTCTCACAATCCACATCAGAATGGAATCCACCCAGCAACCAAACAAAGATAAGTATTTGAATTGTCATTTCTTACATAATGTTTTTCAATGATGTATATGCTTATGTTCCTAGAATTAGGTTGTGTATTATGCATATTAGAATAGTTGCATTGATGAACAGTATACTACTAATATACATGGGTAAGTGGCCTATGGCACTGTACAACATTCCATTGCTACTTATCTAGAATGAAACCTCTTTGCTGACATGTTAGGAGCTGTGCACACTCTTAACAATGTTCTGGTAGAGATTGGAAGGAATCTAGAAAGTTATGGGATATGGATAAATGTTGTATTGAAGCATTGGCTAAGATAATTGCATGACTGTATGACATATTTCTTTATGTGTAAGAAAATTTTCTAAAAACTATGAGATGTTTTCTAATCATGCAATTTAACTTGTTGTGTAGGAAAGATCGTATACCATCACCTACAAAAGAAGGACTACAACATTTGTTCAGCAACAAAGTTATCTAGTGAAGATATTGAAGTTCCTAGGATCTGGGAAGAATGCCATGATCGAGGAGTACCAGTTGATCATGAAGATGTTTGGTATGCATCCCCAAGACCTGAAGGGGAGTCTGTAGTGACTTCCAAGAGGATCTACAGATCAAACATGATGCAGGTGGTAGCATAGATACTTTTGCTCCTGTAGCCAGATACACTTCCATTAGATCCGTACTTGCTCTGGCTGCAATGATGAAATGGAAGATACACCAGATGGATTTCAAGATAGCTTTCTTGAATGGTGTAGTTGAAGAAAAAGTGTATGTGGAGCAGCCACTTGGTTCTGAGACACATGACAGGGAGTCATATATGTGCGGAACTTGGTATGGTAGGATAGACAGCTTTCTATCTAGTTTGGGCTTTACCAAGAGTAAAGCATATTCCAACCTTTACTACAAGGTTGAGGAAGGCAATCCAGTGATACTACTTTTGTATGTGGATGACCTATTTGTAATAGGAGATGATAGATTGATTGCCGACACACAGCGGAAGCTTGTTGTCGAGTTAGAAATGAAGAACTTGGGTATGATGCACTACTTTCTTGGTATGGAGGTGTGGCAGAGTGCAAATGGAATCTTCCTTGGACAAGGGAAGTATGCATTAGAGATCCTGAAGAGGTTCAGGATGATGGAATGCAAGGCTATGGCATCGAACCTGAAGCTTCTGTGTGATGCTTCATCTGAATCGGTTGATGTCACTATGTATCATCAGATGATTGGGTCCTTGATGTACCTGACAAACACAAGACCAGATATTTGCTTTGCGGTGAACACATTTAGCCAGTTCCTGATGGACCCGAGGAGTGTTCACCTGGTTGTTGTAAAGCATATTCTGAGGTACCTGAAGGGTACAGTTGATTATGGGCTCAAATATGATGCGAATCAAAAGTTTAACCTGCAGGGTTATGTTGAATCAGATTGGGCAGGCAGTGTTGTAGATAGGAAGTGCACTTCTGGGTGCTGCCTCAGTATGGGATCAGGTGTGATCTCTTGGTTTAGCAGGAAGCAGTCCTGCGTAGCACTGAGTACAGATAAAACAAAGTATGTTGCGAGGGATGAGCAGGTTGCAGATGTATTGACCAAGCCATTGGCCAGAGTGCAGTTTGAGTACTTCAAAGATAGGCTTGGTGCACTTCAGATTGAGGTTCATTCCAAAGGGAAGTGATGAGTTCGGAAGATGCAGATGCACATGAGCTTTTCTGACATGGTTGATGTGTTCTCCCATGGTCGTGATGTAATTCCTGAGCCATTCTCACATGGTGGTAGATGTGTTCTCCCATGGTGTATATGTAAGGGCTGGATCCATTCTCACATGGTGGTAGATGTGTTCTCCCATGGTGAAAAAGTAAGGGCTGGAGCCTTCCCCGAATAGTGGTAGATTGTTCTCCCATGTCAGTGGTGTAAGTACTGGATGATGTGCATCTGGGATGTGCTTCGTGGACGATGAGATGATCTGAAGAAGACGATGCTATGATGATCAGGAGGATCATGGATTATGAGCATCAGGACGATGCTCCAGTTACTACTCTATATGTATATGTACGCATCATGTTGGATGCTAGATATGATCAATTGGATCATCTATATGTATATGTATATGTACGCATCATGTCTGATGCTGGATATGATCAGTTGGATCATTTGTATGTATTTTGTATATGCATCATGTTGGATGCTTGGACCATGTATCTGTATATGTATCAGGTGGATCATGTATTTGTATTTGTATCAGGTGGATACACTGTATGATCAGGTGGATTATGTCTGATGATATGTATCAGGTAGATACTTGGTATGCATTAGGTGGATGCATTGTATGATCAGGATGATCATGATGATGAGCTTCAGGTTGTTGCTCCAAATGATATGTATCAGGATGGTACAGTGATGATGATCAGTGTGATCATGAGCATCAAGATGATGCTTTGTGCGATGATGATCCACTGGATCATGAGTATCAGGTTGATACTTGGATATCAAAGATGATATGTGGCAGGTTGTGCAAATAGCATGTAATCAGTCCTGGGAGATCTTGTCGGTCTTGCTGCGGCACATAAATGTTCCTGGGATACTCTTTCTGGTATTGCTATGTAGTATGTAATCAGTCCTCAAATATCCGATAGGTTGATTTGTGTGCTCGTAATCAGTCCTGGGATAAGGTATTACTACGGAGACATGTAATCAGTCCTGGAGATCCGAGAGGTTGAGCTGTGTGCTCGTAATTAGTCCTAGGATGCTCTTTATCTATCTTGTTGGTCATGCTGTGGTAGATAAATTTTCCTAAGATGCTCTTTAAAGGTTTTGTCTATCCACATGTAATCAGTCCTGGAGATCCGAGAGGTTGAGCTGTGTGCTCGTAATAAGTCCTGGGATGCTCTTTAGAGATCTTGCTGGTCGTGCTACGGCACATAAATGTTCTTGGGATGCTCTTTAAAGGTATTGTGGAGGAGATGCATGTAATCAGTCCTGGGAGATCTTGCCGGTCTTGCTTAGGCACATAAATGTTCCTAGGATACTCTTTCTAGTATTGCATCCACACATAAAATTAGTCCTGAGAGGCCACCTCTATCAGATTGTTCGCATAGATGATGAAGACCTGCAGGTGGTGGGCCTACATCCAGTATGAAAAAGGACTAGCTCTGTAGAACTTCCTATGATGAGTAGATTCAGAGATTGATTGAGATAGAAGCAGCAGTGACGATGATGAGGACTCGATGACGATTAACCAGTGACGACGATCCAGAGAAGAAGACTTGTGCTAGAAGACCTGTGTCGAGAAATACCTTCCTAGTTAAGAGGGAGTGTTGATGTATATGTAACTTCAAAATGTATTTCACATATATGTATATTGTATTCGTATAGAGATGTTATTATTCCTCTATACGGAAGTGTCGTCATTTATATTGTAAGTGTCGTAACTTATACTTGATGGGTTATTAGACCACCTTGTTGGGGTCGACCCTGTATAAGTCATGTGGGTCAAATGGTTATTAGACCACCCTATTGGCGGTTGGCCATGTGGGTCAAAGGGTTACACCCTAGTGGGGGTCGGCCCAATCAGCATTATGTTAAGTGGTTAAGTTGAGGCCGACCTAGTTGAGTAAAGGTCAAGTCAAGTTAGTGTATAAATAGAGAGTGTGTCTCTCTCATTTTACACATTCTATGATCTCACTCACACTTTGGAGAGTGGCGCACTTGTGGAGGAGGAGGCTCTGCTGCTAGGAGAAGACTATCTCTTGTATTCTGGTTGTATCATTGCTCTATCTATCTCTGAGGAAGTTATTGGGGTTTTTCACCTTTATGGTTTTCCCCAAGTAAACTCTGTGTCTCTTGTGTGCTTGCATTATTGTGTCCATGATTGATATGCTGTAGATTTGTTTTACATGTTGTTCTCTCAGTTAAGATCCTAGATCAGATTGAAGTAAATTCTGAAAATTTAACAATACAAACACAACCATGGCCTGCCTATTCAAAGTAGCAGAAGTTGTTAACAGGAAGTAAATGGAAGTCAGGATGATGGAACCAGATTGGCACATGGGATAAACATCAACATGCTTAGTTTCAAATCCCTATAAGTACAGAGCACATTTGGCCTCCACAGGTGAATCTCTCATAGGTGGAAATCCAAGAAAATAAAACTTTGCCATCTTTTTGTTTATGATATCAATTGGTAAAGAGATTTACATTTCATCGATGAAGAAATTCACATGTATTCACAGATTTCAGATGAAAAAGGTTGCTAACCTTTGAATTTCAAGAAGCATAAGTATATGAATAAGGAATCAGTCCTCAATATCTCTTGATTCATAGCATTGGCATAAATCAGATAAAATCAGAACATGTAATAATACTCTCCACGGGTATGTCAAGACTTATAACACAAATCCCTAATAAGATCTGTAGCAATGTTTGAGAATAACTCAAATCCTATAGGCCCTTGTTATCACCCAAGATTCAGAGTACCTAAAATTTCTACCTAGATAAGTTCCAATGTAGAATTTAAAGGAATTTGGCTAGCACAATTAATGAGTTTTCAGGACATATATTGTAAAGAAAAATGAAAATTTATTAAAAAGGTATTAGTAGGTACTTTAAGAGGGACCCAAATAGTGTAATTTATATCCAAGCTTATTCGAAAAATGGATAAAAATCTTCAACAAAATGTGTATCAATTTTAATCTTATTTTCAACTCTATGCAAAAAATGGCCTGAACACATAAGGATGTATTTCACTCACGAGTGATTTCCAAAACCTTGTAGAACTCCGGTTTTGGGATTTCACCTGCCAGAACATTTGTGGATAGGTTCGTAAAGTACATAAGCATCCAAACATTAGCATATAAATCAAGATTATAATTTAGCCAAAACCTGAAAGCTTCGAAAATATGGAGAAGAGGATGTCACAACTCACAGGAATTTTAATCTGCTCAAATGGCCAATAGAGCAAGGGACTGGACCTTTCAATGAATTGTTGGATAAATCTTTAAACATGACAGGTTGACACATTTCAATGTCGCTTTTAGAAAAACATATGATTAATAATACACACAGTTTCCTACATTAACTTTATGTCCCATGATATAATCTGATACAAGAATATTTCTCTGTGAGGTAAGGTGAGGTGGGGAAGGTTTCGAGGTGGATAGCACAACATCAATTATGAAGGGCATAATGTCTACAATTGAATTGTCTATGAAGGGAATACAGGATCTTCTTACATTAGACAAATTGTCTATTCAAGAGATATAAAGTTTCCCCTTCCGAGGAGTTGTTCAAGATGAACATGCATGTGCAAGGCCCAATCTAGAGGGATTAGTGTTGGTTATTTAATGCCATGATGATGATGATGATAATGACAATGACATAATCCTTAAAAATTGCTTCGAGGACTCATGGTTATTCCCAAGGTTCCTTACTATTACATAGACCATGTAGATTAAAAATTTAGGCTATACCTATGATGCGGGCATCATTTTCAGGTTTGGAATAGCATGGATGCGTATTGGGTGTCGGGCCTTTTTTTTGGTACATAAGACTCAAAAACTTTCTTATAAGGCTCATGGACCATGATTGTATTGATGATGATGATAATGATGACAACAAAGATGATGATAACATAGATGAAAATGAAAAAGATAATGATTATTATGATGACAATGATGGCATTTCAAGAATTGGGAAGATTCACCAAGGACATTGGCATTATTATTTTCATAGTCATTGTCATCGTCGTCATCATTATCATTTCCATTTTAACCATCATTGTTGTCATCATAATCATTGCCATTATCAACATATTCATCATTCATGCCATCATGATCCATGTGAATCCTTTCCTTTCATCATTGACCTAAGGTGATGTAAGTTTTTCTTTAATTCAATATTTATATCCATGGGGGTTTCTTAGCATCACAGAAAGCATAAATTTCATAATCCATATTGCTTCTTAAAACTAAAAATCTACGAAACAAGATTAATTCAATTTTCAAGTATGTCAAGAAACTTATGCAAGACTAAAACTCAAAGATATTATTTAACATGAGTTTTCTAAGTAGGGAATATTTAGATGGATAGATGGATTTTGAAGGATTTGATGGGTGGCACTATAAAAGTAGAGTTGAAATGTCCATGAGTACTAGAACATTTATTTCTCTCGATCCATTGGTATAGGTCAATTGCATTGTTTAGGTTTTATAATTTACATGAGTTTAAGGTGATTTGTTGTTGTTGCTAAAAGGGTCTTGGCCTTTCATAATTCCTCATAGAGACCCAACACTTGTAGTTACAATTTTTGGAAATCCTTTTAGATTCGGCCCTAGAAGAAAAATAGGTTTCTTATGATTTATGATACAATGACCTCCTCGAAGGCATGACACCCTATTCGACATTAAAATTTAACATGTTTTGGTTTGTGAACCTAGATTGATTCAGAGGCTTATACATTTGGATTATGGTATTTCCCTACAAACCCAATGCTTAGGTAACGACATTTCCCAAATTCCCAAATCCAAGATCAAAACAAAGGGTACTTAGGTCCAAGTCTATCACAAGAGTTTGAAAATTCACTAGGTTCACTTAATTTCAAAATTTGTTATGCACACTTAATTATTTTAAAAGCATACTAAGAAGAGAGGAGGAAGACTGCATTTAGTCAAAAAATTGTCTTGATGTTTCAAGCCACCAAATGGGTTTATCATAAGGAGATAGGTGTCCCAAGCGAAGGATAAAAGAAAGGGAGATTAATAAATTTTGAGCCCACAATAATATTTTACTTACTTACGAGTTTTAAAAAAATAAAAAAAATTATTTAAAAGAAAATTTTGAAAATGTTTTTAAAAAAACGTTATACTATGTAAAGCAAAAAATTTATTTAGAATTAGTATTAATATATTAATACCATGTTATATTAATATTAATATTCCAATAATATAATATTAATATATAAAGGATGTATCAATAGATATTAATATTAATAATCGATTTTTTTTTTTTTTTGTTGGCAAAGTGGTGGAACCTCCTTGACTAGCAAGTTTGTCTTTGGCTAAGTTACCACGAACCAGGGGCATCTAAGCCGTCAAAATCACGCGGGGATCGCACCCAGCCTGGGCCACACCAACCCTTAACATGGTTGGATATTTTGGTATCCATGGGATTAGAACCGGCGACCTTTCCGCTTAGGGGGTGTCTTAACCAAACCCCACCACCAACTATTCTACATCTCATGGATTATTAATAATCGAAAGTTAAAAACATTAATAAACCTAAATTGTTTGATCAACCTTAAATCCCTTATTAATATTATTTAGATACCTAATATTAATGAATTAATATACTAATATGTAATGTCCCATGTTAAGGATTTTATGAAAATGGCAATTTTCCACTTTTTTTCCCTAGTTCGACCTTTGACTAGTTTTCATCTCTAGGTCCCAAATTTTCCCCAAATGATCTCAAATATTCTGAGAAGGTATGTGAATTATATTAGAACATAAATATGTGTTTTGGGAATTCCTTTGGACCTTTAAAATACTTCTGCAAATACTCTTTCAATTCTGGTCAATGTAGGTAACTTTACTAGTGATTTCCCTTTGACTAGTATTGGTCTCTAGGTCTCAAATTGACTCCAAATGCCTTCAAATATTCAAGGAAGGTGTATGAATGATATTAGGACTTGAATATGATGTTCAAGGATGACATATGGCCACCAAACGACCTCTGCAAACTCTCTTAAGATTCTGGATCAAGTATGCAATTTTACTAGTAATTTGGGGTTCAAATCCCCCTGGGGTAAGTACTGAAAATGGCTTACCAATTGCCTCCAAACCCACTCAAATTTATGAACAGAGGTAGGGAATGTATTAAGGATGTTATTAATCTCTCATGTGCACCATTAATTGATTATTACGTCTGTTCCAACCCTCTCCCATTAAACTGCAAAAATCACCAATTCGACCCTTGGAGAAATGGCACTATTTCTTCTCCCAATGCAATTAAACTGAGTAAAAATACTTCAAATTCTCAAGTACAGTACATGAAACTTGTAAAATACATCCATGGAAGTCCATTAATCGCAAATTCATCATAGAATCATCCATTCATTCGAAATCATCAGCATTACATTGATTCACAACAAGGTAGTGGGGAAATGGCACTGTTCTTTCATTAAAATTGAGATTTATACATTTCTACATGGAATTTCGACCTGAAAATTTCTAGAGATGAAGAACAGAGTATTTACATAATATTACAAAAGAAATGGGGCATTAGAATCTCCCCCAAATAGTACAATATCTCACCAAAAATTCCCTCCCTCAAGGATCAAGAATATGCCATCAAAACTAGAAATGGTTGAAGGAGTGAGCTGCAATAGAAGAAACCATGAGCTTCCCTGTAGCTTACACTTGCAAATAAAGACTCCATTAAAGCTCCAAATGAAAGTTCTGAATGGCCTTTCCAATTGCCAACTTGGATGGGAATCTTTCACCCTCGAAATTGGCTAAGGCAAGCAACTAGTCATCCACTAGCTCTCCCTCTTCACAAATGCAATTGCAAATTCTACAAATGATCAAAAGCTCCTTTAATTCTTTTTTATTGACATTTATAAAGTTCTAATGTCCTCCATGGGTCGAATTCCTTCCAAGAGACTCATGCCAACTCAAGTTGGGAAGAGATTCCAAAGAACGCCACTTGTACAACAATTCCTAGTCTCCCACTTCCACCAAATCACATGTGGAAGCATCTTAGCTTCCCTAACACCCTTGAGCGCCCTCTTGGAGTCTATGTTTAACCCTGACATGTCATATATGTCATATGTCATCCTTCAGGTCTGATTTGTGTCATAGGTGTCATAGCATCTTCATCATTGTTGTCATAGAGATCGGGAATCTAGCCCAAGTGTCTCACTAGCTCCAAATTGCCTCTTCCTCTTCCATGGGAGTTACTCTTCCTCTATATTTCGACCTTGGATGATTCATTCCCTGAATAATACCTTTTGGACTCCCCCAAGTATGTTACCATTCACCTTGAATTCGAATTGGTGAGAGAATGATGCCAAATGTAGTGGGGAAATCTAGCCATATGTGGGTCTCACTTCCTCCATGTGTCTTCATGATGAAATGCCACTTTGATTTTCACTTGTATATATTTATTTATATCCTTTATTAAATATTTATGCCATCCTAATGTTCCAACATCATTTATTATCCCCATTATTCAAAATCCCAAAACTTCCACCCCAAACCTAGGAAACTAGTAATTTCCCTCCTTGGCAATTATTTGACCTTTAGCATCAATTTGACAAATACTAATGAATATGGCCATTGTGATTCGGCCATTGTGACCCAATGCCAATTTTGGGACATGACATAATATTAATATATTAAGTATTAATAAGACTTAATATTACATATGTAAAAGAATAATGAAGTATCATATTTATCTAAAACAAAGCTTTATTATGCAAGTTTTTATGTGAGGGTGCTCATCCTAATGTGGAAATGTCTAATTAATCTAAATGGTGAGTGACCAATGATAATACATACTCATATACTTTTCTTTAACTTTAAAACTTAAAATATTTTTGCAATTAAAATAGTTATAAAACTTAGTTTACAAAAAAAATATTCCAAAAATGAAAATTTCAAAAAGCACCTGCCAAATTCCCTCAACCCATGAAAACAATGTCGAAAGCCTAATTCCAAATTTCCCACTTTTCCTTTCTATTTCCTACTTAATTTTTAATTTTTCTTGCTTGCCGAGGAACTCCAACTTTTTTGCATCTTTTAATCCGTACTCCATTTGAATGCTATTACTACATTTTCCGAGAGATTTCGAGATACAACACTTTCTGAGAGATTTCAAGATACATATGGTTTTTAATAAGGTTTTATTTGGAAACCATGAGGGCTATGGATGAAGAAGCTTCCACGAGACCTCTGGAAGCCATTTGACCCTCAACCAAACCCACCGGTTCCGATCTAGAGTCCGTTGACCAAGAGATTGGGAATAAGCTTTCAAACATGAAGATCAAAAGTGGGATTTTGGAGGATTCTCACCAAGTGTTTGACAAAATGGGTGCACGGGATTTGCCTTTGGAGCATCCTCCTCCGCAATGTAAGTTCTCTACCTACCATGCAGCTGCTATGGAAATGGTAGGACTTTCTTCGTTATGGTCCTTGCTATATTAATGAGATGGTCCTGATAAGTTGTTGCTACTTCAAAAATATTTTCATATATCAAGCTATTATAGTAACATAAATAGTTCTATTTTTATAGTTTTGCATTATAAGCAGGCATTCAAAAGGAAGGGCACACAGAGTATTGAAAAAGGAATCCCATGTTGGAAAGCACAGTTCCAATAGGATAAATATCCCTTAGAGTTTGGTTCCTCGGATACTCTCTCATGATCCCCAGGCTAGTCAGGGGATAAACAACACCACAACACCTCTAGCTGCATTTCACCATGCAATGGATTTCATATTCTTGTCAGATCTGGATCTGGATCTCTTGGATCCGTGGATCCCTGAGCCACCCCTGACAGATATGGTAACACAGATGTTTTGCCTTATTTCAGCCTCTTGTTTGACCTACCCTCAAAATGGACCCTGTAAACATGAAGTGTGACTCCCATACACCTCCACTCCAAATTGGGGACCTTTGACCTTTTGTTTCATGGCTAGAAGAGAGGTGTTGCATCCCTATTTGCACTCGATCCTGCACTGCTGATGTTATTGTAGACTTGGTACAATTGTGGACACTATGCCCACTATCACCTCGATGTATATGCCTCTCCTGCAGGGTTGGTTCTTGCCAACACTAGGGGGTATCACTAATTACACCTGCAACTTACTAGTAAATTGAGCAATATAATTGGGTTACAGGTACTTGAACTACTATGTTGAACTAGAACTAGGTGGGAGGAATTAGAGAAAACTAGTGCTTACTAGGGGATGATGGGGTCAAATTCAAGCTAGAACATGTGTCCGAAGGAAGATGGAGAATAAGGTTGAGGCTTCCAAAATGGAAGAATCTCGGTCATGGAAACAAAGTATACTTGAACTCTTGGGTTTGGTGCTGATGACGACCTTGTCCTTGGAAAATATTTGGGATCCAACCCCATTACAATCAAATCTATTGTTTATATAATGCCTCAATTGACACAGGAAAGTGTGCTCTAGACCTAAGAAGGCATGCACCCTATCTTGTCTTGGATAAACCTGTCGGACCACTGCCCCATCGGTTGGTTGAGGTTCCTTGTCATCTTGATACACCCAGCTATTGTAAACCCTGCATGTGCAACTCTACAGTTAACTCAACATATCTTTGGTTGTACTGCATGCTTACAAGACTTAACTCCTGTCTTTCAAAGGCTGCACTCTTTTTTAAAGGTAGCATGCATCTAAGTATGCTATTTGAACTCAAGTAAACCATACCTAGACCCTTTTGGAGGTTGAACTCATGTAAAGTCGACCATTAACTGCTATTTGAACTCCATTACAGTCAACCCTTTACTGGTCATGGTGCACAGGTAATTACCACCCATTCGATGCATGGTTTGACTGACAGCTGAACTGAGGGTTTAAGTATTTGTATCTGAAGTTGTAATGCGCCCTTGCATGCTTACATGGGATGGACCTAGATCCTAGTATGCTAGCCCAATACTATACAATGGTGTATAGTATAGTCCAACAGAGTATGGATTATTTTAAAATCTTCCTCTAATATTAATGCATGAATTTGATGTGCCCCAAAATGTATGAAAGACTCTGCCACACGACCTGCACAGGAATTCTTGAATGCTACTATGAGAAACCAAAAGGACATTAGCAAAAATGACTGTAAGGAGTTTTACCAGCACCCTTTAACCGAAGTTCCCATCGCTCCCCTTGAGTATTTGTAATCTCTCCAAGTGTTATGGCCTGTCCATCACCAAGTCGACCAACCCATATTCCAAACTGATGGCCTTCCAAAACTTCCACAATTTTAATCCTCCTGTTGGATCTGTTGTAAAAACATGTCTATGCCATAAGGACTTACACAAATAACCCAAGAATTTGCCTCTCTTTCAGCTTACCAAACAAAGGGCATGTGATTTCATGTTCAGGTTACTAGATACAAGCTGGAAAAGTCGCTCTTCCTTTCCCATCATTTATTGCAACCCAATCTTCTATTAAAGCCAGGGAATCAGTGGTCTTGATGACTAGTACATCCAAGCAAACCATGGTCTCTTTTTCATCAATTTATGAAGGGCATTCCTGATAGCAGCTAAACTGGGAAGAAGGAAACAAATCCTCACACAGTTCAATTTTCCTTTTACAATCTGGAGCTTACTTCAGCATGAGGAGATTTTACTCAGTCTGCAGTCAAATGATGCATAAAAACTGTGACAGCCTGGGCCAGTCCCTTCATTTCTACCATTTTGTCTCAACATCAAACCAACTGTAAATAGCTTGGCCAATATTGTCCATTTTGGAAACACTTACATCATTCAAGAGATGATTCATGGCCTCAAAATATGCCATTGATTCAATTGGGGAGGAACAGTATCAGCCCCTTAGATCAAGCATCAAATCAGTGGAGCAATTTCTGATTGTCAAAGAGTGCTCAGTGCACATCCTTATAATATGATAAGACTTCTACCTCTGAAATGTTGGTCGCTCCCCTTTATCTCTAGACCTTTGACCTTAAATATGACATATATTCTTATTTTTCAGGCAAGGCATTCAATAGTATCATCACTTGGAGATAAACAGAGCATCAATGACAATATAATTTTCAAGCAAAAGACACAGAGTTAGCACAGACTTCTCAACATTTGATCTGTTATTCTGATTTGTTATCCTCCAAGGTATCAAGGGCTTGTAATCTGGAAAGTATGAAGTACTTCATACAAACCCATTCACTATTACTCAATACTTCCAAACCAATCCATCTTGCCTTCAAAGCCATTGCAGTTTCGTTTCAAGAATTCAAACATATAATTTGGGTTTTTGTAGGCATGGATTATATGGGTGGATTGATCACTAATTGGGTATCGAAGATAACAGTTATTATTATTTTTATATTTGAGAATATTGGATTATATTCAGGGATTCAATGCATTCATATAATTATTCTAAAGAAGAGAAGGTTTATTCCTTAAATAATTACTTCATAAAAACTACATTTATTCCTCAAATAGTTTTATTCACTGGAGGCCTTTCGATAATAATGAATGTTCAATTTCCATTACAAGCAAAGGCTACAGGGAAAATAAATGCTTCCAAAGGGAAACTGGTAGAATAAAGAAGTGAGGATGACAGTAGTGAAGATGAATCTTGTGATGGATACTTTGTGTTGTATAATTTTAAATTGTATTATGAAAGGTTTTCATTATATAGCTATATATTATGACTTTATGTTAATGGGTTTTGGGGATTCTATACTTTTCAAAATTTCACAATAGAAGCATTGTTATTTGTATGTGTTAGGAGCCTATAACAAAGGTTACCCAGGAAAAAAACAAAGTGGCAAGCTTAGCATCTCAAAATTTGCGTGCATGTTTAGTAGTTTTCTTTCTGATAAGATATAGGTGGTTGTCCATAATTTTTTTCCATATTGTTATTTTTTTCTTGAACTATCCCTCAGTGCTTTCTCTATTTTCCAATTGAGCTTTAATGTAAATGCTTTTTTTTTTTTGCACAGAATTTAGGAGAGACCGTCAAGACCCCTTCCAAAAAGGAGAGCAGTTATGAGGAGTCTGAGAGCGAAGACTCTAAGGAATATGAAGACGATAAAATTGTCCAAAAGGTAAAATAGACTTTGTTTGGTTTGGAATTAGAATTAACAAAATATTAAACACGTTACATTTCATTTGGATTTAGGATGATGCTAATGAGTATTTTTTTTCTTTGTTTTTTTTTTCTTATATTGTTCTCTATGTTTTGATTTATTTATTTGTATAACATACTTCTATTAATGATTATCATAATAAATAATGTACATATGTGCATTAAAAAAAATAAAAGTGGGCTGTGAGCAGCCCAACACAAGCATGAAAAAGGCATACTGGGATAAAGCCCTACTATCTTATCAATATTTCTGAGTGAGCTGTCTATCAAATTTGCCACATAGGATACAACATACAAACAAATCATAAAACCATAACTTCGTAAAAACCATGCATCCCTCTTGGCATCCAAACCTGTACTAGGTCCAGGACCAACATACTCACTAATAGTTTCATCTCCTTAGCCAACAGTAGCAGAGGTAGAGCTAGCATCAGTAGAAGATCTAGAAACAACAGAGACAACAGAGGTAAAGGTAGTAGATCCAATCCCATATATGGAATGAGATCCATGTCTAAGTAAGCGCATAAGCATCCTATAAAGGTAAATATCCTACAACGGTAGGTATACCATAGAAAGAAGTAGAAGTAGCATTCCTTCGCCCAGTTCCAACAGCAGATCCTGTGGTTGACCTTGATCCATTCAATGATCTAGGACCAACATATTAACCATATGTTGATTCAACAGTTGATTTGGCATTGGTATCAGTAGTGGACGGTGGCATCTTTAGGACCCAGTGAAGTTAACCTAAACCCATAAGTAGCAGGAGAAGAACAACTTAGAACCCATGAAAGACAGAGTTTCTATCAAAACAGTGTTTGTCAAATTTCTAATGATATTTTTTCTCTTATTGCGCAGAAGATACGCTTTCCTCATCCAAAGTGAGTAGGACATGTCACGTCTATCACGTTGATGTTGTATATGTCGACTTAAAAAATCAAAAAGATAAAAAATACACTTAGGTGTATTCTATTCAATTCCAGCCTCTAGTGACAAATACCAATACACAAGACAGGTCATTGGTGGATCAGTGATATATATATGCAAGTTTCATAATGTTGAAAATTTTGGATAGTCCTTATCTGACATGTAGAATGGCATGGCTTTGTGATTGCCTAGAAGATAAAATAAACCTTTCCTCTCCAAATGTGACCGTGCATATAAATTTTCATTTCCCACACCCTATGTTAGCACTGGAATCTGCTCAAGGAACGCTACAAGAGCATGACCATAACATCTTAATGCTCAGGTAAAAATGATTGGTTGAATTTGGATTTTAAGGTATCTTGTGCAAGGGGTCAAGAGAATATTGCAGATACAGAAAATGAGAGATAGATGAAAACATCATGCTCTATGAATGACATAAATAAATGAACTAAAACAAGAATAATATCAAAGATGTCTTAGGTTCAAGGTTGTTGATAACATGAGGAACAGATAGTTCATTCACACATTAACATAAACAAACAATGTTCAGAAAAACATTCCAAACATGAAATATGACATACTAAGTCTAAGCATGAGCATTCATAAAGAATACATCATTACGAAAGGTTTCATAGCAAAGGCCAGTCTAAACAATACTGCATAACATTGGATTTAAATACATCTTAAACTAGGCTCATAACAAATAGAATCTCATTGCAATTTACAGGTCTTCGATATCTCAGACCTTCAATACATCCACTCTTGACCCTTCTAGAACTCTCAGCCTCTCATATGGAACCCCCATTACAATGAAAATCATAGAATAAATAGAAGATATTGTAACCAATTCATTTGGTATTTGTGGAACAAATTTCCAATAATAAACAAGGTCTCAAATTGTAGCAAGAAATATGGAATTGATCTCCCATGAATTTAGTTTTCTCCCCTATAGTCAAGTGATCTAAAGTTATCTTATTGCCATCTATGAAATAGTTATCTCATGCCTTGAAATATGGAGGTTAACTTGATCTAGAGATTGATGTCCACCAAATACTCTACGTGTTTGTTCTATAAAGGTCCTTGGATGAGATCTTCAATGCAAAGTTAATGCCTCAAAATCAGAAGCTGGATTTAGTCAATAAGATCCCTTCCTTTATATCTGGAACCACCTCTTGCATAGGTTTCAAAGACTTCCAGAAGCCTCGACAAACCAAGGTATTGATATCCTTGTCCAATAAAATAATGATCAGCTTGATATCTCGATGAAGAATACAAGGGACACAAAATCATGAAGCTAGGACCTTGAGTAATGTCTAATACAATCCTTGAGTAATGTCTAATACAATCTCTGTGATCATCAATTCCAATTATGTCATTTAATATTTTCAAATTTGTTCCCCTATTCCTTACCATCTCTTATTTGAATGTCTAAAAATGCTCATCGAGCTCTTGGAGATTCGGGATGTTATCTGATCCTTCAAATCTAGGAATGATCAAAATATTAATCCTTTGTTTTAATCTGTTGGAACAGTCGAACAATAGCCTTCAAATCTGGAATTATCAAATTTTATTCTCTCTTTTTGAACTTGCAGTGATAAATTTGCAAAACATTTTCAATTTCCTAGTGCCGAACAGAAGTTTTAGAGGGATCAAGACACAATTCAGGAATTTTAAGTCCATCAAACCACCTGAATATTTAAAGCACTAGAAAGAGGGTAAGCAACATTTCCTACATTTACACAGAGTCCAAAAATAACATGAAGCCATGGCTATATATATCTGAATGTCTAATGAATTTGATACTTCTAATAAAGAAATGGAAGCTATCCTTATGTTGTTTGAGTCCTATCTATGCATATTTTTCCAATTCCAAACTTTTTCAATAAGAGTTTTCATGTGTTTTGATGCTAAGAAATGGAAGCTTCAAAAATCCTATACTAAAGCATGAGACGATATTTGCCTTCATCTGAAGGACAAGTTTGCAAGAAGTTGTTGTATCTCCAATGGAAGATATGAAAGACCAATAGGGAACCTCCAAGTCTGTATGTCCAATAGGGCTGCTTCACTTCAGATAAGAGGTCTTTGTTAGAAGTGTGAGAGATTAGTCTTATGTACAAATTCCTTCACTTGTCTATGTGTCCTTGGCTTCCCTGAGTTTAACCAATCTAAAACACCACAAGATTATCTTTTGTTGCTTCAATTGTCATATGTATGCTGAGATAAATTCCTGTAAAATCAGACCTTAGAACCAGTGGTTGTCTTAGTCTTTGTTTATCCTTAGCTCAGTTCAATATGTGCTATAGGTGTCCGGAATTCAGATAGGAATGTGTGCATGCAAGACCCCAATCATCTAGCCCGAATTCAGAGGTGATGTCAAGCTATTTCCATTAGAAGATGACTGCTGCTACTTTTCAACTAATCCACTAGCTAGGTTATATCCAAATACAATTCCAGTAAATTCATAAAAGGTAAACATTCATTATTCAATTCTACTCATAGATTACTCCATCATTTCACCATGTTTGTGGCTACCACTTTTCTTCAAATATGTAGATCAAAGGCAGTACTCAATTCTTGAAACTTGAAGCTTATACACTGATACAGTCTTAAACTGAGTTTCCAAATTCTTGCGGGCATAGTTGGAGACCTCTGTGGGCATTTTATCAATGTAATGCACCAGCTGCATGCATTCTCTTATCCCTTGTGGTCAGTTTTCTATTGCTGGCGAGCATCCCCTTCTCATATACAAGCATGCAGTGGGAATTTTAAGACCTTGGCGGGCATTTACTTCACAATTGGAGGCATTTCTTCTGATAGTGCTAGCATTTTCAGTGGTCAGATGGGCATTCCTCACTATGTCGGCAAACATATGTATTTTAAGTCTAGAAGGAATTTTGTCTTAAGGTCTTGCGGACATTTAACTTGATGTGCGAGCATTCTCTTTCACCTTTTCATATAAAAATCATACTTCGATCAATCAACCTCGTTTGATTGATTACTTTCTTCTCTTTTCTGTAATGCCCGAAAATTATCTGCCTAGATCTTATGCACAGTTTCGTTGCCAGCTAGCAATCTTACATCATATTTTTCTCATGTCTTGATTACATCTCCTTATCTCAGGGTCAGAGCTACCTCACATTATTATGTAGACATCATTATAAAAAAGAGTTTTCTTAGAAATTGGTTTCCTTCAAAGATCGGAGATTTCATAAAAAATTCATTTCCTCGCAATGCCTCAGAGCTCAGCACACATCACATATTGTAGTCTGCAATCTCAGGTCATATTTAAGACGTATTTATACCCTGGGAATTTCTCAATGTGCTACAGGAATTCTGTCATGTATTACACTAGTTGCAGGGATTTTCTTCATACGAACAGGCCTTTGTCTAAGACTTGCGAGCACTTTGCAATATTTACTGGCATTTTTCATTTGCAAGGAGGACATTTTAATGCTGTTGCGGGCATATGGGAGTTTCTTTCATTTTTTTTTAGTATTTTCTCACTATTTGAGAGCTTCCCATACGCCTACGGGCATTTTCATCATTTCTAAAATGGATACCTTTGTTTGTGCCATATGCTCCATTGCCTCCTCCTAGGAAGCAAGCAACATTTATCTTTCAATGGTAAAAGGATGGTGTCAGTCTTTTGTCAATGCCACTTCCAACAATTGCGTAAAAAACTCAGCACCGAATCCACTATGGCACTATGGGATTCACCTTAGGAAACTACTGTTCCTGATCATCTGCCTCGAACTTGTCCAGACCCACTGTCAAGGCACTTGGGACCTCCCGTGCTACCTTTTGATGTCTGCACTGGGGTTTTTCCTTCAATCTTGGCACTTCGAATTGTTCCAAGTCCTCCTAAACCCTAAACCGTAAACCGCTAAAAGACAAACAATGGCTAAATGTTTCTGGATCCAATGGAAAGAAGTTACGTTCTTACCTCTGGACTTGCGTAATTTTTGTTGCTTCCTTGCTGTGATGTTAGCATCCTTTCAAACAATTCCAATTGTAGTGCCCAAGTTTCGACTTGCTCTGTTGCAGTTGGTTTAATACAGACTGCTTTTAATACTTTCCTCTGAGAACATAGTCGATCGGTCCTATGTTCGTTATATTCTATAAATCTTGTTAGGTCATGTAAATGTAGCACCTCGACACCTAACAACTGAGGTTGAAACATTTATTTTTGCAACTGTTAACACCTAAAAAGTGCTCACTAGCTCATTCCCTTACTCACATGACCCATTTGTCCACTTTTCCACCATCTGAGCCTCTGAAACCAACAAAAGGTCACCAAAAGACCTTAGTACACCCCTTTTTCCATTAAAAAAGATTATTTTTACAAGAAAATCATAAAAAACCCTCAAAAAGGGTCCAAATTCCCAAAAATATTAAAAAGGGAATTAAAATATTATTTTTATTCAAAAAAGGAAAAAGGAGAGAAAAGTACCTAAACCATGTTGGTCAATACCATTTGGTTTCCACAAAACCACAAATGGTATTCCTCACCACCAAAACCTATAAAAAGGTGGTAGGGGCTCCTCATTTCACATCCTTCCATTATCTCATCCTTATGCTGCTGAAATCTCCCATGAGCACTTTTAGCCATTGAAGCAACCTTGGAGAAAGAGACCTATTGGAGTTTGGAGCTACTCATCTTGGGAGTTGCTCAACATCAACCTTCACCATTGAAGGTAATATCGCAAGCACTTGCTTGCCCCCCACTTTTCAATACAAAAAATTATTTATTATGTTTCTTGTTCTTGATTTTGAAATGTTTACATTATTTGCTTAGATTCTTGTTTAGATCCATGAAAAGTATTGTTTATTTAGTTTATTGTTTTTATTTCTATTGAAACTGCTACTACTAGTTAGTAGGTGCCCATAGCACTAAGCTTGGTTGCAAAACCGAGCCAACAGTTTTTGGCGACTCCGCTTTGGTTTGAACTTTAGATCTCTAGCTTTGCCATTAAATCTTAGTTTTTATGAGTTTTTAACCTTTAGATCCATAGATCTGCCATCTTAGACAGCAGATCCATTGCTGTTCTGAGATTTGGCCCCAAAAAACAGCCCTAAATTTTCAATTTTCGGGTTCGTTTCTCGGTTTCCGTGCACGGCTTCCGCCTCGCGGCTTTTTGCCAGACAGTCGCGCGGTCCATCGCGACTTTTCTGCATTTTTCCGCGCGGTCCATCGCGGCCTTTTTCCAGACAGTCGCGCGGTCCATCGCGACTTTTCTGTGTTTTTCCGCGCTGCACACCGCGGCTTCGCGGCCTTTTTCCGCGCTGTCCATCGCGACTGTGCGCCCAAAACCTACGCGGTCCATCGCGACTGTGCGCCCAAAACCTGCGCGGTCCATCGCGACTGTGCGTCCAAAACCCGCGCGGTCCATCGCGACTGTTCGGCCAAAACCCGCGCGGCCCATCGCGGCTGTTCGTCCAAAACCCGCGCGGCTGAATTTTTTCATTCGGCCATCCCGATTTTGAAAAATATTTTTTACTGTACTTTCTGCCCATAGCACATTTTTTACAGTACTAAATTCTGCATAGTTTACAGATTTGAAAATTTTTTTACTATTTAAAAGTGCATACCTAGAAATCTTTTTAAAAATTTTCAAGAAAGTGAAAGAAAGACTCATTTTGCATTCTTTATCTAGATTCAAATTTTTTCTTGTTTACTTCTTTAGAATCTTGCCCTTAGCAATTTTTTCTTGAAACGAAGAAATCCATTTATTTCTTTTAAAAAGGAGTTTATTATTTGCTTTCATAAATCCAAGAAATCTTTTATTTTTTGAGTTATTTTTTGAAAAAGCATATTAATTCCTTTTAGTGAAAAAAGTCTTAAATATTTGCTTGTTATTTTCGAAAAATCCTTTATTTTTTGAAAATTTCTTGTAAAAGCATTTAATTTTTTCAAGTTCAGTTTACAACACCTCACGTGCACTCACACGATCACTTAATTGAACTAAGCCTTAAAACGTACCTTAATTTGAACACACTTTTAACCCCACTTGGGGAACACTAAAAGAATTCTTGTAGCTAGGTAGTATTGGGGGGATAGGTGTTCCAATAACACCCCTCAGTTCTTACATCTGAGACATAGACGTTGTCCAATTAGGGAGCTAAAATCTCTTAGTACTTTTTGGCGCGGTCACAACCGGTTTGTGGGAAGGCCTCTCCCTTAGGAGGGTTGAAGTCGCGAGGATGGTTCCGGAAGCCTGAGTGGGATACCGAAACCCATTCAGTAACCGAAGGGCTACCATTCGCAGTTCTCGGGATATCCCTGTATTGGGATATTGCGATCAAAGGACCAAACGGCAGATTTACCTTTTCTCGACGCATCATGAACGGAGTATCCTAGTAGCCTGTCTTTTAGGATTGATTACCCGGTGTCCCTCCCGGTAGGGGGATATCTAGCCGTTGTCTCAACATTCATATTGTCTGACTTGGATTTCATCACCTTGCAGAGGATATCGTCTGTTTGAGTCACAATACTTTTAGATTAGGTGTTTGCATGATCTTTACCACCTTTTGAGTCTAGTTACACCTATTTTTTCTAGGAGCCGCTTGCATGTTGGTATTCTGACCAGTTGTTGCATTCCTCCACTTATTGTAGCACAGCTGCTAGAATAAGTGCCCTTTTTGAGGATTGATTTTTTGGCCTATGAGCCTCCTTTTTTCACTCCCCTACTTGCACCCTTGGTTGCATTAGGGTTTTTGAGTCTTTTTACATATATCACCACCTGATACTTAAAACAAATTTTTACATAAAAAACATATTCTCACCATTGAGAATTCTAGACGTTCTTGTCGTCTACAGGGCGAACTCCCAGAGTTTAGTCCACTTGGCTCTCCACGTCACGGACGTAGAGCATTATCCCTTGATTCGACACAACGTCAATCAATTAGACGGTCATCCGATTCTGACATACCCCACTTCACCTTTGATTTGGAGGTAGAATCTGAAAACCCCACCGAGTTACCACCAACCACAATTATGTCTGGAACACCATTTGATCCACTATTTACATCTACCATAGGTCAGACATCCGCAGACCCTTCTGCGGTAGTACCATCCACGGCGACAACCACCCCCTTGGGTATGCCCAATATGGGTAACACTCCACATTCAGGAATGCCTAGCACAGGGCCACCACCTGTCATGGGCATGCCCAACATGGGGGTCATACCCCCTTCGGTTTCCACAAACCCTATCCCAGGAATCCCTAGTGCGATTCCTAACCCAAGTGTAACTCCTGTTGCACTTGCGAGTGCTATCCCAGGAATCCCTAGTGCGATTCCTAACCCAAGTGTAACTCATGTTGCACTTGGCAGTGCTATACCAGGAATCCCTAGTGTGATTCCTAACCCAAGTGTAACCCAAGTTGCACTTGGGAGCGCTAACCCATATCAGGCCACACCTTTTGGAGGACACATACCCTCCATACCTAGCATACCTATAGGCGCTACTGGACCCCTACACCATACCACAATGGCTAGGCAGGTCCCGGTTCCGGTCACCACATCCGCTAGTCTACCATACATGGCAAGTCTCAACCTGCCAGATTTAGCTAGGCTCACAAATGACCCCATCAGACATGATCCTGCTTGGCCCCATATGCCCACTAAACTTCCCTCTGACGTCCCTAAGTTTGAGGGTAAGGCAGGAGAAGACCCCCAGAACCACATCATGTCCTTCCATTTATGGTGTTCCTCCAACTCCATAGTGGATGACTCAATCCGCCTCCGGCTTTTACAACGCACCTTCACTGGCTCCGCAGCCAAATGGTATATCGAGCAGCCCCATGGGACGCATGCCACATTTACCTCCCTTGCCTCGACTTTCCTACAATTCTTTCAGCTACCTGTCCGCTATGATGCGGGCGTCGAGATCCTACTGTCTTGCAGACAGAACACGGCCACGCATATCACTGACCATATCCATGATTGGCGTCGGCGCCGAAGCGTATGCAAGATTAAATTAGACGACCGAATCTTTCTAGACTGGTTCCTTAAATCCCTCCTTCCTCTCATTGCGAAGGATGTAGCATCTGAAAGGCCTCAGTCTGAGGAAGAGGCCATCCTCAAGGCCCAACAGTTTGATCTCATCTACGCCCAGTCGGGTTACCTATACACGATCATACCGGACGCCCCACGAGGCGACTCTGCACGCGGTGACACACCGAGGGCATCACATGCCGCTGATGGCTTTATTGGCCAAATTACACCACAAGCAAAACCTTTCAGTATGGTGAGCACCATGCCCGCCCCAGACCTTTCTAGGGCTACATCTAGTTCCGGAGCGACGACTTCCTATGCTCCAACAAACCAGACCCATCACGTTCATGGATCCTCTTGTCCACAACATTGTTATGGCCAAGCGCCATCAGCATATGTACCTCCTACATACTATGCTCAACCTACTGTACAGACCCCCATGCAGTTCCCACAATAGCCCATGCATTACCCACAACCGGTTGCACCAGCTAACCTCACACCTCCACCAGCTCAGGGGTACCAACAACCCCAACAGGCAACTGGACCACCTCCACCTCCACCTGCATACTATCTACCGCAACCTGCTCCCGCACCTGCGGCTCCCCAAAATCCCCCCAATGCTCAAGGGCATGTGTACGCACAACAACATCAGCCCCAATACCAAAACAACCAGCGCAACCAAGGTGCGCAACAGAACCGTGGTAGAGGTCATAACCATGGTAATAACCAACAACATCAGCAAGGTCCTCCACCTCCCAATCCTCCGCAAAATAACAATGCTGCTCCTCCCAACCGCAATCCGGATCGGAATCCTAAGCAGCCTAGAAATAATAACCTCAGAACAAACCACCCTTGTTCTATTTGCGGGGTCTATGGTCATTACACGCATTCTTGCCCACATTTGGAGCGAGCTCGGCAACTCTGGACCAACGATGCCCATCGTAAAGGGCAAGCGGTTCCTCAGCCACCACCCAACCCTCCACCACCTTAACATCAACCTTTGGTGCTGCAAAACCCCTTTCCAAACCAGGGTGTAGTGAACACTCAGCCGTTAGCCCCCCCTCAGGGAAACGTGCCACCACAGCAAATCACTTATGCAGCCCCTGATCAACCCATGTTCGATTCAGGTACTCACCATTTGTTGATGATGTCGACTGCCGATGCTAACCTCCAAACTCGTTGGAACCAATATGGCTCCACCTCTAAAGCCCCTCCCGCCGACAAGAACACTAACGTTAATCCCACAGATCAAACGTTACGTATACCTCCGGCTTCACTTGATGGCGCTTCCAAAGCACCTCGCTTCCCACTTTGTCGCATCAACAGTAATCCCAATGCTCGCGCTGCGTCGAATTACAACATCCTAGACGACTTAGCCCATTCTCCTGCAGCCATGTCTGCTTTAGAAGTTTTGCAAAACTGTCCTTCGCAGCGCAAAAATTTGCTCTCTGCCATTGGCGCCATTGACCCCAATGATTCACAGTTGATCGCATTCGATTCAGACTAGTCTGAACCCCGCCTGCCTTCCTCTTTAGCATTCCAAGTTTCCGTTTCTGTTCGGAATCTTGTCATCCATCGGTGCATTATCGATGAAGGGGCCTCCACATGCGTCATGTCCACATTTGTTTGGCAAAAGTTGGGATCCCCTACTCTCCAGCAGTCCACCACTGCATTACGAGCTTATGACGGCCGTTCGGCTCAACCCCTAGGTCTGTTAGCCAATGTCCCTGTCCAGCTGGCGGGTAAAACCGTGCTCATTGACATTGAGGTCATCAATGCCCCACTAGACTATAACCTTTTACTTGGTCGCAACTACATGTACGCCATGAAAGCGGTTGCCTCATCCGTTTTTCGTACCATGATGTTCCCCCATGAGGGACGCGTGGTCAAGGTCGACCAGCTCACCTATTACGATCCCAAGGCCCCTACCACACCTGAAAATGGTCTCACCATGGTTGAACAACCTGTTTGTGGTGCAACTACCTCATTCATTTCCTCAGTAGGACCCAGACTTTACTCCGAGGCGTCGATAACCTCTACATTCCAGGCCATTCCACCACCGTCACCGGAGACCCAGGTCGCTAACCTCTGCACTCTTTCACAAACACCCGGTAATCAACCCTCCTTGTTACCCAAACCACCATTGGTCCCTAGTCACATCGGTGTTACACCTATCCACACAATCCCCTTTCTATTTCCTCCTTCGGGTGTAGTAAGCGCCCCGCTTATGGCTACCCTTAGTCTCCCCGGGTTAACATTAGGATTACCCGTGTGGTATATTACGCCTCCCGTTCCTCCACCGACACCAAATGTCATCCTACAACCGGTGCAACCCATTGTTACTTCTACCCAACCACCTCCCGGTATCACGACTCCTTCGTCGTCGACGAATCCCCCTCCATTCGTCAGGCCCACTGGGGGCAGAGGCCCACAACCATACACTGCGGTTCCCCCACCCAAGGCAGTTAAACCTCCCCCCATATTTCGTGCTCCTCCAAAATGCTCGCTGTGTGATGAGTTAGGCCATCCAACCCATCAGTGCCCACAGTTACCTGCATTGCAGGAACACATGCAAATGTTGGACGACGACCCCAACATCCCGGTGGTCAAACTAGATCCAAACCCTATGCCTCGTGATAAATCACTGCGTACCAACCACCCATGTGCGATATGCGGTATTTATGGCCACTACTCGCATAACTGTCCTGACATCCCAGACTACAGAGCAGCTCTCTACGAGATGAACAATTTGGACCTAGAGACGGTACCCTCTACTATCGAGGAGATCTACCCTCCCGCATCATCCTCATCCGGAGAGATTAACACCATCTATATGATCTCTTCGACTACCACTACCTCATCACTCGATTTGACCACTCAAAGGTCCCGCAATGATGAAGAGGTTCTCGAGACTCCTACTACCTTTGATTATCCCGGGGAAGACATCCACCATCGTCCATACTTCCTCCTGGAAGAGACTTCATCCACCACCGCTACCCAATCCGCGGTTGAGTCCAAGGATTTCCTTCCTACTAAAATCGACTGGTTAACGGATCCCATGGCCGATATTTCTCCCGTCATCCACATTGACATCTCTGACCCACTTGGTGCCCTTCATACCATCACATTAGGAACCTCCCACAGTGAGCATGAGATCGGAGAATACCAACAACTGTTCCAAGAATTCACTGATGTCTTTACTTGGTCAGATACCGAAATGCCTGGCCTTGACCCCGCCATTTATATGATCTCCACTGGATACCCCTCTGTCCGGTCGGCCCCTTCCATTGATCCCTTTGACACACAGGTTGAACCCTTTCAAATCAACCAGGAAACCACATGTCCACAACATGGGGGCATGCCCAAAACCTTGCCTACTCATCATCACCGTGATCCTCGTCGGAGATACTGGGGGCATCCACCCCACAAAGGGAATCCCCCATCATCATATCATCACTTCAGTATGCCACCACGACCCACAGCCTCATGGTATAACACCCCGCCAGCAGTTGCTCAATGCCCTATTGATCTCTCTATGAGACAACATCTGCACCACATTGACACCTCTGAGTTAGGGGGCATAATAGATTACCTCGACCCCGGGATAGGGGGCATGATCAATCATTTTGAACCTTCCCCATCATCTCTATCTCAACACCTCAATGAGCCCATCGTTCAAACCAACACATATGTGATCCACAATCACAAACCCCATGCACATAGCATGGGGGCAGGTCATTAACCCTGCTCACTTTTTCATATTCGTTATCTCAACCATTTTTGAGGTCATGTGTCACTTGTATATTTCAGTTGATTTGATACACCTAGTATTTTTCCCCCACGGGTCATCATTTCTCCCCACCAGTGCATCCTTCGCTTGGTGGGATCACCTTTATTTGTAGCCATTTTTTAACCTAGTTCTTTCCTTTAACCATTCCGGAGTCCTTATGACCTCCGTTTTTTGCACCATTTGCACTGCCGGATTCATATTTCCGTGCCCGTGATGATGCTTGAGACCATTTCTCGCTCTCACCCTTAGATTTTCCGGGCATCTTTTCCACGCCCCCTCGTCGCCTCGGTTTGCGTGCCACATCGGCCGTTCTCCGTTTTCGATGTGTCTTATATCGTCGGATTCAGTTTCCCGCGCTCATGATGATGCTTGAGATCATTTCTCGCTCTCACCTTTAGATTTTTCGGGCATTTTTTACACGCCCCCTCGTCACCTCGGTTTGCGTGCCACATCGACCGTTCTCCGTTTTCGACAATCCTTATATCACCGGATTCAGTTTTCCGCACTGATGACGATGCTTGAGACCTTTTTCTCGCCCTCATCAATCCATTTTTTTTCGGTATAATTTTACCCCTTTTTTCGGGCCGAGCAACCCCTTTTTACGAAAAAGGCACTTAGGGAGTTTCTGTTAAGCTCTTTTCTGACTCCTAAAACAATGAAAAGATCGCCGAGCAATCTTGCTTCCTTTCATGCTCGCTAAACGTATCTGAAAGGGCGTCTACCTGGTATAAGTTTACCCCTTTTCCGGACCTCGTAGACTAATTACGAAAAAGGTATACTCTAGTCACATCGGCTAGAAGAGTTCTCCATCCGCATCATTTTATCCTTTTTCGGGCCTTGGAGACTAAACTTACGAAAAAGAAACACCAACAGAGTCCACTTACCGTTTTCAAACTCTCTAAACATGAAAGCAACCATGAGCATGAGCCGTCCTGGGCTCACAAAATCCACAGGACCGTACCATTTCAGAGCATACTTCTATCCCTTCTTGGAGCTCATTAAAACCACGAAGAAGGAATCAATGGTGCCTCTTGGCGCTACAACACATCATGTCTACTCACATAGCAGCTTCCCCATTTTGGTCGCCTTTGTTCAGAGTAGTCTGCAGTATGTCACCTTGACAATCCCTCGACAGCTACCATCATCTTCACCCCCCCAGAGTCAGTACATACCCTTCAGTCCCTAAAAGATGATCCCCACACCTACAAGTCAGTTCCCTACGCTGCCAGGTCAACCATGTCATCATGCTCTGAACAAAGGAAGTTTGAGTCTACCCATTTTTTGACCCAGTTATTTCCCATCCCCACAAGTATGTCAGTCCTACCAGCAGTACTACATCACTTCAGGTCTACACCTCGTGCTCCTATCAAGGAAACATCATTGCCTTGTTAGTTGCTGGTCTCCCTCTGTCGACGACAACCACATTGATTCCAGAGGATAGATCTAGAGGTCCCTGTGTCTTGGACTCATTACCATTTATAATGAGTGCCTACGAATCATTTCGAGAGGAATCCTCAGTGCCTCTCCAAATGGTTGTTTCTCACATGCTCGACTTCAACACCTTGATCGCATCGTTGAGACTCGCACAGGGTATTGGTCCGTTCAGTTATTAGTCGAAGACCCCGGATACCTCCTGACTCCTCCACATTTGAGAGTCTTCCTATCGATCACACCAGCTAGACTTTTTTCTATGGATATCCGGGTTGCGCATGGCGACAGTATTCAGATTTACACCTGTTTCATACTCCCTTGAGTATACAGTTACATTATTTCTCAAAGATGACTCATAGTCTTTGAGTCCCTACAGATGTTGGACACGTTCAGTTTCAGCAGTTCCACAGCTATTCCAGTGTATCAGTTATTGAGATCATTCATGATCATGAGTTTATCCCACAATCATGTCCCCTCTGGACCATTATGATGTACCAGTATATTTCTTTCCGTATTAGATCCCCCTTCTTGGGACTAATTGTTTTGTATATGTCTTGATACGAGCATGGGAATGCCCGCCTCGTCCTTTATCAGAGATTATACCTCATTCATATTGAGGCCATGTAAAATTTTTTGTTTTCGCAGCTTCCAAGGGCCGTGGCTCCAGTCTCCAACCGGTCTCTTCTCTCCCCTAAAACCCAGAAAAAAGGACAAAAGAACTATGATGTCTATCGGCCATACGATGAGCTCCTGCCCTCACACATCAGGGGGCAATCTGTTAACACCTAAAAAGTGCTCACTAGTTCATTCCCTTACTCACATGACCCATTTGTCCACTTTTCCACCATCTGAGCCTCTGAAACCAACAAAAGGTCACCAAAAGACCTTAGTACACCCCTTTTTCCATTAAAAAAGATTATTTTTACAAGAAAATCATAAAAAACCCTCAAAAAGGGTCCAAATTCCCAAAAATATTAAAAAGGGAATTAAAATATTATTTTTATTCAAAAAAGGAAAAAGGAGAGAAAAGTACCTAAACCATGTTGGTCAATACCATTTGGTTTCCACAAAACCACAAATGGTATTCCTCACCACCAAAACCTATAAAAAGGTGGTAGGGGCTCCTCATTTCACATCCTTCCATTATCTCATCCTTATGCTGCTGAAATCTCCCCTGAGCACTTTTAGCCATTGAAGCAACCTTGGAGAAAGAGACCTATTGGAGTTTGGAGCTACTCATCTTGGGAGTTGCTCAACATCAACCTTCACCATTGAAGGTAATATCGCAAGCACTTGCTTTCCCCCCACTTTTCAATACAAAAAATTATTTATTATGTTTCTTGTTCTTGATTTTGAAATGTTTACATTATTTGCTTAGATTCTTGCTTAGATCCATAAAAAGTATTGTTTATTTAGTTTATTGTTTTTATTTCTATTGAAACTGCTACTACTAGTTAGTAGGTGCCCATATCACTAAGCTTGGTTGCAAAACCGAGCCAACAGCAACACTAATACATGAGGTAAGGCATTTGTATTTTTATTGATTAGTTTATGAGCCATTTGTTCTTTCTAGGCCAACCGATGAGTAGGGATCATGACATACACCCAAAAATAGATTTCATATTCACTATCTTGTTCAAATAAAATATTATTGAACCTTGACAAAAAATAATATATTCATTCACACAAACATTAGCATGTCTATATTAGCAATGAATCAACTCCAGATTCCCATTAAGTTTATGAAAATGTATGGCAATGTATGGACAACTTGAAGTTGAGCAAAATATTTAAGCAACCGACTATTCAAGTATTCACAATCTCATATTATGGCATTTATCATCTAGTTAAGGGATACAAACATTTCGTCTTCTAGTTTATTCATATTGTCTATATTGAACAAAGTACATAAATTCTCATAGTGGAAGAGACAAACAAGGAAGATGATTCTTCTTGAATATTTGCCTTCCATGCACAAACTATTGAGCTCCTCTACTGCATTAATATGTCATGTCTACAATAAGAATAGCTGCACTAAGTTATGAAATGCATATCACATGATTGAAATTTGTGTATGAAAATTGTATGCAATTTTTTCAGCATTTTTGTTGTTTTAGTAAGTAATCGAAACGTTTGGAATTATAGTTCTTATGCCTTCTGAGTATTACAAAGAGTAGGTTGCTCTTGCATGATAATCTGTAGATATTTGGGTACATGTGGATATCCTGTTACAATCATCCTTGAACATTCTTATTGTCTTTTCTTAGACTTAAAAATAATGCAATATGAGTGTTAATATTGCTCATCTCCCTAATTCTTAAAGGGTTCTAGCTCAATGGTAGAGCACTTGCCTTACAAGCAGGAGGTTGGTGGTTCAATTCCTCCATACCCTATTTCTATTCCAATATTGGTATATTTAATAAAATATATTTTATTATGATTTATTATGGCTATAGAGGGGGTTTCAAACCATCTTTGTATGTTTCTACGAGGGGGGTTCTAAGCCACCTTCATATGTCACTACGAGGGGGGTTTGAAATTGCCCTTGTATGTTACAATGAGGGGGGTTTAGAACCACCCTTGTACGTACCTACGAGGGGGGTTTGTAACCGCACCCAAAGTTTTGTAATAAATACTTTTAGGGGGGTTTCTGAACCGCCCCTATAGGCATCTATGAGGGGGGTTACAAACCGCCCCTATAGGCATCTACGAGGGGGGTTCAAAACCACCCCTATAAGCCTCTACAAGGGGGGTTTCAAACCGTCCCTATAGGACTATACGAGGGGGGTTCAAAACTGCCCATATAGGCCTCTATGAGGGGGGTTTGAAACCACCCCTATAGTCCTCTATGAGGGGGGTTCCAAACCCCTATAGGTTTGTATGAGGGGGCTTATGAAGGGGGTTCACAACCGCCCTTGTAGGTCTCTATGAAGGGGGTTCAAAACCGCCCCCGTAGGTCTCTATGAAGTGGTATACGAGGGGGTTTTATAACCGCCTCCGTAGACCTCTACGAGGGGGGTCACAAACCGCCTCCAAAAGTCGCTTTTGGGGGTGGTTCCAATCTTGTCAAAAACCGCCCTTAAAGGGAAAAAATTTTAACATCGGTGCCTTTAGGGGCGGTTTTGCAAAAACCGCCCCCATAGGTCACTTTTGGGGGCAGAAGAAAACCCCCCCTAAAGGACAAAAATGTAGTAGTGCTAGTTTAACTTCTACAAATAAATGCAAGCTAAAGATTATCCAACTACAATTAACCTAAAACATAATGACCTATCTCCTATTTATAAACGAGAGACTTGAACTGAAGAAGTCTATAAGCAAGTAGCAAACTTGATAAAGATATTAAATTCAGAAGCAAGTAGAAAACTTGATAAAGATATTGTACTTCTGAACTAAATTCTATTCCATTAGCACGAGAAGAATAGTTCAAAACTGAGGTGATTCGAAGAATGAAATTACTAAACTTAACCTAATATTGATATTATTAACATACAATAAATTGTACTAAAAAAAATGAAGATTGATAAATTCTGTAACCATACATCATTAATAAATCAAACATAAGGAAAGGATAACGTGTACACAACTGAAGAAGAGTTAAGGAAAGAGAGAATGAAAACTAAAGATGATGACAAAACTTGATTAAAACTTCATATGAGATACAACAAGGTCTTAATGATTCTTAAGAATACTAATTAAGGGTAAAAGAGATTATAATTTGAAAACAACCTAAAAACTGGATTTTAATTAAGCAAAATGATGCAGGAAGTATGAAAGTCCGAATGCTGGTCCGGATGACCATCCGAATGACAGTCTGAATCGAGGAAAATGATTTAAACTAAAGAGATGAGAAGATTGGATGATCTTAACTACTAGCTGGCTGATGCATATGATCCTACAGTGCAGGGGAAGCAATGAATAAGCTAGTTCATAGCTAGAGTAAGAAAACGCTATCTATGTTAGGAAACCAACTATTTCTATTTTATCTTGAAAACGAGACTGGAATGTATCTAAAGCTAATCTTCTGCTACAAAAAAGAAACTACCGAACTTTAGTCTATGAACATATCTAAGAGGTGAAACTAACTAGACTCTAAGTTAACTAGGAAAACATAAATCTTTTAAATAAAACTATTTAAGCAACTAAATAAACCAGATGTGATCTAAACTACTTAAGCAAATGAAATAAACTAAATGTGACTTAAGCTACGGAAGCAAACTAAATGAACCTAGGTGTAACCTAACCTATAAAGCAAGCTAAATGAACCTAAGTGTGACCGATCATCAACTATATTCTAAAGAGTATTAACATAAATAAAAATAGGATACATATAACATAACACAGGGATCTTATTTATATGAACCATCGAACATGAACAATGATAAAATACATAGCATAGAACATAAATCTCATCTATGTGAATGACAGAATATCAATTATATTACAGGAAAAAAACATCATGTATAAAATAAATACAGAGATGAAATAAACAACACAATTTTATTTTTAGAAAACAAACACAAAGTATATACACAGACATGAGACCGTTGGTCGTTGAGGGGCTCGTCTCAGCAAACAGAGGTTGAGCCTTAATCACACAATCACGATGCATGCCGATATATTTCCATAAATCTGGAACATAGATGTATTAAAATAAAAGACAAAGTTACAGTGCTTTTGTATCCCTTTGCAGCTAAAAGAGATTAACAAGTCTAAAGATAAAAGACTGACTGACTACTGACTGACTTGGCTAACTCGTCTCTGTTACAAGGACGTCTATTTTTACAGTATTACAATGGAGGAAGCAAGTCGACCCTTTTGTGGTCGACTGCTTAATAACAGACTATCTTGAATTCCCCAAAACGGCTCGGTTTAATAGCTCCGGACACGCATAAGCCAAGGGATGACTCTGCTTAATCATTTCGTGACAGATCATGGCCAAAGAAAGGCCTCATAAAGTTCATGACAGCACACAGAGCTTTGTTCCAAATCCCACGGCATTTATCCTTCACACATTTGTTGAAGCATCAGTGCTCCTTTGATGTGGGCAGAGATGGATGCGATGTCGAGATGAGCGCGTATGAGAAAGGATCTTCCACAACATTAGCTCACGTACCATCAGATCCACGTCCCAAACAAAACCCACGTGCTGGTTTACTCTCTAACGTCCCGATCATACCCCAACCATCGATCTCACGGTTTGAATGCGGGTCTGAACGGCGGGCTGAATGCAGCTGATCGTCCACAACTTCAATACGCGTCCAATTGAAGATTCGTTTGAGATCCAGAACATGTGAAATGAAATGTAATTACTGACAAGCCAAATAAACATCAATAAACCATAATATAACAATTTTTACCCAAAATTCATGTGATGTGTGAATAAACGCATACTTGCTCCATTTGACGGTCTGAATGGAAAAGAGAATGACTTATTACATCAAAAATGGTGAAAGTAATGCCAATCATATTCGAAAATGGTGACAAAATGGACACCAACATTCCCCCAAACCAGAGATATGCCAGGTCCCACTGAGCAAATAGAGCAAAACTTATTAGGAAGAAGGTTGAGCTGCGGTAGCAGCTGCCTTCGACTCAGATGAGAAAGTGCTTTTAGCTCTAAAATTCTGGAGTTTCTCCTTCAAATTGTCATGCTTCAAACGAAGAGAAAGGTTAGAGACTGTTTTGGATTCGTTTATATTTTCCACACATTTCACCTGAAAACGCAGGTCCTTGTTTTCTTGGTGAAGCCCAGTAATGATCTCTTCATACTTTATATTCTGGCTTCTTAGCTCTGCTACATCCTGGGTTAGTCTATCCACAGTCTGTTGGAGTGGAACAGAGACTTCTATTAAGGACATAAGTTCCTTTTGAGGGCTCAACTCCTTCTGAAAAGGTAGCTCGGGATCAACAGATGTAATAGGTGCCTCAATGGCCTTATCTTCAGTATATGCAGAGGAAGGCTCCAAGACAGGTTCCTCAAGTAGACTGGCTGATAAATTAACCAATGCGAGGAGAGGAGACTTAGGGATAGAGTCATTTGTTTGATCACTAGGATTATCCGGGTGCATTGGCTCAACGACTGACTGATTGAGGGACTGATCAATGGTTTGGTCATCGGACTGAATGATGGCCGGGTCAACTGTCTGGTCGCGATTAGCCCTTCTTGAATTTGTGGGTATAAGTGAGAAGAATGAGCGTTCTGTGGCTGCATCCTTGTGGACATGCTTAGGGGAAGATGCATGATCAGGGCGTATTTCTTCGGGGGCATCCTCACTAAACCTTACAACCTTGGCAACCTTTTCTTTCTTGATAGAATTTTGGGTCGGCTCATTACTACGGGTTAGGAAATGATGGCATTTTCGATAGGCTGGGGATTTAACAGTAGGCTTCTTGACTATGTGAGGGTTTAGCGTTTCAAAGACAAAACGTTCCCAAGTTTGACCCTTTTCTTCCAATTGATGAGTAATTAGAATTTTTATAAGGCAATGGTGATACAAACTGCCAGCAGGGTTAACAGTATTCTTTCGAACCTAGCTAGACATCTTTTCTAGGCTTTTTAGGAAATAGAAAGGGAAATTTAGGGGTTGATTATCAACAAAGTGTGCCAATAATCGAAAATGACAGGCTTTGAAGACTGAAAATTTACCTTCATAGGTGATTAAGTGAATAATGACGGTTAATGGTTCAAGGTACTCGGGCCTAACCCATTCTCAGTGAACCCCTTTTGCACATTCAACATGCTGATACTTAGGCTTGAGGGCAAACTCATGGGCTGTCTGTGGGAGAAACAAATGCTTGTGCCAACGGGCACCTTCCCTGGGCAGCTTCATAGCCATGGCTATGGCTTCTTCTGTCACCGGAAAGGTATGATGGCCAGCCTTGGTTCTCTTACCATCAAAACCTTTTTCAAACAGTAAGGAGATTTCATGGTCGTGACCGTCAAGGAGGCGAAGGAGCAGACCCCATCCAGCACGCAGAAATATCTCACAGCAAGCCTTAAACTCGGAAATGTTGAGGAGATCCTAGTAACTACTAGGTTCATGATGGGTAGGCATTTTGAATGGATGAGTAGAGGGAATGTAGGAAATTGTAGTGGATGGGGTTTGGTAAGTTCAGAGCGGATGAAGAATGAGCAGAATGAGGCAGGTTCTATTACACAGGTTGAACATAAATTTTATGAGGGACATAATTACACATGAAATATCGTAATGCTTCAATGCATGAATGATAAGTGGCACGATAACTCTTAAATGGATGATAAGAATCATAAAACAACGCCCAAAATATATGACTAACCAAGTTATTTGATAATATAGGATGAGTATGCAAAGATAGCGTCTCAATTCGATCCTTGTTATGACTAGTTAGTTAGATATATCAACAAAATCGAAAATTTTAAATGTCTTGGCATAATATTATTTCAAGCTATGGTTTCATTCAATACTCCCATCAAATCGCTATTTATATTCCTCGTTCATCATCTTATTTGGATCATCATTCGACCCTTCATTCAAACCTTCATACAGACCTTTGTACAAAAACATGTTTTGATGGATCTGGCTGCTACTGATTATGCAGAGAATTTTTTTCGCGGAATTTATCAGCATACCAAAGATGTTGTAAACCTGCTTTTCTGGAAATTTTAAGTCACGGCCTTCTTATTTGTCTTTGATCAAAACGAGCTTCTTTCTGCTTTTTGCATTATCCTAAAAACACCTATTATTTTACCAGAGATACATGATCTTTTCATCAATATTCAGAGAGTAAAAACAGTTCTGAATCCTCCCCCAAACCAAAAATATGGCGTGTCCTCAAGCCATCAAAGAAAAATTAATCAATATTGAAATATTTTTAATTGAAAAATTTGCCAATAGATTCTAAAAAAATGCTGCAATAATAGAAAAAAATAGAATATCAACTGGTAAAGATAGATGACTCAGATATGGACATTCATCAAAAAAAGAACACAATAGTGCTTAAGAGGACCATGTGAAGAATGATAGTATAAGTGATGTAAGGAAAATGCCATAGGACAAATAGTCATGCATGACTCATTGTAAATATTTCTTGTCATCCAAAGAATATAAATAAGGTTCACTGTAAAGTTTATGAGACTTCTAGAATTATGGGTCCCATTTCTAGGATGTTCATATCCTAGGTAGTGTGTGAATTAGATTACAGGGTCTAAGCCCAACTTACAGCTATTCTCTAATGACAGTATAAATAATTGGCCAAAACATGTGTTTGCATACTCAGGGTTCTTATAAGCCATGTGGATAGCGATGCATTAACCAAACCTATTTTACCCTATATTACCCCATTGCCAGCAGGCCTGTTCAGTACCTTGGTGGGTTTATATTGGTACCATGCAAGTATATCCCCGCTGCCAGTGAGGCTGTTCAGTACCCCAGCAAGTTTACTTGCACTTACTGAACTTCCTTATTTTTTTAAGATATTACTTAGCATGGACCTACTGCCAGCAAGCCTGTTCAGTACTGCGGAGGGTTTGCTTTGTATAATGATATATATGTATATATTTTTTTGTAAGGAAGTCGGTTGGCACTTAGAGTGTGCTAAGCCTACTAAACACATAATTCAAAATTTTCAAAACGACCTTGTGAGCAATTTTATTTAATATGGCCTAGATTATAAATCATGTCAAAAGATAATAACCTAAAGTTGTTCTTTGACTTCTCAGTCTATCTTCTTCATAAAAGTCACTAATGTTCCCCACAAAAATATAAATGTCATTCCCTTTTGAGCTACCTTTCTAAAGATGCTTTGAGAGACAAGTTTTGATAATGAGTCTAGGCTGACTAGTGGTCCATAGGTGTAAGATAGAACATTTTGAAAATCATATAAATTAAAGTAGGTTCTTAAGCAACTATTCTGATAAGAAATCAGAAATGTACATGTCTGAATCAAATACCATATGCGGAATCATAAAAAAAAGTGGTTAAAGATGATATAGAGAACACTTCAATTTTCAATTTCCTCAAATAATTAGAAGAGAAAGAGAATTATAAGGATTTTTAGAACACTTCCTTTTCCAAGTATTGCATGAGTTGATTGTGAGGTTCTTGTAATCATACTGGAAAACCCCTTTTTTAAATGATTTCAAATTCAAAACAACATGTGCGTACAAAAAGAAAGAACTATATGAATTTTGGGAAAATGGAGAAAGAGTCTTCCTGTTTTAATTGGCAAAATTTCATAAGATGATGATATCAATGAGTTTCTTGAAAGAATGCATTCAGTTATTTAGAAATGACTCTTTGTTATTGAAAACAAAAACATATTTACATATATATACCAATGAAGATAACCCAAAAATAATTCAAAGACTGGGAGAAAGAGGAATGACTTCCTCTTCTACCAGTTTTATCTCCTTCTGTTGGAAATAATTCCACACAAAATTTTGTTTAGATATTGGTTGATGATAAGGTCTAAGTCTATTTCCATTTACAACATGGGAGATTTGAGAATCATCAATTGTTTTGTCTTCTTCATTCTCTTCTTGGATAACAACTGATGACTTGTGCTCATCTTGCATAAATCTTCCAAACTGCAGTTGAATCTCATTTATAGGTGTGGTCTCAATGGGATATGATGGAAGAGATAACAAACCAATGCTATTAAAATCTTGGGTTGGTTTATGGTTATAATTTGGTATCGGTTGTGCCGATAATATGGTAGGCTTTGGAGGATTCTCATTCTGGAAATGGTGATGTTGATTTGGGATAGGGGGTAGTGAAGGAGGTACAAATCGAGGCAGAAGTTTCTGGATATTAGGTGGGTAAGGATAGTTAGGCATAGGAGGAGGTGTTTGAGCATAAGCTTGTCTTCTCCCTCCATGTGTCCATTGTTGTTGTTGAGTATTCTGAGGAGGGTACTATGGTGGCCGATTCTGTCCACTCAAAGTGTTCCATTGTTGAGGAGGTAGATAAAGATAGGGTGGAATTTGTGATGGACCTTGATATGATAGTGGAGCTCTAGGTTTCCAAGGCCTCCTAGATGGTCCATCAAAGTTTTCACTTTTGTATACCGCTTGCACCCTAGGAAACGGTGGACAATTATCAGTTGGATTTTTTTATGTACCAAGGTGACAAACTGGGACATTATTCCATGGACATCCTTTTCAAGGATGTTCAATCCTACACCTAGGATAGAAAACACTCATTGCTTCCCACTCCTCATCTTTCCTCTTTTTAGCTTGTAGTGTATCTAGTTGAGAACCTATTGCTTCTAGGATATCTGATTTAAAGTTTTCTAATAGGTTTTCCAATTCTACCCTTGTAACTCCACCAGAACTAGATGTGTTTTCTTTTAGGTTTCTAGCATAAAATTCTCGAGAGTGTCTTCCACTTCTTCCTCTGATCCTAGAGTAACCCCCACAAACACATTCTTCATTCTCCATGAAGATTTGACTACCAGAGAGAAGACCTAGGTGGTTCCTTTCTTGGTGAATATGTTTTGAATTGTATCCTTTGAGATTCCTCTTGTCTAGGTTCAGTCTCTGTATGAATTTGAGGTTTTTTTAGTGGAATTTCCTTATAAATAGAATCTTCTAATGTCCCTATAGTTTGTATTGGAGAAAACGCACTACGGCTTGGGAATACCACAACAGACAGATGACTACCATAAATCTACTCAATTCTCAAAGCAATGCTATTATAAATGACAATGTTAAAATAATGGAGAAATGTAACCAACCTCAATCCAACGTTTGATGTAGATCCCCGTTGGAGCTTTCAATCCGCGCGCATCCAAGCACTTGTAATCTGCAAATTAGTCTTGACAGGCAATATCTAACAAGTACATATAATATATAATTGACATTAACATTATCAATAACAATGGTCCATAATATCATAAGCAAATGTAACCCAATGTATAATAAACAACAATCACACCATGAATGGACGAGAATATGAGTATTTCTATTAATGAATAAGAAGAAGCACAAAGTGATACGACCTCTTGTCGGCAACCAATCTGAACCAAGATCTAGATCAATCCACTTGTGCCTCCACCACTTCAATCCTCTATGAATGGCAAACTCAAACTAGAGAGGAGTTTGGAAGGTGAACATAAATGGTTCACAACTACAAGGATAAATGAGTGCAGACTCAAGATAGGGCAAAAATCCACTAGAGTGCCTTTACTATTCTCTTCTTCCTCCCGTCCATAAGCCATATGTGCTCAATATATAGTCCTCTCAAAGGTAGGTGAAAGGAAACATTGAGAAGTTACTTGGGCAGATGGAGAGTCAAAGGTCACCCAATGACCGCTTTTTGGGAGTAAAAAGTGATAAAATAGTGGTTTTTACCATTTTACTTGATACTCGTGGGCTATAGTGATGCAACTCGCAGGTATGTATGCTATATTGATGCAACATGCGGGTAGCAATAAAAATAGGGAAAACTAGTATCACTGAAGGATAAAAATGGATCTGAGTCACTAAAATGGATCCTACAGGCCAAAGAATGCTGATGTTCACAGGGTGGAAGATTTATGTGTAACAAATGCCCCCTAATGTGTGAGGTCAGAGACTGAAATGTGCTACGATGGCCGAAATACATTATAAAACTCAGAAGTGGAGTGATGGAGACACAAGTGGAAAGAATAGAGCACTCGTCATAATACAATAGTATCTCTGAATACATGTCGGTATAGTACAACAATCTGATACAATGGCAATGAATAGGCAGTAAATAATGAATACATTTCATAAATGATTATAACCATGATCCCTCTATAGTAAGATATGGTCTTCTGCTGAAAAGAAGACAACCGGTGCAAACTGGAGGTACAAACTGTTGGAATCTGAGAGGTGATATCTCAGATGTAAAGTTAAAGTCATATGTAGCATACTGAATGCCACAATCGCCTGGGGTCTTCTACACAAGTCTTCGACAGTGCAAGTCCCATCAAGTGAATAAAGGAGTTGGGGTCGAACCTGATGAGACATCATCTGATTGCCGGTCAATGATGTATACCGTTAACAGATGCGAGATGACCCACCGATAATGAAAATGGGCATCAAGGCACAGAGCACAATCATCAGAGTTTGAATAAATGGGTTGAAGTCGAACACTAGGATGAATCCATCGATCAGGGGACATTGATGTATTCCCAAAACTGTTGATGGTGGGAGAACCTACCACTAATGACTGCAAGCCTCAAGGTACTCAACCGAACTCTAAGCCTCAAGTCCCAAAATAAATGAGTTGAAGTCGACGGAACGAGATTCGCTGGAAGGAGGTCATTAAGGCATCCCCCATCAACCAACACAAGGTACCAGCAATGCTAAAAGATTTGGAAGATCTCAAGTGAAACGGACTGACTCACTAAGGAAGACCGACATGCAATAGTCAAGAGAACTGAGGAGTGGCCGACACTAGTTCAGTACCTCCTTTGAACAAGAACATGAGCAGATGGATAGACTTAGGAAACGTAGACTTGACATAAACTGTGCAATGCAGGAGGCATTACAGAGGGCTCCATAATGACTAAAAGCTTAACCAATCAGTGGAGAAAACTGAGAAACAAGTACAGCTCCTAAGGCCCAACTATAGTCCCGACTCATAATATACGGAGTGGAATGAATGCTCTGTTCAAAGGCGACACAACAGCTGCCAAGAAGAAATAGTGACCATAATCCCATCCGACTTTTTGGAATATTTGATTTTTTATGTCTTTTTCATATTTGGGAAAATCTTGAAAAAGAATAAAATTGCTTATAGTACAACAGGTGAGGGAACGAGTGTCAAATAGCTAGTAGACTAGTCCCAAGCAGTGGAACATACCTATGCTCAATGCAAGGAAGTGCGTGCAGGATGTGGACACTCGGGGGTGTGTTCCCTCGGGGTCAAAGGGTCATCAAATTGTGAAGGGAAAATATATAAGCTCTGCAACGCTCGACAGGGAAAAGTGCTCAGGCACCAGGCTAACAATTGAGTAAGCAGGAGCAGGCACAAGGCTCAAGGCTCAAGCGGCAAGCAGGATGATGCAATGCAATCGCAACATGATATAACTGAGAAGTCCTTTTTCGTGAAGTTAGTCTCCTCACCCGAAAAAGTGTAAAACAATGAGAGAACTCTTCTAGTCACGTATGACTAGAGTATACCTTTTTCGTAATTAATCCACAAAGGTCCGGAAAAGGGGTAAACTTATACCTAAGTGGATGTTGCTTCAAATCCTTTAACGAGTCTGAAATGACAAGTATACTCGGAAATCTTGTTTGATTTGGAAAATTCTAACAAGGGATTAAAAAAGACTTTATAAAAATATTTTTCGTAAAGGTTTAACGAGCCCGAAAAAGTAAACTCGTGACCTCCTTACTGTTTTTAATGAGCTCAAAGGATATATGGAATAATGCTCATAATGAGAGTAGACGAGTGTCAGGGACATGCGAGACTATTTCCAAGCGCATGGGACAAACCTATGCATAATGCAAGGAACATGAGCAAGATAAGGACATTCAAGGGGTGTCTACAAATTTGGGCATTAATAGGTTCAAATGCATCATAACAATGGGGAGGCCTAAACCTATATGCAAGGTTCCGAATATTCCTACCATGGCCAAAGAAAATGTCGAAAAGGACTAGTAAACAAGTATAAGTCCAGCTAAGAATCCTATCTCCAAGAAACATAAGTACCAAGATCATCTCTAAAATGTATGTAAAGAAATATCTGATACACGTCACTGAGGTAGAAGCATTTTCAACTTCACTATTGTTAACCTCAGACATAACGCAGGTAGAGCTAACCATTGAAGGTTCCATAGTACCAATACCTGAGGGATCAAAATGATCATCTTCAAAATGAAGAGCAAAGGTGAAGGATGTGAAGGAATCTACAGTGGAAAATTCATCATCACGGGAGTTGGAAATTCTAGAAATAGAATCAAACTCTTCAAGAGCACCAATTTGCGGATCTATAGGAGAGCTCAAAGACTCATCAGACTCAAACGTCAAATCAGGGTTGGACGAGACTGCGAATGGATCCAAATTCAAATGGATGGCAGGTTGTACTCGAGGCTCATCTCGTTCAATAAGATCAAGGGTGGGAAGGAAATAAAATTGATGATGAGAATTCTCGCAAGGCTCATCATTACCATGCATGGACTCGATAAAATATTCATCCGAAGGTAGAGTACCATCAAGGCAATCATGTGAACAAGATGGGTCGATTGCACACATGGGAAAAATAACAGGATCTTCTTTCCCTGTCTGTGAAGAAGAGAGATCAGAATCTGCAGTGGTTTGTTGGATGTGATCGTAAGTGAGCTCCGCTACAGATAAGGGAATAGACATCCCGACGTGCGCAATGTCTCAATACATAGAATCCGTGGATGGAAAAATCCTTGTATCATTACAATAGGAAGTCCAGAATGGCATACTATTCGAAGGAGGAGGCACACTGTCGAAAATGGTTCCGATAAAATTCACAGGTGTAGAGTGGTTAAAAGTTCCCATCAATGAGCGGTACATTCCAACACCTATGTTCCCAGTTGCTGGCTGAGAATCAGAAACTTGCGAGACTACAGATCCCGTAGATGCTGTGGAAGGAGTGCCAACATAATCCAGCTAATCGATCGTCGCAATCTTGCCTTCATGGGGAAAGAAATTAACTCGAAATACAGTAGATGCGACAGCCTTCATAGCGTACATCCAGTTCCAACCCAGTAAAAGGTTGTAGTCGATGGGCGCATCAACCACTTCGACTTCAATAGGCACAGACTTACCTCCCAAGGAGACAACAAGGGAAGGGATAATTCCATGCGGCATAAAAGATCTATTGTCGAATGCAGTGAGTGTAGTTCTAGACGCAAGTAGAGGAGGAGAGCGAAGAGCTTTCCAACAAGTTAACGACATTATTGATGAAGAAGCACCTTCATCAACCATAGTACGTTTGACGAAGCTCTTAAGGAAAACCACCTAGATTTGAAAAGCCACGTGGTAAGGCAAGCGAGGTTGGACATCAGTAGTATCGAACTTGATAACACTAGGACTTTCCCCATCCTGAACTCCTAACGCACTCAAAAGGGCATGCTTCTGAGAAGGACAAGCTTGCAAAACTTTAAGAGCCGACATGGCACATGGAGTTTGTTCCAAATCTTCTACGATGGAGTAGTTCTGGGTGGCTCGAGCATTAGGATTATGCGTGGAGCACTTGTGAACACCTTTCGGTATCCGCGGCATAATGGAAAGCTTCTCGATATGCAAGGAATTGTTAGGAGGAGGGGGAGGCTCATTCCCCAAATTTGGTTGTGGTGCACCATAATTGCGTTGACGAGTAGCAACACAAACCTCCGACTCAACCATATTCACACATCCATAACCACTAGTATTGGAAGAAGACGTTGTTGTTTCATTAGTACCATAACCAGTGGTGGGAGCATGCGAAGCCATATTTTGATGATGAGGAAGGGGATCCTTCAACACAGCTGGGCTTTGTGCCAAATGCTTCGATGCTTCTTCAATTCGAGGACATAAGTGAGTAAGATGATCCTCCCCACAAAGCTTGCAAGGGAATTTCACCTTACACCTAGGTTTACGATCCTCGCCAGCATTACCACCTTCCCGAGGAGGGTTGGCATTCTCTTTACGAGGAGTATTACGATTGATATTGTTATTACTTCCATTGTTTCCACCTGTACGATTATTTCTCCCCTTTTTATTACCACTAGGTTGCTGGTTACCCGACGGTTTCGTTGATTGCACATTGTGTACATCAGACGACGGAGTGGAAGTGGACAAGGTGTGTACCTGTCCGGGATCAGACTGGTTTAGCGATAAATTTTCCATTTGATTAGCTACCAAGTCTACAGGGTGAGTGCATCCGGACCCCACGATGCCATCGGCATGTGGTCCAGGAACTGACGTAAGCTCATGTCTTGTTCTCGGTGCGTCAGGAATAATGTCATACAAAATGCCAGACTGAGAATAAAGTAGATCTAACTGCTGGACTTTCAAGATAGCTTGTTCCTCAGTCACAATGCCAGACATTGAAACATCCTTAGCAATGTATGGGAGTAAATACTTAAGGAACTATTCCAACAGAAACTCTGGAGGAATGTTGGCTTTCACTAATCTCTTCCACCGATGCCACTCTTGAACGTGGTTAGAAATGTGTGTGGCCTTATTCTGACAGAAGGTGGACAACAACTCAGTACCAATATCATAATGAACCGTTAACTGGAAATGGTCTAAGAAAACCAAAGCAATCTCATTGAATCCCCTATAGGTGTTTCCAAGCAACTCCACATACCACTTCGTGGCTGCCCCCGTGAGGGTGCATTGAAATAGTCGTAATCTAATGGAATCATGATTCAAAGAATTAGAGGACCACCAAAGGTGCAACGTCGCAAAATGATCTCCTGGGTCCTCACCACCTTTCCCTTCTAACTTTGTAATGTCTGAAGGAAGCTTGGTAGGGACCGGGGGCCAAGTAGGGTCTTGACACACCGGATCATTCATGAGCTTCGAAAGATCCGGGAGATTCAAGAGTGCAAGGAACGAGAGATGTAGCTGGAAATCTGGATTATAAGCCCCCATAAAAGGTTGGTTAAACGGAACTGTGTTATAATATGGACCAAAAGCTTGACCTTGAGGATTAAACTGTTGATACTAAGGACCTGACGGCCCATAAGCTTTCCCATGGCCATAGGATTGATAACCTCCTCCTGGCTGACCCATTTGAGAGTAAGCAGGTATATGCATGTTTTGAGCAACATATTGGGGTGGTGGGTTATACTGGTGGCCAGCACCGACTGTGTTGTAGTAAGGGTTTCCACCATGAGTATGGGGCATATATGTACTATTCATAGCGGGAACCGTGTTGTATTGACCATAATGGTATGGTATGTTCCCACCCCCAGCATTAGGATTTGCTTGAGCAGTCATGTGGTGACCAAAAGCATGAGAAGTATTCCCAGCCCCAATATTAGTGTTCTTAGTAGCAGGGTTGGTGGTGTGATGTCCATGTGGATAGGAAATATTCCCACCCCCTACATTAGCATCTCTAGTAGCGGCAATGGACGCAAAAGTATGCGATATGTGTCCACCCTCGTGGTTGGGAGGGACGGTATCATGTGCAAAAGTAGTCCTAGGTTGACGAGTAGTGATACGTGTATTAGGTGTTGGATGGTGAGTCGTATTCCGAACAACATTCCGATTAGGTTGAGTAATCCTAGGAGGTGGTCGTCTTCTAGCATAAGCATTGTTAGGAGGAACATGACCAGTCCCCATACTATGTGAGTGGGTGGACAATGTAGTGCCCCTAGTGGGTATAGTATGGTTAACACTTTGGGTAGTGCCAGCGTGACTACCAACCATAGTGGAAGGTTCGATAGTATTATGACTAGGCATACCAAAAGAGAGTGCGGTCGGGTTGATCGTAGGGCCAATGTCATTATGAGTCTCAGGCCTTCCATATCTATAATCACGTGGAAACGAAGGAACGAAAGGCTCGTCCTGTTCTTCATCCTCGGGTAAGTCGGGCATTCCGTAAACATAATTATTCGGAATTGAAGGATCAAACGGATCCCGGTCAAGTGGATTAGGCCAAATAGAACCAGGTTGAGTGTTAGGTGGATCACCTCCCCAATCCTCACGAGGAGTATGGAGATAGGAAGTAAGGTCAACTCTACCCGAAGGAGTAGAAGGTTCTTTCCCAATATCAGGATGTGCATCCATGTAATCTTCAACGTAAGTCTCGTATGAATCCAAAGACTCGGAGGGAGTCCTTCGACGTCCCCTATCAATATGGCGTGTAACCTCGAGTGGCTTTAAACCAGCCAAACGACGGGACTGGCGGAGAGTAAGGCTCCATGCCACGTTCTCTCCGGAGAGAGACACAGCGTCTCCTAAAGGCCAACTATCGATCAAAAATAGTAAATCAAAAGCACACACCTAGAGAAACTACAACCAAGAGCAGACAAACAGAGTGGCTAAATGAGCTCCCGACACTAAAGCCGGTATGTCTCGCCTAGGAGAGGCTTGAGACTCCCAAACTATAGCTGGAGGTAACAAAATCAGTTATAGAGACACCCAGGCTTCACTGTGTCGACAGGTTCAAGTCCACTGCACGAACACAACTGTGTTTTCCAATCCCTATCTGACTCAGGACACAAATAGCATAACCACTGCAAGTACCCTATGCGGTACCTAGGTAAGGAAACTATGTTCACCGCAATATAACCAATGCTCAGGGGGACAGTCGCAGGTGGGACCCATCGTATGGGAAGGGTAGCTAAGCCCGAAGCACAAGAGGACGAACCTCCGGTACCCCCAGATACGAACAAATCCTGGATATATCTCCCACATTTGGCTAGTATCAGAGGGATATCTCCTCAACCAACCTCCCGTGACCTCGTGCTTAACTCTAGATTGAGTAGAGCTTCCTGAGAACACCGATCTATACCATGGATTCCTCCACTCCCTGGTTAGACACCTAATGTTTTGTCTAGCAGTCTTGGATTGTTAACTCACAATGATCTATTCCAAGACTCTAAACCTATGCTAGTTGGTGTACCCTATAAATAAAATCATTCTAATCAATTTTAATGATTAAGCGTTAATTTTAGTGGTTGTGATTACTCAAGGGATATGATCGTGAAACAAGTGATGTGTACGCTCAATAGTATGCAAAATCGTCCAATCCTAGACTCATCTATCCAATAAAACAATGTCACTAATATGCAAAATCAACCAACAATTCCGAAATAAAAATGCAATCTTTTATCTTTTAAATGCACAAGCAGAACCTAAAATGAAGGCAACAAGCACTCAATGCAAAATCCAGTACATGGAAATAAAATATTTTTGTATTTTCTCTTATAAACAGAAAGGAAAATGCAAAAAACTAAATGAATATTTTTGTATTTTTCCAATATAAATGCAAGCAAAATCCTACTATTCAGTCACTAAAGTGCCGAGAAGATCACTAAGACAACCCAGCAGACCTTAAATAGCAAGACTCAACCAAAATAATGAGCTCAAAAGGAAGAAACCAAGAGGCTAAAACCAAAGATTGGTAAAAACCCAAGAAGGCTCAACCAAGAGAAATGAAGAGATCTGGTCACAACCAAGGCATGAAACAGTCAAGAAAGAGGCCAACAAAGACTCAGGAACCAACCAAACTCACCCAGAAACAACCAATAGCCATAAACCAACAAAAGCTGGAGTTACACGCTACTGTCGAAGGAATACTTGCGGGTACCCACGAGCAGTAGAGTAAACAGAGGCAGGTAGACGCGAGCTGAGCTCAGCTAGCCCGCGGTGAGGAAAGGAAAATGGGAAATTAAAGAGTCCAGGGGCTCAGAAAAAGCAAGTTTTCTACAGTGTATCTTAACGGCCAATCAGTGACACGGAGATTCGATAAACAACAACTCTAATTATGGACTAATGCTCAAACAATTTCCCAAACATGGATGTTTTGCCCCAGTGGAGTCGCCATTTCTGTATTGGAGAAAAATCACTATGGATTGGGAATACCAAAACAGACAAATGACTACTAGAAATATACTCAATTCTCAAAGCAATGCTATTATAAATGACAATGTTAAAATAATGGAGAAATGTAACCAACCTCGATCCAATGTTTGATCTAGACCCTCGTTAGAGCTTTCAATCCGCGCACATCCAAGCACTTGTAATTTGCAAATTAGTCTTGACAGCCAATATCTAACAAGTACATATAATATATAATTGACATTAACATTATCAATAACAATGGTCCATAATATCATAAGCAAATGTAACCCAATGTATAATAAACAACATTCACACCATAAATGAACGAGAATATGAGTATTTCTATTAATGAACAAGAAGAAGTACAAAGTGATACAACCTCTTGCCGACAACCAATCTGAACCAAGATCTAGATCAATCCACTTGTGCCTCCACCACTTCAATCCTCCATGAATGGCAAACTCAGACTAGAGAGGAGTTTGGAAGGTGAACATAAATGGTTCACAACTACAAGGATCAATGAGTGCAAACTCAAGATAGGGCCAAAATCCACTAGAGTGCCTTTACTATTCTCTTCTTCCTCCCATCCTATTGATGCCTCGGTTGTGTAGGTTAGATGCAAAGTGATGGAATGGGTCCTAAGGCACACAACAGGGGAAGAAAACCCATCCAAAGGCTTCGAAAGACCCTGCGCAAGGGCAATTCTATCCTCGAGCTATTTGGTGTGGTGATCCTCCATGGATATTAGGCCTCCGCTGGCACTCTAAGAGTAGATGGTTTTTTGATCTATAAGATCAGTTTCCCAATTAAGGAAAACAACGTATAAAGATGGTAAATCAAAGTTAATCTTTATCTTATTTGAGAAGAGAATCTAATCTAAGTTAAATCTATTCTAAAAGGAGTGTTTTGTTTATGTAGAACAACCTTGATGTGTAATGGATAAGTAAATTACAACCTTTCACAGAAATGCTTTTAGTTGTTTCACTTATTAACTTAAATCACAATCCATTAATGAAAATTAAAAGAAAATAATTTAAGCACTTAAGCCTTTTCAAGATAAATTTATATCCACTTTGCTAATTAAAAAATTAACAATGATTATTGTGTTGTGAATCACTTGCATAAATTGATAAAGAAAATATTTTAATTAAATAAACTTAATAAAATGTTTTCATGCATGGATCAGTGATAAAGAGAAATCTGTAAAACAGACCTGTGCATTATTTTATGTATGCAAAGAGATCACACAATATAGATGATAATTTTGAAATAATAAATTAGACACTGCCAAAGAAATTTCAACAATAAATAGGAAATGATTCAATGAGATTACTTCACTGTATTAATGAGGTCTGCAAACAAAATTACAGGCTTTGATAAGATAGAGTGTCTCCAAATCGTCTCCTACTGATCCAAGCTCCAAAATTACCAACCATCTGGAAGTAGCGTTTCTCCTTCTTCTTCCCTGTCAACAAGAAATTATTGCAAGAAGAATGCAGATATGAGAAGAATGAAAATTCTTCCAGTCTTTAGAGAACTCTTCCCCCCCTCTCACCTCCTTGGGAGGTCGAATTTATTCAAGTCAAGAGCACTAGTAATGATAGGATCAAATCCCCAGATGTCTAGTATGTTCAGCTATGCAAAAACGTCCGGAACGAATTTCTGAAAGTTCAGCCCTGTTCGGCAACGTTTTCCTACCAAATGGTTCACAGATTTGCAAAAATGTCCACGGTTAGGGGTAAATCATCTCATTTGGGAAGTGGGTGTTCAACCTTTTGATCTGATTCCTCACGGTTTTCCCGCAATCCTCTGTGAAAAAACATGTCTTTTCTAGATTCCGTTCTTTCAAAATTTATCTGCACGGCAAATTAGGGTATAGTAAAATACTATGCATTTAACATTGTAAATAACATGATATATTAAAGTCAAATAAGATTATCAGTATTTGTTTTCAAAAGTATATTGAATATGATTTAAACAATAATACTGATCTTATAAACAAGCAAAACTAATTAATCTTTGAAAAACATAATACTTTGCTTAATTAAAAATTATTGACGATTTCCATGGTTTGAAAGTATGAATTTCTTTTTCAGGATTCAATTAAATTATACATAACAAGGCCTTGAAAAATCTTTGTCATAAAGTTATAGATTATTCCAAAATGACAAATTTTATAAAATATCTAAAGCTTAGTAAAATTCAATAATCCTCCCAAAGTCGATAATTAAACGCATGGTTCTATTATTTGATTTAAACCCTTTCAAGTCAGAAATCAAAATGGTTTGTTAAAAATAAGTGTTCAATCAAATAATTATAATCCGTTAAGATGTTCTTTTAATCTTATTGATTTAAAGAAGTTCAAATTTGTTGCCAAGACTATCGAAACATCGTGTGAATTTAATTAATCAAAATTAAAGCATGTAAATGATTCAAACAAGTTCAAATAAAGATAAGCCATCATTACACACAATAATACGAATCAAATGACCACTAAAATGATAAAAACCAAACTCAAACAAATCAAAACAAATCAATAAATATGGAAACAATCAAAATAATTACTGGAGAAAAAGGAAATCCAAATATTTATTTAAATCACGCAGCGTAACCTTAATCGCAGGATCAAAACAAATCGACGGTTGGGATTGAATTTTGCGGCTCCAGGGTTAAGTTGTAGGTTTTTATTTCGTAAATATATACAGTCATCCCGCAATCCGCAATCCGCGGTTGCGGCTTGCGGAATGCGGGATCGCAACTCATAAAAACAAATAAATCAATCTTTCCGCAATCTGAAATCCACGGTGCGGGTTGTGGATCGCGAAAACAAAACTTCAAACAATCAAACAACGGCGCCCGCAAGTCGCAATCTGCAGTTGCGAGTGTTTATTGGTGAGATTTATTTATGATTCCTGAAAGCCGCAAGCCGAAACTTGCGGGTTGTGGGTTTCGGGATTACAAACCAACCAAAACAACGTAAAAATGAGTTTTCGAAAGTCGAAAACCAACCATGCGGGTGGCGGGTTTCGAGGATGTGAGACTATGAGGAGAGATAACCATCCCAAAAGCCGCACCCCGGAAGTGTGGGTTGCGGAGGCGCATACCAAATCGATGGAAAACGGCAATCCGGAAAGCCTAATGCCGCCATTGCAGGATTCGGGTTTCGGAGTAACTATTTCCCAATCTCATTACAAAGTGACCCTGCAATTAGCAACCGTCGGGTTGCGGGTTGTGGAACTACCAAAATCGAAACTTAAAAACAATCATTCCACATGCCGCAATCGTTGGATCGCGGGTTGTCCAAATGTCGGGTTTCGGGATGATTTTATCAGTCAACAAAATACTCAAAAATTTTGGCTTTTTGAAACCGAAATACTTTGGAAGAATTAATCAAATGCTTGGAAACAAGCAGACTAAAAGCATGGGTGAAGAGATTTTTAAGATGGAAATCAAAATCTGATATTTACAAGACAAATCACCCAAATACCTTTGCGTTTATTCAGAAATGGGGCTCTCGTGCATCATCTAAGCATGGGATTTGTTGTGGCCACAACAAATGGTGACATGCTGGGATGAAGTAGTTATCTTTGCCTTACAGTATTGAAATCTAAGAAAATAAAATGTATTTACATGCTAAATTTCAAAATAATCTGAATAGCTTCATCACTGAATGATATAGTATTGATTAGACTTCAAAGCTTCTAAAACATCCAATTCATTCCTATCATTATCCAAAAGACCTTTTTTTTTTTTTAAAGATAAACTCTTTTTTCGGGATAAATTATTTACAAAATGTAAGAATCAAGAACTTTACCGGGAATTAATCTTGGGAAATCCAGCTAATCATATAAGACATAGTATTAAGAAATGACTCCAATACCACAGGCAGGACCCTACAGCTAGCTGGCGTCTATAGCTGCAATAGGGATGCCTTTTAACCCAATAAGTTGCTTTTATCCCATCCACTAATTAAATATACAAAGCTTATCAATCCTTGTTAAAGATTTGCACCCTTGGAAAGAAACTTAAAACCACTGTCCTGACTTGGTGATCAGATTGTGACAGTTTCATTCACACCAACTTATAGATAATGAGCGGGCTGGCTCGTGATGAGACCCCCCATCTTGCAACCATTTTGTGGCTACAAGCCAATATCCTGGCTTGGTGACCAGATTTCGATAAAGTCATTCCATAAGAAGGCATGACCATGAGCAGGTCAACTTATGATAAGACCTCCGGTTTCCCAGCTCACTTCCAAAGATGTTTAAATAAAATGATTGGGCTATGTTTAATGTTAATCTCATGAGAGATTATTTAATGAATGGGGAAGTGACTATACTCCTTAAGAGTAAGGATGGCGTAAGAAATCTATAGATTACTAATGTTTACAGAGTAAAACTTCTTTCTCGAAACTGGTTCCCTTAAAAGTAACTAAATTCAAACTTTTATGTTGAGCTAAAGATAAAGTACCAAGGATAATGATGGAAAGATTCAAATAGAATTATCACCACAGTCTATCATTGTTTTTTTCACAATCAGGGATTAACTAATCAAAACATTTGATTTCCAGCAAGCAGAAAATATTTATAAAGGTTTCCTTTATAGATAAGATTTCAAGACTGTAAAAGAGTGATAAGTTCTTTTATTTTAAAAGATGAAAATCATGAAAAACTCAAAACAAACCAGCAAGAAAATAAAGTGCAAGAGTGATAAAATCAAACATATATACAACTGGAACCAAAAGTAAATCAACATCTCCCAACTATATCACTAACTAAAAGAAATATTAGTGACTTAAATTTTGCTTTTTAATAAGTCATGAGATATCATAATCAATCAAGTTTTTAATTGAAAACAAATAAAGAAGCCTGAAGATTTAAACTAAAATAAAATGTGTATTTATGAAATTAAGAAGACTCTTTTATTCCATTTCATATCAGGAAAGAATGAAAATTTATGCACTTTTATGAAAATGTTGTCTTAAAACATTTCATGATAAAGTCATTATAGTTTAGAAAATGAAGATATAACTTGAACATGAATGTTTTAGAATAAGTCCAATGATAAACAAGAGCATAAATAATGAGAAGTAAAAGAAGATAAAAATACTTCCATGAACGTATTCGTTGAAGCCTCGATTTCAGTTTTGAAACTGATATATCATCACAACTACTTTATTAACAAACAAACAAACAAACAAACCAAAATTAACTAACTTATCCCTAAATCCTACTTGCTGAATATCACCAAACTAAGTGAAGTCATATTTCCAATGTAACCATTTATGTAACTTGAAACGTGAAAAAGAAAACAAGTTATGTATCAGCATTGGAAATCGCGATACTCCAAATGGAAACAAAGGACAAACCAAATCAATTTTCTTATGTTCAAAGAAAGAAGGATGACATGGAAATTTTTTGATAAATGATTCTTCCAACCAACCAAAAATTAAATCATAAAAATCATGTTGGAAGTGATATGACGTTTGTAATGCTTTCATAGAGAGAACTGATATCTCATGAGGATCATAACTAAAATGGATCTTATCAGGAATATGATTGAAAAAAATGCGAAACGGATTCGGTGAAGAATGAATTCATCAAAACAATATCATCGTTAATAAATTGAAAAGGAACAAAATAACAAGTTGGTGTTGTCTTAAAATCAATTACCCCATTTTGTCCTTCAATCTGAAGCTTAGAATTAATGATATTAGATCCAGATGTGGTCATCATATTGCAATAAAATAGACCAATATCTAATACAACATGAGAAAATAATGTATCCCTTTCCATATTACAGAATGAATCATAACCCTTAATGATATGAGATCAAACAGATGAAGATGCATGTATTACATGAGAAATGATAGTAAGAATATTATTGTCCTCTTCATTGCAATTTAGAGATAAACCAGATTAAACATAAATATGTCCCTCATTCTTAAAAGACTTACTTTCTATCCCATCAAAATCTGACCACAACATAATATCAGTTTGAAAATTATCAACATACAAATGTAATAATTGATCAGAAAAAAATATCTGGATACAAAGAGAAATAAGTTTCAGAATGTAAAAAATTAAATGCTTCCATATTGATAAAATTGTTTTCATTAATAGTTTCTAGAGAAGCATAATGAGTAAAAATATGATCTAATAATGAATTTTGTGAAAGAACGAGGGGACCCGATTGATTATGAGAAGAAGATAATGTAATATCAATAATAGAATCATCATTAGCACATTCACTTGCAGGATCTAGAATCTTTAATTTTTCTTCCATTGTATCATCTATAACAAGATTTTTGGGATCATTACTTGATATAAGATTTGAATTGCAATCCTTATTCTTTTGTTTCAGAAACTGTGTATCACAAAATCCTAAAACTTGTGCATGCACAACAATTTCATTATTTTGAGTGGAATTAACAGGATTAGATCCTAAATCAACATTGACTGATGAACTAAGATAATGGTCAATATACACGTCATTAATTTCAGATTTATCATTCTTTTCCAAATCAAGTGTATATCGGAGAGAATTAAGATGGACAAACCAATCAATTGTGTCTTTTTCAGAAAGTTGGTGCCTCTTATGAAACCTGCAACACTTTAACATAAATTTGGAAAAGAAGTCATCAAGATATTCATCTTTGTATCTACGAATATTTTCTAATTCAAAACCAAGTTTTCTGTAACTATAATTCTCATGAGCACTAAGAAATAACTCTGTGAATTGTTTCAATGAATGAATAGATTTAGCTGGTAGAAATTCATACCAACTCCTAATTCTTCCTTCGAAAGTAGCGGTAAAAATTTTGCATCTATCATTCTAATTAGATAAATTTATAAAATTACAAAGGAATTAAAATTCAGAAAGTTGCTGAGATGCAGAGATCTTACCTTCTCCATTGAAGCTCAATTGTTGCAAGAAATTAGTCATCCCTATGAGTAACCAAAAGTGGAAGAAAACAAAAGCACTTCTTGGGACGCATCTGAAGTTGGGCTTGGTTTCGCCCTGCAAATACTTTACCAAAAACAGTAATCTAATTATTAAAAGAAATAATCAAAACTAATCTATTCTACACCTACTCCTACACTACTATAAAAGTAAACAAAAACTAAGTATAATCAAATTTCCAATGCAGCCATGAAAGCATACAACAACCTGCAAAAAGGAAGAAGTGAATAATCAGAAAAACTGATATGAATGCTTGAAAATAAAAGTGGAAAAAGAATGCATCAAAGCAAATAAAATGAGATTTATGTACAAATGAAGAGAATGGAGTCTTACCATAATGATGAAATCTTGCTGAGAAAGATTTCGCAATCCAATCAACCACCCAATCATGGTATGAACAATGAAAATCGGAAAAATGACATAAAGAGTTTGAAAGATTTATGCAATGAAATAGATCATTTGAAAGAAAATCAACATTAGTATTATGTGAATCCGAAACTTCTTCTTGAATAATTTTCTCGTTAGGAATACTCTCTTGAGTAATATTCAACAAAATCAGATCCAATTTGTTCTAATTTATCACTATAGCAATCATCATAAATTGGTTGATTAAATTGGAAATTTTCAAAGGGATCTAATTGCCTTTGAGCATTTTCTTGAGAATAATTAAATATATCAGATGTTGAAAGTATGGAACTAGTATCATTAACATCCTGATAAGATTCTTCTTCATCAAGTATTTGATTGTAAGAAGAAAAGGTTGATTCATTGAATGATGAATCATGAAAGGAAGAATTCTGAAAAACATCATTAGAAAAAGTACTCATTTCTAGCAAAGAAAAATGACAAGAAGACATAGATTGATGACAAAGATAAGAATCTTCTTGTTCTTCTTCATGCATTTCATAATTAAATAGTACCTGTTTAGGACTCAACAATGGAGGATTAGAATCTGAAATATATGATTGAGTGCCATTGTTATCAAATAGATCAGGATACACAGAAAAATATGAAGAGGAAATAAGTGCATGAAACTCAGCTCTTTGTAGAATATTTTCAGATCGAGATTCCTTAAGAGGGATTTTCTCTTTAAGAGAGGTGTATATGAAGGTTCCAAACAAGAATCTACTTTTTCTTTTAATGTAGTATCATCATTTTGTGAAATATGATCTCCTATAGAATCACTTAGATCAGAAAATGGTAGTTGGGAAAACATATCACAAGATTGAGACTCTTGAATCTCTTTAATCATGCTAGAATAATTATGATCATAACTATTCTCTTCTACTTCAGAAGAATCTTCTAAAATAAAATGATCTCCTTCATGGTTTATTAAAATTTGACTTTCTTGTGAAACCGATATGGGCATATCAATATTCAAACCATCCAAATCATTATGCTGATTATGATCCATATTTAAGAATGAGAAGGAATTCATTTCTATAATTTGTAAATCCTTATATTCTTCATGCAAATCTAAACCAAACTGTGGATGATTATTGATATATAATTCAGATTTATCATCTAGTAATTGCTCAGATTGACATGAAACAAAAATAGTGTTTTGCAGCCATTCAAATATTATGGGATGATCTACTAAAGGGAATTTACAATAAAGATTAAAAGTTCTAATTGCAAAACCTTCTAATGATTCACCTTCCTTTCTGACGAGTTGTTTCCATTCATTGCATAATCTAGCAAAGTCATAATGTCCAAAAGAAAATATGAAAATATCTACAAAATGTTCAAAAGAATGGACAGAAGCAAAAGATAAGGTTACAAACCACTCTTTGACTCATCCTTCGAATGTGAAGGCTAACAATCTGCACAAAACATCTTGATCGTAAACTTTGTTAACAAGACAATTATGAGCAAATTGAAGAACATGTTCTTTATGCTAATATTTCTCCTTCACAATCGAATTTTACTTCTATCAAATGCTTCAACAAATCTGTTTGAAATTGAAAACTAATTGGTCTAGAAAAACAACTAAAATCAGAAAAACAATTAAATACAAATTTTTGGGCCGGAGCCATTATAAAATAATCTAATTAAAATAGCTCAAATGACCTTATATGTCGGATGGTGGCCCTCCTTCTAGCGCCATTTGTTGATGCCTCGGTTGTGCAGGTTAGATGCAAAGTGCTGAAATGGGTCCCAAGGCACACAACAGGGGAAGAAAACCCAGCCAAAGGCTTCGAAAGACCCTGCACAAGGGAAATTCTATCCTCGAGCTATTTGGTGTGGTGATCCTCCACGGATATTAGGCCTCCGTTGGCACTCTAAGAGTAGATGGTTTTTTGATCTATAAGATCAGTTTCCCAATTAAGGAAAACAACGTATAAAGATGGTAAATCAAAGTTAATCTTAATCTTATTTGAGAAGAGAATCTAATCTAAGTTAAATCTATTCTAAAAGGAGTGTTTTGTTTATGCAGATCAACCTTGATGTGTAATGGATAAGTAAATTACAACCTTTCACAGAAATGCTTTTAGTTGTTTCACTTATTAACTTAAATCACAATCCACTAATGAAAATTAAAAGAAAATAATTCAAGTACTTAAGCCTTTTCAAGATAAATCTGTATCCACTTTGCTAATTAAAAAATTAACAATGATTATTGTGTTGTGAATCACTTGCATAAATTGATAAAGAAAATATTTTAATTAAATAAACTTAATAAAATATTTTCATGAATGGATCAGTGATAAAGAGAAATCTGTAAAACAGACCTGTGCATTATTTTATGTATGCAAAGAGATCACACAATATAGATGATAATTTTGAAATAATAAATCAGACATTGTCAAAGAAATTTGAACAATAAACAGGAAATGATTCAATGAGATTACTTCACTATATTAATGAGGTCTGCAAACAAAATTATAGGCTCTGATAAGACAGAGTGTCTCCAAATCGTCTCCTGCTGATCCAAGCTCCAAAATTACCAACCATCTGGAAGTAGCGTTTCTCCTTCTTCTTCCCTGTCAACAAGAAATTATTGCAAGAAGAATGCAGATATGAGAAGAATGAAAATTATTCCATTCTTTAGAGAACTCTTCCCCCCCTCTCACAGCCTTGGGAGGTCGAATTTCTACAAGTGAAGAGCACTGGTAATGATAGGATCAAATCCCCAGATGTCTGGTACGTTCAACTATGCAAAAACGTCCGGAACGAATTTCTGAAAGTTCGGCCCTGCTCGGAAACGTTTTTCTCCCAAATGGTTCATAGATTTGCAAACATGTCCACGATTAGGGGTAAATCAGCCCATTTGGGAAGTGGGTTTTCAACAGTTTGATCTGATTCCTCACAGTTTTTCCGCAATCCTCTGTGAAAAAACGTGTCTTTTCCAGATTCCGTTCTTTCAAAATTTATCTGCATGGCAAATTAGGGTTTAGTAAAATACTATGCATTTAACATTGTAAATAACATGATATATTAAAGTAAAATAAGATTATCAATATTGTTTTTCAAAAGTATATCGAATATGATTTAAACAATAATAATGATCTTATAAACAAGCAAAGCTAATTAATCTTTGAAAAACATAATACTTTGCTTAATTAAAAATTATTGACTGTTTCCATAGTTTGAAAGTATGAATTTCTTTTTCAAGATTCAATTAAATTATACAGAACAAGGCCTTGAAAATCTTTGTCATAAAATTATAGATTATTCCAAAATGACAAATTTTATAAAATATCCAAAGCTTAGTAAAATTCAATAATCCTCCCAAAGTTGATAATTAAATGCATGGTTCTATTATTTGATTTAAACCCTTTCAAGTCATAAATCAAAATGGTTTGTTAAAAATAAGTGTTCAATCAAATAATTATAATCCGTCAAGATGTTCTTTTAAGCTTATTGATTTAATGAAGTTCAAATTTGTTGCCAAGACTATCGAAACATCGTGTGAATTTAATTAATCAAAATTAAAGCATGTAAATGATTCAAACAACTTCAAATAAAGATAAGTCATCATTACACACAATAATTCGAATCAAATGACCACTGAAATGATAAAACCCAAACTCAAACAAATCAAAACAAATCAATAAATATGGAAGCAATCAAAATAATTACCAGAGAAAAAGGAAATCCAAATATTTATTTAAATCACGCAGCGTAACCTTAATCGCAGGATCAAAACAAATCGACGGTTGGGATTGAATTTTGCGGCTCCGGGGTTAAGCTGCTGGTTTTTATTTCATAAATATATACAGTCATCCCGCAATCCACAATCCACAGTTGCGGGTTGCGGAATGGGGGATCGCAACTCATAAAAAAAAAAATCAATCTTTCCGCAATCCGCGGTGCGGGTTGTGGATCGCGGAAATGCAACTTCAAACAATCAAACAACGGTGCCCAAAAGTCGCAATCTGTAGTTGCGGGTGTTTACTGGCAAGCTTTATTTATGATTCTCGAAAGCCACAACCCGAAACTTGCGGGTTGCGGGTTTCGGGATTACAAACCAACCAAAACAACGTAAAAACGAGTTTCTGAAAGCCGAAAACCGACCATACGTGTGGCGGGTTTCAGGGACGTGAGATTGTGAGGAGAGATAACCATCCCAAAAGCCGCATCCTGAAATTGTGGGTTGCGGAGGTGCATACCAAATCAATGGAAAACGGCAATCCCGAAAGCCGAATGCCGCCATTGCGGGATTCGGGTTTCGAAGTAGCTATTTCCCAGTCTCATTACAAAGTGACCCCGCAATCAACAACCGTTGGGTTGCGAGTTGTTGAACTACCACAATCAAAACTTAAAAACAATCGTTCTGCATGCTGCAATCGTTAGATTGCGGGTTGTCCAAATGTCGGGTTTCGGGATGATTTTATCAGTCAACAAAATACTCAAAATTTTTGCCTTTTTGAAACCAAAACACTTTGGAAGAAATAATCAAACGCTTGGAAACAAGCAAACTAAAAGCATGGGTGAAGAGATTTTTAAGATGGAAATCAAAATCTGATATTTACAAGACAAATCACCCAAATACCTTTGCATTTATTCAGAAATGGGGCTCTCATGCTTCATCTAAGCATGGGATCTGTTGTGGCCACAACACGTCCATAAGCCATATGTGCTCAATATATAGTCCTCTCAAAGGTAGGTGAAAGGACACATCGAGACGTTACTTGGGCAGATGGAGAGCCAAAGGCCACCCAATGACCTCTTTTTGGGAGTAAAAAGTGATAAAATAGTGGTTTTTACCATTTTACTTGATACACGCGGGCTATAGTGATGCAACTTGCGGGTATGCATGCTATAGTGATGCAACATGCGGGTAGGAATAAAAATAGGGCAAACTGGTAAAACTGAAGGATAAAAATGGATCTAAGTCACTGAAATGGATCCTACAGGGCAAAGAATGTTGATGCTCATAAGGTGGAAGATTTCTGTGTAACATAGTTTCTCCTAATTGATCTCCATAAAGGACTTCCTTAGCTTTCTGAATGAGACTATCCCCTTTGGGTGTCTTCCAATACCTTTATGCTAAGTTAGAAGTCGGGGTGGCACGCTCCCCATATAGGTTAGTGGGAATTCTTAGTAGGGATTTCTACCTCGTGATATTTCTAAACCTATTCATGAAAAACAAAATTATAATTGAAATAAATTCTAACTGCAAAACTACTATTGTTGAGTTTTGGGGATTCCTGTTAGAACAGATGCGTAGGTTCTTACCTCTCGTCTTACCGCTCACCCGCCACCAGCCTGTCAAAAAGAGAGAAATTCAAATATATCCCTAAGAGAAGGTTTTGTCTATTTGCAACTAAATTCTACCTATCTATCTACAACTCCCCGGCAACGGCGCCAAAATGTTGGGTGTGTGAGTTATATCAAAGAAAACACCTAATATTTAATTATCGACCGGGGTTGGTAACCTTAGAGTTGAAGAAAAGTATATGCTCAGGTAGAATGATACCTAAATTTCGGCTTGTCAGACCTTAAAATATTAAATAAAGAAAAGATCGAGAGATCTTTCAAAATGAAAAACCGAGTCAAACTTCAAAACTAACTGAACCTATCTAAACTACCAGATCAAAATAATGTCAAACAATACTACTCTATTCTATGAGTAAACAATAGAGAATACAAAAATAAATTATTCAAGACTACACTAAAGTATATAATTCCATTCTCCTTGGGAATCTTGAGGAAGTGTATCAAATGTAATGGGAATTGGGGTGAATGTATCAAAGTGGCTTTCAAAGGTAACAAGAAAACAAAATGGAACTAAATCTAGTTTAAGTTCTACAAATAAATGCAAGCTAAAGATTATCCAACTACAATTAACTTTAAACATAATGACCTATCTCATATTTATAAATGAGAGACTTGAACTGAAGAAGTCTAGAAGGAAGTAGAAAACTTGATAAAGATATTAAATTCAGAAGCAAGTAGAAAACTTGATAAAGATATTGTACTTCTGAACTAAATTCTGTTCCATTAGCATGAGAAGAATAATTCAAAACTGAGGTGATTCGGAGAATTAATTTACTAAACTTAACCTAATATTTATATTATTAACATACAATAAACTGTACTAAAAAAAATGAAGATTGATAAATTCTGTAACCATACAGCATTAATAAATCAAACATAAGGAAAGCATAACTTGTAGACAACTGAAGTAGAGCTAAGGAAAGAGAGAATGAAAACTAAAGATGATGAAAAAACTTGATTAAAACTTCATATGAGATACAACAAGGTCTTAATGATTCTTAAGAATGGTAATTAAGGGTAAAAGAGATTATAATTTGAAAACAACCTAAAAACTGGATTTTAATTAAGCAAAATGATGCAGGAAGTATGAAGGTCCGAATGCCGGTCCAAATGACTATCTGAATGACAGTCCGAATGGAGGAAAACGATTTAAACTAAAGACAGGAGAAGATTGGATGATCTTAACTACCAACTGGCTGATGCATATGATCCTATAGTGCAGCGGAAGCAATGAAGAAGCTAGTTAAGAGCTAGAGTAAGAAAAAGCTATCTATGTTAGGAAACTAACTATTTCTATTTTATCTTGGAAACGAGACTGGAATGTATCTAAGGATAATCTTTTGCTACAAAAAAGAAACTACAGAACTTTAGTCTATGAGCATATCTAAGAGGTGAAACTAACTAGACTCTAAGTTAACTAGGCAAACTTAAATCTTTTAAATAAAACTATTTAAGCAACTAAATAAACCAGATGTGATCTAAACTACTTAAGCAAATGAAATAAACTAAATGTGACTTAAGCTACGGAAGCAAACTAAATGAACCTAGGTGTAACCTAACCTATAAAGCAAGCTAAATGAACCTAAGTGTGACTGGTCATCAACTATATTATAAACAATATTAACATAAATAAAAATACGATACATATAACATAACACATGGATCTTATTTATATGAACCATTGAACATGAACAATGATAAAATACATAGAACATAACAGAAATCTCATCTATTTAAATGACAGAATATCAATTATATTACAGGACAAAAACATCATGTATAAAATAAATATAGAGATGAAATAAACAACACAATTTTATCTGTAGAAAACAAACACAAAGTATATACATAGACAGGAGATCGTTGGTCGTTGAGGGGCCCGTCTCAGCAAACAGAGGTTGAGCCTTAATCAGACAATCACGATGCATGCTGATATATTTCCATAAATCTAGAACAGAGATGTATTAAAATAAAAGACAGAGTTGCAGTGCTTCTATATCCCTTTGCAGCTAAAATAGATTAACAAGTCAAAAGATAAAATACTGACTGACTACTGACTGACTTGGCTAACTCGTCTCTGTTACAAGGACGTCTATTTATATAGTATTTAAATGGAGGAACTAAGTCGACCCTTTAGTGGTCGACTGCTTAATAACAGACTATCTTTAATGCCCAAAAACGGCTCTATTTAATAGCTTGTGACACGCATAAGCCAAGGGAAGGCTCTGCTTAATCATTTTGTGACAGATCGTGGCCAAAGAACGACCTCATAAAGTTCATGACAGCACACAAAGCTTTGTTCCAAAACTCCACGGCATTGATCCTTCACGTAGTTGTTGAAGCGTCAGTGCTCCTTTAACGTGGGCAGAGATGGATGTGATGTCGAGCTGAGCGAGCAAGAGAAAGGATATTCCAGAACATCAGCTCACGTACCATCAGGGCCACGTCCCAAACAAAAACCAGGTGTTTGTTTACTCTCTAATGGCCCAAGCATACCTCAACCATCGATATCGCGGGTCGAATGCGGGTCTAAACGGCGGGCTAAATGCAGTTGATCGTCCACAACTTCAATATGCGTCCAATTGAAGATTCATTTGAGAGCCAGAACCTGTGAAACGAAATGTAGTTACTAAACAAGCCAAATAAACATCAATAAACCATAATATAACAAATATTACCCAAAATTCATGTGATGTGTGAATAAACGCAATTTGACGGTCTGAATGGAAAAGAGAATGACTTATTACATAAAAAATGGTGAAAGTAATGCCAATCAGAGTGTATTTGATATTCAAAAATGTTGACAAAATGGACACCAACAAACTTTCCAAGCATGGAAATACTTTTGGAAAACTTGATACCTATTCAAATTTTTCAAGAAAATGAGCAACTCATAATTCATGAAAAACACAAATAATTCAATTATCTTTCAACTTTTCCAAAATATCTACAAATGAGATATTCCAATGCATGTACAATTCTTCACATGAGCTTGAAAAAGTGATGGAAATAAAGTACTTTTGATTTTTCAATGGATGTATAAAAATAACAATTTGATAGCAGTGATGCTTTTAATCACACATACTGAAATGAAAAGATTACTTGCAGCACTCCAATAACTCAGAAAATCTCAAGAAAATGACGAGCACTCAATAGACTGAAAGTACACATAAACACTTCAAAATCAATCAGTAGCAAGCAACACTAAAGCAAGCAAAGCTCAAAAATGTATGCAAATGAGGTCTGGAAACCGATCCAATACAATGACCAGATCTGGCAAGGAGAGGAGGGAATGCAAGGGTGAGTGGATGCAGATGGGGGAGACGAGAATGTCCACCACTACCAAATCTTGGACTTGTCCAAGATGGAACCCAAAACAACTCCAAATGAAACCAAACGACTCAATCACACAAATCAAAATGGGGTCTCTGACTGGATCTTACAATAGAGGGAGTTTGTACACAAACCAAAACTCAAATCAGAAATGGAGAAGGGGTGCATGTATGGCAATTTTGGCAGATCGGAGCAGTCTGTGCTTGTACACAGTGTGACGTCACAGTTTACCAATGCAGGAAGTGTGACGGTGTCGCAGTAGACCAATGAAAGGGTTAAGACGATAGGGCCACAGACAAAGAACAGAGATAAAAAATGACACAGTGTCACTCTGAGTCCACTGACCAGGTGCGACAGGCGAGATCTAAGTTCAAAAATGAACCAATTCTCCCAACAATGAGCAATGAAATGGTTTGAAAATGAGAAGTACAAACTCAAAGGAAGGTAATCAAACTCTTCAAAGTGAAGATCTGATGGTGAAACCAGTTTAAGAGGCAAATGACAAATAAAATGGCTTGTAACAAGAAATCAACCGAAAATGACATTCAAATTGACAACTACAAAACAATGTTCTTCCCTAGTATGGTCGCCAGATTTGTTTGACGGGCAATCCACTCGTGCAGACGAGAGTCGGATCTCCCTAGCTCAATGTGAGTCTAGAACAAATAGAACAGACTATAAACCACTTTCCTGGATCTAGTTAAGGATCAAGTTATTAGATGTCTTACCTTAAGTTTGTAGCCCCTTCTCCTGGATGTTGTTCCACGCCTCGCGGTCATCAGATCTCAGCTGCAAGACCTTCCAAGACACATAGAACAAGACAAACAACTAAAAAGCATGTAAACGATAACAAATCTAAGTAAACAATTAAGCAGGTAAACTACACAATATCATCAACACAATGAATATTGGTGGAAAGAGTTTATATTACTATAAAAATAGGGAAAGTACATAGAAGAGAACGACTACAACCAGAGCTTAACAGAGTAATCCTTCTCCATCCAAGCCAATGCCATATCCTCCCAACGAAGTGTGAGTCTCTCAATGGATGAGTAGAGATCTCTCTAAGATGATTTCACCAGCATGTAGACACTATACACTTCGTCCCCTTGGAATGGGAGTGAACTTCACTTATATAGGACTAAGTGGATATGGTATGGATAGGGTAGGTTGAGATATGGTAGGATAGAGATAGGGGATCCTTCCAAGAGGTTAGGAACTTAGTGCCAACTCTCCCAAAGGTCAGGGATAGGGATCCATGTCAGCTAGCTTTGAGAATGGACTTGAAGGAGCTATTTTTTTCCATTAACTGACATCGTCGCACCCTACAAGAGAGCAAGATGCGACGTCGCATGCTCCATTAAGGCATCCTGTGACGGCCTCTCAAAACCTAGTATAAATGGGTTTATATCTCTTCTAGGTCAATAACTTAGTCAAGGAAAATTTAGGGATGTATACACTGAATCTCATGATGGTAATATTTTAGGTGTAACATCCAATTCAGTCAGTTTCATTTCCTTTCTTTTGTTATGTGTATTAAGTTTACTTGATGTATTCATGTTCTTGATTTCAGTCACATATTTAATAATCTTGTTTTCTATTGTTTATTCATAATACATTAGATATCTGTGTTGATGTTTCATCATAATATTTGTATGCAGGTTATGTATGAGTAAATGTTTTTGCTTGATCCATATCATTTCATATTGAACAATTATAAAGCAACCATTCTTTTGTTAATATTTATATGTTAATTTGTTAATTGACATATCAGCTGCATAACAGTTAAATAATTGAAAACTTTAAATTCAAACAAATTGGTTTTCACTTCTTTGTTTTGATTGAAGCTAGGTGATGTTAGATTTGATCGTTGTTTTCAATGATCAGTAATAATATTTTCTTAAACTTACAGATTTGATTGTTCTGGATCCTAAATCACATTCTTAGATCTAGTTTAGTTAATTTATATATAATAATTTTACTTGTTTTCTCTCTGCTTTTATTTTGTTTCTTTGCAAAATATTTTCACATCTTCCTCATTAGGAGGAAAGGTCCATTAGGATCACTCACACAAAGCCAGGGGGGTCCTTATATCCATAAGAGTCGGCTCTACCAAACAGCTCAGGGATAGGGTAATCCTTGTGTAGGATTATTTGAATCGTTTTAGGCTGGGCTTTCTCTTTATGCATTGTTAACTCGAACACTTCCAGCACACTCGAGGCCTCAATAGGTCTATAAGACAAAACTCAATAAAAAAGGAAAAATTAATAAATACAAGGAAAGGATATTAGAAAAAGGTTTCTCGCAGCAACCAGGAATTGATTTCAAAGAGACTTTTGCACCAGCGGCTAGATTAGACACTATGAGACTCCAATCTTAACAATTGCAGCTTAAAAAAATGGGAAGTGTATCAGATGGATGTCAAGTCGACATTATTGAATGGGATTCTTGAAGAAAAAAATTATGTGTAGCAACCACAAGGATGTGAATTAAAAGAACTTAAAGAGAAATTTTACAAGTTGAATAAAGCTTTATATGGCCTGAAGCAAGATCTAATATCTTGGTACAATAGAATTGATTCTTATATGATTAATAATAGATTTAGCAGAAACAATAGTGAACCAACACTTTACACAAAGGTAAATAGGCCTGGATAGATTTTGATTGTTTGTTTAAATATGTTGATGATATGATTTTTACAAGTAATCTGTCAGTAGATGAATTCAAAGCAGCTATGAAGAAAGAGTTTGATATGACAGATCTAGGTTTGATGAAGTTATTTCTAGGAATACAAGTAGAACAATTAGAAAAAGGTATATTTAATTCTCAAAGTAAATATGCTAAAGATGTACTCAAGCGGTTCATAATGTTTAATTACAAACCAAAACCTACACCATTGGAAATAGATCCAAAGTGGAGCAAAGAAGATGAAAGTCCCAAAGTAGATCCAACACTATATAAGAGAATTGTAGGAATTCTCATGTATCTCACAACTACGAGACCAGATATTGTGTATGAAATCATCCTAATTTCCAGGTTCATGGAGTCTCCCAAAACTCACACTAGAAAGTTGGTAAAGGGATATTATGATATGTTGCAGAGACTTCAAGCTTTGAGATGTTATACTCAAGCATTGAGTATGATATTTTGACAAGTTATACTAATAGTGATTTTGCAAGAAGTTTGAATGATAGGAAGAGCACTTCAGCTCATGTTTTTCATTTTGGTTCATGGGCGATTTCATGGGAATCCAAGAAGAATCCCATAGTGACAATTACATTAGCGGAAGTAGAATATGTAGCAGTGACATCAACAGCATGTCAAGAAGCCTGGTTATGCAAATTTTTGGATGATCTTCAACAGAACAAAAAGGAACAACAACAATCCAGCGATCGCCCTATCCAAGAATCTTGTATTTCACCAAAAGAGAAATCACATTGATACGAGATATCACTTCATAAGAGAACTTGTAAACAATGGTGAATATCATGTAGAGAATTGTAAATCGATTGATGTAATGTCCCCATTTTGACCCCCTTTGCATTAAATCGTAAATTATGTAAATATTGTTATTTAATCATGGTGAGGAGCTCAAGTCCAAGGCCCCACCGTTGATTTAGCATTTTATGTATCGGCAATTAAAAATAGATGCATATAGTTATTGTGCTGGACATGCACAATGTAAATTAATACATCATGTAAATACAAATTTTAATGAAATACCCACAACTAGCTATGCAATGCAACAAAGAGATGGGGGCATGATTCTACAAGGAATAGGGAGGGAAATTATTCAAACCCTTGAGCCAATGGTGATAAGCCAAATGTCAGTGAATAAACCCTCAACTACCAATTTTGGCTTATGCACTCAATCATTAAATTCTTCCAAGAGTTGGTTGAGGTAGTTAATACCTTGGGAATGAAGAGGTATGGTAGCCAATTTCGTGCATGGGCAAGCCATCAACCTGGGAAAATGTACTTTTTCTTCTGGGGAAAGAACACACCCATGAAATGGTGCCCAAATCCATTCTTCACCCATTGCCTTTCCTCTCTCATGCAGTTTGAGGTAGCTGAGTCTGTCTCCTTCATGTTTTCTACCATTTTCCTATATTTTCCATGCCCGGGAACTCGTTTTTCTGTTGCACAGTGGCTGGGGGAAAGGGAGTCACATTTTGGGGATTTATAGAGGTCGTTTCTGCCCCTGGAATGCATATAAACATTTTCTGGAAACGAATTGCTCTCCTAGGGTTTCTTTTTCCCCATCTACCAGTTCGTTTTGGTTGCCCATGTTTTTCAGCAGTTGTGTTTTTGTTGTTGGGTGCATCCCTGTGTTGGTTGAAATTGTGAGCAAGAATTAGGAGTGGAAGTGGACTAGAATTGGCTTGATAAACCTAGTGAGGAGGTAGCCTCTCAAGAGTATCAAAAGGGTTGTTTTCTCTTCTATGCACACCTTGAAGAACACTAGAATGGAAGGTATGGCCTGAGGGACTGTGTAATAGTGAAGGGAATACTTCCTTGTTCCAGGTGTGTAGGTATTGTGGGGACCAAGCTAGATAGATCTTGCAAAGGGTGTCCATAGCTCTGTGGATGAGCCACTAGTTTAGCAATTCATTCCTTTCCATTTCCTCAGTAGCCTGATAAACCCAATTGCAGATTGGCTTGGCTCATTTTGGGTGTATGTTTGGCTATGTGTGAGTCTGTTGTTCCCTGGTTCCTTGTAGAAATCATGCTCAGCTCGGGGGTGGCAGTTGTGATGAGAGATTAATGAACATAATTGGCCTATGGTTGGGTGGAACGTTGCAGTTGCATATCCAGATGCTCGGGACTACTTTGCTTTAAGATAAGTACTCTCTTGTGTTAATTCTGTATTGTCTTTAATTGATGAATCTAATGAATAACTTGAATGTATGATGGATGTGTAATTGAATCTATTTCCGCTATGAATTACATTTATACATCTGCATATGTCTCTCTATATTATGTGAATGTTTATTTAGTAATTATGGGGCCAAATGCCCAGCTTTAGCATCACGTTCTCTCCATCATGCTGGTATGATGGGAGGGGCCATTACATTTTGGTATCAGAGCTGCTGGTTGCAGCATTGGACCTCTATGGGCCAAATCTGATTACAGTCACACAGGAAGGTCCCTTCCTAATCACCACAGGTATCAGCATCGGGCCTAAACTAGCTAAGTTGAATAAAATTATAGAGGTAAGATCACCTCCTACTGAGCAGCAGTCATCACAGAAAGAAGGAAATATTTCAAATTTTCCTAAGAGCTTTTGAAAATTTTGTCTTAGTCTGAGTCGACCAGAACTCAGCGAGTTGGTCCGCAACGGCGGAAGAACTCGGAAAGTTGGCTAGAAACAGCGGAAAATTTTCTAAGTGTTTTTCGGCGTCGAAGAGGAATTTTCGAAAGAACTCAGTGAGTTGGTCCGCAATGGCGGAAGAAATCAGCAAGTTGGCCTGAAACAGTGGAAAATTTTCTAAGTGTTTTTCGGCATCGAAGAGGAATTTTCGGAAGAACTCAGCGAGTTGGCCCGAAACAGAGGAAAATTTTCAAAGTGTTTTTCAGCATCAAAGAGGAATTTTTGGAAGAACTTAGTGAGTTGGTCCACAACGGCAGAAAAAATCGACGAGTTGATCCGAAATGGGTCGGAAGAACTGGGTGAATTACTCCAAAATAGAGAATTTCAGGAGTTTTTCAGTGAGATTTTCAAGTGCCGAAAGTAGAAAAATTGCCATGAAACTTATGCGCCAGATTGCACGAAATTGAAGAATTACAACAACAACAACAAAAAACGAGGGCGCTGCCCTCAACCCGCCTTGCAGTGGGGGGAAATCCCCCTTGACCCCCGTCATCCCCCCCTCATATGTTGTTGATTGTGAGAAAATTATATGATTTGACAAATTGTCAATATAATATTTTCCCACGTGCATGAAGTAATTTATGAATTTCTGAGAATAAAATGCAGCTAACAATTGTGTTGATGAACACATTTTGCAGAATCATAGTCACAGGAAGCATTCCGGACAGGGTAGTAGGAAAGCTTCCGTCTTGGTTGGGCCAAGAGGGTTAAAATCATGGATGATGCACATGATCCCTATGAGACTGAGACAGATGCCATGGGGGAGAACATACATGTTGAAAATGCTGAAACAGAATCTAATGGGAGAAGAAATCAAGAGACTCCTCCAGGTATTCCAGCCACCATGAGAAGCCTAAGGGTGGAGTTGCAAAGTTGCAGAGAAGATAATGAAAGGATGATTAAAGCTTAGGAAGAACAAAATCAGTTGAATGCAGCCATGCTGTAGAGTTTAACAGACATCCAAAGGCAAATAAACTCTGGGCATCAGACATCAAATCCAGAAAGGGGTGGGAGTAGTTCCAGGAGGAACTCCCGCAAGAGGGCTAGTATCTCAAGAGGAGTTTCTACAGATAGAACATATACTCTAGAAAACTCTTCTAATGGATCATATGACTCAGAGGAATCCGTTGAAGGTTAAAGTTCTTCATCCTACAAGAATAAGAGAAAGAAGCATTACAAGAACAATTCACATGAGGAATTTAAGAAGGCAAAACCTCCTACGTTTGATGGAGAGGTAAAATCTGGTCAAGAAGTTGAAGCTTGGCTTCTTGGGATGAGAAAGTATTTCCAAGTCCAAGACTACTCTGGAAATATGAAGGCAAGTGTAGCCATCTTTAACTTGAATGGAAGAGCATCTATATGGTGGGAACACATCAGGCAAGTGAGGAAGATCAATGAAAGGAAGATTGTGTGGAAGCAGTTCAAGAAATACTTCAAGCAGAATTACCTCTTTGATAGGTACTATGATGATAAGATCAAAGAGTTCCATGAGCTGAAATTGGGACAATCAACCATGTAAGATTATGCAAACAAATTATTGGAGCTGCTGAGGTATGTCAGGTATATTCGAGATGATAAGGTGAAAATTCAGCATTTCCTAAGTGGACTGCCCCAGTCATATAAAGATAGAATTGAGTTTGATGAACCTCGAACTCTAGAGGAGGCCATAAGAAAGGCCAAGTATTGCTTTGATCAAAACAAAAGCAAACCAGAATTCCATAGGGCATGGAAGGATAAGAAAAATGAAAAGTTTGATCAAAGGAAGAAGGGGTTCAAGCCTCGTCAATTCAGGAATCAGCAAAGGCAGCCATCACAGGTTGTGACTAAGCCAACTAGGATGATGGGAGATGAGCCAAGAGAACCACTTCAATGTTGGGGTTGTGGAGGGGATCACATGCTTAGGAACTGTCCACATCAGAATGGGAATCCAAGTCAAGTTCACAACATCCGAGGAGCTGAAACTGTGGGTCAAGTGGCGAGGACAATCCCTAGAATCTATGCAGCACTAGAAGACCGCCAGGCGGATCATCAATCAATTGTGGTTGAAGTTGAAGGTAAGATTGCTAAGCAATCTATTTCTATTTTGATTGATCCTGGATCCACTCACAGTTATGTCACTCCTAGAATTGTTGAGATTTGTTCTTTTAAGAAATTAAAGCATAGTAAATCTTGGTTAGTTCAACTAGACACTGGAACCAAGAGAAAAGTTAGTGAGATCATAGAGAAATGTCCATTAGAGATGAATGGGATATTCACTTATGCAAATCTAAATATTTTACCACTGGGTACCTATGATATTCTCATTGGAATGGATTGGTTAGAAGCACACAGGGTTAAACTTGACTGGTACAATAAGACATTTGAATGCATGGACGAAGAAGGAAACCCAAGGGTTGTAAAAGGAATTCCAAAGGTGACTTCTGTTAGGTAGGTTTCAGCCATGCAACTAAAGAAGTTCTGTAGGAAGGGATGTGAATTGTATGCAGCCCACATTTTAGAGGCAACGGAGAATGAAACTCTTAAATTGGAGGACTATCATGTATTGCAAGAATTCAGGGATGTTTTTCCTGATGAAATTCCAAGACTCCCTCCAAAGAGAGACATTGATTTTACAATTGAACTTGTGCCAGGAGCTGCACCAATGTCTAAGACACCCTACAGGATGAGTACACCGGAATTGCCAGAATTGAAAATGCAATTACAAGAGTTGTTGGAAAATAAATATATCAGGCCAAGTGTGTCCCTGTGGGGAGCACCTGTTCTATTTGTGAAAAAGAAAGACGGAACACTCAGGTTATGTATTGACTATAGGTAGTTGAACAAAGTCACTGTGAAGAACAAATACCCATTTCCACGAATTGATGACCTTTTTGATCAAATGAGAGGAGCAAAGGTATTTTCAAAGATTGACTTGAGGTCTGGTTACCATCAGGTAAGGATCAAAGAAGAAGATATTCATAAGACAGCCTTTAGAACGAGGTATGGACACTATGAGTTTGTAGTGGTACCATTTGGTCTCACAAATGCACCAGCTACATTCATGTGTCTCATGAATAATGTTTTTAGCAAGTATTTGGACAAGTTTGTTCTTGTATTTATAGATGACATTCTTATCTATTCTAAGAATGAAGAAGAGCATGAAGAACATTTGAGAATGACATTGCAATTGCTAAGAGATCATAAGCTGTATGCAAAGTTGAGCAGATGTGACTTTTATAAAGATAGAATTCATTATTTGGGTCACATCATCTTCGACGAAGGAATATCTGTAGACCCTGAAAAGATTGAAGCCATCATGAATTGGCCAACTCCAAGAAATGTGACAGATGTGAGATCTTTTATGGGCCTTGCTGGTTACTACAGGAGGTTTATTGAAGGATTCTCCAAGGTCACAAACCCAATCACTTCTTTGCAAAAGAAGGGGATAAAGTTTGAATGGTCACCTAGATGTGAGGAATGTTTCCAACGGTTGAAGAATCTTCTTACGAGTGCACCAATTTTGAAGATTGCATACCTAGAAAAAGACTTTGTGGTGTGCACCGATGCATGCAATCAAGGACTCGAAGGAGTTCTTATGCAAGACAACCACGTGGTATGCTATGAGTCAAGAAACTTGAAGGAGCACGAGAAAAACTATGCTACTCATGATTTAGAACTTGCAGCCATAGTACATGCTTTAAAGATGTGGAGGCATTACTTAATGGGAAGGAAATTTGAGCTAAGGACAGACCATTGTGGTCTGAAATACTTATTTGATTAGCCAAATTTGAATGCTAGGCAAGCGATATGGTTGGAATTTTTGTGCGAATTTGATTTTTAAATCAAACACATAAAAGGGAAAGAAAACAAGTTGGCTGATGCACTCAGCAGGAAAGTACATGAAATGCATGTGGCAGTACTTAGCACTTGCCAACCAGACTTGAGGTAGCAGATTGTTAACCATATTGCTGAGGATGAAGCGTATGTGCAGATAAAAGACAAATTGCAGCATCAAAACCTTGAAAAGAAGTATGAAGGCTATCATTTGGAAGAAGACGAACTTCTTACTTATAAGAATAGAGTCTATATTCCAAATGCGGCAGATTTGAGGAGGATTGTTATGGATGAAATCCATAAAGCTCCATACTCTGGTCACCCAGGATATTAGAAAACAATTGCTACAACAAGAAAATATTATTTCTGGCTAGGCATGAAGAAGGACATTGCTGAATACATTTCTAAGTGCATGGAATGTCAACAGGTGAAGAGTGAACACCAACACCCAGCAGGTTTATTGCTCCCAGTGCCAATTCCAGAATGGAAATGGGAAGTAATATCCATGGACTTTATTACAGGATTGCCAATGACTATGAGACAACATGATTCCATCATGGTTGTGGTGGACAAGTTAACAAAGGCAACACATTTTATACCGATTAAGTCCACACATAAAGATGATGCCATTGCAAATATTTTCATGAAGGAAATTTTCAGATTACATGGGTTGCCTAAGGCAATAATTTCTGACAGGGATACCAAGTTCACTTCCAATTTTTGGAAAGGTATCTTTGCATATTTGGATACACAGCTAAGCTTTAGTACCGCATACCATCCTCAAACAGATGGGCAAATAGAAAGAGTAAATCGGATGCTTGAAGACATGCTCCGCATGTATGTAATGGACAAACCATCCAAGTGGGAGGATTATCTAGACTTGATAGAATTTGCATATAACAATGGGAAACAAGCATCGTTGGGAATGAGTCCTTATGAGGCTTTGTATGGCAGAAGGTGTAAGACACCAGCGACTTGGGACAATCCAGTGAACAGAATTGTACTTGGGCCAGAATTACTTAAGGAAATGGAGCAAAAGGTTTCCAAGATCAAACAAAATTTAAAAACAGCCCAAGATAGACAGAAAAGCTATGCAAATAAGCATAGAGTGCATAGGGAATTCAATGTTGGGGATCATGTGTATCTTAGAGTGAGGTCAAGGAAGAGTTCCTTGAATCTTGGGAGTTGTGCCAAGATATCACCTAGATATTGTGGGCCATTTGAAGTGCTTGAAAGAATAGGACCAGTTGCATATAGACTTGCATTGCCTGCTAGCACTAAAGCTCATAATGTTTTTCATGTCTCTTTGCTTAAGAAATATGTACATGATCCTAACCATGTGATTAATTGGGATGTGATCCAGGTGGAACCCGAGGGAGAGTTCCAAACCGATCCATTGTGCATCCTAGACAAGAAGGTAACATTGCTCTGGAACCGAGCCATCGGACAAGTAAAGGTGCAATGGAAGCACTACAGTCCCGATGAGGCTACATGGGAGCTGAAGGATGCCATGAGGATGGCATATTCATTTTTGTTCAATTTTGATGAGCACTGAGGACAGTGCTAATGTATGGGGAGGGGAATGTAATGTCCCCATTTTGACCCCCTTTGCTTTAAATCGTAAATGATGTAAATATTGTTATTTAATCATGGTTAGGAGCTCAAGGCCAAGGCTCCACCATTGATTTAGTGTTTTATGTATCGGCAATTAAAAATAGATGCCTATGGTTCTTGTGTTGGACATGCACAATGTAAATTAAGACATCATGTAAATACAAATTTTAATGAAATACCCACAACTATCTATGCAATGCAACAAAGAGATGGGGACATGATTCTACAAGGAATAGGGAGAGAAATTATTCAAACCCTTGAGCCAATGGTGATAAGCCAAATGTCAATGAATAAACCCTCAACTACCCATTTTGGCTTATGCACCCAATCATTAAATTCTTCCAAGAGTTGGCTGAGGTAGTTAATACCTTGGGAATGAAGAGGTATGGCAGCCAATTTCGTGCATGGGAAAGCCATCAACCTGGGAAAATGTACTTTTGCTTATGGGGCAAGAAAACACCCACAAAATGGTGCCCAAAGCCATTCTTCACCCATTGTCTTTCCTATCTCACGCAGTCTGAGGTAGCTGAGTCTGTCTCCTTCACGTTTTCTACCATTTTCCTGTATTTTCCATGCCCAGGAACTCGTTTTTGTGTTGCACAGTGGCTGGGGGAAAGGTAGTCACGTTTTGGGGATTTATAGAGGTCGTTTCTGCCCCTGGAATGCATATAAATGTTTTCTGAAAATGAATTTCTCTCCTAGGGTTTCTTTTTCCCCATCTACCAGTTCATTTTGGTTGCCCACGTTTTTCAGCAATTGTGTTTTCGTTGTTGGGTGCATCCCTGTGTTGGTTGAAATTGTGAGCAAGAATTAGAAGTGGAAGTGGACTAGAATTGGCTTGATAAACCTAGTGAGGAGGTAGCCTCTCAAGAGTATCAAAAAGGTTGGTTGCTCTTCTATGCACACCTTGAAGAACACTAGAATGGAAGGTATGGCCTGAGGGACTATGTAATAGTGAAGGGAATACTTCCTTGTGCCAGGTGTGTAGGTATTGTGGGGACCAAGCTAGATAGATCTTGCAGAGGGTGTCCATAGCTCTGTGGATGAGCCACTAGTTTAGCAATTCATTCCTTTACATTTCCTCAGTAGCCTGATATGTTAAGTTTAAACCAAATAGACAAGAAAGATCTCTGAAAGAAACACAATCACAAGATAGACACACAATATACCCTGGGAAACCCTCAAGGGGTAGAAAACCCAGCAAAGCTTTCCTCAATAAGATGATCAACCAAAATACAAGATGTGCTCCTTCTCCTTGACTCCTTAGCAGATCTCCCAGACAAGTGCGCACTCTTCCACAAGTGAGTGAGTGATCTAATGAGGAGTTCACCTCCTCTATTTATACTTGACTCCCAACTGACTAAATGACCTAATGGGGCCGACCTCACCTGGAGAAGTCTAATAACCCCTAAAATATAACTGCAGGGCCGACCCACACATGGTGGGTCTAATAACCCTAGTTAATACAAACCCCTAGAGGAATAAACATCTCCAGATACATGATAGGGTTACCTCGGAGGAATGAAACATCTCCGAAATAATAAAGTACAAATATAATATTCTTTGAAGTTACAATATTCAACACTCCCCCTTAACGAGAAGGATATTATAACAACATCTGCAGGAGCAAGGAGTCATCATACATGATACATCTATAAATCATCGGAATCTTTCTTCAATTCATCTTCATCAGTAACTCAACCAGTTACTGGAACATCAATGTCATCAGTGTCGATATCACTACGATCATCGGCATCGTCATCAGCATCGTCATCACACGATCATCAGCATCGTCATCACATGATCATCAGCATCGTCATCACACGATCATCAGCATCGTCATCACACGATCATCAACATCGTCATCAGCATCGTCATCATACGATTATCAGCATCGTCACCGCACGATCATCAGCATCGTCATCATACGATCATCAGCATCGTCATCATACGATCATCAACATCGTCATCACACGAGCATCATCATCAGCATCGTCATCATATGATTATCAGCATCGTCATCATACGATCATCAACATCGTCATCACACGATCATCGGCATCGTCACCGCACGATCATCAGCATCGTCATCATACGATTATCAGCATCGTCATCATACGATCATCAACATCGTCATCACACGATCATCAGCATCGTCACCGCATGATCATCAGCATCGTCATCACACGATCATATTCCTAGGATGATCAATCCTGCTCTTTTTAGGACATAGGTCCATGGATGATACAATCCAATCTTCAGTTCTCGGAGACTTCAGTCTACGGATCAATTCTGGGACCTCAGTCTGGGGATGATGTAATCCCCTTCCTGTTCATTCAGGACTTCATTTTTCGAAGACCCAGTCTACGGTTCTATTCTGGGACCTCAGTCCGGGGATGATACAATCCCCTGCCTGTTCATTTCGGACTTCATTATCGGAGACCCAGTCTACGGTTCTATTCTGGGACCTCAGTCTGGGGACGATACAATCCCCTGCCTGTTCATTCAGGACTTCATTATCGGAGACCCAGTCTACGGTTCTATTCTGGGACCTCAGTCCCGGGACGATACAATCCCCTGCCTGTTCATTCAGGACTTCATTATCGGAGACCCAGTCTACGGTTCTATTCTGGGACCTCAGTCCGGGGACGATACAATCCCCTGCCTGTTCATTCAGGACTTCATTATCGGAGACCTAGTCTACGGTTCTATTCTGGGACCTCAGTCCAGGGACGATACAATCCCCTGCCTGTTCATTCAGGACTTCATTATCGGAGACCCAGTCTACGGTTCTATTCTGGGACCTCAGTCTGGGGACAATACAATCCCCTGCCTATTCATTCAGGACTTCATTATCGGAGACCCAGTCTACGGTTCTATTCTGGGACCTCAGTCCGAGGACGATACAATCCCCTGCCTGTTCATTCAGGACTTCATTATCGGAGACCCAGTCTACGGTTCTATTCTGGGACCTCAGTCCGGGGACGATACAATCCCCTGCCTGTTCATTCAGGACTTCATTTATCGAAGACCTCACGTCTACGGCTCTCTTTAGGACTGAAAGTCCAGGGATGATCCAATCCCCTCAACTGTCCACTAAGGACTTCATTCTCAGAGACCTCACGTCTACGGCTCTCTTTAGGACTGAAAGTCCAGGGATGATCCAATCCCCTCAACTGTCCACTAAGGACTTCATTCTCGGAGACCTCACGTCTACGGCTCTCTTTAGGACTGAAAGTCCAGGGATGATCCAATCCCCTCAACTGTCCACTAAGGACTTCATTCTCGGAGACCTCACGTCTACGGCTCTCTTTAGGACTGAAAGTCCAGGGATGATGCAATCCCCTCAACTGTATTCTCATCAATACAAGTACAAGTATCCTCATCCATACAAGTACATTAATCAATACATGTATCATTATCTAGCATCAACAGCATGTATACATCATACATCGAAAGCATGTATCAATCATCAAAAGCATGTATACATTCATCATCAAAAGCATGTATACATTCATCATCAAAAGCATGTATACATCTATCATCAAAAGCATGTATTCTCACTAATACATCTATCATCACAAGCATGTATACATATAACATCAAAAGCATGTATTCTCACTAATACATCTATCATCACAATCATGTATACATCTATCATCAAAAGCATGTATTCTCACTAATACATCTATCATCACAATCTATCATCAAAAGCATGTATTCTCACTAATACATATATCATCACAAGCATGTATACATCTAACATCAAAAGCATGTATTCTCACTAATACATCTATCATCACAATCATGTATACATCTATCATCAAAAGCATGTATTCTCACTAATACATCTATCATCACAATCTATCATCAAAAGCATGTATTCTCACTAATACATCTATCATCACAATCATCATCAAAAGCATGTAAAACTAAATAGAATAAAGTAGTCCTAAATCTAACTATTTCTAAGTGACTAGGTGAAGTCTCATTATTGATGAGACTTGCTTGTTATCAGGAATCATGCTACTCCCCCTTTCTAGGAGGGTCCTTTTGAACTACACCAAGCTTGTCTCGAAAGTATTCAAATTTTACATGAGACAGTGGTTTGGTCAGGATATCAACAATTTGATCTTCAGTGCTCACATACTCAAGCTTGATAGCTCCTTTCTGCACCATATCTCGAATATAGAAGTATCGGATCTCTATGTGTTTTGACTTATCATGGAACACAGGATTTCTGTCATCTTGATGCAGCTTTGATTATCACACATAATCATAGTGGGATCCATTTCTAAGTCAAACACTCCAGATAACAGTTTCCGAAGCCATACTGCTTCACAGCTGGCAAAGCAAGCAACTATGTATTCTGCCTCAGCAGAGCTGAGGGCCACACTAGATTGTTTCTTGCTGAACCAAGAGATCATGGCAGATCCAAGGCTATAACATCCACCTGAAGTACTTTTTCTATCTAAGACACTGCCTGCCCAATTAGAGTCTGAGTAACATGCAATTTGAGTTCATGACTTCCATCATAGAGTAGACCAAAATCTAATGTACCTTTTAAGTACCTCATTACATGCTTTGCAGCTATTAGATGAACCTTTCTAGGTTCTACTAGATACTGACTTAGGGTATTTACAGCAAAGCATATATCTGGCCTAGTATTTGTTAAATACATTAGTGACCCAATGATCTGTCTATATAGAGTTAGGTCCACTAATTCTGATGAGTCATTAACCAAAATCTTCAAGTTGGAGTCCATGGGAGTGGCCATGGGTTTACACTCCAACATGTCAAATCTTTTCAGAATTTCCACAGTATATTTACCTTGATTTAGAAAGATTCCTCTTGGTTCTTGCCACACTTCTAAGCCTAAGAAGTAGTGCATTAATCCGAGATCTTTCATCTCGAATTCTAAAGAAAGCTTCTTCTTGCTTTCAATAATTTGTTTCTCATTTCCAGTTAGAAATAGATCATCTACATATAATAATAGTATAACTGGTTCATCATCCATCACTTTGAGATAAAGGTTTGGGTTAGCTTTACTCTTGGTAAAGCCCATGCTAATTAAGAAATTGTCAATCCTTCCGTACCAAGCCCTGGGAGCTTGTTTCAACCCATATAATGCCTTTTTCAGTTTGCATACATGAGTCCTTCCGTCATTTACTTCAAACCCTTGTGGTTGCTCTATGTATACTTCTTCTTCAATTACACCATTCAGAAAAGTTGTCTTAACATCCATTTGGTGTAATTTCCACTTCATCATGGATGCAAGAGCCATGATAGTTCTAATTGAAGTGTACCTAGCAACTGGTGCAAATGTTTCTTCATAGTCAATTCCCTCCTTCTGAGAGAATCCTCTGGCTACAAATCTTGCTTTGTATTTTTCAATGCTTCCATCCGCAGCATGTTTTATTTTGAAGATCCATTTGGAAGAAACCACACTTTTATCTTTTGGTTTGGGAACTATATCCCAAACATCATTTTTCATTATTGACTGATATTCTTCAGTCATTGCTTCTACCCATTCTTTCTTTTGAGCTGCCTCTTCATAGCTAGTAGGTAGTTGATCCACAAGGTCACACATCAGGGCCATATAGTTGGACACGAGCTTTGGTTTCTTCCTTTCTCTAGTGGAGCCTTCAGGAGCACCATATCTTTCAGCTCCTTGAATAATATCTCTAGCCCATGCTGGTCTTCTTTTCCTAGATAATTCTGCAACAGGAGGTTCTTGTGGTTCCAGCATGTCATGATCCTCTGGTATGTCCTCTTCAGGGATGTGAACAGTATCTTCTTCATAAACTTCTTCAAGTTGACACTTTCTAGATTTCTTGAGAGCTGCTTCCTCATCGAAGGTTACATCTCTACTTATTTCTATATGATGGAAACCTGGTATGTAGATTCTGAAAGCTTTGGAAGTTTCACAATAACCAACAAACATTCCCTTCTTACCTGAGGGATCCAATTTGGATCTCTTTTCTTTTGGAATGTGGATGTACACAGGACACCCAAATATTTTGAGATGACTTACCTCAGGCTTCTTTCCTGTAAAGACTTCTTCTGGAGTTTTGAAGTCAAGAGCACTATGAGATAGTCTATTTTGTACATATACTGTTGTCTTGGCTGCTTCAGCCCATAGATACATGGGAAGGTCTTGATCATGTATCATCGTCTTTACAGCTTCCATGATGGTTCTATTTTTCCTCTCAGCTACCCCATTTTGTTGGGGATTGTAAGGAGTGTTTAGTTCCCTTTTGATTCCAGCTTCTTTACAAAAATCTTCAAATTCCTTTGAAGTATATTCTCCACCATTGTCTGTTCTGAGAATCTTGATTTTCTTGTCTGAGAGGTTTTCTATTAGAGCCTTGAACTCTTTGAATTTTCCAAAGACTTCATTCTTACCCTTTAGGAAGTATATCCAAGTTTTTCTTGAACAGTCATCAATGAATGAAAGATAGTATTCAAACCCACTTAGAGATGTGGTAGGCATAGGTCCACATACATCTGAGTGTATTAGTTCTAGAGAGCTCTTAGTCTTTGTTTCACTTTTCGGAAAGGGATTCTTGATATTCTTCCCTTTCTTACATCCTCTACATGAGCCATCATGATCAACCTTCAAGTCTAGCAAACCTATAACCATCTTACTCACATAGGGTAAAGCTTTATAGTTGATGTGAGCTAGTCTTCTATGCCATAGTTCACTGGGACTGGAAACTTCATGAGCAAGGGCAGATTCTGGATGACCCTTGAATTTATAAAGTCCTCCTTCTTCTTCACCAATGACAATTGCATATTTGATTGATTTTCCTTTGGACCACATGAGTACTTGTCCATCTATGAAGGCTACTCTAAAGCCTTTCTTGTCTAGTGCTGAGATAGAGAGTAGATTCTTCTTTAAACCTGGGACATATAAAATTTCTTTCATTTTTAAAGGTGTTCTTGAATCAAGCTTGTAGCTTGCTTCACCAATTCCCTTGATGGGATATTGATAATCATCTCCTAGAGATACCTTCTGGGGTGAAGACTTCTCTTCAATCTTGGAGAGAGTTTCCTTATGACCTGTCATGTGCTTTGAAGCACCACTGTCAATGAGCCAAGTGCCTTCACCAGGAGACACAGATCCAGAGAGAGCAGAAAATAGTACATATTCTTCTGGATCTTCTTTCTTTACTTTAGATCTTTTCTTTTGAGGCCTTTCCTCCACTTCTTCTTCTTCTTCTTCTTCTTCTTCACTGTCATCTTCTGCCATATGAGCATGATGTCTTTTGTGAACAAACCTTTTCTTCTTCTTCTCTGGTAGGGTACAGTCTCTGGCATAGTGTCCTAGCTTGAGACAATTGAAGCATTGGACTGTGGAGATGTCTCCCCCTTTCCTTTTGATTCTATGAGAGGGTTGAGGCCTTCTGTGGTTTACTTTCTTGAAGTAGCCTTTCTTTCCTCTTTTGGTGTGGGTGGCCAAAGCTTGGTCATCCTCTTTGAGAAGTGCTTCTCTATTGGCAACCCTAGCCTCCTCTTGAACACAATCTTCCCATACTACATCAAACTTCATACTTTCTTTTCTGGCACACATAGTTTGAATGAATGACTCCCAAGGTCTAGTGAGACCATTTAGAGCTGTCATCACAAGTTCATCTTCATCAAGAGTATCACCAATGGCATCTAGTTTCTCTTTGATTAGAGAGACTCTTGAGAAGTAGTCTTGAATGGATTCTCCTTTGTGCATCTTGGTACTCTTCAATTGAGTCCTTAGATTCATCTTCCTGTTGATGTTCTTTCCTTCATACATTCTTCCTAGGGCATCATACATTTCCTTTGGAGTCTTCTTGGAAGCCACTTGGGGAATCAAGTGGTCTTTAATGGAATCAGCTATGATTCTCTTTGCCCTAATCAGATCCTTCCTGTGTTTTTCTTTGGCTTCATCTTCTTCTGGTTCTGCAACTTCCTCCTTGATATAATGAGCAAGATCATTCTCCTCAAGAATGAGACCAATTCTGTATTTCCATGCCCGGAAATTCTCTATGCCTTCTAGCTTGTCTTCAAGCTTAGTATTTGGAGCCATCTTCTCTTGGGGGAGTCCAAGAGACAGAGTAGACTTACCTGGGAAGTTACTTTTCACTTTTTCGGAAACTGGAACAGAATTTTATCGCACTTTTGGTAGAATTAGGGTTTGACTTTCCCGGAGTTCTACCCAACCAAAAAGTTTGATCTATAGCTCAAAAGAATGCTCTTGAGAAGGGCTATCCAGCCATGTAATCAGAATTCAAAAATTACAACTTTTTTCTGAAACCAAAATCTGACGTATCGCACTTTTGGTAGAATTAGGGTTTGGATTTCCCGAAGTTCTATCCAACCAAAAAGTTCGATATATAGCTCAAAAGAAAGGTATTGAAGAGAGCTATCCAGCCATACAACCAAAAATCAATAATACCAACTTTGGGCTGAAACCCTAACTTCACCAAAGAGAGAGAAAGAGGTATTCTTACCTTGTGAAAGATGTCCTATTCAGTCTAGCTCTGATACCATGTTAAGTTTAAACCCAATTGAAGATTGGCTTAGCTCATTTTGGTTGTATGTTTGGCTATGTGTGTGTATGTTGTTCCCTGGTTCCTTGTAGAAATCATGCTCAGCTCGGGGGTGGCAGTTGTGATGAGAGATTGATGAACACAATTGGCCTATGGTTGGGTGGAACGTTGCAGTTGCATAGCCAGTTGCTCGGGACTACTTTGCTTTAAGATAAGTACTCTCTTGTGTTAATTCTGTATTGTCTTTAATTGATGAATCTCATGAATAACTTGAATGTATGATGGATGTGTAATTGAATCTATTTCCGCTATGACTTACATTTATACATCTGCATATGTCTCTCTATATTATGTGAATGTTTATTTAGTAATTATGGGGCCAAATGCCCAGCTTTAGCATCACGTTCTCTCCATCATGATGGTATGATGGGAGGGGCCATTACAATTGATATATTGGTTGACATGTTCACAAAGACATTGACAAAAGATATTTTTGAAATTCATAGAGATAATTTAGTCATTGTAAAAGATATAGTAGTCAGCGATCATAATTAAGGGGGAGTGTTAGAAAACAGTAATTAATCCCACCATGCAAGGAGTCAGTCGAGTCTTAGTTAGAGTTACATGTAGTCACATATATGCACCTTATTATGAATACATTGGAAAACAATGTATTTCCAAATATCTCATCCTCACTCCATTCAAAGGATGCATGGGAAACTTTGATGGAAAGCTACCAGGGTGTTGGTAAGGTGCAAACTACTCACACTCTATTAAGGAGAAACTTGATCAAACTTGATAAGACTTGATAATTACAATGAACCCGAAGGCCTGTGTTTAAACAATTCTGCATTCAAAACCTAGACTCTTAAACTTAGACTTAAGTGACACATATTGCATGTGACTACATGCAAATCTAACTAGGACTCGACTGACTCCTTGCATGGCGGAAGTAATTATTCTTTTCTAACACAAATGAGAAACTAGAAAGTCGATTCACCATAAAAGGGAGTGTCATTATGAACCAAACATGGAGGAGGGAGGATAACCATCAATGGGAGCAATGTGGAACCAGTGGCTACATACATCAATAATGAGGATTATTACAAAACAAAATGCCCCTAAATGCAAACACCATGTAGACATAGATGTGGGGATGAATTTTCCATGTGCATGCACTGGAGTAGATCACTCTAGCTAGATGTCAGGGGCCTAATGTGTCAATGCAACAAATACCCTTGCCATATACAATGAATACAATATCGTAGAAGCCATAAGATTCGGTATCTTATCCACATTCTTTGTGGGCACTCTACACACTTCGCATCCAATTTTTATTTTCGTCAAATTCTTATGGCCTTAGCCTATGTGGATTCATCCTTTAAATGGGTGTCTAAATAACTCATAACTCATAATCATGTTGAATGGATCTACCTAGTTAGGATGTTGATTGCCTAAGTTTTAAGCTCGCCATTGTAGGTGATGGAGGAACTAGGAATATAGCTTTTGTGAAGTATTATCTTATCGAGGAGTTTAAGAAGAAATTGGTGTATGGATGTTTGTAGGGTATGTGAGAACATTCCCATTTTTATTTATGGAAACACGGTTGACATGAAGAATAGGAAAGTTAAAGCCAAGCAAGTTGAATTTCGCAGAAAGAAGAATCTTCAGTACTATGAGATATCTACAAAATGTAACTACAAATTTGACAATCCATACCTCTCTTTGGCACGCGGGCTCTTAGGGGATCCAAACTTTCATTTGATCCTCCTAAGGTTCAGATTGACCTTGCAACTCGGCATCAATACGAGGCAGAACTTCAAGCAACTGAATCCCAACCAATCACAAATGATGATGATGATGCTTTTGAATAACTTTGTATCAATGGAGTCTACTTGAGTTCCAAGATTTTATTATAATGTGTATTTGTGGTTTATTATAACTTTACTGACTCCTTTGATGTGCTATGGTTATTGTGGAAGATCGTTTCATATCAATGGACTTCGATAATATATCTTAGTTCAACTCTATTGCAGAGATATTTAATATGCTAAGATATAAGATACAGTGATTTTGGATATATATATATATATAGTGTTATAGGGTGAGCATGAGTGGATAATATTTTTCACAAAATTTGAGTTCAGGGGAGCATTGAAACATTTCATTTACCCCATAGACGCATTTAAATATATGGCCAAGTCGACGACAAAAGACATAGAAGGTAAGGAGTAGGTATTGCGATGTTTCCATAGATTTTATTTTTACCCCTTTCATATTATGCATTTGTACAAGATCCTAACAATGCGATGATGACATGTAAGGGTACTTTCAGGTCCATCCATCAGGGTTAATGTAGAGCATCTTTCCATTGGAGGTACGTTTTGTTATTGTACATGTTTTTTGTGATTTTCCAAATATTTTTAGGACTAACATATTCATTCATGTAGGTTACCTCAAGAAAATTTTAGTGTGAAGTACTCATGTTGTCTAAGTTTCACTCGGTTGAACTTGGGATGTTGAGAGAAACAGAAGATCCCCATGTCCTTAGGGTTGTAAAACCGATAGCAAGATGAATGTCAAACTCTTTGTTGATCAATAAAGCACATTTTTTGGCATATTTCCGCCAATAGTTTTACATTTTATCATTCAAAATTATTTCATGTTCTCAAGTTTAGTTTTTTTATTCTTTTATTTAAATAATGAGGATTGTAAATATTCTTTTATTTAACTTGTGCAAATTTTGATGAATTTTCACATTAAAAACGTTGTAAAAGAAAGCTAGCTACTATATTTACTTTTATATTTGTTTTCATATAACACAGAATAATTAGTGTAAAAATATCATTTCACAACAATGCTTATAACCAAAAGATTCACACCTCACACACAATTGTTTGTAGAATCACTTTTAATTAGGCTTAATAATCTAACATGCAACTTTTTCGATTCCAATTCATATTTTTATAAGTTTGTTTTTATCAAGGGGTGACATTTTCATGTTGTTTATTTTATTCATTTGATTAGTTATTTATTTCATTCATTTTATTAATATAGTTTGATTTAAATTTTATTTTATTTTTTCAATACTAACATTTTCATAGTTATTTTATTAGCTTTCATTTTTTACATGCTTTCTAACTTAGTTTCATTTAATATGTTTGATAGTTTCATACAATTTGTTAATATGAAAATGTTTTCAACTAGCATTTGTAGCTAATAAAAAACAAGGGATCTAAAAAATATATGGGTTTCCATACCCATCTTCCCCTTGACCAGCCCTTTAAGGGCGTCTTTCATTTTTTTTGTCAAATTCATCTTGAGCATCAACACCTACTATTGAGAAAAGTTATACATGAATCTATAGTTGGAATTTTTAGGGATAAACAATCATGGGAAGATTCAAAAGCAAATTCAATTGGCCCTTTTATAAATTTACAGAAGGAGAATATTGTGAGATTTGCATAGGCTATGGAAATCTATGCAACACTCCCCCCTTTTATAAATGTTTCCCTTGGTTCTTATGAATCTACATTCTATGTTCTACATAATTGGTATATGCATAATATGGGTAACTATCAGGGTTTAGAAGTCTTGGTAAAAATAATTGAGAAGACCACATTTGAGGTTGAAGACAACTGCCAACTACAGGTTCAATGAGGAAAAATTCATGTATGATGTCACCAAGTTGGAGAAAGAACTAGAGGAAGGACCAAACCTATTGAGTGCCATAATTATGATTGAATGGGACTTATGCCCCAATATTTACCACTCCCTCAATAACCAAGGTGTGTCAAGTTCCAAGAAACTAGACATGCCATTAAATACTTCCCCAATCTTATCGAGAACCATGAAGCTCATGCAAGGTAGAGATAACAAACCTATTGAGTTTCAATCCAAGGCTAGTAGGTGAACATGAGGGCAATGCTATAAGTTTGTTTACTTAAGGTTATAGCCAAATTGGGGTAGATAATAGTAATTAAGCAACTACCAGTATTAATAAAGATAACCTAGTGGCACCTATGTTTTAGGTAATAAAACAACAAGATTTATTCTGAGAATCCTTATATATGTTGAACAATAATTGATCATTTTTCAACCCCAAGGGTCACCATTAGAATTGAGGTTCACATTCTTGGGCCCACATGGAAAGGAAAAATTTGTGGAAGGCTTCCAGTCCCTCAAGACCATTTATTCATTAGTAATTAATTGTTTCCAAAATCTTGCAAGGTGAACAATTAACTAGAATTTCTTTTAACAACATGTTGTAAGAGGGGGTTAGGTTTTCATTAATAATTATCATATATGCAAAATAAATACACATTGTATTAGGAAGAAGAAGCTTCAAGATAAAAATTCATATTGAATTCTTAGGTCATTGGGTATAACATTAAAGATGTATTGTTTCAATGATACATTAAAAATTGGAAAAATGGTTTAGCAACACTATTGTGCGTCCTTCTCTTACATGGGTTAGACTCCTAATATCTTATATGTATTATATTCCATCAAACAATTTCATTTTTATTAACCAATTACAAAGTAACTACATCCTTATGTTTTTCCTCTAAGTTGGAAAAATCTAAGATATTGCAAAGAATACTAGAAAAACTTGTATGTTTCAAATGTATTGGACATATTGGGAAAGAGGCAAATGACCTAGAAGAACCATACCACCACTCCTTTAAAGAATTGATAATGTCTAGGATTCTTGAACAAAAATGAGATAATGCAATTGAAAAAAATATCATAACCCTCTAAAGTTATGAAAGATTGATATTGTAACAAAAGACCGACCAAAGATAGCTTTCGTAAGATAGTATTGGGATGAGTGCATGGTGTTGTGGTACTAAAATAGTATGAGAATCTATCCCCACATAGTATTACAAATATGAAAGGATTAAAGGGAAATTAACGTAAATGAGGATTTAGCTGCATGGAGAGGCGAAGTCAATCAAGCAATATCCCTACCCCTGTAGCCTTATAGTTAAGGAAAAATTTAAAAGGGAGATTCACCAAATGGTTGGCCACATTACTAAATTATAATCATGAATTCTTTTATGGTGTATTGATATGTTCTAAGTTGAATAATGTTAAACCTGTTTAAAATATTAAAAAATTAAAACATTAATTTATGACATAAAATATAGATTTTTAATGATCCTGAGTGTTTTTTATGATAAGAAATAATACTTTGAAATAAATACTTCACAATGGGTATTTAATACATGGGTGGTTTAATTGTTGTCAAATGAAATATATTCACAAGATTTGATATATATGGTATGTTATGGTGTTGTAATTATTGTAATTAGAATGATAGTTTATCCTATTGTAATTATATTGCATTAGTTATATAAAATGATAGAAATTATAGTCAAGAAAAAGATAAAAGGGAAATCGGTCAAGCAAATGTTTTTCCATCTGACTTATTATTTTGATAAGTATTAATCATTTTGTGGTGTGTTGATATGTTCAAAGTTGAATAGTATTTTATTATTTTTATAGGTATTAATTATTATTTATATGTTCTAAGTTGGTTGAAGTTTTTCATTAAGTTTATATTTGAATGTATTAATTGACTTGATAAAATAATTCAAAAATATAATAATAAAAACAAGAGGACTCTATTAAGTAAATATTTTTATTCAAATTTGTATCAAATTGATTTTATATATTAAGATAATGGATCCTTATACACCAATTTGGTGTAGGAGGCATCTTTGTCTGTGGAACAAGGACTTTTCTTCTATGCAATGATTTGATTGCTAAACTTATGACTTCCTAAGAGGAAACACATGTTCTTAATCCTTAGGCCCACTCATGTTATACAATTAAAAATATAATAACACATCAACATAGTGATTTATATTCCAAAATCAACATATCACATTATTTACTTGTATGTGTACTTTAGTATACATGAACATTTAAATTAAATTTGGTGTGACATTTTTTGGTAATATTTATTTATATCTAAAATTGTAATAAATACTAACTTAGAGCAAGTGCTTTTGGATTATGTATAGGTTCTTGGATATAATTATTTCAAATTCAATTTCTCATATCCCATTCTAAAAACAGGTAGTGTTAGGTATTGTGAAATTATAATTTTATTATTATACTAATGTTGTCTTTATTGATAAAATAGACATTGAAGGTTAGCTAATTTGGGACTGGAGGCGGGAGGTTTCATGGTGAACTAGGGTTTGCAGGTCTGATCAGTTTTTTGCAGGTTTTGGTCTGGGTCGGGCTCCTGTACCTTCTCATTGGGGGAAGGGTATGTCAGTATGGATGAACATATGGGTGGGGAGGAACCGCCTCCTCCTCTAGGCTCGGAAAAGGAAAAAGGTAAAGCTACAGTGCAGGGATCTGATCTCCCTTCGGGGAAGGGAGGAGAAGGGTCGAGTGGTTTGAGCAAAGCAGCCCCTTCGGAAGTTGAAAATAGGAAACCAGGGCAATGTATGCTGAAATCTAAAATAGTGCCCAAGCTTCAGATCCGCTCGGACCGGGTTCAAGAGGATATCCAGTACATGAAAGATCCTGCTCTTATAGGTAAATTTGTAAGAATATGGCCAACAGAGAAGGATTTGGTTTGGTGGATTAATACAACCTGGAAACCTCAAGGCCACTATGATCTTCAGCTCGGTGCTAAAGGCTTCTTCACTATAGTTTTCTTTAATGAGGTGGACCGCTCTCGAATCTTCGACAATGGGCCTTACTTATTTAACTCTACGGGCTTATAACTACGTCCATGGAAAGAGTGCTTCAATATGATAAGGAGAACCTGATCATTGCATCGGTTTGGATCCGTTTGTATTCCCTACCCTCGGATTATTGAAAAGAGGAGATCCTTACTGATGTTGGCAATACTTTGGGAGTTTTTTTCAAAGTCTCAGAGCAAACAAAGAAGATGAGATATACATTGTATGTCAGAATATGTCTCTACATGGATGACGAGGATTGCTTCCAAGCGATTGATTGTGAACAGATCCCTTTCCGGTGCAGACGCTTCCATGAACACAGGAATCTCTTCTGCAACTGTCCACTTAATAATAAGCTCGGGGGAGATAACAATCTCGAAGGAAAAAATGAGAAGGGTTCACCAAAGTGGTTACCAATAAGAGAGCGACTAAGGGAGTAGCAGGACCTAAGATTCACAAAAAAACTTAGACCCCTAATAGGTTCGAAGTGCTTCAACCAGAAAAAGCAAGTGAAACCCTTGAGGAAGGCCAGAGACAAGAAAATCAAGTTTAAGATCCACCCCCCTCTTCTTCGGACAAATCAACCCAAGAAACAGAAAAAGAAGTGATAATGACGGAGGCACCCCTAGTAGGTGAAGAATGGGAAGAAATGGAGTTAGGAGAGTTGGATCTGGAGGGCTTGGAGGTGGTTATCTCTGCAAAAATCATAGACTCCATTTCGCATAAGCAGGTTTCCTTGCTGGAGAAAGAAATTTTAATGACAAAGAACTTCAAGTACTTGGGCATAGCCTTAGAATCCCTCAAGGAACCGGACGGGAAAGAGAAAGGTAGAAAGGAAAAAAGGGAAGACACAGTAATGTTCAGAGAATCCAGTTGGTAGGGGATAAGTTAGTCGCCTCAGGACAATATCCCACCATTAATGTAACCCTCGCCTCACCCCCCAAGAAGTTATAAGATGCGTATCACATCCTGGAACATAAGAGGTTGTAATATCCATAAGAAGATTTGTCTTATAAAAAGGAAAATCAAGATTGAAAAGCCGGTCATAATGTTTCTTCAAGAAACTAAATGTTCGGAAGCAGAACTAAAAGTTATAGGTAGGAAAGTATGGCCCATTTGTGAGGGCATGGAAACTGATTCCATAGGAGTAGCTGGAGGGATAGGCATTCTATGGAATCTAAAGGAGGTGGCCCTCGCAGGATTTTTTGCCTCTCATTTTATCCTCTCGACCACCTTCCATGTTTTGGGAACAAAGATTTGGGGCTTTCTATCCAACATTTATGGGCCCTCCTTATCCAATCAAAAACCCACCTTATTGGACTCTCTGCACACCTTAAACTAGGTGGTTGGTCCTCAGCCCTGGATTCTAGGGGGGATTTCAACTTGATTCGCACTCTAGAGGAGAAAAAAGGTGGAATATGACATTTGAAACCCATAAGCGATCACTTTAATGAATTCATCAAAGCTCTGGATCTAGTAGATATTCGAACGACAAACAACATTTTCACCTGGAATAATAAGAGGACGGGGGACAGGAGCATTGCTTGTCGCTTAGACCGTTTCTTGGTTTTGAAATTCGTTATGTTGGCAGGAGGTGAGCTGACAGTAGTAGTAGTTCCCTCTGCTGGCTCTGATCATTGGCCGATAATTCTGGACTGGTCGAGGGTTGGGGAGAACCTTCACAAACCTTTTACGTTTGAACATTTTTGGCTGCTCCACTCAGATCTCCTGGAGAAACTTCGTCATTGGTGGCCAGAGCTATCCCACATCAAGGGTACGCTCATGTACCAGTTCCAATAAAAACTTAAGCTCCTACAAGGGAAAATCAAGCATTGGAACTTGGACTCCTTCGGGAACATCTTCCAAGAAAAAAATGGTTGGACCAAAAAATGCAAGAGGTACAGCAAAGAGGTATGACCCAGGGCTATACTGAGGAGGTGAGAACTCAGGAGAAACACCTTCTTCAAGAGCTTAACTCGCGAGAGCAGGAGGAAGAAATCCTTTGGAAGCCGAAATCAAGAAATCGGTGACTACAAGAAGGGGAACGCAATACCAAGTTCTTCCATAAAGCCGCTATCCAACATCGACAAGGGTATCGTATGGTGTGGCTAAAGCGAGAAGATGGCACACATACTGAAACTCAAGGAGATATGGAACTTACCTTGAATGAATTCTTCGCTGACCTCTTGGAGGAACCTGACATCAACAGGCGTGAGGCTCAAACTCAGGTGGTCCAACACATACCAAGGGTCATAATGGATGATCACAACCTCATGCTAATGAAGCCCATAGACATGGAGGAACTGGAGGCAGCAGTCAAACAAATGGCCGCGGATAAATCCCCAGGACATGATGGGTTCACCATGAATTTCTTTCACTCTTATTGGGATTGGCTGAAAGATGAAGTGATGGCCCTAGCCGAAGATTCCAGGAAGACTGGAAGTATTTTGAAATCCCTCAAGGCCACCTTCCTTATGCTTATACCCAAAGCAACTGGCACAAAGGACCCTGGGAAATTCAGACCGATTTCCAGTGCAATGTCATTTACAAGATCATTACCAAGGTAATTGGTAATAGACTCCACCCTCTCCTCCCGCTTCTCATCTCCCCCGAGCAAACCAGTTTTGTGGAAGGTCGACAGATTATGGATGGCATCATTTTGGTGCACGAAACTATCCACTCCTTGAAGATGGAAAAAATCCCAGGCATGTTGCTAAAGCTCGATCTATCTAAATCGTATGACAAACTTAATTGGAAATTCTTAGCAGGGGTCCTCAAGACCTTTGTCTTCACGGATAAATGGACAAATTGGGTTTATGAGTCTTGTCTCCTCGGCCTTCTTCTCGATCCTGGTCAATGGTACCCTGTCACGGCCTTTCCAGGCTTAAAAGGGAATTCATCAAGGAGATCCACTATCGCCCTTCCTATTTATTATCATTGCAGAGGGGCTAGGTCGTATGCTCAAGGCTAGGAAAAGAGAGGTACAGATTCACGGGCTTAACCTAAGCGAAGGGCTGGACCAACAAACACATCAACAATTCGCTGATGACACCATGCTGATGGGACCCTCTACTGTTCAGGAAGCTAGAGGCGTAAAGAAAGGGCTAGATACCTTCCTTGAGGCCAGTGGATTAGAAATCAATAAAGAGAAATCTCAGGTGTACTTCTTTAATACTCCGAGAAGAACCATATGAAACATCCTCCGGATTTTAGAATTCTCAGAAGGGCTCCTACCTTCCAAGTATTTGAGCGCTCCTCTAGCGGAATCCACTATTCGTCAAATTTCTTGGAAGGATTTGCTAGACCCACTCAAACAAAATCTCGGCCATTGGACCTTCGGAGCCCTAAATTTCCCAAGTCGCATTACCCTGGTCAAATCAGTGCTTCAGGCCATGCCTCTCTACCTTTTCTCAGTTTTGGCCACCCCCAAATCTGTCCTCAAGCAGATCCATAATATTTAGAGGAATTTCTTGTGGGGTGGATCGAAAGGGCATAGGAAATTGGTCGAGTGGGACACCTTATGCAAACCAAAAGACACAAGGGGTTTAGGACTCCGGGATCCGGTAAGTACAAACAAAGTTATGGGTGCTAAAATATGGTGGAGATGGATTACTCACACCAAGGAACCATGGGAAAAACTCCGGCACTTTAAGTACGCGTCTCAATGTCCCAAGCAACAACTGATAAGATTTGAAGAGGATTTACCGGGATCAAACATTTGGAAAGCAACACAAGAGAACAGGGGTCTCATCCAAAGACATAGCTTTTGGGAAATTAGAGATGGAACATTGGCCTCTTTCATGCGGGACGCCTGAAAACAATTACCTTGTCTGGAAAACCACGATGATATCCCAGAGTTATTTATCTACCTTCAAAGCAGTCCTCTAGAGAGGGTGAAATATTTTTGGGAACCTATGATAGCAAACGCCCACTTCAAGATATGGAAACCTAAATCTTGGTGGCAATCTTGTGCTGCTGACGAGAACTTGGACAGCTTCTATGAGGAACTGTGTAAATGTAGGATCCCCAAGGTGTTCAGCCTAGATAAAGTTCGCTGGAGGTATTGTAACACGGGCAATTTTAGTACCAAAGAAGCCATGGGATTGTACACGGAAATTCACAGCATGGCGACGGAGGAAAAATGGCGCAAGATTTTGAAAGGAAATTGGTGGCCTAAAATTTCTTCCTTTAGCTTGTTATTATTATGAAGACGCATTCTCACTTGGGAAAACCTTCAGCGTCGGGGGATGATAGAGCCTCCCAAATGTAGCATGTGTGAGGTGGACTCGAAAACCATCAACCACCTTCTCGACTCATGTCCCATGGCCTCCTTCCTGTGGGAGAAGGGGGAAGAGCGATTTCGAAAGAACGCTAGGGTCCAAGAACATCCTCATCTAACTATGGCCAACTGGCCTTCCCAAGCTTTTAAAAATGAGATTTTGAATAGGATGTGGGAATTATTCTCGGGTTTTGTGGTCTGGGAATTATGGAAGGAAAGGAACAGGCGTATTTTTGAAGACAAAACAAGAACCATAGAAGTGGTCTGGAATCTTCTAGAAATGCATTTAAAGTAATCATTAACATTAAGTCAATGGACTCCAGAAGCCATGAAAGCAGACAGTGCAGAAAGACAAATTTTGAATGACTGGGGCATCTATAACTTACTGGAAAGCATTGGTCGATCCTGCTCGATGGCCTCACCTCCTCTTAGTCCAGACTCGTGGCAGCGTCTGATGGAAGGAACATTCAAGCTTAATTTTGACAGAGCCACAAAAGGAAACCCGGGCCCGACTGGATTCAGAGGAGTTATCAGAACTGTAGAAGGAACTATTGTCAGCACATTCCTCTTGTGCCCCAAGTGACCTAAGGCGGTTCCGTTCTCTAAATTGGAAGCGAGAGCGAAGGGGAAATCAAGCAGAGCCCTGGATCCTCGCATCTTGAACGCAACGCGGTCATATGCGAGCGCAGCCTCTTCGGCAGTGTCAAAAGTGCCCAGCCAAACTCGAGAGCGCTTCCTCGTGGGGTCTCTGATTTCTGCAGCGAACTTTCCAGACCGGCTCTATATAACTCCTCTGTAATGCCTTGACCAGCTATGCTTCCTGTCTCCATTCTCCTCCTCCTGTGGTTGTGGCTCTACATTTACTGCTCCTGTAATTACAGGAGAAGAAGAAGATTTTTCTTCTGTAATCTCAATCTCCTTGTCTTCTGATGTTGATCTACTGTTGTTATCTTGACATGAACCACTGCTGGGGGTGGCATTGGGATGGATATGATCATCGTCAGAAATATTAATAAAAACAGCGCTACCATTATAATGAATATCGATATCGTCGTCCACTTCCAGCAAATGGTGGCGAATAAACTCCAACATATTGATGCTCAAATTCGCCCCTACAACATCCATCGTGGTCTCGCACCAATCAAATTCAGGCTGACTGATTTTCGTGGGCGAGCACAGAAGCCATTGGTGGTAGCCTATTGAGAGATGAGTTCGAATATAAAGAACTTTCTTTTCAACGCCTACCCAGTGTGCAAGCACATTACTTTCGCCACACATTACTTTTGCCGAATTTTCATGATTAGATTTAAGTATATTAGACGATTTTGATTTTTCGTGTCACTAATTTAGCTATTTAATGTTTGGTGAAATCATAACTTTTCATTATTTAAAACTGATTTTTAGTGTGCAAGCACATTACTTTCGTTGAATTTTCATGATTAGATTTAATTATATTAGACAATTTTGACTTTTCTTGTCATTATTGATGGAATCTCGCTATTTAATCTTTGATCAAATCATAATTTTTTATTATTCAAAACTCATTTTTATACTAAAAATGGATTCAACGCCTTTAAATATCCATATTCCATCTCGATTATGCAATCTGAATACCTTATATTTAAGATTAAGATTTCAATAATTCCCATCTAATTTAAAGAAAAAATAATTAAAAAAATAAATTGAAAAATAAATCTAAATCATGGCATCTTTAAAGAACTTTTTGTTCAAGGCCTACCCAGTGTAGGAAGCACATTACTTTCGCCGAATTTTCATGATTAGATTTAACTATATTATTTGCATTAAAGCATCAATATTTTTTTCCATCGAAAAAAAATCTACTATCGATATTCAAACGAATCAAATAGTACAAAGAAGTTCATGATTCTAATGCCGAATCATTTACAATATTTATCATGATAGTTCTGCACTGCAAAAATGCTTCAGGATCCACCCATGATCTCAAAAAAAACCCATTATGGTTCGTAAGATACAAACACCATTACATACTATCAAAAAGCAAAATAAGGAAACAACAGATTTCAGAAGGCCCCAGAATCTAGCACCTCCAAGAGTCAGTCAAAAAAATAAGTGGTACCACTATCCAGGATACAGTTGTCGCACCATTCCTCCCAAATCAACTGCCCTTCCATACCAGATAGTGCTTGTTTTGATAGCTTGTCTGCAAGTGAATTATGTTCTCTATAAATATGTTCGAACTTGATATTCTGATGCTTTGAGATTTCAAAATGTGTTTTAAGAGCCCAATCTCTCAGGTTCATAACCTTAAGCTTGATTTCACCCAGAGCCCATTTAATTATAACCCTGGAGTCACCATATACCTTGATATTAACTAATCCAAAGATATTAATCACTTTAAGTACACACGAGATAGCCATTAAATCATAAATATTTTATATGTTAGCAATGCAAGAGTATTATTTGCATCCGTCATCATGCGTACGTCATAATGCATTGAAGTGACATATAGGAAATTAATGTGACACACGCCAACAGATAAATGTTATGATGTACTTTGCGAGTAAACAAATCTAAGTTCGTTCTTGACTTCATTGGAAAATGGAAGTTATGGAACGCAATAACAAAAAGTTAACGCTTATTGGTCAACGCTCAAAAAAAGAAAGTGGTAGTGGCATAGTGGTGGGAAAATGTCGAGTAAACTTTAAATCAGTTTATATAATTTTTTGTCCAATTATTTGAAGTTGCATTTTTATATTTGTTTTTGGTAGAATATATTATAATCACTTTACGGTCAATATGTATTGGCTTTAATTAGTAATTTCAATTCAAATTGAATGTTAAATTTTATAAATAAAAAAGTGATAATTTTATAATATCCTAGAAAAATATTTATTTATGGTTTAATTTTATATCTTAGAAAATTATTTATTCATTATTTGATTGGAAGAGAAATTGATTTGATTTTGATAAAACCATTTTTATGTTATGTGAAATTTTTAAAAAAAAAATAAAAATCTTAATGATCCTTTACGGATTTGTTTGCGTGGGACACATTAATATATAATAATTACATTGTCAAACAATGCGCTGGCCTAGGCTGACCTGTCTCCGATTGAATTAGCGGCGGCGTCCACAAATACAAGTCTCAATATTTCCCATAGGAACTCAGATCGCGTGGGATAGCAAACAATCAAAACGTCCTAATTTTTTTATGACGGATTTCTGATTGAATATGGTTAAAATTGTGTCTATAGGTTTAGTTTGTGATATTATGTAATTTCAATAATCAAAATCACTTTTCTTAAACCAAATACCATATTTTAAAACTATCCAAATCATCAATCAAAATTACTTTTCTTAACTAAATACCATATTTTAAGACTATCCAAATCATCAAAATCACCGATACTTCTGTCTCCACCATTGCGTAAGCCTTCGTCCCAATGGGCTATTCAATTATATTAATAAGCTACTTTTGTTATGAATTGATCTTTCAATTTAGTGGGCGAAGAAATACAATAATGCTGGCTATTCAATTATATATATAAGCTACTCCATGCTTCCAAAATTAAATATTGCATAGGAATTGGTTTGATCCAGTGATCTGGACGATCTGTGGGCCCTGATTCACGCTATGTGTCGCATTTTTTATGCGTTCTTAAGTGAAATGAGAGCACAAGTTATTGGATTGTGGCATCTATTGTTCCAGTGATCTGCCACAAATTAACCTCATATTTGTAGCAGCCTAAAATCCGAGCCTACATGAAGAAGGGTCATGCACAATTTGTAAGAAAAAAAATATTTTTTACAAAACAAGAAAATGTTTGTTATGTTTCTTAAATTTGCATGAAATTTGAATAAGAGAATTTAAGGGCATTTTTCATAATTGACCTTTTATTTTGTATTTTGTTTTGACACTTAAAACACAATTGTAATTAGTGATTTAAATAATCCATGAATTAACAAGGATTAAAAATATTTAATCATTTAAAACATGTAATCTTATATAATAAGAGAGTTAAGAGTTCCTTGTTTTTGCACATACTTAAAATTCAAAGGTCATAACTATGGTCCATGTACAAATTGCTTCAATTGATCCATGTCAATTTGAATTCAAATGTATTTTGTGTTGGAAATATTAATTAGAAGTTGATGCCTATCTTGTCTCTTTTGTTAGATAGTCAATCACTCAGTATTCTGGCCCATGTCTCCTTGTATTTAATCAGGAGTGTATTGTTTTGCAAGTCAAGCTGTTAGATAGATCTTAATTATAGTCTTTAATGTTACTCAATAGCTTCTGAGAGAAGCCAATATCAATTTTCTATATATAGATGTGCATTAGTGAAGAGGAGAATAGGGAAGATCAGAACAATTGAGGAAAGCGAAAGTCAGATTTTAGAGAGGTAGAGTAGAAGGTTGGAGCACAAGCTCTGAATGTGAAAAATTGTAAGAGCCCAAGCCCTCTATATGTGAAGAACTCACTCTATGCACCTGTAATTTTTATGCTTCAGTAATATATATTTAAGTGTTTTCGAGTGTTATTTGACAAGTTAAGTTATGTGCACACTTTCCTCTACTTTTATGAAAGATAAAGAACATCTAGTGATTTACCTTACGAAAGTTTTAATATTGAGCAGAAGATTCTTTGGGATTTAAAGTGTTTCCATGAAAAGTGAAGTTTGAAGTTACCACTCACAAATTTAGGATATTGTCCTAACATATTGCACACAAATTATAAGAGTTGGGCTTGAAAAGGTTTAGAAAGTAAAAGTAATTACTTTTGGAGCGCGGTAAATATAAGCAAGTTATACTGCCTAGCTAAATTCAAGTATTTAGTGCATTGTTCAAGTTTGAGGTTGTTGTATAATTCCACCCATGTATTTTAATGAGCAATGAATATTAAGTCTTCCTTCGCAGATAATTTTAAAGTTTACCGCAGATATTTTGTATCATACTATTTACTGTGTATTTCACATCAAATGCAAGTTCTGCAATTCCCAAGTTTGTGCAGAAGCAAATGGAGACTGCACAGTAATCTCAAGGTGCGCGCAATTCCCTAGATCTTGTATAAGAGCTACGCAGTTCCCAAGAACTTGTATCAAAGCAGGTTAAGAAGAATGGCAGCTTATATAAGTAAGGAGCAGGAGCAGAAGCTCAATTAAAAAAAAAGAGGAAGCTGAGGTTGCTGGAGAAGTTGTTGAGCTCAAGCTCACAACATTTTTAAAGGAAGAAACAATATTTTTAGTGAAGCAAAAGAATCACAAAAAAAGAGAAGAACACCAATGTCGAGGAGAGTCTCTTCCATTACTATGGAAAAAAGAGTAGTCGCAAGTTTAAGCCAAGGTCGAGCCATCAGGAAGAGGAATTCAACTGAAGCTGTATGTTTCCTCAGGTATTAGCTTATTTTTATGAAATCTCATTTAAAGAAAATATCCTTCCTGTAAAGAAGAAATGGGTCATTAGAAAATACTCAATCAAACCAAAAGATTGAAGAAGAGGGAAGAAGCCAATAAATATACAAAAATGTTTTGTGAAGTCTCTGTTGAAGCTGAAGAATCGATAATTTATTTGAGAAGTGCTATTTTGGGATCTCCTCATCTTTTTACTCATAAATATTATGAATGTTGGTATGTTAAGATGCAGACATTTCTTCATTATAATGGTCTACAAAATTGCATAGAAAATAGATGTGTCAAGCCCGATGATGGTTCATTAGCTCTCTCCTTCATCCAACGAGCTCTGGATGTTAATATTTCTTATGTAGTTGTTGAAGAAAACACAGCTAGAGAAGCCTGGGAAAGTCTGAAGAGAGAGTTTGTTGTAAGGGGGAGATATATGGTTGAGTCACCTCCTATTAGCATTTCAGTAAGAAAATCTACAGAAGCAACAGAAGATAGCCAAATTGTCGGTGAACACCACTGTGTTGATACAGTAATGGATGATGATAATGTGTTTGAAGTTGAATATGAACAGCATCTCATGATACATATGTTAGAATTGGATGAAGTGACGAATTGTAAAATCAATGTTGGAGTAACAGCTGAATTCGACAAAGAATCTGCAATAGCAGATGAAGAAAATATTACATATTTTCCTGATGAAAATTTTGAATTTTTGGCTTGTAAGAAAGAAATTTAAATTGAATTTGATGATGTTGTTGTACCACATATAGCAGCAACAACAATGTAATATCCCTAATGTGAAATTTTTCCCAATTTGGCTAATTTTTGAAGCTTGGACTAGTGAAACCCCAAACTATCCCAAATGAACCCAAATAGTTTCAAATTAGGTATGGAGTTGATTGAGGTGTCTTAGGACACACTAATGTAGATATTAGATGCTTGGACACTTGCTAAATACTTCAGCAAATTTCATTTACAACTGGACAATGAAAGGAAAAAATACTAGGAAAAACAATGTTAAAACCCCGAAGGGTATATGACTCTTTTGGCTGCCCAAATGTTGTACGACCATCCAAAATTTCAAAATAGACACTTGGATCACACCAAATACCTCGAAAAAAACCTAGGTGAAATGTTGATTCGGATTTACAGCTTGTTGAGGCACTCTTAAAACAGAAGGTTACAAAACACATGCATTGCTTGGATGAGTAATATAGTAGAGATTTTTACATGGAATTATAAGCAAATGCAAAAAAGGGTCTACATAACATTTATGTTTCATGTACAGTAAATAATAGTATTCTCAAACAACTACACAACTTAGAAGAAGTCTGGTGCAAAACTGATATATAAATGCTCAAAGTTTCATGAATGTATGCAAGGGTGCAATGGCTCAAAATGGTGGTTTTTTGCTTGAGTTTTCTTATATAGTCCAAGGTATTTCGAGTTGTGAGTCTCATGATCTATCCATTACAGTGCTATGCAGCCATTAACAATTTCATAAGGTCAAAACAACAACCTTTAATTAACTATATGCAACAAGGAGTGCGCTATCACACTTTACATGAACATTGAGAGAAACATAAGAGAATGATAGTAGAGAAGGAAGAGAGAATATGAACTTGAACTCATATGGGGGTTGAACCTACATCAAAACATCTCCATCAAGCTATGTTGATAGGTCTGAATGGCCTCTCCATCAACCAACTTGTATGGGAATCTTGCACCCTCGAAATTGGTACTAAGGCAGGGAGGATGAACATCCATAGTGTAAGGACAAGCTAAAGCTCTCCCAAATTGCAAAGATGCAAAACAAAAATGACCAAAATCTACTCCATTTCGACTTGGCCTCCTGTTAATAACTTTAGTTGATTCAATTACCTCCTTATAACTCGAATTATCTCCTAATTACTCATGAAATTCGAATTAGTGGGGGTTATGACCCTTCATTGGCCCCACACGACACTTGGCTCATCTTTTGTCTCCAACTCCTCCATGAATTCGAATTGGGGAATATTTTGGATTCTTTGGAGATGTGTAAATCCTCTCATGTGCCCTCTTCATCTAGTTTTAACTCTTACATTGTCATAGATGTCATAGAATCTGTCATGAGTATCATAGGTGTCACAAAATCTGTCATAAGTGTCATAATGCTTGTCATAGTTGTCATAGAATCTACCATTTCCTATTTTTATCCCTATGAATCTTCATCTTCCTTCATGAATGTTACCTATTCCCTTCCAACTCGAATGTGGGGATGGATCCATGTTTAAAGGAGGAATATTCTCTCATGTGGACCCCACATGTCTACTTATGCGCCCCCAAGTCCAACTAGGACCTAATGCCACTTCATTTTGGATCATTTAACATTTATTTCATAATTTATTGGCCTATTTTTCCACTATCAATTTATAATATTGAATTTTCATGAGAAACTATAGACCTTGGGGTTAAATTTCAATATTTTAATTCTTCCACATAACCCTTAGGAATTGGGTAGGGCAACTTAATTATTTATCTGAAAATCATTTAATTGGGGACATGACAACATTCCCCACCCAATATTGCTTGTCCTCAAGCAATTTCAAACATGTATGTTGAAGAACCTGCTTTCTTTCCAAAAATTTGCTTCAAAAAATTTGCTTCCAAAACTCTGAGTAGTGGCACTCATGTACTGCAATTGTGTGTTTCCAAAAGCAAGGACATGTGGGTTTTCTTTTTCATATTGAGATCCCCTATGAAATCACCACTAAATCCATCAAAACAAGTTAAATTGCACAATTACTCTTTACCTCTTTCATATTTTGGAAACCCTTTCTGATACCACTGTATAATTCTTTGAAGTTTCCATTGAGTTGCCCAACTTTGAGTATTTAAGATTCCATGAAAATTTTAGAGAGGCACCACCATGGTTGTTGCTGCACTACTCTGATTACAATCACTGTCTTAAGTGGTGACTCAATCTGCCATACTACTTGTTTCCCCCCAAAAATTAAACCAATGAGACTAAAAATTATCCCAGGGTCCCATTTCTTGTATTGCACTCCAACAATTAGGAGTGCTCTCTAACCCATACCATCAGGAAAGAAAATTCCTCGATCCCATTTCCTTGTATGCATTCTTCCAAACATCATAAGTACAAAATATAGATCATAAAAGTACATAACAACATAATACAAATGTAAATCAAGGAGGTTCCTCATCAAAGAATTATGAAAGTGCTTGTACCTCCAAGTAAGTAGACCACAATTTTTCAAGTGAATACAAGCATCAAGTGACCAATCAAATTTGCTACAATGACATATGTGAGGATCCCATGTCCTATAATGATGTTGCAAAAGGATGTGATATGCATCAAAATAATCAGCCATGTGTTCTTTCATCCAAGAAGTGAATGAAGAACCTCCACTAAAATCTGAGCCAAGTAGGGAGCAAAGAAAATAATGAGGCTTCAAGGGGCTCACAGAAGTACCATTTGTGCATCCATGCATATGTGCATCATCAAGAAATAACAAAGGATGTTGCTGCCAATAAGAATTTGCTCCAATCATATATCTCTTCACCCAAGTATTGGATGAAGTTCCTCCAACATCAATTGAACTAAGCAAGGAGCAACGAAAATCATGAGTCTTCAAGTGACTCAAGTGAACATCATAGGTGCATCCATGTAGATATGTATCATCATAAGGTAACAAAGGATGATGCTGCAAATTTAAATAAGAAATTTCTCTAATCATGTCATCATCTAAAGGAGATATAGGAGTTTCATTCTTCTCATGTGGCACCATCAAAAAGAAACTTTCACCCATACTTCATTAGGATGAACACTGCAAAATATGGAAATGTAGGATGTAGGAGAATGAACCAACTCATCCAAATGATCAGAAAATGCAAAAGTTTCATCATGTGAAGGATCCATAAGGGTAGGATCATGCACCTCCCTCAAAAGTGCAAAACTATCCTCATAGGTTGGTTCCAAGGTAGTGGAATCATACACTTCTTCAAAAAGTGTGTAACCATTTCCAAGAGGCAACTCAAGTTCCTCTTCCACTACAACAAGTGCTTGGCTCTCATCAAGCTCATCTTCATACACATGAAGCACATGTAAGTTTCCATGTTTCTCATGATCCATCATGTCATGAGAATCCTCCAAGCAATCTACCATTTGACAATATGAAACATAGGAGGAAGAACAAGTATCTTGCAACCTATCAAGAAGTTGCTCGTTTTGTGTTTTGAGCTTATGGATATCCTAATTATTATTCAAGTATGCTCCATGTAACCATCCATTAAGCTCAACCAAATTGTTTCTATAAAAAATAAAAGACATGAAATTACCTTCGATGTTGCACATTGCTCTTTGAATCTTCTCCATTTCTTTAAGGAAGGATGGATCCTTCAATGAAGAAACTCTCCAACAAGAAATTGACACCAATTGTTGAGTGTCATGGAGTATGCTAAGGGTCTATTGGATCTTCTTTTCATTCATCTTTAATGACCCTTCAAGAAAAATAGCCTCTTGTAGAGGGACCCCCTCTTCTTTGTCCTTTCTTCTTAGACCAACTTCATTAAGCTCATGTGGTGATGGGGAAGTTGATCATGGTTCTTCTTCAACTACTACAAGGACTTCATTTTCATGCTTAATGAAAATTTGGCTTGCAGAAACACTTTCAAAAGTGATCTCTATGTCACCAACATAGAGGTGTGAGCACCCATCAGTAGGTACTCCTTCACATTTCAAGCATCCATCAGTATATGCTCTTTGATTCGGGTCCAAAGTAGAGTGTGTCTCGGAATGATATTTTGTCTTTTCAATATTATCTTATTCATGCTCATGTTATGTTTCTTCATCTTTTTCAGAGTCACTTGGGAGTGAATTTCAACCCTCTTCATGTAATGCTTCTTCTGCTTTACCTATTTCAGAACTAGGTGGCTCAAGGGTCTCCTCCTTTTCACTCAAACATATATGATTTGATCTCCAAGGTATTTTGAAAGAAGGGAATAGGCCTTTCTTCACTAACTCCACATCTTAATTCTTGGACCTATATACAAACACCCAATCGAAAAAGTCTTCAAAAGGAATGGACTTTTGTATATCTCCCTTCAAAGCAAGATATGCTTGATATTGTTGAGGCGAGGTTTTACATGTTGCTCTCAATAATTCTAATTCATTCATAGGATTATCCTTTGGTGGTTCAGCACATTCATCTTAATAAGACATAGATTCATATGAATAACCTTCATTCCTTATGAAATTGTAAGAAGTGATGCATGATGGCACCTCTTCCTCATACCATTCACATTCTTCTTCATATTTATCATAAGCATTGTACTCATAGGAGACATCGTAATAGTAAGACATAGACGAAAATTATTATTCAATGGATGATATTAATGCATAGGTTCGAGGACCATGCTTTGATACCATTGTAATATCCCTAATGTGGAATTTTACCCAATTTGGCCAATTTTCGAACCTTGGACTAGTGAAACCCCAAACTGTCCCAAATGGTTTCGAATTAGGTATGGAGTGTATTGAGGTGTCTTATTACACAAAAAATAATATATTATATACTTGGACACTTTATATTATATACTTGGACACTTTCTAAAGACTTCAACAACTTTCATTTACGACTGGAGAATGAAAGGCAAAAATACTAGGAAAATCAATGTTAAAACCCCCAAGGGTAGATGACTCTTTTGGCTTCCCAAATATTGTGCAACCCTCCCAAATTTAAGAAAAGAAACTTGGATCAAATAAAGGACCTCAAAAAAAACCTATATGCAGTATTTGTTCATATTTACATCTTGTTAAAGCACTCTTAAAACAAAAGATTACAAAACACATTCATTGCTTGGAAATTGTGAGTAATATCGTAGAGATTTTTACATGGAATTATAAGCAAATGCAAAAAGGGGTTTGCATAAAATTTATGTTTCATGTACAGTAAATAATAGGATTCTCAAAAAGAAAAAAGAAAAAAATAAGAATAATTCTGGTGCAAAACTGATATATAAATGCTCAAAGTTTCATGAATGTATACAAGGGCACAATGGCTCAAAATGGTGGTTTTTTGCTTGATTTTTATTATATAGTCTAAGGGATTTCGAGTTGTGGCTCTCATGATATATCCATTACAGTGTTATGCAGCCATTAACAATTTCATAAGGTCGAAACAACAGCCTTTCATTAACTATATTAAACAAGGAGTGCGCTATCATACTTTACATGAACATTGAGAGAAAGATAGGAGAAGATAGTAGAGGAGGAAGAGAGAATATGAACTCAAACTCAGATGGGGGTTGAACCTGCATCAAAACATCTCCATGAAGATATATTGAGAGGTATGAATGGCCTCTTCATCAACCAACTTGGATGGGAATATTTCACCCTCGAAATTGGTACTAAGGCAGGGAGAATGAACATCCACAGTGCAAGGACAAGCTAAAGCTCTCCCAAATTGCAAAGATGCAAAATAAAAATGACCAAAAGATACTCCATTTCTACTTGGTCTCCTTTTAATAACTTTAGTTGACTCTATTAACTCCTTTGAACTCAAATTATCTCCTAATTACTCTTGAAATTCGAATTAGTGGGGGTTATGACCCTTTTTTGGCCCCACATGACACTTGGGTCATATTTTGTCTCCAACTCCTCCATGAATTCAAATTGGGGAATATTTTGGATTATTTGGAGATGTTTAACTCCTCTCATGCACCCTCTTGGTCTATTTTTATCTCTTACATTGTCATAAATGTCATAGAATCTATCATAAGTGTCATAGGTATCATAGAATCTGTCATAAGTGCCATAATGCTTGTCGTAGTTGCCATAGAATCTATCATTACCTATTTTTAGCCCTATAACTCTTCCTCTTCCTTCATGAATGTTACCTATTCCCTTCCAAATTGAATTTGGGGATGGATCCATGTTTAAAGGAGAAATATTCTCTCATGTGGACATCACATGTCCACTTATGCGCCCCCAAGTCCAACTAGGACCTAATGCCACTTAACTTTGGAGCATTTAACATTTATTTCATAATTTATTGTCATATTTTTCCACCATCAATTTAGAATATTGAATTTTCATGAGAAACTATAGACCTTGGGGTTAAATGTCAATATTTTAATTCTTCCACATAACCCTTAGGAATTGGGTAGGCCAACTTAATTATTTATCTGAAAATCATTTAATTGGGGACATGACAAACAACATAACTTGAGGTGACTGACACAAAATTTGCTAAAGCAACCAGATCTAAAGAAAGTAAAGGTTGTAAAGACTCTGTCAATAAAACAGAGTATGTGCAGAATGATAATGATGAATTCCACACTATGCACACATCTATGGATGATGAATGTAGAACTGCAATTTTAGCAGTTTGTTCTTTGGATAATCCAACAATGACTATTGTTGATGACAACTATGAATAAGTTGTGAATGTAGCAACCAGTATTTGTCAAACTACCCAGAAAACAATAAGAGTTAATGATGATCATGATGATGGAATGAAAAATTCCATAGCAAAGGTATTTGAAGAAACATCAGAAGAAGAGAAATATAAAGAGCATTGTGTCGAAGTGCTTGAACTTGTGTGTCAAACATGGGTTTGTGAAGTTTTGGATGATTTCATATTTGTTGAAGAATTTGATAAGATTGTTGCAAAATGCACAGAAGTGGCAACAATTGAATTTCAAGCAAAGGCATCGATGATGATGCTAAAAATAAAGAGTTGGATGATTTGGTGACTGCAGAAGAAGTGATAGAAACAATATTACATGATGACAACACTCAAGATTTTGTATGTTTTGTTGTAGATAGAGCAATTGAAGCAGTGAATGATGTTTGTGATAAAGATGTTGAAGATGCTAGTCTTGTTGTGAAGCAGAGATGTACAAAGTCGATTGCCTTGTTGCAGAAGCAAAGGCAGATTTGAATGAAGAGATAGAAAATGCAAGAGATAGAAAATGCTCTCATAGAAGAGAAAATTGAAAAGAAAAAATATGGTTCTTATTATAATGTCTTATATAATTCTAACAAGTTTTTGAGCGCGTAGTTGAGTAGCCATTTGAATTTAAAGAAGAAGAAGTTGAAGACAGATTTACAAATGATTAGTTTGAAGAAAGTTGCGTTGAAGATACACTGATTAAAGAATCAATTGAGAATATTTTATATTAGTCAATATGTTCAAAGATTGACACTGTGCAAATCAGTGTTGGTGAAGTAGAAGGCAGATTGTGGGATTTCAGTATACCCATATTACAGTGTTTTAAGGAAAATATTTGGATAAGATTCCTTAGCATCGAGGACATTCAGATTTTGGATAATGACCAGACGATTGAAGAAGAATTTGCAGTTGAAGCTGTTGACAGCAGATTCAAGCAACCATAGAAAATATTGAAGGAGAAGAAGAAAGAGAATATGAAGCCGCGGAAGAAAAAGAAGAATGCAGAATTTAAAGTGTGGCATCGCTGAAGAAGGAAGAATAAATTTAAATTATATTTCTATGTTTGTCTGATACATATTTTTTTTGCAGTTGATGCTACTGATTTTCTACCATAAATATTTTCATGGTTTTGATTATGACAAGAAGGTTGAGTTGAAGTCGGCCATCAAAGGGTCCTGATTGAATATCATAACCTATCAAAGGTAAGATTAATTATGGATTCTGCATTGAAGATGGAGAGAGAAAAAACCATGATGGTTTGCAACAATTAAGTTGGAGTTGATGAATGGCATCATGAAGATATGCCAAGTCTTATGAATGATAGTAAAATCAAGTCTAAACAACCTGCGGAGTCACACACAAAAAAATCAGCTGTAACAATCTACACAAGCAAAGTCAGTTGTGAATGAAGATGTTGAAAAAATGACCTTAGAAGCCATTGCTGATTTTGAAAGCACACCACCTGTAGGTGATGAATATGCCACCATAGAAGAAGAATATAGTCAAAGTAAGAATGCATAGGATGTTAAAATGTATGCGCAGAACCATAAAGAACCTACACTAATATACTGCGATAACAGTTCATCCATTGTGTTGTTTCACAAGAAAACCAAGCATGTTGACACAAGCGAATTTTATTATGCTCACAAAAACGTTCTAGCTTTGAAATGTATTGATAATTTTTGTTTAATCATCCCCATCTGTTCATAATTACAGGAGTGTTGGAAATATTAATTACGAGACGCTGTCTATCTTTTCTGCACTGGCTTAGTCAATCATTCATTCAGTTAGTTTTGTCAGAAAATCAGTCAGTCTATCTGTCAGTAATCTGGTGCACGTCTCCTTGTATTTAATCAACCATGTAATGTTTTGCCAGTCAATATGTTAGGTATATCTTAGTTAGGAATTAAATTACAGTCTTTAATGTTACTCGGTAGCTTTTGAGAGAAGCCAATATCAAGTTTCTATATCTAGATGTGCATTAGTGAAGAGGAGAATAGGGAAGATCAGAACAATGGAGGAGAGCGAGAGACATATTTTAGAGAGGTATATTACAAGGTTGGATCACAAGCTTTGTATGTGAAAAATTGTAAGTAGATCAAGCTCTGTATATAACGTAGAAGTCTCCTGATATAGAAGAAGTCCAAGAGAACAAGTTTTGTGGTTTAAGACGAAGTACGCTAAGAGGAGAAATAGCTTAGAGCCCAAGCTCTGTGTATGTGAAGAACCCACTCTATGCAGCTATATTTTTTATGCTCTAGTAATATATATTTAAGTGTTTCCGCGTATTATTTGACAAGCTAAGTTATGTGTGCACTTTCCTCATATTTAGCAGAATGAATAATATTCACATTTAATTTTATGAAAGATAAATAAAATCTAGTGATTTACCTTATGAAATTTTTAATATTGCGCGGAAATTTCTTTGGGATTTAAATTGTTGCGGTGAAAAGTGAAGTTTGAAGTTACCACACATAAATTTAGGACATTGTCCTAACATATGATGCACAAATTCTAAGCGTTGGGCTTGCAAACGTTTACAAAGTAAAAGTAATAACTTTTGGATGTGCGCGGTAAATATAAGCAAGTTTTACTGCCTAGCTAGATTCACGTATTTACTGCATTGTTAAAGTTTCAGGTTGCCGTATAATTCCACCAATGTATTTTACTAGGAAGTGAATTTTAAGTCTTACTGTGCAGATAATTTCAAAATTTTACTATGTAGATATTTTGTATCACAATATTTACTATGCAACTCACATCAAATGCAAGTTTCGCAATTCCCAAGTTCGTGCAGAAGCAAATGGAGACCGCGCAGTAATATCAAGCTATGTGTAGTTCCCTACATATGGTATAAGAGCTGCACAGTTCCCAAGAATTGGTATTAGAGCATATTAAGAAGAAGGATAGATTGTATAAGTAAGGCGAAGGAACAAAAGCTCGATTAAAAAAGAGAGTAAGTTGAGGTTGCTGGAGAAGTTGCTGAGCTCAAGATCATAGTATTTTTAAAGGCGGAAACAATATTTTTAGTGAAGCTAAAGAATCACAGAAAAAAAGAGAAGAACACCAATGTCAAGGAGAGTCTCTTCCATTGCTATGGAGAAAAGAGTGATCGCAAGTTTAATTTGAGGTCGAGTCATCAAGAAGAGGGAGTCAACTGAAGTTGTATGTTTCCTTAGGTATTAGCTTATTTTTATGAAATATCATTTTAAGAAAATATCCTTTGTGTAAACAAGAAATGGGTCATCAGAAAAGATTCAAGCAAAATAAAAGAATGAAGAATAGAGAAGAAGCCAAGAAATATGCAGAAATGTTTTATGAAGTATCAGCAGAAACTAAAGAATCAATAATTTATTTGAGAAGTGTTACTTTCGGATCTCCTCCTCTTTTTATTTGTAAATATTATGAATGCTGGTTTGTTAAGATGCATATATTTCTTCATTATAATGGTCTACAAAATTTCATATAAAATCGATGTGTCGATCCCGATGATGATTCATTAGCTCTCTCCTTCATCCAGTGAGCTCTGGATGTTAATATTTCTTATGCAGTTTCTAAAACAAACACGACTAGAGACTCCTAGGAAAGTCTGAAGAGAGAGTTTGATGCAAGGGGGAGATATATGGTTGAGTCACATCCTATTAACATTTCAGCAAGCAAATCTACAAAAGTAGAATAAGATAGACAAATTGTCGGTGAACCCCATTGCATTGATATAGTAGTGGATGATGACAACGTGTTTGAAGTTGAAGATGAGCAGCAGCTCATGATACATCTATCAGAAGTGGATGAAGTGACAGATTGTAAAATCCATGTTGTAGTAAGAACTTAATTCAACAAAGAATCTACAGTAGCAGATGAAGAAAATATTGTATTGTCCATATGAGAATTTTGAAGTTTTGGCTTGTAAGCCAGAAATTGAAATTGAATTTGATGAGTTTGTTGCACCACATATAGAAACAACAATAACAAAACTTGAGGTTACCAACACAGAATTTGGTAAAGTAGACAGATCTAAAGAAAGTAAAGGGTGTGAAGACTCTGTCAATAAAACAGAGTATGTGTAGAATGATAATGATGAATTCCACACTGTGCACACATGTGTGGACGATGAATGTAGAACTGCAAGTTTAGGAGTTTCTTCTTTGGATAATCCAACAATGTCTATTGTTGATGACAATTATGAAGAAGATGTTAATGAATCAACCAGTATTTGTGAAACTTCCTAGGAAGCAGTAAGATTTAATGATGATCATGATGATGGAATGAAAAATGCCACAGCAATAGTATTTGTAGCAACATCAGAAGAAGAGAAATATAAAGAACATTGTGTCGAAGTGCTTGAACCTGTGTGTCAAACATGGGTTTGCAAAGTTTTTTATGATTTCAATTTTTTTGAAGAATTTGATAAGATTGTTGCGAAATGCATAGAAGTTGTAGCAATTGAATTTCATGCAAAAGGGATCAATGATGATGCTAAAAACAACGAGTTGGATGATTTTTTGACTACATAAGCAGTGATAGAATCAAGATTGAATGATGAAAACACTCAAGATGTTGTATGTTTTGTTGCAGATAGAGCAGCTGAAGTAGTGAATGATGTTTTTGATAAAGAGTTAAAATTCTTAGAAAAATGGATTGAAAATCCAAGATGTGATGATGAAGATGCTAGTCTTGCTACAGAAGCAGATATGGATAAAGTTGATTGCCTTGTTGGAAAAGCAAAGGAAGATTTGAATGAAGAGATAGAAAATGCTCTCATAGAAGAGCAAAGTAAAAGAAACCAATATGGTTCTTGTTATAATGTTTTATATAATTCTAACAAGCTTCGTGAGTGTGTATTTGAGAAGCCAATTGAATTCAAAGAAGAAGCAGTTGAAGACATATCTACAAATGATAAGTTTGAAGAAAGTTGCATGGAATATACACTGATTAAAGAATCAATAGAGAATATTTTATATCAGTTAATATGTTCAAAGATTGACACTGCGCAAATCAGTGTTGGTGAAGTAGAAGGAAAATTGTGAGATTTTAGTATACCCACATTACAGTGTTTTAGAAAAATATTTGGATAAGAGTCCTTAGCATGGAGGAAATTCATATTTTGGATAATGACCAGAATATTGAAGAATAATTTGCAGCTGAAGTTTTTGATAGCAGATTCAAGCAACCAAAGAAAATATTGAAGGAGAAGAAGAAAGAGAAGATGAAGCCGAGGAAGACAAAGAAGAATGCAGAATTTAAAGTGTGGCAGCGTCGAAGAAGGAAGAATGAATTTAAATTATATTTCTATGTTTGTCTGATACATATTTTTTTGTAGTTGATGCTACTGATTTGCTACTAGAAATATTTGCATGGTTTTGATTATGACAAGAAGGTTTATTTGAAGTAAGAGCCTCCATCAAAGGCTCCTGATTGAATATCAGAACCTATCAAAGGTAAGATTAATTATGGATTTAGCATTGAAGAAGCAGAGAGAAAAAACAATGATGGTTTGTAGCACTTGAGTTGGAGCTCATGAATCGCATAAAAAATATATGCCAAGTCTTATGAATGACAATAAAATAAGGTCTAAACAACCTGTGGAGTCACACACAAAAAATTATGTTGTAACAATGTGCACAAGCAGAGTTAGTTGTTAATGAAGATGTTGAATAAATGACCTTAGAAACCATTGTTGATTTTGAAATCATGTCACCTATAGGTGATGAATATGCCACCATAGTAGAAGAATATAGTTGAAGTAAGGATGCGCAATATGTTAAAGGATGTGCGTAGAACGAGAAAGAACCTACACTAATATACTGCAACAACAGTTCAACCATTGCATTGTTTCACAACAAAACCAAGCATGCTGACACAAGTGAATTTTATTATCCTCACAACAAAGTTCCAGCTCTGAAATGTTTTTGATAATTTTTGTTTAATAATTCCCATCTGCTCATAATTAAGGTGGAGTGTTGGAAATATTAATTATGAGTTGATGTCTATCTTGTCTGTGCCAGCTTAGTCAATCATTCATTTAGTCATTTTTGTCAGACAGTCAGTGAGTCGATCTGTCAACAGTCTGGCGCACGTTTCTATATGTAGATGTGCATTAGTGAAGAGGAGAACAGGGAAGATCATAACAACATAGGAGAGTGAGAGTCATATTTTAGATCGATAGATTAGAAGGTTGGAGCACAAGTTCTGTATGCGAAAAATTGTAAGGAGATCAAGCTCTCTATATAACGTAGAAGTTTGTTGATATAGGAGAAGTCCAAGAGAACAAGTTATCTGGTTGAGAGGAAGTTCGCTAAGTGGAGAAATAGCTCAGAGCCCAAGATCTGTGAATGCGAAGAACTCACTCTACGCACCTGTAATTTTTATGCTCTTGTAATATATATTTAAGTGTTTCCACGTGTTATTTGACAAGCTAAGTTATGTGCACACTTTCCTCATATTTTGTAGTGTGAATAATATTCACATTTAATTTTATGAAAGATAAAGAACATCTAGTGTTTTACCTTATGATTTTTTTTTAATATTTGGGGAAAGTTTCTTTGGGATTTATTGGACATAAGAAAATGGAGACATTGCAGTAATCTCAAGCTATGCGCAGTTCCCAAGATTTTGGCTAAAAACTTTGTTGAGTAATTGAAATTATTTATTTCACATTTTGAAAAATTATACTTTTTAATAACACTAAAATAAAATTATTCATTAAATAATTATTATTTATATTTATTATATAAAATTATTCATTAAATAATTATTATTTATAAATATAAATGAAATAATAAACATTTTATTATTTATATTTATTAATTTTTAAAATAGACCTTAGAATAATTCAAAATTAACCTTGCTTTCATCAAAACGACTAACATATTCACCCTTTTCGCCATCCAGCAGTGCCATCAAATTCATAGTCGACCATGAGCCATGAGCCACATTTTCATTCTAACTTAGTGAACTAAAAGGAAAGGGGATGTAGAAAGGTAACTTACCAGTCATGTTCAAATCAATTTCAGAATTAACTCTATCAACCTGATCTAAAGATTTTATATTCATCACTGCCATAGAGACAGATGCGACCCCTCCTCCCATTTGCAAGCCTTGAACCCATCTCCCATGGGAAGCTTAAATGTTTTATCAATTCATGCTCTCATAACCCTACTCCCCTGATGGTGGTCGAATATTAAACTGTAAGGATCCCCGCTTGTCGACTACTTTCAAACCCACATATTCTAGTTGAAGGGAAGATGGCATGGCCAAATGTATGGAAACATAGACATCTATGGTAACATAGGCACATGACGGAGATATTCACATAATCTAAGAAATCCTTGATTGCAAGTTTCTTTATTTTCATAGAGATAAATTCTACTAGGTATTAGACTTATATACATGATAACATACATTTATTATCTCTTAATTTAATTTTCAAATGAAATTATAAGAAAGAATTCATTAAAAAATACAATGTTTATATTATTTTTCAATTAAAATTGAAGTTTTATTGAGCATAATATTTTATCTTTTAATTTCTACAATTTAATTATTGAAATTTGTTATTATTTTACTAAACTTTTTTTAAGGATACATAATAAGAAATTTTGTTTCTAATTCCACTTATTAAAAGGAGAGATGAATTTAGTTTTCAAAAAATCCATTTTGTATATGGTTTGTGAAATCTCAACCATTTTATATGCAATTCTAATTTTTTTTAAATTTTAATCAAAGAAAAATAATAAGAAAATTTAAATAAGAAAAATTTAAATTGTAATATGTTTAAACTATTAATATTTAAATAATATGTTATATTTTTAATAATAAGTAGACCCCATGTCCACCTATTGTCCTCACGAATCCCTTTCATCCATCATAGCAGCAAATGGTAGTTGCACCCCCTCCACCCCCGCAAGGCAACACCAATGAACAACATCAAACTAGGTGTTCTTCTTCAAGTGTGTCAGTGTTCTTATGTGAGCAATATATCAATTTACAAACATGATCTAAGAACAATGATGCTTCAGGAAAACATCATGCCACTAATGAGACTATCTCTTCACAACTTGATGATTCTAGGGTGGTCTAATAACGCTTTGACCCACATGGCTGACCCCCAATAGGGTGGTTTAATAACCCTTTGACCCACATGACTTATATAGGGCCGACCCCAACAAGGTGGTCTAATAACCCATCAAGTATAAGTTATGACACTTACAATATAAATGACGACACTTCCGTATAGAGGAATAATAACATCTCTATAGGAATACAATATACATATATGTGAAATACATTCCGAAGTTACATATACATCAACACTCCCTCTTAACTAGGAAGGTATTTCTTGACACAGGTCTTCTAGCACAAGTCTTCTTCTCTGGATCATCATCACTGGATAATCGTCATCGAGTCATTATCATCATCACTGCTGCTGCTATCTCAATCAATATTTGAATATACTCGTCATAGGAAGTTCTACAGAGCCAGTCCTTTTTCATACTGGATGTAGGCCAACCACCTGCAGGTCTTTGTCATCACTGGCCACACTGTGGACTCCTCGGGACTTATTACGTGCGTCACAAAACCTCGAAAGACCATCCCAGACTGTTATGAGCACACGGCTCTACCTATAGGATCTTCCAGGGCCATATTGTATGTGACCTCACCACAAAACCTCGCAAGAGCATCCCAGGCTATTACGAGCACACAACTCTACCAATAGGATCTCCCAGGGACAGATTATATGTGGTCACCACAAAACCTCGCAAGAGCATCCCAGGCTGTTACGAGCACACAACTCTACCTATAGGATCTCCTAGGGACAGATTATATGTGGTCATGGAAAAACCTCGCAAGAGCATCCCAAGACTTATTACAGGAACACAGCCCAACCTATCGGATCTCCCAGGGACATATTATATGCCCTAGGACAAAAACTCGAAAGAGCATCTGCCAGATATCCCAGGGCCAAATTATATGCCATAGGAAAAACCTCGAAAGACTATCTGCATATCTCCCAGGGCCAAATTATATGTCCTCCCAGATCAAAACCTCGAAAGAGCATTTGCCAGATATCACAGGGCCAAATTATATGCCATAGGAAAAACCTTGAAAGACTATCTGCAAATCTCCCAAGGCCAAATTATATGTTCACTTGCACAACCTGATCCACGGCCATAGAGTATCAACCTGATACTCACCATACATCATCCTGATGTATACATGATCATCCTGATCATCATCACTGCAACATCCTATTGCAAGTCATCTGGAGCAACATCCTAAAGCTTGTCATCCACAATAATCCTGATCATATCATGCATCTACCTGATGCATACCAAGTATCTACCTGATACATATCATCATACATGATCCACCCGATCATACAATGTATCCACCTGATACAAATACAAATACATGATCCACCTGATCATACATGATACATATAAACATGCATGATCTACCTGATCATACAATGTATACACCTGATACATATACAGATACATGGTCCAAGCATCCAACATGATGCATATACAAAATACATACAAATGATACAACCAATCATATCCAGCATCCAACATGATGTGTACATACATAAATGATCCAACTGATCATATCCAGCATCCAACATGATGCATACATACATATACATATAAATGATCCAACTGATCATATCCAGCATCATCTTGATGCATATATAGAGCAGTAACTGGAGCATCGTCCTGATGCTCATCATCCAGCGCTTACATCCACAGCCATATGAAGGATACTCCTTCCAACATGCTTGGAATGGCCTCTGCAAATGTATCCATCACTTCTTCCTTGAAGTGTCATCAATCCGAAGAACACCAAGCCTCTCTCTGAAGTACTCAAACTTCACTCTGGCTAGTGGTTTCATCAGCACATCTGTAATCTGCTTGTCCGTCACAATGTACAGGAGCTTCACAGCTCCTCTCTGCACCATACCCCTGATATAGTGATATTTGATCTCTATGTGTTTCGACCTGTCATGAAACACTGGGTTCTCGGATAGCTTCACACAACTCTGGTTATCACAAAAGATACCAGTAGCATCCAATGGGTGATCAAATAAATCAGACAGTAGCTTCCGTAGCCATACTGCCTCACAACTAGCTGAACAGGTTGCAACATACTCTCCCTCAGCTGTACTTAGTGCTACATAGGACTGCTTCCTGCTAAACCAAGAGATCACACCTGATCCCATACTAAAGCAGCATCCAGATGTGCTCTTCCTATCTGCAGCACTGCTAGACCAATATGAATCAACATAACCCTGCAGGTTAAACTTTTGATTCGCTTCATACTTGAGCCCATAATCCACTGTAGCCTTTAGGTACCTCAGAACATGCTTTACAGCAACTAGGTGAACACTCCTCAGATCCGTCAGGAATTGGCTCAATGTGTTCACCGCAAAGCAAATATCTGGTCTCGTGTTCGTCAAGTACATCAAGAACCCAATCATTTGACGATACATAGAGACATCAACCGGCTCAGATGAAGCATCACAAAGAAGCTTCATATTCGATGCCATAGGTGTGGCCATGTCCTTGCAATCCATCATACCGAACCTCTTAAGGATCTCTACTACATACTTCCCTTGTCCAAGGAAGATTCCATCTGCACTCTGCCACACCTCCATGCCAAAAACAAATAGTGCATCATCCCCAAGTTCTTCATCTCGAACTTGGCAGCAAGCTTCCACTACATGTCGGCAATCAATCTATCCTCTCATGTTACAAACAGGTCATCCATATACAAAAGAAGTATCACTGGATTTCCTTCCTCAACCTTGTAGTAAAGGTTAGAATCCGCTTCACTCTTGGTAAATCCCAAATTGGATAGAAAGCTCTCTATCCTACCAAGTTTTGCACACATATATGACTACACCATTCAAGAAGGTTGTCTTGAAATCCATCTGGTGTATCTTCTATTTCATCACTTTTATATTTCTCTATGCTGCCATCTGCATCATGCTTGATCTGATAGTTCCATTTGGAAGTCACAACAGACTTCCCTTCAGCTCTTGGGACCGCATCCCAAACATCGTTCTTCATGATCGACAGATCATGGCATTCTTCCCGTATCCTAGGAACTTCAATATCTTCAATAGATAATTTTGTTGCTGGAACAAATGTTGTAGTCCTTCTTTTGTAGGTGAAGGTATATGGTCTTTTCTACAAAACAAGTTAAATTGCATGATTAGAAACATCTCATAATTTTCAGACAAATTCTTACACATAAAGAAATATGTCATACAGTCATGCAATTATCTTAGCCAATGCTTCGATACAACATTTATCCATGTTCCACAACTTTCTAGATGCCTTCCAGTCTCTACCATAACATTGTTAAGAGTTTGCACTACTCCCAACATGTCAACAAAGGGGTTTCATTCTAGATAATTAGCACTGGAATGTTGTACAGTGCCATAGGCCACTTACCCATCACATGCATATTAGTAGTATACTATTCATTAATGCAATCATTCTAATATGCACAATACATATTCTAAGTCTAGGAACATGAGCATATACATCATTAAACAATTTTATTTAAACAAACAAATATGCAAGAAATGATAATTAAAAATACTTATCTTTGTTTGGTTGCTGGGTGGACTCCCTCTAAGTCTTTGCTTCCTTGTAGGAGCTGCTGAAGTAGCTTCTTCTACACCTTTCTATTGTGGAATGTAGAAATATGGTCAACTCCCTCTGAATACCTGCATCCTTGCAGAAACTACTGAAGTATGCTCCTTTGCTTTCTTGTAGGAACAATTGGAGTGTGCTCCCTCTTGATCTTTGCTTCCTGGATTACCTGTCCTTGAACTTACATCCATCCTTAATCACTATGCATGCTTATTAGTATCATCATTGTGTTATCCTTGAGGTCTCATACATAATCACACATTTATTAGTATAATATTAATACTATCAAAACCTATGACTTCATGAATAATCATTATCAACAACACAACAGTATAAGATCCAAACACAAGGTAGGATTCTAGCTTGGTATAGGAAAAACATACCTGGATTAGCATGCTAGCTAGTTATGTCTAACATACCCGCAAAATGTCTTTTGGTTCTCTTCAGTGACTTGTGCTAGTAACCTGCATGTCTCATAGGTTAACCATTGTCGGACCAAGTTATACATACCTCGAAAGTAGATCTTCTTGTGATCCATGACAATGGATGAATCTTTGTCTTCATGTCACCATGATCATATGTTCTTGAAGTAGAACATGATTTGTCTTTCTTGGTGTACCTTTTATGTTAGTGAACAACATAAACCTCATACAACATCACAATACATTAGTACATTCATAAGTGTCAAAACCCTAATCAATGAATATCTTCTATTAAGGTGATACGACAAGTCTAGTAATTAATCAAGATTGTACTGTAATGATATGAAGACAAACATATGATAAAATTAACCATGAAACATATATGTAAGCCATACCTATCAAGATTTCTTGTAATCTTCTTATGGAAGGCCTTAGCCTCATCTCCCTCTGAGACATGAACTTCTTCACTTATGTAGGCGACCAATCCATCTTCTTCTAGGATTAACCCAATCCACTTTATTTGCAAGAACTGGACCTGGAGCTGGATTAGGGTTTGTCAATGAAACCCCAAAAATTCAAACTTTGAATTTCAAACTTCTGAAAGGATAGAAATATGCGCCTTGATGAGCTAATCAAGTTGGTATATTCAGAATTTGAAAATTGCAAAGTTTCACCCCTCGAAATTGCCTTTTAGAATTCTGGATTCACTAGGGAGGACCCTAAATTAGGGTTTGTTTTTCCCGGAGCTTCACCCAACCAAAATATTTGATTCAAAGCTCTAAGCTTCGATTTTTCTGAGAAGCTTATAGCCGTGGTCACAAATTTCCAAAATTCCAAGTTTTGCAGAAGCCCTAATTTTACATCTTTCTGATCAAAGTCCCGAACTGGGGTTTGATCAAGCCCAGCCTTCTGCCCAACCAAAAAATCTGATCTTGGTCTCTAAATTTTGATTTTTATGAGTAGCATCCAGCCATGGTCTCTGATTAGAAAAATTCCAACTTTCTCCAAGCCCTAAATTCCGGAAGCAATGAATGAAGGTGCTCAAAAATAATTATGTTTTGACAGAAATATGTACTTGATTATTTCTGGTGTAACTCCACACTTATCAATCTACAGGGTCTAAACAATTTTCCTGAGACATCCTAACCTGTTATCTTCCCATCCCGATAGGTCTGACCTCAATTGGATTCTGTGAGAGAGATTTATGCCAAGTGTCGCAACGTGACATGTTTATAGGATAATACAGGAGAGCGAACTTGTACGACGTGCCACGTGTCATTGGTTCAACTCCGGCCTCTGAAAAACATTTTTGAGATATTACAGTCTGTGTACTACCTTTAATGTTTTACGAAATTTCATTTGGAGCTTCATAGCCCAAGTTATGACCTTTTTTCCAAGGTCACCTGTTTTTGACTCAGATTTGGAAGAGGCAGAAACCCTATATTGTACTGATCATACATCAAAAAGTACAACGAATTAGAGGTTTTCCTTTCAACACAAGGTACATGGGGATTTGATCTTTGGACTATAAAATTTTCATACCCGAAAAACTTCACGAAAATGGATTTATAGCGAAAGTGCTACGATGACTGGTTTTTGCTATATCAAGCCCTAACATCGTAAGTGCAACAAGTGTCATGCATGCCATATCATGCCTTCTTTCAGGATAGCTCTGATACCATGTTAGATTTTCAGAATTTAATTCAATCTGATCTAAGATCTTAACTGAGAGAACAACATGTACAACAAATGTACAGCATATCAATCATGGACACAATAATTCAAGCACACAAGAGACACAGAGTTTACTTGGGGAAAACCATAAAGGTGAAAAACCCCAATAACTTCCTCAGAGATAGATAGAGCAATTATACAACCAGAATATAAGAGATATTCTTCTCCTAGCAATAGAGCCTCCTCCTCCACAAGTGCGCCACTCTCCCAAGTGTGAGTGAGAGAATAGAATGTGTAAAATGAGAGAGACACACTCTCTATTTATACACTAACTTGACTTGACCTTTACTCAACTAGGTCGGCCTCAACTTAACAACTTAACATAATGCTGACTGGGCTGACCCCCACTAGGGTGGTCTAATAATCCTTTGACCCACATGGACGACCCCCAATAGGGTGGTCTAATAACCCTTTGACCCACATGACTTATATAGGGCCAACTCCAACAAGGTGGTCTACTTACCCATCAAGTATAAGTTATGACACTAACAATATAAATGACGACACTTCCATATAGAGGAATAATAACATCTCTATAGGAATAAATATACATATATGTGAAATACATTCCAAAGTTACATATACATCAACACAACTCTACCATGAAAAGTGTGGGGGATGTCCAATTTAAGGAATCCTCCCTTATGGGTTCTTTTCCTTTACCCCCTCTTTTGTGTTACGTTGCATGATCCTTGATTCCTCTAGGCCCATTGATACATTTGGGATCATTGTCAATGCAACATAGAAATTCTTTTATTCCTCCTTCCTCATCCACTCATGATGAGATTCCATGTTTGAACCTATTCCATATCATGGAAACCATGTTCCCATTAGGACATATGATGTTCTTTCGATAGGGAGCTTGGGAAACATCTCCAAGACAAAAAGATCTATAGGCATAAGCGAAAGAAATCAACACAAGGGAGAGAAACATTAGCCTCTTCTAATCCTAGTAGAGGCAAGCCATTCACCTCTACTAATCCTAGTGGGGGTAATCAACTGCCCTCTACTAATTCTAGTGGGGGGAAACCATTAGCCTCTGCTATTCCTAGTGGGGGAAAGCCACTAGCCTCTATGAGTCATAATGGGGAAATTTCACCAACCTCTAGACACGACATTGGTAAGAAAAAAATTGCCACTTCTAATCATGTCAAAAGTGATGTTATTTGTGGGAATCCTAGGCAAGAGGGGTATGGGTTTTCTCACAAATACTATTACTCATAGGCCATATCTCCATGTGGTGTTTTGTACCTTATGTATTATATATTAGTGGTGTGTGCATTTTCATTTTGTGTATGTGTGGCATGTGTCGATCTGTCCAAAATCACACACACATATATATATATATATATATATATATATATATATATATATATATATATATATATATATATATAATTCAAAAACATTATAAAATATTTATAAACCCAAAAAACATTAAAAACCTTTAAAAATCTAAAAACATCTCATTAGTGCATTTGTTTTTATTTTTATCTTTTTGGGTTATTTGAACTATGTTTTGGACCTTGTTTTATCTATTTTGATAGTTGATATATGGGTTACTAGCAACATACATTTTCCTTGAGCTATGATCCTGAAACTGGCATATAGGGATAGGTTATTTCCCACACACATCCATTGCATTTTTAACCACCATTTTTTACATCATCATGCCTTAAGTTCCCACCCGTTGGGTTGCAATATTATCCCCCCTTTTCATTTCATGTCGTAACTTGTGTGGTAGCACCTACCTCATATGGGTTCCCTATTGTAGCACCTTGATTTCCATTTTCCTCCTATGTTGTTATTGTTCGTATGTGTGGGGTCTCTCTTTAGCCCCTTTGATGTCTTGAAGATTGAGCCTCATGTTCTCTTTATTCATTTATTGTTGGCATGATCATGAGAAGGTTCTTATGAGCTTACTTTTATCCTCTCTTCTTGATGGGAAATATTCGTCATCGTGAGACATTCCATGTTATTGAATGGAATATCGTGTACTTTTTTGTGCTCAAACCATGAGAAAGGAACTCATGTGTTTACTCTTATCCCTTTGTCGTGCTCATTAAACTATGAAAAGGACACATATTGAGTATCCTTTTATCCCTTTTCAGGCTCATTAAAATAGATCGAAAAAGGCAAACCATTGAGTGATTTTCTCTATTTACTTTGAGATCCTTAAAAAATAAAGATGGACCCAAGTCAACATGTCCAAACTTGTAGAATTACATGGATAAGATACATGAACAGGCATTCTTCCACCCTCCTTGGATCTCGTTAAAAATGGGAGGCCTCGAGTTAACTTTTTTGAGCTCATTAAAATTCGACGTAAAAGGTATATATAGAGTTTCATTTAATTTTTTAGGAATCCTTAAAATTGAAAACACCAACGAGCATTAATTGACCCAGGATCGATAAAAATACATAGGCTCGACAAAATCCATGGGCTGGTATCATATCAAGCATAATTCTATTCCTTCTTTATGCTTGTTAAAAAATGAAGAAGATCCTTTTAAAAGGATAAAAGGGGGGGGGACCATTTTCTATGTTTATTCTATAAAGTGGCAACAGCAGTCTATTATGTCGTTCTTGAACATGGCATCTTTTTTAGTCTGTATCTCATAGTCTGATTTTAGCTTCACTAGGAGCCTCATGAGTCATTATAATCCTCCAACTAGTTACTCTTCCAGTCATTATGGAGTGATGCTCAATGCCTCCTACGTTGTGACTCTATCCCAGGGGTCTTTTGTCAATGTTACCAAGACATGTCATATGTTGTGCTATATGTTCAAAGGATAGTTAAAAATAATTCAACCATTTGCAATCCAGTTGATCTTGTTTCCCATACATTTCGGCCATCACTGGGTCAGTTGTACTTGGTGACTTAATATATTCATATCATTTGTCAGAGTATTTTTCATGTCTTATGATGTTAAGGCCCTCCTTCGGCAGATTCCATCCTGTCGACTCAATCTCATTATCTAGTAAGTGAGTCTAGGAACCATTATTACATTGGAACTTGCACTCCTTAGTGGAAGGTTTCCTTGAGTTCAACAATGGGTTACCATTAGTGACTCATGTTTGAGCAATTCTATGATTTTTATACTTCAACTCATCTATTCACACTCATTAGATTATACTAGGTACTTTTAGGGACCATTATCATTGCAATACCCCCATTTTGACCCTTGGAATTATTGGCTTGATGTGTAAATATTGTAAATATGTAGTGTCGGATTCCTAGCATGGAGATCAAGGCCAAGGCCCCACTAGTGAATGCTCGGATTATAAAGGAAATTATTTTATATCTTATGGACATCTGTCAGTTAGCCATGGAAAGTGTAACAACATGTAAATATTTAGAATACAAATAAAATATTTATGAGATAGCTATGGAAGCAACAAAAATGAGGGGGTTGTGTGTATACACCAAGGAAAGGTGAGGAGTGTGGGGAATGAAATCATGTGTTTCCAAGTGTCAACCTCAGAACCCATGAGCCATAAATGTTAAGCAACTACTTAAGTGGACTTCCATGTTGATATTTATTTCTGTTGTAAGAAGGAAGCTAAGAAATCAACTCATGAATTTAATGGAGCATGGGCATAACCCACAAATTCGTATGGTTGAGTATGGGCCCATTTTTTAGTACCTATAATTCAATCTTCCTCAAGGAAATTCATTTCGTTTCACCCTTGTTCCATTGTTTTGCAACAAAATCCAAATTTCTCAACAAATTATGTGTTCCAACCAAGAGAAATAGCAAAAATCGCAACTTGAGGAAGAGCCCTGTTTTATACTATCAAAAACACCCAGAAATTTTGGTGGGGTATGAAATCGAGTGGTGGATCCATAGACCCAAACCCTGGGGTGAAGTTGAGAGTGTCAAAAACCCAAAAATACATGGGAGAACCCAAATTTGGAAGCTTGTAAGTTGAATTTCGTGGTTGTAAATTAGTGTGGCCAAAAAGTAGAGAATCCTAGGAGGGATTAGAGGTTGTAATTGCTTGATAAACCTAGTGAAGGAAAGAAATCTCTTAAAATCTATCGGCTTGGACCTTTCTATGCCCACCCTGAATAGTATTGGAGGGAAGGGGTGCCTAAGGGACTGTGTAGCAGAGAAGGGGACGTTCCTTGTGTTGAGGCGATAGGTATTGTGGGTGACAAGAATGGATTATACCAATTGAGATGCCTATAGCTATGTGGATGAGCTCACTGGATTAGCATTTACCTTCTTTTCCTCTACGTATGCTTGATAAAACCAGTTGTGCATTGGATTAGCATGAGAATATGTTTCTATCGCTATGAGTGGTCCTTTGTAGTTCCTCCTTAATGCATACATAGCCCAACTCGGGGGTGGCCTCTTAGCAGAGAGATAAAGTGCTTGACAAAGTTCCCATGGCTGGGTGGAATGTTTCTCTTACATAGCTAGTTGCTCGGATAATTTCTATCAAAAGATAAGTATTTATTGTTATGTTGAATGTGAATGAATTATTGTCATTATTATTATGCTTGTGATAAGTATGTTGTTATGCGCATGCTATGTGTGTGGGGGGGGTTGATTTATTTCCGCAGTGTATTTTAATATGCATTTTCACATGCATTTAAATGTTTATGAATTTTGTAATACGGTCTTGGGGGGGGGGGGGGATTTAGAAACCCCTTGTATTTCGCTCATGACCCCTCCGTTGCTCGAATCGATGGGTGGGGATTTGTTAATCATCATCGATGGTTTCCCTCGTTTCTGTGAATGCTCTACATTAATGATCGGTAATCAGATGGTTTCACTTGTGCTTGACATCAACACATATATTTTCATATCGTGTGAATCATATCAATGGGGGTTCAAACGAATACCTTGGTAAACTCATTGATCATTTTTGTCACCCCTCCCAAGTTGTGATGGATTATACAACTTAATTACTTGGAGGACTACCAGAGCACTATCAATGTGCTACTTATCTTTGTGGTAGAACTTTCTTCCTACAGATAAGAATAGGTTCTCTTAGATCAAACCGGGATTAAACACACCTAATCTAAGATAGTATACAACAAATGCACCCTTGAAATCCTAAATCAAACTCATATATCAAGATTAAATGTACTTGAGAATGGAGAATGAATGCCACTCACCTAAAATTGGACGTTCGTCCCGCTGATATACTTAGTCTTGAAGCTCCTAAGTCGCACCTATAAAGATCAAACAAAGACAAACAAACAATCTTCCAAATACCTTGAAATACAAGTTAGATCTAAATTCTATTGAATACACTTCATGGCAATTACTGAAACATAACACACACACAAAGTGGGAAACAAGACAAGTTATTATTAATTAGAAACTTGAAGACACTTACAAAGAGTTCCTTGATGTCCAAGCAATCTCCAGCTCCAAAGCTTCCTCCCTCTAGCTATCTCTGCAAACCTTCTAGGTCCATAGGTTTGATACCCCAAATTGTCATCCCTTTGGATCATGGATGACCTCTCCTTTATGGCACTTGGGAAGCTAACCATAGGGAGAGGAAGGTGGATCTAATGAGATTTTAGTGGATCAATCAGACTAAACAAGGAGAGCAGGTTGAGATCGAATCAGGTGAGCCAATCCCAAAGAAATCTCTCAAAGGTTTAAGATCCAAGACCCATGCACAAAGGATATTATGGGAATTTTCACACCATGGAAGCTGAGGATAGCACAAAAATGTTGTCATTTTCATGCTCCAGCAGTTATGCAGCACACTTAAATATGATATTTTTGTGTATTGGTCTATGGATGGGCCGTGAAAGTTAGGGAAAAACGTGGTCAATGGAGTTGACACTTGGTGCATTAGGTTGTCTCTCGACTGAAAAAGGTTGGATTTGTCTCCTAGGTGTCCAGATGAGACCAAGGAGGGGACCAATGAGGTAAGAGACATATCGGGAGGAAGTGTCACTAGGTCATATGTCATGAAGAAGCAACATTAAGACTTGAAGTGTAACTTTGAGGTATAAAAAATGCCCCCTAAAGTGTGAGGTCGGAAGAGACTGATGGCCGAAAGACTTTACCAATAAATCATGTGGAGATAGCATCAAGGGAGTCGTCGCGGAGCTGCAAGAACACAGAATGTCAAACACCACCGAGGCTTGCATGCCCATGCTCGAAACAACTGACTTGAAGTATGGCTGTCGAACAATACATTGTAGATCGATGAGAGAACTGAGATGATATAAACTGTGGACGAATCATGGCTACTATGAACAATCATAGATCCATGAGATGACAATAACACAACCACAGCCAATACAAAGTGGATCTGTGCGACAATACATCATTGAGGTCACCAACATGAAATCTATGTGGACACCTACTCAATAATCCCCATCGTAGCCCGGATGTAAGGGTAATGTCAAGAATATCCGGGGTCTTCTACCCGATCCCAAAGTGACATGATCTGAATCATGTGATTACAGGGTGTTGAAGTCGAACATGATAGAAACCACTTGATTACCAGTCAATGGTGTGAACCGTTAACAAGTGCGAGGGAGACCATCAATGATGACGATGATTCCCAAGGTATCTCAAGTACAGTCCACTAAATGTGAATAGATATGTTAATGTCAAAAATTGGTGGAATTATTTGATCAGAGGTCAATGATAAGAACCTACTATCGAATATGAAGAATCTTCCATTGAGGCATGTAGGTACCAAGGTACTAAAGTTGGTTCCTAAGCATAATTCTCGGATGATGAACTGAAGTTGATAGGAATAGAATCGTCGAAGGAGGGACATAAGGAATCCCACATCAATGACACGAAACCGATATAGGAAAGAGGTGTGGAACATTGGACTAAAAGATCATGTACTAAAATAGGGCTGGCGGATTGTCAAACTGGCAAAAGAGTGGATTCAAGGTAACAATAATCCTTTGAACATATAACGACACGTGACAGGACTTGGCAGCTGGGATTAATTAGCAGAAATAACCATGGAGCTAGTAGTCTCATCGTGAAGAAGACAACGCAGGACTATAGTTACAACTCATCGGAGCGACTGACTTACCCAAAGGAGACAGGATATAGATGCATACCATGTTCAAAGGTGACAACTCACAAGCTGCTGAAAAGTAAACTTGACTCATTTCCCAAATTCCACCCCATCATAACTGATGAGTACCTCTTTGTGGTTTAACGAGCTTGAAGAGGATAACAGATGCTTGGTATAGCTAATCGTATGGACGAGTCCAATCTCACATGTTTTGTGAACCTAAGAAAGGAGGGGTTCATCCCAATGCGGGCCCTTCAATGTTGAGTTTTAATGAGTCCAAAGAAGGAAAACTCGGTAGTTTTTCATATTTAGAGACTCTAAAATAACTTAAAGAAGACTCTAGGATTGACTTTTTTGTAATAAGTTAGTCCCCAGACCCGAAAAAGTACAAATAATATCTGGAAGAACTCTCACAGTCAAAGGTTGATTGAGGTATACCTTTCTCGTAAATAGTCTAGATGGTCCATAAAAGGGGTAACCTACCACCGAATAGACGTCCTTTCAAATACTTTTACAAGTGTGAAAGATACAAGACACTTGGTGATATTTTCATAATGAGGGAGTCTAAAAAGAGATTTAAAGAGAACTCTTGAGGTCCGTTTTCGTGATTTAATCATCTTAGTCCGAAAAAGGAATAAAATAATACTAGGACGATATGTTCCTCAACGTTTAATGAGCATGAGTAAATCTGACTAACCTTGACACCGGTTTTCTTAGGTTTGACAAGCACAACACAAGTGTGAAAAAGCGCTTGGAATCTTTTTCAGGTTTAGATCCAGAGCACAAAAAAGATAAAGTGAGCTCAATCAAAGGTCAAAATCGAATACCAATGTGAATGGTGTGCGTAAACTTGTCACACATGATCAAAAACCCTAGAATCAAAACATTAGTTCATCAAAATGAATATTTGACCCAAAAAAGTACTTTCTAAATAAAGTAATGAGTAAAAACATCTCTTTAAATGTATAAAAGAAGGTAAAATGGAAGTTATCCATTGTCATTTGTTTGTTTTTTACCCAAAGAAGAGTTTTTGGAGGGAAAATCTTCAATCGAAGATATCAGGAGATCTGGGGCATTATTTTTACCATCATTCATTTTAGGTAGATCTTCACAACCTCATCTTTCATTTCATCCTTCTATTTTATTGTTTCATACCATTTTTGTTGATTTAGGAGAATCTCTAGGGAAAACTTTTCTCCCTCAGAGATTTACATGCCCTCTCTATGTCGAGAGTCGCAAAAATCTAGGAATTTTCACGTTATGGCATCGAAGGGGGGCACAAAAATTTCCAGTTTTCGCGTTCCCAATGAACACCCAGGCGCGAAAATCCATAGAATGGGAAAAATGCAAACTTGTTTCTCTTGTTTGACACAAAATCAGGTTTTCATCTTCTCATGGATATTTTGATTGGTGATTTGCAAGTGATTGCAACTTATTTGAGTGAATATGGTTGATTGGAAGGAGAGAGAACATGAGGATGATGATAGAGTAGCTCTATAAGACCATATTACACTAACTGCACTAAGGGAATGTGGCTTGCTGAAATTATTCAAAAAAAAGGGTATCCACAAACAAGGGAAGCTACTAAATTACATCATTCAGATGTGGGATAGTGATATCCAAGCTTTTCGAATTGGGGAGCACACCCTCGAGATAGAGCTCGAGGACATTTACTTCCTGACTGGTCTCTCCAAGAGAGGAGCATGGGTCAATCTGTCTGAGAATAGGACCATGGAGAAGACTACGGACACATATGTTTTCTATTATTGCATATAGGGTTCCCGTAAGAAGAGCGAGAAGGTTCCCATAGAGGATGTAATAAAGCTTCCATTGAGAACCATTTTGTATACCATTGCACGTGTAGCAGGTAGTGTGGGGTTCCCATCATGCAACGAAGGCATAGATGACCTATGTGATAGAATGCATGGCACCAACACTGTTCAATTGGTGTGAAGGGGTCCTGTTGAACCTCAAAGATCAGGTGACCAAGTGCAGGAACAAAGATATCCACCAGTTTGGATATGGAAATATCTTGGTCACATTTTGTTGAAATATTCACACCATCATTTTTGTATTTTGCATGCCACTGCATGCATCCAGTCATCATCATGGTTGTCTCCCCAGCACCTAGAGCTTGCTTCTAGCTCACTAGAGCCTGTCTTTAGCCCTCGATTAGCCTCCTACCTATCTAATGCACCCTCTTTGACTTATCTTCTCAACCAGTGTGCCTTTCTCACCTACCACTATCAGTTAGAGCGCTTTTACTCACCTAACTCCAGTTATCACTCAGTTAGGGTGCCTTATCTCACCTACCAGGATTTATCATTCAATTAGTGCATTGATTGAGTAGTTCTTCCATTGATTGCTCATTCTGACTACTTATAGCTTCTAGTTAGCTAGTTCTAGAGTTCCACTTGACTATTTGACAACATCATGTGCCCTCCTTGGAGTCTCCATTCCTTGATTTATGCCTAGATGGTTCTGTTAGACTCAATTAGACACACTGGAATGACTAATACCATTTATGACCGATAGTATTAACTGGATGATGTCTTCATTATTATCCAAGATATACTTTGATTTAGACAGCCTCATGCACCCACCTTGGAGTCTCCATTCCCTGATTTATGGCTAGATGGTTCTGTTAGAATCAGTTGGTCACACTTGACTGACTCTTACCAGTTGTGACTGATACTACCGACTGGATGATATCTCCATAGTTATTCATGCTATACTTTGAGCTCAGATTCAAATTCCCTACTTGGCTAATTCGAATCCTATATGATGCCTCGTCATAGATTATTGTAACACATTCTCTACATTCATTATTCATTGTATGATATTGACATTGTCCATTATTCTATGTTTATGAGTGATTATTGAATGCATTCTTCTTCTTCTTTGCAAATAATCCTAAGAGTTAGATTGTGAGATTGTTACAGTTGATAGATCCCTACATATTATCACATGGTATCAGAGCAGTAAGCATCTATTCGAATTGCAGCAGTTGTAGCATTTCTTTGAGCAGCTATCTTTCACTTGTGCACCAAAAGCCTCTAAGTTTCCACAACAAATCTTGGTGCTATTACTTGAATTCATTGGAGAAATCTAGTGAGGTCTATCTAGGTGTGAAGGACTTAGTCTATGTGCCAAGTTTCCTTAAGGTAGTATTCAGTCAAAGTGTAGCATTCTCCATCAACAAAAATTCTCTTGTTTTGCATGTTTATTCACCCGTTCGGAATCTTCTTCAACTATTCGACTTTCTATGTTTCAGATGGATCTAAAGCTTACATCTTCCAACTATGTTGAGTGGAAATCCAAGATGGTTCTCTTCATGAGGACCAAGGTCTTCACCCGAATGCTCAACAGAACAATGGTAGAACCTCTCAGTTCATTTGAAAAGTCCAAGTACTTGGACAGGCTTGATGAAGCAGTTGATCTCCTCCTTTTCTCAATTTCCGATGATCTTCACTTCCATGTCATCGATATTACATATCCTAAAGAGGTTTGGGACAAGCTTGAATCCCTTTTTGGACAGAAAGATGATATGAAAGGACACAAATTGGAGAATGAGCTCATATGTCTCAGTCCTGACAATTTTGAATCTATCAATGCCTTCCTCGCCAAGTTCAAAATCTTGATATCATAAATGAAAAGATATTAGACAGTGAAAGAAGACAAGCAACTTATACTTTCCATTCTCTCAAAGTTGGGGCCAAACTTCTCAGTTTTTGTCTCTACTTTCCAGTTAGCTAGGTTTTCCATTCCAAGATGGAAGTTTCCCTCACTTGATGACTTCATCCAATCTCTTACTCAAGAGGAAGAGAAGTTGATATCCATGGGAATGATCAAACCCAAATTAGATTCATCTCTTACAGCTACAGAGACAGTGAATGGTAAAGGAAAGCAAAAGTTTTCTGACAAGAGATCGAATGACGCAAAGCATACAGATAGTCCATACCAGTCAGATGGGGCTTCGAACTCAAGGAAGACCAAGCATTCTAAGAAGAAAATACCGAAGTGCACCTATTTTCCTATAGGTTTCCATCCTAAGAGTGCATGTATGAGGAAAGCTATAGATTTGATGGCTTAGTTACTTGAGAAGAACAATCTTCCTGTTCCTCAAAGTACAAAGAAGAAAGATCCTAATATTGAACCTTCTAGATCTTAAGGAAAGGAAAGATGTCATGCCATGTTGTAAAGTGCATCGACAGATTCTACATTCATCATAGATTCAGGAGCATCAAGACACATGTCTTCCTCCAAAGATCTCTTCTCCAGTTTCAAAAGCTCAGTTGGCCCTTCCATCAGATTGGGCAATGATTCAGAAGTCTCCTCTCAAGGGAGTGGAAGAATCAATCTTGAATCAGGTTACTTTTCTAATGTGATCTATGTTCCTTCTCTTGCAAAAAATTTACTTTCAGTGTACCAAATGACCCATGTTGGAGATCCCAAAAGACTGATCTTTTCTCCAAATGAATTCGAAGTACAAGACATGGTTTCAGGTCAAATCATCTCAAAAGGTGTTGCAAATCATGAGACAAAACTCTATGAGTTTTCTCACTTATCACCTCTCTCAAAGGAGTCTGCTCTTCACTCTCATATTCATGAAGAGAGTAGACTATCTCATCTCAACCACAAGCTAGCTCAAGATGTGGCTGAAGGTCTTCCCAATAGCAAGATTTCTCATGGAACCTACAAAGATTGTTCTAAGAAGATTGAGAAAAAGAGGAATCTTGAAGAAGTGCGAATGTTAGATCCAGATCCACAAGAACCTGAAGATCTAGCACCTATTGGTTCAACATCCACTGGCGATCTTGTTGAAGATCCATCATCAGATTCTAGTTCTTTTGATAAAAATCTCACCTATGATGGCTCAAAGGAGATATCAGAGATCTACATGCAGCTTCGGAAGCAGGTTCATGATGCTCCCACATCATCATATTCAGAGTCTAATAGTCATGGTGAGGTAGGCTCACTTGCTTCTTCACATGAGATTTCAGATTCGAAGTTTGAGAATGATGATGAGTTTGAAGAGAGCGAATTCCAATCGCATGATAGTTCAGATTTGGAGTATGAGACATCAGCTTCACATGTTTCTCCTCATGAGATTTCAGATTCAGATTTTGTATGTGATGATGAGCCAGTTCTACTTGCTTCTCCTAATGAGAGTTCAGATTCAGAGCCTGGATGTGATGAGCCAATTCTAGATACATCTCCACATGATATTTCAGATTCATAGCTTGGGAATATTGACAAGCTCCAAAAGAGAAAACCATCATCACATGGCAGATCAGATTCATAGTATGATAGTGAATATGGTGAAGAGTAAATGCTAGATATATATCCACAAGAACTTGAAGATCTAGCAAATGCTAGTGAGGACATGGGAGATTCAGTCCCTTATGATCTCTCAACTGTTTTTCCTCCTCTTCCGAGATGGGAAGCCACTACTCTCATTAGTGATCCAGTTGATCGATGGAGAACCACATCATTTTTTCAGGATGGAAGGTTTCGTCCTTCTCACATTACTGATCCTCTTCAGATTGATCAACCCTTCTTTTGAAAAGAAGGATAGTTTCCTCCTTCAGGGGTGAGTGATGACATGCTATTTTAGCATCCTTTCAGTTTATTTTGAGGGAGGGATTTCTTCCCACTGGGTTTTTCCTCTTTTCTCACTTAGTTTATTTAGATTGATTGTACGGGGTGGCCTTTGGTCTTAGTCACAGGGCCCTATTTTTTATTTCAGTTATTTCCTCATAGTATAGCTTGCGGGGGGTGTTGGAATATTCACACCATCATTTTTGTATTTTGCATGCTTGCATGAAAATATGCATGCTACATGCATTTGCATGCCACTGCATCCATCTAGTCATCATCATGGTTGTCTCCCCAGCACCTAGAGCTTACTTCTAGCTCTCTAGAGCCTATCTTTAGCCCTCAATTGGCCTCCTACCTACCTAATGCAACTCTTTGACTTATCTGCTTAGCAAGTGCGGCTTTCTCACCTACCACTGTCAATTAGAGCACTTTTACTCACCTAACTTCAGTTATCACTCAGTTATGGCACCTTATCTCACGTACCGGGATTTATCATTCAGTTAGTGCATTGATTGAGTAGTTCTTCCATTGATTGCTCATTCTGACTGCTTGTAGCTTCTAGTTAGCTAGTTCTGGAGTTCCACTTGACTATTTGATAGCCACATGTGCCCTCCTTGGAGTCTCCATTCCTTGATTTATGCCTAGATGGTTTTGTTAGACTCAATTAGACACACTGGAATGACTAATACCATTTATGACTGATAGTATTGACTGGATGATGTCTTCATTATTATCCAAGATATACTTTGATTTAGACAGCCTCATGCACCTACCTTGGAGTCTCCATTCCCTGATTTATGGCTAGATGGTTCTGTTAGAATCAGTTGGTCACACTTGACTGACTCTTACCAGTTGTGACTGATACTACCGACTAGATGATATCTCCATAGTTATTCATGCTATACTTTGAGCTCAGATTCAAATTCCCTACTTGGCTAATTCGAATCCTATATGATGCCTCATCATAGATTATTGTAACACATTCTCTACATTCATTATTCATTGTATGATATTGACATTGTCCATTATTCTATGTTTATGAGTGATTATTGAATGCATTCTTCTTCTTCTTTGCAAATAATCCTGAGAGTTAGATTGTGATTTTGTTACAGTTGCTAGATCCCCGCAGATTATCACACATTTTTCCTAGAGAGGGTACCACTATTGCGCCCTCAGATAGCCAGACCGATCCATCCCACATCCGAGCCTCGGACGGGGAGATGGAGTGACTATGCTGGACGACTCGAGGGGCTGCAGGTCCTGGATTTTGGCGAGGAGTTCTTCTTGTGGCTCGAAGAGCAGGTTATCATGATCGAGGACTATCCCTATGAGGGGGTGGATTTCCTTGAGGATATCGATTTGGCATTGCCTGAAGATGATGATTGGGACAACTCAGGTATGTGACCTTCACAGATATGTGTTTTTGGTATTTTTGATTATATATATTTTTTTGTTGTTTTTTAATGCATGAAAGAGATCTAACATGTGTGCGTGTACTGCCACAGATTGTGGACCACGGAGACCAGCGAGATATTCACCACTACGTCGAGGAGGGGTCCAGCAACATGCCGAGGAGGAGGTAAGGTGACTCCACGATGTTGAGTGGAACCTCCAGGGTTTGACTATGGGTGTCCCTCCTATGAGGATGCCTGATATACCTCTCCATCTCCAAAGACACACGATTGGGGTGTCCAAGCGCATTAATCGATTGCTCTGCCTTGTGGCGAGAGCAATCATATGTTTTCACAAGCACCGTGAGCCTGATGATTATTGTTTAGGTAGTAGTGTTGTTAGCGGCATGTACCTAATATGTAGGCCAAAGAGACAATTTTGTATGGGACATGATCCCAATTTTGTCTTTTGGATGCATTATGATATTGTATTTCAGGGAAAAAACTTTTTACATGATATTTACATATATGGACATATCTCTATAGCTTGTTTATTTACTATGAGTTGTGTATTTACATTTTGTGTATGCGTGTGTTATGATGTTTTGTTCATATGTGGGCCAAATGCCAATCCAATTTGTAGTTAGCTAATGAATCATCCACCATATTGAATTCTCTAGGTACATGTTGATACTGAATATAGTCAAATGATCTTTCCAAGAGGCGTACCCTTCTGTAGAATCAAAGTAATGTAGGATCATGAACGGTGTAAACGTGATTCAATTGAGATACTATGAGTTGAGAGTCCAAGTAGACTAAAAGGGTGTGGATCCCAAGAGAAGCAAATTCAGTTAGGAGTCCGACAATTGCATGGTACTCCACGATGTTGTTAGTTGCGGGGCCTAGACATATGCCACCCAAGGATATCAATTCGCCTACAGGGAAATACAGTACCCATGCCGCGGAAGCAAGGTTTTGGGTATGTCGACTCACACCATCTGCGAATCCATAGTACGCCGACATCTGCGCATACAAGCACAAGTCGAGATAAATAACGGTGTATGAGATAGAATCTTCACACGCAAAAAAGTGAAAAACATGTTAAATACATTATGTACAAGATGTTATACGCAGGATAGTCCTATGCATAGAATATCTTTAAGTAGAGATCGTTATGGGGATGACCCAAAGGTATAACATCGGCATCAACAAGCTCATAAGCTCCTTTCTCTAACACATGTTTTATGACATAAGGGTTGTACCACATAGATTCCAATTTTCCCTTACCTAGTTATCATGCATTTGATCATAGGTAAGGACTAGGTCACCCTCGTTGAATACCCAAGGTTGAACATATTTATCATACTATGATTTGACACACTTTTTATGAGTTTCATTAGTGAGTGTCGCGTCTCGGTGAGATTCGTCTAGCTTGGCCAAATATAGAAACCATTCCTCTTCGGCGGTGGTGTTAGGTAAAAGTTCTATTGCTAGTTTTAGGGATGGTATTTCACATTCAATCGGTAAGACGGATTACAAACCATACACCAGTTGAAATGGTGCAAACCCGGTTGCATTTTTTACTGAAGTTCAGTAATCCCAAAGGGATGAAAAGAGGGCAAAGTGCCATTTGGATTTTTGTGTGCCCACAATGCATTGAATCATGTGTTTCAAGACTTTTTTAATCACCTCTACTTGGTTGTTAGCTTGTGGGTAATACTGGGTTGAATTTTCATGGAGAAAACCCAGCTTGGTGCTCAGTTCTTCCATCATATGATTCCTGAAGTGGGAACCATGATCAATTATGATGGCCTGCGGGACTCCGAACCTAGCTATGATGTGATTGAATATGAACAATGTTGCAGTTTTTTCGTCTTCGACATATGTAGGAGTCGTTTGAGCCCATTTAGTAAAGTAGTCAACGACGACGATGACATAACTATGCCCCCCGGTTGAAGTGGGATTACAATGCATCAAATAAATGCCCTATTTTTCAAAGGGGCCAATGGCAATGAGGGGATGGAGAGGAGTAGGGTGCGAGCATTTCTTGGAGTGGAAAAATTGACATGGTGGGCACTTCTTAACCACTTCAATGCAGTCCTCAAATATTGAAGGCCAGAATTAACCTGCTCACAAGATCTTCTGGGAAGTAGCCATCCCAGAAAGGTGATCACCACATGCTCCGGAGTGGAATTCATTCAAAACGTGTTCAGATTCATCGAGGGTTAAGCAACGACATAGCACAGATTCAATACCACGACGATACAATGTATCACTAATGATAAGATAATACTTGGCGTGGTGTCGAATACAACGACGTTCATCACGGTTAACATTAGGCCGAAAGCATTGGGTTTGGAGGTACATCAGGATGTCTCCATACCATGGGTCAGTCATGCCAATGAGGAACAAAGATTCATCAGGAAATGAATCAATGGGATTTGATTGATCATCGACACGGGGCAATGCACAAATCAGCTCTGCAAAGACCAGGGATTTATTGGATTTTTCCTTGGAAAATTCCAAATTGAACTCATGAAGAACGACAATCCAATAGGAATACTTTCCCCCTAGCACTTGCCGTGTTAGGATTTAATGCATTGGGTTGAAGTCCGCGATAATAGTGGTTTTGCGAAGCAGAATGTAGTGTCTAAATCTATGGACCGCAAAAACTGTGGCCAGAGCCAACTTCTTCACATGTGAGTAGTGTGTCTCGGAGTCTATAAGAGTCTTGCTGAGATAGTACACAAGATATTCTTGTCTTTTGTTGTCTTCCTGAACTAGAACAATACCAACAGTGGTGGTAGAGTCAGTGAGATACAAAATATATTCCCGTGTGTAATTGGGGGGTTGGATTACAGGAGCATTGGTGAGGGAATTTTTTAATTTGTCAAAAGACCATTGGGCTTCATCATCCCAGATGAAAGGAATATCTTTTTTGAGAAGCCTCATGTAGCCCTTGGTGATCTCAGCGAAGTTACAAACAAAGCGGCGTAAGAAGTTTGCATGCCCTTGCAAACTCTGGAGTTTTGTAATGTTGGATGGGGAAGGAAAAGCTAAGATGGCTTCTACCTTCGCAGGGTCGAGGAGTATGCCATCCTTGGAGATAATGAAGCCTAACAATCTATCGGCTTCGACACAGAATACACATTTGTGTGGATTCAGGCAGATGTTGTAGTGACGATAGCATGAGAATATTGCACTAAGATGGTCGGAATGATCCTCTCGTGGATGGGAATGCACGGTTAGGTCACCCATATAAGGTTCCACAACATGCTTGATATCGTGAAAAGCGTAGGACATGGTCCGTTGAAAAGTGGCCCCAGTGTTCTTAATACCAAAGGGTAACTTGCGATACGCAAAGGTCCCCCATGGGAAGATAAAAGCGATTTTGTGTTGATCGAAAGGGAGTATCTCGATCTGATTGTAGCCAGAGAATACATCCATAAATGAAAAGATGACACTCCCAGCATAGTTGTCGATAATCTAGTCAATAAAAGGCGTTGGGTAGTTGTAGAAATTTCTTCCTACGGATAAGAAGAGGTTCTCTTAGATCAAATTGGGGTTAAACATGCCTAATCTAAGACAATATACAACAAATTCACCCTTGAAATCCTAAATCAAACCCATATATCAAGATTAAACGTACTTGAGAATGGAGAAGTAATGCCACTCACCTTAAATCAGATGTTCGTCCTGCTGATAGATTTAGTCTTGAATCTTCTAAGTCGGACCTGTCAAGATCAAACAAAGACAAACAAACGATTTTCCAAATACCTTGAAATACAAGTTAGATCTAAATTCTATTGAATACACTTCATGGAAATCACTGAAACATAACACACACAAAGTGGGAAACAAGACAAGTTATTATTAATTAGAAACTTGAAGACACTTACAAAGAGTTCCTTGATCTCCAAGCAATCTCTAGCTCCAAAGCTTCCTCCCTCTAGCTATCTCTGCAAACCTTCTAGGTTCATAGGTTTGATACCCCAAATTGTCCTCCCTTAGGCTAATGGATGAACTCTCCTTTATAGCACTTGGGAAGTTAACCATAGGGAGAGGAAGGTGGATCTAATGAGAGTTTAGTGGATCAATCAGACTAAACAAGGAGAGCAGGTTGAGATCGAATCAGGTGATCCAATCCCAAAGAAATATCTTGGAGGTTGAAGATCCAATATCCATGCACAAAGGCTATTATGGCAATTTTCGTGCAATTTCCATGCCCTGGAAGCTGAGCATAGTGCGAAAATGTTGTCATTTTCACGCTCCAGCAGTTATGCAACACGCGAAAATATGATATTTTCGCATATTGGTCTATGGATGGGCCACAAAAATTAGGGAAAAACAAGGTCAATGGAGCTGACACTTGTCCCATTAGGTTGTCTCTCAACTGAAAAAGGTTGGAATTGTCTCATAGGTTTCTATATGATACCAAGGAGGGGACCAACAAGGTAAGACACATATCCGAAGGAAGTGTCACTAGGTCATATGTCACGAAGAAGTGACACTAAAACTTGAAGTGTACTTTGAGGTATAACAATATTCCTTCTATAAGATTTGTCATATATCCACATTGTATCTGCTAGTGGCTATGGTTTGTTTGGTTCATATAGATCCACGTTGTATCTATTGGTGGCTATGTTCTTTATGATGAAATGGATCCATTGTGTATGTTTTCATGGACATGATCTATGATTTGATTACATGGATCCAAAGTCTATTATTTGGAGGCCATCCTTTGTTCCTATTCCAAGCATGGTTATTCCTACCTCGAGGATGATCTATATTGATGACCAAATGATTGATTGCAATTTTCTCTGTGGTGAATTGAATCCTAGCTCCCACCTGATGCCCACCCTTCACGCCTTTGTAGCATGTACTTATTGTAAAGTGTTTCAGACATCAGTTGCTCTTCTAACCTCACACTTTAGGGGGCATCTGTTATACCATTATTGGCCACCCTTGGGGTGTATATGAGACCCATTAATATGATTTTTTCTCCTTAACACTACCTTTCTAACCATTGAAATTGATTTTCCTAGTAAAAATGAGCTATATCACTCCTCACACACCACTATTAAGAGGGATAAAGTCACTTATTATTCTATTATGGTGAATTATAGCCTTTAGAAGCCTCATTTTTTCCTTATTTCTTAACGAAATTTGGGAAATGAGTTGAATCCTTATGTGTTAACCTAGGAACTCTCAATTTGATCTAAATGTGAGAGGACCTAGGATTCTAGATTCATTTCTTTCTCTTCATCCATTCATCTATGTAATGGAGGCATTTCAAGGGAGAAGGGGATATTTTTGGAGAGTATTATTATGATAGTGGATCCATATTTCTCTCACGAGTAGGAGTTTGGCTCAAGGATCCAAGAAGATCTCTCCTCATGATTCGAAGTATGCCACCATTGATGTATTGTTTTCCACTTCATGAATGTAGATCTAGATGTTTCCCCCCGCCATTAATTGTGTAAATGAAATTCAATGTATAATGGTATTGGATCTAGTTGTATAAATATTTAACTAGATTAGATCTATATCCTTTTGATAATTCCTATTGTTGAATAGGTTTGAGAAAGGTGTTTCTTGTCTCTATGTGTGTAGGTAGAAGGTGTTTAGGAGTTGGAGCAAAGGATCTATAAGACCTATTCCATCCAGTACTACGCAAAATACAATCGTCATAAGGAAGGTACGCCTTATGACACCTCTTAGTATTGTATGCATAGGATAAAGGGTTAGATCTAGTGGGAAAGTGTCAATTTCTACCTCTACTACCTATCTTGATTCTTGGGTTCAGATCCAAGGGAGGTATTACCTATCTATAGGGAATATTTCTCCAAAACAATCTTTGGAAGAGAAGTAGTGGTTTCTACTGATTTCATTGTTTCGTGTCTATACATTGCAAATGTAACCCATATGACAGAGGAATAAAAGGTCATCATCAACAGAGATGTATTGTTCAAAGAACAAGATTCATGGGATAGAACCATAGATAAATTTATTGAATTTGTTGTACCTACACCAGAAGATGAATAACAAGAGGTGTATATTGAATAGAATGCACAACGGGATCCAATAGAACAATCACTAGCAACTAGTACTCCACCAAGGACACCTAGAAATTCAATTCGATGTGAAGCATCAAGACCGGCAGATCAATATACTCCTAGTCCTTAATTAGGTAATGAATATGATCGAAGTAATAGAAAGACTAGAAGTTTACAATAAATTTATGATGAATTAGATGCAAATACCAATTTTTCCTTCTTGCTATTCAACCTATGTTTTTTGAAGAGGCAATAAAAGAAGAGCATTGGGTAAAATATATGGGTGAAGAGATAGATTCCATTAAAATAAATGGTATGTGGGATCTTGTTGACTTGCCTAAAGATAAGAAATCTATTGGTGTGAAGTGGGTCTATAAGACAAAACTCAATAAAAAAAGGTGAAATTGATAAATATGAGGCAAGGCTAGTAGAAAAAGGTTTCTCGCAGCAACCGAGAATTGATTTCAGAGAGACTTTTGCACCAGTATCTAGATTAGACACTATGAGAGCAGTCTTAACAATTGCAGCTCAGGACAAATGGAAAGTGTATCATATGGATGTCAAGTTGACATTCCTGAATGGGATTCTTGAAGAAAAAAATTATGTGTAGAAACCACAAGGATGTGAATTAAAAGAACGTGAAGAGAAAGTTTACAAGTTGAAGAAAGCTTTATATGGGCTGAAGCAAGATCCAAGAGCTTGGTTTAATAGAATTGATTCTTATCTGCTCAATAATATATTTAGCAGAAGAAACAATGAATGAGCATTTTACACAAAGGTGAATCAACATGGACATATTTTGATTGTTTGTTTATATGTTGATAATATGATTTTTACAAGTAATCTGTCAGTAGATGAATTCAAAGCAGCTATGAATAAAGAGTTTGATATCAGGGATCTAGGCTTGATGAAGTTCTTTCTAGGAATATAAGTAGAACAATAAGAAAAATGTATATTTATTTCTCAAAGTAAATATGCTAAAGATGTACTCAAGCGGTTCATAATGCTTAATTACAAACCAACACCAACACCATTGAAAATAGATCCAAAGTTGAGAAAAGAAGATGAAATTCCCAAAGTAGATCCAACACTATATAATAAAATTGTAGGAAGTCTCATGTATCTCACAACTACGAGACTAGATATTATGTATGAAATCAACCCGATTTCCAGGTTCATGGAGTCTCCCAAAAATCACACTGGAAAGTTGGAAAAGGGATATTATGATATGTTGTAGGGACTTCAAGCTATGAGATGTTATACTCAAGCATTGAGTATGATATTTTGACAAGTTATATTGACAATGATTTTGCAGGAAGTTTGAATTATAGGAAGAGCACTTTAGGTCATGTTTTTCATCTTGGTTCAGGGATGATTTGATGGGCATCCAAGAAGCATCCCATCATGAAAATTACATCAACGGAAGTAGAATATGTAATAGAAACATCAACAGTGTGTCAAGCAGTCTGTTTATGCATATTTTTAGATGATCTTCAATAGAAACAAGAAGGACCAACAACAATTTATTGCGACAATAATTCAGCGATCGCCTTGTCCAAGAATTATGCATTTCACCAAAAGAGAAAGCACATTGACACCAGATATCACTTCATAAAAGAACTTGTAAACAATGGTGAAGTTCATGTAGAGCATTGTAAATCAATTGATATATTTGTTGACGTGTTCACAAAGCCATTGAAAAAATATATTTTTGAAATTCATAGAGATAATTTAGGCATTGTAAAAGTTGTAGTAGTCAACGGTCATAATTAAGGAGTGTTAGAAAACAGTAATTACTCCCACCATGCAAGGAGTTAGTCAAGTCCTAGTAAGAGTTACATGTAGTCACACGTATGCACCTTATTATGAATGAATCAGAAAACAATGTATTTCCAAATATCTCATCCTCACTCCATTCAAAGGATGCATGGGAAACCTTGGAAACCAGCTACCAAGGTGTTGGTAAGGTACAAACTACTCATACTCTATTAAGGAGAAACTTGATCAAACTTGATAAGACTTGATCATTACAATGAACCCGAAGTCCTGTGTTTAAACACTTCTACATGCAAAACCTAGACTCTTAAACTTAGACTTAAGTGACTCATATTGCATGTGACTACATGCAACTCTAACTAGAACTCAACTGAATCCTTGCATGGCGGGAGTAATTATTGTTTTCTAACACAAATGAGAAACTAGAAAGTCGATTCACCATAAAAGGGAGTGTCATTATGCACCAAACATGGAGGAGGGAGGATAACCATCAATGGGAGTAGTGTGGAACCAGTGGCTGAATACATAAATAAGGAGTGTTACAAAACACAATGTCCCTAAATGCAAAAACCATGCAGACATAGATGTGGCGATGGAGTTTCCATGTGCATGCACTAAAGTAGATAACTCTAGCTAGATGAAGGAGGTCTACTGTGTCCCTGCAACAGATACCCTTTTCATCTACAATGAATACAATAGCCTATAGGCCATAAGATTTGATTACTTATCCACATTCTTTTTGGGCACTCTGCATACTTCACATCCAATTTTTATTTTCTTCAAATTGTTAAGGCCTTAGCCTTTGTGGCTTCATCCTTTAAATGTGTGTCTAAAGAAATCCTAATCATGTTAAATGGATCTACCTAGTTAGGATGTTGGTTGCCTAAGTTTTAAGCTTGTCATTGTAGGTGATGGAGAAACTAGGAATATATCCTTTGTGAAGCATTATCTTATCGAGGAGTTTGAGAAGAAATGCAGCCCTATTGTTGGTGTTGAATACCATCCTCTTGAATTTTTTACAAGCTATGGAAAGATTCACTTTTATTGTTGGGACACTCCTAGGAAAGAGAAATTTGGTATCCCCATAGATGGTTATTATCTTCATGGGTAGTGTGTGGTTATCATGTTTGAGGTTACTACCCGCTTGAATTACAAGAAAGTCCCAACTTGTTTTACGGATATTTGTAGGGTGTGTGAGAACATTCCCATTTGTTTTTATGGAAACAAGGTTGACATGAAGAATATGAAAGCTAAATCCAAGCAAGTTGCATTTCACAGAAAGAAGAATCTTTAGTATGATGAGATATCTACAAAATGTCACTACAAATTTGACAATCCATTCCTCTCTTTGGCATGCAAGCTCTTAGGGGATCCAAACTTTCATTTGATCCTCCAAAGGTTCAGATTGACCTTGCAACTCAACATCAATAGGAGGCATAAATTCAAGCAGTTGCATCCCAACCTATCGCCAATGGTGATGATGATGCTTTTAAATAACTTTGTATCAATGGAGTCTACTTGAGTTCCAAGATTTTATTATAATTTGCATTTGGGTTTTATTATAACTTTACTAGCTCCTTGATGTGCTTTGGTTACTATGGAAGATCATTTTAGATCAGTGGATTTGGATAATCTATCTTAGCTCAACTCTATTGCAGAGGTATTTTAATATGCTAAGATAAGATATAGTGATTTTCGATATATATAGTGTTACAGGGTGAGCGTGACTGTAAAATATATCTTGGTTCACGTTTAAAAGTAATTAACTACACCTAAACTATGTACATAAATGCTCAAACCGAGAAACGCTTCAATCGGTTGGACTGTATGTTAAATATAATGGTCATTGTAAACCATTCTACTAAACATTTCCTCATAAGTTTGTTGGGTTACCAAGTATCCGAGCATTTTTTTTCACAAAGTTTGAGTTCGGGAGAGTAGTTGAAACATTTCATTTACCCCAAAACCACATTTAAATACAGGGCCAAGTTGACGACAAAAGACATAGAAGGTAAGGAGTAGGTATTGTGATGTTTCCATCGTTTTTATTTTTCTCCCTTTCATATTATGCAATTGTACATGAGCCTAACAATGTGGTAATGACATATAAGGGTACTTTTAGGTCCATCCATTAGGGTGAAAGTAGAGCATCTTTCCATTGGAGGTACGTTTTTTTATTCTACATGTTTTTTGTGATTTCCCATATATTTTTAGGACTAACAGATCTTCATTCATGTAGGTTACCTCAAGAAAATTTGAGTGTGAAGTACTCATGTTGTATAAGTCTCACTCTGTTGAATTTGGGATGTTAAAAGCAACATAAGATCCCCATGTTCTTAGGGGTCTAAAACCGATAGCAAGATGAATGTCAAACTCTTTGTTGATCAATAAAAAACATTTTTTGGCATATTTGCGCCCATAGTTTTACATTTAATCATTTGAAATTATTTCATGTTCTCTAGTTTAGTTTTTTTTAACAAATTGTATAATGAAGATTGTAAATATTCTTTTATTTAAGTTGTACAAATTTTGATGAATTTTCACATTAAAAGCATTGTAAAATCAAGCTAGCTACTATATTTACTTTATGTGTTTTTTTCATATAACATGGAATAATTAGTGTAAAACTATCATTTCACAACAATGCTTATAACCAGAAGATTCACACCTCACACACCATTGTTTGTAGAATCACTTTGAATTCAACTTAATAATCTAACATGCAACTTTTTTTATTCCAATTCATATTTTTTATGAGTTTGTTTTTATCAAGGGGTGACATTTTCATTTTGTTTATTTTATTCATTCGATTAGCTATGTATTTGATTCATTTTATTAATATAGTTTGATTTTATTTTATTTTATTTTTTCAATACTAACAATTTCATATTTCTTTTATTAGATTTCATTTTTTACACGCTTTCTAACTTAGTTTCATTTAATATGTTTCATAGTTTCATACAATTTGTTAATATGTAAATGTTTTTGACTAGCATTTGTAGGTGATAAAAACCAAGGGATCTAAACAATATCTGGTTTCCATCCCCATCTTCATCTTGATGAGCCCTCTAATTCCATCTTTCATTGCTTTTGTCGGATTCATCTTGAGCCTCAACACCTACTATTGAGAAAAGTTATGCACGAATCTCTAGTTGGACTTTTTAGGGCTAAACCTTCATGGGAAGTTGCAAAAGTGAATTCAATTTGCCCTTTTATAAATTTACAGAAGGAGAATATTGTGAGATTTGCATAGGCTATGGAAACCTATGCAACACTTCCCTCTTTTATAAATTTTTCCCTTGATTATTATGAATCTACATTCTATGTTCGACATAATTGGTATATGCATAATATGGATAACTATCAGGGTTTAGAAGCCTTGGTAAAAAGAATTGAGAAGGCCACATTTGAGGTTGAAGACAGCTCCCAACTATATGTTCGGGGAGGAAAAATTCATGTATGATGTCACCAAGTTGGAGAAAGAACTAGGGGAAGGACCAAACCCATTGAGTGTCATAATTATGATTAAATGGGACTTATGTCCCAAGATTTACCACTCCCTCAATAACCAAGGTGTTTCAAGTTCCAAGAAACTGGACATGCAACTAAATACTTCCCCAATCAAATCGAGAACTGTGAAGCTCATGCAAGGTAGAGACAACCAACCTATTTAGTTTCAAGCCAAGGCTAGTAGGTGAACATGAGGCCAGTGCTATAAGTTTGGTTACTTAAAGTTATAGCCAAATTGGGGTAGATAATAGTAATTAAGAATCAACAAATATTAATAAAGATAACCTAATGGCACCTATGTTTTAGGTAATAAAACAACACGATTTATTTTGAGAATCTTTATATATGTTGAATAATAGTTGATCATTTTTCAACCCCAAGGGTCACCATTAGAATCAAGGTTCACATCCTTGGGCCCACATGAAAAGGAAAAAGTCCCTCAAGACCATTTATTCATTAGTAATTAATTGTTTCCAAAATCTTTCAAGGTGAATAATTAACTGGAATTTCTTTTAACAACATGTTGTAAGAGGGAATTAGGTTTTCATTAATTAATTATCATACATGAAAAATAAAGACACATTGAATTAGGAAAAAGAATCTTCAAACAAGAAAAAAAAATCATATTGAATTCTTAGGTCATTAGGTATAACATTAAGGATGTATTGTTTCAATGATAAATAAAAAAATTGGAAAAATGGTTTAGGAACACTATTGTGCTTCCTTCTCTTACACGGGTTAGACTTCTAAGATCTTATTTGTATTATATTCCATCAAACAATTTCATTTTTATTAACCAATTACAAAGTGACTACATCCTTATGTTTTTCCTCTAAGTTGGAAAATCTAAGATATTGCAAGGAATACTAGAAATACATTTATGTTTCAAATGTATTGGACATATTGGGAAAGAGGCAAATTGATGGGCAAAAACGTGTTGAATCTGAAGGTCGCACTGAGGGCCACTCACCGGCGAATTTCTAAGAGCCAACTATGGTTCAAGCTCAAATAAATTTCAAACCGGAGTTGAAAGCTATTTCAAACCCAAATATTCGTGTAGTGAAAGCCCCAACGTTATCACGAGGCTTGACTCAGACGCATAGAACCAACGATTTGAAACCTGGTCAATTTCGTGGCCATTGATTCAATAATCCGGTGTATGCCTGCGTGGGTAGGGCAGTCAGAACCGTGGACTCTGGCATGCTCCCGGCTTGGTTAATAAAATGATGAGACTGCGCCATTCACCATCAAGGGTTCCTTTATCCTGCACCTGCAATAATGGAAAATACACCTGATTCCTCCCAAACTCGACCACAGAGCATTACTATGAGGGTATTTCGCTCGGTCCTGCACATTGGAGTATTCTCCAACCCATTTGCATATATAATGGTTATAAATTGAACCCAGCTCTGTTCAAAAGAACCCTGGCGCAGCTGTAAACTCATAAAAAAACGAAATGACAGGTAAAATGAAAGGTCTTTATGTGTACGAGTAACATATCTGCAATGGATTCAGGCATAAAAAAGAAAATCGATCTATTTCCAGTCATTCATACAAAAATACCTCCTCTCTCAGAAATTTCGAGTTCATCCTTTTATTCATTGACAGGCTATTGCCGATTTCTCTCTTACAAGTTACAGGTTGTGTTTTTTTTTCTCTTTTTTGACAACAACAAAAAAAACTCTCCAGTTTCCTTTTTTTTCTCTTTTTTGACAACAACAAAAAAACTCTCTAGTTTCCTCCCTCACAGGGAATTACAACTCTGTATGAAACTGCCAATTGCAAGATTCCATTTTCCTAAACTCCAGAATTTCTTTCTAAAATTAACTAACTGCTCTAAAATGAGTAACAGCCCAGCCTCCATGCAGGGAGCTGTATATAGCCACTTATTCCTACTTAGACTCCATGCAGGGAGCTGTATATAGCCACTTATTCCTACTTAGACTCTATAACTGACAACATACTATTTCCACATAATTTCTCATTCAATAAGATATTCAAGTAAGTTTTCTCCTTTGATTTTCAGGTTCCCTCAGTCCAGCCTCGAGCCACAACATGTGGCAAAATGACCACATTGTTGGCTCTACGTTTGATGCTCCTGCATCAGACTCCCAAGGTAAGAAAAATTATGACCCCCAGGTCATATGCCTCTAATGCCTAATCACCTGGTTTTCAAACCTTGTACTGCAACTTTCTACTGTCTTCACTTCCATTACATTTCAGTTCTAATCTTCACTTCCATTACATTTCGGTTCTAATCTCACTTGCCAGGCTTCCACACCTTATGTTGCAATCTGCTATTGCATTTACCGAGCACTTCTTCTTCAGCTGATGAATTAAAACCATTCATTTCTTCCTTCTTCATATTACATATTCTCTTGGAATGCCTTGGCATAACTATCCACAACTCATCAATTTTCTCATCTAACTTCACTCTTTCATTTTTAATTTGCTGACTGCTCACCTCTATCATTCTTTCATCCTTAATGTCCTTGAGAACATCTTCCTCTGCAACAATTACTTGCTGTCCCTGAGCTTCAAATTCACTCCCATACTTAAATTCCTTCAGCAAATATTTCAGCAACCTAGCTCTCTTGTGATGTCTTCCACAATCTTCACCATAATGCCAATCATAGCATTCTGCTTCCATTATACTTTCACTTCCTATCTCAACAATATTGTATTGCTTGAGATCAGTCACCTTTTCCATCACACTCAGTATTTTAGACTTCAGCTTGCAGTCCACAATTTCATTTCTCTGGTTGCCTTTCAAAACAATTCCCTGTTTATCTTCACTATACTGCAGCAACATAACTTCAACTTCTTTATAAGACTTTAAAGCCTCAATTCTCCCTATTTCAGGTTGATTTTTAAAATCAATTTTTTGTTTTGCATTCACTTTAGACTCCCCTGGATCTACACACGAATTCTTGCCAGAATTATACAAATCTCTAGACCTAAGCACCTTGCTCTGTTTACTCAAGAACTCAAAGTTCTTGACTGTTTCTTTTTCAGTTCGATCATCCTCTTTAGAGCTTATTACTCTGTCACTTCCCTCAGTATTGTCTTCAAAGACAATCTTCTCCTTCTCGTTCCTTATGTCATTTTCCTTCATAACAATTCCATCATTTTCCACTAATTCTAACTTGACATCTTGAATTTGTATTCTCTGAGTATTTAATTTTATTTCCAAAAATTTCATTTCATTGCATAACCTTACCAATTCACTTGGAATTGTCTCTGGAAATTCTGCCCAATCCCTACTGGGCTCATCACCTACCAACCAGACACCGAAAGAGTGTATCTCCTCTACTTGAGGCCTCTTATTCACAGTCCTCATGCAACCTTCCTCCTCCTTTGTAACAACTATTTACAGTTGTTCTTTACCTTGACCATCATCCAGATTAATAGTTCTCAATGATTGCCCATCATTTCCACAATCTCCCATAGCAATATTCAGTAATTGATCTTCCTCCTTCATCATAAGGTTATATAAACCTTCTTCCATCTCTTGAAAAACCTGAGTTTTTCCTTTCTTTTTTTCTATGACAACACCAAAGAGTTGTCTTGCTTCAGTAAACCCTGCATTCACATACAAAACATTAGTTTTAAAATCATGAGATCCTAAGATCTCTCCGAATGATCTCACCGTCAATTCTTTTAGTTTATTTCTATTGTCAGAACAGTTCATCATGGTATTCGTGGATTGTATACCCACTTCATCAGTTTTCCCCAAAGAACTTTCTGATTCATGTTCACATGAACAGACTTCTTTCTGCCTTATCATTCCTTGCTCAAACTCAACTTCCTTGAGCTCTCTATCCTTCCTCAAGACTAATAACTGTAGTCTCTACCTCTGTTGCAATGCAAACCATTGCACTCTCTTTCTCTTCATCACCCATCCATAATACTCATCTCCATTACCTTCTTGAATCAGCTTCTCTAGTTTACTGAATCTTTCTCTGATCTCAGCAAACTCTTTGTCATTCCTCTTCCGACATATATTCGGAATGTCATTCAGCTAAACATCCCTCTTCACTTGACTATAGTCCTTCTCTATGTTCCTCATATGAACATGAGTAATCATCTCCTTTGTTGGCTTTACGACAGTATCATGAGACTGTCTTTCTTTCCTCATAACTGAACAATCTTCATAGCCACAGCCAGCCATATTCTCCTTTACTTGTGTGACAGCTCTAAGTGGCTGTCCAACATAATTTGAGCCTGTAAGACCTGCATACATACACCAATTGTTAGTTTCAAAATCATAAGGCTTCAAGGCCTCTTTTGTGGTCTCAAACATCAGCTCTTTCAACTGGTTTTCATCCTTCCAAGGATCCATGAAACCTTTATCTCGTCTCGTGTCTTCATCCCCATCACTACTCTCACCGAGAATAGACCCTTGTTCAGGTTCACATAAGTAAACCTCTTCCTCAGCACACATCCTATGCTGCAACTCACTTCTTCTAAGTTCTTCTTCTAGCTGAACTCTTGTTTCATATCTCAGCCTACTCTGTAATTGACTCCACTTGATTCTTCTTTTTTGAAGAACCCAACCATATCTATGGTCTTCTTCACTTTTTGTAGCAGCTCCATTAATACATTCAGTTGTACTTTAATCTCATTAAATTCTCTATCAAATTCCTCATCACTCATCCTCTTATTTATGCCATTGCCATTGACCCTGGCATCTTCTTTCCCTCACTTGTGGCTTCCCTTTGAACCCTTTACATGACTATCAATAGTCATCTTCTTCTCCTTGTTCATGCGTTGCACTAAAGCCTCTGCCATAGCAAGTCTTTCCACCTACTACAAGTGCTTAATCAAACTTCTACTATGTTCAATATTTTGGCACCACTGGTTCTCTTCACTTAGAACCTTTTGAGCATTTTATTTGCTCTTTCTAGGCTTTCCTCTTGCAATCACCTTCTCTTGAGAACTCCGTTGTTCTTTTTCTGTTCCAACTAAAGTCACAACACTTTTGCTGTGCAGGGTTCTACCACCACAACTTCTCTAATAGAGAGTTTCCTTACTTTCTATATCACAACTAACAAGTTGCAACCTTCTGCATATTGAATAACCTCAATAGAAAGACTAATAAACTTACCACTTCTTCAATTGATTCTTCAACGCTGTATCTTTAGACTTTCATTGAGTTGTCTCCGTCTTTTTGCTTGCAAATTTCTCACTGCAGAGCTCCTCACATGTTCTTCCACTTTTCAGAAATTAAAACTTGATCTGCTCTTTTAAAGGCTATTGATGTTTTTCTCACATCATACAGAATCCACTTAATTCTGTCACTATCCTTTTCTGTATAAACTTCATTTACTTCTCAAGATGAAACTTGAAATTCTTCACTACTAATCATCTCCAAATAGAATGTTGGTCTGGCTCTACTATTGCAGAAGTCTCCAGAAGCACTTCCAGTGACATCGATGTTCTTATAACGCTACTGGGCTTTTCAACGATTCTCAGGAACCATTAGAAATACGTCTTTGCAAAGTTTCGTATTCATATTGGTCGAGTTTCGTTTTTTTTTTTGGATTTCTGTCTCTGCTCTGGGTTCTGAGGGTTCTATTCATTACTTGTCTGGTCCATTGCAATTCCGATTACAATGGCGGACGTCAACATAGAGAGCGGTGAGGTGGAGACTTTAGCTTTCCAGGCTATCGAACACATTTCCTCTGTTTTCTTTTTAAAACCAAGTCCATTCTACTTTCCTCACAAAGCAGTCTTCTTTGCTTACAGATTTCAATCCATGAAATTGTCAATACCCTACTCTATTTCAGTATAAATTGAAGATAACCGCATTTGCCTCAATCAGATTTCCAAACCTGAGCTGCTGTAAGTTCTGAACATCATCATTCCAAAAGAAAATAAATCATGTTCTGACTTCTTTTCCCAAAGAGAATACTGGCTCTGATACCAAAATTGATGGGCGAAAATGTGCTGAATCTGAAGGTCGCACCTGAGGGCCGCTCACCGGCAAATTTCTAAGAGCCGACTATGGTTCAATCTCAAATAAATTTCAAACCAGAGTTGAATACTATTTCAAACCCAAATATTCGTGTAGTGAAAGCCCCAACGTTATCACGCGGCTTGACTCAGACGCATAGAACCAGCGATTTGAAACCTGGTCAATTTCATGGCCATTGATTCAATAATCCGGTGTATGCCTGCGTGGGTAGGGCAGTCAGAACCGTGGACTCTGGCATGCTCCCGGCTTGGTTAATAAAATGATGAGACTGCGCCATTCACCATCGAGGGTTCCTTTATCCTGCACCTGCAATAATGGAAAATACACTCGGTTCCTCCCAAACTCGACCACAGAGCATTACTATGAGGGTATTTCGCTCGGTCCTGCACACTAGAGTATTCTCCAACCCATTTGCATATATAATGATTATAAATTGAACCCAGCTCTGTTCAAAAGAACCCTGGGGCAGCTGTAAACTCATAAAAAAACTAAATGACAGGTAAAATGAAAGGTCTTTATGTGTACGAGCATGTACGAGCAGTGTTGAAATTTGGTTTTCATTCTACCCGTCGGATTAATTTTTTTTGACGTTTTGGGTTTTTATATTATCCATCACAAAACGTTTTGTTTAACATTTTATCCTTCAACAATGAAGTCCTTTTAAAAAAAAATAGTAATCAGAATCTAGATTTTTAAATAGATACAAGCCTTTGTAAATCTAATCGTTATAAAATAGATACAAGCTTTTGTAAATCTAATCTGTCCATACCCTTGCTTTTTTTTACTTTGCCCTTGGTAAGGGTACAACTCCCCAAGACTTCACAAAAGTAAAGGAGTTTATAGACACTGAGGGTAAAAATACTAGGCTATTAAAAATAAAATAAAGGCATGAAATGCCTACCTAGTTCGGACTCCAGAGCTCATTGTAGCATAACATTAGAGGGCTTCGCTCCTCAAGCAACTGCATGAGCAGGTGGCTATGATGGAGACTGCAATTAAGCAATTACATAATGCAGGCATACTAACTGCAGTCATGCATAGTTCACAAGAATTATAAATAATAATGATGAATATATAGCTTTGTATGCTCTTTTTTTATATATTATGTTGTTCTACAAACTACATTTCATTCCAAATGTTGCACATAGATTTCATGTCTTTCAATGCCTTATTTAGTATTGGCCTTCATGTAAATTCTGCATCTCTCACTGAAATTGAACCATGAGAGAAATATACCAAGACTTTTGAGTTTGAATCTATATAAATTACATAAATTATGGGATAAATCGCTAAATACACACGCTGCACATTATTTATGTTATTTAAACTTATTAAAAAATACATACTTGATAACGTTTCTTCAAACTCATAGATTTAAGTAAATGTTTGAATCTAAACAAATCACTAAATATAATTTACCAAAAAAATAGTGCATGCATTACCTTTGATAATGCAAATAATTCTCAAACTTTGTCTCCAAGGCTCTCCAACTCCCAACGTTTGTAACATTTTAATGTAATCAATGAGCATTGAGCACTTAAATTTGTAAGCTCATTGCAATAATAAAAAAGTAAAAAAATATTGGAAAAATCATTGAGTTAAAGGAGTTGTTTATTTTAGGAAAAATCAATGCAACTTGTAAATGGAAAGACATGAAAATAATTCTAATTTAATAGATGTTTCTATTTTTTATTAAATGTATGGTTGCAACTTGTAAATGGAAAGACATGGAATTAGATCTAATTTAATAGATGTTTCTATTGTTTTAGTCAATGTATGGTTTGGAAGTTGGAATTTACAAAATATTGTTTTATATAAGATAAATATATTAATATTATTAGTAAATTAATAATATAAAGACGTTTTAGAAATTTTATTGCCCTTCAAAAATATGTTTTGAAAATTTTCTACTCTTCATAAATGACGGTTAATCCAAATTTTAAACCGTATTTAATGGGTAAAAAGCCCCATGACGGGCATTTTGCCCGTCAAATTCCATCACTGTGTACGAGTAACATATCTGCAATGGATTCAGGCATAAAAAAGAAAATCGATCTATTTCCAGTCATTCATACAAAAATACCTCCTCTCTCAGAAATTTCGAGTTCATCCTTTTATTGCCGATTTCTCTCTTGCAAGTTACAGGTTGTGTTTCTTTTTCTCCTTTTTGACAACAACAAAAAACTCTTCAGTTTCCTCCCTCCTCACCGGGACTCAGTGATGGAATTTAATAACAGTCTTTTTTGAAGGCTAGATTTATCATTTAAACTTTTTTTGAAGAGTAATAAAATTTCTAAAACGTCATTATTTTACTAGTATCATATTTGATATTACTAGTATTAGTAATATTTTCCATATATTAAGTTAGTATTATTAAATTAGTATTATTTCTATTCTTTTCTATTGTAAATTTCCAAATTGGATTGTTTTTTCATAGAAAAAGAAAAGCTCATTTAACTCATTGATGTTTCCAATTCCATTACTTTTTTTATTTTTCTATTATTACAAATTACAATGAGCATGAATCTTTATCTACATTATACATACTACAAATTTTAGTGCTACTCCTCAACTATCATTGTCCATTGAAGTTGGAAGTTTCTGGAAGTTGGAAGCTAGACTCGGGAATCAGGATTGAAATTGGTGCAGCTACATCTAAAGTCTTGGAGTCTGGACTCTAGAGACATAACTTTCGAAAACATTATCACTATTCACAGGTAATTCACAACTCCATCTATAAATTCTTTTTTATAGATTATTTTTGTAATCTAAAGTTTATTTTCCAGAAAGCTTCTGTGTTAAAGTTTATAGCTGATATCCTTTACATTTGTCTCAGAAAAATTCCTTATAACAATCATATTACCCATAATTTCGTAAAAAAAATTTCCGAGTATTTCTTCAACTTCAGCACCCATTTCAAGAAAAATTTTACAAAACATTCGCAGCATAAGGTTTGGACTTTCATATAAGTTTCGTTATATTGAAAAATCTAGTTGATCATTTCGTAATACCCACTCGATATGCAACAAATTTATATATCTTCATTATCTCGCTCTTTTTGCTTAACCGCCTTTGGCTTTACCTTTTATTCTTCTACTAGTGGTGCTTCTAAAGCGGATGCTGATGCTAATGCTGGATCATTAACTGGCTATGTTTATCAAATTTGCGTTGACGTTGGGACTGTAAATAATGGATATGAAGCAACTACCCCCTCTGAGATGCTTTTCTAATTCACCAGAACCGAAAGCCCCCAACCTCATAGCGTAGCGTAGGTGCCTGATCCAACTTGAATAAGGCTCTTCAATAGCGGTAACTGGGTTGGAAACATATGATATTATGCGAAGTGGGCTACGCCGCTGCTATATATCCTTCTTCCTCTCCTCTGTAAGTCCTTCTATCTTGTAATTATCTGCGGGCATGTAAACCTGCCTCGACAATTTCCTTTGGTTTGTCTACGCAATTACAAGTGTCGATTAGTTCCACTTGCTTATTCTCAGTCAAGTTCGATGCATTAATTCATTTTTCCAGCAGGCTTATTTGCATCTACATTCCAGATTTAAAAGCTATTGATCCCAGATTTCTAGGCATCATTTGAGAATTTAATGATACAAGTGGCAGAGCACATTTCAAATATATATCGAGGTCAAATGGATCGAGCACTTCCAGCCTCCAGGTTTAAAGGAAGAAGACCAGCCAATAGCAAATCTATATCCCACTCTCCCAGATTTCAAGAAAGAGATCAGCATCTTAATTGTTTACCGATTTAATTTTGGCAAATTAAATCCAAACACTCCAGATCTTTTCTATCAACAAGTCAAATATTCCTTTGTTTTAGTTTGCAGATAGATTTTATTTCCCAAAATCCCGCAACAAATTATTCATTGTATTTTTCTATAAAATCTATCATTGTCAAGAAAAAAGAGTAGAGGTAAGCGACTCTGCATAATGTAAGTCTAATGTTTTCAGGCCTATAACATCAATCGCCGCAATGCACACTAAATGTAACACTTCCCCTTCATGCAAGGAACGTGCCTCTTTCCCGTGGGCGTTAGATGGGAATATTCATGATGCTAAGGTTTTTTACTGCATTTTCTTTATATCAAATTTCATGTTGCATTGGTTTGCTTGGGATGCCAAATCATTGTGCAAACTTTCCAACGGTCGACTTGTTATGTTCTCGTCAATGGTTTATGGTATTCCTCAACGATCACTTGTGCCATTTCTTCACTGGTCAATGGTCATTTTTTTGTTGCTATGCGTCTCTACATGCAATACTTCGTCCCTCAAATGTGTTGATGTGTACTGGGACATTTTGAGGCCTCTATCTACAACTATTATTAGGCTGTAATTCATCCATGGTTTATTGCAAAGATTGTATTGTATAGTAACCTCCCTGACAAATTGTTGTTGGCGGTATGCACTTGAAGTGGCATCTATAGTTGTCATGGTCTGTTCCATTGCAACTGGTGCATAGTTTAAGTTCAATACTTCTACCTCCTTTCTTCCTGATACGTCATCAGTCAACCTGATAAATCCAACCACTAGAAAATCCCCCAAGGATGAGATTGAACACTGTTCCTCAAAGTTGATGTGTAACTATATTGAGGACGAAGTACACGAATTGTTGCACTAAGTTCATGAATGGATGGTGGAGGCAGGGTAGCTATTGGATGGTAGTATCCCATATGCATAAGAACTACCACACGATTTGAATCGTATGTATAAATATCTATTCCCCATAGATGAATTCCTCTGACCTAACAATTGGTGGTAGTAACATGTTCGAAAAGCATCCTGATTTCTAACATTGGCCCAACTCCAAATGAAATTTCTCTAGTCTTGGAATCCTGAAATGCCTTAAAATCCTTCCACAACTTTATTATCTCTTGCATGCATTCACCAACTTTGTAAACAACAACTAATGCCTCAAATCACCCTTGCGATCCATCAAATTCCCTTGGGAGAAAGCGAGACCGAGCTTCTCCTGTGGCAACTTGTGAATTACCCCTAGCTCGTAACATTCTCTTGCATTTTTGGACACCATAGTTAAATACCTCCCTCTCTATATCTCTTGTGAGGTCTCTCATTAATATCCATCCAAATGGCATCATTTGGCGCTTGATGGTGCTTTCCTTTCACTCTCCTGACCACCTGTTTCCCATCATTACCATAATCATTGCACCAATGAACATAAATGGTAGAGGAGGAGCTTGCGATTTCCATGCTAATCAAAATAGGTGATGGATGGAGCCAAGTTCAAGTTGACTGCATATAAAACCTTAAAATATTAGTAATTTTTGTACTAGTAGAAGAATTGCTCAATGTTTCCCACGCCGCTATTTTCATTTATATACAACTCTTCATCACTCAGCTGTAATTCTTTTGCTTTATTTAGCTACATACCAGCTGCTCAAAGTCGAGACAGGGTTCGAATTCTAAACTCTCCTCGTTCTCTACCTCTCAGTAATGTGGTAGCCTTTGCGAATTTCTTTCCATCCATTATGAGTTTCTATACAAACATATACCTTTGTATTGCAACTGCAATGTTTTATTCGCAAAGGCTACCACATTTCTAATGTTTTCAGGCCTATAACATCAATCGCCCTGGCGATTTCCTTACAGACATCCCATGCAACTTCTTTAGTGTCCTTTTCTATTGAATCTTCCCTCAGAATTTCAATCATTTGATAAATAACTTCGTTCAAATATCTGATGCCATGTAAAGATCTGGATGTTTCTATGTTCTTAGAATCAAATTGACAATACAGGCGCAATAGATTGATTTTCTTCCACGTTGTCGAACATTGTTTTTTGATTGTCAATTGTTCTGAGAAAGGTTTAAGCAATATGTTGAAATATTGCTTCATCTGTCCGGCTTCCAGAATTTTTGTATACTCCTCAATTACTTCTAGCTCTACACCTCTAGACGCAAAAGATTTCTGAAGCTTAATGTAGTCTTCCATTTCTTGCCTCAATTTTGTTTGGGGAATGACACTTTTCGCGTTGAACCATTGTTTAGTAAAAGGGTTTTCTGCTTGACATTTAGTTTCCCAAATGGTTTCTATAGTTTTTCTATCATAGAGACATCCAGTCGGATCTTGGTTAAACAGTAATCTGACAGGATCGTAAGCAAACTCGCAGGCCGCAGCAATTCCCATCATGATATGCATTGTAACACCATAAATTTTTACTTGAATGTTTTTTCACAGATTTTCTCATCCTCCACGCAGCAAAACCCTCAACGATCTGCACCCAGTCTCTAGTGATATGCGCCCTTCAGCAAATTAAAGTAAGAAATCTAGAACAACTAATCTTTCCCATCATGATATGCCTTGGATCCTTTGCACATATCAATTCCCGCCAAGTCTGTTGTTCTCTCCATATGTTTGATCCTTGAATGAAAATGATAGCCCTCAGACCGTCCCTTCTTCACCTCACAACCAACAAAAAGGTCCAGCCTCTACTCATTCGAACCCTGAAGCAACTCTTGGTTCCATCTCTTTTCTTCAACAGGCCCATCGAAATCGCCATGAGAAATCTTTATGGAACCCCCACTTCATCTACTTCATCTTTTCCTCAACGAATTACACGCAGCATGGCTAAATTCAGTACCCCTGTTCCACAACAAGAGCCAGTTACATCCACTGTTATTGATATGGAAAAAAAAAAGTTTGAATTATCTCAATGAAAATCTTATCTCCCATAGAAAAGGTCTGCATCCAATAAACATGTTTCCATTAGATCCTTGAAATCTAAAAGATGAAATGAAAGCTCAAGGCGTTTGAAATTCTGGATAGGCAAACAAAGCTGAGCATAAGGAATTGTTGCAATAAAATAACCAGTTTCTTTCTCAAAACGAAGCCATAGTTTCCCAAAATAGGAAACTTCATAAGTTGGTGTAGAAGTGGTTTAAGGTTGCAGAGCGAAATGCCACTCAAAACAAGGATTGGACACTTTGGCTGTAGCAGCACACCTAGGCTGAAATTTTTTTTTGAGTTTTGATTTGGGCTCAAGTTTTGTAGAATTGTACACACACGCACAGAGGACGAAACTAGGAAGGAACTATTTCACTATGCCTTTCCTCTATTTGAAAAATTAACTAATTTAAATGGCGTGTTTTAGTCTCAGAATTTTAGAAAATACATAACTTCAAGAGAGTTAGATGAGAATATTAATATTTTACTCAATTGCAGAATAGAACTTGCTTGTTTTATTTTGTTTCAAGTTTAAAAAGATAACGTGTCTAATGCTTTGCAAGTCCATTTCAACAACCAGTATTATATTCCGGTTCTACATGGATCATTCTAATTGAAATGAACAAAAATTAATCATGAAATGGAAATAAACCCTTAACATGAAATCTACACATTTACACCTACATGCAGTTCTAGTCATAGCTTGTCATGTCAGATAGCCATAAACTCCTTTACTCTATAAATTGACTTAATTCCAACTACTTTGAGTAAATATTTTGCCTTCTCCACATAATTTGTCTAATTCCTAGTAATGTGATTGATACTATGCTTTATTATAAATCCAATCTTAAAGATATTAATTGTCTGCCTTCCATCGTTTTTCCCCATACCGTCCTTAATCCCACTAACTATCCCAATAATGATCAACCCAAAATCCAGATCTGAGTAGTTGACCAATAGTGTTATGGAGGTTTACTTGCTCACCAATGAACAGACACAATGCAAACTCAGGAATTCGTGTGAAAAGGCTGGTCAATACCCAAAAACAGAACTTGCCCCTATTTCCTCTTTTGAACCTAATATGATAACCCCAAATTAACATCCAAATTAACGTTTAACTTTAAAACAAATGGCATTCGACTGACCACAGAAAAGAATCTTGCAAGTATAGGTAATGGCTCCCTTAGAACATAAAGCTCATATTAAAATTTTGTTAGTGTGAATAAGGTTCCTTTGTGAAATATGAAGGCTCTTTCTTTTGCAATAAGGCTTCGACAACATTATTCATAAGTGGCATTGATATAAAAAAATAAGGTAAGCTGCATTTTAAATAAATACTATAGCAGCTATAGTCTCCATTCTTTATTACAGGAAATACTATATGCAGAAGGGCAGCTTGAATTCACCTAGAGGCTAGGACACTTTGACATAAACCAGTCAAGCCAAGAAGAAGAGATGGCTATCAGTAAACAAAGTTAGAAAATCTAAAGCTAACTAATGTAGTGGTTTTAGATTATATAATATATTTATAGTAGATTATATAATATTCATGCATGGATAATAAGTGTGATAGATAACTCATTTAGGTAAAGGTAATAGGTAATATCATCACAATTAGAGGCAATATCATTGTTTTTGTGTATCATACTTATGTCATTGTTAATCACATGTTTATATGTAAATAGACAGTGAATTGATTAAGAGCTTAATGGCATTTTTTGTATTCTCGTGAATGTTGTGTTATTTCTTGTCTATTTATTAGTGTCATGTACACACATATAGTCTCTATTTACCATGTTTCAATTCATTACTCTAGGATCGAAAGTTCTAAACATGTAGCTAATTGAAATCTATATTCAATTATTTTCATGAATAATATTTATGTCAAACTATGGCCCCTGCTTTGCTTCTATAGTTCCCTTGTATCTACACATTTAACTTAAGTTCTCTTCAACAACAACATAAATATGATATTCTTACATGTTATGAATTTGTTCTCTTTCCCATTCTTTCAAAATTGTGTATCAGTACTATAAGAAAAAAGATGATAAAATCATTAAAAATGACTAGAACTTTACAAGTCATAAATATAATCTAGACACATTGTAGAATAAATTGTTTTATTTTTAATTAAGTGAATTTAAAAGTTATGAAGGTGATTTATCCATTTTTTCTATTTCAATTTTACTTTAAAAAATTGTTTCCTTAGTCTTATTGTTTTTATGATTATTGTTTCATGTGTAGGTAAATTATACAACTAAAAATGCCTCCAAAAAAGAAGGGTCAGGCAACTTTGGATATTCTACAATACCAAAACATAATGTTGGAAACACCTCAAATATTCTTGATTTGAATGATGAACTTAATGAAGACATAGATGAAGACTTTGTTGATGATTTAGAAATGTTTGGTCATGATGAGAACATTCAAGAGGGAAAATCTACTGGTTGACGAAAAAGGAAGACTTCCACTACCACAAAACGTGAATTTAGAGAAGAGTGGAAGATAAAACACCCTTGGGTGTATAGTATAATTGTTGAAGAAGGAAAGACTCGCATGAAATGTAAATTGTGTGAGAAGTATAAGGTTCAAGGTCCATGGGGTAATGGAAGTGGGTGCAATACAATTCAGTATGATGTTGCGATAACTCATTCAAAATCTATTAATCATCAAACATCTTTTCAGAGAAACTTGTATGAAATAGAAAGGTTGGCAAAGCCTATTCCAGAACATGTAGTGGTTATAGATGAAGCCAACAGGGATAGGGTGATAACCACCATAAAATTAGCATATTTCATTGCAAGAAAAGACATTTCCATAGCTACATATGAAGTTCTTTGTCAACTTCAAATGCATTTACAGACACCTAATATGCTTTCTTGAGTGGAGTATTCTTCCTACATAAATAGGAAAGCTGCAACCGAGTTTGTTCATTCTATCTCAGATTACCTTGAAGAGGTACAAGTTAAAAAAATGTTGGATAGTCCATTTTTCTCTCTCATGTTGGATGAGAGTACAGATCGTGGTTTGGAACAACATCTTGTTGTGTACTCAACATTTTTAGATTCAAAAGGATTAGGCCCTCCAATCTCGCAATTTATGAAACTTATTAGGGTGCCTGATGGAAAAGGAAAGACAGTATATGATACAGTCACCAATCTAAAAGAAATAAGAAAGTTATTTAGAATGAGAAATTGATAGCAGTTTCTACTGATGGTGCATCATCGATTGTTGGAAATGAAAATGGGTTTGTTTCATTACTAAAAAAAGAGCTACCAAATCTGATTGGTACCCATTGCATTGCTCACCGTGAGGCACTTGCAGCTTCAAATGCTTCAAAGAAGATACGAGAATTCTTATATGTTGAGAAATTAGCAAACAAAGTGTATTCATGGGTTGGGAATTCAGCAAAGAGAAATAATGAACTCATTTCTTTATTAGAAGTAATGGAGTTAGAATCCTTACAGGTTCTGCAAATCCATGGGATTTGATGGTTATCTAGGGGTGAAGTAGTTGAAAGACTTGTTACATTGATGCCTGCTATACTGAGTTTATGGAAAAAGGAAAAAAAGAACTCATGGTACCATAAGGCAAGGATTTTCTCTGTTCAATTTTGTTTGAATATGCTCGCTGATGTTTTGAAGGAGTTAAATAAGCTAAACAAAAAATTCCAAGAGGATAATGTGGATGTCACATCTCTTGGAATAGCCATTGACCATACATTAAATACTCTTAAAAGAGATTTTTGCAGGTCAAACTCTTTTGCAGAAGGCACAATTCATCTTTCTAAATTTTTGAAAGATTCAGCAGATGGATTCCTTCAAAATGTTGATAAAGAGGGAACAAATCATAGACATGATTTATTGTATATTCCAATCTAGGATGAACAAATGCCACAACCAATGGTGAATTGCATTGATGGATCCCTTGAAAGTTGCAAACAACTTACAAGGAATTATGTTCAGGCATTGGTTGATAGTTTCAATTCAAGATTTCCAAATCTTCATCTTTTTAATGCAGCAAGAATATTTAGCCCTTGTCATTATCCTTCAAATCTTTGTATGAGAGAGACTAATGCAAAGCATTGGCTTGAAATACTCTTCTTTCATTTGCAGCATAAAATATGTAGTGGATGTGATAGCATACCAATGTTTGACATTGCAGCTTGTGAAAGAGAATTATATGAATTCATTGACGTGCTTCATTTAAATGGAGAAATATTCTCCATGAAGGATGCATGGAGGGTATTTTCTCAGACAGAAGATTGGCATTTCAGGTATCCAAATATGTTAAAATTATGGCAGTCAATACTTGTCATACCAGTGAGTACTGTTGCATGTGAACGAGGGTTTTCAAAGTGAAATGTGATCAAAGATATCAGAAGAACAAAATTGTCAATAAACACACTTGATGCATTAATGCGTATATCATTAGCAGGTCCAGACATATCAGAAGTGGAGTGGCAAAGAGTTTATGAGATTTGGCATAGTGGAAAAGAAAGGAGAATTCATGATATTTGCTAAGAATATCAAACTATGTATTTGTCCAGTTTTATGACATCAATTTTGCAAAAAAAATAATTATGTGATATTTATTTTAATTTTATATGTATAATTGTGTGAAATTAAAGATCCATTTTTATGTTTATTTATGCTTTATTATGATGTGTATTCATATTTTTTTTAGTTTAAGCTATATTTTTATATAATATTAATTTAGTACATAAATGATATATAAAATAAATAAAAATAAAGTGAATGGACTATGATAGATATTAATAATTATCATTTTAATTTTAATGTAAAAATGTCGAGAAAATAAATGTTGTTTTGAAGAAAAAATTAAGAAAATTTAATTATTGAAGGGTAAATTTTTTGGCAAGACTTCATTATTGATGGGTAAACATTTAAACAAAACGTTTCACGACGGGTGATATATACACCCAAAAGGTATAAAAAAAAAGGTTTGACGGGTACAATAAAAACCAAATTCCAACACTGCCGGGACTTACAACTCTTTATGAAACTGCATTCCATTTTCCTAAACTCCAGAATTTCTTTCTAAAATTAACTAACTGCTCTAAAATGAGTAACGGCCCAGCCTCCACGCAGGGAGTTGTATATAGCCACTTATTCCTACTTAGATTCTATAAATGACAAGATACTATTTCCACATAATTTCTCATTCAATAAGATATTCAAGTAAGTTTTCTCCTTTGATTTTCAGGTTCCCTCAATCCAGCCTCGAGCCACAACATATGGAAAAATGACCACATTGCCGGCTCTGCATTTGATGCTCCTGCATCACAAATGACCTAGAAGAATCGTACCACCACTCCTTTAAAGAATTGATAGTGTCTAGGATTCTTGAACAAAAATGAGATAATGCAATTGAAAAATAATATCATAGCCCTCTAAAGTTATGAAAGATTGATATTGTAACAAAAGACAGACCAAAAATAGATTTTGTAATTTCAATTTCATAACCCTCTAAAGTTATGAAAGATTGATATTGTAACAAAAGACAGACCAAAGATAAATTTTGTAAGATACTATTGCGATGAGTGGATGGGTGGATGGTGTAGTGTTACTAAAATAGTATGAGAATCTCTCCCCACATAGTATTACAAATCTGAAGGGGATTAAAGGGAAATTGACATAAATGAGGATTTAGCTGCATGGAGAGGCGAAGTTGATCAAGCAATATCCCTACCGCTGTAGCCTTATAGTTAAGGAAAAAGTAAAAAGGGAGATTGACTAAATGTTTGGACACATTACTTTTATAAGCATGAATTATCTTATGGTGTATTGATATGTTCTAAGTTGAATAACGTTAAACCTGTTTAAAGTATTAAAAAATTAAAACATTAATTTATGATATAAAATTATATTTTTAATGGTCTGGAGTGTTTATTATAATAAGAAACAATACTTTGAAATACAAAATTGGCAATGGGTATTTAATATATGGATGGTTCAATTGTTGTCAAATGAAATAGATTCATAAGATGTGATATATATGGTATGTTATCCTATTGTAATTGTAATTAGAATAATACAAACAAGGTTTGGCATATATGATATTTTATTCTATTGCACTAGCTATATAAAATGATAGAAATTATAGTTAAGGAAAAGTTAAAAGGGAAATTGGCCAAACAAATGTTTGGCCATATGACTTATTATTTTGACCAGTATTAAGTGTGTTGATATCTTCAAAGTTGAATAATAGTATATTATTTTTAGGTGTTAATTATTATTTATATGTTCTAAGTTGATTGAAGTTTTTCATCAAATTTATATGTGAATGTATTAATTGACTTGATAAAATAATTCAAAAAATATAATAATAAAAACAAGAGGAATCTATTAAGTCAATATTTTTATTCAAATTTGTATCAAATTGATTTCATATATTAAGATAATGGACCTTTATACACCAATTTTGCGTAGAAGGCTTCTTTGTTTGTGGAACAAGGACTTTTCTTTTATGCAATGATTTGATTGATGAACTTATGACCTCCTAAAAGAAAATACATGTTCTTAATATTTAGGCCCACTCATATTATACAATTAAAAATATACTAATACATCAACATAGTGATTTATATTTCTAAATCAACATATCACATTATTTACTTACTTTAGTATACATAAACATTTAAATCAAATTTTAGTGTGAGATTATTTGGTAATATTTATTTATATCTAAAATTTAATAAATATTAACTTAGAGTAACTGGTTTTGGATTATATATATCTAAGATTGTAATAAATATTAACTTAGAGCAACTGCTTTTGCTTTTGGATTATATATAGGTTCTTCGATATCATTATCTCAAATTCAATTTCTTATATCCCATTCTAAAAACATGCAAGGTTAGGTATTGTAAAATTATAATTTTATTATTATATTAATATTGTCTTTATTGATTAATTAGAATATCAACTACTTTTTTTTTTTTTCCAACGGAAAAATCACCTTCCTGCTATTCCGAAGAATCAAGGAAAGCTTGAAATACAATCATTACAATAGGGCTCAACAAGAGCATCATGTCACTTACAAGAATTGAACCTGGGTGGGGAGGGTAACAATCTTTCCTCCCAACCACCCAACCTACAACCAATGGACAGAATATCAACTACTTTATACTTTATTATTGTGATAAATAAATTTAACATATTAACAAAATAATTAAAATATAACAATATTAAGGCCTCAATGCAACATAACAACCAATTTATGAATTTTCAGGATACCGGCACTGCAATTTTTTTTGAGAAGATAACGATAAATATTACACACAGACTCCTTGGCTTACAATGTTTGCAGATAACATTTCTAAATTTTTGGAAGTTTATTTGAATGATTGAACGGTATACAGGTTGCCTAAAGATGATTAATAAACTGTCAAAATTACATGGTAATTTAAAAAAAAAAATCACAAACAATTCTGCATTATCATGTTTCAAAATCAATCTGTATTCCAAACAACAATGCATTATTAGCACGCGAAAATGTTTTCCTTTACCGTCCTCACAAAAAAGAACAGCAAATAGGCAACCCTTTTACTTAGCTTTGTGATATTTAATTGTAAAAATACGATTGCATCTCCTCCAATCGCATGCCCCCAACTCCACCACTCCAATTCCCAGCCGCCGCTTCTTTTCTCCGTCTCTTCCTCTTGTGCCCCAACTGACCTAGGGCCGTACCGTACTCTAAATTGGAAGCGAGGGCGAGGGGGAAATTAAGCAGAGCCCTGGCTCCTCGCATCTTGAACGCAGCGCGGTCATATGCGAGCGCGGCCTCTTCGGCGGTGTCAAAAGTGCCTAGCCAAACTCGAGAGCGCTCCCTCGTGGGGTCTCTGATTTCTGCAGCGAACTTTCCAGACCGGCGCTGTATAACTCCTCTGTAGTGCCTGGACCAGCTATGCTTCCTATCTCCATTCTCCTCCTCCTGTGGTTGTGGCTCTACATTTACCGCTCCTGTAATTACAGAAGAAGAAGAGTTTTCTTCTGTAATCTCAATCTCCTTGTCTTCTGATGTTGATCTGCTGTTGTTATCTTGACATGAACCACTGCTGGGGTTGGCATTGGGCTGGATATGATCATCGTCAGAAATATTAATAAAAACGGCGCTACCATTATAATGAATATCGATATCGTCGTCCACTTCCAGCAAATGGTGGCGAATAAACTCCAACATATTGATGCTCAAATTCGCCCCTGCAACATCCATCGTGGTCTCGCACCAATCAGATTCAGACTGAATGATTTCCGTGGGCGGGCACAGAGGCCGTTGGTGGTAGCCTATTGAGAGATGAGTTCGAATATAAAGAACTTTTTTTTCGACGCCTTCCCCAGTTCCCAGTGTAGCAAGCACATTACTTTTGCCGATTTTTCATGATTAGATTTAACTATATTATTTTGCATTAAATCATAAATATTTTATATGTTAGCAATGCAAGTGTATTATTTGCATCCGTCATCATGCGTACGTCATAATGCATTGAAGTGACATATAGGAAATTAATGTGACACACGCCAACAGATAAATGTTATGATGTACTTTGCGAGTAAACAAATCTAAGTTCCTTCTTGATTTCATTGGAAATGAAGTTATGGAAAGCAAAATAAAAAAGTTAACTCTGATCTGTCAACGCTCAAAAAAAGAAAGTGGTAGTGGCCCTAGTGGTGTGGAAATGTCGAGTAAAGTTTAAATGAGTTTATATAATTTTTTGTCCAATTATTTGAAGTTGCATTTTTATATTTGTGTTTGGTAGAATATATTATAATCACTTTAAGGTCAATATGTATTGGCTTTAATTAGTAATCTCAATTGTTAAATTTTATAAATAAAAAATAATAATTTTATAATATCTTAGAAAAATATTTATTTATGATTTAATTTTATAATATCTTAGAAAATTATTTATTCATTTTTTGATTGGAGGAGAAATTGATTTGATTTTAATAAAACCATTTTTATGTTAGTGATGTGAAATTTTTTTAAAATAAATAAAAATCTTAATGGTCCTGTACGGATTTGTTGGCGTGGGACATATTAATATATAATAATTACATTGTCAAACAATGGGCTGGCCTGGGCTGACTTTTCTCCGATTGGATTAGCGGCGGCGTCCACAAATACAAGTCTCAATATTTCCCATAGGAACTCAGAACGTGGTCTTGAATGATATATAAATCTTTAAAAAATCTAATTTATTATATATATATAATATGATTTTTAATAGAAAAACAATGTAATTTATTTTCAGTAAACTCGTTCAACAGATAAATATGTTAGTCTTTATAAATATAGTTAAAATACTTTTCATTGAAATTTAATATAGATTTATTGAAATTTATTTAACTCAATCATTGTTTATAAGATTATATGATTATCCAATCATGCCTATGTAAACATGATACTTCAAGTTCATCGATGACATAATGCAAAAAGGATAATTATTTGTATATCACTCTTTAGGGAAAACATAAAAGCAATACCTATATAAATGCAACACTCACATTAAAGATATCCAATAATTACAACATGGTCTTATCAATAAATATAAAATCCTTAAAGTAACTTTCTTATATACCATATAATATTAGCTAAGAACGACATAACTTCTTTATTAACATAAACCAATTCTTTTGGTCATTCGATGCCCTCGAATATACAAGCACCACCATTATTTAAGCACATAATCATCTTACAAGAACAATAGACTAATCAATTATGCATGTGCTCCCATTAACGCCCATTATTATTATGACAACCAATCTAACATGTGCATACATAAATCAAACCAATTTACAAGACAATATGACAATCAATCTAACATGTACACACTAAATGAAACCAACTTACAAGACAACCCAAGATGAATATATGTATATTTATGAACTTGACATCTTCTAAACAATGAAACAATGAAAATACTTATCTCATCGAATAAACTCATGTGATCGAAGGTTTGACTGGAACTTTCCTCCCAACCATTTGGCTCTCTGTCTGATGTATATTTTTACCACCGAGAGACCACCCTGAGCTGGGCAATGAATCCACTAGAGTTAAGTATCAAGGAAATCCCTCACAAAAGTTACTTGAGTTGTATGCTAAGTCCACAAACTCCTTTGGTGAGTCTCTCAATTATAATTTAAACCACACTAAATATTTGTAACATGTTATTTATATCCACATTTTAGCCTCATCCTTTTTAATATTTAGAAGTAGACTCTCACCACAAATCTTAGTTCATAGCTTAATTTATAAAATGGCTTAGTTTGGATTCCTAATGGATAGGCCATAATTCCTTTACATTTATATAATAAAAAGGTATTCAACTTGGGCTCTCCCACTCAGGGGCAACCCTTTCCATTTGACAAATAGTGTATACTGTATAGTATTACACAATATAAAACATTGCAATATAGGGATTGAGCTCTACCTTTTAGAGTCGTCCCTCAGATTTGTAATATATATATATATATATATATATAAGTATTAAAAACTAACTAGTATTCTCTTTTTTTTTTCCGTGAAAAAAAGCATACTATTGATATTCAACCTTGAATCAAATAGTACATGATGATCAGTATTTCAATATCTAGGATTCAGCCTCCCTCCAGAGAGTACATTTCAGAAACTAAATTATACAACCATAGCCAAAAACAGACCAATGGTCCTTGGCAAAGCATAAAGCTTTTAACAGATTTACAATAGCATATAAACAAAAAACTTTTATAAAAAAACACAGGTTCATTCCAAATAGTAAAAGCTGCCAGAATCCACACATTGATTCTCTAAGAATTCCTCCCACACTATGAAGTCCTCAGCACCATCCAGAGCCTGTTTAGAAAGAAGGTCCGCCTGTACATTATGCTCCCTATAAATATGCTCCAAAGTAAACTGACCCAGCTTATGTAACTCCATCTTTGCCCTTTCACACCAATAAGTAAAATGTAATACATTCAGTTCACATTCTCCCAATGCCCACTTTATAGTCACCCGTGAGTCACCGAATATCATCACATTCGACAACCCAAAACAATTTGCCACCATAGCGACACACCATAAAGCCATAAGTTCCGCTTTCATGTTAGAGCCTCTTCCACATTTCATCTTCAATGCAAAATAATGTTCACTATTGAGATAAATGATTCCCCCAGCACCACATTCCCCCAAAATAGAAGCACCATCAAAGAACAAAGTGGGACGAGTAAATTCCAAATTAAACTACCCAACATTCCGGTGACCCTTGGACTTTTCCACCACCTGGAAATTCAAGTAGTAGCTGATAACAGTCTTCGACAAGTGCTACAGCCGGGGTCTGATGTCTTCAAATAAGGCCTTGTTTCTTATCCCCCATATCACCCAACAAATATAGATGGGAAGAGTCTGATGTTCCTTGCATTCTGAACGCCAACGATTCAAAGAATTAGCTATAAAATCTCCACCCCATCTAGCTTTAATTTCAAGGATCTGATATATTTCCTCCCATAGTGCCAAAGTAAAGGAGCACTCCATAAATAGATGCTTAGCAGATTCCAGATTACATCGACAAAGGATACACATACTAGGGCCAAGCCACCCCATTAAGTTGAGGTTCTCCCAAGACTTCAGCCGATCCTGAAGAACAAACCAAAAGAAGCACTTCAATTTGAGCGGTAAGTGCCAATGCCAAAGTTTATCGAACCACCACGTTTCGGACAAATACACCTTCCTTTAATCAGATAGCAGTAAGCCGAGCTTGCAGTTACAGTCCCGGTGGCTTCATTCCCACCCCAGACAATAGTATCAGAATTCTCATTGAGCTGAATACCGTTAATTTTCAGATTATAAATATACTCCCTCCATTCCCCAGCAATATCTGGGCTTAACTGGAGTTGAACATCTGAATACCAGTGACCAGAATAAATATTACCAATGGAATTCAACGTATAATAACCTCCATTTCTCAATTGCTGTAATAGATTCGATGTTAAACTATAAGACTCTTTCATTCCCACAATTGGATCAACTCCAATTGCAACCTCTTTCCCACAGCCTACTCTCCAGCATAACTCCAAAGCCAACCATTTATAAACCTTCATAAATCTGTTCCATATAGGAGAAACACCTCGAACTTTCTTAGAAGGGGTCCTGAGCCAATGCGAAACCTCCATTTTGATATACTTATGATGAATAAGCCTCGACCACAAAGTGCTACCAAAGATAGTTCGCCACAAGCTTTTTAACCTCAAAGCTGCACTAAACACCGACAACTCACGAATGCCCCAACCACCAGCGTCCATCGGCAAAGAAATCTTCTCCCATCCCACCATCACCAGGCTCTTCTTATTGAAACCACCGGTCCATAAAAAATTGAACATTAACCTTCTCAGGGAGTTAATAACAGAGTAGGGGATGGGCAATAATGAGAACCAATACACAGGCGTTCCCATCAAAACAGATTTTACCAATGTTAACTTCCCACCAATCGACAATAGCCGATATGTCCAGTTAGATATTCGATTCTCAAACTTTTTAATTAGCCATACCCAATCCTTAATTAAATATCCATTGGGCTTAAGATTGAACCCAAGATACGTAAAACCATCATTAATGCCACAGAATTTATAGGGCATTAAGTTCTGAATCTCCAGAATCCTGTCTTCCTGAATAAGATTACCATAGAAGCATGATTTTTTAAACTTACAGCCATCCCTGAGGCCTTACAGAATAAAGAAATAATCTTCTGAAAATGTCTCCATTCTGATACAGTTTCCAGACCAGCAAGCAATACGTCATCTACAAACAAAACATGTGTAATGTAAAAATCTTTAGCAATTTTGATAACAATAATTTTACCTTCCCTGTTACCTTGTAAAATCATTCTGCTCAAACCTTCAATTACCAACAGGAACAGTAGAGGTGAGAGTAAACACCCCTGGCGAATGCCCCTAGAGCAGCTGAAAAATGATGTAGGAGATCCATTCACCAGAACAGCTATATTGGCCGTATCCATGCCATAATCCATTTAAGCACCAATACCGGGACACCAATTTGTATCAGAATTAATCTGAGAAAATCCCAATTAACTCTATTGTAGGATTTTTCTAAATCCATTTTGAGAAAGATAGCTTTTTTCTTCCTATATTTAACAGAATGAAGAATTTCCTGTGTAATCCCCACGGCATCATGGATTTGTCTATCCTATAAAAAGCCACATTGTTCCTTTGAGATGTACTTTGAGAGAACCGGCTTTAGCCTCCCAGCAATGATCTTTGAAACGATCTTATAAACCAAGTTGCATAAAGCAATTGGTCTGAAATCACCAAAATGCTTCGGGTCATTTACTTTAGGAATTAATGTTAAGAAGTAGAGTTTAATGCCCCAGACATGTAGCCCTCCAGCCTAGTATACTCCACCAGTCTGACAAGCTCTTCCACCATTACATCAAAGAATTGTAGAAACAATTCAACTGTCCAGCCATTCGGCCCTGGACTTTTCTCCTTGGCGAAGAGTTTTAAAGTGCTCTCAACCTCTTCCAACGTTACTTCTCGACATAACTCCTCAGCCGAGTCACTGTAAAAAAACCTTGGATAATTCTTAATCACCTGAAGTTGTGAATCAAGATGCTATTGTAAAGTTCCTACAATTGTTCCTCAACCCACAGAAGTTTCTGCCGGTCATTCTGTTTTTTCGAGTGGATCCAGGAAGAAATAATCTGGTTATAGTGTTGCAATTTCTTACAGAAATTATCCACAGGATTAAGATCTCTATCATTAGTAATTTTCTGCCATTCATCCTTTGTAAACTGACAAATTCATCTTGTTTAAGCCAGGAGCAGTCAAACTTATAGGGAAATTTCTGTAAATGAGCACAGTCCTCGATTTGGAAGAAAATTGGCCAATGGTCAGAAATTTTATTCTTCCCAACCCAACATCGGTATCTGCCAACAGAATCAAGCAGTGATTCATGAACCAAAAATTCATCTAACCGTTTATGAATCCCTTCCAGCCCGCTTCTTCCATTAGTCCAAGTAGGAGTAAACACCCCTGTAACAACATCAATTAACTTATTATTAACTAGGAACTCATTGAAGAAGTTAGAAAGTGAGTCCATCTGAGCCTTAGCCCCCCAAATTTCATGTGCAAATCTGGTAAAATTTAAATCCCCCACCACCATAATATTCTCCATCAATAATAACCCAGAAGACTGCAATCCCAACCAGAACACCTCTCTGTTCTTATATGGAGCATAGCAGTTTAGGATATTAATCTGCCACTCATTCATCTTACAAAACCCTTCCAACAGAAGACTCCACCGAGTCTTATACACAGAAAATGAAAAGAACCGAGGATCCCATGCTGCTAGTAAACCTCCCGACAGGCCCTCCAAACTTATGGCTGAAATTTCCCAGCTAGGGAGGATACTAGCGACCTTAGAAATCGCCACATGATCCGCACACATGGTTTCTTGCAGGAGTACAATAGTAGGACGAGCAGTAGAAAGAAGGTTAGAGAGGACCCTAGCTCACACAGTTTCCCCCAACCCACGAATATTAAGTGAGCAAATAGACATTGGGACCCTCCACTATAGCGAGGATTAACTCTATGGCCCCCAACATCAGAATCCACACAAAAACCCTCCGAAAGAGCAGAATTAGGTGCCCCTGGAGTCTCCCCAAGCACAGGAAGTTCCACCACATTACCAAGATCAGAAAGAATACGGTCAGTAACGGATACAGTCTCCACAGCAGAGTTCTCAGACTCTACCACCCCCTTCCTACCACCACGCCGAGGCTTCCTAAGGGTTACATTATGGAATCGAGCCGAAATGCACGACTGCACCTTAGGGTTTACTGAGGGGTTTTTAGAAAAAATAGGCAAAGGCGTGAGCAGGTCATTGGTATTTGATGACCCATACCCAGAATCATCTATCAGAGAAGTATTCTTCCCCGCATGAGGTCAGACCTTCTCCAATACCCCACCAACCCAACTAGAGGGCCCACTAAACCCATCCTCCAAACCCGACGGCTCACTAGTTACAGGAAGTAGATCTAAAACATTATCAGAAGGCGACAAAGTAGAATCAGTATCGGGAAGTATAGGAATGGTATCCCCTCTATCCCCCGGAATATCACCCTTCTGTCCACATTCAACCCTAGGCGAATCCAAAGTGTAGCAGTTACTAGCACCCGAAACCCTACCCCTAACAGAAGGTAGATTAATGTCCCCCTCGGCTAACCTCGTATTCAGTATCTATTCAGCAGCCTCAATACATTCTAACTCATCCTCCAGGATAAATGGAATAGGAGAACCGAGATTAGGAATTAACTTACCCGAAGATACCAGCATGTCTGACGGATTAGTGGATGTAATAGCTTGCAGATGTCCAGAAGCTTCAGGATGAGCCAATAAACCCTTCTCTGGAGAGGAAGACCTGTTCTCCGGGCAGTGAATGCGGATGTGGCTAGTCTTCGAACACGAATGGCACCGAAAGGGCATCGAAAAATAATCGAACTGCTGCCGCCACACCCTCTCTCCCCAGTGTAGTTCCACTTCCGCCGGTAACCCTAGTGCCATATTGAATTCAACCATAACCTTTGTCAACCGCCTGTCAAACCCAATAGTGAGTTGTTGTCGAGTCGGACGAACCTCCCCACTGAGTTAGCAATTCCAATCAATATATATTCGGTCCAGAGCTCTATCGGTAATCCAGGTATTAGCAGCCATAGATGACAAAACTGTTGCTTTTCTTTTAAAGGGTCAAAGGATAGGTGCCATTTTTTAAGGCAGAATGAACCCTCTTTAAAGCACCAGAACCGTTTGAGAACTAGACCCACATGCTCTGGTTTGGTGAAAATGATCAAAACACACCTATTCAACAGCAACATAACTCTTGGCATATCACCATATATCGGGACCCAATTTTTTCTAACCCAATCCAACAGTTCACGCTGGTCACCACTAGTGAACTCTAACCGACCCACAATGGCCCGTGAATGGAGCATCTTAATGCGATCCAGATTCGTTTCGACGGGAATGGAGAAATGTTCCAAACCCTCCCTCACCTTCAACGGCTTGCTGTTTCTACGCTTACGAGCCTTCTCCCCCCGAACCTTGCTCGACCACGGCTGAGTGTAGAAGGTTTTCTCCTGCCCCAGACTACGCACACCAGATTTGTGAGACTGAAACCCTGCCTCTTTTCCGGAACCCTCCACATTGCTAATGGGGAAACCATCAATATTCCCGTGATATCCCATCACATTACAAGACCGAAACACCGGCAGTTGCCAGTCATGTTACCTCCCAGAACCCACGATACCAGCTACTAGATTTGTCAACGCATCAATAAAAAATCCTCCAAACTAGTCAGCACATCACCAGCGAAGGTATAGTAGAGATAGTTAAAAGTAGAACCAAATTTGCAACCCCCTCTTAACACAGAATAGACTAAAGATAGTACGACGTCAGGAATCCCCTCAACAGTCAGAAAACTGAAAACATCCCCCAAAATAGCAGAATAGGAGCGTAGCTACTAACCAAATTGACAACAATCCAGATTTACTTCCCACTTTTTTGACTTGGCTGGTACTAGGTTGGCCCCATCAGGGCCAACTAGACTCCAAGAGATTGTTGCCAATATTAGTTAATCTCTAACTCACCATTCCTGCCATCCCTGCAGAAACAATCTCAATTCCACCAGAACCTCCCAAGCACAAACCCTAGAGCTCATAGAGCAAAAAAAACCAGATAGGTCTCAAAAACTAACTAGTATTCGTGCTCTTTTCACAAAGCAGATCTGTCCATATCTCCAATTACAATAAATAAAAAATTGCATGCGTTTAACTAATTAAAATCGGATTTAAAACAATGCACACTTTATATATATATATATATATCCCAACGATTTAAACTGGGATCGAGCTCTTCGATCCATCCCGTTGACTGAGAGCAACGATATATTTAACACGCTAATTTAGCATGGGATTGAGCTCTTCGAGACGTCCCGTTGACTAAGATCAAACGATATACTTAACACAATAAATTAACATGGGATCGAGCTTAGGGTCATCCCTTTGATTGAGATTTAAATACATATATCACACAACGATTTAACTGGTCGACCCTCTAACTCAAATTCAAATTTAAATATATATATATATAAATTTAACTAGTCGTCCCTCTAATTGAGGTTTAAATATATATATCACACAACGATTTAACTGGATGTCCCTCTAACTCAAATTTAAATATATAAATAACACAGCAACTTAACCGGTCGTCCCTCTAACTCAAATTCAAATATATAAATAAAACAACAATTTAACTGGTCATCCCTCTTAACTGATATTTAAATATATATATCACATAGCGATTTAACTGGTCATCCGTCTAACTCAAATTTAAATATATAAATACCACACAAAAATTAACTATGGGTTCGGGCTATGAACCTTCCTTTCCCAAAGAACACACACATCAATAAATCATTGTTCATAATGAAATGTTAAACGAAGAGTACAGATGGCTTACTCCTATGGCTGCCATCGGTTACCAACCTTCTCCCATCGCAAAGCTGCAGAGATCTGATGCAATGAGCAGAGGATTACAAAACTTTGCAAAGACCACTGCCAACACACCGGGCCCCCTTTCCTCTTCCTCGACAATATATATATACACAAGGTTCCTTACCTTGGAAAGTCCGCCTAGGTAAAGAAGATCCATTTGGAGATCGAACTCAAAAGAGATAGGAGAAGGAGTTTCTAAGTGATAGTTAGAAGGATATTTCTTGTCAATTAAGGGGACAACCACCCAAGGAAATATCCATGAAGATCCCCCCATGTTTTTCCATCTCAACAATTTAGTAGTATCTTCATATGTTCCTAAATCATTAGGAAAAATCTTTATTTTCACTATTATGAATATATGTATATTTATTCATATGATAAATCTTTTCATTATAGTTTATTACTCACAAGAAGATGCTTAAAGGTATGCAATACTTCTCTTATTATATATATATATAAATGATTTTCCTTTTTATGATTATATTTATATATATAAGTAAAAACTACTTTTACTCTAAATTAATCTTTCGAGAGAAAATGTTCTAATCTATTTCTTTCTTAAGATCAGTAAAGTTTTGGGTACTTAATAATAATAAGACTTAGGTAATCCCTCACTTAGGATCATCTAGTAATAAATATTTTTATGCTCGAGGGTAGGTCCTAGGAGTTTATTATTAGCTTGTAACAAGTAGTTATTTCACTTAATCTTAAGGCGACACTTAATAATTCTTTTAAGAAACTCAAATAAACCATTGCTTTTATTCAAGTGCCTGCTGGCATCTAGATGACATTCATCATCAATGTCCTAGATTTTCATGGCTTCCTAGCCATTTGATCTCTTTCCCCTAGTGGATTCTTTTCCCTGTCATTTAGTTGTGTCATAACCTTAAGTCTCTTAGGTCTATAATCAACAACTACAACTTAGGAAATAAATATCAATACTACAAGGTTTAATGGTGGGGCCTTGGCCTTGAGCTCCTCACCATAAATGAGTATATAGTTACATTTTTCAATTACACAAGAATAGTGGTAAAAGAGGGATATTACATATACATATTTAGAGTGTTAGATCAATCGATTCCAAACTCTAAATTATTTTAAGGTAGGAGTTCAACTAGTTTTAAACCAATATTTGAAATATATGCATACATGTATACATACACATAGAGCCATCTCTTCCTCGTTTCATATATATAATGAAGTTTAAATAATGATCTCATGGTTAATTCCAAATTAATTCAACTAATAATTACAATAATAAATACTCATTATAAATAATATGATAAAAAAACATTTACCATTTTATGTAAAACATGACATGATAAATAAGAAATCTATTATTTTATTTTATGATAAGCACTTGAACTAAAATAATTCAACTAATAATTACAATAATAAGTAATACTCATTATAAATAATATGATAAAAGAAAAACATATACCATTTTATGTAAAGCATGACATGATAAACAAGAGAGAGCTGTGTTGCAGCATATCTCTGCCAAAAGCATGTAGGAGAAAAAAACATAAGCGACGGGGATAACGAAGCACTGTGGGACATTATGGAAAAAATTCTTCGATGGAGCATATAATATATTCACTACCACATGGCAACACCGCGAAGAGATTTCACTTTCTTCTAATCTCCAATGCCTCCAAGCACTATCCATTTGTGCTTTGTTGCTTTTGCCCAATACCTTTGATCGCTATCCGTTTATGCTCAGGTGCTTATGTCCAACGCCTCCAATCACTACCCATTTCTTATTTGATGCTTATATGCACACTGCCACCTGTCAACACTGTGGAGCGATATGAATGTCCACTTCAATGCTTAACTCCAAAACTACCTCTCCCACTCCATCTTGGTATTGGGAATGTTATTGAGGCAGTAAGACATGTGAGGTATGTACTAGATGATATACAAAAGCTTTAGATCTTAGATAATGATGAGGTTTTTTCCTTTGCCAAAAACATTGTTGCTCCCTATGAGCTTGTGAGGCAAACCAAATAGCTAGGAAGTCTTTGTGTTGTGAATTTTGTAGCAGGACGTGTTGCTACACCTATTGATGTTTCCTTGATGATGTAGTTGGGATGTGATGGAGTTTTTGCGGGTTCAGGTGTGTTCAAAAGCGACGATCCAAATTTGTAGGGCTTGAGCAATTGTACAGGTCGTGACTCATTATAATGGTTCCCACATTCTAGCCAAGGTTAGTTGTGGTCTAGGAGAAGCCATGGTTGGAATTAATCTCAAAGATGAGAAAGTGGAGCAATATGTAGCGAGATGAGAGTAAAATCATGGAGAATAGTGAAAGATAATGTTTGGATTAGAAGCCATGTTATTTGATGGAATTTGTTACTTCATTTTGTATGGAAGCATTGATTTTGAATCACAATTTAGAAACTTATTTATAAATCTTATACTCATTCTAGAAATTGTGATTATAACATTTAGGAATTGATAATGAATTGAAACAATTTGTAATCAATAATGAGGTTTTGCCAACAATGGCTTTACAAATTTAGCGACCAAAGTTAAACTATGAATGGGTCGGTGTAGTTCAATTACTATAGTTTCATATGTTTATTACCAATTTACTCCTTTTTAAGACCAAAACCATAATAAATATATTTGAGAGTCCTTTTATTATTCCATTAGAACAATTCTAGTCTTCATAAATTTATATTCGTTAGGTTCTAATACGTGACAGATTTCCTTATAATATAAATGTTAAGGACACATTTTTCCGATGGGCGAAATATCTAAGTTATAATATTGAGGGGGATAAACCAATGCAATTTTAAAAGATAAGGCCATAAACTTGGTATTTGACACTAAAGTGTAAATTGTTTTCTCTCAATTTTCCAATCTTATCTTATGTTATATTGTATATGCCTTGTTTTGCCAAGAAGGTGGGGATATATGGCATTTGCAATATTCAAGAGTGTATTCCCTCCATTAAAAATGTATATTTCGATGGAGGTGTATTGTTGTAGGGGATATATTTCGATGGAGGTGTATCGTTGAATTTTCATGATTAGATTTAATTATATTAGACGATTTTGAATTTTCTTGTCATTATTGATGGAATCTCACTATTTAATCGTTGATCAAATCATAATTTTTTATTATTCAAAACTCATTTTTATACTAAAAATGGATTCAACGCCTTTAAATATCCATATTCCATCTCGATTATGCAATCTCAATACCTTATATTTAAGATTAAGATTTCAATAATTCCCATCTAATTTAAAGAAAAAATAATTAAAAAAATAAATTGAAAAATAAATCTAAATCATGGCATCTTTAAAGAACTTTTTTTTCAAGGCCTACCTAGTGTAGGAAGCACATTACTTTCGCCGAATTTTCATGATTAGATTTAACTATATTATTTGCATTAAATCATAAATATTTTTTTCCATAAAAAAAAAATCTACTATTGATATTCAAGCGAATCAAATAGTATAAAGAAGTTCATGATTCTAATGCCGAATCATTTACAATATTTATCATGATAGTTCTGCACTGCAAAAATGCTTCAGGATCCACCCATGATCTAAAAAAAAAACCATTATGGTTCGTAAGATACAAACACCATTACATACTGTCAAAAAGAAAAATAAGGAAACAACAGATTTCAGAAGGCCTGAGAATCTAGCTCCCCCAAGAGTCAGTCAAAAAAATAAGTGGTACCACTATCCAGGATACAGTTGTCGCACCATTCCTCCCAAATCAATTGCCCTTCCATACCAGATAGTGCTTGTTTTGATAGCTTGTTTGCAAGTGAATTATGTTCTCTATAAATATGTTCGAACTTGATATTATGATGCTTTGAGATTTCAAAATGTGTTCTAAGAGCCCAATGTCTCAGGTTCATAACATTAAGCTTGAATTCACCCGCAGCCCATTTAATTGTAACCCTGGAGTCACCATATACATTGATATTATTTTGATTGAATCTGGTTAAAATTATGTCTATAAGTATAGTTTGTGATATTATGCAATTTCAATAATCAAAATCACTTTTCTTAAACTAAATACCATATTTTAAAACTATCCAAATCATCAAAATCACCAATACTTCTGTCTCCAGCATTGCGTAAGCCTTCGTCCCAATGGTTTTCTCTCATCAAAGCTATACCCTAACCATGGATCTTTCAATTTAGTGGGCGAATAATTACATTAATGTGGGCTATTCAATTATATTAATAAGCTACTTTTGTTATGAATGGGACTATTCAATTATATTAATAAGCTACTTTTGTTATGAATTGATCTTTCAATTTAGTGGACGAAGAAATACAATAATGCTGGCTATTCAATTACATATATAAGCTACTCCATGCTTCCAAAATTAAATATTGCATAGGAATTGGTTTGATCCAGTGATCTGGACGATCTGTGGGCCATGATTCATGCTATGTGTCGCATTTTTTATGCGTTCTTAACTGAAATGAGAGCACAAGTTATTGGATTGTGGCATCTATTGTTCCAGTGATCTGCCACAAATTAACCTCATATTTGTAGCAGCCTAAAATCCGAGCCTACATGAAGAAGGGTCATGCAGAATTTGTAAGAAAAAAAATATTTTTTACAAAACAAGAAAATGTTTGTTATGTTTCTTAAATTTGCAAGAAATTTGAATAATAGAATTTAAGGGCATTTTTCATAATTGACCTTTTATTTTGTATTTTGTTTTGACACTTAAAACACAATTGTAATTAGTGATTTAAATAATCCATGAATTAACCAGGATTAAAAATATTTAATCATTCAAAACATGTAATCTTATATAATAAGAGAGCTAAGAGTTCCTTGTTTTTGCACATACTTAAAATTCAAAGGTCATAACTATGGTCCATGTATAAATTGCTTTAATTGATCCATGTAAATCTGAATCCAAATGTATTTTGTGTTGGAAATATTAATTAGGAGTTGATGTCTATCTTGTCTCTTTTGTTAGACAGTCAATCACTCAGTATTATGGCCCATGTCTCCCTGTATTTAATCAAGAGTGTATTGTTTTGCAAGTCAAGCAGTTAGATAGATCTTAATTACAGTCTTTAATGCTACTCAATAGCTTTCGAGAGAAGCCAATATCAATTTTCTATATATAGATGTGCATTAGTGAAGAGGAGAATAGGGAAGATCATAACAATTGAGGAAAGGGAAAGTCAGATTTTAGAGAGGTAGAGTAAAAGGTTGGAGCACAAGCTTTGTATGTGAAAAATTGTAAGAGTCCAAGTCCTCTATATGTGAAGAACTCACTCTATGCACCTGTAATTTTTATGCTTCGGTAATATGTATTTAAGTGTTTCCGGGTGTTATTTGACAAGATAAGTTATGTGCACACTTTCCTCTACTTTTATGAAAGATAAAGGACATCTAGTGATTTACCTTATGAAAGTTTTAATATTGAGCGGAAGTTTCTTTGGGATTTAAAGTGTTTCCGTGAAAAGTGAAGTTTGAAGTTACCACTCACAAATTTAGGAAATTGTCCTAACATATTGCACACAAATTATAAGAGTTGGGATTGAAAAGGTTTAGAAAGTAAAAGTAATTACTTTTGGAGCGCGGTAAATATAAGCAAGTTATATTGCCTAGCTAAATTCAAGTATTTAGTGCATTGTTCAACTTTGAGGTTGTTGTATAATTCCACCCATGTATTTTAATGAGCAATGAATATTAAGTCTTGCTTCACAGATAATTTTAAAATTTTACTGCAGATATTTTGTATCATAGTATTTATTGTGCAGTTCAAATCAAATGCAAGTTCTGCAATTCCCAAGTTTGTGCAGAATCAAATGGAGACTGCACAGTAATCTCAAGGTGCATGCAATTCCCTAGATCTGGTATAAGATCTACGCAGTTCCCAAGAACTGGTATCAAAGCAGGTTAAGAAGAATGACAGCTTGTATAAGTAAGGAGCAGGAGCAGAAGCTCGATTAAAAAAAAAGAGGAAGCTGAGGTTGCTGGAGAAGTTGTTGAGCTCAAGCTCACAACATTTTTAAAGGAAGAAACAATATTTTTAGTGAAGCAAAAGAATCACAAAAAGAGAGAAGAACACCAATGTCGAGGAGAGTCTCTTCCATTGCTATGGAAAAAAGAGCAATCGCAAGTTTAAACCAAGGTTGAGCCATCAGGAAGAGGGATTCAACTGAAGCTGTATGTTTCCTCAGGTATTAGCTTATTTTTATGAAATCTCATTTTAAGAAAATATCCTTTGTGTAAAGAAGAAATGGGTCATTAGAAAATACTCAATCAAACCAAAAGAATGAAGAATAGGGAAGAAGCCAATAAATATACAAAAATGTTTTGTGAATTCTCAGTTGAAGCTGAAGAATCGATAATTGATTTGAGAAGTGCTATTTTGGGATCTCCTCATCTGCTTACTCATAAATATTATGAATGTTGGTATGTTAAGATACAGACATTTCTTCATTATAATGGTCTACAAAGTTGCATAGAAAATAGATGTTTCAAGCCCAATGATGATTCATTAGCTCTCTCCTTCATCCAACAAGCTCTGGATGTTAATATTTCTTATGTAGTTGTTGAATAAAACACAGCTAGAGAAGCTTGGGAAAGTCTGAAGAGAGAGTTTGTTGTAAGGGGGAGATATATGGTTGAGTCACATCCTATTAACATTTCAGCAAGAAAATCTGTAGAAGCAGCAGAAGATAGCCAAATTGTCTGTGAACACCACTGTGTTGATACAGTAATGGATGATGATAATGTGTTTGAAGTTGAAGATGAACAACATCTCATGATACATCTGTCAGAAGTGGATGAAGTGACGAATTGTAAAATCAATGTTGGAGTAACAGTTGAATTCGACAAAGAATCTGTAGTAGCAGATGAAGAAAATATTACATATTTTCCAGATGAAAATTTTGAATTTTTGGCTTGTAAGAAAGAAATTGAAATTGAATTTGATGATGTTGCAGCAACAACAATGTAATATCCCTAATGTGAAAGTTTTCCCAATTTGGCTAATTTTCGAAGCTTGGACTAGTGAAACCCCAAACTTTCCCAAATGAACCCAAATAGTTTCAAATTAGGTATGGAGTGGATTGAGGTGTCTTAGGACACACTAATGTAGATATATGACTCTTTTGGCTTCCCAAATGTTGTACAACCATCCAAAATTTCAAAATAGACACTTGGATCACACCAAATACCTCGAAAAAAACCTAGGTGAAATGTTGATTCGGATTTACAGCTTGTTAAAGCACTCTTAAAACAGAAGGTTACAAAACACATTCATTGCTTGGAAATTGTGAGTAATATAGTAGAGATTTTTACATGGAATTATAAGCAAATGAAAAAAAGGGTTTACATAAAATTTATGTTTCATGTACAGTAAATAATAGTATTCTCAAACAATTACACAACTTAGAAGAGTCTGGTGCAAAACTGATATATAAATGCTCAAAGTTTCATGAATGTATGCAAGGGCACAATGGCTCAAAATGGTGGTTTTTTGCTTGATTTTTCTTATATAGTCCAAGGTATTTCAAGCTATGGGTCTCATGATCTATCCATTACAGTGCTATGCAGCCATTAACAATTTCATAAGGTCGAAACAACAACCTTTAATTAACTATATGCAACAAGGAGTGTGCTATCACACTTTACATGAACATTGAGAGAAACATAAGAGAATGATAGTAGAGAAGGAAGAGAGAATATGAACTCGAACTCATATGGGGGTTGAACCTACATCAAAACATCTCCATGAAGCTATTTTGATAGGTATGAATGGCCTCTCCATCAACCAACTTGTATGGGAATCTTACACCCTCGAAATTGGTACTAAGGTAGGGAGGATGAACATCCATAGTGCAAGGACAAGCTAAAGCTCTCCCAAATTGCAAAGATGCAAAACAAAAATGACCAAAATCTACTCCATTTCAACTTGGCCTCCTGTTAATAACTTTACTTGATTCAATTACCTCCTTATAACTCAAATTATCTCCTAATTACTCATGAAATTCGAATTAGTGGGGGTTATGACCCTTGATTGGCCCCACATGACACTTGGCTCATCTTTTGTCTCCAACTCGTCCATGAATTCAAATTGGGGAATATTTTGGATTCTTTGGAGATGTGTAAATCCTCTCAAGTGCCCTCTTCATCTTGTTTTAGATCTTACATTGTCATAGATGTCATAGAATCTGTCATAAGTGTCATAGGTGTCACAAAATCTGTCATAAGTGTCATAATGCTTGTCATAGTTGTCATAGAATCTACCATTTCCTATTTTTAGCCCTATGAATCTTCATCTTCCTTCATGAATGTTACCTCTTCCCTTCCAACTCGAATTTGGGGATGGATCCATGTTTAAAGGAGGAATATTCTCTCATGTGAACCCCACATGTCCACTTATGCATCCCCAAGTCCAACTAGGACCTAATGCCACTTCATTTTGGATCATTTAACATTTATTTCATAATTTATTGGCCTATTTTTCCACTATCAATTTATAATATTGAATTTTCATGAGAAACTATATACCTTGGGGTTAAATTTCAATATTTTAATTCTTCCACATAACCCTTAGGAATTGGGTAGGGCAACTTAATTATTTATCTGAAAATAATTTAATTGGGGACATGACAATCTTCCCCACCCAAGATTTCTTTTCCTCAATCAATTTCAAACATGTATGTTGGAGAACCTGTTGTCTTTCCAAAAATTTGCTTCCAAAACTTTCCTTCCAAAACTCTGAGTAGTGGCACTCATGTACTGCAATTGTGTGTTTCCAAAAGCAAGGACATGTGGGTTTTCTTTTTCACATTGATATCCCTTATGACATCACCACTAAACACCAAAATATTAATTAAATCCATCAAAACAAGTTAAATTGCACAATTACTGTTTACCTCTTTCATATTTTGGAAACCCTTTCTGATACCACTGTAAAATTCTTTGAAGTTTCCATTGAGTTGCCCAACTTTGAGCATTTAATATTCCATGAAAATTTTAGAGAGGAACCACCATGCTTGTTGCTGCACTACTCTGATTACAATCACCATCTTAAGTGGTGACTCAATTTGCCATACTATTTGTTTCCCCCCAAAAATGAAACCAATGAGACTAAAAATTATCCCAGGGTCCCATTTCTTGTATTGCACTCCAACAATTAGGAGTTCTTTCTAACCCATACCACCAGGAAAGAGAATTCCTCAATCCCATTTCCTTGTATGCATTCTTCCAAACATCATAAGTACAAAATATAGATCATAAAAGTACATAACAACATAATACAAATGCACATCAAGGAGGTTCCTCATCAAAGAATCATGAAAGTGCTTGTACCTCCAAGTAAGTAGACCACAATTTTTCAAGTGAATACAAGCATCAAGTGACCAATCAAATTCGCTGCAATGACATAGGTGAGGATCCCATGTCCTATAATGATGTTGCAAAAGGATGTAATATGCATCAAAATAATCAGCCATGTGTTTTTTCATCCAAGAAGTGAATAAAGAACCTCCACTAAAATCTAAGCCAAGTAGGGAGCAAAGAAAACAATGAGGCTTCAAGGGGCTCACAAAAGTACCATTTGTGCATCCATGAATATGTGCATCATCAAGAAATAACAAAGGATGTTGCTGCCAATAAGAATTTTCTCCAATCATATATCTCTTCACCCAAGTATTGAATGAAGTTCCTCCAACATCAATTGAACTAAGCAAGGAGCAACAAAAATCATGAGTCTTCAAGTGACTAAAGTGAACATCATAGGTGCATCCATGTAGATATGTATCATCATAAGGTAACAAAGGATGATGCTGCAAATTTAAATAAGAAATTTCTCTAATCATGTCATCATCTAAAGGAGAGATAGGAGTTTCATTCTTCTCATGTGGCACCATCAAAAAGAAACTTTTCACCTATACTTCATTAGGATGAATGCTGCAAAATATGGAAGTGTAGGATGTAGGAGAATGAACCAACTCAGCCAAATGATCAGAAAATGCAAAAGTTTCATCATGTGAAGGCTCCATAATGGTAGGATCATGCACCTCCCTCACAAGTGCAAAACTTTCCTCATAGGTTGGTTCCAAGGTAGTGGAATCATACACTTCTTCAAAAAGTGTGTAACCATTTCCAAGAGGAAACTCAAGTTCCTCTTCCACTACAACAAGTGATTGGCTCTCATCAAGCTCATCTTCATACACATGAAGCACATGTAAGTTTCCATGTTTCTCATGATTCATCATGTCATGAGAATCCTCCAAGCAATCTACCATTTGACAATATGAAACATAGGAGGAAGAACAAGTATCTTGCAACCTATCAAGAAGTTGCTCATTTTGTGTTTTGGGCTTATGGATATCCTAATTATTATTCAAGTATACTCCATGTAACCATCCATTAAGCTCAACCAAATTGTTTCTATAAAAAATAAAAGACATGAAATTACCTTCAATGTTGCACATTGCTCTTTGAATCTTTTCCATTTCTTCAAGGAAGGATGGATCCTTCAATGAAGAAACTCTCCAACAAGAAATTGACACCAATTGTTGAAGGGTCATTCATATTTAATGACCCTTCAAGAAAAATATCCTCTTGTAGAGGGACCCCCTCTTCTTTGTCCTTTCTTCTTGGACCAACTTCATTAAGCTCATGTGGTGATGGGGAAGTTGATCATGGTTCTTCTTCAACTACTACAAGGACTTCATTTTCATGCTTATTGGAAATTTGGCTTGCAGAAACACTTTCAAAAGTGATCTTTATGTCGCCAACATAGAGTTGTGAGCACCCATCAGTAGTTACTCCTTCACATTTCAAGCATCCATCAGTGTATGCTCTTTGATTCAGGTCCAAAGTAGAGTGTGTCTCGGAATGATCTTATGTTTTTTCAATATTATCTTATTCATGCTCATGTTATGTTTCTTCATCTTTTTCAGAGTCACTTGGGAGTGAATTTCAACCCTCTTCATGTAATGCTTCTTCTACTTTACCTATTTCAGAACTACGTGGCTCAAGGGTCTCCTCCTTTTTGTTAGAAAAACAGGATCGCAGAGCAATAACAATAAACAAAAATGCAAATATAATCACACACACATTACAAGATAGACACAGATATATTGTGGTTCACCCCAACTTGAGCTACATCCACACTGAAGTTTCCAATCCTTATTATTATTCCGTCCAACAAAGTGAAGGGATACAACCTGCAGTACAACCACTATACTCCCTCTTCACTGTCGCACAGTCTCTCTTCACAAATATCAGAGATCTTTACAATGCATAAAACCTAATACATCATTAACCCTAGCCGTGTTACAATGTCTTTCTTTTATAAGGGAAACACAATGGGAAAATACCACGGGTTACCCAAAAACCATGGGCCCGAAAACTGGTGGTGAAAACAGCCCCAAAAATTTTCCTCAGGGGCTACGCCCCTGAACCCCCGTAACTTGGGGGCGCTGGCCCCTAAGCGTTGGGCCGGGATCATAACCAAACCTGGGACATGGACACACTAAATCATCATCTATGAGACTGAAAGATCTGGCTCAACAACCAACACTTTTCACTCAAACATATATGATTTGATCTCCAAGGTATTTTGAAAGAAGGGAATAGGCCTTTCTTCACTAACACCACATCTTAATTCTTGGACCTATATACAAACACCCAATCGAAAAAGTCTTCAAAATGAATGGACTTTTGTATATCTCCCTTCAAAGCAAGATAATGCAAGTGTATTATTTGCATCCGTCATCATGCGTACGTCATAATGCATTGAAGTGACATATAGGAAATTAATGTGACACACGCCAACAGATAAATGTTATGATGTACTTTGCGAGTAAACAAATATAAGTTCCTTCTTGATTTCATTGGAAATGAAGTTATGGAAAGCAAAATAAAAAAGTTAACTCTGATCGGTCAACGCTCAAAAAAAGAAAGTGGTAGTGGCCCTAGTGGTGGGGGAAATGTCGAGTAAAGTTTAAATGAGTCTATATAATTTTTTGTCCAATTATTTGAAGTTGCATTTTTATATTTGTTTTTGGTAGAATATATTATAATCACTTTAAGGTCAATATGTATTGGCTTTAATTAGTAATCTCAATTGTTAAATTTTATAAATAAAAAATAATAATTTTATAATATCTTAGAAAAATATTTATTTATGGTTTAATTTTATAATATCTTAGAAAATTATTTATTCATTGTTTGATTGGAGGAGAAATTGATTTGACTTTAATAAAACCATTTTTATGTTAGTGATGTGAAATTTTTTAAAAATAAATAAAAATCTCAATGGTCCTGTACGGATTTGTTGGCGTGGGACACATTAATATATAATGATTACATTGTCAAACAATGGGCTGGCCTGGGCTGACTTTTCTCCGATTGGATTAGCGATGGCGTCCACAAATACAAGTCTCAATATTTCCCATAGGAACTCAGAACGTGGTCTTGAATGATATATAAATCTTTAAAAAATCTAATTTATTATATATATATAATATGATTTTTAATAGAAAAACAATGTAATTTATTTTCAGTAAACTCGTTCAACAGATAAATATGTTAGTCTTTATAAATATAGTTAAAATATTTTTCATTGAAATTTAATATAGATTTATTGAAATTTATTTAACTCAATCATTGTTTATAAGACTATATGATTACCCATATCATGCTTATGTAAACATGATACTCCAAGTTCATCGATGACATAATGCAAAAAGGATAATTATTTGTATATAAGTTTTTAGGGAAAACATAGAAGCAATACCTATATAAATGTAACACTCACATTAAAGATATCCAATAATTACAACATGGTCTTATCAATAAATATAAGATTCTTAATGTAACTTTCCTATATACCATATAATATTAGCTAAGAACGACATAACTTCTTTATTAACATAAACCAATTCTTTTGGTCATTCGATGCCCTCGAATATACAAGCACCACCATTATTTAAGCACATAATCATCTTACAAGAACAATAGACTAATCATTTGCTTCTAGTCGACTATAATATCGATCAATTTAGAGTATTATGCATGTGCTCCCATTAACGCCCATTATTATTATGACAACCAATCTAACATGTGCATACATAAATCAAACCAATTTACAAGACAATATGACAATCAATCTAACCTGTACACACTAAATGAAACCAACTTACAAGACAACCCAAGATGAATATATGTATATTTATGAACTTGACATCTTCTAAACAATAAAACAATGAAAATACTCATCTCATCGAATAAACTCATGTGATCGAAGGTTTGACTGGAACTTTCCTCCCAACCATTTGGTTCTCTGTCTGATGTATATTTTTACCACCGAGAGACCACCCCAAGCTGGGCAATGAATCCACTAAAGTTAAGTATCAAGGAAATCCCTTAACAAAAGTTACTTGAGTTGTATGCTAAGTCCATGAACTCCGTTGGTGAGTCTCTCAATTATAATTTAAACCACACTAAATATTTGTAACATGTTATTTATATCCACATTTTAACCTCATCCTTTTTAATATTTAGAAGTAGACTCTCACCACAAATCTTAGTTCATAGCTTAATTTATAAAATGGCTTAGTTTGAATTCCTAATGGATAGGCCATTAATTCCTTTACATTTATATAATAAAAAGGTATTCAACTCGGGCTCTCCCACTTAGGGGCAACCCTTTCCATTTGACAAATAGTGTATACTGTATAGTATTACACAATATAAAACATTGCAATATAGGGATTGAGCTCTACCTTTTAGAGTCGTCCCTCAGATTTGTAATATATATTAATATATATATAAGTATTAAAAACTAACTAGTATTCGTGCTCTTTTTATAGAGCAGATCTGACCATATCTCCAATTACAATAAATAAAAAATTGCATGCGTTTAACTAATTAAAATCGGATTTAAAACAATGCACACTTTATATATATATATATCCCAACGATTTAAAATGGGATCGAGCTCTTCGATCCATCCCGTTGACTGAGAGCAACGATATATTTAACACACTAATTTAGAATGGGATTGAGCTCTTCGAGACGTCCCGTTGACTAAGATCAAACGATATACTTAACACAATAAATTAACATGTGATCGAGCTTAGGGTCATCCCTTTGATTGAGATTTAAATACATATATCACACAACGATTTAACTGGTCGACCCTCTACCTCAAATTCAAATTTAAATATATATATATATATATATATATATAAATTTAACTAGTCGTCCCTCTAATTGAGGTTTAAATATATATATCACACAACGATTTAACTCGATGTCCCTCTAACTGAAATTTAAATATATAAATAACACAGCAACTTAACCGGTCGTTCCTCTAACTCAAATTCAAATATATAAATAAAACAACAATTTAACTAGTCATCCCTCTTAACTGATATTTAAATATATATATCCCATAGCGATTTAACTGGTCATCCCTCTAACTCAAATTTAAATATATAAATAGCACACAAAAATTAACTATGGGTTCGGGCTATGAACCTTCCTTTCCCAAAGAATACACACATCAATAAATCATTGTTCATAATGAAATGTTAAACGAAGAGTAGAGATGGCTTACTCCTATGGGAGCCATCGGTTACCAACCTTCTCCCATCGCAAAGCTGCAGAGATCTGATGCAATGAGCAGAGGATTACAAAAATTCTACTATGCAAAGACCACTGCCAACACACCGGGCCCCCTTTCCTCTTCCTCGACAATATATATATATACACACGCAAGGTTCCTTACCTTGGAAAGTCCGCCTAGGTAAAGAAGATCCATTTGGAGATCGAACTCAAAAGAGATAGGAGAAGGAGCTTCTAAGTGACAGTTAGAAGGATATTTCTTGTCAATTAAGGGGACAACCACCCCAGGAAATATCCATGAAGATCCCCCATGTTTTTCCATCTCAACAATTTAGTAGTATCTTCATATGTTCGTACATGTGGCAGATCCTAGGTGGCACATAAGATAAAAATGTGAATAAGATGAAATTAGGATAAGGACAAAAGGGAAAGCCCAAAGTTTCCTTTTATCTAATTTATAAATTAGAAAGGGTAGCTAAAGAGTCACAGAAGCTAGAAGGCCAAGGGTCACAAGGCCTAGCTTATATATTTTAATGCTCACCTCATTAAAAGGGATTTTGCTTCTTTGTGCTCTCTTGTAAACTCATTTTTAAAGAATACAAATAAGTTAAGAAGTGGATGTGAAAGCTTCCTTGGAAATCATTTGTGAATTACTTGAAGTTTATTGAGTATTCATGTTAATGTGTATTGGTTAATGTTTTGCTTATTAGTCACTTGGTTTGATTTAGGAAAAATCTTTATTTTGACTTTTATGAATATATGTATATTTATTCATATGATAAATCTTTTCATTATAGTTTATTACTCAGAAGACGATGTTTAAAGGTATGCAATACTTTTCTTATTATATATATAAATGATTTTCCTTTTTATGATTATATTTATATATATATATATAAACTACTTTTACTCCAAATTAATCTTTCGAGAGAAAAGGTTCTAATTTATTTCTTTCTAAAGATCAATAAAGTTTTGGGTACTTAATAATAATAAGACTTAGGTAATCCCTCACTTAGGATCATCTAGTAATAAATATTTTTATGCTCAAGGGTAGGTCCTAGGAGTTTATTATTAGCTTGTAACAAGTAGTTATTTCATTTAATCTTAAGGCGACACTTAATAATTCTTTTAAGAAACTCAAATAAACCATTACTTTTATTCAAGTGCCTACTGTAGCTAGGGTTTTACCCCTAGCTTGTGCCAATGAGCACCTACTAAGGAGAATGGACTCCTTAGTAGCAGTTCAATAATGATTAAATGATTAAGCTAAAACAACAATTAAAAAACTACTTTAAACATTGCATGAGACATAAATGAAAGATGTAAAAAATGGTTTTATATTAATATTACCTCCAATGTAGAGGTTGATGAAGCCCTTTGCAGTGTCCAAGAGGATGCTCCAAGCTTCAGAATGCTCCTTCTCCTTCTCCAATGGTGGGGATGGGCCAAAAGTGGCTCTCAAGGTGAAAATAGTTCAAATGATGAACTAGGGTTTCGAGAGAGATTTTGGCAGAGTAAGGGTGCTTGTGATTGTGGATATGGAATAAGGGATCTCCATCACCTATTTATAGTTTTTTGGTGGTGGAGTGCTGACCCATGGTTTTGGGAAACACATGGTTTTATGCAGCTGTATAGGGTTTTTTTTTCTCCTTTTCCTCATTATTTTATATTTTTTATTCCCTTTTTAGGGGATTTTTGCTATTTTTGGAGGAAAAGGGGGTTTTTTTAGCCTTTTTTAGGCTATTTTGATGGTTTTGTGGCCTTTTGGAGGCATTTTAGGCCTTTTGGAGGCTTTTTAATGGGATTTTTTTTGGGATTTTAAGGGAGAAATGGTAGGAAAATGGACAAATGAGCCATATAATGTGGTAGATGAGGTAGTGAACACCTTTTGGGTGTTAACAGATTGCCCCCTGATGTGCGAGGTCAGGAGCTCATCGTATGGCCGATGGACATCATAAGTCATGAATGGTTTTCCTGGGATGTGGAGAGAAGAGAAGAAACAAACTGAAGCTCGGAACAACGATCCCGAACAACTGCAAGAACTAAAAGTACATAACCTCAATAATGGATGAGGAATCATCTGATCATATGGACGAGGCGGGCATTCCCATGCTCGTATCAGGATATAACGTAACAATAACAATGGGGTCCAAAAAATGGGGACCTGAAATATACATGACCTCAAATACTGACTGAGGTATAATCTCAATATATGGACGAGGCGGGCATACCCATGCTCGTATCAAGATACATAAACATAACTGTGAGGCCCGAAAAAGGGGGACCTGTAAGATACATGATCACTGTGTACATCATAAGAGTCCAGAGGGGACACAAATCTGGGACATACTGCTGAGCTGATCATGTGTGAACTGAAAAACTGGTGCACTAGAACAATCAACAGTGCTACTGAGTGTGATACCAGAGGAACTGATGAGCTGCTAGACCATAATGACTGGGAGCAATAACCTCAATGGTACACTGAGCTGGAACTGAAATGGGTACTCAAGGAAGCATATATCTGGATGGCTTCCGAATACAATAGCCTAACGCAGCCCGGACATCCACGGGAACATATAACTGGGTGTTCCGAAGGGACTCACCAATGTGCTAGAGTCGGGGGAAATCCGGGGTCTTCGACAAAAACTGATGGGATATAATCCTACGCGATCCTCAACGATGCGATCAAGGTGCTGAAGTCGAGCATGTGAGGAACAACCACTCAGAGAGGCAATGATGACTCCTCTCAGAATGGTCCGTAGGCACTTACCACAGATGGTGATAAGTCCAAGGCGTAGGGACCTCTGGGCCTATCCTCTGGAATAGAGGAGCTGTCGTCGACAGAGGGAGACCTGCAACTATCAAGGCAATGATGTTTCCTTGACAGGAGTGCGAGGTACAAGACCGAAATGTGATAGTGCTGATGGCAGGACTGATAATCTGTGGGGGGACAACTGGGCAAGTAGAGCGGGTGGACTCAAACTTCCTTTGTTCAGAGTATGATAATGGAAATGATCGGGCAGCATATGAAACTGACTGAGGGGAAAGGGATCATAGCTGTAATGGATCTGGGAGGATAACTGGCTGAGGGAGACTCAAGCTGGTGTAAAATGGCAGAAGACTGCTGAATACTCTAAACAAAGGCGACCTGATTGGGGGTGCTGCCGAGATGATCGATCGTAGTGCCATGAGGCACGGGAGGATACTTCTTCATGGGTTAATGAACTAGAAGAAGTGTGTGTAAAATGGTACTGTCGTGTGGATTTTACGAGCCCAGGACAGTTCATGCTCGTGGTTGCTTTCAATTTTAAGGAGTCTGAAAGCGATAAGAAGACTCTGAAGTGATGGAATGGTACTGTCGTGTGGATTTTACGAGCCCAGGACAGTGCATGCTCGTGGTTGCTTTCAATTTTAGAGAGTCTGAAAGCAAGTAAGAAGACTCCAGGGGGTTGCTTTTTCATAGATTTAGTCTCCAAGGCCCAAAGAAGCATAAAAGGATGCAATGAAGAACTCTTCTAGCCGGTGTGACTAGAGTATTCCTTTTTTGTAATTAGTCTACCAGGTCCGGAAAAGGGTTAAACTTATACCAGATAGACGCCCTTTCAGGTACTTTAACGAGCATGAAAGGAAGCAAGATTGATCGGCGATCTTTTCATTCTTTTAGGAGTCAGAAAAGAGCTTAACGGAAACTCCCTAAGTGCCTTTTTCGTAAAGGACTTGTCCGGCCCGAAAAAGGGATAAAATTATACCGAACAAAAGGAATGGCCAGGCAAGGAGGAAGTGTTCAATCAAGGATCAGTAATGGTGACCAAGAACGAGGGTAGGTGGGAACACTGATGGGCCTCCTTGCGGGGTAGATGAAATGGTGGCAAAATAACGAGATATTTGCAGTATGACAGGAGTGAATGGCTCATGTAAAAATGTGGAACAATCCGATGCAGCCGATGTGGCACGCAAACCGAGGCAGCAAGGTGTTGGGACACAATGTTGAAATTGTACCAAGTGAGAGCGAGAAATGATCTCAAGCATCATCACGAGCTCAGAAAAATGAATCCGGCGATATAAAGGATGTCAAAAACGGGTAACGACCGATGTGGCACGCAAACCGAGGTGACGGGGACATTTTGAAAAATGCCCAGAAAAATATGGAGGTGAGAGCGAGAAATGATCTCAAGCATCATCACCAGCTCGGAAAAATGAATCCGATGATATAAAACATGTGAAAAACGGAGAACGGCCGATGTGGCACGCAAACCGAGGCGACTAGTGGCGTCTGAAAAAAGGGAATAAAAAATATAAAATAATGAGGAAAAGGAGAAAAAAAAAACCCTATACAGCTGCATAAAACCATGTGTTTCCCAAAACCATGGGTCAGCACTCCACCACCAAAAAACTATAAATAGGTGATGGAGATCCCTTATTCCATATCCACAATCACAAGCACCCTTACTCTGCCAAAATCTCTCTCGAAACCCTAGTTCATCATTTGAACTATTTTCACCTTGAGAGACACTTTTGGCCCATCCCCACCATTGGAGAAGGAGAAGGAGCATTCTGAAGCTTGGAGCATCCTCTTGGACACTGCAAAGGGCTTCATCAACCTCTACATTGGAGGTAATATTAATATAAAACCATTTTTTACATCTTTCATTTATGTCTCATGCAATGTTTAAAGTAGTTTTTTAATTGTTGTTTTAGCTTAATCATTTAATCATTATTGAACTGCTACTAAGGAGTCCATTCTCCTTAGTAGGTGCTCATTGGCACAAGCTAGGGGTAAAACCCTAGCGCCGTCAGCGAAGCCAGTGTAACGAGGTGGAAGGTGGTCCATCTGTAATCATGCAGAAAGGATGAATGTAAGATGATGGTAAAAAAGTGAAAAACAAAAAGAGAGCAAACTGTACAATGCGGACCAAAAAGGGGGCCGCGAGTTATTCTATGGATAGGGATTCCGTAAGATGCAACCCATCATGGGGGTTGCGTAAAGGGAGGCCTTCAGAGTTGGTTTCAGTATGAACATGGAGTTCCGCTGGACGTGTGTCGATGTGATGTTTGAGAATGGCGGTGTCGAACCCAGGCATTCCGTGAGAGGGCCAAGCGAAGACATCACGGAACTCTTGGAAGAGTTGTGTATAATCCTCAATCGCCCGCTCGCTGCAGGAGGCTCCTAAAGTGATGAGTTCAGGGGCATATCCTGGAAATTTTGAGGGAGGAAGAGGATGTTGTTTCTGACGAAAGGGGGGTACATCAGGCCATGTGTCAATATGGTGCTCTATAATGGTGGGGTCAAGACCAGGCATTTCGGTATAGGACCAAGCAAAGACATCACGGAATTCTTTGAAAAGATGGATGTAGTCCTCAATCTCTTGTTTACTGCAGAATGCTCCTAAAGTAATGAGTTCAGGGGCATGTCCTGGAGCAGCAATATCAACTTGGATGACAGGTGAGATGTTGGCCATGTTACCTTCCTCAAAGGCATCAGGAGCAGCAATAGGGTCCTTGAACCAGTCGACCTTGGCGGGGAGGAAGTCTTTGGATTCAACCGCGTATTGGGTAGCGGAGCTAGAGGAAGACGCTTCGGGGATGAAGTAGGAACGATGATGCATATCATCCCAGGGATAATCCGGGGCAGTAAGGGCCTCAAGAATCTCCTCATCGGTACGGAAAGTTTGCGTCGTCAAATCGGTTGACGAGGGGGTAGTGGTGGAAGAGATCATATAGATGGTATTAACCTCTCCGGAAGGTGAAGAGTCTGGGGGGTAGATCTCCTCAATGGTAGGTGGTGCCGTCTCAAGATCCAGATTGTTCATCTCATAGAGAGCCGCTCTATAATCCGGGAGATCGGGACAATGATGTGAATAGTGCCCGTAAATACCGCATATGGCGCAGGAGTGGTTGGTACGTAGGGACTTATCTTTAGGCTTAGGAGTGGGGTTTAGTTCGACAGTTGGGATGTTGGGGTCATCATCGAGCATTTGCATGTGCTTCTGCAATGCGGGTAACTGTGGACATTGGTGGGTCGCATGGCCCAACTCGTCACACAGCGAGCATTTGGGAGGAGCACGAAACACTGGAGGGTTCTTGACTGTCTTGGGAGGTGGGACAGCAGTGTAAGGTTGTGGACCTCTGCCCCCAGTGGGTTTGGGAGTAGGAGGAGGTGTCATGGAGGACGAAGGGGTAGAGACACCGGGAGGTGGCTGGGTGGTAGTAGCCATGGGTTGCACCAGCTGGAGGACGACATCTGGTGTCTGCGGGCGAACGGGAGGCGAAAGATACCATACAGGTAATCCCAAGGTTAACCCAGGGAGGCTAAGGGTAGCCATGACCGGGGCGCTTACTACTCCCGATGGAGGGACTAGGAAGGGGATCGTATGGATCGGTGTAACACCAATGTGGCTAGGGACCAGTGGTGGTTTTGGCAACAAGGGTGGTTGAGTGTTAGGTGGTAGGTTGTCATGGGACAAGGTACATAAATCATACATTTCGGGCGTAGATGACGGCGGAGGAATGGATTGAAAGGTGGAGGTCATCGGCGCGTCTGAGTAGACTCCAGGCCCCGTAGAGGAAACAAACGAAGTGGTGGCAGGAGAAACAGGTTGTTCAACCATGGGGAGAACATTTTCTGGTGCCGCCGGAGCACTGGGATCATAGTAGGTGAGCTGGTCAATCTTAACCACGCGTCCTTCATGGGGGAACATCATGGTGCGAAAGACAGAAGAGGCAACCGCCCGCATGGCATACATGTAGCTGCGGCCAAGTAGAAGGTTGTAATCCAATTGGGCATTGATTACCTCTATGTTAATAAGGACTGTTTTACCACCTAACTGGACGGGAACGTTGGGCAGGAGGCCTTGGGGCTGGGCCGAACGACCGTCGTAGGCACGTAACGCAGTGGTGGACTGCTGGAGAGGAGGGGATCCTAGATTCTGCCATACGAATGTAGACATAACGCATGTGGAGGCACCCTCATCGATGATGCACCGATGGATAACAAGGTTCCTAACGGAGACAGTAACTTGGAAGGCTAAGCTAGAAGGTAGGCGTGGTTCAGACTGGTCTAAATCAAATGCCATCAAATGCGAATCAGTTGGGTCAATCCCTCCAATGGCGGAAAGTAAAGTCTTGCGCTGGGAAGGGCAGTTCTTCAAGACTTCTAATGCAGACATGGCTGCGGGAGATTGGGCTAGGTCGTCTACGATGTTGTAGTTTGACGCAGCGCGCGCATTAGGGTTATTGTTGATTCGGCGAAGTGGGAAACGAGGTGCTTTCGCAGCGCCGTCTATGGGAGGCGGAGGTATACGTAACGCCTGATCGGTGGGATGGGCGTTAGTAGTTTTATCCGTGGGAGTGGCTTCAGAGGTGGAGCCATATTGGTTCCGACGGGTCTGTAGGTTGACGTCAGCAGATGACATCATCAGCAAGTGGTGGGTACCTGAGTCAAACATGGGTTGATCAGGGGCAGCGTAAGTGATCTGTTGTTGTTGGGGTTGCACGTTAGCTTGAGGGGCCAACGGCTGAGTGTTCACCACGCCTTGGGTTGGTAAGGGGTTTTGCAGCACCAAAGGGGGTTGCTGAGGTTGGGGGGGGTTGGGCGGTGCTTGGGGAGCCGCATGCCCTTGGCGATGGGCCTCGTCAACCCAGAGCTGCCGAGCTCGCTCCAAGTGTGGGAAAGCATGTGTGTAGTGTCCATAGACCCCCGCAAATAGAACAAGGGTGGTTCGTTCGCAAATTGGGGTTTTTAGCCTGCTTGGGCGGGCGATCAGGGTTTTGATTAGCGGGGGCCGCGTTGTTGTTGTCGGGGGGATTCGCCGGTTGCCCAGCTTGGTCTGCAGGTTGGTTGTTCCCCCGATTACGGCCCTTGCCGCGGTTCTGTTGGCCCTGGTTTCGTTGGCTATTCTGGTTTTGCTGCGGGTTCTGTTGGGCGTAAACTTGCCCTTGGGCAGCAGGTGGATTCTGAGGTTGCGCAGGTGCAGGAGTAGGCTGCGGAGGATGATAAGCAGGTTGAGGCTGAGCAGGTGCAACAACTTGAGGGGGTTGCTGATAGGACTGCGGAGCAAGTGGTGGATGTGCCGCAGGGGCTGCCTGGGGCATATAATAAGCGGGTTGGGCTTGTGAAGGCGCAGGAGCTGGGGCAGCCTGCTGATGGTAGTAAGGCTGAGGGGCGACTGGAGGAGCATAAGCAGGGGTCGCATACCCGAAGCACTGAGGTGGACATGAGGGTCCATGGGAATGGTGGTGTGTCATGGGAGCATACGAGTTGGTTGCTCCAGACTGGGAGGTAGCCCTCGACAGGTCGGGGCCAGAGGTAGGACGTGCTATAGAAAATGGTTGGGGATGCGAAGAAACACGACCAATGATACCATCTGCAGCGTGGGATGCCCCCGGCGCATCATGATGGGAGGACTCGCCGCGAGGGGCGTCAGGTATAATGGTATAAAGGTAACCCGACTGGGCGTAAATGAGGTCGAACTGCTGTGCCTTAAGGATGGCCTCTTCTTCAGACTGGGGTCTTTCTGAGGCTACATCCTTAGCAATAACAGGAAGCAGGGACTTGAGGAACCAATCGAGGAAGATACGGTCGTCTAGTTTGATCTTGCATAAGCTACGGCGTCGACGCCACTCATGGATATGGTCCGTGATATGGGTAGCCGTGTTTTGTCTACAAGATAGAAGGTTCTCAACGCCTGCGTCATAGCGGACAGGCAACTGGAAGAACTGCAGGAAGGTAGAGGCAAGGGAGGAAAAGGTGGCGTGGGTCCCATGTGGTTGCTCAATATACCATTTGGCTGCAGAGCCAGTAAAGGTGCGCTGTAAGAGACGGAGGCGAACAGAGTCATCCACGATGGAGTTAGAGGAACACCATAGGTGGAAAGACATGATATGGTTTTGTGGGTCCTCACCGGCCTTGCCCTCGAACTTAGGGATGTCCGAGGGGAGCTTGGTAGGCATATGAGGCCACGTGGGGTCGTGTCGAATAGGATCGTTGGTCAATCTGGCCAGGTCAGGTAGGTTGAGGCTAGCCATGAATGGCAAACTGGAAGAAGGCTGCGACACAGTAGTGCTATGGACCAAGCTGGGGCCAGTGCCCCCAAGTGGAGGGGCAAGATTTAGGGTGGTGCCCCCAAGTGGGGGGACTGAGGTAGTGAAGGATGGTCCAGCACCACCATTGGTAGTGTGAGCCACTGATGTAGTGGGGATAGGTATTCCCGCTGCGGGAATAGGTACCGTGAGGGGTACAGTAGATGGGTTCCCCATGGAGGGCATACCCAAAACAGGTGTAGTAACTAGTGTAGTGGTGGATGTGCCACCAATGGTCCCTATGACAAACGGAGTGGAAGTCGTGCCAGCCATGGGGCTAGTAGGGGCAGTGTAAATAGGGTTCTCAGACTCTTCGTCAGAATCTGAGGTAAAGTAAGGTGCGTCACTATCGGGTGACGGAGACCTACGTCGCTGACGAGTGGAGTCAAGTGACAAGGCTCTAGATCGGTGATGAGTGGTATCAACGGATAATGATCGGAATCTACGACATGTGGTGTCAAGAGAACCGTGCTGTGGGGGCTCGCCCCTGAGGCGCCGAGAATGTCTCGGGGACTCAATGGTGACAGATGGTGTCTAATCTCTGTGGGTTGAGGTGAGTAAAAACAACTCAAAAAGGGCCTAATGCAATCGAGTGTGCAGAAGGAGAGCTAAAAACAAGGCACTCAGGCCAACAACCAACTCAAAACACCCACTGCAACAGCTGTGCTACAATAGGTGGAGTGTCAACAAAGATGGTCAGAATACCAACAAGCAGCAGGTTTCCTAAAAAGAAAAAATGGTGGACTCACTAGACCAAAGGGAGGTAAAGGAGCATGCAAACACCTAACTAAAAGTATTCTGACTCAACTAAACATATCCTCTGCAAGGTGATGAAATCCAAGTCAGACAATATGAGTAGGAAAGCCAAGTGGCTATGATATCCCCCTACCGGGAGGGATACCGGGTAGTCAATCCTAGAAGAATGGCAACTAAGATACCCCGTTCATGACACGTCCAGAAAGGTGAATCTTCCGTTTAGTTCGTTGACCGCAATACCCCTATACAGGGATATCCCGCGAACCGCGAAAGGTAGCCCTTCGGTTACTGAATGGAGTGCGGTATTCCACTCAGGCCTCCGGAACCAGTCTCCCGACTTCAACCCTCCTAAGGGAGAGGCCCTCTGATAAACTGGTCGTGACCGTGCCAAAAAGTACTAGGGGATTTTGGTTCCCTATTTGGACAACAACTATGTCTCAAGTGAAATAACCAAGGGGTGTTATTGGAAGCCTATCCCCCTGATCCTACCTAACTACAATGATTCTTTTGTGTTCCCCAAGTGGGGTTAGAATGTTGGTTTAGTTAGGTACTTTTTAAGGCTCACTTGATTTTATGTGACAGAGTGTGTGCTCGTGAGGTGTTGAACCCAAAAATAGAAGTGCCACAAGGGGGGCAACTTCCAATCTATCAATAATATGGAAATTGAAAGTTTAACTTGCAAAATTTTCTGAATTTAAAAAAAACACTAAATTTTTTAAAAGAATTCTGTAAAGGGAACAGAAATTATATTGCAGAAAGGCTGGTAAGGTAGTGAGGCTGCAGGTGGGACAGGGGGCTGTTCAGATGCAGAAAATATTGCAGCAAAAGGGGCTGGGCTCAAAACAGGAAAAGAGCAGAAATCAGACCGCGGGTCTGTGGCGAATTGGAACAGGCCGACCGCGGGTTTAAGGGAAACAGCGGCGGTCAGGTCGCGGCTATCGGGCCAACAGAGGCAGTCGGGACGCAGGAAACAGGGAAAAAGACGCAGTCGGGTCGCGGCAGAAGGGCTAACAGGCGCAGTCGGGACGCACGAAAGAGGCAGAAAGCCGCAGTCGCGACGCGGGGAAAAAGGCCGACAGGCGCAGTCAGATCGCGGCAAACAGGCTGATTAGCCAAGGTCGGATCGCAGGTAACAGACTTGAATCCGCCGGCAGGGCGTCGGAAGCAGTCTGAGAGCCGCGGTCGGATCGCAGGTAAAGGCCGGAAAGGCGCGGTCGGGACGCGACTGCAGAGGGAAAAAACGCGGTATGCGGCGGCCGAAAGAGACAGCCGAAAGGAAAAATTTAGAAAAAACGGAAACCAGAAATTCAAAAACTAGGGGAGTCGCCAAAACTGTAGCTAGGGTTTTACCCCTAGCTTGTGCCAATGAGCACCTACTAAGGAGAATGGACTCCTTAGTAGCAGTTCAATAATGATTAAATGATTAAGCTAAAACAACAATTAAAAAACTACTTTAAACATTGCATGAGACATAAATGAAAGATGTAAAAAATGGTTTTATATTAATATTACCTCCAATGTAGAGGTTGATGAAGCCCTTTGCAGTGTCCAAGAGGATGCTCCAAGCTTCAGAATGCTCCTTCTCCTTCTCCAATGGTGGGGATGGGCCAAAAGTGGCTCTCAAGGTGAAAATAGTTCAAATGATGAACTAGGGTTTCGAGAGAGATTTTGGCAGAGTAAGGGTGCTTGTGATTGTGGATATGGAATAAGGGATCTCCATCACCTATTTATAGTTTTTTGGTGGTGGAGTGCTGACCCATGGTTTTGGGAAACACATGGTTTTATGCAGCTGTATAGGGTTTTTTTCTCCTTTTCCTCATTATTTTATATTTTTTATTCCCTTTTTAGGGGATTTTTGCTATTTTTGGAGGAAAAGGGGGTTTTTTAGCCTTTTTTAGGCTATTTTGATGGTTTTGTGGCCTTTTGGAGGCTTTTTAATGGGATTTTTTTTGGGATTTTAAGGGAGAAATGGTAGGAAAATGGACAAATGAGCCATATAATGTGGTAGATGAGGTAGTGAACACATTTTGGGTGTTAACACCTACTGGCATCTAGATGGCATTTGTCATCAATGTCCTAGATTTTCATGGCTTCCTAGCCATTTGATCTCTTTCCCCTAGTGGATTCTTTTCGGGCCGTCATTTAGTTGTGTCATAACCTTAAGTCTCTTAGGTCTATAATCAACAACTACAACTTAGGAAATAAATATCAATACTACAAGGTTTAATGGTGGGGCCTTGGCCTTGAGCTCCTCACCAGAAATGAGTATATAATTACATTTTTCAATTACACAAGAATAGTGGTAAAAGAGGGATATTACATATACATATTTAGAGTGTTAGATCAATCAATTCCAAACTCTAAATTATTTTAAGGTAGGAGTTCAACTAGTTTTAAACCAATATTCGAAATATATGCATACATGTATACATACACATAGAGCCATCTCTTCCTCATTTCATATATATAATGAAGTTTAAATAATGATCTCATGGTTGATTCCAAAATAATTCAACTAATAATTACAATAATAAATACTCATTATAAATAATATGATAAGAAAACATTTACCATTTTATGTAAAACATGAAATGATAAATAAGAAATCTATTATTTTATTTTATTATAAGGACTTGAACTAAAATAATTCAACTAATAATTACAATAATAAGTAATAATCATTATAAATAATATGATAAAAGAAAAACATATACCATTTTATGTAAAGCATGACATGATAAACAAGAGAGAGCTGTGTTGCAGCATATCCCTGCCAAAAGCATGTTGGAGAAAAAAACATAAGCGACAGGGATAACGAAGCACTGTGGGACATTATGGAAAAAAGTCTTCGATGGAGCATATAATATATTCACTACCACGTGGCAACACCGCGAAGAGATTTCACTTTCTTCTAATCTCCAATGCCTCCAAGCACTATCCGTTTGTGCTTCGTTGCTTTTTCCCAACACCTTTGACCGCTATCCATTTATGCTTAGGTGCTTATGTCCAACGCCTCTAATCACTATCCATTTCTTATTCGATGCTTATGTGCACACTGCCACTTGGCAACACCGCGAAGCGATATGAATGTCTGCTTCAATGCTTAACTCCAAAACTACCTCTCCCACTCCATCTTGGTATTGGGAATGTTATTGAGGCAGTAAGACATGTGAGGTATGTACTAGATGATATACAAAAGCTTTAGATCTTAGATGATGATGAGGTTTTTTCCTTTGCCAAAAACATTGTTGCTCCCTATGAGCTTGTGAGGCAAACCAAATAGCTAGGAAGTCTCTGTGTTGTGAATTTTGTAGCAGGATGTGTTGCTACACCTGTTGATGTTGCCTTGATGATGCAATTGGGATGTGATGGAGTTTTTGTAGGTTTAGGTGTGCTCAAAAGTGACGATCCAAATTTGTAGGACTTGAGCAATTGTACAGGTCGTGACTCATTATAATGGTTCCTACATTCTGGCTGAGGTTAGTTGTGGTCTAGGAGAAGCCATGGTTGGAATTAATCTCAAAGATGAGAAAGTGGAGGAATATGTAGTGAGATGAGAGTAAAATCATGGAGAATAGTGAAAGATAATGTTTGGATTAGAAGCCATGTTATTTGATGGAATTTGTTACTTCATTTTGTATGGAAGCATTGCTTTTGAATCACAATTTAGAAACCTATTTATAAATCTTATACTCATTCTAGAAATTGTGATTATAACATTTAGGAATTGATAATGAATTGAAACAATTTGTAATCAATAATGAGGTTTTGCCAACAATGGCTTTACAGATTTAACGACCAAAGTTAAACTATGAATGGGTCGGTGTAGTTCAATTACTATAGTTTCATACGTTTATTACCAATTTACTCCTTTTTAAGACCAAAACCATAATAACTATATTTGAGAGTCCTTTTATTATTCCATTAGAACAATTCTAGTCTTCATAAATTTATATTTGTTAGGTTCTAATACGTGACAGATTTCCTTATAATATAAATTTTAAGGACATATTTTTCCGATGGGCGAAATATCTAAGTTAGAATATTGAGGGGGATAAACCAATGCAATTTTAAAAGATAAGGCCATAAACTTGGTATTTGACACTAAAGTGTAAATTGTTTTCTCTCAATTTTCCAATCTTATCTTATGTTATATTGTATATGCCTTGTTTTGCCAAGAAGTTGGGGATATATGGCATTTGCAATATTCAAGAGTGTATTCCCTCCATTAAAAATGTATATTTCGATGGAGGTGTATTGTTGTACTCAATTTTCCAATCTTATCTTATGTTATATTGTATATGCCTTGTTTTGCCAAGAAGGTGGGGATATATGGCATTTGCAATATTCAAGAGTGTATTCCCTCCATTAAAAATGTATATTTCGATGGAGGTGTATTGTTGTAGGTGCTATTCTGGTCCATGTGAGAAGAGATTGGTAGTGGCTCGTGGAAATTGCTTAACATATCAATATAGTGGCTATTCCAATATAGGGCTTTGAAAAAAAAGCGAAGCTTCACTCTATAGCTAGTCAAGACCATCATTGTGGATTGAAAAAAAACATATGTGAATTACATAAATATAGTTCATATATTTGTGGATCGATATGGTGATTCTTTGAGGTTTTTTTTCAACTATGATTTTAGTATTATCTTGTTAAATTTTCTAACCAAATCCTTCGATTTTGAATATTGTGGTAAAGGAGTCTTGAATATTTAGTGAGTTTGAATCTTATATTTTGATAATAAGCTTCAAAAATATGATGGGCCAACTTGTCACATAGGCATACATTGCTATTGTTTTACCACAACTTTAAATCTATTCACAACTCCACAGGTATGTGACCTCTACATTTTATAAGAGTTTATAAAACTCTTATAAAATGAACGAAAGAAGAAATCATCTAAATTTTGCTATTGAACTTTCATTATTATAATCTGCGATGAAAATGTTTAGAACACTTCAAAAACTTTTTGGTGTTTTTTTAAGATACACTAAAAGAAGAAGGCGGTGTATCTGGTTAATTCAATGAGCTTCAGATCCTTGCGACCTAGGGAGGGCATAGAAAAATTCATGACAATTTTAGTGAAAAATATTAAGGAAGCGTTGAAGAGAGGAACTGAATATAGCCAGTCAATTCTGTGACAAGATATGAACTTTAGATATTTAAAAATAGGAGGAAGTGAAGATAAATGTAAAGTAGAAACACATGTGACTGTGGTCTGAGAGAACATAGACACATGGTATTGCAATGCACACGTATTTAAATAAAAATAGCATGATATCTCATTAACATATTAGACAAAAAACCTCAAAGAACACACAAATAGACCAAAAGAAGGCTCCATCTATCATAATAACATGAGCATATTTTGTGTCTATATGATCTGAGCAACAAATTTGATCTGATCTGATTAGGATTAGGCCGCATGTGCAAATCACCAGAGAAGCTTCTTTGGATAGAATCCGAAACAACATAGGTATTTTAGTGACCCAATATTAAAGATGTTCCCATGTTATGCTGAATAAATGTTATAACATTATCCATAATGATGATAGTGATAAGAAGCTTACTTGGTGATTGGAACCCTAAGCAGAAATTGAGCAAACCATTGCTAGAGTTCTTTGTGCATCTTCTTTATATTTTTTTGTTGCCTCTTTACGCGTATTCCTTATATATTTTTGGAATTGCTTAAGTTATTAAGCTCTGACATAAGACCATATAACTTATAATCCTCTGCCTAATTGTGTGAATGTTGCTTAGTCAGCCATATAACTTTTAATCCTCCGTACATGATTGTGTCTGAGATGCTTAAGTTATTAAGGTTGACATGAATCAACAACATAAATTTTAATCCTCAAACTTGGGAAGGAGCTCTCCAAGAGATAAAAGGTGAGCACATGGACTATGAGTCTCTTTAACTGATCGTTGTCTTAAATTTTAACTCAGCAATAGAGTATTTTACTCATCGATGTCTTAAGTTTTAAGAGAGCGTTAGAGTCTTTTACTCATCAGTGTCTCAAGTTTTAAGACAACGATATATTTTGCACTAAATTCATTTTATTAGGTTTCTGGTACTAGTAGCATTCCTTTTGAATGGTCAACTATTTAAATATTTTTCTATTAATTTCATTTACAAATGGATTTCAACGCTAAAATGTCATCGTACCAAATTCAAACGCTATCGTCGTGCCAAATGCCAACTTAAATGACATGGAAGGTCAAATAAACTATGATCAATTGGGCTATCAAATATATCACGCTCCCTGTCAAAGCTATGCTTCTGGGCTCTAGATTTTTCATAGTGCTTCAACATCAACAATGAAGCTTCTTACTTTTTCATCCAACATCCATGGATCACGATTTAGGAACAATCTAATTATCATTGTATGCCACATACATTTACCTTTTGTAGGAGAATGAGTTCAGTACGCTCTCATTTTGTTATGAATAAATTATTTAGAATTGATGTCACTTCGAATACCATCTACCCATGGTTCTTTGTCGGGAATAAAAAATTAGACAAAGCAATGGATGCCACCAAGTATCTCTACAACTTTGAGGTAAACAAAACATTATTCTAATCTATATCTTACAATGTGGTCATTTTTAATACAGTGTTGTCCATTGATCCAGAATCTTGACAATCCGATTTCAAAATTCATCAATCTTATGTATTGGGGTGACAGTTTGAGGGATTTGAAATCAAATGAAACATAAGGCTTGTTGTTTTCTGGCAAGTGAAGTGGCATCCTTTCATGTTGGATCCTAATCTTCCTAAGGAAGGACTAGATAAGATTGTCCAAATCTGTATGTGTTTAGGATTAGATTTGTTTAATTTAAACTTGTAAGAAATGAGATGTTATTACAAAGAGAAAAGTATCATTCTGACTTCAATTTACAATAAATAAATCATTCCTTATTCTGTCTCGCTTTTGCATAAATATTGTCCATCTTGATTCCCCATATGTTTACCCTAAGATTGATTATTAATAAAAATGCAATGAAGACTATGCATTAATAACAGCATCATGCATGTCTACGTGGATAACGCTAAGAAAAACAGACAGTACATAAAAATTGTTGTCACATAACTTTCATTTCCTCAATCCTTTAAAGATGTGCACATATTTTAAGTTTCACCTTTGTGGATTGCAATTAATTTATTTCATCATACAATTTTGAGATGGTGTTACTCAGTGTATTTTAGGTAGGATTGTCACTGTCAAAACCACGCAGTAGGGGTCACATTTTTTAGTGTTAGGTGCTATAATTATTCTAAAAGTTATTATATTATTTTTTTTGTCCACTCCATTGTGTTCTACTACCAACTTAGTGATTTCTCTCTCTCTGTATGTGCATGGCAAAGTTAGTAGTGAACAATCTGAAAACAATGAGTGCTACTTTCTTGATGATCTAGATGTTGGAATAGATCTGTTAATATGGGGAGGATAGTAGATTTTAGATGCCAAAAATTTTATTAATGAGATTAGGCCTATAACAAGGAAACCTATACATTATTACAAAATATAACCTGAACATTATTACAAAATATAATCTATACATTATTACAATATATAGGTATCAACAATTTTGACAAATTCATTCAATATCAAATGCCATTCAATGTCCACCATATGATTTTAGATGCTAGACATTTCATATTAAGATGCTATACATTTCATTTTAAATACTAAGATAAGATTAATCCATAATCAAGAAAACCATACATCACTACAACATAGCTATCTACAATTTTGAAAAGTTAGTTGAATGTTAATGTCAATGTATAGTGTATTTAGAATATAGCATTAAAATTAAATGTATACATTAAATAATTTTATATGCCCATATTTCATTTTAAATTTAAAGATAATGGTTTTGTGTTACATGAATGAGATTAGACTTATAACCACAAAAATTATGCATTATTACAAAACATAGCTATCAATAATTGAACAAATTAAATTAATATTAAATGCAGAATATAGCATTAAAATTAAATGTATACATGAAATAATTTTATATGCCCATATTTCATTTTAAATTTAAAGATAATGGTTCTGTGATATATGAATGAGATTAGACCTATAACCACAAAAATGATGCATTATTACAAAACATAGCTATCAATAATTGAACAAAATAAATTAATATTAAATGCAATCACTATCCCTCATATGGTTTTCACTATCCCTCATTTGATTTTATTACAAAACATAGCTATCAATAATTGAACAAATTAAATTAATATTAAATGCAGTCACTATCCCTCATATGATTTTCACTATCCCTCATTTGATTTTAGAAGATGGACATTTGATTTTAAATGCTAAAATATGATTAAGCATATAATCAAGAAAACCATACATTACTAGAAAATATAATTATCTAATGTTTTAACAAGTTAGTTGAACATTAAATGCCATTCATGCTCCACCATACAATTTTAGATGGGGGAATTTCATTTTTAATGTTAAGATAAGACAAACAGATGACAAAAGAGCTAACATAGGCTGATGATTAACAAGAGAAGATAGACCAATGACAAAAAAGCTCACATAGACCGGTGCTTAATAAGATAAGATAAACCCATTGCATTTCTCTCTCACAGCTTAGTGATTTCTCTATATATGTACACAGTGAAATAAGCATTGAACAATATGAAAATAGCTCGCGTTGCTTTCTCGTTGATCAGACATTGAAACAGACGTGTTAATCTATGGAGGAGAGTAGATTACTAGACTGATGGAGGCACCTCTAATGTTTCGAAGGAAGTGGATTGTACAAATTAGAGAGATGCTTAATGATGATGATAATAATCCTCTAACAATCACAATCACCATCCCACGCATGCTCATGCCTCTGGTGAAGACAAAACTAGAGGCCTATGCTCCACGGTTTCTATCTTTTGGTCCTTACCACCATTCGAAGATGGAGATAAATATTGACTCTCTTGGTGCGGAACATAAGGTTTCAATGGTGAGGGTGTACAAATTCAAGCCCACGACCATGATCTCGTAGAAAATGTGCCATTATGGAGAGAGCTTCACGTCTATTGTTGAAATGATCAAACAGATGTGCCCAGATATTGAGAGTTTCTATTGCTGGCTGGCCATCTAGTATAGAAGACGGTATAGAAGACGGGTACTCAAAGCTGTCCTTAACCAATCATTAAATCAAGTTATTGTATTTTAAAAATTATTTTAATTTTTCAAAATATTAAATTTAATATTATAATTATGCAAAACATTATAAACTTTGCAAAAATTGTGTTTTAAAAATTAAACTAATGCAAGTCAAAAGAGTTTGACTTTGGAATGAAAAGTATATCCTTCCTTGACAGGGATAATAAGAGATTTATTATTTAATTTTATTATAACCACCTTCATAATACATCAGTATATATAAAATACGTTAACATAATTATAATAATAATAATATCCTTATCTCTCCTTTTTTTAATATGATTAAATAACTTAAAATTAAAAGCATATGAACATTCATTGTAAGCTTCGAAAATAATAATAACAATAAAAATTAAGTTTTTTTTTTTAAACTAGGGGAATCAACAACTATGGTACCTGCGTGACAGGGATCAATCCCCGCTACCACTATAAACCTAGGTGCCCCACACAACCCGCAAGCATGGGACATGGGTAAAGCCGGGTGTGATTTGAACTTGTGACCTTTCTTTACAACATGTGACTTCATATCAAGCGAAACACCAATGAGCCACACCCATGTGGGCAATAACAATTAAGTTTATTGGAAGTTTAGAAAATAATAATAAATATAGTAAACTAGTTTATTGTAAATTTAGACTATTATAGACCTATCTAATACAAGTTCTACAAATCTTCAAGAGGGATAAAATCTCCAAACCTTTCACCATTAAACTACAACACACATCATTTTCACCACTATGCTATTGATGCATGTTTCTTTCTATTTTTTTACATTTTTTATTTTTTTTTATTTTTATGGAACAAACAAACACTTCCCCCCAACAGGGCTCCACTATGCTACAACACACTCATGCATGCATTTTTTTTAGTCGTCACACTAATGCATGCATTCTTATTTTTTATTTTTATTTTTTTAATTAATTAATTAATTAATTTATTTATGGAATAGAGAAACACTTCCCCTCCACCCAGTCTATAACAATGTGCTGTCACGTCCCCTCCCATCATTTCAGCTAGATGGAGAGGATCGTGAGGTTAAACCGGGCATCTAGCCCCCATATCCATTCATTGAATAATTGCAAGAATAGACAAGTATATGTTCAATGCAATGGAAACACAACGGAAGTTAAGTAAATGCTGTTGATATCTATCATACATTCAACATGCTGTGACAGTCAATTAAAGACCTTTGCAGATTTATAAAAGATCATATGGAATTGCATAAACTCGTAAAAACACAGCGGAAGTAAATTCATTTAACCCATCCACATACATTCATAATATTCATCAAATGGTAATTGCAATTTAACACAAGAGAATACTTCTCTTATGCGAAAGTAGTCCCACGCAACTGGCTATGCAACTGCAACGTTCCACCCAACCGTAGGCCAGTGTGCTCCTCAATCTCTCAGCACCACTGCCACCCCCGAGCTGGGCATGATCTCTACAAGGAACCAGGGAACAGCAGACTCACACATAGCCAAGCCTACACCAAGATGAGCCAAGCGAATCTACAATTGGGTTTATCAGGCTGCTAGGAGATGGAAATGAAGAGTTGCTAAGCTAGTGAGCTCTAGCACAGAGCCAGGGATAACCTTGCAAGATCTATCTAGCTTGGCACCCACAATACCTACACACCCAACACAAGGAAGTATTCTTTTCACTGCTATACAGTCCCTCAAGCCATACCTTCCCTATCTAGTGCTCTTAGGGTATGCATAGAAGAGTAACCAAAGCCCTCTTGATCTTCTTGAGAGGTTATCTCCCCCACTAGGTTTATCAAGCCACTTCTGTCCACTACCATTCCAACACTTCAGCTCACAGGCTCAAACCAAAACGAGGATGCACATAACAGCAGAACCACACTTGCTGGGCATGAGGAAAACGTTTTCCACAGTGGGATGCATGAGACGGGGTTTTAACTCACTCAGAAAAACATGGGAACACCCAAAAACGAAATGGGAAGATGGGGAACAACCCAGGGAAGCCAATCCGTTTTTAGAAAAATGTCCTTGGACATTCGGGGGCAAAAACGACCTCCATACAGTCCCCAAATCGTGGCCCTTCTCTCCCAAGCTAATGTGTATGCAAAAACGAACTCCCAGGCATGGAAAAATGCAGGATTTGGATGTAAAACGTGTAGGGAAAGACCCAGCTAGCTCCCACTGTGTGAATGAGTGAAGACTCCTGTTCAGAATGGCTTTGGGCACCATTTCGTGGGTGTTTTCTTGCCCCACAAGCAAAAACACGAATTTCCAGGTTGATGGCTTGCCCATGCATGAAATTGGCTGCCATACTTCTTCATTTCCAAGGAATTAACTGCCTCAACCAATTTCTTGGAAGAATTAAATGATTGGGTCCATAACCCAAAATGGGTAGTTGGTGGTTTATGGGTTTCCTCATTGACACATGGATTAATACCGTTGGCTCAAGGGTTTGAATAATTTTCCTCCCTTTTCCTTGTAGAATCATGCCCCATCTCTTTGTTGCATTGCATAGCTAGTTGTGGGTATTTTTCATTAAAATTCGTATTTACATGATGTCTTATTTACATTGTGCCCATCTAGCACAAGAACCATAGGCATCTATTCTAATTGCCGATACATAAATGCTAAATCAATGGTGGGGCCTTGGCCTTGAGCTCCTCACCATGATTAAATATCAGTATTTACATCATTTACAATTTGATACAAAGGGGGTCAAAATGGAGATGTGACATGTGCATTCTCAGCTTAAAAATAATAACAATAATTTTTTTTTTCAAGCAAGAAAAATTATATTATAAAGGAGCCTTCAGTACAAAAAGTTGAAGACTTACAGGGCCTTTCATGCCCAAAATTACTTGCAAGACTATCAGCAAAATATCCCCACTGCCAAAATTATCCGTTCATATATCCCTTCTACACAAAAAAATATCTACCCCATTAACTCTTTTACAATAAACATATTCAAATTATGTCTCAAGATACCTACAAACATAGTCATCATAACCATGGAAATGGAAACTACAGCTGTAGCGACACAAACTACACAAAAATATACTGCAGAGAAAGCCCGCAAGCACCATACAAACTATCTGAACAAAAAGAGACACGTCATAAAAAAACCTTAATCCCATATAAACCATACTGGAACCCATCATTTTGAAGCCTGGGAGACGTTCTAGTGGAGCAGGGTCCCTAAACAGAGGCCACCAAGCTTGTGGTCATCTACAGAAGAGGACCGTCCTGAAGGACAGTGAATGGGGCATGTCCCCAGAGAGCGCGTAGCTGAAGCACCAACAACACTACCTGGAGCCTCCAGCGGTAGGCCGAGTGTTGGCACTCAGATTTTACCCTTTGGTTGTGGAAGGATAAACCTAGGGTAACTATTTCAAACCAATCTTGAGGAGGGAAATTAGCCTTTTCCCTACCAAAGGGGGCTCTCTCAAAAATATGCAAACAGTTAAAGATATGTAAGTATGATTGAGTTTTTTAAAACAAACGTATGGTTGAAATTCATACAAGAATCCTTGGGCATGGAGTCAAAACTAAAAATTTATATACCAGCAAATAAACAACAATAGATATTTTCACAGAGGCGAGGTAATTGTCAGATTACAGTGAAATATTTTTGCAGGTGATTTAGAAAGAAACATAGAGAGTCCATCAATAATGGGCATCAAGTTACAGATGAATCCACTATCAATTTTAGAGAAGCAATGGATACTCATACCCGATAAACCAAGGCATAAACATATGAATCTCAATTTATATCAAACTCTCATATGAGTATAGAAGACATAACATAATGGAAATTATAACAAAGAAAGCGAACATGCACATATAAGAAGAGAAAGATACATACTGTAAATAAGATCAACACATGAATCTCTGATTCTATAAAAATGTGTTATTTCCTTTATGGCTCTTTATATTTCAGATATATCAACTCGATACAAAATTCTTGTCTCTCAAAAAGTTTCCAACCCTTTCAAAAATGACTTTCATTGTCTTTTATACCAAACTTCATTGAAGCAAAACCTAACTGCTTCTTTTAACTAAAAACTGAAATAACTTAACTAAACTTGCCAAACGTCACTTGAGTCAAAGTCATTAAAAATATTACAAATTTATTTTAAATAAAAATATTTCTAAATCTTCATTTGATGTAGCATCTAACGGATACTTTCAAGCACAAAGTGTGTATTTCATTTTTCCAAATTTCTCCATGCTCGTCCACTGATCAACAGTTGGAAGATCGTAGCTTGTCATCTCTCTTACCATAACTCTTATTTCAATATGATCTGCAAGGGAAATCTGTAGAAGTCTTTCACCAATTGAAACCAACTTATTTAGAATCTCAAAGTCTTCCGCAATCTTTTCCATTAAAATCTTCCATGTAAGTAAGGAATTCAAATGCTTAAATTTCACATGGTTCATTCTTATATTGAACAATAATTTCTTATATTCATCTTGGGGAATCAACTCTTGATTTTCATCCCAGAATGAAGGTAAACCCTTTTCAATCAATTTCTCAAACTGTCTCTTGAATCCTTCCACTTGTTTCTTCATGGATCCAACTTTGGCTTCAAAATTCTCAATGTGTGCATGCTTTCCTAAGATCCTCCTTGCCCATGTAATGACTCCAATCCCGTTCTTAATACCCATAATTCTCATATCTTCTTCTGTTAAACTATTCAAAAAGTTAATTGCATTTTGTGCTATTTCCTTGGGCTTCCTATTTAGATTTTCTCTGACTGCAGTACAACTTGTTAAAGCATCTCTAATCACTTTTTCACTCACTCTTATGAAATCCAAATAAGGCCTAAAATTTTCAGCTTCTTTTATGATTAAATCCCACACCATGTGCTTACATCCTTGCATTACTGCTTGTCCTGTCACTTGGTGTGCCAGTTTTTTATTTGTTTCAACTAATTCTTTGAACTTCTCTTGCAGAGATTTCGTTTCTTCATCTTTCTTCTCACTTTGTTCTTTTAGCCTTTGAGTTTCCTCTTTTAACTCCTTTATTTTAACGTCTTTTAAACTTATTTGAGACATAGCCCACAAAAGGCTATCAACACAATTTATATCTTCAATCTGATCTATATCTCTTTGTTTCTGGGATAGATTTGATAATTTATTTTTCAAATCTTTGACTTGACCTTTTAAATTTGTTTTCTCTTTTTCCCAACTAGCCTCCTTTTCAACCATTTTTAATAATTTTGTTGTAACATCATTCACCTCTTTAGACAATTCTTCTTTTTCATGCTCCAATTTGGTCAACTCAGGTCCATGGATAAGCTGAGTATCTGGGATTTTCAATCTCTTCCTCAAGTCTTGGAGTAATTTTTTTTTTTCCTTTAATAAATATTTCCCTGCATTTCCTTCAGTGCCACTTCCAACCAAATCAATTTGCAACTTATTTATTTGATGTTGGCGGGATTTATTCTCTATGTTTTATTGTTTTAATTGATTATTCAACTTATCTACAACAGTCGTTAATTTATCAACCTCCAAAGTTGCTTCCAAAAAATCAGCATATATCACCTCCCCTGTTTGCATGTGTAATAGAATTTTATCAGGTGTAGTGATCTTTTTCAAATTGAACTTCATTTCTGTAATTTTATCATTTCACGATATCGCCAAATTTAATGTATTCTTTTTTACATCCCGACTAGTAACCATATTAACATCAGACTTAGCCAAACCTCTGACTTTAGGGAATAATTGGAAAGTATGCTGGGACGAAGCATGCTTGTCTTGGCTGTACCTACTAAGCATATCCGCTCTGGTTAAAAATTTATTTACATCTCCTGCTTCCGTGGCTTCCTGAAATGTATACTCTTGAATTAGGACTTCTGGTACTTCCTCATTTGTAAGTAACAACAAATCTTGTTTTTCATCTAACCTAGATTTTTTCTCTCTTTCTTGATCTCCACATTCTGAATCAGCTACATCTTGAAAACCTCTTTTCCCTTCGATGACCATAATGCTTGCTGAAGTCTCTGTTTCTCCTGTATAATCTGTCAACACCAATTCTCCTCCTTCTAAAGTTATATTCTCTTCACTCTCATATTGTAACCAGTTTTCATTTTCTGTCATTCCTTCCACCTCTTGATGAATGAAAGCTTTAGTGTGATTTAACTGGCGCCTTTTTGATATGACATGAAAAGGATCATAATCGATAGCCACTTCATTCTCAAAATTCATCTCCTCTAACAATTTCTCTATGTACATAATAACATATTTTTTTTTACAGTAAACTGAACTACTATAGAAGGATACTTGATATCGGTGGCTTTCTTAAAAAGTAAAAAATGATTATCTTCCACAATCAGCTTTTATCTAACAAACTCAAGGGCAAAGACTCTTAATGTCAAAAATGCTGGTAATATGTATGGTTGATGCTTGAAACCATATAATCTAAGAATAGTATTGTATTTTGACAGAAACTAATCTCCCTCGGCCAAATCAGGATTCAACTACATCAATGTCTTCATTTCAGGTAATACTCTGGGTAACCTTTCTCCAAAAATTATGCTATATATCTCTGATAACATGTAATTCATATAATTGAACATATTATCTTCCACTGTATTTGTGAAAATTATCTTTGGAAAAATTATTTCTTTTCGACTTGCGAATGTAACCATCTTCATCAAATGGGATTGAAACCTAAACTGTCATAGGGTATGAATATTTTCCATCTACACATGGATCTTTTCAGCCAAAAATTCTTCAAACTTAAGACGAGGTATATGACTACCTTCGGTTTTAGGTGAACTGATGTTCATTCTAAACAGCAGACTTAATTGAAGCTCAGTCACCCATGCATTTGTATCAAGACCTAAAAACAAATCCAACAAGGAAAGGACGAGTTGGGTATTTTCATTGAAAAGACTAACGTCTAAAGGGTAAGGAGTTTCAGTAACTTCTAAATATGGTTTAAGGAAGGAAGACATGAAAACTTGATTAGTTTCAAGGGACGACTGGTGATATAGGTCAATAATTGAACTCTCAGAAAAACTCTCTGGTTTAGACATTTCGGATGCAGGGACTTCTAAGGCTTCTGTCACAAGCAGGGGTTCGATTCGACAAACAATTCTAGTTTCTGAGGCATTCATCACAGCTCGCTTGGCTTCAGAATAATTTGACGCACACCATGACACAAACTATGGAAATGAGACAATTTGGTTAGGGAAAAAATGAAAATAGGGATGACTGATTAACTTTGTTCATGTCCATGCCTCCTTCCATTAAATTATTCAATTTCATCTTAATTTCCACCACTGATAACCTAAGGGAGGTATAAAAAATGTCTCGATCTCTATCCTCCAATGCATCTTTGGCCTTACCTTCATCTACATCATGAACTGTTTCCATCCTTACTCCTTATAAACAAACCTAAAATAGTATTAGTTTGAAGTTATAAGGGCCTACCTGTCACTGAAAAACCACGTGCTTCATCCCTGCTCTATCGCTTTCTGTTGTCCCCACTTGTCTGGAACCTTCTAGCACTAACAATGCAAAGACAAATGTCAACTTTCTCGAGTTTCTTTGCTATATATAATCTATTTTCTTTATCTTTCGAGCAACTTTTCAGGCGCTCATTTCTCCCAGCCGTTGATCTCACGTGCCATAATCCAATCCATCGGATTTCATGTCCTTTTTGCCACTTGATAACTCCTTGATTCTCGTCATCCGATCATTCCTATGTCTCACATCTAGACCATTGGATCTTAGTGGTTATCTCATGTAATACCACTTCGTTACCCCGGAAGGTGGTTTTTGGAACCATCTTTACCCAAAGCAGACTTACCATATGCTTCCACGTGTCTGGTAGTTTTCCTTGTCACATCTGCTATCTCTCCTATCCATCTTGCAACTTCGTGATACGTCGATCATTAGGGATCGTCGATCAACCACAAAACAATTTGGACCATTCATTTCCTTACTGCATTTTCTCCTTTTTGAAAACTTGACTTTTTAAAAAATGGATCTCTTTTCGTCTACCACAACTGTCCACATGGTTAACATGTTATCCCTTTCACTTCAGCGGTATCGCATCCTTCCCAAGCGGTTTTGCATACCACCTTTCTCGTTTGTGGAGTGTTGTGGTGTTTCCATTTGTTCTCCGGTTCTGCCTTTCGTAACCACTCACATCCTCTTTTCCCTGTGCACTTTGGCCATGGGACAACCAACGAGAACCATTGATCTCCCTCACGCACATAATCAACGGTGGATCTTGCATGATCATTAATTCTTGAAACATTTGCTTTCAGACTATGGTTTTGTACCTCGTTTTGCTCATTTTGGTCGAATTTTTCACACTTCTTTTGGAATTTCTTTGGTTTTTTATCCTTAGTGCTTCCAATTACAACTCTTTTTATACCTTAGCATCTAGTCATGAAAAAAAAGACATTTTAAACTCTTCCCATTTTTTTTTTAAGATATCTATCCATTACACATCAATACTTGAGCTGTAAAAACTAGGTGCTAACAACTAGCTCCAACTGGGGATGCTATCCTCCTTGTGAGGTAGCAAAGAACCTTGTAGACCAGGTGCCTGATCCATTGGGTTGTTCCCAAATTCTCCTGAACTTATGCAAGCAATCTGTAATCTATAACCATTTCACCTTCTGAAAACTAAAAACTGAAAACAATTTTTTTTTTTTGAAAATTACCGCAAAATGAAAAAATGTATTTACACTATACTTAAATTTTCATTTTGTCACTTCAAGAAAGATAATGCTTGAGGTGTCTCCCATTCACCGGTCCTCCTACAAGAAATTCTCCATTCTGGTCCTGAAGAATAAATGCATTTTCTCCCTGATAACTTGCTATTATATAAGGAACCTTCCATAAATGTTCAAATTTTCCATGCTTATCCTCTCTCCGAGCATCCCATTTCAAAACGAAGTCATCCATCTGAAAATCCCTCTCTTTAATTTTTCTGTCAAAAGTTTTCTTCATTTTTTCCCGATTCACTTGAGTTTTGTTGTAGGCCTTTTCTCTCAGTTCATGCACTTATATCATTTGGTTGATCCTTCTTTGGATGTGATTAGGCTCTTCTGCAACTTCCTGGAACAATTTCATAACTGGTACTCCCAAAGAGATTGGAAATATCACTTCTGTGCCATAGACCAACTGAAAAGTAGATGTACCAATATCTCTCTTTGTGCTAATTCTATCCACCCAAAAGGCATACTTGAGATTGGTGTGCCACGCTCTTTTATTCTCCTCCAATAGCTTCTTGATAATCCTTACCAGACTCTTATTCAAGGAATCTACCAATCCATTTACTTGAGGATAATATGCAGTGGAATGATTTAAATGAATGTGATACTTATGACAAGAATTTATCATCTTTTTCGACTTAAAGGATGGAGCATTCTCTGTAACTATTCTTTTGGGACAATCGAATCTTGATAAAATGTTTTCTTCCAGAAAATTTATAATAACTGTTTCATTAGCATTTTTGGTTGGAATAGCTTCGATCCATTTTGTGAAATATTATGTTGCAGTGAGGATCTATCTGTGTTGTCCTGAAGAACTCAGATTTATTTCTCCAATAAAATCCAATCCCCATTGTTGAAACGGTGCTTCCACTGAAATTGGCTTTAAGGGTAAAGGCAGAAGCTCTCTTTTTCCATCAAATATCTAGCATTCATGACACTTGGATATCTCTTTATACACATCTGAAAAAATTGTTGGCCAGTAAAAACCTGCTCTTAGGATTTTATTAACAGTAGCCTTGCAAGAATGATGTCCTCTGCACATCCCGTTATGAAATTCTCCCATGATATGATGTGATTCGTTTTCCAATAGACAATTCAATAAAAATCCACCTGGATCTTTCCAATACAAATACTCATTTTGATGGACATATATTGTAGGACATATATTATATCTGTATACCATGGTGACAAAGAAAATTCTTCGACCACTTGATTTTCAGGAACAATTTCTGTTGAAAGTTCTGAAATGAAATTCATATCCAAGGATTCATAATTTGTTTTAGTCATCATCTTTTCCAAGCCTTGACCTTTTATCAACTTCGTGGGTTTTATTCCAAATCATACTCTAATAAAACTACAATCCATTTTGCTGTTTTCCCTTCAGGATCCGGTTGAGTGAGAATATCCTTTACTGTTGTACATGGAATGTATGCAAGAGTGTGGGAATGCGGAATGTAAACTCTAAAATCCTTCAATGCCTTCACCAATGCATAAGATTGTTTTTCCATAATATTGTATTTCAGCTCCCCATCTCTCAAAATCTTACTGAAAAAGGTAATTGGTTGTTCCAAAACTTCTTGTTTTTTTTGTAACAAGACTCCAACCAAGGTATGTTGTGATGTATAAGAAAAGATACTATAATCTTTATAAAAATCAACATTGATTAGAACTGAGGCTTCAGTTAAAGCTTTCTTAATATCCTCAAAAGATTGTCTAGCTTCAGCTGTCCACTTAATTTCATTATTTTTTCTCGACATTTCAGAAATATTTCTTAGAACTTTTGCAAAGCTGGGGACAAATCTTCTAAAAAAAATTACTCTACCAATAAAATACTGTACCTCTTTTTTGCTTTTGGGTATTCCAATCTTCTAAATAGATGACACCCTTTTTGGATCAATCTTGATGCCATATTTCAATACGATCTGTCCCAACAATTTTCCTTCCTCCATAGAAAAGTGAGATTTCTTTGGATTCAATGATATGCCAAATTTTCTGCACTTTAGGAAAACTTTCTCCAAATGTTTTATATGATCTGCAACAAATTTTGAGTATATAGTTATATCATCCATATAAACTGTCAAGCACTCTATATGCAGATAAATTGTTACCAAACACACAAAGCATATGAAATTTATTGTCAACCCGAGAAAGTCTTCTTATTTCAAAGGATAAGTACACAATATATGCTTAAACACCAAACCATTAGAAGTGAATACTTTTATCTTCTATCATCCATGTTCATCCCAAGAATCTATGCAATCCCAATTTCCTTCTAACTACTTTATTTCAATTATTCTCTATCATGCATCAATAAGAAATGGTATCAGATCTAATCAACAATTGCAGAAAAGAAATCTCATTCGTATTCTAGAACAATCAATTGTCTGATCTAATCAATCTGGAAATCATAAAGCATAAACTGAACATTAATCTAGAAATCCAATTGCAAAAGATTGAGTCAACTGTTCTAAGAAATTGAATTGCAGAATGGAAATCAAGCAACACACAACAGGAAAGATAAATTGTAAAGACTCATGGGATCACGACTTAGCTGTAAGATGAACACGGCTGCGTATAACAGCAATTGAAATGCATAAAGCAAAACCTTACTCAGTCGACTGTTATTCTACACCATTCACCAATCTCACAGAAATATAATCTTTTACTGAGAAATCCACACAATAAATACTGCTGCTGCGTACAAAAGGAAAGAACAAAACATCACACAACAAGAAAGATAAAATCCTATTTTAACTCAGCAATCTTTGTGGAAGATGGGCCCAGTCTTCACACAGAGACGATGGTTGAACAACACAACTCTTTAGCTCAGAAGTAACCCCTTATATTAATAGAAGAATGAGTACACAGTTCTGCTCGGCTGCTAATACAATGAATTAATTGTTTGCTGTTCAACCCCTGGGTCGAGGCAACTCCCCATATTTATACATACAAATCGTAACATCTAATCCTATAATTGGGCAGCCATGAAGATGTCTGATCTTCAGGCGCCCTAAATAACTAGTTGTTACAATGCGTGGCAGAACAGAAACATCCAAACATGAGAGAGTTTTTAATTGACCCAAGAGTGGTGGTCCTTATAGCTCACAGCTAGACTCGAGCAGCAACGTACTTAAAATAGCGAATTATGTTACAGCTGCCCTGTCACGGCTGTGCTTTGATTCATGATTCGAGCCCCAAGGATCCTTCTACAAGCAACGGACATCCCTTTCTTGATGACTTGTTCAACCCCGATCTTCCTGCAATCCATTTGTCTCAACTACCTTCATAAATCGCAACATGTTAGCACAATTTGAGAGATGTACAACTCTAATTATCACAATCATAAGTATTAATAAAATAAAACAATGATCAGCCATACCTTGGTAATTTGGGGAATAAGGTAAGGACAATAAGTCTAATTGCCATGAGAAATGGTGTAGGACAAGGGCAAGAAAGATTATTAATGATGATTAAAAAGGGCCAATTCTGAGCTCAACATAAACCACCACAAACTTGTCATTTTCTTCTGCAAAAGCAATGTCCATAGCCCTTTGAAAAGTTGCTCCTGCATTCATTAGTCCAAATGGAATTTTGGCATACGTAAACGTTCCCCATGGAGTAGTAAAGGTTGTTTTCTCCCAATCTTCTGGATGTACTTTGATTTGATTGTAACCTGAAAACCCATCCAACATGGAAATTCTTTCTGCTCCAACAACTTTCTGTAAAATGTGATCCAGTTTGGGAAGTGGATAGTTATCTTTCAAAGATACTGTCGAGCTAAATATATAACATATGAACCAACATTTAATTGTCAACCCGGGAAGGTAGACTTAGAGGAACCAGCACAGGAAATGCAGGGTTGAAGAGGGAGTTTAAAGAATGTCAAACTAATCTCTGAACTGCTAAAAGAAACTTGCTGGAAGAAGCTATTGTACTCTACTCGGTTCTGCACTCATTTTGCACTACTCTGTTCTGCACTCGTTTTGCACTACTATGTACCAATTTCATAAAACTGTTCTGCACTAATTAAAAATGATCATATGCATGTAAAACAATGGCTGAACATTAATGGTTGAAAGCAATGCTTACTTATAACTCCTCAATCATTTGGCAATCTATTTTGTAATGAAATGATTCTACGGCAATCAAATGAAACCTCTCTGAATGTTACTTCTGTACTATGAGATCAAGGAGACAACCGAAAGATGAAAGACAAAATCAATGGATGGAAAGATAGTTCATAAAACTTGATGCTAAACCCTCTATTGCAATCGAATGAAATGCTACCTCTGTAACTGAAATCGAATGAAATTCTACTCCTGTAAATGAAATACTGCTTCTGTAAATGAAATGAAATGCTGACAATGTAACTGAAATCGAATTCTTTCTTAGAGATAACGTTTAAAGCTGAAGATGGAATCTATGCTAAATGCAATGTATATCGCTCTGTTCCCATTGAAGGGGGCCCTGCCTTTGTTGTCAACATATCGATTCTTTAATCAATACATACTGAAGAATGAATAGCTTACAGCAAACTTCTAATGACATAAATCGTATTCATAAACAACTCTAATTACTTTATTGAGAAAGAAGAACAATATAAGCACTGGAAATTCTATCTATATTCCATTCTTCTATCTAATCTACGCTCTGTCCATTTGCATTTCAAGCTTATTTATACATGAACAGATGGACAAGATCCATCCCAAAATTCAGAAATTCGAGCAACTACCCAGAAAACGGCCAACACCAAATCTGGCAAAACCACGTCTGTTCCGAAAGGAATTTCTCCACATTCGTTCAGAAATTTTGAAAACTTCCCGTGGTTAGGGGTAAATGGGGCCATTTGTGAAGTGGGTTTCGAACCGTTTTGAACTATTCCCAACCGTTTGTTCAGAAATTGAGCCCGAAATCAGGGTCCTGATCAAGGACGGAAATTCCATTTTGAGCAAATGACATCCTCAAAACAACACCGGATAATCTTCATAAGTATCTGGAAGGTGATGTGAATCCAAGAGAAACATCTCCACTGTGGACCGAATCCCCCAAATTGCTGGTTCAACATATCTTCTGAGCACCGATACCACTACATGGAAGAAACAAAGACTCATTAGTTGACCAACTATTTAAATGGAAACTTAAAGGTTGCATTACACACATAAAAACAAAGCAAAGTAATGAATAAGCAATTAAAAAGTCACTTACCAAAACCTAGCAATGTTGATCTTCAAAAGGAATAATCATGTACAAAACAACACTAAAAAAAGGCTGACTAGCACTCAATCTCATGTGACTTGAAACTAGAAATATGATGCTGAATAGTCAAAATAGGAAGCCAACAGATACTTTATTTAAGTTTTGGAAATCCACACACAGTCTTATCTCTCCGTTTTTATTCCTTACTGGAACCAAATTCTCCACCCACCTGGAAAATCCCAAAGACACAATGATTTTTTCATCAAACAATTTCTTGACCTCTTTTTCAATTACTGGAAGCAGTTTGGGATTTATTCTTCTCAGCATTTGTTTGAAAGGCTTCTCATTTGGCTTGATAGGAATAGTGTGATGAATTATGGAAGTATCATATTCTTTTAGATCCTCATAACTCCATGCGAACACATCTGTGAATTGTTTCATTTTTTCAACATATTTCCTCTCTTCTTCTTGTGGAAGCTTATTTGAAATCTTCACTATTTTGGTGTTCTCTATAGTGCCAATATTACAATCTTTAACATCTTCAACTTTGGGTTCTATCTTTGGATTTTTATCTACATCAGTCCTGTCAAATAACTTCTCTAATGGAACAAGCCCCCTTGGGATGACATTATTTTTCAATTGAATTATATCTTTACCCCCAATTGTTTCTTTAAATCTTTCTGGTTCTTCATAAAATTCATTTATATCAGGCAAATCTCCAACATCTTCAGTGTCAATAGTTCTATAATTAAATTCATCCGTCATCTCTAGAAATCTCTTAATCTGTTGATCATCTTCAAATACTTTCCAATGTCTTATGTTATTAGGAAGAGAGGGTCTATTCGGAACCTCAATGTCATACTTCTTCTTAGAAAACCTGGGAACCCTGAAAGCTGCAGCAGTAGTAACCAAAGAATCTGCTATTGAATTATCAACCCATGGTATTATAATCACATCATGTTCATCAAAGAAAATTTCTAACCAATCCCAAGCTTCATTTCTGTAGGATCTCAACCTCGGATGCCTTGCTTGATAGATAGCTTTCACTTGATTTATCGCCAATTCTGAATCTCCAAACACCTAAATTTTCTTTGCCTTCATATCTTTCAACAAGTTCAACCCCAAAATTAGTGCTTCATATTCTACCACATTATTTGTACAATCGAATGCAAATTTGAAATAAAAAATTAAAATTTCTTGATCTAGAGAAGTTATCCACATCCATGAACCAACACCTTCTTTACTCATAGATCCATCGAAATGCATGATCCAAGTTCCTTCTCTTCTTACTTTTTCTTTCAACAGTTTCTCTTCTTCACTTGGTAGACTGTCCTATTTTGGTTTAGCCAAATCCATTTATTATTCAGATTGAATATCACTATATAATATAGAAGAGCCCAAATATGTATCTACTGCATATATTTCATGACTGTGAGGTTCACCTTTATCACTTACCATATATTGAATTCTTTTTTTAGAATATAGTCTCCTATGATTTCCAAGAACTGGAATAGTAGCAAATGACATATCCATCTGCAAAGTCCCTTTCAGCTTTGACGCCCAAGATCTAGATAACAACATTCCAAATTTTGGTGGAACGTCAGCAACAACCATATCCATGAAAACACCCTTGATTGGAATTTGAGTAAGATTCACCACCAAATCTTTGATCAATCCCAAACATTTTACTTTCTTTGAATCAAAAGAAAATAAATATTTGTATGGTCTAGTTATTTCTAAACCCAAACTTTCCACTACAACTTTCGGAATCATATTATACGAAGCGCTTGAATCAAGCATACAATTGTGTATGACCTTATCATGAATATTGAGGTTTATATACAAAGGTGGTACAACATCTACGCTATTATCGTCCATACTTGAGCCTAAGTGAATGGTTGGTGTGTCATCATTCAATTATAATATATTTGGTTCCACTTGATTTTCACTTCCAATCATCTTATAAATTTGTTCTTTGTACTCAGTGTTTTTCAAAATCTCATTAAATGGTATGGAAATTTTGATTTTTGCTATCTCACTTTGCAGATTGAAAGGAACTAAATTTCTATCCCCTTCTTTAATCATTTCTCTTGTGTTCTCTGGGGTTTTCTTCATTGTATCTTCTCTTTCTTTATTCTTCTTATTCTGACTAGTTCAAGGTTTGTCCACTTGGCCTTTACCTTTATATACCGTTACATCCTTGTTCCTCGGGCTAATATTCCTTTGAAGATCATTTACTTCATTTTGATATCCAATCTGGTACTGTTCTGTTTCTGCTTCAAAATTGTTACATTCTCCTTCCGTAGAAAACATATCATGCTCCATCTTTGTTAAATAAACTTCTGAGTCTAAATCTCCAAAAAGATGAATTTCACTTTCCACCAATTCAGCTTCATTTTCCTCATCAACATAATTCTTAGGAAATGGAGGTCTTACAGGATTGTCTTCTGCATTTATTGGGATTCTTTGATCTCTCTGCTCTCTTTGATCTCTTTGTCAGATTTGTGGGGGTATTGGTCTTCTAAAATTAGGGTTTCTAATTAGTGGTTCTATTTGTTCTCTGTTTGGAGGCCTATTGTCCAATGTTAATTTATCTATTAATCTCTCCATAGTCCTCATCATGACTTCAAATTTCACATCATTAGAATAAGAAGTTGAAGGTCGATTTTCTTCTCTATTCTTTCTTCTATCCATATCAATTTTTTGCTTTATCTTTCCAGAAGCCATCAAATTTGCTTCTACCTCCACTGCATCTTTCATCATATCTGATAAGGTAGCTGACCTTCTTTCTCTCAATGTGCAAGAAAAATATCCTTCAAATGCATTTGCATAATGCAACTTGGCAACCCCTACCAATGCTTTAAAATCAACAGGAATTGAATTATAAACCCTCATGAATCTAGCAGAAAATTTTTGAACTGTTTCAAAACCCCCCTTTTTCAGATTATTATACTGTGTCAATATTTGTGAAGGATTCTTTTTATCTTCCCACCACTCAATCAAAAGTGTTACAAAATCATTATATGTAGCAATAGATCCTGCACCTAAATTCCTTAACGATTTATTGGCCTCCCCTGAAAGACTTTGAGCTAACAACCGCATTTTTGCATCATTATGGTCCACTTCTTCAAGATCAATAAAGTCATTGAACTTATCAACATGCTGTTGTGCTGTAAAATCTCCCTCAACATCAAAATGTGGAATTCTTTGTGCATAATTTTGGGGAAGATCGTGCAAAGTGGCTGGTAATACAAGGGGAGCAAACCTAGAGCCCATTGGTCTTGGAGGTGGTACTAAAGGTGGATTTTGTGATGTGGCGGTCTGGTTTCTTATTGGAACTCTTTGGGCTTTAGTTTTTTTAGATTCAACTCTTGCATACCTTTGTAAACCTTCCCAAACTGATTGCAAAGAATAATTCGAAAAACTATCTTGATCAACCTCAATTTCTTTTAAATATGATTCTAACTTAGTTGTAGATAAAGGTTTTTCACTTATATCAACATTTTCACCATTTAACAATTCTTCTTGAAAAATAGGAAAAGAGTTTATTGTTTGAGAAGTACCTTCTTTTTCTTTTCCTTTGTTCCTTTTCAGAAGTCTTTCTGGACTTTCAACATTGGAGAATAGCTGCAAATCTGTATTTCCCCTTGTAGGGATTCTTCTAGAAGTGACATGTCTTTCTTGGAGTCGCCTTTGTAAAACTGAAAAATTTGAATGTGAAGTCGCCAGGGAAAAATACAACCAACTGTGAATATCAAACTTCTTTTCCCACTGAAATTTGACTGCAATGTCGTTCATTCCCAGGGAAAATAAAACCTTCGTTCCCCGGCAACGGTGCCAAAATGTTAGCACTCAGATTTTACCCTTTGGTTGTGGAAGGATAAATCCAAGGTAACTCTTTCAAACCAATCTTGAGGAGGGAAATTATCCTTTTCCCTACCAGAGAGGGCTCTCTCAAAAATATGCAAATGGCTAAAGATATGTAAGAATGATTGAGGTTTTTAAAAGAAATGTATGGTTGAAATTCATACAAGAATCCTTGGGCATGGAGTCAAAACTAAAGATTTATATACTAGCAGATAAACAACAATAGAGATTTTCACAGAGGCAAGGTAATTGTCAGATTACAGTCAAAGCTTTTTGTAGGTGATTTAGAAAGAAACATAGAGAGTCCATCAATAATGGGCATCAAGTTACAGATGAATCCACTATCAATTTTAGAGAAGCAATGGATACTCAGACCCGATAAACCAAGGCATAAACATATGAATCTCAATTTATATCAAACTCTCATTTGAGTACAGAAGACATAACATAATGGAAAGTATAACAAAGAAAGCGAACATGCACTTTAGTGAGCTCTTAGAATGGATGCCTAATGAGGGAAGCTAGAACATGAGCCTACTTTAATTATCAACCCAGGGGATGTACACACTTTATAGGTGCTAACACTATATGTGATCTAGAGGATAGTCTTCATTGTGTTTGGGGTGTTGGTATAGATCTTATATGTTCATATAAACAAGAAGAAGGTGAGCGGAAAAGATTGTAAATCTATGAATGACAAGTTCCTATGTTAAGAAGTTTAAATGCTGAAAACTGTAAATCTACACTAAGAATTTAATTGCTGAAAACAGTAAATTTACACTAAGAATTTGAATGCTGAAAGCTTGGTAAATTTAATCTGTGAATAAAATGCTAAAAGATGGAATTCTAATCTGAAATACTCAATTTCTAAAAACCAAATCCAGGACATAAATATCTACTGCTGCAAATTAACCAATCTTATCTATTCGGAATTAAACACTACAAGTGATGATCATTAAATCAAGGAACTGAAAATAATTAACTTTTATGACCTAAGTCTAATAAAAGAAATGTGCATGAGCTTTCTAGGTTTGAATCATTGTTTTAGAAACAATATGAGAATACATGAAAACATATGTCAAATTATGCGTGTGCAGAACGTAGCTACAGGACTACGAAATGCGGTCTACCTAGCTACGGAATGCACTTTAACCAACTACAGAATCATAATGCTCGCTTTACTATAGAAATAAAATTGTGCAATTCTAATGCCATCAAAATACTTTCATATGCGATATAAAATAAATCGATCCACAACACATATTGAAAAAAACCCGAAGAGAGTAAAAGCCTCTGACTTATGTGTTGGAGGGGCCCTCCCCAACCCGTACTCAAGAGTATAGAAAAATTATAAATGCAGGTTGGAAAGCAACATGAGTCTTCTTATTCAAAAAAATCTACTTGATTGGATGGCTGACTCGCTTGAATTTTTATTTGTTTGCAGGAGGATTTCTGGTTCTTCATGGGGATGTATGATTCCCTACAGATCTACTTGTGATTACCTTGAGTGGATCATATCTGATATGTTCTTTTAATTCTTTTATTTTTCATTTTTTTTCACTATATAAAAAGAAATCTTATTCTCATTTGTTTCTCTTATTCTTGTTCTCTTCTTTTTTCATTTCTCTTACTCCTTTTTCATCTTTTTTTTTTCGGAACTATTTCAATGATCTTCTATGTTCTCTATCAACATCAATTGTTGCTGGTAGAGTATTTGTGTGAACTCTTCTCTTGACTATGGCTTCTTGTAAAGTTTGAGTCTATTGTTAGGAACCTATGTCAACCCTTCCCTTTACTATGTTAGTATATTGTTGTTGGACGCATATGCTTTGTAAGTCGTCCCGTAGTATTTGTTGATCCGTAGTTTATATTAGCCCATAGTATTGACCCATAGTATTAGACGCACATGCTTTGTAAGTCGTCCCGTAGTATTATATGTACCATGGTTTTGACTCATAGTATTGGGCATAGACTTAGTATATAAGTGTGTGTTGAGGTCATTGAAGGCACCGTGAAGTTATTTGTATTGAGCTTGCTTATAGGAGGTTTCCCCCTCGAAGTGGCCTGTGATCAATATAAAAGTGATTTTGAGTTCTGTCATTTCTGCTATTTCGCATATTCTTATTAATTAATTGTTGCAGGTGCTTTACATCCGGTATCAGAGCACTTTCTTGAGCTCATTGGGTGGAATTTCTGCCAAATTTTTTTCCCATCTGTTGCAGCTTCAGATTTGGGAATAATCCCTATCCACTTAACTATGGGAAGTACTTGGGCATAAGCGCTAAAACTCATTGTGAGGAGTACCACAGGAACCCCAAAGTAGCTGGCCCATTAAGAGGACCCGCCAGCGAAAAGGGCAACAACCCCTACCCGATTGACTAGTTCCCACCCATGAGGTAAACCAAGAGCTATCGTTTGTGGCAAAGCGGTTATCAGTTTTACCTGAGCCGTGGAGTGAGGGGTGCTGCCCCAATACACAAGCCGTCAGACAACATTGGTGGCCGAGTGAAACACCTGAACTGTTAGGAAGCCATACATACCTGGGGTCCATATCTATTTTAAATTGAACTGTTTCCGATCACTTCCGCTCCAGATCTAGCCATTTTAGATCTATTCTGAAAGTCGTTCCAGATCCAGTCACCATTTCAGATCCAGTCGTTTTCGATCCCTTCCGCGCAGTTGCAGATCCATCTGTTGCAGATCCCTTCCGTGCCGCTGTTGCCGATCCATAAAATTCAGTTTTTTCTCCATATCTCCCTTGTTTTCACTCTTTTTCCCTTGAAATTTTCGGGGAACCACTATCATCCCATTCTACATATTTCATTCCTGAGGACCCTATCCCCAATTCCCCTTCCGAAAGCCCGAAATCTGTGAGGCACCTGCAACAATTAATTAACAAGAATACGCGAAATAGCAGAAATGACAGAACTCAGAATCACTTTTGTATTGATCACAGGCCACTTCGAGGGGGCAACCTCCTTTGAGCAAGCTCAATACAAATAACTTCACGGTTCCTTCATAGGTCTCAACACACACTTATATACTAATTCTAGGCGCCAATACTATGGGTCGAAACCATGGGCCGTTACAAACTATGGATCACAATACTACGGGCGACTTACAAAGCATATGCGCCAACAAAAATAACACAAACTATTGATCAACAAATACTACGGGACGACTTACAAAGCATATGCGTCCAACAACAACATACTAACAAAGTAAAGATATGGGTTCCTAACATCCCCTCCCCCTTAAAAAAAGCTTTGTCCTCAAAGCTTCAGATGTGGAAATTGTTGTTGAATCTGAAGGAGTGGTTCCCATGTAGCATCCTCTGGTTGCATGCCGTGCCACTGAATTAAGACCTCTGTGATAGAGCGAGAGCGAAGCTGACGTGTGCGCCGATTGAGGATGGCCTCTGGCTCCAAAAGGATGGATCCTTCATTATCCAGTTCGGGTAAAATCGTTTGGCCGCTGATGTTGGTGCCAAGAACTTTCTTCAAACAAGAGACATGAAAGACTGGATGAATGCGGGAAGAAGGAGGAAGTTCCAATTTATAAGCAACGGACCCAATCTTCTGAAGAATCCGATATGGCCCATAGAACTTTGGAGAAAGCTTATGACACCCTTTGAGTTTCAAGGAGGATTGTTTGTACGGCTGGAGATGAAGAAAAACCATATCACCGACTTGAAAAGTGCGCTCTGAACAGTGCTGATCCGCTTGTTGCTTCATGCGATTTCTTGCCATGTGAAGATTGTCCCGCAAAATGTGAAGAATCTGATCGCGGTTGCGAAGGACCGTGTCAACTTCCTGAACTGGTGAACTGGTGGGGGTGTATGGAAGAAGAGCTGGAGGTGCTTGACCATAGACTGCTTCATATGAGGTCATTTTAGAGGCAGTGTGGTAAGAGGTATTGTACCACCATTCAGCAAGAGGGAGCCACTTTGCCCACTGATGTTGTTGTTCTGAGGTGAAGCAACGAAGATAAGTTTCAAAGCATTTATTGACAATTTCAGTCTGACCATCTGTTTGTGGGTGATACCCTGAACTCATCTTCAGTTTGGTGCCAGTGTGGCGAAATAGTTCTGTCCAAAAATGACTAGTGAAAGTCGCATCACGATCCGAGACAATGGAAGAAGGGATGCCATGAAGACGGAAGATCTGGTCCATAAAAATTTGAGCAACTGAGGAGGCTGTATAGGGATGACTGAGAGCACAAAAATGACTATATTTGGAGAGGCGATCAACCACAACGAGAATCACTGTCTTCCCGCCAGATTTAGGGAGCCCTTCAATGAAATCCATAGAAATATCTGTCCAAATCCGTGTAGGTATGGGCAAGGGTTCAAGCAATCCTGGAACGAGTGTTGTTTCCCCCTTATTGCGCTGGCAAGTATCACATTCGGCCACCATCTGTTGAATTGTCCTTTTCATGCCCTGCCAAAAGAAGTTACGCCGTGCTCGTTCATATGTTTTGAGGAACCCAGAGTGCCCGGCCGATGGAGAAGCATGGAGTTCATAGAAGACAGCCTGTTGAAGATCTGTGCTCTGGGGAAGCACCAGACGACCCTTGTATCGCAGAGAAGCACCATCCCAAGAGTAATGTGGTACAGCAGAAGGGTTGTTGGTCAAGCGTTGGATGATCTGAGATAAGGAAGAGTCATTGACATAACCCTGTTGAATAGATTGCAACCAATTTGGAACAGGCATAGAAATCGCTGAAAGAGAACCTTGGGCACCAAATGTGCGAGAAAGAGCTTCTGCCACAATATTGTCTTTACCCTTCTTGTAAGTGATCTCATAGTCATAACCCATGAGTTTGCTAACCCATTTATGTTGTGCTGGGGAGGAGACACGCTGGTCCAAGAAATATTTCAGACTCTGGTGATCAGTCTTGATGCAGAAATGATTCCCTAATAGGTATGGATGCCACTTTTGTACTACATGCAAAATAACCATCATTTCCTTCTCATAGGTAGAGGCAGCTAAATTCTTACCTGAAAGGGCTTTGCTGGTGAACGCAATGGGGTGTTCATCTTGAAGGAGAACAGCACCAAGTCCATTGCCGCAAGAATCACTCTCAATAGTGAAGGGCTTGGAAAAATCGGGCATAGCTAGCACAGGTGTAGTACACATAGCTTGTTTTAGTTTGTCAAATGCACACTGAGCAGAAGGTGTCCATGTAAAAGCATCCTTTTTCAATAAAGCAGTTAATGGAGCTGCAATCTTCCCATAATCCTTGACAGACTTGCGGTAGTAGCCAGTCAACCCCAAAAAACCACGAAGGCTCTTGAGTGTCTGAGGACGTGGCCAATTGTTCATTGCGTCAATTTTGGCAGGATCCACGCGAACCCCTTGTGCTGAGATAATGTGCCCGAGATACTCAACTTCCTGTTGTCCAAAAACACATTTAGACTGCTTGGCATGGAGATGATGGTCAGAGAAAAGTTGCATGACAAGATCCAGATGTTGGAGATGTTCATCCCATGTTTTACTATAGATGAGGATATCATCAAAGAATACTAGAATGAATTTCCGCAAGTAGGGTCGAAATATTTTATTCATTAAGGCCTGGAATGTGGAAGGAGCATTAGTGAGGCCAAAGGGCATGACCAAAAACTCATAATGGCCATCATGTGTGCGGAAAGATGTTTTAGGAATATCATCCTCATGAACCCGAATTTGATGATACCCAGAACGAAGATCCAACTTGGAGAAAAAGTGAGCCCCATGAAGCTCGTCAAGAAGTTCATCAACAACAGGAATTGGAAACTTATCCTTGATGGAGAGGTGATTAAGTGCTCGGAAGTCAATGCAGAGGCGCCATGACCCATCTTTTTTGCGGACGAGAATAACTGGAGAAGAAAAGGAACTAGTGCTTGGGCGAATAATACCTTGCTTCAATAAGTCCCGAACGAGCATTTCAATCTCCATTTTTTGGTGGAATGGGTAGCGATAGGGCCTGATGTTGGGAGGAGCGCTGCCAGGAAGGAGCTGAATATGATGGTCTTCTGGCCTGGAAGGTGGTAATCCCACTGGTTCAGCAAAGACACCTGTATATCGATCCAGAATTTGTTGTAGATCCAAAGGAGTAGTGGAGACCGCTGATGGTTGCATCTGGATGGAATGGATCTGAGCGATGACACCATGTGAATTATTCTTGAGGAGTTTTTCCATGCGATGTGAACTGATGATGCTGAGAGAACCTGGTTGTAATCCTGTCAATGTGTGTTTGTGTCCATTGAGGGAAAACTGCATCCAAAGTTCGGCAAAATCCCATAAGATAGGGCCGAGTGTGCGTAGCCATTGAGCGCCCAAAACCACATCACATCCGCCTAAGGGCAAGGCAAACATGTCAGAGCGCAAGGTATAATCTCCCATAGAGATACGCACATTTCGACACTTCCCTTTGCAAGGTAAGGTACCCCCATTAGCAATCATGACTTCAAAGTTGGAGCAAGGATGGATAAAACAATCAGCTTGTTTGGCGATCCGAGGGTAAATGAAATTATGAGTGCTACAAGAATCAATGAGGATTGTAAGAGGAAGCTTCTTGAAGTAACCCCTGACCCGCATTGTTTGGGGGGTGGTGATTCCAGCTAAAGCATGGAGAGATATCTCTGGCCGGTCATCCTGAGACGGAGGGTCAATAGGCAGTTCCTGAATGTCGACCGGAGCATCCAGTGTTTCTGGATCTTCGTCACCCATTTCAGAGGCAGGCGGAGACTCCACATCCAGGATATAGAGCTTTTGCTGAACAGATCTATGTCCCCGAGTGAATTTCTCATCACAATTATAGCGAAGACCCTTTTCTCTGCGTGCTTGCATCTCTGTTTCAGACAAACGCTTGATAGGAGTCGGTCGAGGAGCCTGCGGTATAGGAGGTCGCTGAGACCCCATATTTCGGAAGGGAACAAAAGTGGGCTTAGAGCGTTGTTGGGATGCAATCTTATCTTCTGCCAATTTAGCCAACCCGAGTGCTTCCATCATTGTGTTGGGACAGAACATTTTGACCTCAGAGCGGATGGCATCCTTTAGACCACTGATAAAACAACTCCGGTAAAATTCATCAAACAATCCTTCGGTGTGGTTGGCTAGATTCTCAAATTCGGTTTGATACTCTCTCACAGTGCCAGTTTGGCGAAGTTTAGTGAGGGATCCTGTGAAGTCATCAAAAGCACTAGGACCAAATCGTTGCAAAAGGAGCTGGCAAAAGTCTGGCCAGTTGGGCTCTGGATGAGCCTTGATGTACCAACGGTACCATTGAAGAGCTTCCTATTCCAAATGAAAGGATGCCAACGGAACTTTGTTGACATCAAAAGTATTATGCAGACTGAAATACTGTTCTGTACGATAGATCCATCCAGTTGGATCGGTACCATTGAAGCGAGGAAAATCAAGCTTCGGACCACGGAAATTGCTGGAAGAAGAGAACCCATTGTCTACTGAAGACTCGGACTGCCGTTTGTTGTTCATAGCTGAATGTTCAAGATGGAGACCAAGAAATTTTTCATCCAGATCTTGGAGTTTGGCTTGGATGGCTGCAAGGGCTTCCTCCATGGTTTTTACTCCTGCACGGGTGACAACCATAACCAGGGATTTTTTTTTTTTTTTTGGACCGGGTGGGAAAATAAAAATAGGAACTACTTCAGTAAAGGAAAATTTGGATTTGGGAAAAAATCAGAAGGGTAATTGGGGTTTGACTCATTTTTTGGACACTGTTGGATAGACAGGGAAGCAAAAATGAGGATTTCAGCAGCGGGGTGAAAGGATGGGAAAGTTTGGCAGAGGGGAACAAAGAAGCAGAATTCAGAAATGAACTCTGTGGTAAAAATTGAAGGTGAGTGGGTGAAATCTGAGGAAGTTATGGCAAACCCTAAAAATAGACAAATGTGGGATTTCGGGTTGTAGGAAAGGGAATTGAGGATAGGGTCCTCAGGGATGAAGTATGCAGAGTGGAATGACAGGGGTTCCCTGAAATTTTCAAGGAAAACAGAGGTAAAACAAGGGAGATATGGAGAAAAAACGGAATTTTATACTCTTTTTTTTTCTTTTTTTTTTTTCAGACTGGAGCGGCTACGGCTCGGTGTTTTTTTTATTTTTTTTTATTTTTATAGACTGGAGCGGCTACGGCTCTGCTTGCAGAATGGGATCTCCAGTTCGAAGGATTCTGGAACAACGCTGACGGCTGGATCTGGAACGGTTTGCAAAATGAATCTGAAACGGCGCAGCAGTGATCAATAATAGTTCAGCTGAAAGTAGATATGGACCCCAGGTATGTGCGGCTTCCTAACAGTTCAGGGTTTTCACTCGGCCACCAATGCTGTCTGACGGCTTGCGTATTGGGGCAGTACCCCTCACTCCACGGCTCAGGTAAAACTGATAACCGCTTTGCCACAAACGACAGCTCTTGGTTTACCTCACGGGTGGGAACTAGTCAATCAGGTAGGGGTCGTTGCCCTTTTCGCCGGCAGGTCCTCTCAATGGGCCAGCTACTTCGGGGTTCCTGTGGTACTCCTCACAATGAGTTTTAGGACTTATGCCCAAGTACTTCCCACAGTTAAGTGGATAGGGATTATTCCCAAATCCGAACCTGCAACAGATGTAAAAAAAAAAATTTGACAGAAATTTCACCCAGCGAGCCCAAGAAAGTGCTCTGATACCAGATGTGAGGCACCTGCAACAATTAATTAACAAGAATACGCGAAATAGCAGAAATGACAGAACTCAGAATCACTTTTGTATTGATCACAGGCCACTTCGAGGGGGCAACCTCCTTTGAGCAAGCTCAATACAAATAACTTCACGGTGCCTTCATAGGTCTCAACACACACTTATATACTAATTCTAGGCGCCAATACTATGGGTCGAAACCATGGGCCGTTACAAACTATGGATCACAATACTACGGGCGACTTACAAAGCATATGCGCCAACAACAATAACACAAACTATTGATCAACAAATACTATGGGACGACTTACAAAGCATATGCGTCCAACAACAACATACTAACAAAGTAAAGATATGGGTTCCTAACAAAATCCCACATTTGTCTATTTTTAGGGTTTGCCATAACTTCCTCAGATTTCACCCTATCACCTTCAAATTTTACCACAGAGTTCCTTTTTGCATTCTGCTTCTTTGTCCCTCTCTGCCAAATTTTCTCATTCTATCACCCCTCTTTTGAAATCCCCCTTTTTGCCTTCTTGTCCTTTCGACAGTGTCGAAAATCTAGTCACACCCCAACTACCCATCAAATTGTTTCCCCAATCCAAATTTCCCTTTACTAAATCAACTTCTGTTTGTGTTTTTCTACCCATTCCACAAAAAAAAAACCTAGTTATGGTTGTCACCCGTGCAGGAGCACACACCATGGAGGAAGCACTTGCAGCCATCCAAACCAAACTCCAAGATCTGGATGAAAAATTTCTCAGCCTCCATCTTCAACATTCAGCCATGAACAATACCAGATAGCCTGAATCTTTTGCAGTCACTGGGTTCTCTTCTTCCAACAATTTTCATGGGCCGAAGCTTGATTTTCCTCGCTTCAATGGTACTGATTCGACTGGATGGATATATCGAGCAGAAAAATATTTCAGTCTGCATAATACTTCTGATGCCCAGAAAGTTCCACTTGCATCCTTTCATTTGGAACAGGAAGCCCTTCAATGGTATCGTTGGTATATCAAAGCTCATCCCGAGCCAAACTAAACAGATTTTTGCCAACTCATTTTGCCACGATTTGGTCCTAGTGCTTTTGACGATTTCATAGGAGCACTCACTAAACTTCACCAAATTGGAACAGTGAGAGAGTATCAGACAGAATTTGAGAAATTAGCCAATAACACAGAAGGATTGTCTAATGAATTCTACAGGAGTTGTTTTATCAGTGGTCTCAAGGATGAAATCCGCTCAAAGGTCAAAATGTTTTGTCCCAACAAAATGATGGAAGTCCTAAGGTTGGCTAAGCTGGCCAAGGACAAGATCGCAGCTCAACAATGCTCCAAACCCACCTTTGTTCCCTTCAGAAATATGGGTTCCCAACGACCTCCCATCACGCCTTCTCCTCAACCAACTCCTATCAAGCATTTGTCTGAAATAGAAATGTAGGCACGCCGAGAAAAAGGGATTTGCTATAATTGTGATGAGAAATTCACTCGGGGACATAGATGTGTTCAACAAAATCTCTATCTCTTGGAAGTGGATTCTCCGCCTACCTTAGAACTTGGTGAAGAAGCTACATATACAGTAGATGATCAGGTCAACATTCAACACCTGCCTGTTGACACCCTATCTTAGGACGACCCACTCGAGATCTCTCTCCATGCTGTAACCAGCGTCACCACCCCACAAACAATGCGGGTCAGGGGATACTTCAAGAAGCTCCTTGTTACCATACTCATTGATTCTGGTAGCACTCATAACTTCATTGACCCTCGGATTGCCAAACAGGATGATTGTTTTGTCCATCCCTGCTCCAACTTTGAAGTCATGGTTGCCAATGGGGGCACCTTACCTTGTAAGGGGAAGTGTCACAATGTGCGTATCTCTATGGAAGATTATAACCTACGCTCTGACATGTTTTCCTTGTACTTAGGCGGATGTGATGTGGTTTTGGGCGTTCAATGGTTACGCACACTTGGCCCCATCTTATGGGATTTTGCTGAAATTTGGATGCAGTTTAAAGTCAATGGGGCACAACACAAATTTATGGGCTTACAACTAGGGTCTCTCTACATCATCAGTTCACATTACCTGGAAAAAATCCTTAAGAAGAATTCACATGGTGTCATTGCTCAGCTCAATTCCATTCAGATGCACCCATCAATAGTCCCCACTACTTCCTTGGATAGATATGCAGGTATCTTTGCTGAACCAATGCACTTGCTGCCTTCAAGAGACCTTTCTGGTAAGAATTTAGCCACATCTACCTCTCAGCAGGAAATGATGGCTATTTTGCATGTAGTACAGAAGTGCCAACCATACCTATTAGGGAATTATTTCTGCATCAAGACTGATCTCTAGAGTTTAGAAAATTTTCTAGACCAATGGGTCTCCTCCCCAACACACCTGAAATGGGTTATCCAACTCATGGGTTATCCCTATGTGATCACTTACAAGAAGGGTAAGGACAATATGGTGGAAGGTGCTCCTTCTCGCACAATTGATGACCCAGTTTCTCTTACAGCTCTTTCTCTGCTTGTTCCAAATTGGTTGCAATATGTTCAACAGGGATATCTCTTCTATGAACTCCATGCTTCTTCATCAACAGGGCACTCTGGGTTCTGCAAAATGTATGACCGGGAACAATGTAACTTCTTTTGGCAGGGACTAAAAATGACAATTCAATAGATGGTGGCTGATGATGATACTTTCCAAGTCAACAAGGGTGAAACGACACTCCTTTCGGGATTGCTCAAACCCTTGCCCGTCCCTACACAGCTTTGGCCAACTATTTCTATGGATTTCCTAGCATCGCTCTGGTGGTACAATAGCACATCTCAAAGGACACCATATGAAGCAGTCTATGGAAAACCACCGCCAGTTATTCTTCCATACACCCTTAGCAGCTCCCCAGTTCAGGAAGTTGACTCGGTTCTTCGAAACCGCAATCAGATTCTTCTCATTCTGCAGGACAATCTTCACATGGCCAGAATTCTCCTGAAACAACAAGTCGATCAACACCGTTTTGAGCGCATTTTCCATGCAGCTGATAGGGTTCTTCTTCATCTATAGTCTTCCAAGCAATCCTCCTTGACACTCCAAAGGCGTTAGTGGACCGAAATGCAACTCGAGGATGCTACCGGGGAACCACTCCTTCAGATTCTGCAGCAATTTCTCCAACCAAAGCTTTGAGGAGAAAGATTTTTCTAAGGGAGAGGGGATGTTAGGAACCTATGTCAAACCTTCTCTTTACTATGATAGTATATTGTTGTTGGATGCATATGCTTTGTAAGTCATCCCGTAGTATTTGTTGATCCGTAGTTTTTATTAACCCATAGTATTGGACGCATATGCTTTGTAAGTTGTCCCGTAGTATTATATGTCCCATGGTTTTGACTCATAGTATTGAGCATAGAATTAGTATATAAGTGTGTGTTGAGGTCATTGAAGGAACCGTGAAGTTATTTGTATTGAGCTTGCTCATAGGAGGTTGCCCCCTCGAAGTGGCCTGTGATCAATATAAAAGTGATTCTGAGTTCTGTCATTTCTGCTATTTCGCATATTATTATTAATTAATTGTTGCAGGTGCTTTACATCTATGTCCATTCACTATCATGGGGAACTCTTCTTCATCGATTGTAATAATCTTTACAGCCCCATTTTCATAGATTTTTTCAATAATATAAGGTTCGAGCCATTTGGTTATTAGTTTTCCCTTGAATGTGTGAAACCTAGAGTCGTAGAGTAGTGCCCAAACACCTTCCTTGAACTTTTTATCCTTTATGTGTTTGTCATGCAACTTCTTCCTTTGTTGCTAGATGATTTCAGTATGGGAAAGTGTTTGTTGGCGATGCTCATCCAGTTGATTTATTGTAGCATGCCTTCCTCTTGGATTTCTGAAAGTTTAATATTTAACTATGCTGCAATTCTTAATGTCTTTATTTGAAATTCAATTGGTAGCATAACTTTCTTTCCATAAACTAGTTCATAAGGTGTGAAGCCTGTTGTTGTCTTCCATGTGGTATTATAAGCCCAAACTGCCTCACTCAGTCTGTTTTCCCAATCTCTTTTGTGCAGTTGGACAGTCTTTGTCAAAATCCTTTCTAATTCTCTGTTGGTTACTTCAACTTGACCATTTTCTTGAGGGTGATAGGGGGAGGACTGTCTGTGCTTAACATTGTTTCTTCTTAGAAAGTATTCTATTAGGTTTGATGTAAATTGTGGGCCTTGATCAGAAACTAGCTCTCTAGGTACTCCAAACATGTGAAAGATCTACTTAGTGAAAATTTTTGCCACGTTGGTTTCATTTGCTACAGCAAGTGCTGCTACCTCAGTCCACTTTGTAAGGTAGTCAGTGCACACAATAATGTAACTTTTCTGATTTGATTGTGGGTTGATTGGACCAATGAAATCAAACCCCCATTTATCGAATGCTTCTAAGGAGATTTGTGGATTGAGAGGCATCTCTTCTTTTTATGTAGGATTCCCCATTCTTTGGCAGTCATCATAGTGTGAGACATATTCATAGGCATCCTTGTGGAGTGTTGGCCAATAATATCCTGTTTGCAAAATTTTATAGGCTTTCCTTTTTGCAGCATAGTGTTCTCCACATGGCTAATTGTGAGTGGCATGAATTATGTCACGCACTTCATCTTCTCTAATGCATCTTCTGAGTATTTGATCTAGTCCTTGTTTGAAGAGAATTCCCTCTATCCATGTGTAAGTGGCACTTTGTCTTATGAATTTATTCTTTTATTTGTAGATGTAGTGTGCTGGAAATTTTCTAGACACTAAATAGTTTTCTATGTCAACAAACCATGGGCTTCTTGTGGAGATTGCAAAAAGATGCTCATTAAGAAAAAATGTCCTTCACCACTTCACTATTTTTTCCATGGGTGAGCCTAGATAGAAAGTCAGCCACTACATTGTGTTTTCCTAGCTTGTCCAAAATTGTGATGTCAAACTCTTCTAGGAGGAGTAGCCACCTAATGATTCGAGCACTTGTATTAGGTTTGTTCGTGAGATACCTTATTGTAAATGGTCTGTATGGAAAAAAACTTGGTAACTAGTTATGTAGTGCCTGAACTTGTTAATGGCATGTATGACAGCCAAAAATTCCTTCTTTGTGACAGTATATTTTAATTATGCTCCTGCTAAATTTTTACTAATATAATATATAGCATAGGGCTTCTTGTCTCTTTCTTGTCCAAGGATAGATCCAATGGATTTATCTGATGCATCTGAGTGGATGCGGAATGGAAGTGCCCAATCTGGTCCTTGGAGTATTGGAGTTGTAATTGTTTTCTCATTAAGGTTATCAAATGTTGTCATGCAATGTTTTGTCCAAATGAACTCGGTGTCCTCTGTGAGAAGGGAAAACATTGGTGCAACAATCCTGCTATAATTTTCAATAAATCTCTTGTAGTATCCTATTTGTCCAAGGAAACTTCTCACATCTCTTTGTTGGACAGGTGGTGGCATCTTTGTGATTACTGAAACTTTTGCTTGATCCACCTCAATTCCCCTCTATGATATATGGTGCCCAAGAACGATGCCTTCTTCCATTAACATTCCGCATTTGTCATTTCTCAGACACAAGCTCATATCAATACATTTTTTCAATACTAATTCAAGATGGTTCAATGCCTGATCAAAGTTTTAGCCATAGGATGTGAAGTCATCCATGAAGACTTCCATTTGATCATTTATAAAATCAGAGAATATACTTAATATGGCCCTTTGAAATGTTGTTGGGGTGTTACATAGCCCAAAGGGTAGTACTCTATATGCATAAGTGTCCCATGGGCATGTAAATGTTGTCTTATCTTGATCAGCTAGGTGTATTAGAATTTGGTTGTACCCACTGAACCCATCAAAAAATGAGAAAAATTTATTACCAGATAGAGTATCTAGTACTTGGTCTATGAATGCCAGAGGGAAATGATCATTCTTAGTGGATTTATTTAGCTCTCTGTAGTCCACACATATTCTCCATTTGCCTCCTTTTTTAGGGACTATAACCAGTGGTGAGACCCATTCGTTATCAGAGATGGGATATATGAACCCTGCATGGATCTAATAACTTTTGTAGTTCTACTTTAACTATGTCCTTTAATGCTGGGTTAAGCCTCCTTTGTGGTTTTCTGATAGGAATAGAACCTTCTTTGATGCAAAATGTAATGCTTGCAGATATAAGGATGGATTCCCTTCATGTCATCATATGTCCATGCAAAAGCTTTATTTTGTTCTGAGAGTACTTTCATTAGCTGCTTTTCTTGCTCTGGCTTCAGATTGGAATTAATGTTGACTGTCTTTCCAGGCATAATTTCTAATGTTTTTGCCTTTGTTGATTGTTCTTCCAGTGACAACACTTTTGCCCACATTTTATCCAAATTGCAGTTTGAATTCTCACCTTCTTGCTACTGTTTTGTGTCAAAAAATTATTCAAGAACAACATTGTTAGAAGATGCATTTTGGATAAACCTATCTAAATGACTATCTTCGTCTATGGATTTTAGTGATAGTGCAACATCAATTGTAAGGACAGGTCGTATTTGTTGGTTTGATGTATCATCATAATTGTCTATCCAGTTTTGGTATTCTAGGTATGAAGACTTCCTAGCTGGGGGATAAATCATGATTTTCTTCTTAGCATGTCCACTGGTGATTGTCATGTTACCTGATCTGCAACCTATGTAAGCATCTACGGTTTCCAGCAAAGGTCTTCCTAGTATGATGGGGTAACCACTAAGTTTACTCTTTACTTCGATGAATATGAAATCAACTGGGTATTCCTAGGATTATATATTGATTATTATGTCTTCAAGCATTCCTTTAGGTCTCACTGTGGATGTGTCAGCTAGCTAGAGTATTGTAGTTGTTGCTCCGACCATTGATTGGAGTCCTAGGTGTATCATAGTATCCTTGGTCATCACATTGATAGCAGCTCCTAAATCGATTAAGCTTCTGTCTATTTGACTGTTATTTATGATTACATTGACTAATGAGCTGCTTGGATCAAGATATTTGGGGTTTACAATGACACCTAACATTAAATCTGCCAATTGGCCTACTACATTTATCGTGGGTGGGTCACATTTTCTTCTTCCAGGTCTTTTTAAACAATTCTCTTTAATGAATTTGTTACAGATAGGTACATCTCTGATGGCCTGTTATATTGGAATTTGGATATTCAAGTGTTTCAATTCGTTCAAAATTGCTTTTTCCTCTTCTTCTTTTGTACTTCGTACGAGTTTTTCAAGGAATGGAGGGTTTTTATTTCGTGTGAGTGGTCGAATTTCTTCCTCTTGTGGGTTTGGTTCATCCAGATGCTGAATATGAGGTTGCGTTGTTTGTTCGTGAGCCTCATCTTCTTGATTAGTCTGTGTGTGTGTATTTTGCAATGTTTTCCTAGACCTTAGATTAATTTCGTTTATCTCCAGCATGTCCACAACATAGGTTGGAAACTGTACCACTTCAGTGTTGTAGGCTTGTTGTGGTGGCCTGTGGTTGTTAGGGTTTGGAATTGGCTGGGAAGGAATTGGTGGAGGTTTGGGGGGTGGTTGATTTGGTGGTGGCGGCATGATGAGTGGTTGTTGCTGCTACAACGGAGCTCTCCAATTTGATGAATAAGGGTATGGATTGCCATAATTCGTGGTTTGCTGAGCAAAAGGTGGGGGGTATGGAGAGTAAGATTGTGGGTAATACGTTTGTTGATATGGTTGGTTTTGCTGCCACTAGTTTGGGCTTGGCTGAGATGGCCATTGGGCTGGTGGTGAGTTCCAATTTTGCTGGTTATTTCCATGACTATAGAAGGGTTGGTTGTTGGGTTGGTAAGGCCTAGCAATATTATTCCTCCTTTGATTCACAAAACAGAGTTGTTCCATTGCACCTTCGATTGTGGGCTCTTGAATAGAAGCTTTACAAGAGGGAAACAAAGTACATTTGTCAGTGGAGTGACCATCAGTGCAGAGACCACATACTTCTATGGTGTTCAGTGTGCATTTCCCCTTCTCATGTTTTCTTCTGTAGCATGGACAAAAGGCTGCCAAGGCTTGGTTTATTTCATCCCGTTTCTTCTTGATTTTATGTGCATCAAGTGTTGATGTATATGTAGCTTCAGAATGCATTTCATCTATGTATATTGTACTCCTATAGAGATGGTATTATTCCTCTATATGGAAGTGTTTGTATTCCTATAGAGATGTTATTATTCCTCTATACGGAAGTGTCGTCATTTATATTGTAAGTGTCATAACTTATACTTGATGGGTTATTAGACCACCTTGTTGGGGTCGGCCCTGTATAAGTCATGTGGGTTGACGGGTCATTAAACCACCCTATTGGGGGTCGGCCAAGTGGGTCAAAGGGTTATTAGACCACCCTATTAGGTGTCGACCTAGTCAGCATTGTGTTATGTGGTTAAGTTGAGGCCGACCTAGTAAAGGTTATTAGGCAAGTCAAGTCAAGTATAAATAGAGTGCGGGAGGCACTCTATTTGATCATTTTATTCTCTCACACATTCTTTGGAGAGTGGCGCACTTGTGGAGGAGGAGACTTTGATGCTAGGAGATGTCTATCTCTTATTCTTGGGTTGTATCATTGCTCTATCTATCTCTGAGGAAGTTATTGGGGTTTTTGACCTTTATGGTTTTCCCCAAGTAAACTATGTGTCTCTTGTGCGGTTGCATTATTGTGTCCATGATTGATATGCTGTAGATATGTTGTACATGTTGTTCTCTCAGTTAAGATCCTAGATCAGATTGAAGTAAATTGTGAAAAACTAACATGGTATCAGAGCTAGCCTGAAAGAAGGTATGGTATGGCATGTATGACACTTGTTGCACTTGCGATGCTAGGGCTTGATGTAGCAAAAACCTGTCATTGTAGCACTTTCGCTATACATCCATTTTGGTGAAGTTTTCGGATCTGAAACTTTTGCAGGTCGAAGATCAGATTCCCATGTACCGTGTGTACAAAGGATAACTTCTAATTCATTGTACTTTGTGTTTTATGATCTGTACAATCTAGGGTTTCTACCTCTTCAAGATCTGAGTCATAAACAGGTGACCTAGGAAACAAGGTCATAACTTCGGCTAGGAAGATCCAAATTAAATTTCATAAAAATTGACAGGTAGTGCATGGACTTTAATTTCTCAAGTAACGTTTTCAGAGGCTGAAACAGAACGAGTGACACGTGGCATGGCATACAAGTTTGCTCTCCTGTTTTATCCCATAAATAGGTCATGTTGTGACACTTGGAATAAATCTCTCTCAGAGAATCCAATTGAGGTCAGACCTGTGGGGTTGGAAAGAAAATAGGTCGGGCTAACACAAGTAGAAGTTTCAGACCCTGTGGATCGGAAAGTTCGGAGTTACACTAGAAACAATCAGGTGCATATTTATGTCAAAACATAATTATTTTTGAGCACCTTCATTCATGGCTTCGGGAATTTAGGGTTTCAGAGAAAGTTGGAATTTTTGTAATCGGAGACCACGGCTTGATGCTACTCATCAAAATCGAAATTTAGAGAGCAAGATCATATTTTTTGGTTGGGAAGAAGGCCGGGATTGATCAAACCCCAGTTCGGCACTTTGATCGGAAAGATTGAAAATTAGGGCTTCTACAAAAGTTGGAATTTTGGAAATTTGTGATCATGGTTGGAAGCTCCTCAAAAAAATAGAAGCTTAGAGATTTGAATCAAAATTTTTGGTTGGGTGAAGCTCAAGGAAACTCAAACCCTAATTCAGGGTCCTCTTTAGTGAATCTAGAAAACTAAAAGGCAATTTTGAGGGGTGAAACTTTGCATTTTTCAAATTCTGAGTATACCTGCTTGACTAGCTCAGAAAGGTGCATCTTTCTATCTTTTCAAAAGTTTGAATTTTTAGGGTTCTCTGACAAACCCTAATCCAGCTCTAGATCCAGTTCCTGCAAATCAAGTGGATTGGGTTAATCCTAGAAGAGAATGGATTGGTCACCTGCATAAGTGAAGAAGTTCCTGTTTCAGAGGGAGATGAGGCTAAGGCCTTTCATAAGAAGATTACAAGCAATCTCGACAGGTATGACTTATCCAGGTATGTTTCAAGATTTGTTCATGATTAAGTTTATGGTAAGGTTTGTCTTCATATTATTACGGTTAGTACAATCTTGATTAAATTTAGACTTGTTGTATCACCTTAATAAAATTATGAATGCATAATAGAAGATATTCATTAATTAGGGTGTTGACTCTTATGATTGTACTAATGCATTATGGTGTTGTATGAGGTTTATGTTGTCTGCTAACATGAAAGGTACACCAAGAAACACAAATCATGTTCTAGTTCAAGAACATATGATCATGGTGACATGAAGACAAAGATTCATCCATTGTCATGGATCACTTAGAAGATCTATTTACGAGGTATGTATAACTTGGTTCTATAATGGTTAACTTATGAGATATGCAGGTTACTAGCACAAGTTATTGAAGAGAACAAGAAGACATCATGTGGGTATGTTAGACATAACTAGCTAACATACTAATCCAGGTATGCTTTTCCTATATCAAGTCAGAATCTTACCTTGTGATAGGATCTCTTATATAAGTATACATGGCATGATTGATAATGATTATTCATGGGTTTGAATAATCATGGGTGTATGCATATTATGTTTCTTACTTTAATTGATGATATGACTAACCAGAAGAGTCATAAAAGTATAGGTTTGAGTAATCACGGGTTTATGCATATTATGTTTCTTACTTTAATTTATGATATGACTAACCATAAGAGTCCTTGAATACTAATGCTTATTATTTCTGTTTGAAATGATCATGACTATACATGCTTAAGATTATTGTGTTTTAATAGTATTGAGAATATACTAATAAATGTATTATTATGTATGAGATCTCGAGGATATCACAATAATGATACTTGTAATCATGCATAGTGATCGAGGATGGATATAAGTTCAAATACAGGTAATCCAGGAAGCAAAGATCAAGAGGGAGCACACTCCAGTAGTTTCTGCAAGGATGCATATATTCAGAGGGAGTCCACCCAACAACCAAACAAAGATAAGTATTTGAATTGTCATTTCTTACATATTTCTTTGTTTAAATAATGTTGTTCAATGATGTATATGCTTATGTTCCTAGACTTATGGTGTGTATTATGCATATTAGAATAATTGAATTAATGAACAATATACTACTAATATACATGTGATTGGTAAGTGGCCTATGGCACTGTACAACATTCCATTGCTACTTATCTAGAATGAAACCTCTTTGCTGACATGTTGGGAGTAGTCCAAACTCTTAACAATGTTCTGGTAGAGATTGGAAGGCATCTAGAAAGATACGGGATATGGATAAATGTTGTATTGAAGCATTGGCTAAAATAATTGCATGACTAAGTGACATATTTCTTTATGTGTAAGAACTTGTTCTGAAAACTATGAGATGTTTTCTAATCATCCAACTTAACCTCTTTTGTAGGATCGTATACCATCACCTACAAAAGAAGGACTACAACATTTGTTCAGCAACAAAGATATCTATTGAAGATATTGAAGTTCCCAGGATCTGGGATGAAGTAATGGAAGAATGACATGATCAGTCGATCATGAAGAATGATGTTTGGGATGCAGTCCCAAGACCTGAAAGGAAGTCTGCTGTGACTTCCAAATGGATCTATAAGATGAATCATGTTGCAGATGGTAGCATGGAGAAAGAAAAAATGAGTGATGAAATGGAAGATACAGCAGATGGATGTCAAGACAACCTTCTTGAATGGTGTAGTTGAAGAGGAAGTGTATGTGGAGCAGCCACTTTGTTTTGAAACACATGATAGAAATTCATATGTGTGCAGGTTAACGAATGCCTTATATGGATTGAAGCAAGCTCCTAGGACTTGGTATGATAGGATGGACAATTTCCTATCTAGTTTGGGCTTTACCAAGAGTAAAGCGGATTCCAACCTTTACTACAAGGTTGAGGAAGGCAATCCAGTGATACTACTTTTGTATGTGGATGACCTGTTTGTTACAGGTGAGGATAGATTGATTACCGACATGCAGTGGAAGCTTGCTGCTGAGTTCGAGATGAAGAACTTGGGGATGATGCACTACTTTCTAGGCATGGAGGTGTGGCAGAGTGGAGATGGAATATTCCTTGGACAAGGGAATTTTGTAGTAGAGATCCTGAAGAGGTTCAGGATGATAGATTGCAAGGACATGGCCACACCTATGGCATCGAACCTGAAGCTTCTGTGTGATGCTTCATCTGATCCGGTTGATGTCAAAGTGTTTCGTCAGATGATTGGGTCCTTGATGTACCTGACGAACACGAGACCAGATATTTGCTTTGCGGTGAACACATTGAGCCAGTTTCTGACGGATCCGAGGAGTGTTCACTTGGTTTCTATAAAGCATATTCTGAGGTACTTGAAGGGTATAGTTGATTATGGGCTCAAGTATGATGTAAATCAAAAGTTTAACCTGCAGTGTTATGTTGATTTAGATTGGGCAGGTAGTGCTGCAGATAGGAAGAGCACTTCTGGGTGTTGCTTCAGTATGGGATCAAGTGTGATCTCTTGGTTTAGCAAGAAGCAATCCTATGTAGCACTGAGTACAACCGAATCAAAGTATGTTACAGCTTGTTCGGCTAGTTGTGAGGCAGTATGTCTTAGGAAGATACTGTCTGAGTTATTTGATCTCCTACTGGAGGCTACTAGTATCTTTTGTGACAACCAGAGTTGTGTGAAGCTGTCTGAGAACTTGGTGTTCCACGACAAGTCAAAACACATAGAGATCAAATATCACTATATCAGGGATATGGTGCAGAGAGGAGTAGTGAAACTTCTATATGTTGCGAAAGATGAGCAGATTGCAGATGTGTTGACGAAGCCACTAGCCAGAGTGAAGTTCGAGTACTTCAGAGAGAGGCCTGGTGTTCTTCAGATCGATGACACTTCGAGGAAGAAGTGATGGAGACATTTGCTGAAGCCATTCCAAGCATGTTGAAAGGAGGATCCTTCACATGACTGTGGATGTAAGCGTTGGATGATGAGCATCAGGACGATGCTCCAGTTACTACTTTGTATATGTATATGCATCATGTTGGATGCTGGATATGATCAGTTGGATCATTTATATATGTATGCATCATGTTGGATGCTGGATATGATCAGTTGGATCATGCGTATGTATTTGTATATGTATTAGGTGGATACATTGTATGATCAGGTAGATCATATATGTTGGTATGTATCGGGTATGATCAGGTGGATAATGTATTTGTATATGTATCAGGTGGATACATTGTATGATCAGGTAGATCATGTATGATGATATGTATCAGGCAGATACTGTGTATGCATCAGGTGGATGCATTGTATGATCAGGATGATCATGGATGATGAGCTTCAGGATGTTTCTCCAGATGACATGCGTCAGGACGATGCAGTGATGATGATCAGGATGATCATGTGTACATCAGGATGATATATGGTACGTATCAGGTTGATACTCTATGGTCGTGGAAAGGTTGTGCAGATAAGCATATAATAGCACCCTGGGAGGTTTGCAGATTCTCTTGATAGGTTTTGCCGCTTGCATAGAATAGCTCCCTGGGAGATCTGGAAAATGCTCTCTCTCGGTTTTACTTTGGGAGGACATATAATAGAGCCCTGAGAGGTTTGTAGATTCTCTTGCTAGGTTTTGCCGCTAGCATATAATAGCTCCCTGGGAGATCTGGCAAACGCTCTTTCAAGGTTTTGTCCTATGGCATGTAAGTAGACCTGGGATATCTGGACAGGATGAAAAAGGCCTCAGATGCTTTTTCGAGGCATTGCCATGACCACATGTAATAAGTCTTGGAGATATGGATAGGATGAAAAAGGCCTCAGATGCTCTTTAGGGTTCTTGCTTGACAAGACACTCTTTTAAGGTTTTTGTGGTGGAGGTCACATGTAATAAGTCCTGGAGATTTGGACAAGATGAAAAATCCCTCAGATGCTCTTTAGGGTTCTTGCTATTCAAGAGACTCTTTTAAGGTTTTGTGACAGTCACATGTAATGTGCTTCTGGGAGATCCAACAGGTAGAGCTGTGTGCTCGTAACAGCCTGGGATGCTACAGCCATGTTTTGTGATGCACGTAATAAGTCCTGAGGATTCCACAGTACGGCCAGTGATGATGAAGACCTGCAGATGGTGGGCCTACATCTAGTATGAAAAAGGACTGGCTCTGTAGAACTTCCTATGATGAGTGGATTCCGAGATTGATTGAGATAATAGCAGTAGTGATGATGATGATGATTCATAGATGATGATCTAGAAAAGAAGACTTGTGCTAGAAGACCTGTGTCAAGAAATACCTTCCTAGTTAAGAGGGAGTGTTGATGTATATGTAACTTCGGAATGTATTTCATCTATGTATATTGTACTCCTATAGAGATGGTATTATTCTTCTATACGAAAGTGTTTGTATTCCTATAGAGATGTTATTATTCCTCTATACGGAAGTGTCGTCATTTATATTGTAAGTGTCGTAACTTATACTTGATGGGTTATTAAACCACCTTGTTGGGGTCGGCCTTGTATAAGTCATGTGGGTCAAAGGGTTATTAGAACACCCTATTGGGGGGTCGGCCATGTGGGTCAAAGGGTTATTAGACCACCCTATTGGGTGTCGGCCCAGTCAACATTGTGTTATGTGGTTAAGTTCAGGCTGACCTAGTAAAGATTATTAGGCAAGTCAAGTCAAGTATAAATAGAGTGCGGGAGGCACTCTATTTGATCATTATATTCTATCACACATTCTTTGGAGAGTGGCGCACTTGTGGAGGAGGAGAATTTGCTGCTAGGAGATGTCTATCTCTTATGCTTGGGTTGTATCATTACTCTATCTATCTCTGAGGAAGTTATTGGTGTTTTTCACCTTTATGGTTTTCCCCAAGTAAACTCTATGTCTCTTGTGTGCTTGCATTATTGTGTCCATGATTGATATGCTGTAGATATGTTGTACATGTTGTTCTCTTAGTTAAGATCCTAGACCAGATTGAAGTAAATTTTGAAAAACTAACATCAAGTTGAATGGATAGAGATTGTAGGATATCGGTCTTCATGTCATCTAAGAGGTTTCCTAAATCCGATTTTGTAAGGTTTGGTCCTGAATATGCTGATCCCCAGTAAATGGGTGTGAATCCCTTGTTCCACTTTTACTTTTCCTAGATCTAGAGTTGTTTTTGAAGATCGGTAGGATTTGTTCATAAGTCTTCTGGAATATATCTGCATCCCCCAGAAGGTTTAAGACTTCAAGATTTTCCTCTTTTATACCTATGAGAAGGACAAGTTTTAGGGATTCGGGATCTAAGGTGCAATGACTAGCTCATTTGTAGCTAAGTCGAAATCTTTGGGCATAATCCTCTAATGATTTTCTTTCTCTCCTTTGCATCCGAAAGATTTCATCTACTGTATCCTTTGCTTTGCAGTAGTCCCTATATTTTTCTAGAAATGCCTATTTCATTTGGTCCCAACTGAAAATACTGTTTCCTTCAAGGCTCATGAACCACCTAAGTGATAGATATTTTAGTGTGGAAGGAAAAAGCCTCAGCTTTTGTGCATCCGTAGTGTAATCAAAGGATTTTCAAACTACCTCAAACTCAAACAGGAATGTGTCAGGATCTTCTGAAGTCAAACCATGGAAGTTTGGCAGATTGTTAGGCTTGATTTTCTTCATCCTGACATCTCCAAGAGGTATACTGATGGGAAATGTGAACAGTTCTCTAGGTTCTTCCTCTTCTTCAACCATAGTAGTGTTTGATCTAGATCTAGCAAAGAAGTTATCTAAGTTTGGGTCATAGCTAGAATCACTTTCTTCCCTTGAATTAAGGAATTCAAATTGAGAGTTATCAGAACTGTTGTTGCTAATAGGACGGGCAAGCAGAAAGCGTCCAAATCTATTTCTCTGTCGTCTAGGCATTCATGGTAAATTTTTTATGTTTTCTGGTTGTTTTTTTTCTTTTCAAAGATGCCTCCTAAAGATTAAGCACCTCCCTGGCAATGACACCAAAAAGTGGTGAGCTCTTAGAATGGATTCCTAATGAGGGCAACTAGACTAGGAGCCTACTTTAATTATCAACCCGGGGGACGTACAAACTTTAGAGGTGCTAACACTATATGTGGTCTAGAGGATAGTCTTTGTTGTGTTTGGGGTGTTGGTATATATCTTATATGTCCATCTAAACAAGAAGAAGGTGAGAGGAAAAGATTGTAAATATATGAATGACAAGTTCCTATGTTAAGAAGTTTAAATGCTAAAAACTGTAAATCTACACTAAGAATTTAATTGCTGAAAATAGTAAATCTACATTAAGAATTTGAATGCTGAAATCTTGGTAAATTTAATCTATGAATAAAATTCTAAAAGATGGAATTCTAATCTGAAATACTCAATTGCTAAAAACCAAGTCCAGGACATAATTATCTACTGCTGCAAATTAACCAATCTTATCTATTCGGAATTAAACACTACAAGTGATGATCATTAAATCAAGGAATTGAAAATAATTAACTTTTATGACCTAAGTATGATAAAAGAAATGTGCATGATCTTTCTAGGTATGAATCATTATTTTAGAACCAATATGAGAATACATGAAAACAAATGTCAAATTATGCATTTGCATAATGCAGCTACAGGACTATGGAATGCGTTCTACCTAGCTACAGAATGCGCTTTAATCAACTACCTAATCAGAATGCTCGCTTTACTACAGAAATAAAATCGTGCTATTCTAATGCCATCAAAATACTTTCATATGCAATATAGAATAAATTGATGCACAACACATATTGAAAAATACCCGAACAGAGTAAAAGCTCCTGAATTACGTGTTGGAGGGTCCCTCCCCAACTCGTACTCAGGAGTATAGAAAATTTATAAACACATGTTGGAAAGCAACATCAGTCTTCTTATTCAAAATAGTAACTTCATCGTTCAATACAAGTCTATAACAAAACTGTCTTTTCAGTATGAAAATGTAAAATAACTGATTCTAAAAAATGGTAGCAACATCCCCTCACTACCCGAGAGGTCCATATATACATGCCTCTAAATCTAACCTAACTATATGTTTAATTTCCGATCCCACTGAATAGGAGTTATTCTCTATAAATCAGGGAAAAATGGTGCTGAGCCTTGTATGGTTCTTCAGTCTCTCAACTAGATTTGCATGTTGTCCTTTACTGTACCTGTGCCTGCTGAAACATACTCGTTTTAATGTATTAGTTTATAAGAAACGCCCTCTAAGTATAAAAAGAATAATCTTAAAACATCTTCATTAAATAATCAAAGTAAATCATTTTCCCACAAAACAAGTGTATTTATTTCATCCTTTCTTGTGCTTTACTGTGGGAAAAAGAGGCTATAGGATACCTATAATTTATGATTATCACACATATAAGAAGAGAAAGATACAAACTGCAAATAAGTTCAACACATGAATCTCTGATTCTGTAAAAATGTGTTATTTCCTATATGGCTCTTTATGATTCAGATATATCAACTCAATACAAAATTCTTGTCTCTCAAAAAGTTTCCAACCCTTTCAAAAATGACTTTCATTGTCTTTTATACAAAACTTCTTTGAGGCAAGACCTAACTGCTTATTTTAACTAAAAATTGAAATAACTTAACTAAACTTGCCAAACGTCACTTGAGTCAAAATCATTAAAAATATTACAAATTTCTTTTAAATAAAAATATTTCTAAATCTTCATTTGATGTAGCATCCAACAGATACTTTCATGCACGAAGTGTGTATTTCATTTTTCCAAATTTCTCCATGCCCTTCCATTGATTAGTAGTTGGAATATTGTAGCTTGTCATCTCTCTTACCATAACTCTTATTTCAATATGATTTGCAAGGGAAATCTGTGGAAGTCTTTCACCAATTGAAACCAGCTTATTTAGAATCTCAAAGTCTTCTGCAATCTTTTCCATTAAAATCTTCCCTGTAAGTAAAGAATTCAAATGCTGAAATTTCACATGGTTCATTCTTATATCGAACAATAATTTCTTATATTCATCTTGGGGAATAAACTCTTGATTTTCATCCCATAATGAAGGTAAACCCTTTTCAATCAATTTCTCAAACTGTCTCTTGAATCCTTCTACTTGTTTCTTCATGGCTCCATTCTTGGCTTCAACATTCTCAATGTGTGCATGCTTTCCTAAGATCCTCCTTGCCCATGTAATGAATGCAATCTTGTTCTTAATACACATAACTTTCATATTTTCTTATGTTAAACTATTCAAAAAGTTAATTGCATTTTGTGCTGTTTCATTGGGCTTCCTATTTATATTTTCTCTGACTGCAGTACAACTTGTTAAAGCATCTCTAATCACTTTTTCTCTCACTCTTATGAAATCCAAATAAGGTCTAAAATTTTCAGCTTCTTTTATGATTAAATCCCACACCATGTGTTTACATCCTTGCCTTGTTGCTTGTCCTATCACTTGGTGTGCCAGTCTTTTATTTTTTTCAATTAATTCTTTGTACTTCTCTTGCAGAGATTTTGTTTCTTCATCTTTCTTCTCACTTTGTTCTTTTAGCCTTTGAGTTTCCTCTTTTAACTCCTTTATTTCAATGTCTTTTAAACTTACTTGAGACATACCCTGCAAAAGGCTATCAACACTATTTACATCTTCAATACAATTTGTATCTGTTTGTTTTGGGCTAGATTTGATAATTTATTTTTCAAATCTTCGACTTGACCTTTTAAATTTGTTTTCTCTTTTTCCAAACTAGCCTCCTTTTCGACCATTTTTAATAATTTTGCTGTAACATCATTCACCTCTTTAGACAATTCTTCTTTTTGATGCTCCAATTTGGTCAACTCAGGTCCTTGGATAAGCTGAGTATCTGGGATTTTCAATCTCTTCCTCAAGTCTTGGATTAATTTTTCTTTTCCTTTAATAAATCTTTCCCTGCATTTCCTTCAGTGCCACTTCCAACCAAATCAATTTGCAACTTATTTATTTGTTGTTGGCGAGCTTTATTCTCTATCTTTTCTTGTTTTAATTGATTATTCAACTTATCCACAATGTCCTTAATTTATCAACCTCCAAAGTTGCTTCCAAATAATTAGCATATATCACCTCCGCTGTCTACCTGTGTAATAGAATTTTATCAGGTGCAGTTATCTTTTTCAAATTGAACTTCATTTCTGTAATTTTATCATTTGAGGATATCGCCAAATTTAATGTATTCTTTTTTACATCTCGACTAGTAACTAGATGACCATTGGACTTAGCCAAACTTATGACTTTAGGGAATAATTGGAAAGTATCCTGGGATGAAGCATGCTTGTCTTGGCTGTACCTGCTAAACATATCCATTCTGGCTAGAAATTTATTTACATCTCCTGCTTCCGTGGCTTCCTAAAATGTATACTCTTGAATTCAAACTTTTGGTACTTCCTCATTTGTAAGCAACAACAAATCTTGTTGTTCATCTAACATAGATTTTTTCTCTTTTTCTTGATCTCCACATTCTGAATCAACTACATCTTGAATACCTCTTTTCCCTCTGATGACCATAGTGCTTGCTGAAGTCTCTATTTCTCCTGTACAATCTGTCAACACCAATTCTCCTCCTTGTAAACTTATATTCTCTTCACTCTCATATTGTAACCAGTTTTCTTTTTCTATCATTCCTTCCACCTCTTGATGAATGAAAGCTTTAGTGTGATTTAACTGTCACCTTTTCGATATGACATGAAAAGGATCATAATCGATAGCCACTTCCTTCTCAAAATTCATTTCCTCTAACAATTTCTCTATGTACAGAATAACATATTTATTTTTTACAGTAAACGAACCTACTATAGGATACTCGATATCGGTGGCTTTCTTAAAAAATAAAAAATGATTATCTTCCACAATTAGATTTTGTCTAACAAACTAAAGGGAAAAGACTCTTAATGCCAAAAATGCAAGTCATATGTATGGTTGATGCTTGAAACCATATAATCTAAGAACAATATGGTATTTTGACAGAAACCAATCTCCCACGGTCAAATTGGGATTCAACTGCATCAATGTCTTCATTTCAGGTAATACGTTTGGTAACCTTTCTCCAAAAAGCATGCTATATATCTCTGATAACATGTAATTCATATAATTGAACATATTATCCTCCACTGGATTTGTGAAAATTATCTTTGCAAAAATGATTTCTTCTCGACTTGCAAACGTAACCATCTTCATCAAATGGGATTGAAACCTAAACTGTCGTAGGGTATGGAAATTTTCCATCTACACATGGATCTTTTCATCCAAAAATTCTTCAAACTTAAGACGAGGTATCTGACTACCTTCAGTTTCAGGTGAACTGATGTTCATTCTAAACAACACACTTAATTGAAGCTCAGTCACCCATGCATCTGTATCAAGACCTAAAAACAAAGCCAACAGGGAAAGGACGAGTTGGGTATTTTCATTGAAAAGAATGACGTCTAAAGGGTAAGGAGTTTCAGTAACTTTTAAATCTAGTTTAAGGCAGGAGGCCATGAAAAATTGCTTAGTTACACGGGACGACTGATGATATAGGTCAATTATTGAACTCTCGAAAAAACTCTCTAGTTTAGATGTTTCAAACGCAGGGACTTCTAAGGATTCTCTCACAAGCAGGGGTTCTATTCGACAAACAATTCTAGTTTTTTAGGCATTCAACACAACTCGTTGAGCTTTGGAATAATTTGACGCACACCATGACACAAACTCTTGAAATGAGACAATTTGGTCAGGGAAAAATGAAAATAGGGATGACTGATTAACTTTGTGCATGTCAAGACCTCCTTCCATTAAGTTCTTCAATTTCATCTTAATTTGCACCACTGATAACCTAAGGGAGGTATAAAAAAGGACTCTATCTCTATCCTCCAATGCATCTTTGACCTTAGCTTCATCTACATCATGAACTGTTTCCATCCTTACTCCTTATAAACAAACCTAAAATAGTATTAGTTTGAAGTTATAAGGGACTACCTGTCACTGAAAACCATGTGCTTCATCCTTGCTCTGTCGCTTTTTGCTATCCACACTTGTCTAGAATCTTCTAGCGCTGACAATGCAAAGACAAATGTCAACTTTCTGGAGTTTCTTTGTTATATATAATCTATTTTCTTTATTTTTTGAGCAACGTTTTGGGCATTCATTTCTCCCAGCCGTTGATCTCACATGCCATAATCCAAGCCATCAAATTTCATGTCCTTTTTGCCACTTGATAACTCCTTTATTCTCATCGTCCGATCATTCCCATCTCTCACAACTAGACTGTTGGATCTTAGTGGTTATCGCATGAAATACCACTTCGCGACCCCGGAAGGTGGTTTTTGGAACCAAATTTACCCAAAGAGGACTTACCATATGCTTCCATGTGTCTGGTAGTTTTCCTTTTTGCATCGTCTATCTCTCTTATCTGTCGTGCAACTTCGTCATGCGTCGATCATTAGGGACTGTCGATCAACCACAAAACAATCTGGACCATTCCTTTCCTTATTGCATTTTCTCCTTTTTGAAAACTTGACTTTTTAACAACTGGATCTCTTTCCGCCTACCGCATTTGTCCATGTGGTTAACATGTTATCCCTTTCACTTCAGTGATATCACATCCTTCCCAAGCGGTTTTGCATACCACCTTTCCCATTTGCGGAGCGTTGTGGTATTTCCATCTGTTCCCCAATTCCGCATTCCGCAACCACTCACATTCTCTTTTCCCTGTGCACTTTGGCCATGCGACAACCAACGAGAACCATTGATCTCCCTCACGCACATAATCATCGGTGGATCTTGCATGATCATTAATACTTGAAACATTTGCTTTCAGACTATGGTTTTTTACCTCTTTTTGCTCAGTTTGGTCGAATTTTTCACATTTTTTGGGGAATTTCTTTGGTTTTTTATCCTTAGTGCTTCCAATTACAACTCTTTTTATACCTTAGCAACTAATCATGAAAACAAAGACATTTTAAAGTCTTCTCAAGAAAATTTTTAAGATCTCTATCCATTACACATCAGTATTTGAGCTGTAAAACTAGGTGCTAACACCAAGTTTTAGAGGAATGGATTCAATTTTCCTGTGCATTAAACGGTTATCTTCTAGATGCACCTTCCATGCTTTCGCTAGTTCAACCTATCCTAGAGCTTTGTTTTCCCTATCCATCATAACGTGGGCCATAAGTTCCTTGGTCACCTAGTAGGTGATGACAATCCTATCATAAGCGGAATGACGCACAGCCGTGGTCCCAGGATCACAGATCCATTCTTCCACCTCCTCCTTGATAGTTTCTATGTCCATGGATTTCACCTGATTCCACAGGTCCCTCTTAACCCTTTCAATTTCATCCCGGATAATAGATGGTATGCTCTTCTAGAAGAAATGGGTGACCTTTCCTGCTTTCCGCAACTCTCGGGTCGACTTCCTCCTTTCCTCGACCTTTATACCCTTATGCGCTTTTCGCTTAGGAGCCATTGCACCAATTTCCCAGTACTGCAAGTAACACACACTTGCTCCTGTTTTCACATAGAATAAATACAAAGAAAATGCACAAAACAGAATACGAAGAGGATGCGAGTGCCTCAAATAAATAGCCAGGATGCTCATCCCAATTCCGGTAATCATACTAATTCCGCTGAACTTATTATTGAGTTGCGCAAGAATCCCGTACATCTCTCGGCTGCTCTTCTTGGTTCTTCGTACACTACCCTTCAATGGACGGAGGTGGCTGTAAGATTTCCCCATTATTGAAAATCAGAGTGAGTTCATGGGCATGCATATCCTAGTTTAATGCTGAGGAACCTGCTTCATGTAATGAATGCAGATGGGATTAATTCTAGGTGTTGAGTGGGCTTAACATGTGTGCTCTGGTCATGGAAATCGAGTCATAACTCATGCGCCCCATCAATTCTTGGTACATCCTAATGTCATGGGATTCTAAGTGGATACACTGGATTTGCCAGTCATTACCGCCTTTGTCTGACAATTGTCCTTCAGCTACCCTCGCTTCTTTTCATTCCCTGATGTTTTCCAACAAATCGACCACCTTATTGTCATCACGTTTAATGTGGGTAAAGGAAAAAGGGTGGTGGCATCATATGAGATCAACAAGCCTTTCAACCTGGTACATCATTCACCAGCTCTTCACGACTTTGGGAACCTTTTGTCCACCTTGTATCTTTTTAGCCATTCGGATGATGACGTGTGAGTCTCCTTCAATGACCATGGGTTCCCAACCATTGCATATTGAGAGTATAATGCCATGAAGTAAACCTTCCAGCTCTGTCGCATTGTTGGTATCCTAGCCTATATTCCCATGTGTTGTGGCCACAACAAATCCCATGCTTAGATGAATCACGGGAGCCCCATTTTTGAATAAACACAAAGGTATTTGGGTGATTTGTCTTGCTCATATCAGTTTTGATTTCCATCTTAAAGATCCCTTACACATGCTTTTTGCCTACCTATTTACCATGCTTCTGAATAATTTTTCTAGGTGTTTTGTTTCGGAGAAAGCTCAAATTATGAGTATTTTGTAATTCACTTTCATCAACCCGAAACCCGACATTTTGGGAACCCGAAACCCGCAACCCGACAGGTGCAGGTTGCGAAATCGTTGTTTTTAGTTTTCAGTTTTTGCAATCCCGAAACCCGCAACCCGATAGGTGCGAGTTGCGGGTTTTGTTGTAAATAAGTTTGGGAAATATTCTTCTCGAAACCTGAAACCTAAAACCCACATCTGCGGCTTTTGGCTTTCGGGAATTGGTTTTTTAATTTACATTTGTTGCGTGTTCCCGAAACCTGCAACCTGCAAGTGTCGGGTTGTGGATTTCAGGAAAAGCTTTTCAGTTTTCAGTTGTTTCTATTCCCGAAACCCGCAACCGAAAAGTTTCGGGTTGCGGCTTTCGGTAATTCCTTTTTGTTATTTTGGATTTGGCATTCCTGAAACCCGCAACCTGCACTTTTGGGTTTTGGCTTTCGGAATTCCTACATAAAGCGCGCCAATAAACCCCCATGTAAATTTTGTAAGTATTTATCTTTTGGTTTTATTTCATTTTATGTAGCTTGATTTGGTATGTGGTTTCATGGCTTGGTCTCTCTGATCCTTCAGTGCTTCTTCTTTGGCTCGATTCCCATTTTATAAGAACTTGGCAGTTTTTCCAATCCTTGTCCTATTCATCTTATGACTACCAGGTTACTTAGTAAAAATTGCATGCCCTTATGTGAGTTTTTACAATTTGATCTCACATCTTGATTTGTCATGATTGAATTAATATTTTTATATCATTTTCAATGTCAATTTTTTGTAATCTTTTACTATTTATTGTTATATCCTTCTCCACAACATAATGGAATCAAATCTTACTTTCTTTTATTGAAGTTGTGGGAGAAGATATATATATATTTCTTTTGAAGACATTGGGAGAATAAGAAAATACTTAAATTCATGAATATTCATTTTATAATGACAAAATATTTAAAATCATTCTGGGGTTATCACATTATATATTTTGATTCAGACTTGGTTGCATAAAGAAAAAGGGAATTAAAATGTTTCTTTTTACGAATATTTGTCATGAAGTCCCAAGAAAAAAAACAAAAGAATACAGTCTCATATTGGTATCAATCATAAAAGTTATATGTTTATGCATATTCATGTTAACTTTTGGTGATTATTCAAATAATTGATTATTGAGACTTTTTCCATTACCTTTATATAAATATGAATTTTATGCTACTTTATGGTTGATCATTATTTTTATGCAAAAGAATTCATATTCCTTTTATGTGGACGTTTGATGAACCCTTAGGGAAATGTGATGAAGTGGTTGAATTGAATGTAAATCTTTTTCAAATGCTCAATGCTTTTCTCACCATTTCAGTTCATTCTATTTAAACGCTGAACCCTGGAGCATTAACTCTGCATATAAAATATTATTGTTTAAAGCTCTCTTGATGAAGGAGTGAATGATTTTTGTTTTATTTCCAGGAATGTGAAAGAGTATGCACAAGTAACATTCAAGATCATTGAGATGGCTCATCCAATTATGTTCACGTATTAGTTTTACAAGTGGAGTAAAGAAGCTATCATAAAGATTTCTCTACGTGCCAACAAATGAATAAGCAAGAGGTTCAACACAGGAAATTGTCATAGAGATTGTATTTATTTCTCAAACAGAAAATGGTGCACCAAGTTGTTTCGAACCGAAGAACTCTAGATTTCTTTGCCAACAAACAAGAACAGTTAAGCTTGCACCGAGCCGTGGAGTAAGGGATAAATTCCTGTTTTTGTTGCAAGAGATTTAGTTTTGGATCATGGAATCCAATACCAAGATTATCTTGTCCTCCGAAATTTCATCCACCAGATCGTAGCCTTTGGGGGTATGATCGTTTCACAAATAAGAAGGCACCATTATGCAGATTTGAAACTTTATTTCCGCCTTGTGTTCACGGTATCAACGGCAAGAACCGCCCGCCACCATTATAGAAGGAAACGCTCTCTGCTTGTTTACTAGTCTACCAGATTACATGGTTTCTGCCACTAAATTAAACAACAAAAATCACCAAATTGATTAGAGTGGCCATGTATATCAATTTAGTATTAAAGACCATTATAAACTCCTGTTAACTATCGGATTTTCTGTGCACTAGTCATACATTCAGCAATGAACTGCCAGATTATCGAGGAAGTTGAGAGATTGCAGGATGCACATGTTAGCACAAGAAAAGGGAGATTTATGTGGAGTTATCATGATTTGCAGTAGGACTTAAGCAATGAAATGACGTTTAACAGTTCTCCGCCCTGACTGCCTTATTGATTGGTGGCATGTCATTTAGTTGAAACTAACGCCAACTCTTTAAGGATTCATTTTTAATGATCTCTCCAAATCGTAATACCAAACAAGGTGTCATGATAGAGAAATAGCATTGAATTTCCACACAAGTGGATCGACCCGTACATAATTTATGGAGCAGAGATAGGGTTACATCAATATTGGAAGGCCACCAGCGAAATCAATTTAGTTTCAATTTATCATTTAATTTGATTTATTTCATAATTTTCTATTATTACATTTTTAAATTTTAGATCATAGATTTTAGATTTGGTTTGTTTGCAATATTTGAATCTTAATAATTTGTTTTGTTACATGACAGATTTCACAGAGCTTTCTAATCTAGGAAGCAAGGAAATGCTATAGATGAGGTTCATGAGAAGGGAATAGATCGGATCGTTGTAAAGAGATCGTAGGAGTTTAACTAAATCACGGTAAAAAAGGGTTGATTTCAGCAGCATCTTGTTGCAGGGAAAAGGGAATTGGTTGGTAAAATCATCCGTATAGTTGATTATTTAAGAAACATCAAGTCGACTGAGAGGGGGGCGGTCTTTGTAGACCAGAGAAATTGTAATTTGTTTGCTAATTCCTTCTTATATGAATTTATGCTTGGAAAAGGGAGACTGAGGAGATGCTGCTGCCAGGGGGAATCGATGGAGCTGAGTGTTAACACCCAAAAAGTGCTCACTACCTCATCCACCCCATTACATGACTCATTTGTCCATATTTCCTACCATATTTACCTTCAGAACCCTAAAATCCCATTAAAAAGCCTCCAAAAGGCCACAAAACCATTAAAAAAGCCTCAAAAAGGCTAAAAAACCCCTTTTCCCCCCAAAAAATATCCAAAATTCCTCCAAAATAGAAAAAACCCTCTAAAAAGGGAATAAAAAATATAAAAAAAGGAGGAAAAAGAGGAAAAAGGAGGAAAAAGGAGGAAAAAACCCTATACAATTGACCTAAACCATATGGTTCCCAAAATCATGGGCCAGCACTCCACCACCAAAAGCCTATAAATAGGTGATGTAGACCCCTCATTTCACATCCACAATCAAATACACCCTTACTCTGCCAAAATCACTCTTGAAACCCTAGCTCACCCTTGAGCTACTTTCACCATTGAGTGCCCCTTTTGGCCCATTTCCACCATTGGAGAAAGAGAAGGAGCAAAGTTGGAGTTTGGAGCAACCCTCTTGGATCATTGCAAGAACTTCACCAACCTCTACACTTGAGGTAAAATTTTAATACAAAAGAAAAACCATTTATATTCCATGTTTTGTTATGTTTCTTAATGCTCATGCTAGTTTAGAATTTATATTGTTTTAGCATTTTAATTTATTGTTTATTGAACTGCTACTAAGGAGTCCATTCTCCTTAGTAGGTGCTCATTTGCACAAGCTAGGGTGGAAACCCTAGCTACACTGAGGAAACTTTAGTTTCTGTAAACTCTGTACTGTGTCTCTTCTTGGGAAAGGATTCGATAGAGATGGATGGATTTTTCTTCCACAACTGAGGAGACATTGCCAAGGTTGATGGACTTTAGAGCTTGAATCAGCAAGGAGTTGTTGGACACACCCTGTTTTTGCAGACACTGTAATTTCTTATAGTTGTGTTAATACAGTAAAGTTTCTCCATATGAATTTCTTGTTCACTCTTCAAGTTTCTCTGATTAGTTTGATGATCACTTTGAGTCTATTATGAGTAATTGTTTATTGATTTGTAAACAATTAACATTCCTAGATCTGAGATTTTGGTTTATCACTATTGATGATTTGAATGTATGAATATGTTGAATGAGTTTCTTTATGCAACATGTTTATTTATTTTTTACAAATGATATGCAGTTCGTATCACAGTTCAGGTTAATTTTTCAATTAACAAAAGGAACAACAGGATAACATTGGATGCACTGAATCTTTAAATTGTTGTCAATAATTTTCATTATCTGATAATGCTTTGAATTAATAAGTTAACCATCTGGTTTTGCATTTCTGTTAAGCTGGTTAAATTAACTTATTAATTTACAAACCAAGTTACCTTGCACATAAAACTTCCACTTGGTTAGATTAGATCTGACTTAGTTTATAATTCATTCTAGATAGGATTAACCTAAGACTTAGATCAACCTTTAGAGTTTGGTTACCTTTGTCTTACATCTCTGTAGGACAGATCCATTTTGGATCAAAACCACACGTGGCAGCGGAGGCCTTTGTATCCGTGAGTGATTACCACACCAAATAGCTCAAGGATAGAATTTCCCTTGCGTAGGGCCTTTCGAAGCCTTTGGCTGGGTTTTCATCCCCTATTGTTTTCCTCGAACACCTTTCCAGCACCTGCATAATCGAGGCATCGACAAATGGTGCTAGAAGGAGGGCCAACCAGCAAGTAAGCCCTTTTGAGTTGTTTTTCTTTAACCTCATTTATTTATTTTTATGAAATGGATCATATCACTGTTCTAGATCATGCTTTCAGTTTTCCTAGCCATACTGGAAGTATTTCTAGAGAGACATCTAATTTCTTCCAACGATTGAGCTTCAATGGAGAAGGTAAGATCTTTGCATCTCAGCAACTTTATGAATTTAATTACTTTTGTGATTTTATAAAGCTATCTAATGAGAATGAGAGATGCAGAATTTTTACCACTACTTTCGAAGGAAGAATTCGGAGTTGGTATGAATTTCTACCAGCTAAATCTATTCATTCATGGAAACAATTCAGATAGTTATTTCTTAGTGCTCATGAGAATTATAGTTATAGAAAACTTGGCTTTGAATTAGAAAATCTTTGTAGATGCAAAGATGAATTTCTTGATAATTTCTTTTCTAGATTTATGGTAATATGTTGCAGGTTTCATGAGAGGCACCAACTTTCTGAAAAAGACACAATTGATTGGTTTGTCCATCTTAATTCTCTCTCTGATATACTTGATTTGGAAAAGAATGATAAATCTGAAATTAATGACATGCATATAGATAATTATCTTAGTTCATCAGTCAATGTTGATTTAGGATCTAATCCTGTTAATTCCACTCAAAATAATGAGATTGTTGTGCATGAACAAGAGTTAAGATTTTGCGATACACAGGTTCAGGAACAAAAGAATAAGGATTGCAATTCAACTCTCATATCAAGTAACGATCCCAAAACTCTTGTCATAGATGATAAAATGGAAGAAGAATCAAAGATTCTAGATCCTACAATTGAATGTGCTAATGATGATTCTATTATTGATATTACATTATCTTCTTCTCATAATCAATCGAGTCCCCTCATTCTTTCAAAAAATTCATTATTAGATCATATTTTTACTGATTATGCTTCTCTGGAAACTATTAATGAAAGCAATTTCATCAATATGGAAGCATTCAATTTTTTACATTCTGAAACCTATTTCCCTTTGTATCCAGATATTTTTTATGATCATATATTACAAACTAATACTATGTTATGGTCAGATTTTGATAGGATACAAAGAAAGTCTTTTAAGAATGAGGGACATATTTCTATTCAATCTAGTTTATCTCTAAATTGTTACGAAGAGGATAATAATAACCTTACTACCATTACTCATGTAATAAATGCATCTTCATCTATTTCATCTCATATCATTAAGGATTATGATTCAATCTATAAAATGGAAAGGGATACAATATTTTATCATATTGTATTAGACATTGGTATATTTTGCAACATGATGACTACATATGGATTTGATGTCATGAATTCTAAGCTTCAAATTGAAAGGCAAAATGAGGTGATCAGTTTCAAGGTAATACCAAATTGTCATTTTATTAACGATGATATTGTCTTAAAGAATTCATTTTCCACCGAATCCCTTTCGCAATTTTTTAATGATATTCCTAATAAGATTCATTTTAGTTATGATCCTCATAAGATATCAATTTTCTCTATGAATGCATTATAGGCATCATATCGCTTCCAACATTATTTTTATGATCTAATTTTGGGTTGGTTGGAAGAATCTTTTATCAAAAAGTTCCCATGTCATCCTTCATTCTTTGTACATAAGAAAATTGATTTGATTTGTCCTATGTTTTCATTTGAAGTATTGCTATTTCCAATACTAATACACAACTTGTTTCCTTTTCCAGGTTTCAAGTTACATAAATGGTTACATTGGAAATATGACTTCACTTAGTTTGGTGATATTCAACAAGTAGGATTTAGGGATAAGTTAGTTAATTTTGGTTTAAATTTTTGTTAATAAAGCAATTGTGATGATACATCAGTTTCAAAATTGAAATCGAGGCTTCATCAAAGGCATTCAGGAAAGTAATTTTATCTTTTGTTACTTTTCATTACTCATGCTCTTGTTTATCATTGGATTTACATTAAAACATTCATGTTCAAGTTATATCTTCATTTCCTAATTTATAATGACTTTATCATGAAATGTTTTGAGACAACATTTTCATAAAAGTGCATAAATTTTCATTCTTTGCTGATATGAAATGGAATTAAAGAGTCTTCTTAATTTCATAACTGCACATTTCAATTTAGAAAAAAAAAAAAAAACCTGATTGAATGTAATGTCTCATGACTTATTAAAACAAGATTTTTTAGTCACTAATTTTTCTTTTAGTAACTAATATAGTTGTGAGATTTTGATTTACTTTTGGTTCCAGTTGTATATATATGTTTGATTTTATCATTACCACATTTTCTTTTTGGTTTGTTTTGAGTTTTTTCATGATTCTATCATTTAAAATAAAAGGCTTATCACCTTTTTATAGCCTTGAAATCTTATCTATAAAGCAAATCTTTATAAATGTTTTCTGCTTGCTGGAAGTCAAATGCTTTGATTAGCTAATATCTGATTGTGAAAAATCAATAATAGATTGTGCTGATAATTCTATTTGAATCTTTTCATCATTATCCTTAGAACTTTATCTTTAACTCAACATAAAAGTTTGAACTTACTTACTTTTAAGGGAATCAGCTTCGGGAAAGAAGGTTTAAATCTATAAATATTAGTAAATCTATATATTTCTAGCACCATCCTTACTCTTAAGGAGTATAGTTGCTTCCCCATGCATTAAATAATATCTTCTGAGATTAACATTAAACATAGCCCAATCCTTTTCTTTGACATCTCCGGGAATGAGTTGGGAAATAGGAGGTCTTATCATAAGCCGACCTGCTCATGGTCATGCCTTCTTATGGAATGACTTTATCAAAATCTTGTCACCAAGCCAGGATCCTCGCTTGTATCCACACAAACGGTTGCAAGACGGGGTGTCTCATCAAGAGCCAGCCTGCTCATTATCTATAATTTGGTGTGAATGACACTGTCACAACCTGATCACCAAGTCAGGACAGTGGTTTCCAGTTTCTTTCCCAGGATGCAAATGTTTAACAAGGATTGATAAGCTTTGTCTATTTAATTAGTGGATCGGATAAAAGCAACTAATTGGGTTAAAAGGAATCCTTGTCGCGGCTATAGACGTCGACTGACTATAAGGTCCTGCTTGTGGTATTGGAGTCATTTCTTGATGCTATGTCTTATATGATTAGCTTGATTTCTTGAGGTTAATTCCCAGTAAAGTTCTTGATTCTTATGTCTTGTACGTATTTTATTTTGAAAAATGAGTTTATCTTTAAAAACGTTTTTTGGATAATGATGGGAATGACTTGGATGTTTTAGAAGATTTGAAGTCTGACCAATACTATATCACTCAGTGATTCTACTATTCAGATTATTTGAAATTTAGCATGAGAAAGCATTTCATCTTTGTCCCTAATTTTTATGATTTTCAATATTGTAAGGTAGAGATAATTGCTTCATCCCAACGTGTAACCATTTGTTGTGGCCACAACAGATCCCATGCTTAGATGAAGCACGGGAGCCCCATTTTTGAACAAACCAAAAGGTATTTGGGTGATTTGTCTTGCTAATATTAGTTTTGATTTCCATCTTAAAGATTCCTTACCCATGCTTTTTGCCTGCCTGTTTACCATGCTTCTGAATAATTTTTCCAGGTGTTTTGGTTTGGAGAAAGCTAAAGTTTTGAGTATTTTGTAATTTGCTTTCGTCAACCCTAAACGCGCAACCCGACAGGTGCGGGTTGCAGGATTGTTGTTTTTAGTTTTTGGTTTTTGCAATCTCCAAACCCGCAACCCGACAGGTGCGGGTTGCGGGTTTTGTTGTTAATAAGTTTGGAAATCTTTTTCCCGAAACCCGAAACCCGCATTTGTGGCTTTCGGCTTTCGGGAATTGGTTTTTTTATTTACATTTGTTCCGTGTTCCCGAAACCCGCAACCCGCAAGTGTCGGGTTGTGGCTTTTGGGACAAGCTTTTAAGTTTTCAATTGTTTCTATTCCCGAAGCCCGCAACACAAAAGATTCGGGTTGCGGCTTTCGGGAATTCATTTTTGTTACTTTTTCTTTGGCAATCCCAAAACCCGCAACCCACACTTTTGGGTTTCGGCTTTCGGGATTCCTAAATAAAGCTCGCCAATAAACCCCCATGTAAATTTTGTAAGTATTTAACTTTTGGTTTTATTTCATTTTATGTGGTTTGATTTGGTATGTAGTTTCATGGCTTGGTTTCTTTGATCCTTCAGTGCTTATTCTTTGGCTTGGTTCCCATTTTATAAGAACTTGGTAGTTTTTCCAATCCTTGTCCTATTCATCTTATGACTTCCAGGTTACTTAGTAAAAATTGCATGCCCTTATTTGAGTTTTTACAATTTGATCTCACATCTTGATTTGTCATGATTGAATTAATATTTTTATATCATTTTAAATGTCAATTTTTTGTAATCTTTTACTATTTAGTGTTATATCCTTCTCCACAACATAATGAAATCAAATGTTATTTTCTTTTATTAAAGTTGTGGGAGAAGATATATATATATTTCTTTTGAAGACATTGGGAGAATAAGAAAATACTTAAATTCATGAACATTCATTTTATAATGACAAAATCTTTAAAATCATTTTGGGGTTATCACATTATATATTTTGATTCAGACTTGGTTGCATAAAGAAAAAGGGAATTAAAATGTTTCTTTTTATGAATATATGTCATGAAGTCCCAAGAAAAAAAAAAAGAATATAGTCTCATATTGGTATCAATCATAAAAGCTATATGTTTATTCATATTCACGTTAACTTTTGGTGATTATTCAAATAATTGATTATTGAGACTTTTTCCATTACCTTTATATAAATATGAATTTTATGCTACTTTATGGTTTATCATTATTTTTATGCAAAAGAATCAATATTCCTTTTACGTGGACGTTTGACGAACCCTTAGGGAAATGTGATGAAGTGGTTGAATTGAATGTAAATCTTTTTCAAATGCTAAATGCTTTTCTCACCTTTTCAGTTCATTCTATTTAAATGCTGAACCTTGAAGCATTAACTCTGAATATCAAATATTATTTTTAAAGCTCTCTTGATGAAGGAGTGAATGATTTTTCTTTTATTTCCAGGAATGTGAAATAGTATGCACAGGTAATGTTCAAGATCATTGAGATGACTCATCCAATGATGTTCACGTATTAGTTTTACATGTGGAGTAAAGAAGCTATCATAAAGATTCCTCTACGTGCCAGCAAATGAATAAGCAAGAGGTTCAACACAGGAAATTATCATAGTGATTGTATTTATTTCTCAAACAGAAAATGGTGCACCAAGTTGTTTTGAACCGAAGAACTCTGGATTTCTTCGCCAACAAACTAGAACAGTTAAGCTTGCACTGATGCGTGGAGTAAGGGATAAATTCCAGTTTTTGTTGCAAGAGATTTAGTTTTGGATCATGGAATCCAATACCAAGATTATATTGTCCTCTAGAATTTCATCCACCAGATCGTAGCCTTTGAGGGTATGATCGTTTCGCAAATAAGAAGGCACCATTATGCAGATTTGAAACTTTATTTCCGCCTTGTGTTCACGGTATCAACGGCAAGAACCGCTTGCCACCATTACAGAAGGAAACACTCTCTGCTTGTTTACCAGTCTACCAGATTACATGGTTTCCGCCACTAAATTAAACAACAAAAACCGCTAAATTGATTAGAGTGGCCACGTATATCAATTTAATATTAAAGACCATTATAAAATCCCGTCAACTATCAGATTTTCTGTGCACCAGTCATACATTTAGCAATGAACTGCCAGGTTATCAAGGAAGTTGAGAGATTGCAGGATGCGCATGTTAGCACAAGAAAAGGGAGATTTATGTGGAGTTATCACGATTTGCAAAAGGAGTTAAGCATTGACATGACGTGTAAGAGTTCTCCGCGCCGACTGCCTTATTGATTGGTGGCATGTCATTTAGTTGAAACTAACGCCAACTCTTAAGGGAGTCATTTTTAATGATCTCTCCAAATCGTAATACTGAAGAAGGTGTCATGATAGAGAAAGAGCATTGAATTTCCACACAAGCGGATCGACCCCTACATAATTTATGGAGCAGAGATATTGTTGCATCAATATTGGAAGGCCACCAACCAAAGCAATTTAGTTTCAATTTATCATTTTATTTGATTTATTTCGTAATTTTCCATTATTGCATTTTTAAATTTTAGATCATAGATTTTAGATTTGGTTTGTTTGCAATATTTGAATCTTAATAATTTGTTTTGTTACATGACAGATTTCACAGAGCTTTCTAATCTAGGAAGCAAGGAAATGCTATAGATGAGGTTCACGAGAAGGGAATAGATAGGATCGTTGTAAAGAGATCATAGTAGTTTAACTAAATCATGGTAAAAAAGGATTGATTTCAGCAACATCTCGTCGCAGGGAAAAGGGAATTGGTTGGTAAAATCATCCCTGTAATCGATTATTTAAGGAACATTAAGTCGAATGAGAGGGGGGCAGTCTCTGCAGACCAGAGAAATTGTAATTTTTTTGCTAATTCCTTCTTCTGTGCATTTATGCTTGGAAAAGGGAGACTGTGGAGACGCTGTTGCCAGGGGGAATCGATGGAGTTGAGGAAACTTTAGTTTCTGTAAACTCTGTATCGTTTCTTTGGTTGGGAAAGCATTCGACAGAGCTGGATGGATTTTTCTTCCAGAATTGAGGAGACGTTGCCATGGTTGATGGAGTTTAGAGCTCGAATTAGCAAGGAGTTGTTGGACACACCCTGTTTTTGCAGACACTGTAATTTCTTACAGTTGTGTTAGTACAGTAAAGTTTCTCCATATGACTTTTTTGTTCACTCTTCAAGTTTCTTTGATCAGTTTGATGATTGCTCTGAGTCTATTATCAGTAATTGTTTATTAATTTGTAAACAATTAACATTCCTAGATCTGAGATTTTGATTTATCACTATTGATGATTTGAATGTATGAATATGTTGAATGAGTTTCTTTATGCAACATGTTTATTTATTTTTTACAAATGATATGCAGTTCGTATCACAGTTCAGGTTAATTTTTCAATTAACAAAAGGAACAATAGGATAACATTGGATGCACTGAATCTTTAAATTGTTGTCAATAATTTTCATTATCTGATAATGCTTTGAAGTAATAACTTAACCATCTGGTTTTGCATTTCTATTAAGCTGGTTAAATTAACTTATTAATTTACAACCAAGTTACCCTGCACACAAAACTTCCACTCTGTTAGATTAGATATGACTTAGTTTAGACTTCATTCTAGATAGGATTAACCTAAGACTTAGATCAACCTTTAGAGTTTGGTTACCTTTGTCTTACATCTCTGTAGGATAGATCCATTTTGGATCAAAACCACACGTGCCAGCGGAGGCCTTTGTATCTGTGGGTGATTACCACACCAAACAGCTCAAGGATAGAATTGCCCTTGCGTAGGGTCTTTCGAAGCCTTTGGCTGGGTTTTCATCCCCTATTGTTTTCCTTCGACACCTTTCCAACATCTGCATAACTGAGGCATCAACAAATGGTGCTAGAAGGAGGGCTAACCAGCAAGTAAGCCCTTTTGAATTGTTTTTCTATAACCTCATTTATTTATTTTTATGAAATGGCTCATACCACTGTTCTAGATCATGCTTTTAGTTTTCCTAGCCCTACTGGAAGTATTTCTAGAGAGACAACTAATTTCTTGCAACGATTGAGCTTCAATGGAGAAGGCAAGATCTCTGCATCTTAGCAACTTTCTGAATTTAATTACTTTTGTGATTTTATAAAGTTATCTAATGAGAATGAGAGATGCATAATTTTTACCACTACTTTTGAAGGAAGAATTCAGAGTTGGTATGAATTTCTACAAGCTAAATCTATTCATTCATGGAAACAATTCACAGAGTTATTTGTTAGTGCTCATGAGAATTATAGTTATAGAAAACTCGGCTTTGAATTAGAAAATCTTCGTAGACGCAAAGATGAATCTATTGATGATTTCTTTTCCAGATTTATGGTAATATGTTGCAGGTTTCATGAGAGGCACCAACTTTCTGGAAAAGACACAATTGATTGGTTTGTCCATCTTAATTCTCTCTTTGATATACTTGATTTGGAAAAGAATGATAAATATGAAATTATTGACATGCATATTGATAATTATCTTAGTTCATCAGTCAATGTTGATTTAGGATCTAATGCTATTAATTCCACTCAACATAATGAGATTGTTGTGCATGAACAAGAGTTAAGATTTTGCGATACGCAGGTTCAGGAACAAAAGAATAAGGATTGCAATTCAACTCTCATATCAAGTAACGATCCCAAAACTCTTGTTATAGATGATACATTGGAAGAAGAATCAAAGATTCTAGATCCTACAATTGAATGTGCTAATGATTATTCTATTATTGATATTACATTATCTTCTTCTCATAATCAATCGGGTCCCCTCGTTCTTTCACAAAATTAATTATTAGATCATATTTTTACTGATTATGCTTCTCTGGAAACTATTAATGAAAGCAACTTGATGAATATGGAAGCATTCAATTTTTTACATTCTGAAACCTATTTCCCTTTGTATCCAGATATTTTTATGATCATATATTACAAACTAATACTATGTTATGGTCAGATTTTGATAGGATACAAAGAAAGTCTTTTAAGAATGAGGGGCATATTTTTATTCAATCTAGTTTATCTCTAAATTGTTACGAAGAGGATAATAATAACCTTACTATCATTACTCATGCAATAAATGCATCTTCATATATTTCGTCTCATATCATTAAGGATTATGATTTAGTCTGTAAAATGGAAAGAGATACATTATTTTCTCATATCGTATTAGACATTGGTCTATTTTGCAGCATGATGACTACATCTGGATTTGATGTCATGAATTCCAAGCTTCAAATTGAAAGACAAAATGAGGTGATCAATTTCAAGGTAATACCAAATTGTCATTTTATTAACGATGATATTGTCTTAAAGAATTCATTTTCCACCGAATCCCTTTCGCAATTTTTTAATCATATTCCTAATAAGATTCATTTTAGTTATGATCCTCATAAGATATCAATTTTCTCTATGGGCATTACAGGCATCATATCACTTCCAACATGATTTTTATGATCTAATTTTGGGTTGGTTGGAAGAATATTTTATCAAAAAGTTTCCATGTCATCCTTCTTTCTTTGTACATAAGAAAATTGATTTGATTTGTCCTACGTTTTCATTTGAAGTATTGCTATTTCCAATACTAATACACAACTTGTTTCCTTTTGCAGGTTTCAAGTTACATAAATGGTTACATTGGAAATATGACTTCACTTAGTTTGGTGATATTCAACAAGTAGGATTTAGGGATAAGTTAGTTAATTTTGGTTTAAAGTTTTGTTAATAAAGCAATTGTGATGATACATCATTTTCAAAACTGAAATCGAGGCTTCATCAAAGGCGTTCAGGGAAGTATTTTTATCTTCTCTTACTTTTCATTACTCATGCTCTTGTTTATCATCGGATTTACAATGAAACATTCATGTTCAAGTTATATCTTCATTTCCTAAATTATAATGACTTTATCATGAAATGTTTTGAGACAACATTTTCATAAAAGTGCATAAATTTTCATTCTTTCCTGATATGAAATGGAATTAAAGAGTCTTCTTAATTTCATAACTGCACATTTCAATTTAGTTTAATCTTTAGGCTTCTATATTTGTTTTCAATAAATAAAAAAAAATAAAAATAAAAATAAAAAAATAAAAAAACCTGATTGAATTTAATGTCTCATGACTTATTAAAACAAGATTTTTTAGTCACTATTTTTTCTTTTAGTAACTGATATAGTTGTGAGATTTTGATTTACTTTTGGTTCCAGTTGTATATATATGTTTGATTTTATCATTACCACATTTTCTTTTTGGTTTGTTTTGAGTTTTTTCATGATTTTTATCATTTAAAATAAAAGGCTTATAACTCTTTTACAGTCTTGAAATCTTATCTATAAGGAAATCTTTATAAATGTTTTCTGCTAGCTGGAAGTCAAATGTTTTGATTAGTTAATCTCTAATTGTGAAAAATCAATAATAGACTGTGTTGATAATTCTGTTTGAATCTTTTCATCATTATCCTTAGAACTTTATCTTTAACTCAACATAAAAGTTTGAATTTAGTTACTTTTAAGGGAATCAGCTTCGGGAAAGAAGGTTTAAGTCTATAAATGTTAGTAAATGTATATATTTATTACGCCATCCTTACTCTTAAGGAGTATAGTCACTTCCCCATCCATTAAATAATCTCTTATGAGACTAACATTAAACATAGCCCAATCCTTTTCTTTAACATATCCGGGAATGAGCTAGGAAACAGGAGGTCTTACCATAAGCCGACCTGCTCATGGTCATGCCTTCTTATGGAATGACTTTATCAAAATTTGGTCACCAAGCTAGGATATTGGCTTGTAGCCGCACAAATGGTTGCAAGACGGGGGGTCTCATCACGAGCCAACCCACTCATTATCTATAATTTGGTGTGAATGACACTATCACAACCTGATCACCAAGTCAGGATAGTGGTTTCCAGTTTATTTCCCAGGATGCAAATCTTTGGTTTCCAGTTTCTTTCTAGTTGCTTTGTCTATTTAATTTGTGGATGGGATAAAAGCAACTTATTGGGTTAAAAGGCATCCTTGTCGCGGCTATAAATGCCGGCTAGCTATAGGGTCCTGCCTATGGTATTGGAGTCATTTCTTGATGCTATGTCTTATATGATTAGCTTGATTTCCCGAGGTTAATTCCCTGTAAAGTTCTTGATTCTTACATCTTGTACGTATTTTATTTTGAAAAATGAGTTTATCTTTAAAAACATTTTTTGGATAATGATGGGAATGACTTGGATGTTTTAGAAGCTTTGAAGTCTGACCAATACTATATCACTCAGTGATGCTACTATTAAGATTATTTGAAATTTAGCGCGAGAAGGGATTTCATCTTTGTCCCTAATTTTTATGATTTTCAATACTGTAAGGCAGAGATAGCTGCTTCGTCCCAGCATGTCGCCATTTGTTGTGGCCACAATAGATCCCATGCTTAGATGAAGAACGGGAGCCCCTTTTTTGAATAAATGCAAAGGTATTTGGGTGATTTGTCTTGCTAATATCAATTTTGATTTCCATCTTAAACATCCCTTACCCATGCTTTTTGCCCACCTGTTGACCATGCTTCTGAATAATTTTTCCAAGTGTTTTGGTTCGGAGAAAGATCAAGTTCTGAGTATTTTGTAATTCGCTTTCGTCAACCCGAAACCCGACATTTTGGGAACCCGAAACCTGCAACCCGATAGGTGTGGGTTGCGGGATCGTTGTTTCTAGTTTTTGGTTTTTGCAATCCCGAAATCTGCAACCCGACAGGTTCAGGTTGCGGGTTTTGTTGTTAATAGGTTTGGGAAATCTTCTTCCCGAAACCCGAAACCCGCATCTGCGTCTTTCGGCTTTCAGGAATTGGTTTTTTTATTTACATTTGTTGTGTGTTCCCGAAACCCGCAACCCGCAAGTGTCGGGTTGCGGCTTTCAGGAAAATTTTTCAATTTTCAATTGTTTCTATTCCCGAAACCCGCAACCCAAAAGTTTCAGGTTGCGGCTTTTAGGAATTCCTTTTTGTTATTTTTGCTTTGGCATTCCCGAAACCCGCAACCTACACTTTCGGGTTTCGGCTTTCGAGATTCTTAAATAAAGCTCGCCAATAAACCCCCATGTAAATTTTGTAAGTATTTAGCTTTTGGTTTTATTTCATTTTATGTGGCTTGATTTGGTATGTGGTTTCATGGCTTGGTTTCTCTGATCCTTCAGTGCTTCTTCTTTGTCTTGGTTCCCATTTTATAAGAACTTGGTAGTTTTTCCAATCCTTGTCCTATTCATCTTATAACTTCCAGGTTACTTAGTAAAAATTGCATGCCCTTATTTGAGTTTTTACAATTTGATCTCACATCTTGATTTGTCATGATTGAATTAATATTTTTATATCATTTTCAATGTCAAATTTTTGTAATCTTTTACTATTTATTGTTATATCCTTCTCCACAACATAATGGAATCAAATCTTACTTTCTTTTATTAAAGTTGTGTGAGAAGATATATATATATATTTCTTTTGAAGACATTGGGAGAATAAGAAAATACTTAAATTCATGAATATTCATTTTATAATGACAAAATCTTTAAAATCATTTTGGGGTTATCACATTATAAATTTTGATTCAGACTTGGTTACATAAAGAAAAAGGGAATTAAAATGTTTCTTTTTATGAATATTTGTCATGAATTCCCAAGAAAAAAAAAAGAAAGAATACAGTCTCATATTGGTATCAATCATAAAAGTTATATGTTTATGCATATTCATGTTAACTTTTGGTGATTATTCAAATAATTGACTATTGAGACTTTTTCCATTACCTTTATATAAATATCAATTTTATGCTACTTTATGGTTGATCATTATTTTTATGCAAAAGAATTCATATTCCTTTTACATGGACGTTTGATGAACCCTTAGGGAAATGTGATGAAGTGGTTGAATTGAATGTAAATCTTTTTCAAATGCTAAATACTTTTCTCACCATTTCAGTTCATTCTATTTAAACGCTGAACCCTAGAGCATTAAATCTGCATATAAAATATTATTGTTTAAAGCTCTCTTGATGAAGGAGTGAATGAATTTTGTTTTATTTCCAGGAATGTGAAAGAGTATGCACAAGTAACGTTCAATATCATTGAGATGGCTCATCCAATGATGTTCATGTATTAGTTTTACAAGTGGAGTAAAGAAGCTATCGTAAAGATTCCTCTATGTGCTAGCAAATGAATAAGCAAGAGGTTCAACACAGGAAATTATCATAGAGATTGTCTTTGTTTATCAAACAGAAAATGGTGCACCAAATTGTTTTGAACCGAACTCTGGATTTCTTCACCAACAAACTAGAATATTTAAGCTTGCACCAAGCCGTGTAGTAAGGGATAAATTCTAGTTTTTGTTGCAAGAGATTTAGTTTTGGATCATGGAATCCAATACCAAGATTATCTTGTCCTCTGAAATTTCATCCACCAGATCACAACCTTTGAGGGTATGATCGTTTCACAAATAAGAAGGCACCATTATGCAGATTTGAAACTTTATTTCCACCTTGTGTTCACGGTATCAATGGCAAGAGCCGCCCGCCACCATTACAAAAGGAAACACTCTCTGCTTGTTTACCAGTCTACCAAATTACATGGTTTCCGCCACTAAATTAAACAACAAAAACCGCCAAATTGATTAGAGTGGCCACGTATATCAATTTAATATTAAAGACCATTATAAACTCCTGTTCACTATCGGATTTTATGTCCACCAATCATACATTCAGCAATGAATTGCTAGGTTATCGAGGAAGTTCAGAGATTGTAGGATGCGCATGTTAGCACAAAAAAAGGGAGATTTATGTGGAGTTATCACGATTTGCAAAAGGAGTTAAGCATTGACATGACTTGTAATAGTTCTCCGCCTCGACTTCCTTGTTTATTGGTGGCATGTCATTTAGTTGAAACTAACACCAACTCTTCAGGGGGTCATTTTTAATGATCTCTCCAAATCGTAATACCCAAGAAGGTGTCATGATAGAGAAAGAGCATTGAATTTCAACACAAGCAGATTGACCCCTACATAATTTATGGAGCAGAGATAGGGTTGCATCAATATTGGAAGGCCACCAGCGAAAGCAATTTTTTTTCAATTTATCATTTTATTTGATTTATTTTGTAATTTTTCATTATTGCATTTTTAAATTTTAGGTCATAGATTTTAGATTTGGATTGTTTACAATATTTGAATCTTAATAATTTGTTTTGTTACATGATAGATTTCACGGAGCTTTCTAATCTAGGAAGAAAGGAAGTGCTATAGATGAGGTTCACGAGAAGGGAATAGATTGGATCGTTGTAGAGAGATCGTAGCAGTTTAACTAAATCACGGTAAAAAAGGATTGATTTCAGCAGCATCTCATCGCAGGGAAAAGGGAATTGGTTGGTAAAATCATCCCTGTAATCGATTATTTAAGGAACATCAAGTCGACTGAGAGGGGGGTGGTCTCTGCAGACCAGAGAAATTGTAATTTGTCTACTAAGTCCTTCTTATGTGCATTTATGCTTGGAAAAGGGAGACTGAGGAGATGCTGCTACCAGGGGGAATCGATGGAGCTGAGGAAACTTTAGTTTCTGTAAACTCTGTACTGTTTCTCTAGTTGGGAAATCCTTCGACAGAGCTAGACGGATTTTTCTTCCAGAACTGAGGAGATGTTGCCAAGGTTGATGGACTTTAGAGATTGAATCAGCAAGGAGTTGTTGGACACACCCTATTTTTGCAGACACTGTAATTTCTTATAGTTGTATTAATACAGTAAAGTTTCTCCATATGACTTTCTTGTTCACTCTTCAAGTTTCTTTGATCACTTTGATGATTGCTCTGAGTCTATTATCAGTAATTGTTTATTAATTTGTAAACAATTAACATTCCTAGATCTGATATTTTGGTTTATCACTATTGATGATCTGAATGTATGAATATGTTGAATGAATTTCTTTATGCAACATGTTTATTTATTTTTTACAAATGATATGCAGTTCGTATCACAGTTCAGGTTAATTTTTCAATTAACAAAAGGAACAATAGGATAACATTGGATGCACTGAATCTTTAAATTGTTGTCAATAATTTTCATTATTTGATAATGCTTTGAAGTAATAAGTTAACCATCTAGTTTTGCATTTCTGTTAAGCTGGTTAAATTAACTTATTAATTTACAAACCAAGTTACCCTGCACACAAAAATTCCACTATGTTGGATTAGATCTGACTTAGTTTAGACTTCATTTTAGATAGGATTAACCTAAGACTTAGATCAACCTTTAGAGTTTGGTTACCTTTGTCTTACATCTCTGTAGGACAGATCCATTTTGGATCAAAACCACACGTGCCAATGGATGCCTTTGTATCCATGGGTGATTACCACACCAAATAGCTCAAGGATAGAATTGCCCTTGCGTAGGGTCTTTCGAAGCCTTTGGCTGGGTTTTCATCCCCTGTTGTTTGCCTTTGACACCTTTCCAGCACCTGCATAACCGAGGCATCAACACCATGATAGTATCATAGAATAACACCATCGTTTTTTTTTATAACTCCACCGCAACCAGCCGAACCATGGTTCCCTTTGGAGGCCCCGTCAAAATTTAACTTGAAATGGTTGCATGGAGGAAGGTGCCATAGATATGGACTTACATGAGCCACCTTGCAGGCCTTAAAATTCCTCCAACCTTGTGGAGAACAGTCCATTCCCCATCCCGCCAGAATCCGCTTCTCGTTATCATCCATTTCCCAATCTCTCTTGGTCGATGGGGTTATTTTGATGGTCTCCTGTATATGCTTACTAATTTGGTTCCAAACTGTCTGCGGAAAATTTTTCTTTCCTTAAAAAATCCTCCCATTTCTTTCCTTCCAAATGGCCCACATCAAGGATCTTGGAAACATGAGCCATATTTTGAGGATGACAGGATTTTTGAAAACCTACTTATCCTAACTTTTAATTGTCTAGTGAGGTTTCCCTCTTACTCGATCCATCCTTCGGAATATTTCTGCACCACATCCCCACATAGAGGAAGCCATGGGGCAAGAGTCCAAAATATGGTTCATTGATTCATCCTCGCCTTCATAGAGCATGCACCAAAAAGGACCATGCATGCCTCTTCTCATGAGGTTCTCTCCTGTCATAATACACCTGTATTATACCAGCCATATAAAGGTAGCTATTTTGGGCCATGGGTTATAATTTTAGACCACCCTCCAGTTCATCCTACGTTGGATGTCTTCTTGGTTGAAACTAAGATCATAGGCTTCTTTAGTGGTATAAATTCATTTTGATTGGTACCTACATCTTAGTTTATCCAATTTGTTCTGGATTCGAATGCATCGGTCCTGCAAGGCTGCCATAATCTTGGGTATCTCTTCCATTGGGAATCTTTGGTTCCACCAATTCTGTGGTTTCCATTCATGAAATTATTCATTTACCTGTTCTTCTCTCTATAATTTACAAACTTTTATCAGTGCCAGACCTTTGGCACAGGACCAGCTATTGTGCAACTTATGTTGGGAAATGATTGTTGGCATCTGTTGCCAAGAGTCACTCCAGAAATTAGCGTCTTGTCCACCCCTTATTTCCCAGAATCTATGTTCTTGGATAATCCTTCTGTTTGCATGGACATAATTCCAGATGTGGGAACCTTGTAAATTTGCATTAAATTTGATTAGGTCTTGTTTTGGTTTTCCATGAGCATACTTGTTGTGCCAAATTTTGGCCTAAGGTTCCTCTTTGTGTGACACCCAATGCCACTAGATCTTTGCACCTAGAACTTTATTGTTCTTCTCCGGATCTCTCATCCCAAGACCACCCGGATCCTTTTGTTTGCAGATAGTGTCCCATCCAACCAAATCCCATCATGTGTTTGGATTGACTTCCTCCCCAAAGGAACTATCTTTGGATTGTTCTTATTTGCTTTAGAACCGATTTAGGGACAGATAAAGTGGAGAAAATATAGATAGGCATGGCTTGGAGCACTTCTTTCACTAGCACAGTTCTGCTAGCAAGGTTGAGAGGTCTATAAGCCCAATTATCCAATTTCCTTCTTAATCTCTCAAAGAGGTCCTCCTAGGAGACTTTCCTAATCACCCCTTCAGCAAGAGGAGCACCGAGATATTTGGATGGAAGGGATCTCCCTTGGAATCCTAGGATACAAAGAATATTCCTCTAGTGAATCCTAGGATTGTTGAAGAAGAAGACTTGGGACTTAGTGTTATTCACTTCCATCCTAAAAGCCTTAGAAAAATAATTCAATCATTTCTTTAGGGATATTGCTTCTTGAATCGATGAGTGTCCCATCAACATGGTGTCATCCACAAATTGTTGGTGTGAAATATTCTCAGATCCATTATGGAGGTTCAATCCTTTCATCTCCCTACTTTCAATTTTGTCTTTGATAACCCTGCTCAACCCTTCTTCCATAAGAATGAACAAGAAGGGGGACAGAGGATCTCCCTATCAGATACCCTGCGAAGGTTTGAAAGTTCTGTTTGGGGAACCATTAAGGAAGATAGAGAAAAAAACTGTAGAAGTAATATTCATTATCCAATTGACCCAATCATCATGGAAACCATAGGCCTCAAGCATTTCTTTCATAAAATTCTAGTTTAGTTTATCATAGGATTTTGAGATATCAAGATTTAACAACATACCTGTTTTTTTAGTGACTTTCAGAGAGTGGATGACTTCGTGGACCAAAATGATACCATCCAAAATTTGGCAACCTTTAACAAACCCTGACTATTCCTGGGCCACCAGGTTAAGAAGGAGAGGCTTAATCCTGTTAGTTAACCTTTTTGTTATAATCTTGTAAATGAAATTATAGAGCACTATAGGTTGAAATTTCCTAGGGGATTCAACACCTTCCTCTTTGGGGATAAGAGTGAGAAAGGTTGAATTGAAAGCTCTTAGGACTCATTTATCCTCCCAAGAGTCATCCACAATTCTCCATACTTCGTCTTTGATTAAATCCCATAAGTGATGGAAGAAATTCATGGTAAAATCATCAGGTCTCGGAGCTTTTTGATCCTTCATTTGATTAATCGCATCCCCCACTTCTTGGAATTCCATAGGCTTCATCAGGATTTCATTCTGGGTTGTCGTCACCTTCCTGGGGATGTGTCTAGTGATCTTCATTTTATGTGCAGATCTATCCTGCCTGTCTTCCTTCATGATGGTTTCAAAATACTAAACAAGCTCATCCTCCATAGCTTCTTGTGTTTCTATATACTTCCCATGATCTTTTTTTAACCTTGTTAGTTTATCCCTTAAGTGATTCTGAATCACGGAGTGGTGGAATAATTTTGTGTTTAATTCTCCTTGCTTCAATCATTGATTCCTTCATTTTTGTTTCCAAAAGATTTCCTCCTTCCTTTCTCTTGCATTGAGCTTCGCCAGGAGGATCCGTTCTCATTGTTTCAGTTCATTAGTGTATACAGAATTCATGCCTTGCCGCTCGAGAGCGTCTAAATTTTCAGTTAGAAACTTCTTGACTTGAAATATGTTCCCAAATTCCTCCTTATTCCAAGTATGGATTTTTGCCTTTAATGTTTTTCAGTTTTTGCTGGTGTTGGCCGCAGCCCAAGTTAAGGAATTTTTGTCAGGATAGTTTTGGGGAGTTGCAAAGTTACAGCACAATGTAGTATCGACAGAGTAACAACTGTGCAGCTAAGTTCTAGTTCTGCGAAGTGGCAGCACCACACAGTGTCAGCAGAACAACTATTTTGGGTAAGGAATATAAGAAAAGGTCGAGCAGATGAAAGCAACCTGTTTTGGGTAAGAGACTCCATGATTCCCGGTAGTGGGTATGGAGTAGCATGAAGGAAGATGAAAGCGACCTGTCAGTGAGAGTGGCAGAAAACATTTAGAAGCTAAGACATGAAGTTCACAGTGATAGGAAGGCTAGAGGGGCAGAAAGTGACACACCATGATGCAGTATAACCGTTTCATGAAGACTGCGGCTGTCAGAAGGGCATGTGAGCTGCGAGTGGTCCAACATAATGGCTAGAAGCATGTGGAGAAGTTGTCAACTGTGACAATCTGAGTTGGGGGGTAGCCGCACCATTTTGAGTAACCTTAGGGTTTTGGCCTATGCATTGTAACAAATGTGACCTACAGGAATGATCTATATAAAGGGAATTTTTTTAAGGGAAAGGGTTAATCTTCGCTAATTTTTTAATTGTAGATGAATATTGATCTCTGTTGAGAGACATATTGTAAAAGGCTATGCAAGCTGCGTGCGCAAAGACCTACTAAAGAGAGAAGAGAGTGTGCAGCTAAGTGCGCAGATTGGAATTGTTGTACCCTTCCCATTGATAATATAACAACAGTTCTTGTGGACGTAGCTCCCATCTTGGGGGTGAACCACGTTAAATCCTTGTGTTATGTGTTTGAATGTGCATTTACATATGTTGAATGATTAAGTTTATGTTTACAAGTATAAGCATATTTTCTTTCATGTGTAATCCTCATAAGAATGAATGATGGAATGGTATGTTAAGTGTTGAACGTGTAAGAGTAAATGTTAAATGATGAAGTATTTCTAAACCTGATGAATGCACAAGTAAATGGGTAAGCACTTAAGTCAGCGAAGTCTGTGTAGTGGAATTCCCTGAAGTGCTGCATCGGAAGTGCGCAGTTGCATTATAGTTTCTCAGATTATCTAACCTCGCAAGGTTTACGGTTTGAGATGCTTCTTGAATGCATAACTTACACTAAGTAAAAGTATATCGAAGTTGGATAATTTTCAAAGAGGAAGTGCAGTATAAAGTTGTGCTATCCTATTGTCGAAGAGCCATTCTGAGCCACGTAGTCCCTTGGATGCGCTGTTGCATAAGTGTTATATGTGAAGTAGGTGAACTTCGCGCAATCCCTAGCTCACAATGCGAGTCCTACAGCGTGATGCTCGCTAGTCTGTTGAAGTGCGCATCACCTGGTTGTGGAAACCTGATTCTGCAACCTCCCCATAACTTCGCCATGGGTGAGACGTCAGTCTGCTCGCAGACTGTTGCCGAAAGGGCCAGTGAAAAGGGTTTTTGTTGGTTCCGTGAATCGCACAGAACCTGGGTCTATCTTGAAAAGCTAAAGAACATTTTATACCTCCAATACATGGTTCGATTTCTGTGCTTGAACTGCTGATGAATACTGAAAATTGGAATCCAAAAAAAACAAAGATATGGAACTAGGTGGAGAAGACAGAAAGAGATTTTGAAAGAAAAGAGAATAGACATCCGCATCTCTCTGACGTACATTGGTTAGTGAAATACCCGTGGGAGACATTTATGAAATTTTGTTTGCATATTTTGGAAACGAGTTTCATGAGTTGTTATCAAGACTCGCAGAGTGAAAGAACTATTTCCAAGAAGGAGTACCTACCGAGTGGACCCCAAAGTTCATTCAGAGGCTTAAAGTAGTAGATAGTCCACTCTCGCGAGTAGTCGACTTTTGAATCGACAACATACTACAAGGATTCATGACAGAGTTAGCTGTGGACACCCTGAAGTCCTACAACGTAGCAGAAGCAAAGTTCTTCAAAGGATTCAGAGGTATGTATCTGAACAATCTGAGTTTATGCATTAAAATCCTTTTAGCTGAGAAAGGTGTTTTAAGAATGGAGTAAGAAACCTAGAAGTTTTTGAATCTGTAATGGTCGATAACACATATAGCGACCTTGACAAAGATATACACAATTTAATAAGTGGAAAAAGATACAAGTATACCACTGAGAAGAACCCTAGTGGACATGAACTCTGCGTAGATACTGAGTTTCAAGTTGAGACTAATAGCCAGACAACACCTCCATTAGCTACCTATCAGCCTATTACTCTACAGAATCCACTAGTCAAGAATACTACTCCTCCTATTACACATAATGATAGTAGTAACACTGCATGCATGAGTACTCAGAACATTTCGACTCAGAACATTCCGTAGAGTAGTATCCCTACCACATCACAGAACACTGCACCTCCGAGAAGGAGAATGAATGACGATATTAAACTGCCGATATTTAAAGGAATGGATCTAGAAGACCCTAAGCAACATTTGTTTCTATGTGAAGCTGTCTGGAATGTTAAACAAGTCCAGGATGATGATGTAAAGCAAGTGCATCTCATCACTACATTCAGGGATAGAGCCTTGAACTTGTTTATGAAGTATTGTTAGGGACAGAATAGAACTCTAGTGGATATCAAGGCTTCCCTATTAAGAGAGTTCAAGAAGCCTAAGTCAGAATCACAATGTATAATAGAATTGCAAGATATTAAGAAGAAAAAAATTGAGTCAATATGGGAATTTGACCAGAAGTTTAAAACATTGTTAGGCCAAGTCAGTTTTGATGTCGCACCACAACAGCACCAAGAATGGTTTATAGTTATGTTGTTTCCCCACATTAGACTACCATTGATGCAACAGAAGGTTGCTTCGCAGGAAGAAGACCTGGATATCGCGATAAAATTAGAAGCTTCACCAATAGGAGAGACTGGCACAGGAATGGTCCAGATCCAGAACCAACTAGCAAACCTAACACTACAATTACAAGACATAAAGAAAGGAAAGAAACCATAGAATAATCCTGGTGTACAAGATGTAAGGGATAAGGACACCTGAAGGAACGATGTCCTTTATTTCAATATTACCTAGATAGTGGAGCACTAAATCCACTAAATCAGCAGCAAGGGCCATGGTGTGAGATTTGTAGAACTAGAGGACACCACCCAGAAGATTGTTATTTGATCCAAAGGTGTGTCCGAACACCAAATAATTTGTATTGCAATTTCTATAAGTCATTTGGCCATGATGATACCAACTGTTGAGCATATGAACTCATGATAGAAAGGAAGCATGATGTTTATAGAGTTCAAGAAGAAACACTGCCGAACAAGGATAACACGCAGTATGATCAAGGTGCATACCGAGGCCATGGAGGATTCTGAGGAAGAGGAAGAAACACTCACCCAACACAAGGAAGAGGCATAGGTAAGATAATATGCTATATTTGTGGTCAGCCTAGGCATCTATCCAGAGACTGTACCAAGGCTTGTACGACTTGTAGTTACTGTAAATATTTTGACCATGTTGTTGAGGCATGCCCAGTGCTACAAGAAATAATGCAAGAAAGAAAACATGAAGCACCAAATACAAATATTCAGATGATCGCATCAGAGAAAATAATTCGAGATCCAAATGTTTATGATGTGATGCGAAGTGGAGTTGCCACAGGAAAAGATAAATAACCAGGAGCTTCGACTTCTCGAAATCACCAAGTTAAGCAGACTTCTACTGAAGGGGCCTGGATCAGAAAAGCAACTGGGAAAGCACCTACTTTCAATCTAGAAACAAACAAATAAGTCTTCGCATAAGCAAGGGATAACTTCAAAGAACCAGCACCTGTGATACCAAGAATCTCGTTGTGAAGTGAAACAACGCATACGAAGTGTATGCCAACAGCATATGACAAAACGTGTACCGCAGCAAAACCAGGCACTTCTGTTGCGCAGTCCCTACGGAGTTGTATGAATTTACTGAAAAGTGAAGATACTTTAGTGGAACTGCAGAACCTACTAAACCAATATGAACCACGCAATGACACAGATACTGCCGAGAGCGCAGTTCACCATATAAAGAGCTATAAAAGAAAAGGATGGGAAATGAGGCTCCATGCACAGATTGGAGATTATGAGATGGATGAGATAATCCTTGACTTAGGATCAGAAGTAAATGTCTTGACCAGGAAGACATGGCAACAGATGGGGAAACCAAGCTTGTCATGGTTACCCATATAGTTGAGACTATCAAATCAACAAAAATTCATACCCTTCAAGATATTAGCCAATGTACTTGTGGACATCGATGGAGTAAGAAGCTCAACAGACTTCGAGGTTATTGAGATCATCGTCGACAGTAACCCATATCTAACATTATTGGGGATAGACTGGGCAATGGATAACATCACGATCATCAACCTAAAAACCAAAAAGATGATCTTTGAAGGGTAGGATATTAGGGTCATCGCACCCTTGGACCCTTCACAAGGAGAAATATACAGTGAGTTGATACAGGAAGAATCCAAAGCACAAGACCTTGATCACTTCTATAAGATGACTGCGAATCAGGACAACTACATCAATCTTACGGTGGATGGAACGCTTAGGTGGCGATGTGACAGTTCTTGCGTATCAGAATCCGACGCAGGATTGGAGAACTGGCAAAGTCGAATGCACGAAGTATCTGCCAGAAAATGTGCACAGATCATGAAGTCAATATGCTAGATCGGAACAAAGGTAAGTCCAATCCCCACTTGTGATGGTTCAACTAAAGTCTATTCATTTATTCAAGAATATATTGTATCAGTTTCAACTAAACATCAGATACCGGCATTGATATAACACTGCGCGCTACACCTGCAAGATGGTGGGACACACATAAACAGACTTTGACCACATGGGATTAGTACAAGTATCTGATGAAAATCATATTCATAGAGAATGTTGCGCTGGCATTCGAAAAGTATAATGGACAAACGGATCCCAGGGATCACATAGAAATTTGTTCAAAAGCATGGATAAAAATACCACAGACAGAATGGGTCCATCTGTTTGTGAACACATTAGAGCAGATTCCAGAGAACTGGTATACAAACACAGAGCTTCGCAGAGGAATAACATATTGGTCTATCTTAACTGCGAATTTCCAGATAACTTTCAGTTTTGAAGATAACTCTCCAAGCATAAACGAAGCTCTGCAGATTATCAAACATAGGATATTCAAAGCTGAATTCCCAAGTATAAATGAGGCATTAGAGGTCATCAAAGAGAAGATATTTGAAGATGTAAAGGTACCTGTGAACAGGCAACCAGACTGGGAGAGACATATAGAATCTGCCCTTGAATGTTATAAACTCTTCACAGATGAAGAATAGGAGGAGGAGAGCGATGAGGGGGATCCACATAATATCAATATACTTGAGTCACAAGGAGCGCGTGATGTAGAGGGACCTCCATTAGAAATACCAGATATGAGTGTACCTATCAAGACAAAGAAAGTTAATATTGGGACAAGTGAAGAGCCAAAGTTCGCATCCATTGGAGATTACTAAGATGATGAGACAGTCAGGCAGATCACAGCCATTCTACAAGAATATTAGGATTTTTTTCCAACAAATTTCTTCCAAAATGAAAGGAATTTTGGGCGACTTGGGAGTCATGAAGATACCTCTCGAGCTAGGCATGAAGCCCACAAAGCAGAGGCCTTATAGATTGAATCTCAGATACAAAGAAAGAGTGAAGGCAGATATTGACAAGATGCTTGATGCAGGGATCATTAAGCCAGTGGAAGAATCAGAATTGATAATCCCTGTGGTTATCCAAGTTAAAAAGACAAAAGGAGAAATCAGAATCTGCATAGATCCGAGGAAGATCAATGATGCTTCGCTACATGACCCATTTCCTATTCCCTTTACAGATGAACTATTAGATAATGTTGGAGGAAATGAGGCCTATTCTTTTACTGATGGATTTTCTGGATACGATTAGACCAGGATTGATGAAGCAAACATACATAAAACCAAATTTGCTACTGAATGGGGATCATATCAGTATACAGTTATGCCATTTGGGTTGAAGAATGCACTTGCTATATTTTCTAGAGTTGTAGTGGATGCATTCAAGGACTTTATCCATAAGTTCTTAGAAGTCTATTTTGATGATTGAACTATATTTGGTTTACTCAAGAATCATTACGAGAACCTTAGAATGATGTTATCTAAGTGTATACAACATCAAATTTCTTTTAATTTGAAGAAATGTATTTTCTGTGTACCCTACGGAATTCTAGTAGGACACATTGTGTGCAAGCAAGGCTTGATGGTGTTAGTTTTTCATCATTTAATTCAATAGATCTAGGATCTTAACTGAAAGAACAACATGTACAACATATCAAGCATAAGAGACAAGAGACAAGAGACACAAAACATTTCACCAGGGAAAACCAAGAAGGTGAAAAACCTCGCAACTTCCTCAGAGATAGGATAAGCATCAATACAAGGATCACCATGATAAAACCCAAGAGATAGATATCTTTAGCAGCATGCTCTTCTTCCACTTTTGTGCACCCTCCTCTTGTCTCACTAATGCGAAGTGAGTGAATAATAGAATGTGAAAAATGAGAGAGACAAACTCTCTATTTATACACTAACTTTCACTTGACCTTTACTCAACTAGGTCGGCCTCAACTTAATCACTTAACAGAATGCTGACTTGGCCGACCCCTACTAGGGTGGTCTAATAAAACTTTGAACCACATGACTCATACATGGCTGACCCCATCAAGGTGGTCTAATAACCCATAAATTATAAGTTATGAAACTTACAATATAGCTTGTGACACTTGCAAGTACAACTGACGACACTTCCAATCAGAGGAATAATACATCTCCGTTGGGGATACAATAAAGTAAAAAATACAATATACAAGTGAATATCTTCCGAAGTTACAAATACATCAACACTCCCTCTTAAATAAGAGGTAATCTCTTGACACAAGTCATCAATACATATAGGCACAAGTCTTCAATTCTGGAGCTGGATGATCATCATTGGATCACGGAGCATCATCATCATCATCGTCACTACTGCTGCTATCTCAATCAATCTCCAATATACTCATCATAGGAAGTTCTATAGAGCCAACCATTTTTCATGTTGGATGTAGGCCTAGCCTCCATTTAGGTCTTCATCATATCTACGAGCAAGCCATCAAGTAGGTACACCTCAGGGCTGATTACACTGCCTCTGCAAAACCTGCAAGATCTCCTAGGACTGATTATACTGCCTCTGCAAAACCAACAAGAGCATCTCAGGACTGATTATATGCCTCTACTAAACCTGTGTACCATACTGTCACCTCATCGTCTTCAGATCACCTCATAGTCCACGGAGCACAACCCAGATGCACACACATCACAACACTTACACTCACCGACATGGAAGGACTTTCCTCTATCCATCCAGGAAAGGCGCAACACTTACATCAATGAACATGGAAGGAATTTCCTTTGAACATGTCAGAAAGGATACAAAAATTACATCAACGACCATGGAAGGAATTTTGTCTAACCATGTCGAAAAAGATTGGCAATTACATCAATGACCATGGAAGGACTTTCCTTTGACCATGTTGGAAGAGCCATGGAAATTACATCAATGACCATGGAAGGAATTTCCTCTAACCATGTCGGAAAAGCCACACCCAACCCTTACATCTCACCATGGGAGGAATTTCCTACCACCATGTGAGAATGGCCCAACCCTTACATCTGCAACATGGGTAGAATTTCCTACCACCATGTGAGAATGGCCCTAGCCCTTACATCTACTCCATAGGAGGAATTTCCTACCACTATGTCAGAATGGCTCATGTGCATATGTGTCTCCAAACTCATCACTTCCCATTGGAAAGAATCTTGATCTGAAGTACACCAAATCTTTCTATGAAGTACTCAAACTTCACTCTGGCCAGCGGCTTGGTCAACACATCAGCTATTTGCTTGTCCATTGCAACATATAGTAGCTTCACTACTCCTATCTGCACCATATCCCTGATATAGTTATATTTGATCTCAATGTGCTTTGACCTGTCATGGAACACTGGGTTCTCAGACAACTTCACACAACTATTGTTGTCACAGAAGATATAGGTAGCATCCAACAGGAGAACAAATAACTCAGACAGTAGCTTCCTAAGCCAGACTTCCTCACAACTAGTCAAACAAGCTACAACATACTTGGCTTTGGCTGTACTCAGTCCCACACAGGACTGCTTCCTGCTAAACCAAGAGATCATACCAGATCCCATACTGAAGCAACAACCCGAAGTGCTCTTCCGATCAATGGCACTGCCTTCCCAATCTAAATCAACATAACCCTCTGGGTTAAACTTTTGATTCACATCATACTTGAGCCCATAATCAATCATACCCTTCAGGTACCTCAGAATATGCTTCACAACAATCAGGTAAACGTGTCTAGGATCCATCAGGAACTAGCTCAAGGTGTTCATTGCAAAGCAAATATCTGGTCTCATGTTCATCAGGTACATCGAGGACCCAATCATCTGACGATACACCATGACATCAACCAGATCAGATGAAGCATCACACATAATCTTCAGGTTCGATGCCATAGGTGTGGCCATGGCCTTGCAATCCATCATCTTGAACCGCTTTAGGATCTCTACTGCATACTTCCCTTGTCCAAGGAAGATTCCATCTGCACTCTGCCACACCTCCATGCCTATAAATTAATGCATCATACACAAGTCCTTCAACTCAAACTCGGGAGAAAGCTTCCTCTTCGTGTCGGCAATCAATCTATCGTCACCCATAACAAACAGGTCATCCACATAAAAGTAGTATCACTAGATTTCGTTCCTCAGCCTTGTAGTAAAGGTTGGAATCCGCTTTACTCTTGGTAAAGCCCAAACTGGAGAGAAAGTTGTCTATCCTACCATACCAAGTCCTAGGAGCTTGCTTCAAGCCATACAAGGCTTTCTTAAATTTGCACACATATGACTCCTTGTCATGTGTCTCAAAACCGAGTGGTTTCTCCACATACACTTCCTCTTCGACCACACCCTATCAATCTAGTGTATCTTCCACTTCATCACTGCATCTAGGGAAAGTATTGTTCTGATGGAAGTGTTCCTAGATACAGGAGAAAAAGTTTCTTCATGGTCTATTATCTCTTTCTGGGAGAAGGCACGACCTACAAACCTCGCCTTGTATTTCTCTATGCTACCATATGCAACATGCTTGATCTTATAGATCCACTTGGAAGTCACAACAGACTTCCCTTCAGGTCTTGGGACCACATCCCAAACATCATTCTTCATGATCGACTGGTATTCCTTGATCATGGAATTCTTCCATTACTGCATCCCTTATCTTGGGAACTTCAAATTCTTCAATATCTTCAATAGATAGTTTTCTTTGAACTTCGTTGCTGGAACAAATGTTGTAGTCCTTCTTTTGTAGGTGATTGTACATGATCTTTCCTACAAGTCAAATTCAATTGCATGATTGGAAACTTCTCATAGTTTTTCAAAAACACATTCTTATGCATAAAGACATATGTCATAAAATCATGATATTATCTTTACCCAATGCTTCAATACAACATTTATGCATATCCCGTAACTTTCTAGATGCCTTCCATCTCTACTAGAACATTTGTTAAGAGTGTGCACAACTCCCAACATGTTAGCAAAGAGGTTTCATTCTATATAAGCAGCAATGGAATGTTGTACAGTACCATAGGCCACTTACCCATTACTTGCATATTAGTAGTATCTGCAACTTTTCTAATATGAATAATACATATCCTAAGTCTAGGAACATAAGTATTTACATGACTGGACAACATCATTTAAGTAATCATATATACAAGAAATGACAATTCAAATACTTATCTTTGTTTGGTTGTAGGGTGGACTCTCTCTCAATCTTTGCTTCCTTGCAGGAGCTACTAGAGTGTGCTCCCTCTTGATCTTTGCTTCCTGTATTACCTATGCTTGAACTTATATTCATCCTGGACCACTATGCATGCTTAAGTGTGCACTAGTGTCATCGTCAAGATCTCATACATAATCATACATCCATTAGTATAATCTCAATACTATCAAAACATTATTATCCTAAATAAACTTAACATGTATGGTCATGATTATTTCACACACAGGTAATAAGCGTTAGTATTCAAGGTTTCAAGGAAGAATCCTTTTACTCATGCATATTCTTATTTGACCATAGAACTCTTATGGTTAGTCATATCATCAATCAAAGTAATAACCATAATATGCATAAACCCTTGATTACTTAAACTTCTAACTTCAAGAATAATAATTCATACAAAAGTATAAGATCCTAACTTAAGGTAGGATTCTAACGTGATATAGGAAAAACATACTTGGTTATCATGTTTGCTAGTTATGTTTAACATACCCAAACAATGTCTTCTTGTTCTCTTGAATGACTTGTGCTTAGTAACCTGCATAACTCATAACTTACCCATTGTAGAACAAAATTATACATACCTTGTAAGTAGAGCTTCTATAATGGCTATGGATGAGTCTTTGTCTTCATGTCACCATGGTCATATGTTCTTTATCTAGAACTTGATTTGTCCCTTTCATGTTAGCGGACAACATCATCCTCATACAATACCACATTGCATTAGTACAATCATATAACCCTAATTAATGAATGTCTTCTATCATTCACATGCATTCATACTTTTACTAGGGTGATAAGACAATTCTAAGATTAATCAAGATTGTACTAACCTCAATAATATGAAGACAAACGTATCATAAACTTAATCATGAACAGATTTCAACACATACCTATATCACCTCAAGTCATACCTATTGATATTTCTTGCAGTCTTCTTATGTAAGGCCTTAGCCTCATCTCGCTTTGAAACTAGAACTTCTTCACTTATGTAGGTGTCCAATTCATTCTCTTCTAGGATTAACCCAATCCACTTTGATTTGATGAGATTGGATCTGGAGATGGATTAGGGTTTGTTAGACAAACCCTAAAAATTCAAATTTTGAATTTCAAACTTTTGAATTCATGGAAAGATGTGCCTTGCTGAGCTGATCAAGCTGGTATACTTCAATTTTGAAAACTGCAAAATTTGACCCCTCAAATTGCCTTTGAAACTTCTGGATCTTCTAGACAGGATCCCAAACTAGGGTTTGATAAAGCTCGGTCTTCTGCCCATCCAAAGGGTTGATATTATGTTCTAAACTTCGATTTTTATGAGGAGCTTCCTGTTAACACCCAAAAAGTGCTCACTAGCTCACTCCCTTATTCACATGACCCATTTGTCTACTTTTTCCACCATTTGAGCCTCTAAAACCTTCAAAAGGTCACCAAAAAGACCATAATACCCCTTTTTCCACTCAAAATACGTATTTTTCCTCAAAAAACATAAAAAACCCTAAAAAAGGGTCCAAATTCCCCAAAAATATTAAAAGGGATTAAAAATATAAAAAATATTCAAAAAAGGAAAAGAGGAAAAAAGAGACCTAAACCATGTTGGTCCATACCATTGGTTTCCTTAAAACCATAATGTTATTACTCATCACCCAAAATCTATAAAAAGGTGATAGGGGCTCCTCATTATTCATCCATATTTCATCCTATCCGCATGCTGCCAAAATCCATCTTGAGCTTTGCCCATATTTTGAGCTTTTCCCAACCATTGAAGCACTGGAGAAGAAGAGACCATTGGACATTGGAGCTTCTCAACCTTGGAGCTACTCAAAACTCACCATCCTCACCATTTGAGGTAATACAAGAGTTTTAATTTTTATTTGCATGTTTATGAATCAATTTTGCTTATTGTTATTAATCTGTATTTCTTTATTTTACTCTTTACTGCCATCAATCTATAGTTTATATTTGCTTATTTACATTGCTTTATTTGAGACTGCTGCTACTAGTTAGCAGGTGCATCCTTGCACATGCTTGGTTGAAAAACCAAGCAACAGTTTTTGGCGACTCTGTTATTTTTTGAATTTTAAATTTTTGCATTAGATCTTTATTTTAGTTGTTTTTCCCATTTAAAAATGTAGATCTACCATACTAGACAGCTTCTTCATAGATTCCCTAGCCATTGGCCCTTTCTGCAGCCTAAAACAACCCAAAATTTCAATTTTTGGGTTCTTTTTTCAACGACTTTTTCCGTCTGTAAAATCGTGCGATTTTGACCCACAACCGCGATCCACATCGCAGATTTTTAGTAGACAACCGCGATCCAAATCGCGGGTTTTTCCACAAACAGATGCAATCCATATCGCGGGTTTTTCCATAGACACCTGCGATCCAGAGCGTGGGTTTTTCCACAGACACCCACAATCTCATCTCCTGATGGCATGACCCAACTTTCAAATGCTCATATCTCCCTCTCCCGAACTCAGTTTGAGATGATTTGTTTTTTTAAATTGGGTGTTTTTGAGTAAGGAATCCAAATATATTATTAGATTGAAGAATTTTTTCATAGAAGTTTCTCTAATTTTTTTATTTTAGTGTTATTTATCATTTCAGTTCACCCATTTTGGCCCATTTCTCCCAGCCATCTCCCCTGCAATTTTTGGATAGCCTACTATTTTATTTTGCAGCATTAAAAATCCAAATTTATTTTCTGTTATATGCTTTACTAATCTTTTTGAAAATTTTTAGTTAAGTGAAAGAAAGATTTGTTAAGTATTTTCTCAAGTTGTAAGTTTCATACATTGCAAAGTTAGAACCATATTTCTAAAGTTGCTTAATATTTTGCCCAAGAAAGACTCTAAAAATCCATTTATTTTCACATCTTTTATTTGCTTTACTTTTTAAAGAATCCATATTTTTTGAAAAGGTTATTAAAGCATTTACATTTGAAACGTCTTTCATTTTTTCGCAAATTGAATTCATTATTTTAGTTTGTGATTAAATTGCGCCTGCGAGGCACATTGTTTTTGTATACACCTACACCAGCACACAATCTATCACAATAATTTCAAGTGATCCTTAAAATTTACCTTATCTCAACCAACATTCTAACCCCACTAGGGGAACACAAAAAGAATTTTGTAGCTAGGTAGGACTGAGGGGATAAGTATCCAAATAACGCCCCTCACTCATTTTTCATGTTGAGACATAGTGGTTGACATTTAGGGTACCAAAATCCCTTATTATTTGTTGACACGGTTTAACACCAATTTATTGGGAACGCCTCTCCCTTAGGAGGGTTGAAGTAGCCAGACTAGTTCCGGAAGCCTGAGTGGAATACCGCTATCCATTCAGTAACCGAAGGATACCTTTCATAGTTCTCGTTGTGCCACCCTTATGGGAGTACAACGACGATAGAACCAAATTGCAGATTCACCCAACCGAACGTGTCATGAATGAGGTATCTTAGTGGCCAAACTTTTAGGATTGTCTACTCGGTGTCCCTCTCGGTAGGGGGATATCTAGCCTTTGATTCTACAATTTATATTGTTTGACTTGGATTTCATCACCTTGCAGAGGATATACCTTGTCAAGTCATAATACTTTTTAGTTAGGTGTTTGCATGCTCCATTACCTCCCTTTGGTCATAGAGTACACCTTTTTCTATTTTTAGGAACTGTTTGCATGTTGGTTTCCTGACCACATTTTTTTATTACTCCACTTACTATAGCACAGTTGTTATAGTAATTGTTTTGAGGTTGGTTTTGGGCCTAAGTGCCATTTATTTTTTACGCTCCCCTCTTGCACGCATGGTTGCGTTAGGGTTTTAGAGCTTTCCACTCGCCACCACCTAGTAATTTTTTCACAAACTGTCACCATTGATTCCCTAAGAAGTTCTCTGCGTTTCCAGGGAGACCCCTCGCAGTATGGTTCCCTTGACTCCATACATCATCGGAATATAGCCCTTTCATCCAATTCTAACGCGCCTCATTTCACATATGATTCTGAGCCAGAAACCGAAAATCCCACATACACCACACCCACTAGCCCCATGGCTGGTTCGCATTACGACAACTTTTTCACAGGGGTTGTTGGTGGAACATCATCAACCCCCGCCACCACAACAACCACCACAGCATCCACACCTCCCTTAGGAATGCCTAATATGGGACCTACAATTATATTAGGTACGCCTACCATGGGACCCCTGCCTAATACAGGACCCCCACCTAACTTAGGCATGCCCACTATGGCAAATATACCTACTATCCCCGCTACCACTCAGGTTCCAACACCTCTTAGACATCTTACCAACCCATCTGTGACTCCCATTGCACTTGGTGGTGTGGGCCACTCCCACACTCTTATGGTTGGAGGGCACATACCTGCCACGACAAATATCCCCTTAGGGGGCAGTGGCATAATACATAATGCCACCACTAACACTTATGCCCCCATGACAACATCACACCCCTTTGCCAGTTTTCCATTTATGGCTAGCCTTAACCTACCGGAATTGGCTAGGCTAACAAATGATCCCATCCGACATGACCCTACTTGGCCTCCCATGCCCACAAACCTCCCCTCAGACATCCCAAAGTTTGAAGGGAAAGTTGGGGAAAACCCTCAAAACCACATCATGTCCTTTCACCTATGGTGTTCCTCAAACTCCATAGTAGACGATTCCATTCGTCTTCGTTTATTACAACGAAATTTTATTGGATCAGCAACCAAATGGTACATTGAGCAACCCCACGGGACACACCCTATGTTTACATCCCTTGCCTCGAATTTCCTACAATTCTTCCAATTACCTTTCCGCTATGATGCAGGAGTGGAAATACTACTGTCTTGTACATAGAACATTGCTACACATATCACCGATCATATCCATGAGTGGCGTAAGCTCCATAGTCTCTGCAAGATAAAGCTTAATGATAGTATATTCATGGATTGGTTCCTGAAATCACTCCTCCCCAAGGACATGGATTCTCAAGGACCCCAGTTGGAAGAAGAAGCCATTCTAAAAGCACAACAATTTGATATGATCTACGCCCAGTGTGGCTACTTGTATACCATCTTACCTGATGCTCCCCGCTGTGATTCCTCTCAGACTGATGGACAAGGGGCCTCCCACGCCGCCGACGACATCATCAGACAAGTTGCATCCCACAACCGACCATTTTCCATTATGCGCAATAATACTTGCCCCGATCTTTCATGGGCCACATCTCACTCCGGAGATACAACTTCGTATGCTCCCATGGCCCACCCCCACAACACTCATGGACCCTAATGTCCACCACAATGTTATGGTCATGCACCTTCAGCCTATCCACCTTTGGTTGCACCCCCTACGTATTACCATCAGCAGGCTACACATGCTCCTATTCACTCACAAGCCCCAATGGCATATTACCCACCAAAGGCAGCGCTTGCTGTACCACAACCTCCAGTCGCTCTGACTTATCCTCCAAACAACAACAACACTGCCCCCACCAACCAAAATCGTGATCGACCATCAAAATAGGGTAAGAACCCCAATTTATGAACAAACCACCCATGTTCCATATGCAAGGTATATGGCCATCACACACACACTTGCCCCGATTTGGAGCGAGTGCGCCAATTGTGGTCTGACGATGCCCAATGCTAAGGGCACATGGCACAACCAGCACCACCTCCTCAACCACAACCCATGGTGCTGCAGAATCCTTTTCCCACACAAGGAGTGGTGAACACTCATCCATTGGATCCTCCTCAAGGAACCACAGCACCACAACAACAAATCACATACGCTACACACACAAGCCAAGCGATGGATTCAAGTGCTCATCATCTCCTTATGATGTCATTGTCCGACATGAATCTCCAAACACATCGAAACCAATACGCCCCCGTTGCACCTAAAAAAGTTCTTCCTATGATTGAACAACCAGTTCAGAATGCACCTACATTGTTCATCTCCACAGTCAGACCCGGATTATACTAGGAATCACCTATGAATTCCACATTCCAATCCATCCCACCCCCTTTGAATATAACCAAGATATCTGATTTGTGCACCCTCTCGCATAACACACAGGTACCAAACCAATAGCCCCCTTTACTCCCGCAACCACCCTTAGTGCCAACTCACATAGGAGCCACACCAATTCATACAATCCCATTTTTATTTCCCCCTTCAGGTGCCATCAACACACCAGTCATGGCTACACATAATCTCCCCAGGATTAACATTAGGACTACCTGTGTGGTACCTACCTGCCCCAACCCCTCCCCTGACACCAAATGTCATTTTACAACTGGTGCAACCCATAAATACTTCTAACCGTCTACCCCCTGGTGTAGCAAATATTTAGAACCGGCCACCCCCAACAGTGACTACGACATCAACATCTAGTAATGCTCCCCCTCCATTCTGAAAAACTGGGGGTCGCACCACCCCAGCGATCCCAAAACTGGCGAAGAATGCCCCAACCACTCGTGCTCCCCCCAAGTGCTCTTTTTGCAACAACATAGGCCATGCCACCCATCAATGTCCACAGTTTCCAACACTTCAAGAACACATGAATATGTTAGAAGACGATGTTGGTATCCTAGTGGTAACTTGAATTGCATCCTCATCCATGTGATAAATCGCTGCGTACCAATCACCCTTGTGCGATATGTGGCATTTATGGCCATTACTCACATCATTGCCCTAATCTACCAGATTATAGAGCAGCACTATACGAATTGAATAATGCCAACCTAGAGATATCCCCTCTTCTCATTGAGGAAATACATCCCCCAAAATATTCCTCCTCGGAAGAAATTAACACCATTTACACAGTTTCCACTAGAGACCCCTCTGTTCGGTCGGCCCCTTCCACTGATCTCTCCAACCCACATTTTCAACCTCTTCAAATCAACGAGGAAACCACATGTCCATAGCATGGGGGCAGGCACAAAACCTTACCTACTCATTATCATCGTCATTCAAATCGGAGATACTGGGGGCATCCACCCCACAAGGAGAATCCCCCATCATCATATCATCACTTCAGTATGCCACTATGGCCCACAGCCTCATGGTACACCCCCCCGCCAGCAGTTGGTCAATGCCCTATTGATCCCTCTTTAAGACATCATCTACACCACATTGACACCTCTGATTAAGGGGGCATAATAGATTACCTCGACCTTGGGATAGGGGGCATGATCAATCATTTTGAACCCTCCCCATCACACCTATCTCAGTATTTCAATGATCCCATTGTTCAAACAAACACATATGTGATCCACAATCACAAACCCCATACACATAGCATGGGGGCAGTTCATTGACCCTGCTCACTTTTTTTCACATTTGTGATCTCAATCATTTTGAGGTCACATGTTACTTGTATATTTGATTTGATTTGATACACCTAGTATTTTTCCCCCACGGGTCATCATTTCTCCCCACCACTGCATCCTTGGCTTGGTGGGATCACCTTTATTTGTAGCCATTTTTTAACCTAGTTATTTCCTTTGACCATTCTAGAGTCCTTATGACCTCCATTTTTTGCACCATTTGCACCGTCAGATTCATATTTCCGTTCCCGTGATGATGCTTGAGATCATTTCTTGCTCTCACCCAAAACTTTCGAGCATTCTTTCCATGCCCCACGACACCTCGATTTGCATGCCACATCTGCTGTTGTCAGTTTATTGACGATTTTTATACCATCGGATTCAGTTTTCTGAACTTGTGATGATGCTTGAGATCATTTCTCGCTCTCACCACCATATTTTTAAGACATTTTTTCCATGCCCCTCATTGCATCGGTTTGCGTGCCACATCGTCTGTTGCCCATTTTTTATGATCTTTATATCATCGGATTTAGTTTTCTGCGCTCGTGACAATGCTTGAGATCATTTCTTGCTCTCACCCCCAGATTTTTTGGGCACTTTCTCACATGCTTGCCGTCCCCTCGATTTGCATGCCACATCGACAACCATCAGATTTTACAAATTTTCACATCAGAACTTATACATGAGCCCACCACTCCATCCATACTGTAATTATGGAATTGTTTTGCTACCATTCATCAACCCGCAAGGAGGCCCCATTAGTGTTCCCCCCTATCACCGTGCTTGATCCCCATACTCTCCCATTGATTGAACACTTCCTCCTTACCTCTCCATTACTTTTGCTGGGTATAATTTTATCCCTTTTTTGGGCCGAGCAATTCCTTTACGAAAAAGGCACTTAGGGAGTTTCTGTTAAGCTCTTTTTTGACTCCTAAAAACAATGAAAAGATCGCCGAGCAATCTTGCTTCCTTTCATGCTCGCTAAAGGTATAGAAAGGGCATCTACCCGGTATAAGTTTACCCCTTTTCTGGACCTTGTAGACTAATTACAAAAAATCAATACTCTAGTCACATTGGCTAGAAGAGTCCTCCATTTGCATCATTTTATACTTTTTCGGGCCTTGAAGACTAACATATGAAAAAGAACACCAATGGAGTCTACTTACCGCTTTCAGACTCCCTAAAATTGAAAGAAACCAGGAGCAATTTCCATCTTGGGCTTGTACAAATCCACAGGACGGTACTCATCCACAAATTCAGAGTCTTCTTATCGTTTTCAGACTCCTTAAAAATGAAAGCACTCACGAGCATAAATAGTCCTGGGCTCGCATAAATCCACAGGACAGTACCATTTTAGAGAACACTTTTATCCCTTCTTGGAGCTCATTAAAACCATGAAGAAGGACCCAATGGTGCTTTTCGGTGCCACAACAGATCATGTCTACTCATATGGCAGCTTCCCCATTCTCGTAGCCTTTGTTCAAAGTATTCTGCAGTATGTCACCCTGAGAGTCTCCCAATATCATCCATCAGCTTCTCCCCCCAGAGTCACTCGAGTCAACAATTCATACCCTTGATAAGCTATGATACTCACACCTAAAATTCAGTTTCCTATGCTGTAAAGTTAACCACCATGTCATCATGCTCTGAACAAAGGAAGTTTGAGTCCACCCACTCTATGACCCCAGTTATTCCCTATCCCCACAGTATGTCAGTCCTACCATCAGTACTATCACACTTCAGTTGTACACCTCGCGCTCCTATCAAGGAAACAACATTACCTTGGTAGTTGTCAGTCTCCCTCTATCGATGCCAACCAAATCTATTCTAAAGGATAGACTCAGAGGTCTCTGTGCCTTGGACTCATCACCATAAGTGATGAGTGCCTACGGATCATTTTGAAAGGAGTCCTCAATGCCTCTCCAAATGATTGTTTCTCACATGCTCGACTTCAACACCTTGATCGCATCGTCGAGACTCGTATAGGGTATCGGTCCTTCAGTTATTTGTTGAAGACCCCAGATATCACCTGACTGTACCACATTTATGAGTCTTTTTGAGAAAACAACCAGTTACACATTCCTATGGATATCCGGGTTGTGCTCAGTGACGGTTTTCAATATGTACCCCAATTTTATACTCCCTCTAGTATACAGTTACATAAACTCCTTAGAGATTGGCTCATAGTCTTTAAGTCCTTACAGATGTTGGACACCTTCAGCTCCAACAGTTCATCAACCCTTCTGAAACCTTTTTCAGAATGGTTGTTTCTTTTTTTTAGTGTATCAGTTATTGAGATCAGTCATGGTATGATCATGAGTACATCCCAACATTATGTCCCCTTTGGACCATTATGATGTACCAACATATTTTTATGTATTATTTAGGTCCCCCTTCTTGGGCCTAATTGTTATGTATATGTCTTGACACGAGCATAGGTATGCCCGCCTCGTCCATTATCAGAGATTATTCCTCATTCATTTTGAGGCCATGTATTTTTTCAGTTTTTGCAGCTTCCAAGGGGCCGTTGTTCTAGTCTCCAATTGGTCTCTTCTCTTCTCCAAAACCCAAGAAAAAAGACAAAAGAACTATGATGTCTATCGGCCATACGATGAGCTCCTGCCCTCACACATCAGGGGGTAATCTGTTTACACCCAAAAAGTGTTCACTAGCTCACTCCCTTATTCACATGAACCATTTGTCTACTTTTTCCACCATTTGAGCCTCTAAAACCTTCAAAAGGTCACCAAAAAGACCATAATACCCCTTTTTCCCCTCGAAATATGTATTTTTCCTCAAAAAACCCTAAAAAAGGGTCTAAAATTCCCCAAAAATATTAAAAGGGAATAAAAATATAAAAAATATTCAAAAAAAGAAAAAGAGGGAAAAAGAGACCTAAACCATGTTGGTCCATACCATTGGTTTGCTTAAAACCATAATGGTATTACCCATCACCCAAAAACTTTGAAAAGGTGATAGGGGCTCCTCATTATTCATCCATATTTCATCCTATTCTCATGCTGCCAAAATCCATCTTGAGATTTTGCCATCTTTTGAGCTTTGCCCAACCATTGAAGCATTGGAGAAGAAGAAACCATTGGACATTGGAGCTTCTCAACCCTAGAGTTACTCAAAACTCACCATCCTCACCATTTGAGGTAATACAAGAGTTTTAATTTTTATTTACATGTTTATGAATCAATTTTTCTTATTGTTCTTAATCTAGATTTCTTTATTTTACTGTTTACTGCCATCAATCTATAGTTTATATTTGCTTATTTACATTGCTTTATTTGAGACTACTGCTACTAGTTAGCAGGTGCATCCTTTCACATGCTTGGTTGAAAAACCAAGCAACACTTCCAGCCGCAGTCACAGATTTAAAAAATTCAAACTTTTATAGAAGCCCTAATTTTCCACCTTTCCGATCAAAATCCCGAACTAGGGTTTGATCAAGCTCGACCTTTTTCCCAACCAAAAAATTTGATCTTGGTCTCTAAATTTCAATTTTTATGAGTATAATTCAGCCATGGACTCCGATTCAACAAATTCCAACTTTCTCCGAAGCCCTAAATTCCCGTAGCAGTGAGAAGCCAAGAATGAAGGTGTTGTTGATGTATATGTAACTTCGGAATGTATTTCACCCATGTATTTCATCTATGTATATTGTACTCCTATAGAGATGTTATTATTCCTCTATACGGAAGTGTCGCCATTTGTATTGACGAGTGTCGCAAGTGTCATAACTTGCCGATGGGTTATTAGACCACCATGTGTGGGGTCGGCCTTGATAAAGTTAACATTGAGTTATTGTACTAAGATACACAAGTCGGCCCCATAAGTTTATTGGGCAGTCGGGACAAGTATAAATAGAGATCTCCCGATCTCTATTTGGATCACTTCACAACTCACTCTTCCATCACTCAGAAAGTGGCACACATGTGAGGAGGAGGATCAGCTGCTAGGAGGAGTCTATCTCTGTGTACTTTGGTTGTACTATTGCTCTATCTATCTCTGAGGATGTTGTGGGGTTTTTCACCTTAGGGTTTTTGTTAGAACATTATTACACCTATGTACATTAATCATTTATTAATGGATGGTTAATTAGTGCCCAAGTGATTAATTATTACATCCCTAAGTTGGTTAGCTACTAAATGGTCAATTATCATAAACTAGTTAGCAAATGTGAACAAGTGCTGGGTCAAACTAGCTGTTTGGTGCGCTCCCCAGGGCAATTAATGCATTCAGCATGCCTAGAGCACCCTCCCCAGGTTAATTAATGCATTCAGCATGCTTCTCTTCTACCTAGGGCGCACTTGCTCAGATTGTGGACAATCTTGCCAACTTTGTCATATTTTTGGCCAATTTTAGCTACCAAACCTCTAACCAACCAGTTTCTTCACATGTGTGAGGTCACATGGGCCTGTCCAGTCATTCCCAGCATTCACACAGCAGATTCGAACCAGTTTGGGATGGTTTGGGATATTTTGGTCAACCTAGGGGGGTTTGAGCTATTTCTAAGCTAGATCAGTGTGAACACTCCAGATAGATTCGAATTCTTCCAGATTTGTATATATGGGTGTTCTTAACCTATTTTGAGGTTGGACAGTTAATAATATTTACATTATTCACCCATTTCATGTGTATTGTTCTTCATTCATTTACAGATTTATGCTATTCTTGCAAATGTTGTGCAATCTATCACTAGTGAGGAATCCACAGTAGCTAGGTTCTGCTGTGATTGAGATTTTACATGGTATTAGAGCTCTTGGAGCTAGAATTCGAACCAGAAAGACTGTTTTAGTGGATTGCCAGAAGCAGTGGAGAAACCACATAATTCCTGAGGCCATTGCCTTGAGCTTACTGGAGAAATCTAGTGGCTCCTCTCAGGTGTGATGCTCTCCCGAATGCACCCACTATCCAAACAGGGTTCGAATCTGTTAGTGTAGATCCCTCCTGAGTGATTTGAGAGTTGTTTGCAGGTATTGAAGATCAACATTGTCAGCAAGTGCGAATTGCAGCAGAGGAGAATGGAGCCATCTCACCCAAACGTGCTCACTCCCTTCAACTATTTCGATTGGAAGGCAGAAATGGTGATTTTGCTGAGATCTAAGGGTCTCTACAGAATTATGATGGGCACTGAGGTTGAGCCAAACTCAGCTGTGGAGAAATCCAAGTTTTTTAACAGAATGGATGAGGCATTTGGCCTCCTTTGTCTCAGCATTTCGAGAGACCTCCTGTTTCATGTAGAAAGTCTAGCAACTCCAAATGAAGTGTGGCTCAAGCTTGAGACCCTGTTTGGAAAGACTGATGAGATGAGAGGCCACCAGCTCGAAAATGAGCTTGTCTCACTGAGCCCAGGGAATTTCGATTCCATCCAGGACTTCTTCACCAAGTTCAAGAACTTGGTCTTGCAGATCAGACAATGTGGCATAGAGAAGAAAGAAGAACAGTTGGTGTTGTCCATTCTCTCCAAATTGGGTTCTGAATACTCAGTTTTTGTGTCTTCCTTCAACTCCACAAGGCTCACAGTTAGAGGTTGGAAGATGCCATCTTTGGCTGACTTCATGGAGATGCTAACTCAAGAGCAAGACAAGCTGGTCCTGATGGGCTCCATCAAGCAAAAAGACCAAGTTCTTGCAGCTGGAGATTCGAAATGTGGAAGAGGCAAGCAAAAACCCAGGGGGTCGAAACCTCAAGAGAAGAAGAGGAAGGATGAGAGGCCCAAATCCTCTGAGGGGGTTTTGAATTCTGTCAAGAACAAGGGAAAGAAGGTTGAGAAGACAAAATGTAGCTACTGTCAAAGAGTTTTTCATCCAGAGAGCTCATGCATGAAGAAAACCGTAGACACCATGACCCATCTCCTACAGAAAAATAATATTCCTCTTCCTGAAAGTTCCAAGAAGAAGGAGTGCGTTTCTGAAGACAAGGAGAGATGCCATGCTTTGGTGGCTAGCTCATCTCATTCACCCTTGTTCATCATTGATTCAGGTGCCTCAAGGCACATGGCTTCCTCAAGAGATTCGTTTTCTGAACTTGCACCCTACAGTGGCCTCTCCATTCGAATGGGAGATGACTCAGAAATCCCTGCTCATGGCATTGGGAAAATCTCTATGGAGAATGGCTTCTTCTCCAATGTGCTGTATGTACCAAATCTTGCAGCAAATTTGCTCTCTGTATATCAAATGACACATACTGGAGCAGCAAAGAAGGTGGTCTTCACTCAGGATGATGTGGAGATATCAGAAGTTTCCACCGGGAAAATTGTTGCAATAGGTGTTGCAGACCATGACATGAAGATGTACAAGTTCTCCCACTTTCTCGAGTTCTCTTCACCAAGTGTGCTTCTGTCACATGGGAATGAGACCAGCAAGCTATGTCATCAAAGGTATGGTCACCTAAACTACAGATATCTCCAAGTTTTAAGCAAAGAAAAGATGGTAGAAGGGCTGCCACAAATCAGTTTTTCAAGTGGAACATGCAAGGGTTGCATGATTGGGAAGCATCCTGAAAAGAAGTATGACAAAGGGAAGGCAAGGAGGGCTGATCAACCACTTGGAATAGTGCATTCTGATCTGATAGGGCCACTCCCCACTCCCTCCTATGGCTGCAGCAAATATGTGCTCACCTTCATCGATGACTACTCAAGGTACTGCTGGTTATTTTTCCTTAAGCAAAAATCTGAAGTCTTTGAATGTTTCAAAATTTTCAAGAGCATGGTTGAGAACTTCAGTGGGAAGGACATGAAGGTTTTGAGGACTGATAATGGCAGAGAGTATGTCAATAACAATTTGCAGCAGCTCTGTCAAGAGCATGGCATTCAGATGCAACACTCAGTGCCCTACACACCACAGCAAAATGGTGTTGCAGAGCGCAAAAATAGAGCACTGAAGGAGATGGCAACTTGCATGTTGCAAGCAAGGAATTTGTCTCCCAAATTTTGGGCTGAAGCTATGAATTGTGCAGAATATGTTCAGAACAGAGCACCACACAAAGCATTGCAAGGAATTACTCCATTTGAAGCATGGATGGGCCACAAGCCCAATGTCTCACATTTTAGAATTTTTGGCTCAAGGGCTTGGGCCAGAATTCCACCGGAGAAGAGAAAGACCTTGCAGCCCCAAAGCAAGGAGTCAATCATGGTTGGGTATGCAGAGGATTCCAAGGGCTACAAGCTCTTTGATCCATCCACTCACAAAACTTTCATCGAAAGAAGTGTCAAATTCGAAGAAGAAGAATTCTTGCAAGCTAGTGAACAAGGTGATGGGGAATGCTCATTTCCTCGTCTTGATGATGAAGTAAGTAGTGATTCTTTCTCTGATATTTCTGATTCTGATATTGCTGAAGATGATTTTGATATGGATTCTGAACATATCCCTCCCTCAAGGCCCAAGTGGGCAGAGAAAACAATTCAAAGTGCCGGAGAGCTTGTGGGAGATCCCCAAGATGCTAGGAAAACTAGATCTCAATTTCACAATTGCTTTGCATGTGATAATTATGATCTGAGTGAGGCATGTTAATTGATGGTTGGATCTGATCCAATGTCATATTCAGAAGCATGTACAGACCCAAGGTGGCAATCAGCCATGCAAGAAGAGATGAACTCACTCCATGAGAACAAAACTTGGGATTTGGTCCCTCTTCCTCCCAAGAGGAAACTAGTGCAATGCAAATGGATTTATAGAACCAAAGTTGGATCTGATTGCTCTGATCTGAAGTATAAGGCCAGGTTGGTGGCTAAGGGTTACTCTCAGGTCCAAGGAGTGGACTATACAGATACATTTGCACCGGTGGCAAAGATGGACTCCATAAGACTAGTTTTGGCCGTTGGGGCTTCCAAGCGATGGGAGATTCATCACATGGATGTAAAAAGTGCCTTTCTTCATGGGGATCTGAATGAGGAGATATATATGCAGCAGTCTGAAGGTTTTATTTCTGATCATACACTTGTTTGCAGGTTGAACAAGTCACTCTATGGGCTCAAGCAAGCTCCTAGAGCATGGTATGCAAAAATGGACAATTTTATGCTATCTTTGGGGTTTGAGAGGTGTAAGTCTGATCCAAATGTGTATATGCAGCATGTTAGTGATATGATATTGATTATTGTACTGTATGTTGATGATCTTTTGATCACTGGTAGCTGCACCAAAGAACTTGACTCAGTTAAGAGAGCATTGCACAGTGCATTCTCCATGACCGATCTAGGATTGCTAAAACAATTTCTAGGTTTGGAGATAGATCAAACTGTGAATGGTATTTCTGTATGTCAGTCAAGGTATGCTTCAGATTTGCTGCAGAAATTTAAGATGGCTGAATGTAAGTCTGCAAAATTTCCATTTCTTTCAGGAGTTAAGCTTACAGAATGGGGTTCTTCACCACTAGTTGACAGTTCACTGTATAGACAACTAGTTGGGAGTTTGTTGTATCTTACACACTCTCGACCAGATTTGTCTTATGCTGTTGGGGCTGTTGCAAGGCACATGCAAGAGCCTCATGAGATCCATTGGAAGGCAGCCAAGAGGATCCTTCATTATGTTCAGGGTACTAAGTCCTTTGGTATCCATTATGCTGCTGGTTCATCCCTTGAACTAGTAGGATTTACAGATTCTGATTGGGCCGGTGATTGTATCGATCGGAAGTCAACTTCCGGTTATGTCTTTATGCTTGCACATGGACCTATATGCTGGTCAAGCAAGAAACAAAGCACTATTTCCTTATCTTCAGCTGAGGTCGAGTACAGGGGAGCAGTTAATGTAGCCACACAATGTGTTTGGTTGCAAGGTATTCTTGCAGAGTTTGGGATTGTCTTTGATTCACCCACTATTCTTTGGTGTGATAATCAAAGTACAATCAATATTTCTACCGATCCAGTTCAGAGACAGAGGACCAAGCACATAGAGATACACATGCATTACATTCGGGGTTTGGTGCATGACCGGACCATAGCATTGCAGTATTTCCCATCCAGTGAGCAAACTGCTGATATCTTCACCAAGTGTTTTACCGAGAAGACCTTCACTCACCTTAGATCTTTGCTTGGGGTGAGTGATGCATGGTGATGATTGGTGTATTTTGATATATTCCACATGTCCATTTTAGAGGGGAGGTTTTATTTCCCATGTGGTTTTCCTCCTTACCTTGGTTACATGGACAAATAAATTTTATGATGTAAAAGGTGACTTGAGCCTAGTTGCCAAGGCCTTAATTTTTGATATTTCACTAAGTCTAGCTTAAGGGGGGGTGTTAGAACATTATTACACCTATGTACATTAATCATTTATTAATGGATGGTTAATTAGTGCCCAAGTGATTAATTATTACATACCTAAGTTGGTTAGCTACTAAATGGTCAATTATCATAAACTAGTTAGCAAATGTGAACAAGTGCTGGGTCAAACTAGCTGTTTGGTGCGCTCCCCAGCGCAATTAATGCATTCAGCATGCCTAGAGCGCCCTCCCCAGGTTAATTAATGCATTCAGCATGCTTCTCTTCTACCTAGGACGCACTTGCTCAGATTGTGGACAATCTTGCCAACTTTGTCATATTTTTGGCCAATTTTAGCTACCAAACCTCTAACCAACCAGTTTCTTCACATGTGTGAGGTCACATGGGCCTGTCCAGTCATTCCCGGCATTCACACAGCAGATTCGAACCAGTTTGGGATGGTTTGGGATATTTTGGTCAACCTAGGGGGGTTTGAGCTATTTCTAAGCTAGATCAGTGTGAACACTCCAGATGGATTCGAATTCTTCCAGATTTGTATATATGGGTGTTCTTAACCTATTTTGAGGTTGGACAGTTAATAATATTTACATTATTCACCCATTTCATGTGTATTGTTCTTCATTCATTTACAGATTTATGCTATTCTTGCAAATGTTGTGCAATCTATCACTAGTGAGGAATCCACAGTAGCTAGGTTCTGCTGTGATTGAGATTTTACAGTTTTCCCCACAGAAAGTCTGTTTCTATTGTCTCTTGTGTTTGCATCTTATGATGATTGATATGCTTGCTATGATTGATATGCATTGATATACTGTACATGTTATTCTTTCAGTAAAGATGCTAGAGAATATTGAATTAATGCTAAAAAATTAACATGGTATCAGAGCTAACTTGAGAAGAAGACATTGTGCAGTGACGGAATCCAGGGTTTCTTGTTTATTGGGTTTCTCTTCACAGATTTTGGAAAAGTAATATGATAGATTGACTCTCCTCAGCAAGGTGAATCTATCTGTCCAATCAGAATTCCATTCTGAACACTTTCAGTTTTGGCCCTAAAAATTAGGGTTTCCTAAAAAAAATAGGAATTTATGAAATTTGAAGAAACAACTGAAAGCGCCTTGGAAAAATTGAACTTTAGAGATTTGGATCAATATTTTTGGTTGGGTAAAACTCCAGGAAACTCAAACCCTAATTTAGGGTCCTCCTTAGTGAATCCAGAAAGACTAAAAGGCATTTCTGAAGGGTGAAACTTTGTAGAACTCAAATTCTGAGTATACCAGGCTAATCAGCTCATCAAGGCACATCTTTCTATCCTTTCAAAAAGTTGAAATTCACATTTTGAATTTTTAGGGTTTCTCTGACAAACCCTAATCTGGGACTAGATCCAGTTTTTAGCAAATCAAGTGGTAAGACCTAAATCTTTTCTATTTCCATTTGAAGTACTCTTTAAAGATGTCTCACCACACCAAGCTTGAGGATAAGCTTGAATGGGCTGATAACTTCCGAGCCTGGAAGTATAGGATTGGGTTAATCCTGGAAGAAATTGAATTGGATACATATATCAGTTCTGAAGTCCCCGTCCCGAAGGATGAAGAAGCTAAAGCATTGCATAAGAAGAACTTGGTCAAGGAAAAGAGAATCATTGTTGATTCTATCAAAGACCATCTTATACCACATGTGTCATCTCTAAAGACACCCAAGGAGATGTTTGACTCTTTGAGCAAGCTATTTGAAGGGAATAACATAAATCGGAATATGACTCTGCAGAACCAATTGAAAGGGGTCAAGCTGTTGAATGGAGAGACCATTCAATCTTATTTCTCCAAGGTCTCTTAGATCAAGGAACAACTTGAAGTTGTCGATGAAGTAGTAGATAATGGTGAAGTGGTTATGACCACTCTAAATGGCCTACCTAGGTCATGGGATTCTTTTATTCAAGGAATCTATGCAAGAAAGAAATTGATCTCCTTCAGTAGATTGTGGGAGGAATGTTCACAAGAAGAAGCTAGGCTGGTGGCTAGAGAAGAAAAGATGGGAAATGAAGATCAAGCCCTCGTAGCACACACCAAGAAAGGAAGGTAAAAGAGGGAGCACTCTCATGCCAAGAAATATTCACACCACCATCAACATAAAGATAATAAAGATCTCAGATGCTTCACATGTAATGAGAAGGGTCATTTTGCTTCAGAATGTCCCAAGAACAAAAGAAACAACAACAACAATTTCAACAAGAAAAGAAGGGCAGTAGGAAGAGATATCATGCTCATGATGCTGAAGATGATGAACCACCCAAGAAGAAGGCTAGAGCAGAAAGTGATGATGATGACTCATCAAGCGAAGAAGAGTTTGTTCTAATCTTTGCTCTTACAGGTACTATCTCTCATGGTTGTAATGATTGGCTTATTGACAGTGGGGCTTCAAAGCACATGACTGGGTTTAAAGAATCCTTTGCTAATCTATCTGAACATGAGTCACCCCATAAGGTGAAACTTGGGAGTGACTACCAATACCCTATCAAAGGATTCTCACAAGAGGAAACCTACATGAGATAGAGAGCTCATTCAAGATGCAGAAAGATATGGTATTCCAGAAGAAGAACACAAATCAAAGAAGAGAACTAGATCTCATACCAGCTATGTTGCTTTACTCTGTGATATTATGAACAAAGAACCTTCCAGTTATGAAGAAGCAACAAGAAAGAAAGAATGGAATGATGCCATGGTCGAGGAATACCAATCAATAATGAAAAATGATGTTTGGGATGTAGTCCCAAGACCTGAAGGGAAGTCTGTTGTGACTTCCAAATGGATCTGCAAGATCAAGCATGTTGCAGATGGCAGCATAGAGAAATACAAAGTGAGATTTGTAGCTCGTGGCTTCTCATAGAAAGAAGGAATCGACTATGAATAAAATTTTGCTCCCGTAGCTAGATACACTTCCATTAGATAAGTACTTTCTCTAGATGGAATGATGAAATGGAAGATACACCAGATGGATGTTAAGACTGCTTTTTTGAATGGTGTAGTCGAGGAGGAAGTGTATGTGGAGCAACCACTTGGTTTTGAGACACATGGCAGGAATTCATATGTGTGTAGGTTGAAGAAAGCCTTGGATGGCTTGAAGCAAGCTCCTAGGACTTGGTATGGTAGGATGGATAGTTTCCTATCTAGTTTGGGCTTTACCAAGAGTAAAGCGGATTCCAACCTTTACTACAAGGAAGGCAATCCTGTGATACTACTCCTGTATGTGGATGATCTATTTGTAATAGGTAATGATAGTTTGATTTCTGATACCAAGAGGAAGCTTGCAACCGAGTTCACGATGAAGGAATAGGGGATGATGCACTATTTTCTAGGCATGGAGGTGTTGCAGAGTGCAGATGGGATCTTCCTTGGATAAGCGAAGTATGTAGTAGAGATATTGAAGGGGTTCGGGATGATGGATTGCAAGGCCATGGCCACACCTATGGCATCGAACCTGAAGCTTCTGTGTGATGCTTCATATGAGCCGATTGATGTCACTATGTATCGTCAGATGATTGGGTCCTTGATGTACCTGATGAACATGAGACCAGATATTTGCTTTGTGGTGAACACATTGAGCTAGTTCTTGACAGATCCGAGGAGTCTTCACCTGGTTGTTGTAAAGCATATTCTAAGGTACTTGAAGGGTACAGTTGATTATGGGCTCAAGTATGATGCAAATAAAAAGTTTAAACTGCAGGGCTATGTTGATTCAGATTGGGAAGGTAGTTCTGCAGATAGGAAGAGCACTTATGGGTGCTACTTCAGTATGGGATCAGGTGTGATCTCTTGGTTTAGTAGGAAGCAATCCTGCATAGCACTGAGTACAGTTGAAGCAGAGTATGTTGCAGCTTGTTTAGCTAGTTGTGAAGCAGTATGGCTTCGGAAGCTACTGTCTGAGTTATTTGATCTCTCGCTGGAGGCTACTGGTATCTTTTGTGACAACCAGAGTTCTGTGAAGCTGTCTCAGAATTCGATGTTCCATGATAGGTTGAAACACATTGAGATCAAATATCACTATATCAGGGATATGGTGCAGAGAGGAGCAGTGAAGCTCCTGTATGTTGTGACATATGAGCAGGTTGCAGATGTGTCGACGAAGCCACTAGCCAGAGTGAAGTTCGAGTACTTCAGAGAGAGGCTTGGTGTTCTTCAGATTGATGACACTCCGAGGAAGAAGTGATGGACACATTTGCAGGAGCCATTCCAAGCATGATGAGAGAAGGATCCTTCCCATGGCTGTGGATGTAAGTGCTGGATGATGAGAATAAGGACGATGCTCCAGTTACTGCTTTGTATATGCATCAGGTGGATGCTAGAGATGATCAGTTGGATCATTTATATGTATATGTATGTACGCATCATATTGGATGTTGTATATGATCAGTTGGATCATTTATATATATGTATGTATGCATCATGTTGGATGCTGGATATGATCGGTTGGATCATGTGTATGTATCTATAGATGTATCAGGTGGATACATTGTATGATCAGGTAGATCATGTATGTTGATATGTATTAGGTATGATCAGGTGGATCATGTATTTGTATATGTATCAGGTGGATACATTGTATGATTAGGTAGATCATGTATGATGATATGTATCAGGAAGATACTATGTATGCATCAAGTGGATGCATTGTATGATCAGGATAATCATGGATGACAAGCTTCAGAATGTTGCTCCAGATATGCATCAGGATGATGCCATGATGATGACCAGGATGATCATATGTATCAGGTGGATACATTACATAATCAGTTGGATTATGTGTGAGGAGTTCCTAAGACACAGATGCACAGTGGCTTTCCGACATGGTGGTAGATGTGTTCTCCCATGTGCGTTGATGTAAGTGCAGTGCCTTTTCGACATGGTGGTAGATGTTTTCTCCCATGTGCATTGATGTAAGTACAGAGACTTTCCGACATGGTGGTATATGTGTTCTCCCATGTGCATTGATGTAAGTGTAGAGACTTTTCGACATGGTGGTAGATGTGTTCTCCCATGTGCGTTGATGTAAGTGCAAAGCCTTTCCGACATGGTGGCAGATGTGTTATCCCATGTGCATTGATGTGAGTGCTGAGCCTTTTCTGGATGGTCAGACGAAAGTCCTTCCATGCCGGTGAGTGTAAGTGCTGTGTTGTGTGCATATGGATTGTGCTTTGTGAACGATGATCAGTATGATTATGAGTATCAGGATGATACTCCGTGGTCGTGGATAGGTTGTGCAGTTACATGTAAAAGATCCTGGAAGATCCGATAGGTTGAGCAGTATGCTCGTAATCAGTACTGGGATGCTCTTTCGATGTTTTGTTGATGCACGTAATCAGTCCCGAGGATTCCACAATATGGCCAGTGATGATGAAGACCTACAGGTGGTGGGCCTACATCTAGTATGAAAAAAGACTGGCTCTGTAGAACTTCCTATGACGAGTAGATTCAGAGATTGATTGAGAAACCAACAGCTGTGACGATGATGATGATTCGCTGATGATGATCCAGAGAAGAAGACTTGTGCTAGCACATCTGTGTCGGGAAATACCTTCCTAGTTAAGAGGGAGTGTTGATGTATATGTAACTTCGGAATGTATTTCATCTATGTATATTGTACTCCTATAGAGATGTTATTATTCCTCTATACGAAAGTCTTGTCATTTGTATTAACAAGTGTCGCAAGTGTCGTAACTTTCCGATGGGTTATTAGACCACCATGTGTGGGGTTGGCCCTGATTAAGTTAACATTAGGTTGTTGTACTAAGCTAGACAAGTTGGCCCCATAATTTTATTGGGTAGTCAGAACAAGCACAAATAGAGATCTCCCTATCTCTATTTGGATCACTTCACAACTCACTCTTCCATTACTCGGAAAGTGGAGCACATGTGAGGAGGAGGATTAGCTGCTAGGAGGAGTCTATCTCTGTGTACTTTGGTTGTACTATTGCTCTATCTATCTCTGAGGAAGTTGTGGGGTTAGGGTTTTCCCCACGGAAACTCAGTGTGTCTATTGTCTCTTATGTTTGCATCTTATGATGATTGATATGCATTGATATGCTATACATGTTATTCTTTCAGTAAAGATCCTAGAGTATATTGAATTAATGCTAAAAGATTAACAGGTGCTCAGAATCAAATTCTGTTTTGACAGAAATATGTTCCTTATTGTTTCTGGTACATCTCTAAAATTATGAATCCACGGGGTCTAAAACATCATCCCGTGGTAGCCTAACCTGTCAGCTTTCCAACCCCACAAGTTTGACCTCAATTGGATTCTCTGAGAGAGAGAGTTATGCCAAGTGTCACAACGTGACCTGTTTATGGGACAAAATAGGAGAGAGAACTTGTATGGCGTGCGACGTGTCACTGCTTCAACTTCGTCCTCTCAAAAATTTACCTGAGAAACAAAAGGCCTTGCTCTTACTGTTACTTTTTACAGAATTTCATTTGGATCTTCCTAGCCCAATTTGTGACCTTTTTTCCAAGGTCACCTATTTATGACGGAGATCTAGAAGAGGCAGAGACTCTAGATTGTACAGGTCATATCTAACAAAGTACAATGAATCAGATGTTGTGCGTTGGACAAAAGGTACATGGGGATGCTACCTTCAACTTGTAAAAGTTTCAGATCCTGAACCTTCTCCAAAATGGATTTATAGCGAAAGTGATATGATGACTGGTTTTTTCTATATCAAGCCCTAGCTTTCGATTTGTCGCAAGTGCAACAAGTCTCATAAATTCCATAGCATGCCTTCCTTCAGGCTATCTCTAATACCATGTTATTTTTTCATCATTTAATTCAATAGATCTAGGATCTTAACTGAAAGAACAACATGTACAACATATCAAACATAAGAGAAAAGAGACAAGAGACACAAAACATTTCACTGGGGAAAACCGAGAAGGTGAAAAACCCTGCAACTTTCTCAGAGATAGAATAAGCATCAATACAAGGATCATCATGATCAAATCCAAGAGATAGATATCTTTAGTAGCATGCTCCTCCTCCACTTGTGCGCACCCTCCTCTTCTCTCACTAATACAAAGTGAGTGAATAATAGAATGTGTAAAATGAGAGAGACACACTCTCTATTTATACACTAAATTTCACTTGACCTTTCTCAACTACGTCGGCCTCAACTTAACCACTTAACATAATACTGATTGGGCCATCCCCTACTAGGGTGGTCTAATAAACCATCAAGTATACATTACGACACTTACAATATAACTTGCGACACTTGCAAGTACAACTGACAACTCTTCCAATTGGAGGAATAATACATCTCCATTGGGGATACAATAAAGTACAAATACAATATACAAGTGAATATCTTCTGAAGTTACAAATACATCAACAAATGGTTGATCCTGTGAAGATCCCAGTCATTGTGAATTTATGAGCACTGAATTTAGTAAAGAATCTTCACACAACACTGGGACATACATGATATTACCGAAAGTTCATCAAGGGTTATGCGCAGATAACCGTGCCAATGGAGAAACTTCTGAAGAAAGAATCACAGTTCATATGGAATGCAGAATGTGAGAAAGGACTAGGCACACTAAAAGAGAAAATAGTAACTGCGCCTATTTTAGTTTTTCCAGATTGGGATAAGTCATTTGATGTACATGTTGATGCTTCATCTATAGCATTGGGCATTGTGCTCGCTCAACCAAGTGAAGGTGTCATTGATCACCCCATTGTATTTTTGAGCAGAAAGCTATCGTTAGCTGAAAATAACTACACAACCACTGAAAGAGAAGGTTTAGCTATGGTGTACGCACTACAAAAATTCAGGCACTATTTGTTGGGTGCGCACTTCTCCATGTACACTAACCATTCAACTCTAAAATACTTGGTTAATAAGCCAGTGTTAGGGGGGAGAATATGCATATGGTTACTACTCTTTCAGGAGTATGACTTTGAAATTATTGTTAAACTAGCAAGACTAAACTTAGGACCGGACCATCTCTCAAGGATTGATTCAGGCGAAGAACCCACAAATCTCAAAGACAATCTGCCTAATGCACAATTATTTGTGATACAAATCACATATGATTATTACAAAGATATTGTAGAATTTTTTAGTACATGATTCACACCCACATAGTTCACTACGTAGCAGAAGAAGCAGCTGGTAATCAGTGTAGCAGCCTTCACTTTCGTTGCAGGATAGCTATACAAGTTGGGACCAGATGAAGTGCTGCGTAGATGCGTGTTAGAGCATGAGAATCCATTTATATTGGTTGAGGAACATTTAGGTGTGTCTTGAGGTCACTACGCCGGAAGAGCTACAATGCAGAAGATATTAAGAGCAGTGCTATGGTGGCCTACAATCCATAAAGATTCAACAGGACATTGCCAAAGTTGGGATGTCTGTAAGAGAACAGGAAAGCCATCACACATATATGAAATGCCATTGAAACCAGAGTTGACACTACAAGCATTTGACAAATGGGCTATTTATTTCATGGGACCTATTAACCCACCAATAAAGAGAACTGGTGCAAGATATATTATCACCGCAACTGATTATCTCACAAGATGGGCATAAGATAAACCAGTGGAGGACTGTAGCACATATACTGATGCACAGTTCATCTTTGAGAACATCCTTACTAGATTTGGATGCCCAAAAATCTTAATGAGTGATAAAGGGACTCACTTTTTGAGCAGAACTATTGCAACCCTTACTAAAGAGTTCCACATCTACCATCAGAGGAGTACACCATATCATCCACAAGTGAATAGAACTATTGAAGCCTTCAACAAGGTATTGGAAAATGCACTGACAAAGGTATGAAATGTAGTAGGGATGATTGGGACCTGAGAATACCAGCTGTGTTATAAGCATACAGAACAACTTGTAAGAAGTTGACAGGCCATACACCTTTCAGACTAGCCTATGGACAGGAAGCTGTGATGCCGATGGAGTATATTGCACCAAGCTTAAGGATTGCTGTATTCACAGGCATGGAAGATGAAGAAACAATAGAGGAAAGGCTTCTACACTTGGTTGGATTGGAGGAAGATCGCTTCATTGCAGTATTTGACCAGTAAGTGTAGAAATACAGAGAAAAAGCATGGCATGATCGCCACAACAAGAACAAGTCCTTTCAGGTAGGTGACCTAGTCCTCCTGTATGATAGTAAGTTCATTAAATTTCCTGGCAAATTTAAAATGCATTGGCTTGGGCTATATATTGTTATGCATGGTACTAACGGTGGCGCAGTTCAGTTAGCCACGTTAGCTACAGATAACCTACTAGGCATGGTTAATGGAAGTAGACTAAAACCCTATTTGGATAGTCCTACTTCGTAGAACCCTAAGTGATCAAAAGAGAAGGAAATTTCTAAGTGTCAAGTACAGTTGAAATTGGGCACTAGAAATTCAAAAGAGTCTGTGTACAGTTTTGGTCCGATACGTGAATTTCAATGGAAAGGATGCATCTATTGCGCAACACTAGTCAAGAAGTGAAGCTGCGCAGATCTAAAAAAAAGAAAAAGAAAAAGAAAAGAAAAAGAAAAGAAAAGAAAAAGAAAATAAGCAGTGCGCAGTTGTGAAGCTCAAAATGCAACTGTCTAGATCAAATAGAACAAGAAAGATACAAAGTTTAGAAGGAATAAGTACGACACCATGAAGTAAGCACGCTAGGAGTGGTGACAACCCACCGTGCAGTTCGACGCAATGCTCCAAGAAACTAGTTGTTAAATGTAAGTTGAAAAACTAGCCGTTATACGGTGATTTTGCCGACGACCGTTTGAGCATTTAACGCAAAATTAGTTGTTCTAAAATAGTTAATGAAGGAAAGGACCAAACTCCTCAGTGGATTTGTCCAATGGACATGACAATTAATGCTCATCTAGCCGTTGATGAGCATGGCTAAGGCTGATTGCGCCTATAAATACCACTAAGTCTGGACTCGCGGGCCTTACCGAAACTTTGAAAATTTTCAGGAAGCCATAGATTCAATCTGTTTACAGTGAGTGCTAAGTAATTTCATGTGTCTATAGAGAAATTCCGATGAATGTCTGACGATTCCACAGTTGAGCAGGATTTCACAGTCAAGCAGGCTATGAGGGCGTTTAAGCAAACTAGGATTGCAGGGTTGATGAGAATCCATGCCAAGAAGGTCGTTATAGAAAAAAGACAAGGATCACATCTCTCACCATGAAATCCTACACAAATGAAAAGAAAGGGTAAGGAACCCATATCCGAGAAAGCAAAAGCCGAAGGTAATGGGATCCAAGCTACCAGAAGCTACGCCCGTCGATAAAGAGATACCATTATCTTTAACCCAGAGTATATTTCACCACGCACAGTGGATGCACTGGACATAAAGCTTACCAAAAACACCAAGTATGAAATCCCACTTCCGCCAATATCCCGTCATGTAAATCCAAAAGAAAACTTGTTGGGTAAGCTCGCAGATTGCAAGTTCGAAGACTACGATTTGCTGCAAATGCAAAAGGATCCAAATGAGCTGAAATACCCACAATTTCATCCAGAAAGATATATGTGTTGGAAAATGGATGTGAAGAACAACGCATTACTAGTAACGCAGATTTGGTTGTCCGAAGTTGTGGAATCAGGGCTTCTAAACCTAATGCGGCTCCCACACTTTGATAGGAGCCCGAAACTTAATGCGGTGGTGCGCACATTGATATCGCACACACACCAAGGTTACCTTTGGTTGGACAGAAACATTGACCTCAACATAGACTTGATCCATAGGATCACGGGGCTAAGCAGGCGAGGTGACGGCACTAAAAAGTTCTTTTCCAACAAAATCACAGATAAAGAGATTGCCGCGCAGATGAAAGAAACATACACCATCCACAAAGGAAAAAGAGGTTTCATCACAGATGACATAAAAGATTATGCTACATGGTTTGTAGCACAACTGCTTGGAGGAAAAATATTGCAGAAGGCCAGGTCAACAAAAGTACCAGCCAGCGCAGTGCACCTTGTGGCGAAGGCAGCGCAAGGGGGAAGATTTAACTAGTGCCAATATTTGTTGAACAAGTTTTTGGAGGATTTCCATGACATGTAAGTAAATGGCAGTGCCTTTCATTATAGTTGGTTGATGGTGTTGATCGCCTTTATAGGCTGGAAGGAACCAAGGCACTATGTTGGTCTCACCTCCCTCAACAATGATTGTCGAGGACCCAGATATGCGAATCTCTGGGAAAATATGATACCAGAAAGATAACGCGGCTCCAACAAAGTATTGTTCACATACTATGAACAATTGTGCAATGTCATAGTTCGCACACCATGCATATCCAAGGAGATAACCACTAAATACATTCTCACTTTGAATTTTAAAGCTGACATGCATTTTATATATATTTCAACAAAGGCACAGGAGAAGAATCCAGAATGGTTCCAAGGGAACTATCACCTAGATGAAGCAGACATTGAAATGATCATGAAAGAATGGATTGATGAATGGAAGGTCGAAGGACCAATGGTCATCGACTCAGATTCAGACGAAAGTACACCATCAATGACAAAGATCATTGAAGAGTCACTAGCAAGAAAAAGAAAGGGACCAGAAAGCACAGTACAAGAGAAGGTACAAAAAATGAAACAGGAATCCACAAGGGATCCATCAGAAGCAAGGTTGCATGATGATTATCATGAGATCATCGCGTCTAGGGTCAATGGACATCTAGAAGATATGGTGGCCCTCAAAGACAGTAAGAATGAGGAGATTCAAGGAAGTCTACAAGAGAATCTCACCACTCTACAAGGCATAGCGGTAAAGTTTGAGCAAGTCCAGTGCAACTTGGCACGAGAATCTCAGTCAAAAGGAAGTTTAGGGGACACCTCGTAGCCAAATAAAATTCCCTTATCTCTAACCATGGCACTACAACCACGCATCGTCCGAATAAACATGCTAAGTGTAATTTTACCTCGTGATGAATTAGTTGCGGGCGCGTAGAGAATAGAACATGTGGACATCGACATCATGATGTTGCCGCTAGAAGGCCTACATAATCTGCACCTGCAAGTTGTGGAGGAAATACATGATAGGTATATGGTCACTTTGAGTGAACACAAGGACTTACAAGCAAATTATAGATAGCTGTAGGAAGATAGTGAAATGAATGCTAAAGCACTTGGAAGTGCACATGAGCAGTGAAGAAGAATAGAGTAGACTGTCACTTCAGTCTACGCAGGGAATCCAGAGTGTTTCGAATAGCCATAGCTCGCAGACACCATCCTTAATATCGACTCAATAGTGAGTGATCTTAAGGCTGAAATGGAAAACATGGAGGTTGATTATAAAGAAATCTTGCCAACATGGAAACACAAAATCTATCGAAGACACAACCGGATCAGCAAGAGCTTAGAGCAGCAAAAGTCCAAGCTTATGCAGAAAACATATCCAGTGAAGTAGCTAAGTGTCAAAACTTGCTGGATGAAGCAACAAGAGTCTTTACTATGCTGCAAGAGGACCCTCAACTGCTGTAGGTCCAAACCAGTTTTCAGGAAAAACAAGCATAGTTAGATATGCTGAATGCAAAGATGAAGACCCTACCACCAAAAGACAGACTCCACCGATTTGCGGAAATCAAGGAATTGAAAAGGGAACTCATAGTTTTCCAAGAAAGGGAGGATGACGACACGTAAAATTCACAGGCCCTGCAGGAAGAAGCCCATGCAATATCAAATAAACACTGCAGGAACTCTGTTAAATTTTTTAGAATTTACTTCAATCTGATCTAGGATCTTAACTGAGAGAACAACATGTACAACAAATCTACAGCATATCAATAATGGACACAATAATGCAAGCACAAAAGAGACATAGAGTTTACATGGGAAAAACCATAAAGGTGAAAAACCCCAATAACTTCCTCAGAGATAGATAGAGCAATGATACAACCAGAATACAAGAGATAGTCTTCTCCTAGCAGCAGAGCCTCCTCCTCCACAAGTGTGCCACTCTCCAAAGTGTGAGTGAGAGAATAGAATATGTAAAATGAGAGAGACACACTCTATATTTATACACTAACTTGACTTGACCTTTACTCAACTAGGTCGGCCTCAACTTAACCACTTAACATAATGCTGACTGGGCTTACCCCCACTAGGGTGGTCTAATAACCCTTTGACACACATGACTTATACAGGGCCGACCCCAACAAGGTGGTATAATAACCCATCAAGTATAATTTACGACACTTACAATATAAATGACGACACTTCCATATAGAGGAATAATAACATCTCTATAGGAATACAATATACATATATGTGAAATACATTCCAAAGTTACATATACATCAACACTCCCTCTTAACTAGGAAGATATTTCTCGACACAGGTCTTCTAGCACAAGTATTCTTCTCTGGATCATCGTCAATGGATAATCGTCATCGAGACATCATCATCATCACTACTGCTGCTATCTCAATCAATCTCTGAATCTACTCATCATAGGAAGTTCTATAGAGCCAGTCCTTTTTCATACTAGATGTAGGCCCACCACCTGCAGGTCTTCGTCATCACTGGCCATACTGTGGAATCCTCAAGACTTATTACATGCGTCACAAAAACCTTGAAAGAGCATCCCGGGCTGTTACGAGCACACGGCTCTACCTATAGGATATCCTAGGGCCATATTATATGTGACCTCACCACAAAACCTCGCAAGAGCATCCTAGGCTGTTATGAGCACACAGCTCTACCTATAGGATCTCCCAGGGACAGATTATATGTGGTCACCACAAAACCTCGCAAGAGCATGCCAGGCTGTTACGAGCACACAGCTCTACCTATAGGATCTCCCAGGGACAGATTATATGTGGTCATGGAAAAACCTCGTAAGAGCATCCCAGGACTTATTACGGGCACACAGCCCAACCTATCGGATCTCCCAGGGACATATTATATGCCATAGGACAAAACCTCGAAAGCGCATCTACCAGATATCCCAGGGACAAATTATATGCCATAGGCAAAACCTCGAAAGACTGTCTACAGATCTCCCAGGGCCAAATTATATGTCCTCCTAGAGCAAAACCTCGAAAGATCATTTTCCAGATATCCTAGGGCCAGATTACATGCCATAGGAAAAACCTCGAAATACTATCTACAAATATCCCAGGGCCAAAGTATATGCTCATCTGCACAACTTGATCCACGACCATAGAGTATAAACCTGATACTCACCATACATCATCCTGATGTACACATGATCATCCTAATCATCATCACTGCAACATCCTGCTGCATGTCATCTGGAGAAACATCCTAAAGCTCGTCATCCATGATCATCCTAATCATACAATGCATCTACCTGATGCATACCAAGTATCTACCTGATACATATCATCATACATTATCCACCTGATCATACAGTGTATCCGCCTGATACAAATACAAATACATGATACATATCACCATACATGATCCACCTGATCATACAATGTATCCACCTGATACATATACAGATACATGGTCCAAGCATACAACATGATGCATATACAAAATACATGCAAATGATCCAACCGATCATATCCAGCATCCAACATGATGCATACATATATATAAATGATCCAACTGATCATATCCAACATCCAACATGATGCATACATACATATACATATAAATGATCTAATTGATCATACAAAGGAGAAACCAGAACATCATCCTGATGCTCATCATCCAGCGTTTACATCCACAGCCATGTGAAGGATCCTCCTTCCAACATGCTTGGAATGGCTTCAGCAAATGCGTCCATCACTTCTTCCTCGAAGTGTCATCAATCTGAAGAATGCCAAGCCTCTCCCTAAAGTACTTGAACTTCACCCTGGCTAGTGGCTTCGTTAGCACATCTGCAATCTGCTCGCTCGTCACAACATACAGGAGCTTCACAGCTCCTCTCTGCACCATATCCCTGATATAGTGATATTTGATCTCTATGTGTTTCGAACTATCATGAAACACTGGGTTCTTAGACATCTTCACACAAATCTGGTTATCACAGAAGATACGAGTAGCATCCAATGGGAGATCAAATAACTTCGACAGTAGCTTCCATAGCCATACTGCCTCACAACTAGCTGAACAGGCTACAACATACTATGCCTCAGCTATACTCAGTGCTACGCAGGACTGCTTCCTGCTAAACCAAGAGATCACACCTGATCCCATACTGAAGCAGCATCCAGATGTGCTCTTCCTATCTGTAGCACTGCCAGCCCAATCTGAATCAACATAAAACTGCAGGTTAAACTTTTGATTCACATCATATTTGAGCCCATAATCAACTATACCCTTCAGGTACCTCAGAATATGCTTTACAGCAACTAGGTGAACACTTCTTGGATCTGTCAAGAACTGGCTCAATGTGTTCACTGCAAAGCAAATATCTGGTCTCATGTTCGTTAGGTACATCAAGGACCCAATCATTTGACGATACATAGTGACATCAACCGGTTCAGATGAAGCATCACACAGAAGCTTCAGGTTCGATGCCATAGCCTTGCAGTCCATTATCCCGAACCTCTTCAAGATCTCTACTACATACTTCCCTTGTCCAAGGAAGATTCCATCTACACTTTGTCACACCTCCATACCTAGAAAGTGGTGCATCATACCCAAGTTATACACATATATGACTCCCTGTCATGTGTCTCAGAACCATGTGGCTACTCCACATACACTTCTTCTTCAACTACACCATTCAAGAAAGCTGTCTTGAAATCTATCTAGTGTATCTTCTATTTCATCACTTTTATATTTCTCTATGATGCCATCTACAGCATGCTTGATCTTGATAGATCCATATGGAAGTCATAACAAACTTCCCTTCAGGTCTTGGGACTACATCCCAAACATCATTCTTCATGATCGATGGATCATGGCATTCTTCCCATATCCTGTGAACCTCAATATCTTCAATAGATAATTTTTTTACTGAACAAATGTTGTAGCGCTTCTTTTGTAGGTGATGGCATACGATCTTTCCTACACAACAAGTTAAATTGCATGATTAGAAAACATCTCATAGTTTTCAGAACAAATTCTTACACATAAAGAAATATGTCATACAGTCATAGAATTATCTTAGCCAATGCTTCAATACAACATTTATCCATATCCCGTAACTTTATAGATGCCTTCCAATCTCTACCAAAACATTGTTAAGAGTGTGCACAACTCCCAACATGTCAGCAAAGAGGTTTCATTCTAGATAAGTAGCAATGGAATGTTGTACAGTGCCATAGGCCACTTACCCATGGATATTAGTAGTATACTGTTCATCAATGCAACTATTCTAATATGCATAATACACAACCTGATTCTAGGAACATTAGTATATACATTATTGAACAATATTATTTAAACAATAAAATATGCAAGTAATGACAATTCAAATACTTATCTTTGTTTGTTTGTTGGGTTGACTCCCTCTTAGTCTTTGCTTCTTTTCTGCAACTCCATTCTTATGTGGATTGTGAGAAGTGGTCAACTCCCTCTGAATATCTGCATCCTTGCAGAAACTACTGAAGTGTGCTCCTTTGCTTTCTTGCAGGAACAACTGGAGTGTGCTCCCTCTTGATATTTGCTTCCTGGATTACCTGTCCTTGAACTTACATCCGTCCTTAATCAGTATGCATGCTTATTAGTATCATCATTGTGTTATCCTTGAGGTCTCATACATAATCACACATTTATTAGTATAATCTTAATACTATCAAAACACAATAATCTTAAACATGTATATTCATGATCATTCACAGATAATAAACATTAGTATTCAAGGTTTCAGGGAAGTCTTCTTTTACTCATACATTTTCTTATTTGATCATAAGACTCTTCTGGTTAGTTGAATCATCAATCAAGATAAGAGATATAATATGCATAAAACCTGTGATTATTCAAACCTATAACTTCATGAATAATCATTATCAACAACACAACAGTATAAGTTCCTAACACAAGGTAGGATTCTAGCTTGATATAGGAAAAACATACATGGATTAGCATGCTAGCTAGTTATGTCTAACATACCCGCATAATGTCTTCTGGTTCTATTCAGTGACTTGTGCTAGTAACATGCATGTCTCATAAGTTAACCATTGTAGAACCAAGTTATACATACCTCAAAAGTAGATCTTCTATGTGATCCATGACAATGGATGAATCCTTGTCTTCATGTCACCATGATCATATGTTCTTGAAGTAGAACATGATTTGTCTTTCTTGGTGTACCTTTTATGTTACCAGACAACATAAACCTCATACAACACCATAATGCATTAGTACAATCATAAGTGTCAACACCCTAACCAATGAAAATCTTCTATCATGCATTCATAATTTTGTTAAGGTGATGCGACAAATCTAAAATCAAGATTGTACTAACCGTAATAACATGAAGACAAACATACCATAAACTTAATCATGAACAAATATCGAAACATACCTCGATGAGTCACACCTGTCGAGATCGTTTGTAATATTCTTATCTAAGGCCTTAGCCTCATCTCCCTCTGAAACAGGAACTTCTTCACTTATGTAGGTGACCAATCCATCTTCTTCTAGGATTAACCCAATCCACTTGATTTGCAAGAACTGGACCTGGAGCTGGATATGGGTTTGTCAGAGAAACCCCAAAAATTCAAACTTTGAATTTCAAACTTCTGAAATGATAAAAATATGCGCCTTGATGAGCTGATCAAGCTGGTATATTCATAATTTGAAAACTGCAAAGTTTCACTCCTCAATTTTGCCTTTGAAACTTCCGGATTCACTGGACGTGATCCTAAACTGGGATTTGATGAAGCCCACTCTTCTTCCCAATCAAAAGGTTTGATCCAAACCTCTAAGCTTCTATTTTTCTGAGGAGCTTTCAGCCGTGGTCACAGATTTCAAAAGTTCCCATTTTTACAGAAGCCCTAATTTTCCACTTTTCTGATCAAAGTCCCGAACTAGGGTCTGATCAAGCCCGACCTTCTGCCCAACCAAAAATTCTGATCTTGGTCTCTAAATTTTTATTTTGATGAGTATCATTCAGCTGTGGTCTCTGATTACAAAAATTCCAACTTTCTCCGAAGCCCTAAATTCTGGAAGCCATGAATGAAGGTACTAAAAAATAATTATGTTTTGACAGAAATATGTACTTGACTGTTTCTGGTGTAACTCCTAACGTTTCAATCCACATGGTTTGAAAACTTTTCTTGAGATAGAACGACCTATTGTCTCTCTATCCCAATAGGTTTGACCTCAATTGGATTCTCTGAGACATAGTTATGCCAAGTGTCACAACGTGACCTGTTTATGGGATAATACAGGAGAGCAAACTTGTATGGCATGCCACGTGTCATTGGTTCAACTTCAGCCTCTGAAATTTTTTTCTAAGATAGTACAGGCTGTGTACTACCTGTCACTTTTTACTAAATTTCATTTGGATCTTCCTAGCCCAAGTTATGACCTTTTTCCCAAGGTCACCTGATTTTGACTCAGACCTGGAAGAGGCAGAAACCCTATATTGTACAGATCATAAATCACAAAGTACAATGAATTAGAGGCTTTCCTTTGGACACAAGGTACATGGGGATTTATATTGTACCTATAAAGGTTTCAGATCTGAAAAATTTTCCAAAACGGATTTATAGCGAAAGTTCTACGATGACTGGTTTTTGCTATATCAAGCCCTAGCATCGTAAGTGCAACAAGTGTCATACATGCCATATCATGCCTTCTTTCAGGCTAGCTCTGATACCATGTTAAATTTTCAGAATTTACTTCAATCTGATCTAGGATCTTAACTGAGAGAACAACATGTACAGCAAATCTATAGCATATCAATCATGGACACAATAATGCAAGCACAGAAGAGACACAGAGTTTACTTGGGGAAAACCATAGAGGTGAAAAACCCCAATAACTTCCTCAGAGATAGATAGAGCAATGATACAACTAGAATACAAGAGATAGTCTTCTCCAAGCAGCAGAGCCTCCTCCTCCACAAGTGCGCCACTCTCCAAAGTGTGAGTGAGAGAATAGAATATGTAAAATGAGAGAGACACACTCTCTATTTATACACTAACTTGACTTGACCTTTACTCAACTAGGTCGGCCTCAACTTAACCACTTAACATAATGCTGACTGGGCCGACCCCCATTAGGGTGGTCTAATAACCCTTTGACCCACATGGAAAACCCCCAATAGGGTGGTCTAATAACCCTTTGACCCACATGACTTATATAGGGCCGACCCCAACAAGGTGGTCTAATAACCCATCAAGTATAAGTTACGACACTTACAATATAAATGACGACACTTCCGTATAGAGGAATAATAACATCTCTATAGGAATACAATATACATATATGTGAAATACATTCCGAAGTTACATATACATCAAAAAACTCTGCGACACTTAGGTATCATTACAAGAAGAAACTCAAGAATACTTAACACTAGATGTGTCGGAAACCGTCAGAGCAATTAAGTAGGATTCCAAGGAGACATTTGTGAAGCTAAGCACAAGTTAGCAAGAATTTGCTACAAAAATAGCTCTGCACAAGGAAGCACAACTCATAGAACTAGAAGAGGAAAGTGGCTCGGGGAAAAGCCACGTGTAAGTGTTAGGGGCCTGTTGGGCACAGCCCAAGTTAAGTCATTTTTGTCATGACAGTTTTGGGGAGTTGCAAATTTATAGCGCAGTAGAGTATCGGTAGGGTAAGAAATGCGTGACTAAGTTCCATCTCCATGAAGTGGTAGCACCACACAGTGCCAATAGAACAACTATTTTGGGTAAATAATATAAGGAAATGTTGAGCATATGAAAGCGACTTGTTTTGGGTAAGCGACTGCGTGATTCCTAGGAGTGGGTATGGAACAATGTGAAGGAAGATGAAAGTGACCTATCATTCAGTGTGGCAGAAAACCGTTAGAAGCTAATCCATGAAGTCGACAGCGACAACAAGGCCAGTGGGGCAGAAAGCGACATGCCACGATGTAGTATAACCATTTCATGAAGACTACAGCTGTGATAAGGGCGTGTGAGCTGCAAGTGGTCCAGTAGACCGACCAAAAGCATGTGGATCAGTTGTTCACTGTAAGATGCCGAGTTAGCGGGTAACTGCACAATTTAGTGTAACCTTAGGGTTTTGGCCTATGCATTGTAACATACGTGATCTACGGGAACGATCTATATAAAGGGAATTTTTGTAAGGGAAAGGGTTAATCTTCATTAAGTTGTTGATTGTAGATGAAAATTGATCTCAATTGAGAGACTTACTGTAAAAGGCTCTACAAGGTGCATGCGCAAAGACCTACTAAAGAGAGAAGAGAGTCTGCAGATGAGTGCATAGACTGGAACTGTTGTACCCTTCCCATTAATAATATAACAATAGTTCCTGTGGATGGATCTCCCATCCTAGGGGTTGTTGAGATATTGTAACTTCAAAGAATATTATATTTGTACTTTATTATTATGGAGATGTTTCATTCCTCCTTGAAGACCTTATTGTATATCCGGAGATGTTTATTCCTCCGTTAGATTGTGGTAACTTGGGTTATTAGATTTCCCTAGTGGGTGTTGGACCTGTATGTGTTATGTGGGTCAAAGGGTTATTAGACCACCCTAGAGGGGTCGACCTAGTCAATTGTAGTGGGGTATTTAACCCATTGGTTAAATACAAGATTACATGTTTTGTGTAAAAGACAAGTCGGAGTAGTGTATAAATAGAGGAGGTGTGTTCCTCATTTTACACACACTCACTCACTTGAGAGTGGTGCACTTGAGGAGGAGAGGTCTGCTATGGAGAAGGAGGAGCTTATGCTCAGGGTTACATCTTTGTATATTGCTGGTCATCTATATTGAGGAGGCTTTGCTGGGTTTTCTACCCCATGAGGGTTTCCCAGGAAAAATCTGTGTCTCTTGTGTTTATGTTGTGCTTGTTGTTTATTCAGTGATCCTGTATATGCTATTATTTTGAAATGGAATGCAACACTGTTATTTTATATCTTAGAATATTAAATATTAACATGGTATCAGAGCTAACCTGAAGGAAGGCAATGTATGGCACTTACGACACTTGCTTCACTTGCAACAATTTGAAGGTTTGGGTTTTACATAGCAAAAACTAGTCATCGTGGAACTTTCACTATAAATACATTTATGCGAAGGTTCAAGATTTGAAAAGTTTATAGGTCGTAGATAACATCCCCAGGTACCTTGTGTCCAAAGGGAACCCCCAGATGCGTTGTACGTTTTGAGTTATGATCAGTACAAGTTAGGGTTTCTGCCTCTTCCAGATCTCTGTCAAAATCAGGTGACCTAGGAAAAAAGGTCATAACTTGGGCTAGGAAGCTCCAAATGAAATTTCGTAACAAGTGACAGGTAGTACATAGAATGTAATATCTTAGGAAACTTTTTCAGAGGCCGAAGCTGAACCAGTGACATGTGGCACGCAGTACAATTTCGCTCTCCTGTTTTATCCCATAAATAGCTCACGTTGTGACACTTGGCATAAATTGGGCTAGGAAGATCCAAATGAAATTTCGTAAAAAGTGACAAGTAGTACATAGACTGTAATATCGCAGGAAAGGTTTTCAGAGGACGAAGCTGAACCAATGACACGTGGCACTCCGTACAAGTTCGCTCTCCTGTTTTATCCCATAAACAGGTGACGTTGCGACACTTGGCATAACTCTCTCTCAGAAAATCCAATTGAGGTCAGACCTGTTGGGATGAAAAGATGACAGGTCAGGATACCACAGAAAAAAATTTTAGACCTTGTGGAGCAAAAAGTTTGGAATTATAGTAGAAACAATCAGGTACATATTTCTGTCAAAACAAAATTATTTTTGGAGCACCTTCATTCATGGCTTCCAGAATTTAGGGTTTCGGAGAAAGTTAGAATTTTTGGAATCGAAATCCACGGCTGAATGCTACTTTGGAAAATCAAAATTTAGAGACCAAGATCGAATTTTTTGGTTGGGTAGCAGACTGGGCTTGATCAAACCCCAGTTCAGGATTTGATCGGAGAGATGGAAAATTAGGGCTTCAGCAAAAGTTGGAATTTTTTGAAGTCTGTAACCATGGTTGGAAGCTCCTCAAAAAAATAAGAGTTTAGAGCCTTGGATCAAACCTTTTGATTGGATAGAAGGGTGGGCTTCATCAAACCCTAGTTCGGGTTCCTGTCCAGAAGATCCAGAAGTTTCGAAGACAATTTTGAGGGGTCAAATTTTGGAGATTTCAAAATTGAAGTATGCTAGTTTGATCAGCGCAGCAAGACACATCCTTCCATCCATTCAGAAGTGTGAAAGTCAAAGATTTAATTTTTAGGGTTTCTCTAGCAAACCCTAATCAAGCTCCATATCAAGTTTCAGGGGGAGTTGAGGCTAAGGCCTTACATAAGAAGACTACAAGAAGTCTCTACAGGTATGACTTAAGGAGGTTCAGATATGTCTTGAAATCTGATTCTTGATTAAGTTCATAATGTGTTTGTCTTCATATTATTTATTAGTACAATCATGATTAATGTTAGAATTGTCTTATCACCCTAGTAACGGTATGAATACATGTGAATGATCGAAGACATTCATTGATTAGGGCTATATGATTGTACTAATGCATTATGGTGTTGTGTGAGGTTGATGTTGTCTGCTAACAAGATACAGGTACATCACAAAAGACAAATCAAGTTCCATGACCATGACAACCTGAAGACAAAGACTCATCCATAATCTTTGTTCTACTTACGAGGTATGTATGACTTTGTTATATTATGCTTAGCCTATGAGACATGCAGGTTCTAGCTCAGGATCTCTAAATCATTGAAGAGATTGTTTAGGTATGTTGTACATAACTAAGCAGGTTTACTAATCCAGGTATGTTTTCATATGTCAAGTTAGAATCTTACCTTGTGTTAGGATCCCTTATATAAGTATACTTGGTATGATTGGTTATGCTTATTCATAAAGTTAGTAATCAAGGGTTTATGCATATTATGTCTCTTATCTTGATGATTTAATTAACCAGAAGAGTACTATGATCAAACAAGAATATGTATGAGTAAAAGAAGACTTCCTTGAAACCCTGAATACTAATGATCATGACTATACATATTCAAGATTATTTAGAATTAGAATGTTTTGATAATATTGAGAATATACTAATGAATGTATGTTTGTGTATGAGATCATGATGATGACACTAGTGCACACTTGAGCATGCACAGTGGTAGAGAATGAATAGAAGTTCAAAAGACATATAGAAGATCAAACGAGAGGCAACCACACAAACATAAAAGATAAGTATTTGAGTTGTTATTTGAAATAGTAAATGATATTGCTTGTATGCATATTTGTATTCCTAGAATATATGATGCTGAGTGTAAACATTCATAGAGCATTGAACAATATACTACTAATATGCATATGATTGGTAAGTTGGACAAACATTCCATTGTTGCTTGTCTAGAATGAAACCTCTTTGCTGACATGCTGAGAGTTGTGCACACTCTCGATAGTATGTTCTGGTAGAGATGGAAGGCATCTAGATAGCCACTGTATGCATACAAGATATGGAAAAGTGTTGTGCCAAAGTATTGGTCAAAATAGTTGCATAACTATGTAAATGATATCTATATGCATAATAGGTTATCATGTCAATATGATTTGATGATTATGAAGTATTACTAATCATGTACTTAAATTTTATTTGTAGGAAAGATCATGATGAATGATGAACACTGAATAAGCGATGGATGTTCAACAAAAAAAAAAGATTTTCAAATCAAACACACTATAGAAGGCTTGTGGCTAGAAGATTCTCTTAGAAAGAGGAAGAGAATCATGATGAGATGTTTGCTCCAAGTGGCTAGATAGGACCATTCTCTTAATGGTGTAATTAAAGAAGAAGTGTGAATCAAGCTCTGTATGGGTTCCCAGGATCGATAGTAAATTGATGAGAATACATGTGAGGATTGCATCATCCTTGAACACAAGTTCTAAAGTGAGTCGTAGACAAGTGTCTCTGAGAAAGAAGAGGGATTGTATCATCCTTGAACACTTGTTCTAAAGAGAGCCATAGATGTATGTCTTCGAAAATGAAGTCCTTGGTGGACATGAGAGGATTGGATCATCCCTGGACTTCAGTCCTAAAGAGAGTCATAGACATGATGTCTCTGAGAATGAATTCCTGAATGAATAGGTAGGGGATTGCATCTTCCCCGGACCTCGGTCCCAGAATTGAGCCATAGACTGATGTCTCCGAAAATTGAAGATAGGACTGCATCGTCCCTAAAATAGGTTCAAAATGTATGTGAGGACTGCATCGTCCATGAACAGGGTTCAAAATGTACGTGAGGACTGCATCGTCCATGAACTGGGTTCAAAATGTACGTGAGGACTGCATCGTCCATGAACTGGGTTCAAAATGTACGTGAGGACTGCATCATCCATGAACTGGGTTCAAAATGTACGTGAGGACTGCATCGTCCATGAACTGGGTTCAAAATGTACGTGAGGACTGCATTGTCCATGAACTGGGTTCAAAATGTACGTGAGTACTGCATCGTCCATGAACTGGGTTCAAAATGTACGTGAGGACTGCATCATCCATGAACTGGGTTCAAAATGTACGTGATGGGATTGCATCATCCCTAGACATGAGACTTGTCTTAAAGTGATAAGGACTAATCATCCTGTAAGTAGATTGGGATTTCATCGTCCCTAGACATGGTGAGGTGTCTTAAAGTGATAAGGACTAATCATCCTGTAAGTAGATTGGGATTGCATCGTCCCTAGACATGGTGAGGTGTCTTAAAGTGATAAGGACTAATCATCCTGTAAGTATATTGGGATTGCATCGTCCCCAGACATGGTGAGGTGTCTTAAAGTGATAAGGACTAATCATCCTGTAAGTAGATTGGGATTTCATTGTCCCTAGACATGGTGAGGTGTCTTAAAGTGATAAGGACTAATCATCCTATAAATAGATTGGGATTGCATCGTCCCTAGACATGGTGAGGTGTCTTAAAGTGATAAGGACTAATCATCCTGTAAGTAGATTGGGATTGCATAATCCCTAGACATGGTGAGGTGTCTTAAAGTGATAAGGACTAATCATCCTGTAAGTAGATTGGGATTGCATCGTCCCTAGACATGGTAAGGTGTCTTAAAGTGATAAGGACTAATCATCCTGTAAGTTGATTCGGGATTGCATCATCCCTAGACATGGTGAGGTGTCTTAAAAGGATAAGGATTGATCATCCTGTAAGTTGATTTGGATTGCATTGTCCATAGACATGAGAGATGTCTTAAATTGAGAGGGATTGATCATCCCATAAGTGGATTAGGATTGTATCATCCTTGGACCTATGTCCTAAAGTGAGAGGGATTGACCATCCCATAATTGGATCATGTGTGTTGCAGGGTATGCTGCTGTTGTGTATACTTGTATCGGTGTGGATACTTGTATTGATAGATGTATTAGTGAGAATACATGCTTTTGATGATAGATGTATTAGTGAGAATACATGCTTTTGATGATAGATGTATTAGTCAGAATACATGCTTTTGATGATAGATGTATTAGTGAGAATACATGCTTTTGATGATATATGTATTAGTAAGAATACATGTTTTGATGATAGATGTATTGGTGAGAATACATACTTTTGATGATACATGTATTGATTAATGTACTTGTATGGTTGAGGATACTTATGTTGTAGATCGAGATGATCCAGATGCTGTCGATCGAGATGATCCAGATGCTGTAGATCGAGATGATCCAGATGCTGTAGATCATGATGATCCAGATGCTGTAGATCGAGATGATCCAGATGCTGTAGATTGAGATGATCCAGATGTTGTAGATCGAGATGAACTAGATGCTGTAGATCAAGATGATCCAGATGTTGTAGATCGAGATGATCCAGATGTTGTAGATTGAGATGATCCAGATGCTATAGATCAAGATGAGATGATCCAGATGTTGTAGATCATGATGATCCAGATGCTGTAGATCGAGATGATCCAGATGCTGTAGATCGAGATGATCCATATGCTGTAGATCGAGATGATGTGACGATGTTGATCGTGTTGATCTAGACGACGATGTTGATCGTGTGATGACGATGCTGATGATTGTGTGATGATGATGCTGATGATCGTGTGATGACGATGCTGACAATCATGAGGATTCAGATATTGATGTTGCTGTAGTTGTTCGAGTGCTGCAGAAGATGAAGACTTAGTACTGAAGATGTTGATGTTCCAGTATTGAAGATGTTCCAGTAACTGCTTGAGTTACTGATGATGTTGAGAAAGCTTCCAATGATTTATAGATGTATCATGTATGATGTTGATGACTCCTTGCTCGTGCAGATGTTGTTATAATATCCTTCTCGTTAAGGGGGAGTGTTGAGATATTGTAACTTCAAAGAATATTATATTTGTACTTTATTATTCTGGAGATGTTTCATTCCTCCTTGAAGACCTTATTGTATATCCGGAGATGTTTATTCCTCTGTCAGATTGTGGTAACTTGGGTTATTAGACTTCCCTAGTGGGGGTTGGCCCTGTATGTGTTATGTGGGTTAAAGGGTTATTAGACCACCCTAGACGGGTCGTCCCAGTCAATTGTAGTGGGGTATTTAACCCATTGGTTAAATATGAGCCTACATGTTTTGTGTAAAAGACAAGTCAGAGTAGTGTATAAATAGAGGAGGTGTATTCCTCATTTTACACACACTCACTCACTTGAGAGTGGCGCACTTGTGGAGGAGAGGTCTGCTATGGAGAAGGAGGAGCTTATGCTTCGGCTTACATCTTTGTATATTGCTGGTCATCTATATTGAGGAAGCTTTGCTGGGTTTTCTACCCCATGAGGGTTTCCCAGGATAAATCTATGTCTCTTGTGTTTATGCTGTGCTTGTTGTTTCTTCAGTGATCCTGTATATGCTATTATTGTGAAATGGAATGCAATGCTGTTATTTTCTGTCTTAGAATATTAAATCTTAACAGGGGTGAACCACGTTAAATCCTTGTGTTATGTGTTTGAATGTGCATTTACTTCCGTTGAATGGTTAATTTTCTGTTTACAAGTATAAGTATCTTTGCTTTCATGTGTAATAATCATAAGAATGAATGATGGAATGGTATGTTAAGCGTCGAACACATAAGAGTAAATGTTGAATGCTGAAGTATTTCTAAACCTGATGAATGCATAAGTAAATGGGTAATCACTTAAGTCAGCGAAGTCTGTGTAGTGGAATTCCCTGAATCGTAGCACCGAAAGTGCGTAGTTGCGTTATAGTTTATCATATTATATAACCTTGCAAGGTTTACGGTTTGAGATTCTTGTTGAATGCAAAACTTATAGTAAGTAAAATTTTATTGAAGTTGGTCAATTTTCGAAGAGGAAGCATAGTCTAAAGTTGCGATGTGCTATTTTCGAAGAGCCATTCCGAGTTGTGCAGTCCCTTGGATGCACTATTGTATAAGTATTAACCGCGATGTAGGTTAACTTCATGCAGTCCCCAGTTCACAGCGTGAGTCCTGTAGCGTGCTTCTCTCCAGTCTGTTGAAGTGCACATCACCTAGTTGTGGAAACCTGATTCCACAACCTCCCATAAATTCACCTCGGGTGAGACCTCAGTCTCCTTGTAGACTATTTCTGAAGGGGATAGTGAAAAGGGGTTTTGTTGGTTCCCTTAACCATGCAAAACCTGGGTCTATCTTGAAAAGATAAAGAACAGTTTATACAACCAACAACTAGAATTGGTAAATTAGAGTTTCCCTGATAGGTTCCAACTCCACCCACCATTTTCCGACAAGTTCCTTGAAGTGCTCGTGTTCAAGTTAAAATTGTTTGAACCAAAAAGGTCGCTTGATAGGGGGAACACAATCTTCCCAAACCAAACTTACTATCCAATAATAAGATCCTATTGAGGGGAGGACCATCGCACTCGCTTCGCTGTCCCCAATAATCATTGCCTCACGTAAAAGGAATCTTCCTAGACGAGATGCGACGTGATGCTCGCCACCTCTTCTGTTATTCCATGTATACCATCCATTCCCTATTTCTATGTCAACCAATCCATTCTCCTAAATGAATTTTTTGAAAGAGATAATGGTCGATTCCATACTTCGTCTTCCTCCTTTCTTTTCTTCTAGGGAGGTGATCATATTGAAATCACCACCCACAACCCAAAGACAACCACCATTCTCTTGTGCTTCATTGTTCAGGAATGATAAGAAATCAATTTTTTGGGCCATAATGCTTGGGCCATAGACATTGGTTAGAGTACCTCTTACCTCATAATTATATAGCTTGAAGTCGGCACTGATGGAGAACCTAGTTTCTCTGAAGTTGTTGATAGAAATTGTCACAGTGTTCTAGAAGATAGCAATTCCTCCAGTCGATCCCCGAGAATCAATAGCTGTCACCTGACTTCCCCGCCAAAGTTTTCCTCCTAACATCTGCATAGTATATAATCTGCATTTGGTTTCTTGCATAACTAATACCTCTGGATTTTCCTTCCTTAATTTATTCTATAGGGTCTTCAGTTTTATTTGATTGTTAACCCCGCGGATATTCCAGGTTATTATCTTCATTAGATACTCTTATTTACTTCCAAGAAGTCCTCCCTTATCATCGGGTACTGACCTGATTTAACCAACCTTTTCCAATCTTTGCAATTCTCTATCGATTCATCTTCCACCCCCGTTTTCCCCCTCCCTCATGTTGTTTGCTTTTGTTTCCCTTCAATGGATCTTTATCAATACCTAGGTGTGGGGAGGCTTTGGTTTTAAGGATGGCCTGTTGTAGAAGTTTCATCTGCTTCTTGGATACATATCCTTGCCCTTTTTTACTACATTCTTTCTCTATCTCATACAGATCCAGATCTCCCAGGTCCATTTCCTCTATCTCCTTCGTTGTTTCTTCCTCCATGGCTTCTACTCCATCCTCCATTTGCACATTTTCAGTCTTGATTGTTGATTGGTTTCCATCCTCACAAAGAGTTTTATCCTTTTTAGGATCTTCCTCCTCGGTCTCCATGTTCCTTAGGGTTGCAAACCTATTCCCAGATTGATTCCTCTTGCTTGTATTTTGTTTTTCTTGAGGTGGGTGGGGCATCTTTCTGGTTTTTTTCTTGCCATTCTGAATTCGAGTAAAACCCTCGCTATCCTTTTCCTTTTCTTTTTTCTCTAGCATGAGGGTCACATTGTTTTTAAGGGTCGGGAAGTATCTGCTCATATTCCCATACTCATGGAACTGTCGACATCGGAATGGGAGTTGTTCATAATCAAGAGGTTGGACCCATTTTTCATCTTTCCAAGTCAAATTGATTTCCTCTGGGCGATATTTGGAGAGGTTCATATAGATGTAGATTTGAGCATAAGTAGTGTATCTTTGAATCCTTTTCTTCTCTTAAACTTTCACAAACTTCCCAAGGGTATTCCCAATGGCCTCCGTAATTTCTGGTTCCCAGTACTCACAGGGGAGCGAGTAACGCCACATTGAGACTGGGGAAATACTCAAATCCTCTGTATCAGGATTAAACCTCTCTTTCCAAGGGCGAAGGAATAAACCTACAGAGTAAAATAAATATGGTCCCCCCATTAGAACATGAACCCAATATTCCTGGTTGAAAAAGATAATGGTGAAAAACCCTTTTGCTCCCAGCTGCAGATCATAATGTCCTTTGGGGTTCCAGGTGGTCTTGATCCATGCAATAAGATATTTCTCCCTCCAGTTCTCAACTCGGTCTCGTAGCTTTTCGGATGTGATATGCAGACATAGGTTTTCAACAGATCGAGGTAAACAACCCCCCCAAGTCTTTTTTCTATCATTATCCAATGTTTTCTCAATTGCGATACCTTGATCTGACTTATGCAAAGTTTGTATCTACGTACTACATGGGAAATCCAAAGAGGTGGAGGGGATCCTCCCCCTTTGTGTGGTTCCATTTGAAAACCTTGGGCGTCAATTGTAGAACAACCCTCCAAGGCCGATAAACAATGGCCTTTTCCAGCGACCGCAATGGGCCCTAATGGAAGCAAGGCCTGCATAGGGTTTTAGTACTTCCTCCGTATCATTCCTCTCTTGATCTCACTTCCCAGTTCTTTATTTGTGTTATTCCAAAAATGAAAAAAACCACTCTAAAAATAATAACAATAATTTTAATAAAAACATTTAGAGATAATAAAAAAATTAAAAATAATAATAATATATATCTAGTTAAAATGATTTAAAAATTAATAATAATCAAAATTCATCTTTCACTTGTATTGAGCTATGAGAGTGTTTAAATAGATCAAACGATATTAAGTTAGGTATGCCAAGCTCTCTTTTGAAAGCATTAAAGATGAGCTTCATCATCTAATTTTTTATTCAAATAAAAAAAAAAACATAGCATGCTATTATAGTCTCTTACAACTCAATGACCTCACTTATAATTCCATTCTCGAGAGGAAATAGATAGTGCAACTTCTCTCCTATGCTCAAATTTCACGAAAGCGAGCTACTCAACTTATACTAATATAGATTGATCAGGTTGAATTTATACATAAATACTAACTCCATAACTAAATTTCATATATTCACGAGATCCAATGGTATAAGTTTATACAAATTATTTTCATATAATTGTATGAAAGGGAATTATCTAATTTAGAAAATTTAAGGAAGAGTCAAAAGTTTGTTTAATCAAACAACGGGCTATTCATGGTTGTCAAATCTAGTGAAATAAAAAACCATGATTGAGAAGTCAATGAGAGTGAAACCTAATGCACCTATTTATAGACAGGTTTTGATACGCTTATGCTCACAAAGATTAGAAATAATGTAGTGATACTCAAGTATTACACTTGAACCACAAGCAAGGTATGATATGATTATGCTCACAAAGACTAGAAATAATATAGTGATACTTACTTTACACTTGAATCACAAGCAAGTTATTTAGGGAATATAAATGCAAAAAAGAGCATACAAGAGAAAATGAGATGATTTATGAGAAATAAAAACCATGTATTAATGATTTTTGAAAGAGAACAATTTCACGTCTCTTAAGGTAGGGAAACCTCTGATTGAACAGATCTCCAATTACAATAATACTTGAAAAAACATTTTAGTCTTCTACTTCTACGAATAAATTCTTAATAAGAAAACCCTAACTACTTATCATAACATCATTAATGAGTACCAACGAGCTAGTGGACCTTATTTAATAAGGAGTGTCGTTGTATATTAAGTAACTATCAACTAACTATCTAATGGGCCTTGCTCAAGGAAGATGAGCTCATACATTAATTGAATAAATCTTAAATATCACTAATGTAGGGAGGTTAGGGTAGGACCCTAGCATGAACTCCCCATTCAAAAAGGCCTTGTCCTAATAGATAGAGGTGTGAAAAATCCTATAGAATTGTTGCTAGTTCCCATGTTCCATCTTCTAGCTACATATCAGTCCATTGTATCAACGCTTTTTAGATCACCCACTAGGACAATTAAAACTCTCTAGTAGTGAAAATTGCTTTCAGTAGGAGCCAAATGGATTCTTCTTCATGAAGTTCTAGTATGCTATTTTCACCCTAAATTCCATCCCACTACCTTCTCAAGAGAGGAGACACGAAACACTGAATGTATCTTAGAGTGGGTTGGGAGAACCAATTTGAAGGCAACCTCTCTAATGCATTGGAGGATCTAATAGGGTCCATAGAAAATCATTGTGAGCTTCTCGTGGATTTTATCTTTGAGAAGCATTTACATATAGAATTGAAAGTCAATACATAGTTCATCCCCTTCTAAAAAATAATGCTCTATGTGATGCTCATTAGATTTTTTCTTCATTCTATTTTGAGCTAGAAGAAGATTATCCTTCAATGTGTTAAGAATGTATTCTCTAGTGTGAAGTGTGCAATCTATTACATTAACCTTGAATTTTCCTCATAAATATGAAATCATCAACAAGGGTTTTTCTCTATGGACATATTGATCTGGTGTGATTTTCTTGGTGCCATGATAAGTGGTATTGTATCACCATTCCACATGGGGTAGCCACTATGCCCATTGGTGTAGCTTATGTAAAGCATCATAAATAGGTTTCTAATAAATTATCAACAATGTGTGTTTGGGAATAAATTTAGAGATGATATGAAATGCTCATTTTCAATTGGGTATAATGAAGTTTAAACAAATCCTCCCAAATTCCTCCTCCTTACCTTTTATAAAAATGGTTGTAGACACTCTTTGTGTATGTGCCGTCTAATGCAGCATCAATCATTTGATCATAGTGATGATGTAGTAAAACATTTCCATGAAAAACTTGATAATCTAAATTATCACTCACTGAAGAAGTTATGTAAACATCATATGATCACTAGTAATCCTCTCATTTCTTGCAAAAATGGTATTTGTTTTATCTATTTTCTCAAATAACATCATTAGGAATGTTTTGAAAAATGTGCATCTAGCACATGTCAACGCCCTTGTAGTGTGTTCATAGAACATTCATAGTATTATGTGTGGCTCAATTACTCCTTATTATTTCTCTTGGTTCAAGTACTTCTTAACTTTAATTGATTATCTCTCCAAATGCCCTTAGGATTATTTTTCAACACTAAAGAGTGGAATTTTGACATGTTTTTGGCTTACAAGGCCCTTTTAGGAAAACAATATTAATGCCAACTTCAGAAGTGGAAGGAGATTTAATGGAGGTAGATATATAAACAACAAATATACAACTGGCCACATCACATACAAGGGAATTCAAATACAACATGCTTTAGATATGCCACAAAAAAGGTAATTGCACATTAAAATAAATGGCAAATTTTATGATCAACACTAAGGGATTAATTCCTTATTTCTTGGAAAAATCCTATAATTGTGACAATTACATAGTTAAATGCATTCTCAAAAAGGAACTAAGAAATATAACATTGGGACAAGCATGGTGTAATACTAAACAAGATGTAAGCCACTTTTGTGTGGTTGGTAATGAAGCATGGGTTTAGATTCCCCATGACAAAAGGAAATCATTATAACCTACACTAAAAGGAAAATGCCCTATAGCGGAGGTTTTAAGTGTTACAAGATTGATAAAAATTTCAAAAACCCTTTGCTACATAACCCACACAAATGGTACTGGATGTTTTAGAAAAGGGTTTTACAGAATAAGAAAAAAATTGGTGGGCAGATACTTTTGTGGAGGTTTTTTTCTATTGCACTTTCTTCAAACAAACAAACCAATGCAAGCAAATGAAAAATTTAGGTCGGTGCATTTAAAAGAATGTTACGAAGAAAAACTTCCTATGGCTTGGGGTAGACCACAACAGACAGATGACAGCCAGAACACTACTCAAATCCCAAAACAATGCTAAGATAATGGAGAAAAGACTAACCTTCAACCGTATGTTTGAAGTAGATCCCCGTTGAGATTTCAACCTTCTACACTTGAACCTGCAGATTAGTCTCAACAACATATACAAGCAAGTCCATATAACATGTGAAAGACATTAGTATAATCAGTAGCAATGGTCCATGACATCGTAAGTAAATGTCACCCAATGTAATTGCACCGAGTGAAATGGGGTGCTCTACAACCTAGTATGGGGGAGATGTTATAACATGTGTGAGTGTGTCATGTAATGTTTGTTACTAACAAAATAATTTTAAAAATTCATGTCGGCTCATAAAATAAAAAATTAAATTATGGAAAGTATTTAAAAAAATCCATGTTTATTCATAAAATAAAATATTATGAAAAGTAATTAAAAAATAGATGTTCGTTTATAAAATAAAAATTTAAAACTTAAACTCGGATCTATCAATCAAGAGAGATCAAATTTCTTGAGTTTAAATTTGAAAAAAGAAATACACCTCAAGAAATTGGATCCCTCTAGGTGCATGATAGATATGGGTTTAAGATGGATCTATGCTGGCTTAAACAACATTCACAACATCAATTGGACAAGAAAATGAGTATTTCCATTAATTAATAACAAGAAGTACATAATACAACCTCTTGCCGACAACTAATCTAAACCGAGAACTAGGTCCCTCCACTTGTGCCTCCACCACTTCAATCCTCCATACAATGGCAAACTCAAACTATGAAAGGAGTTTGGTAGGTGAACATAAGAAGTTCACAACAACAAGGATCAATAAGTGTAGACTCAAGTCATGGAAAAAATCCACTAGAGTTATGGTGCTCTCTCTTTCTCCTCCCTTCCACATACCATAAGAGCTCAATATATAGCCTTCCAAAGGTAGACGAAAGGACAAATCGAGTCATTTCAGGGCATATGGAGGGCCAAAGGTCACCCTAAGACTACTTTTTGGGATTAAAAATAGAGTTTTTACTGACTTTTACCATGCAATTAAATGTATGCGGGCTATAGTGGAACATCCTGTGTGTATGCTGGCTATAGTGGAATAGCTAGCATACAAGAACAAAAATAGGTATTTGTGTGTTCTTGGAGGGAAAGTTATAGATCTGAGTCACTAAAAGGGATCCTGAAGGAAAATCAATGCTGATGCTCAAAAGGTGGAAAATTACGTTGTAGCAAATGCCCCCTAATGTTTGAGGTCAGAGAGGTTACTACGATGGCTGAAATACATTATAAATCTTAGAAGTGGAGTGATGGAGACAAAAATGGAGAGAGTAGCTCATTCGTCATAATACAATAATATCTCTGAATACATGTCGGTACAATACAACAATGTGATACAACGGCCATGATGGGCAGTATATAGTGAATACATGTCATAAGTGATCATAGCCATTATCCATACAGTAAGATATGGTCCCCTATTGAAAAGGAAAAAAACTGGTGCAATAATGGAGGTACAAATTGCTGATGCATGAGAAATGGTATCTGGTAAGTACAGTCATGACGAAGAGCAACATACTGAATGCTACTAACGTCTGGGGTCTTCCACACAAATCATCTACGATGCAAGTCCCATCAAATGAATAAAGGTGTTGAATTCAAACCTGATGTGACATCGTCTGATTACCGGTCAATGATGTATACCATTAACAGACGCGAGATAACACACCGATAATGAAAATGGGAATCAAGTCACATAGTACAATCATCAAAGTGTGAATACATGTGTTGAGGTCAAACACTGATATGAATCCATCAATTAGGTGACATTGATCTATTCCAAAACTATCGATGGCAAGATAACCTACCACTAATGACTGCAAGCCTCAAGGTACTCAACCGACTCTACGTCTCAATTCTGGAATAAATGGGTTGATGTTGATGCAACGAAACTTGCTAGAAGGAGGGCATTAAGGCATCCCCCATCAACCAACACGAGGTAACAACTACGTTGAAAGATTTGGAAGAACTCGGATGAACGAACTGACTCAATAAGGATGGACAACATGCAATAGTCAAGAGATCTGAGGAGTGGCCGACTCTGGTTTTAGGAATTCCTTTGAACAAGAGCATGAGCAGATGGATAGACTCAGGAAACATAGACTCAAGCAATAACAGTGTGCGATGCAGAAAGCATCAACAAAAGGGATCCCTAGTGACTGGAAGCTTAACCAATTAGTGGAGTAAAATCTGAGAAACGAGTACAGCTCCTAAGGTCCTACTATAGTTCCGACCCAAGATGAATGGAGTGGAATGAATGCTCTGTTCAAAGGAGACACAACAACTTCCAACAAAAAGAAGTAAATATTCTCCCATCTGGATTTTTGGAATATTTGATTTTTTTGGTATTTTTCATATTTGGAAAGCTTGAAAAAGAATAAAATTTCTTATAGTACAACAAGTGAGGGAACGAGTGTCAAATAGCGAGAAAACTAGTCCCAAACACTGGAACATACCTATGATCAATGCAAGGAAGCATGTGCAGGGTGTGGACACTTGGGGGAGTGTTCCCTCAAGGTCAAAAGGTCATCAAATTGTAAAAGGAAAATGAAAGCTTTACAGGGATCGACAAGGAAAGTGCTCAGGTACCAGGCTGACAATTGAGTGAGCAGGAGCCGGCATGAGGCTCAAGCGACAAGCAGGATGATGCAATGCAATCACAACTAGATATACAAATGGGGGAGTCCTTATGGGAGATGGCCAACATAATACAAAGTAGAGTATGAGTCTGTATTGCAACATCATGCATAACTACGAAGGACTCCCGATCTTAAGGAAAAAACAGCGGCATGGGCGCCAAAAGGAAAAAAGGGGTTCTAACTAGGGCACAAATGCTCGGACAAGCTCTACCACTAAATAACGACACTTCTATAACAATGTGAAGGTTTCGTGTCAGTTACAAAGTGGGGTAACACCTAGGGTTGATGACAAATGTTCACAGGTCAAATGCAAAATGCAGGTGAAAATGCCATCTAACCTATATGACGGGTGTGAAATATACCTGTCGTAGGTGCGAAACAGTTGAAAAAAAACTCTCGTCAAAGAAATCTGCTCAAAATAGTAATCCAAGATGACATATTAGTCAAAATAGATTAAAATGAAAAGAACTATATGAAATTGGGTTTCAAAAACTATAAATAGTAATAAAAAATTACAATTTACAATTCATTTTCACTTTTTACCCAAATTGGAGTTTTTGGTTAGTTTTCACATTATATTTCAGTCGCTGATTCTGGGAGCTACAGGGATCCGTTTGTCGATCCGTCTAGAGCAGGTTAGTCATCTCATCCTCCTCTTTCATTTGGTAGCTTTTATTTCAATTTTCAGTGATCCAAAATTTTTATTAGGCCAGCCCTACTTCTCCATGGAGCTGTACGAGGGCTATAGCTATGTGGCTTGTAGGTAGGGCCTTCTAGATGCAATCAACGCTTGCGTTGACCACGGGTAGATGCCTCTGTTTTCTCTATTTCCAGTGAGTAAGGCCATGAAGTTGATTTTTTAAATGTTAAAAGCTAAAAAAAATAATTCTTCCTCTAGGATGGTTCTAGAGTGGAGGGAAAGAGAGCATGATTTTGTGGATGAGGCTGTCCACCAAGATTTTCCTGCGCAACAAGCATTGCACGCATGTGGTATTTTCAAATTCTGGAGCATTAGGGGTTTGAGCGGACAAAACCAATTTGTCCTTCGGTTGATGGAATACTGGGATGTAGACGCACATAACTTCAACATGGATGGTCAAACACTCTCCTTAGAGGTGGATGACATATATTTCATTATAGGGTTGTCCCATCGAGGGGAGGTGGCTGGCCTTCGATCTCACAATGTAGGTGGTGGAATCACCATTTTTGACTATATAGAGCGGTACTGTCTTCCTAATACCTGGAAGGTGGGGAGTTAGGTACCCATTGGGGCCATAGTTAGTTTGAGCATGAAGAGCATAGTGTGCACCCTCGTCAGGATTACAGGTTCAAAAGCTCTACACCAGGCTTCAAGGCTGGTGATATTCTACGCTGCAGAGTGTATGAGGCCCATGATATATGACTGGTGCACAATGCTATTGGTGTCTATGAAGACCTATTTAATGGAGTGAAAGCATGGGGAGGAAAATAACTTCGGGTATGGTAGTATACTATGAAGCTTCTTTTTCGAGAGAGTTCTAGGGCTCAAACTGAGGGTTGAAGTCCCTCCTGATAGTCTCCATGACCTAGCCCTGACTTGGTGGGAAGAGGTATTGATGCGATAGGGTGGTGGCCGAAATGCATCACCATATATAGATGATTTCTTCCTGGTGGGATTAGTAGGTCATAGCCATTGATGACTACCCATATGAGGGGATAGACTTCCATGGTGATTGCGATATGTCGCTTCCTCTAGGGGCCGCATCTGGAGACATCGGTATGTTACTCTTTTTATGTTTTATGTATTTAATTTTTTTGGGGATTTTTTATTATATATGAAAATGCAAAAATCGTTTCGGTGTAGTATCACATATTGACATTCCAATGTTTGCTCGCAGATGCTGGTCCGCGAAGACCAGATGATTTCCTGGGACATCGTTGATGGGGCGGGGGTGGAGAGGTAGCTAATGCTGCAGCAGAGTGCATTTTAGAGACTATACAGGTCAAACTATCCTGTATGACCACCAGAGTACCCATGATCAAGGTGGAGCATCTGCCAAAGGCGATGCAATGACATGTAGTAGGAGTACCGAGAACTTGGGTGTGGTTACTGCAGTGCATAGCCAATGTAGCACATTATTATGCTCAGACACATCCAGTCGAGGCAGTTAGGCCTCCCCCTAGGGGCTAGATATCTCAGGGTCTCACATTTTGTATTGATTTGTATATTTTTGAGAGCTACGGGCTCCATTTTTGTACTGTGACACCACTTTTTGGACTTATTATTTATAAAAACTATGATTCTCCAGTCTTACTATATATGCATGTACAAATATATGAATATATGTTTATTTGTGTGCTTCATTATTGATGTGACAAATTCCAATCTAGGACATAATTAGCATATGCATCAGATACATGATTAAAACATCTCAGAACGTGAATGTATGTAATGGAAATAAAATGATGCTTCAAGAGTCTTACCCTTAAGAACCTCTGTAGTAAAGTAGGGTCTCTCACATGGTACTGACCATTCAATTGAGACACAACTAGTTGTGAATCTAGGTGGACCTCTAAAGACTGGATACCATGCGAAATGGCATCGCGAAGTAGCTCAACTACAACACTGTACTCAACCACATTGTTGGATGTAGGACCGAGACAAGCACCTCCTGAAGACACAATCTGATGGTTAGGTGAATAAATAAACCACGCAGTAGAAGCAAGTCGCTACGTATGATGGCTAGCACCATCCGTGAATCCCAAGAACACAAAAGATTTCGCGGACATCTGTCAACCAAACTGAAGTGAATCAACAGACCGAAAAAAACCAAAAGAAATCTAAGCTATGTACAGAAGCAACTATACAATAGTATACAAAAGTATTAGCTCAAGATAGAAGCTCAAGCATAATACCACTTGAGGTAAAGACAATTTCTAGGATCCTTCAAGGCATACCCTTCATAGTCTTCCAATTTGTAGAATCCTTTCTCAAGGACATGCCTCACTATGTAAGGACCATGCCACATGGGGTTAAAATTGTCTTCCCCCAGGGGTTCCTTAGTTTGGTCATACAAGAGGACCAAGTCACCTTCAGCATACTACCAAGGATGGACATACTTATCATATTGTACCTTGACATGACGTTTGTTGGCATCTATAGCCACAACAACATCTCGACGCTGCTTGTCAAGTTGCTCAAGGTGGATCTATTGATGTATATGTAACTTCAGAATCTATTTCACATATATGTATATTGTATTCCTATAGAGATGGTATTATTCCTCTATACAGAAGTGTTGTCATTTATATTGTAAATGTCGTAACTTATACTTGATGGGTTATTAGACCACCTTGTTGGGGTCGGCCCTGTATAAGTCATGTGGGTCAAAGGGTTATTAGACCACCCTATTGGGGGTCAGCCCAGTCAGCATTATGTTATGTGGTTAAGTTCAAGCCTACATGATTTATGTAAAAGGCAAGTCAAGTCAAGTATAAATAGAGTGCGGGAGGCACTCTATTTGATCACTCACTTATCACTCATGCACTCAAGGAGGAGCGGTGCACTTATGGAGGAGGAGGATCTGCTGCTAGGATATGTCTATATCTTATGGTTGGGTTGTATCATTGCTCTATCTATCTCTAAGGAAGTTATTGGGGTTTTTCACCTTTATGGTTTTCCCCAAGTAAATCTTTGTGTCTCTTGTGTGCTTGCATTATTGTCTCCATGATTGATATGCTGTAGATATGCTGTACATGTTGTTCTCTCAGCTAAGATCCTAGATCAGATTAAAGTAAATTCTGAAAATTTAACATGGTATTAGAGCTAGCCTGAAAGAAGGCATGATATGGCATGTATGACACTTGTTGCACTTACGATGCTAGGGCTTGATATAGCAAAAACCAGTCGTCGTAGAACTTTTGTTATAAATCCGTTTTGGAGAATTTTTTGGATATGAAACCTTTACAGGTCGAATATTAAATCTCCATGTACCTTGTGTCCAAAGGACAGCCTCTAATTCGTTGTAATTTGTGATTTATGATCTGTACAATATAGGGTTTTTGCCTCTTCCAGATCTGAGTCAAAATCAGGTGACCTTGGGAAAAAGGTCATAACTTGGGATAGGAAGCTCCAAATGAAATTTCGTAAAAAGTGACAGGTAGTACACAGAATTTACTATCTAAAAAAATATTTTCAAAGGCCGAAGTTGAACCAGTGACACGTGGAACGCCGTACAAGTTCGCTCTCCGGTATTATCCCATAAACATGTCACGTTCCGACACTTGGAATAACTCTCTCTAAGAGAATCCAATTGAGGTCAGACCTATCAGGATGGAACAATAATAGGGCGAGCTATTGTAGGAAATGTTTTCAGATGTCGAAGTTGAAACAATGACACGTGGCACGTCGTACAAGTTCGATCTCCTGTATTATCCCATAAACAGGTCACGTTGTGACACTTGGCATAACTCTCTCTCAGAGAGTCCAATTGAGGTCAGACCTATAAGGATGGAAAGACAATAGGGTGAGATATCTTAGGAAAATTTTTCAGAGGCTGAAGTTGAAACAGTGACATGTGGCACACCATACAAGTTCGCTCTCCTGTATTATCCCATAAACAGGTCATGTTGCGACACTTGGCATAACTCTCTCTCAGTGAATCCAATTGAGGTCAGACCTATCAGGATGGAAAGATAACAGGTCAGAATATCTCAGGAAACTTTTTTCAGACCTCGTGGATCGAAAAGTTCAGAGGTACACCAGAAACAATCAGGTACATATTTCTGTCAAACCATAATTATTTTTTAGTACCTTCATTCATGGCCTCTGGAATTTAGGGCTTCGGAGAAAGTTCGAATTTTTGTAATCGGAGACCACGGATGGATTCTACTCATCAAAATAGAAATTTAGAGACCAATATCAGAATTTTTGGTTGGGAATAAGGCCGGGCTTGATCAGAACCTAGTTCGGGACTTTGATCAGAAAAGTGGAAAATTAGGGCTTCTGTAAAAATGGGAATTTTTGAAATCTGTGACCACGGCTGGAAGCTTCTTAGAAAAATAGAAGCTTAGAGCTTTGGATAAAACCTTTTGATTGGGCAGAAGAGTGGGCTTCATCAAACCCAAGTTCAGGGTCACGTCTAGTGAATCCAGAAGTTTCAAAGGAAAAATTGAGGAGTGAAACTTTGTAGTTTTCAAATTCTGAGCATACCGGTGTGATCAGCTCATGAAGGTGCATATTTATATCCTTTCAGAAGTTTGAAATTCAAAGTTTGAATTTTTGGGGTTTCTCTGACAAACCCTAATCCAACTCCAGATCCAGTTCTTGCAAATCAAGTGGATTGGTTTAATCCTAGAATAAGATGGATTGGTCACCTGCATAAGTGAAGAAGTTCTTGTTTTAGAGGGAGATGAGGCTAAGGCCTTACATAAGAATATTACAAGCGGTCTCGACAGGTATGACTCATCGAGGTATGTTTCAATATTTGTTCATTATTAAGTTTATGGTATGATTGTCTTCATATTATTATGGTTAGTACAATCTTGATTTTAGATTTGTCGTATCACCTTAACAAATTTATGAATGCATGATAGAAGATATTCATTGATTAGGGTGTTGACAGTTATGATTGTACTAATGCATTATGGTGTTGTATGAGGTTTATTTTGTCTACTAACTTGAAAGGTACACCAAGAAATACAAATCATGTTCTAGTTCAAGAACATATGATCATGATGACATGAGGACAAAGATTCATCCATTGTCATGGATCTCATAGAAGATCCATTTACGAGGTATGTATAACTTGGTTTTATAATGGTTAACCTATGAGATATATAGGTTACTAGCAAAAGTCATTGAAGAAGAACAAGAAGACATCATGTGAGTATGTTAGACATAACTAGCTAGCATGCTAATCTAGGTATGTTTTTCCTATATCAAGCTAGAATCCTACCTTGTGTTAGGATCTTATACTATTGTGTTGTTGATAATGATTATTCATAAATTCATAGGACTAACCAGAAGAATCATGAAGGTCTAGTTTTGAATAATCACGGGTTTTATGCATCTTATATCTCTTCTCTTGATTGATGATTTAACTAACCAGAAGATTCCTATGATTAAATAAGAATATGCATGAGTAAAGAAGACTTCCCTGAAACCTTGAATACTAATGCTTATTATCTGTGTTTGAAATGATCCTGACTATACATGCTTGAGATTATTGTGTTTTGATAATATTAAGTTATACTAATGAATGTTTGATTACGTACGAGACCTAGAGGATAACACAATGATGATACTAACAAGCATGCATAGGGATCAAGAATGAATATAAGTTCAAGGACAAGTAATCCAGGAAGCAGAGATCAAGAGGGAGTACACTCTAGTGGTTTCTGTAAGGATGCACATATTCAGAGGGAGTTGACCATCTCTCTACATTCCACAATAGAAAGGTGTAGAAGAAGCTACTTCAGATTAGGACTCCAATAGCTCCTGCAAGGAAGCGAAGACTCAGAGGAAGTCCACCCAACAAACAAACAAAGATAAGTATTTGAATTGTCATTTATTAAATCATATTGTTCAATAATGTATATACTGATGTTCCTAGAATTAGGTTGTGTATTATGCATATTAGAATAATTGCATTGATGAACAGAATACTACTAATATGCATGGGTAAGTGGCCTATGGCACTGTACAACATTCCATTGCTACTTATCTAGAATGAAACCTCTTTGTTGACATGTTGGGATTTGTGCACACTCTTAACAATGTTCTGGTAGAGATTGGAAGGCATCTAGAAAGTTACGGGATATGGATAAATGTTGTATTGAAGCATTGGCTAAGATAATTGCATGACCGTATGACATATTTCTTTATGTGTAAGAATTTGTTCTGAAAACTATGAGATGTTTTCTAATCATGCAATTTAACTTGTTGTGTAGGAAAGATCATATGCCATCTCCTACAAAAGAAGAACTACAACATTTGTTCCAGCAACAAAGATATCTATTGAAGATATTGAAGATATTGAAGTTCCCAGGATCTGGGATGAAGAAATGCAATGCCATGATACGTCAATCATGAATAATGATGTTTGGGATGTAGTCTAAAGACGTGAAGGGAAGTTTGTTATGACTTCCAAATGGAACTATCAGATCAAGCATGTTATAGATGGCAGCATTGAGAAATATAAAAGTGATGAGATAGAAGATGCACCAGATGGATTTCAAGACAGCATGGTGTAGTCATATATGTGTGCAGAACTTGGTATGGTAGGATAGATAACTTTCTATCCAGTTTAGGCTTTACCAAGAATAAAGCGGATTCCAACCTTTTCTACAAGGTTGATGAATGCAATCCAGTGATACTACTTTTGTATGCGGATAACCTGTTTGTTACAGGTGAAGATAGATTGATTGCCGACACGCAGCGGAAGCTTGCTACCGAGTTCGAGATGAAGAACTTGGGGATGATGCACTATTTGTTTTTGGCATGGAGGTGTGGCAGAGTGTAGATGGAATCTTCCTTGGACAAGGGAAGTATGCAGTAAGAGATCCTGAAGAGGTTCGGGATGATGGATTGCAAGGCCATGGCCACACCTATGACATCGAATCTGAAGCTTCTATGTGATGATTCATTTGAGCTGGTTGATGTCTCTACATATCGTCAGATGATTGGGTCCTTGATGTACCTGACGAATATGAGACCAGATATTTGCTTTGCTGTGAACACATTGAGCCAGTTCCTGACGGATCCGAGGAGTGTTCACCTGGTTGATGTAAAGCATGTTCTGAGGTACCTGAAGGGTACAGTGGAATTTGGGCTCAAGTATGAAGCGAATCAAAAGTTTAACCCGCAGGGTTATGTTGATTCAGATTGGGCTGGCAGTGCTGCAAATAGGAAGAGTACATTTGGGTGTTGCTTTAGTATGGGATCAGGTGTGATCTCATGGTTTAGCAGGAAGCAGTCCTGCGTGGCACTGAGTACAGCTGAGGCAGAGTATGTTGCAGCATGTTCAACTAGTTGTAAGGCAGTATGGCTACGGAAGCTACTGTCTGAGTTATTTGATCTCCCATTGGATACTACTGGCATCTTTTGTGATACCCAGAGTTGTGTGAAGCTGTCTGAGAACCCAGTGTTTCATGACAGGTCGAAACACATAGATATCAAATATCACTATATCAAGGATATGGTGCAGAGAGGAGCTGTGAAGCTCCTGTATGTTGCGACGGACGAGCAGATTGCAGATGTGCTGACAAAGCCACTATCCAGGGTGAAGTTCGAGTACTTCAGAGAGAGGCTTGGCATTCTTCAGATCGAGGAAACTTCGAGGAAGAAGTGATGGACACATTTGCTGAAGCCATTCCAAGCATGTTGGAAGGAGGATCCTTCACATGGCTGTGGATGTAAGCGATGAATGATGAGCATCAGGATGATGTTTTGGTTTCTGTTGGATATGATCAGTTGGATCATTTTTATGTATGTATGAATGCATCATGTTGGATGCTTGGACCATGTATCTATATATGTATCAGGTGGATACATTGTATGATCAGGTAGATCATGTATGTTGATGAATACATTGTGTGGATCATGTATCTATGTATTAGGTGGATACACTATGTATGATGATATGTATCAGGTAGATACTTGGTGTGCATCAGATGGATGCATTGTATGATCAGGGTGATCGTGGATGATGAACTTCTCCAGATGACATGCAGCAAGATGTTCCAGTGATGATGATAAAGAAGATCATGTGTACATTAGGATGATGTATGGTGAGTATGAGATGATACTTTGTGGCCGTGGATCAGGTTGTCCAGGTAAGCATGTAATTTGTGCCATGGGAGATTTGCAGATGGTCTTTCGAGGTTTTGCCTATGGCATGTAATTCGGTGCCCTGGGACATCTGGAAAATCCTTTTTCGAGGTTTTGCTTGGGAGGACATATAATTTGTGCCCTGGGAGATCTGCAGATAGTCTTTTGAGGTTTTGCCTATGGCATGTAATTCGTTGCCCTAGGATATCTGGAAAATTCTCTTTCGAGGTTTTCTCCTATGGCATGTAATTTGCTTCTGGGAGATCTGGACAAGATGAAAAAGGCCTCAGATGCTTTAGCCAGGTTTTTCCATGACCACATGTAATTTTCTCCTGGGAGATCTGGACAGGATGAAAAAGGCCTTAGATGCTTTAGCCAGGTTTTGTGGTGGACCACATGTAATGTGCTCCTGGGAGATCCGACAGGTAGAGCCGTGTGCTCGTAATAGCCTGGGATGCTTCAGCCAGGTTTTGTGGTGAGATCACATGTAATGTGCTCCTGGGAGATCCGACATGTACAGATGCGAGCTCGTAACATCCTGGGATGCTTCAGCCAGGTTTTGTGATGGGTCACATGTAATGTGCTCCTAGAAGATCCTATAGGTAGAGTTGTGTGCTCGTAATAGCCTGGTATGCTGCAGCCAGGTTTTGTGATGCACGTAATAAGTCCTGACGTTTCCACAGTATGGCCAGTGATGATGAAGACTTGCAGGTGGTGTGCCTACATCCAGTATGAAAAAGGACTGGCTCTGTAGAACTTCCTATGACGAGTAGATTCAGAGATTGATTGAGATAGCAGTAGCAGTGACGATGATGATATCTCAATGACGATTATCCAGTGACGATGATCCAGAGAAGAAGACTTGTGCTAGAAGACCTGTGCTGAGAAATACCTTCCTAGTTAAGAGGGAGTGTTGATGTATATGTAACTTCGGAATGTATTTCACATATATGTATATTGTATTCCTATAGACATGGTATTATTCCTCTATACGGAAGTGTCGTCATTTATATTGTAAATGTCGCAACTTATACTTGATGGGTTATTAGACCACCTTGTTGGGGTCGGCCCTATATAAGTCATGTGGGTCAAAGGGTTATTAGACCACCCTATTGGGGGTCGGCCCAGTAAGCATTATGTTATGTGGTTAAGTTCGAGCCTACATGATTTATGTAAAAAGCAAGTCAAGTCAAGTATAAATAGAGTGCGGGAGGCACTCTATTTGATCACTCACTTCTCACTCATGCACTCAAGGAGGAGTGGGGCACTTCTAGAGGAGGAGGATCTGCTGTTAGGATATGTCTATCTCTTATGGTTGGGTTGTATCATTGCTCTATCTATCTCTGAGGAAGTTATTGGGGTTTTTCACCTTTATGGTTTTCCCCAAGTAAATCTTTGTGTCTCTTGTGTGCTTGCATTATTGTCTCCATGATTGATATGCTGTAGATATGCTGTACATGTTGTTCTCTCAGTTAAGATCCTAGATCAGATTGAAGTAAATTCTAAAAATTTAACAGGATCAAATGTTTCTCAACATATGACGTATCAGGCAAGAGCTCTATGGCTAGTTTTAAAAAAGGGTTTTTGCCTTCAATCGGTAATATAGATTCCACACCATGTACTAACTGAAATGGTGAGAAACCGGTGGTAGTATTAACTACGGTTCGATATTCCCACAAAGTAGGATATAACATAATGTGCGAGTTGCTCTTGCTTTGGTGGATGGTACGTTAGAGAATGGTCTTTAAGGACTTATTGACTGCCTCAACTTGACCATTTTCTTGGGGGTAGTAAGAAGATGAATGCTCTTAACAAAACCCAAGCTTGAGTGACAAATCCGCCATCATTTTGTTCTGAAGGTGACTGCCATGGTCAATGACAATCTCTTTCGGAATACTGAACCGATTTATAATCTGATTGAACATGAAGTGGGATGCTATAGCACCATCAGCGTTTATGGTAGGCATGGCCTCATCCCATTTGGAAAATTAGTCCACAACCACAATGATATGGTGATGCCCCCCAGCTGAAGATGGTTTGCAATCCATGAAATCCACCCCCGCTTGGTGAAGGGACCGACGGTGATGATCGGATGAAGGGGCACTGGATGTGAGTATATATTTCGAGAAAACACCTAGCAAGGGTGACATCTCTTTACGACATTCATACAATATTTAAAGATTAAAGGCAAAATGTAACTAGCTCGCATAATACGTTGGGCTGTCGCCAGCCCGAATAAGTGACCACCACATGCCCTGTTGTGGCAGTCATCCAGTAAACGTTCCGCTTCTTCATGAGTCAAACAACGATGGAGAATGGAGTTCTTTCCTCGATGATACAAAGTGTCACTGACGATGACATAATCTTTAGAGTGATTTCTCACACGCCGTTGTTTATCTCGTGAATAGTGCGAAGGGAACTTGAAAGTTGAAGATATATGATGATATCCCCATACCAAGGGTCCACTGACAAGATAAGAAATAAGTTCTCATCCACAAAGGAATCTTTCTGGATGATGTCCTCATCAAGTTGCAGAAAATCTGACATGAGCTCAGTGAGAACCGAGGATTTCACTGACTTTGCCGAAGCAAAATCGAGATAAAACTCGTAAAGAATAGCAATCCATTTATTGTACTTCCCCCCTATAATACGTCGTGATATCATGAACTGAAACAGATTGATATGTGCTATAACAATATTTTTCCTAAGCATGATGTAATGCCATAAAGGTTGGACTGCATGAACAGTCGCAAGTGCCAACTTTTCCACATGAGTGTATCTCAGCTCAGCGTCTATTAAGTTTCAACTAAGATAATAGATGACATGCTTCTAGAGCATATCATCTACCTGAACTAAGACCATGCCAATCATCTCAAAAGGCACGACCACATACAACAAGAAATCTCTAGCAAAGTCAGGTGGACCAAGCAGAGGGGCCGACACCAAAGCTTTCTTCAAATCATTGAAAGACTATTGGGCTTGCTCATCCCAGATAAATGGTGTGTCCTTCTTTAAAATGCGTGCAAAGCCTTTGGTAAGACTAGCATAATTTACTACAAAGCATCATAGAAAAGTGGCTCTCCCTTGGAAGCTTTGAAGTTGAATTAGGTTACGCGGGGGAGGAAACTGAAGTATTGCCTCAACCTTAAGAGGATAAAGTCTTATACCCTCCTATGAAACTATGAACCCTAAAAGGCGACCCGTTCTCACGACTAAGATGTACTTGTTGGGATTCAAACTATTAGTTTTTCATCATCTAATTCAATATGATCTAGGATATTAATTGAGAGAACAACATGTACAACATATCAAGCATAAGAGACAAGAGACAAGAGACACAAATCATGTCACCAGAGAAAACCAAGAAGGTGAAAAACCCCAAAACTTCCCCAGAGATAGAATAAGCACCAATTCAAAGATCACGAAGATGAATCCCCAAAAGATAAATGTCTGCAGCAACTACTCCTCATCCACTAGTGTGCACTCCTCCTCTCTCTCACTAATGTGAAGTGAGTGAATGAGTGAATGTGTCAAATGCAAGAGTCACACTCTCTATTTATACTTTTACTTTTACTTGAACTTTACTCAACTAGGTCAGCCCCAACTTAACCATCTAACATAATGCTGATTGGGTCGACCCCACTAGGGTGGTCTAATAACTCTTTAACCCACATGACTCATACAGGGCCAACCCTACCAAGGTGGTATAATAACCCATCAAATATAAGTTACGACACTTACAATATAACTTGCGACACTTGAAATTACAAATGATGACACTTCCAATTGGAGGAATAATACATCTCCGTTGGGGATACAATAGAGTACAGATGCAATACATACAATATACAAGTGAATATCTTCTGAAGTTACAAATATATCAATACCCCATCTTAACTAGGAAGGTATTCTCTTGACATAGGTCATCAATACATATCGGCACAAGTCTTCAATTCTGGAGCTGGATCATCGTTACTAGATCATAGAGCATCATCGTCACTGCTGTTGTACTTGTCATCTCGATCACTAGAGATATATATCAATTCTTCTCGTCATAGGAAGTTCTACAGAGCTAGCCCTTTTTCATGTTGGTTGTAGGCCTAACCTCTTGTAGGTATTCAACATCTCTATCCATCCTGTGGAATGTGTGTTAACAAAACCTCGAAAGAGCATCCGAGCTCAAAGTATCAGATCTACCAATATCTTTTACATGTGACCACCACAAAACCTCAAAACAACATCCGAGCTCAAACTATCGAATCTCCCAGGATATTTTACATGTGGTCAAGAAAAAACTTAAAAGAGTGTCTCGCAACCTACAAGATCTCTAAAGAGCATCCTAGGACTTTTACAAGCACACAACTCAACCTATCAGATCTCTGGGACTGATTACATGCCTCTTGTAGCAAAACCTTGAAAGAGTATCTGAGCTTAGACTATCGGATCTCCCAGGATCTTTTCTATGCTACATGTAGCAAAACCTCAAAAGAGTATCCAAGCTTAGACTATCGTATCTCCCAGGATCTTCTGTATGCTACCTTCACAATCTGTCCATGACCAACCTGTAGCAAAACCTCGAAAGAGTATTCGAGCTTAGACTATCGGATCTCTCAAGATATTTTCTATGCTACCTGCACAACCTGTCCATGGCCAACCTGTAGAAAAAACTTGAAAGAGTATCCGATCTCAGACTATCGGATCTCCCAGGATCTTTTCTATGCTACCTGCACAATCTGTCCATGGCCACAAAATATCAACCTGATACTCATGATCATATTGATCATCATATAGTACATCATCCTGATGCACATCATTTGGATCATCATCCTGATTCTCATCACACATGATCATCTTGATCATCATCATAGCATCGTCCCGATGCATAGCATCTGGAGAATCATCCTAATGCTCATCACACATGATCATCTTTATCATCATCATAGCATCGTTCTGATGCATATCATCTAGAGCATCATCCTGATGCTCATCACACATGATCGAATTGATCATACAAAGCATCCAACTGATCATGCAAAGCATCCACCTGATGGATATCATCATATATGATGATCATCATTTAGAACATCATCTAGAGCATCGTCCTGATGCTCATCACATAGCACTTACATCCATAGCCATGGGAAGGATCCTCCTACCACCATGCTTGGAATAACTCCTGCAAATGTGTCCCATCACTTCTTCCTCGAAGTATCTTCTATCTGAAGAACACCAAGCCTCTCTCTGAAGTACTTGAACTTCACTCTGGCTAGTGGTTTGGTCAACACATCTGCAATGTACTAATCTATCGTAACAAATAGGAGCTTCATTGCTCCTATTTGCACCATATCCCTGATATAGTGTTACTTGATCTCGACGTGCTTCGACCTGTCATGGAGCACCGGGTTCTCAGACAACTTCAAACAACTCTGGTTGTCACATAAGATACATGTAGCATTCAACTAGAGATCAAATAAATAAGACAGTAGCTTCCTAAGCCATACTGCCTCATAATTGGATGAACAAGTTGCGACATACTCTGTTTCTGGTGTACTTAGTGCTACACAGGACTGCTTCTTTCTATACCAATAGATCACACCTGATCCTATACTGAAGCAACACTCTGAAGTGCTCTTCATATCTGTAGCATTGCCTACTGAATTTGAATCAACATAACCCTCCAGGTTAAACTTTTGATTCGCATCATACTTGAGCCCATAGTCAATCATACCCTTCAGGTACCTCAGAATATGCTTTACAGCAATTAGGTGAACATGTCTAGGATCTATTAGGAACTGGCTCAATTTGTTCACCGCAAAGAAAATATATGGTCTCGTGATCGTCAAGTACATTAAGGACCCAATCATTTGACAATACACCATGAAATCAACCGAATCTGATGAAGCATCACTCAATAACTTCAGGTTCGATGCCATAGGTGTGGCCATGGCCTCGCAGTCCATCGTCCCATACCGCTTCAGTATCTCTATTGCATACTTCCCTTGTCCAAGGAAGATTCCATCTGCACTCTGCCAAACCTCCATACGTAGAAAGTAATGCATCATACCCAAGTCCTTCATCTTGAACTCAGAAGCAAGCTTCCTCTTCGTATCAGCAATCAACCTATCCTCTCCTGTCAAAAATAGGTCATCCACATACAATAGGAGTATCACTGGATTTCCTTCCGCAACCTTGTAGTAAAGGTTGGAATCCACTTTACTCTTGGTAAAGCCCAAACTGGACAGGAAGCTATCTATCCTTCCGTACCATGTCCTAGGTGCTAGCTTCAGGCCATACAAGGATTTCTTCAATATGCACACATATGACTCCCTGTCATGTGTCTCAAAACCAAGTGGCTACTCCACATACACTTCCTCTTCGACTACACCATTCAAGAAAGTTGTCTTGACATCCATCTGGTGTATCTTCCACTTCATTACTGCAACTAGAGCAAGTACTATTCTCATGGAACTGTATCTGTCTATAGGTGCAAAAGTCTCTTCATAATCTATCCCTTCTTTCTGGGAGAAGCCACGAGCCACAAACCTTTCCTTGTATTTCTCTATGCTACTATTTGCAGCATGCTTGATCTTGTAGATCCACTTGGAAGTCACAACAGAATTTCCTTCTGGTCTTGGGACCACATCCCAGACATCATTCTTCATGATCGACTGGTACTTCTCGATCATGACATCCTTTCATTACTGCATCCCGGATCTTGGGAACTTTAGATTCTTCAATATCTTCAATAGATAGTTTTCTTGAACTTTGTTGTAGAAACAAATGTTGTTGTCCTTCTTTTGTAGGTGATTGTACATGATATTTCCTACAAATCAAATTAAATTGCATGATTAGAAACATCTCATAGTTTTTCAAAACAAATTCTTATGCATAAAGACATATGTCATATAGTCATGTAATTATCTTAGCTAATGCTTCAATATAACATTTATCCATATCCCGTAACTTTCTAGATGACTTCCATCTCTACCAGAACATTGTTAAGAGTGTGCACAACTCCCAACATGTTAGAAAAGAGGTTTCATTCTACATAAGTAGCAATGGAGTGTTGTACAGTACCATAGGTCACTCACCCATTACTATATTAGTAGTATCTTGTTCATTGATGAAAATTTTATAAGATGCATAATATACCTCCTAAATCTAGGAACATGAGTATGTACATGACTGAACAACTTCATTTAAGTAATCATATATACAAGAAATGATAATTCAAATACTTATCTTTGTTTAGTTGTCGGGTGGGCTCCCTCTCAATCTTTGCTTCCTTGCAAAAACTACTGGAGTGTGCTCCCTCTTGATCTTTGCTTCTTTACGGGAACTACTGGAGTGTGCTCTTCCTTGATTATCTGTCCTTGAACTTATATCCATCCTGGACCACTATGCATGCTTAAGTGTGCACTAGTGTCATCATTGTGTCATGCTCAAGATCTCATACATAATCATTCATTCATTAGTATAATCTCAATACTATCAAAACATTATGATTCTAAATAATCTTAAGCATGTATGGTCATGATCATTTCATACAGAGGTAATTTATCACAAGCGTTAGTATTTCTGGTTTCAGGGAGGACTTCTTTTACTCATGCATATTCTTATTTGACCATAAGAATCTTCTAGTTTTTCATATCATTAATCAAACTAAGAAGCATAATATGCATAAACCCATGATTAATCAAACTTATAAATTCATGATTAATCATTATCAATTATAAAAAAAGGTATACTTATATAAGATCCTAACACAAAGTAGGATTCTAACTTGATATAGGAAAAACATACTGGGATTATCATGCTTGCTAGTTATGTCTAACATACCCACATAATGTCTTCTTGTTCTTTTAAAGGACTTGAGCTAGTAACCTACATATCTCATAAGTTAACCATTGTAGAACCAAATCATACATACCTCGTAATTAGAGCTTCTATGTTATCCATGACCCTGGATGAGTCTTTGTCTTCATGTCACCATGTTCATATGCTTTTGATCTAGTACTTGATTTATTTTTCTTGATGTACCTGTCATGTTAGCAGACAACATCATCCTCATACAATACCACAATGCATTAGTACAGTCATAAGTGTCATAACCCTAATAAATGAATGTCTTCTATCATTCACATGCATTCATACTTTTACTAGGGTGATAATACAAGTCTAAAATTATTCAAGATTGTACTAACCTCAATAATATGAAGACAAACATGTCATAAACTTAATCATGAATAGATTTCAAAACATACCTATATCTCCTCAAGTCATACCTGTTGGGATTGCCTGTAGTCTTCTTACGTAAGGCCTTAGCCTCATCTCCCTCTGGAACTGGAACTTCTTCACTTATGTAGGTATCCAATTTATTATTTTCTAGGATTAACCCAATCCACTTGATTTAGTGAAACTGGATCTGGAGCTGGATTAGGGTTTGTTAGAGAAACCCTAAAAATTCAAACATTGAATTTGAAACTTTTGATTGGATGAAAAGATGCGCTTTGTTGAACTTATCAAGCTGGTATACTTCAACTTTGAAATATCCAAAATTTGACCCATAAAAATTGACTTTGAAAGTTTCAGATCTCCAGCTTCTATCAAATTTTGGTTTTCTGGTTTCATGGTCCAAAACCCGAACTAGGGTTTGATAGAGCCCAGGTTTATACCCAACGAAAAACTTCGATCTTGGTCTCTAAATTTTGATTTTGATGAGGAGCATCTAGCCTTGGTCTCACATTGCAAAAATTCCAACTTTCTCTGAAACCCTAATTTCCCATAGCAGTGATAAGCCAAAAATGAGAATGCTCATAATCCAATTCTATTTCACAGAAATATGTGCCTTATTGTTTCTAGTGCACCTATGAAATTTCGGATCTTCAGGGTCTGAAACTTTGGTTTGTGGTATCTTGACCTGTCACCTTTCCAACCCCACAAGTCTAAGGTTTAATGCATTCTCTGAGAGAGATATGCCAAATGTCGCAACGTGACCTGTTTATGGGATGAAATAGTATAACGACCTTCTATGGAGTGCCATGTGTCACGTTTCAACTCCGATCTCTGAAAAGAGGACGTGTGAAACTACAGCTCGTTCCCTTACTGACACTTTTTACATAATTTCATTTGGAGCTTATAATCCCGATATATGACCTTTTTCCCTAGGTCACCTATTTAGTAGTGCATTCTGGAAGAGGTAGAAACCCTAAATTATACGGATCATAAAATAGAAAGTACTATGAATCAGATGCTGTGCTTCAGACACAAGGTACATGGGGATGTTATACTCGACCTGTAAAAGTTTCAGATCTGAACCATTTCCAAAACAAATTTAGAGGGAAAGTCCATGATGACTGGTTTTTGCTATATCAAGCCATAGCTTCCAATTTGTCGCAATTGCAACAAGTGTCATAAATTCCATGCAATGCCTTCCTTTAGGCTAGCTCTGATATCATGTTATTTTTTCATCACTTAATTCAATATGATCTAGGATCTCAACTGAGAGAACAACACGTACAACATATCAAGTATAAGAGACAAGAGACATGAGACACAAATAATTTCACCGGGGAAAACCAAGAAGGTGAAAGACCCTGCAACTTCCTTAGAGATAGAATACGCCCCAATACAAATATCACCAAGATGAATCCACAAAAGATAAATGTCTGCAGCAGCTACTCCTCCTCCACTAGTGTGTACTCCTCCTCTCTCTCACTAATGTGAAGTGATTGAATGAGTGAATGTGTCAAATGAGAGAGTCAGACTCTCTATTTATACTTTTACTTTCCCTTGACCTTTACTCAACTAGGTTGGCCCCAACTTAACCATTTAACATAATGCTGGTTGGGACGACCCATCTAGGTTGGTCTAATAACCCTTTAACCCACATGACTCATATAGCACCGACCTCACCAAGGTGGTCTAATAACCCATCAAATATAACTTACAACACTTACAATATACCTTGCAACACTTGCAAGTACAAATGACGACACTACCAATCAGAGGAATAATACATCTCCATTGGGGATACAATAAAGTACAAATGTAATACATACAATATAGAAGTGAATATATTCTGAAGTTACAAATACATCAACACAAATGAATATTGTAACAACGACACCTTTAGAAAATGAGACAGAGGTACTTGGGGTGGTCCACTCTCTTACGAGAATGGACAGCAAGATCATCCAAGTACGCCTCCACTGTACGCTTAAGGTCATGAAAAGCATAGGCCATAGCACGCTAAAACATAGCTCTGGTGTTTTTAAGGCCGACGGGCATATTCTGGTACCAAATGTACCCCAAGGACAAATGAAAGTAGTTTTATGTTGGTCCTCAAGCTTTATCTGGATCTGATTATATCCAGAGAAACTGTCCATAAACGAAAAAACCTTGCTTCTGGCACAATCATCCAAGATTTGATCTATGAATGGTGTGGGTAAGTTGTCCTTTGGACATGCGTAGTTCAGATCTCTAAAGTTTGTGCACACGCGGATGGTTCCTTTCTTCTTATCTACAAGAACAGGATTTGACACCCATCCAGTAAGGGGAACTGGGTAGATGAAACCAACTTTATGTAGTTTCTCCACCTCTGCCTTGATTGCGGTTGCCTTCCTAGGATTCATAGCATGAAGTCGTTTCCGAACCAGCTTGGCATTGGGATATGTCTTAATTTCGTGTTCAACAATACTAGGGTCTTTTCCTGGCATCTCCTCATATGACCAGGCAAAAACATCCTGAAATTCTTTGAACAGTTCGGTGTATAGCTGAATCTCTTAAGGAGAATAGTCATCACTGATGAAAACGTTCTCTATCTTTCCAGGTATATGAGAGATGTTGATTGGTATGGTTGGGGATATATTAGACATATTCCCCTCCACGTAAATCCCATGTGAATCCAATGTATCCACAGGGCGACCAACCTTCTCGGCAAGAGTCGTCCTAAACTCTTCCTGCTCAATGAGATTAAGGTTGGGAAGAAAATAAGAGCGATGATGCAAATCTCCCCAAGGTCTTTCACTACCAAAAATGGCCTCAATGATGGCTTCATCCGAAGTCAAAGTACCATCAAGACAATCTTGTGAGCAATATGAGTTGGCTACCCATGCTGGCAGCATAATAGGATCTTCCTCCTCTATCTGTGAAGAGGATGGATCCAGTTTTGCAGTGGCTTGTTGAATTTCATGGTATGAAAGCTCAGCTGCAGATAACGGCATAACCATTCTGATGTGTGAAATGTCTCTAGATGGGGCACTCATGGACAGTAAAATCCATGAATAATTAAAATACGAGGTCCAGAAAGGTACATTATTTAATGAGGATGATGCACTATCGGAAATGGTTCCAATAAACATAATTGGTGCAATAAAATCGAATGATCCCATCAAGGAGGGATACAATCCTACACCAATTTTCCCAGTTGACTGCTCAGAGTCTTTGATCTGGGAAACAAAAGTTCCCGACGATGCTATGGAATTAGAACTAGGGAAGTCTAGATGATCGACCATCACAATTCTACATTCATGGGGAAAGTAGATAACTCTAAATACAGAGGATACGATCACTTTCATTGCATAGATCCAATTCCTTCCCAGAAGAAGGTTGCGGTCGATGGGCACATCAACCACCTTGACTTCAATAGGCACAGATTTCCCACCCAAGTGGACCTCAAGGGAAGGGAGAATACCATGCAGCCTAAACGACTGACCATCAAATGCAATAAGCATGGTTTTAGATTTAGACAAGGGAGGAGAGCCAAGATCCTTCCAACAATCCAATGAGATTACTGAGGTGGAAGCACCTTTGTCAACCACCGTTTATTTAACAAACTTGTCTAGGCACCTCACATGGATTTGAAAAGCCACATGATAAGGTAAGCGAGGCTAGACATCAGTAGTGTCGAATTTAATGATGTTAGTGCTACTCTCATCCTGAAGTCCTAAAGCAGATAAAAGGGTGTGCCGTTGTGAAGGGCATGCCTATAAAACCTCAAGAGGCGACATGGGACACAGATTTTGGCCCAAATATTATACAATAGAGCAGTTCTTGGGGATCATGCATTGGGATTGTGCACCGAGTGCTTGAGAACACCTTTTGATATCCGTGGCATAGGAGTGGGATTCTTGATATGCAAGGAAGTATCAGGAGGAGGAGGGCACTCATTCCCCATATTCGGTTGTGGTGCACCATAATCGCATTGATGAGTAGCAACACTAACCTGATATTGGAACATGTTGATGCATCCGTAACCACCAGCATGAGAGGAGGACATTGTAGTTTCATTCATCCCATAGCCAGTAGCAGGAGCATTCGAAGCCATGCATTCGTAACCACCAGCATGAGAGGAGGACATTGTAGTTTCATTCATCCCATAGCCAGTAGCGGGAGCATTCAAAGCCATATTCTGATGATGCGGAAGGGGATATTTCAACACAGCTAGGATTTACGCAAGATGCTTTGATGCTTCATCAATTCAAGGACACAAGTGAGTTAGGTGACCCTCCCCACAAAGTTTGAAAGGGAATTTCACTTTATGTCTTGGCTTATGGTCCCCAACAGCATTTCCGTCATCACGAGGAGGGTTGGCATTCTCTTTCCTAGGAGTGTTTCGATTACTTCAATTATTCGAATTGTTCCCACCCTTACGGTTATTTCTCCCATTCTTCTTACCACTAGGTTGCTAGTTACCTGATGGGTTCGTCGATTGTATAGAATGCACATCGGACGACTGGGTGGAAGTGGATGAGGCATGAGCCTGTTTGGGTGTAGAATGGCCAATAGACAAATTTTTCATTTTATTGGTGACCAAATCCACAGGTCGAGTACCTGTATATCCAAAAATGCCATTAGCATGTGGTCCAGGAACTGGCTTGGGCTCATGTTGTGATCGTGGTGTGTCGGGAATAATATCATATAGGATGCCAGACTGAGCGTAGACTAGGTCTAGCTGCTGGAATTTATATATAGCTCATTCCTCAGTTGGAATGCCAGACACAGAAACGTCTTTCGAAATATATGTAAGCAAATACTTAAGGAACCATTCCAATAGAAAATATATAGGAATGTTGGCTTTCACCATCCTCTTCCATCGACGCCACTCTTGAACGTGGTCAGATATATGCGTGGCCTTGTATTGGAGGAAGGTAGATAAAATCTTGGTGCTAGTATCGTAACGAACCGACAACTAAAAATGGTATAGGAAAACCAAATCTATCTCGTTAAAACCCCTGTAAGTGCCCCAGGTAACTCAACATACCACTTCGCGGCTGCCCCCACGAGGGTGGATTGAAATATTCTCAAACAAATGGAATCATGAGTCAAATAGTTCGAGGAGCACCAAAGGTGAAAATTCGTAACATGATCACCCGTATCCTCACCATTCTTCCCTTCAAAATTCAGAATGTCCGAAGGGAGCTTGGTAGGGACCAGAGGCCAATTGGGATCACGACACACTGGATCATTTGTGAGCTTCGAAAGATCAGGTAGATTCAAACGAGTAAGGAACAAGAGCTATGGCTGTGAAACAGGATTAAAGTATCCCAAAAGAGGCTGACCTTGTGGGCCATAGGGATGATAAGAACCATGACCATGACCATGACCATAGGGATGATAACCATCTCCCACCTGACCCATGTAAGGGTATGAAGGCATATATGTGTTGTGAACACCATAGTGAGGAGAATTGTAATATGGGCTAGAACCAGCTGCATTATAATGAGGATTACCCCGATGAGTATGGGGCATATAGGTGCTAGTTATAGCAAGAGCAGTTGAGTAATAACCATGAGTATAGGGCATGTGCCCACTTCTAGTGTTAGGAATGTGCCAACCTCCAGTGTTAGGAATTTTCCCACCCCTGGTTTTGGGAATGTGCCCACCCCTAGTGTAGGGTATTTTCCCACCTCCAATGTTAGGAGGGACATGCTGGCTAGAAGATGTGGTCGTGGTCATGGGTATATCTGTAGAAGCATGTGTATTAGCTTGTGGAATATGAGCCGTGCTATGTGAAGTGTTCCCACTAAAATGAGGGGCAGTCCTAGGACGTGGTCCTCGCCTGACAGATGTATTGGCTAGGAGGACATAACCAAACCTAAATTGAAATGGTTGAAAAGAGGGTGCACTGCTTCCTGAGGGAGCAGTGCTTGCAGTACTAAGGCTATTATTAGCTTGACTACTCGATGAAGTGGATGTAACATTTGAATTAAGACTAGGCATACCAATGGAAAAGGGATTAGTGGTCTAAGGGTTTGTAGTGTTATAGAAATATGACATCCCATAATGGAAACCATGTGTGTGTGTATCATCAAATGGGTCTGACTTCAGAGCTAGGTCCAGCCCAAAACCTAAAAAAGTGACGTGTGGGGGAGAACCTTCCTCTCCAACCTCCCTAGGGGAGGGAGGAGTGGTTTATCCATCAACGTCACCTGACAGACTCATGAGAATCCTTCCCAGTGTACCAGATGCAAAAGTCATAATGTAATCTTGAAGTTCATCAAAAGCATCAAAAGGATCAGAGGGGTTCCTTCAACGTCTCTTATAAAAAGGATGTGATACCTCGTTGGCTGGAAGACCAGCCAAACGATGAGATCGACGAAGAGGTGGGTATTCCTCCACGATAACTCCAAATAATCAAGACGCCTCATGATGGCCAACTATCAATCAAAGAGCACACACCAAACGAAACTACAACCAAATGCACACAAATAGGACTCGCTTAAGGGACCTCTCGACACTATAGCCGGTATGTCTCACTTAGGACAGGCTTGAGAATCCCAAACTAGAATTGGAGGTAACATAATTAGTTATAAGGGATCCTAGACTTCACTGTGTGCACAGGGTCAAATCCCTATACAACAGGAAACTGTGTTGTCCAACCCTTATCTGACTCAGGACAATCGCAGAATAACCGCAACGAATGCCCTATGCGATACTTAGGTAAAGCAACTAAGGTCACCATGATATAACCAATGATTAGGAGGATAGTCATAGGTGGGATCCATCATATGGGAAGGGTAGCTAAGCTCGAATCTCAAGAGGTACAGATCCCTCAAGAGCCCCCGTACATGAACAAACCCTAGATATATATCCCACGTTCAGTCAGTATTGGACGGATATCTCTGCAACCAACCTCCCGTGACCTTGTGCTTAACTCTGGTTTTAGTAGAGCTTCCTAAGAACAATGATGTATACCATGGGTTTCACCACTCCCTGGTCAGACACATAATGGTTGTTCAATAGTCTTGGATTGTTAACTCACAATGATCTATTCCAAGACTCTAAACCTAAGCTAGTTGGTGCACCCTATAAAAGAAAATCATTTCTAATCAATTTTAAGATTAAGTGTTTGATTTTAAATGGCTGTAATTACTCAAAGGATATGGTCATGAAACTGATGATGTATAAGACTCAATGGTATGCACAACCGAAAAACACTAGACTCATTTATTCAATAAAAACAATGCCACTAGTATGATAATCAATCCAACGGTTAGGAAATAAAATGCAAATCTCTTTTACAATTTATATGCACATGCAAGTCCTAGATGAAATCACAAGCAATTAGATGCAAAATGAAAAACATAAAGCAAATCTTTTTGTATTTTCTCTTATAAATGGAAGGAAAATGCAAAACATAAAGCAAATCTTTTTGTATTTTCTCTTATAAATGGAAGGAAAATGCAAAACTATATTTTTGTATTTTTTCAATATAAATGGAATGAAAAAATCCAAGCAAAATCTAACTATTCAGTTAGAGAAATGCAGAGCATATCACACAGACAACCCATCAAATCCCAAACAATAAGACTCAGCCAATGTAACGAGCTATAAAACAAGAAATTGTGAAAAATCAAAAAGATCAAAAACAAAAAGAAAGAGGAGTTTTTGGTCACAAATAGGGCATGGAACAGTCAGGAATCAACCCAACTAAGACTCAGGAACACTCAAAACTAACCCAACAACAACCCAAGGTTGAAAATCACGAAATCCTGGAGTTGTATGCAACTATATGAAGAATAGTTGCAGGTGGACGCGGTCTATAGTTTAGAGAGGGGCGGGTAGACGCGATCAAAACTAGGTTGAACTGTGTACAACAGAAAGGAAATGAGCACAAAAAGAGTCCAACAGCCCAGAAAAGGAAAGTTTTCTAAATTAAATCCCAGCAGCCAATGAATGACACAGAAGCTCGACACACAACAACTCTAAATAAGGAAAAATGCCTAAAACTCCCCAAAATGGAGGTTCCTCCCCAGCGGAGTCGCCATTTCTGTTACGGAGAAAAACTTCCTATGGCTTGGGGTAGACCACAATAGACAGATGACATCCAGAACACTACTCAAATCCCAAAACAATGCTATATAAATGACAATGCTAAGATAATGGAGAAAAAACCAGCCTTCAACCGAATGTTCAAAGTAGATCCCCGTTGAGCTTTCAACCTTCTACACTTGAACCTACAGATTAGTCTCAACAACATATACAAGCAAGTGCATATAACATGTGAAATACTTTAGCATAATCAATATCAATGGTCCTTGACATCATAAGTAAATGCAACCCAATGTAATTTAAACAACATTCACAACATCAATTGGACGAGAAAATGAGTATTTTCATTAATTAATAACAAGAAGTACATAATACAACCCCTTTTCGGAAACCAATCTGAACCGAGAACTAGGTCCCTCTAGTTGTGCCTCCACCACTTCAATCCTCCATACAATGGAAAACTCAAACTATGAAAGGAGTTTGGTAGGTGAACATAAGAAGTTCACAACAACAAGGATCAATATGTGTAGACTCAAGTCACGACAAAAATCCACTAGAGTTATGGTGCTCTCTCTTTCTCCTCCCTTCCACATACCATAAGAGCTCAATATATAACCTTCCAAAGGTAGATAAAAGGACAAATCAAGTAGTTTCGGGGCATATGGAGGGCCAAAGGTCACCCTAAGACCGCTTTTTGGGAGTAAAAATAGAGTTTTTACTGACTTTTACCATGCAATTAGATGTGCCCAGGATATAGTGGAACATCCTGCGTGTACACTGGCTATAGTGGAATAGCTAGCGTACAAGAACAAAAATAGGGATTTGTGTGTTCCTGAAGGGAAAATGATATATTTGAGTCACTAAAATGGATCCTGAAGGCAAATCAATGCTAATGCTCACAAGGTGGAAAACTACGCTGTAACAAAGAAACATACATCATCGATGCGCACGGAAATTTGAAACCATTATATACACTAGTGCACACCAAAATTATTATAAGAACCAACACTTTATAACATTATATACACTAGTAAATTTTACCATCACTAGCACTGGTGCTTGGCTACTTTAAAAATGAACCAGTGTGACTTAACTATTACAAAGCATTGGTGTGATAAATGAAGATAAATGCATCGATAAAGTTGACGGAGATGTTGAATGCAGCTATACTTTTAAAATTTAACGGTGTTCTTAATATATTGTATCACACCAGAGCGTAGCATCACAAAAGTACCGGGGCATGCAACAAGTATTCTGTTGCACCGAGCGCTTGTTTATTTCTATGCAGCAATTCTACATTGCTTAAAGCACATTGGTGCAACATGGTATGAAACAAACTGGTGAGATTGGAACGATCAAATGAAACACATATTATTTTTTGTTTGGTAAGCAATGACCACTAACATTGCATTGCAATATTTATATTTTATTTAAATATTTTGGTTAATTCCATTCTTTATCAGAAATTGAAATATTTTTATAGTAGTATTCATTTGAATTTTAATTATTGCGTTTGGATTAATTTTTTATATCATAAATATTTGCATCTATTGTAATATTTAATCATCCATATATTTAATTAGATTAATTTGTTATATCATAAATTTTCACATCTACTGTAATATTTAATCATCCATATATTTAATTAGATTAATTTGTTATATAATAAATTTTCACATCTATTGTAATATTTAATCATCCATTTATTTAATTAGCGAAGTAACAATTCAAAATGACATTCGAGAATGCAATAGAATAAAAAAAATTATATTATTGTATATCAATAGGAGGCCCTTTGTCATACAAAATGGGACAACATAAACTCCACAATAATCAAAATCTCAACATGCATGTAATTGTTACACTTATTGGTAACCCATTGTCTTTCAATTGGGACACTATTTCAGGTACATTATACGAAATGTCTGATTTTTATAGACAATTATTTCAAAATATACTGTAAATTGCATTAACATCCAAAATATATGGATCATCAATCTTCACCAGAAACGTTGTCAATGCTTGAGCCACTTGCATGAATTGGGTTATTTGGCCGTATTTTTTGTTGTTTTCCTCCATTTTTTCCCTCTTCCTTAGATTTCATCCACAAACATAAAGAAAGTGTAATGAGTGCATCTAAATTGGTCGGAATAACAAAAATTAAAATAGATAGTATACATGAATGTAAACTAAAACATAACGTACCATAGAAAGAATTGAGGCTGGAATGATACACATTCTTTCAAAACCATGTCTCATGCCTTCTCCCAACAACTCTTATGTTGACTCCACTTCAGACTTTGTTTCCTGCAAGTTTTATACCCTGTAAAATATCATAAATTTAATATAAAATCAAAAGAAATTTAATATGATATCAATTCAAATTTCATCGATTCTCCCTATTGTAATCATCATGACTACATTGTAAAAAGAAAAATCCCCCATCTTTTCTAATCCTCTCTAGTAGATTGTTCTTTCCCTACGTACCCATCTTCACCTTTAAAAAAACATTCTTTTATTTTTTTATAAAGATGGGAAACTAAGTTCCCATTCCCCTTATCCTTGCCAATTTATCCACTATTATAAAGTGAAATTTGAAAAGATTCCCATTGCATTCCCAAAGGAAAAAGGCCCCCCATTAAATTTTTACTTGTCTAATTTTCTATCAAGAGAAAATGAAGTTCCAACAATATTGAACCTTTTTGGTCTCTCTTAATATATTCCTTGTGATATGATCCTACTGATGCAATGTAAAGCCCAATTTATGTTTTGTCTTGACTTAGATGCCTTCTTTGGAAAGGAAATGTGTTCACTAGTTTTAAAATTTCATATCACTACTTTAATAGAAAGGGCCATCCCAGGGGTCGATTTTCTTATGTACCTCCAAACATTACAAACCAAGATCAAAAGTATGACAACCAAGCAAAAACATTAAAGAGGGTCATGGCTACAGTTCACAGCCACACACAATTGAGAAGACAAAGAAAGATATGACTACAACAATGTAATGGCACGTAATGTAACAATTGCATACTAACTGCAAGACTGTCAGGACATTTTCCATGCAACAAAGGACAAACACGTAGATTGAAATGTGTTTGAATGATTTGGAAGAAACTATGCACAAGGCACATACATTATTATAGGGAATCAACATGGAGAGAGGAAATAGAATCTCTTTATACAAAACCCTAATGCATACACTAGCATAAAATCCATACGCACTGGCTATTGAGTATGATGAAAACACAAATGTTAATGGGAAAAGTGCAGGTATGGTGGAGAAAGAGCACCATAGACATTCCTGCACAAAAATGAGAGACATTTTCACACAGGTGGGTAAGGGCAAGATTATTTAATTAATCCATTGGCTAGCATCTAACAGTAATCCAATTGAGTGGACAACTTAATCAACTTATGATTGCCAAATCTAACACTAGTATTGTTCCTACTCCCAAACCATATTCTAGTTTTTTCTCAAACCTTCAAGGTTAATTCAGTCCAATCTTCCCAACCCAAAAATATCAACAATCTAGGGGTAAAAAGAATAAAAGCAAAGAAAATAACCCTTCTAATTTTTCTAGAACATAACAAGCCCCACCACCTAATGTTGGGGGAAATAAGAAGGAAATAAAACCCAAATTTCCATGTAATATTTGTGGTGGTGACCATATGACCCATTTTTGTCCACACTTAAAAGAGATTAATGAGTTTATTACTCATAAAAACTATTCCCCACAACTTGTTGTTTTGATGAATCATTTTCCTCCCGAGTATGGTTACCAATTATGTTATGGAGATTTTCCTCTTGAGGATAGGTGTGAACTCCCTTGGATCTCTTTCCTTTGATCCAAGACAAATTGAGGGTGTAGATCACTATTCTTTCAAGCATTAAATATCACACAAATTTACATACAAGAGATGAAGAGGAGATAAGAAAGGATAACATACCTTAGCATATGTAAAGTCCCTTGGATTTGATAGCTACAAATTGATGTATATCTGGCATATTTTGCTTGATATCCACTTGGAAAGAAATCTACACACAAATAGACAACAAACCTTCCTCAAATACTTTCAACATATATAAAAACTTGCATGTAAATGGCATATAACATTATATCTACGATAAACCAATGAAGATCTAATCCAAATCCAAGAACAGATAATCAAATCTATTCAAGGGAGATCAGTTCTAGCTCCAAACATCATCATAAACATATCATATTTAAACAATTACATCCATAGAAAGACACATGATGTTGGGGGGGAGATTAAATGCATATATATATATATATATATATTTATATATATAAGAAAAATAAAGAATAATTCCATCACATTGTATCTTGAATCATGATGAAATTGTTAGTTTTTCAGAAATTTCAATCTGATCTAGGATATTAACTGAGAGAATAGCATGTACATCATATCTACAACATATCAATCATGGACACAATAGTACAAGCACACAAGAGACACAGAGTTTCACCAAGGAAAAACTAAGAAGGTGAAAAACCCCACAACTTCCTCAGAGATAGATAAAGCAATGATACAACCAAAGTATAAGAGATAGTCTTCTCCTAGCAGCTGATCCTCCTCCTCACATGTGTGCCACTTTCCGAGTGATGGAAGAGTGAGTAATGAGTGATCAAATAGAGATCTCCTGATATCTATTTATAGTTGTCATGTCTTGCTTAATAAACCAGTTGGGCCGACTTGTCTAGCTTAGCCTAATAACCCATGGTTACATTAATCAAGGCCGACCCCACACTTGGTGGTTTAATAACCCATCAAGTATAAGTTACAACACTTACAATATAAATGACGACACTTCCGTATAGAGGAATAATAACATCTCTATAGGAATACAAACACTTTTGTATAGAGGAACAATATCATCTCTATAGGAATACAATATACATGGGTAAAATACATTCCAAAGTTACATATACATCAACACTCCCTCTTAACTATGAAGTTATTTCTCGACATAGATCTGGTAGCACAAGTCTTCTTCTCTGGATCATCATCAGCGAATCATCATCCTCGAATCATCGTCATCATCACTGTTGCTGCTATCTCAATCAATCCCCGATCTACTCATCATAGGAAGTTCTACAGAGCCAATCCTTTTTCATTCTATATGTAGGCCCACCACCTGTAGGTCTTCATCATCACTAGACATACTATGGAATCCTCAATACTGATTATGTGCGTTAAGCCAAAACCTCGAAAGAGCATCCCAGGACTGATTATGAGCATACTACTCAACCTATCAGATCTCCCAGGATCATTTACATGTAACTGCACAACCTGTCCATGGCCATGGAGTATCATCCTGATACTCATGATCAGACTGATTATCTCATCATCTATGAAGCATAGTCCAAATGCACACAACACATCACTTACACTCACCGACATGGAAGGACTTTCCTCTGACCATCCGGGAAAGGCTCAACACTCACATCAAAACACATGGGAGAACACATCTGCCACCATGTCGAAAAGGCTCTACACTTACATCAATGCACATGGGAGAACACATCTACCACCATGTCGGAAAGGCTCTGCACTTACATCAATGCACATGGGAGAACACATCTACCACCATGTCGGAAAGGCTCTGCACTTACATCAACGCACATGGGAGAACACATCTACCACCATGTCGGAAAGGCACTACACTTACATCAACGCACATCAGAGAACACATCTACCACCATGTCTGAAAGGCTTTGCACTTACATCAATGCACATGGGAGAACACATCTACCACCATGTCGGAAAGGCACTGTGCATCTATGTCTTAGGACTCATCATTCATGATCCACCTAATCATGTCAAGACATCTACCTGATGCATGTAATCATAGCATGATCATCCTGATCATAATTGCATCCACCTGATGCATACCATGTTTCCACCTGATACATATCATCATACATGATCTACCTGATCATACAATGTATCCACTTGATACATATCAAAATACATGATCTACCTGATCATACAATGTATCCACCTGATACATATCAACATACATAATCTACGTGATCATACAATGTATCCACCTGATACATATCAACATACATGATCTACCTGATCATACAATGTATCCACCTGATACATACACAAATACATGATCCAACTGATTATATCCAGCCTCCAACATGATGCATATACAGATACATGATCCAACTGATCATATCCAGCATCCAACATGATGCATATATAGAGCAGTAACTGGAGCATCGTCCTGATGCTCATCATATAGTGCTTACATACATATCCATGTGAAGGATCCTCCTCTCACCATGATTGGAATGGCTCCAACAAATGTGTCCATCACTTCTTCCTCGAAGTGTCATCAATCTGAAGAACACCAAGTCTCTCCCTGAAGTACTCAAACTTCACTCTGGCTAGTGGTTTCGTCAACAAATATGAAATCTACTCATTCGTCACAACATACAGGAGCTTCACTGCTTCTCTGCACCATATCCGTGATATAGTGATATTTGATCTCAATGTGCTTCGACTTGTCGTGGAACACCGTGTTCTTAGACAGCTTCACACAACTCTGGTTGTCACAAAAGACACTAGTAGCCTCCAATGCGAGATCAAATAACTCAGACAGTAGCTTCCAGAGCCATACTACCTCACAACTAGCCAAACAAGCTGCAACATACTCTGCCTCGGCTGTATTCAGTGCTATGCAGGACTGCTTCCTGCTAAACTAAGGGATCACACCTAATCCCATACTAAAGCAGCACCCATAAGTGCTCTTCCTATCTGCAGCACTGCCTGCCTAGTCCGAGTCAACATAACCTTGTAGGTTAAACTTTTTATTCGCATCATACGTGAGCCCATAATCAACTGTACCCTTAAGGTACCTCAGAATATGCTTTACAGCAACTAGGTGAACACTCCTCGGATCTGTCAGGAACTTGCTCAATGTGTTCACTGCAAAGCAAATATCTAGTCTCATATTCGTCAGGTACATCAAGGACCCAATCATCTGACGATACATAGTGACATCAACCAGATTAGATGAAGCATCGTACAGAAGCTTTAGGTTTGATGCCATAAATGTGGCCATGTCCTTGCAGTCCATCATCCCGAACCTCTTAAGGATCTCTACTGTATACTTCCCTTGTCTAAGGAAGATTCCATTTGCACTCTGCCACATCTCCATGCCTAGAAAATAGTGCATCATCTCCAAGTTCTTCATATCGAACTCGGAAGCAAGCTTCTGCTACGTGTTGGCAGTCAATCTATCCTCACCTATTACAAACATGTCATCCACATACAATAGTAGTATCACTAGATTGCCTTCCTCAACCTTGTAGTAAAGGTTGGAATCTGCTTTACTCTTGGTAAAGCCCAAACTAGATAGGAAGCCATCTATCCTATCATACAAGGTTCTGCACATATATGACTTCCCATCATGTGTCTCAAAACCAAGTGGATGCTCCACATACACTTCCTCTTCGACTACACCATTCAAGAAGGCTGTCTTGAAATCCATCCGGTGTATTTTCCACTTCATCACTACAGCCAGAGCAGGTACTGATCTGATGGAAGTGGATATGGATATAGGATCAAAATTCTCTATGCTGCCACCTGTAGCATGCTTAATCGATATGACAAACTTCCCTTTTGGTCTGGGACCACATCCCAAACATCATTCTTCATGATCGATGGATCATGGAATTCTTCCATTACTTCATCCCAGATCCTGGGAACTTCAATATCTTCAATATATATCTTTGTTGCTGGAACAAATGTTGTAGTCCTTCTTTTGTAGGTGATGGTATACGATCCTTCCTACAAAACAAGTTAAATTTCATGATTAGAAACATCTCATAGTTTTCAGAAAAAAAAATCTTACACATAAGGATATATGTCATATAGTCATGCAATTTATTTTAGCCAATGCTTCAATACAACATTCATCCATATCCTGTAACTTTCTAGATGCCTTCCAATCTCTACCAGAACATTCTTAAGAGTTTGCACTACTCCCAACATGTCAGCAAAGAGGTTTCAATCTAGATAAGTAGCAATGGAATGTTGTATAGTTCCATAGGCCACTTACCCATTATATGCATATTAGTAGTATGTTGTTCATTAATGCAATTATTTTAATATGCCAAAATACACAGCCTAATTCTAGGAACATCAGTATATACATCATTGAACAATATTATTTAAACAATCAAATATGCAAGAAATGATAATTCAAATACTTATCTTTGTTTGTTTGTTGGGTTGACTCCATCTCAGTCTTTGCTTCCTTTCTGCAGCTCCATTCTGATGTGGATTGTGAGAAGTGGTTGACTCCCTCTGAATATCTGCATCCTTGCAGAAACTACTGGAGTGTGCTCCCTCTTGATCTTTGCTTCCTGGATTAACTAACCTTGAACTTATATCCATTCTTGATCACTATGCATGCTTACAAGTATCATTATTGTGATATCCTTGAGATCTCATGCATAATCATACATTTATTAGTATAATCTCAATACTATCGGAAACACAATAGTCTGGATTAGCATGTTAGCTAGCTATGTCTAACATACCCACATGATGTCTTCTTGTTCTTCAATGACTTGTGCTAGTAACCTGCATATCTCATACGTTAACCATTATAGAACCAATCTATGCATACCTCGTAAGTAGATCTTCTATGTGATCCATTATAATGGATGAATCTTTGTCTTCATGTCTCCATGGTCATATGTTCTTGAACTAGAACATGATTTGTCTTTCTTGATGTACCTTTCATGTTAGCGGACAACATCAACCTCATACAACACCATAATGCATTAGTACAATCATAAGTGTCAAAACCATAATCAATGAATATCTTCTATCATGCATTCATAGTTTTATTAAGGTGATACGACAAGTCAAAAATTAATCAAGATTGTACTAACGTAATAATATGAAGAGAAACATATTGTAAACTTAATTATGAATAGATTTTGAAGCATACATGTAAGTCATACATGTCAAGATTGCTTGTAATCTTCTTATGTAAGGCCTTAGCCTCATCTCCTTCTGAAATAGGGACTTCTTCACTTATGTAGGTAACCAATCCATTCTCTTCTAGGATTAACCCAATCCACTTGATTTGCAGAGATTGGATCTGAAGTTGGATTAGGGTTTGTTCTAGAAACCCTAAAAATTCAAATTTTGAATTTCAAACTTCTGAAAGGATAGAAAGATGCGCCTTTCTGAGCTGATCAATCTCGTATACTCATAATTTGAAAACTGCAAAGTTTCACCCCTCAAAATTATTGCATTTAAATCTTATGGATTCACTATGGAGGACTCTGAATTAGGGTTTGAGTTTCCCAAAGATTCACCCAACCAAAAGGTTCAATCCAAAGCTCTAAAATTTGATTTTTCTAAGGAGCTTCCAGCCATGGTCACAGATTTCAAAAATTCCAATTTTTTGCAGAAGCCCTAATTTTCCACTTTTTCGATCAAAGTCCCGAACTAGGGTTTGATCAAGCCCGACCTTCTTCCCAACCAAAAAATTTGATATTGGTCTCTAAATTTTGATTTTTATGAGTAGGATTCAGCCATGTTATCTGATTACAAAACTTCCAACTTTCTCCGAAACCCTAATTCCCAGAGCCATGAATAAAGGTGTTGAAAATCCAATTCTGTTTTGACAGAAATATGCACCTGATTGTTTCTGGTGTAACTATGAAATTACGAATCCACAGGGTCTGAAACTTGTATTTGTTGTATACCAACCTTTCATCTTTTCAACACCATAGGTCTCACCTCAATTGGATTCTCTGCGAGAGAGTTATACCAAGTGTCGCAACGTGACCTGTTTATGGGATAAAATAGGAGAGAGAACTTCTGTGGAGTTCCACATGTCACTGGTTCGCTTTAGGCCTCTGATCCTTCGACCTATGAATGTACAGTCTGTTCCCTACCTGTCACGTTTTACGAAAGTTCATTTGGAGCTTTCTATCCCAAGTTATGACCTTTTTCCCTAGGTCCCCTGTTTATGACATAGATCTGGAAGAGGTAGAAACCCTAGATTGTACAGATCATAAAACACAAAGTACAATGAATTAGAAGTTTTTCTTCGGATACAAGGTACATGGGGATCTTATCTTCAACCTGTAAGAGTTTTCGATCCTGAAACCTCGCTGAAATGGATTTATAGTGAAAGTTATACGATGACTGGTTTTTTCTATATCAAGCCCTAGCTTCACAAGTGAAACAATTGTCATAAATGCCATACCATGCTTTCTTTCAGGCTAGCTCTGATACCATGTTAGTTTTTCAGAAATTTCAATCTGATCTAGGATCTTAACTAAGATAATATCATGTATATCATATCTACAACATATCAATCATGGACACAATAATACAAGCACACAAGAGACATAGAGTTTCACCGGGGAAAAACCAAGAAGGTGAAAAACCCCGCAACTTCCTCAGAGATAGATAGAGCAATGATACAACCAAATTACAAGAGATATTCTTCTCCTAGCAGCTGATCCTCCTCCTCACATATGCGCCACCTTTTGAGTGATGGAAGAGTGAGTAATGAGTGATCAAATAGAGATCTCCCAATCTCTATTTATACTTGTCCTGTCTTTCCCAATAAACTAGTGGGGCCGACTTGTCTAGCTTAGCCTAATAACCCATGGTTACATTAATCCGGGCCGACCCCATCAAGGTGGTCTAATAACCCATCAAGTATAAGTTATGACACTTACAATATAAACGACGACACTTCCGTATAGAGGAATAATAACATCTCTAAAGGAATACAAGATACATGGGTAAAATACATTCCAAAGTTACATATACATCAACAGAAATCATCTTCCAAACTCCTTGCTCCATCCTTCCTTGATCTCTCTATCAATGGATATTGATCTCACTATCGATTTCAATAGAATAAAAATACTGTCCCAATATTCCCCATCTGCCTTGAAGTGTATCCCTTATATAGATGAATGGGGGAAGGGAATAAAAAGGATCTAGAATCCTATGTCCCCTCAAATTTATATAGGATTGGGAGTTCATAGGTTAACAGTGTGGATCCAGCTCATTTCCCAAATTTCCTCAACAAATAAGGAAACAATGAGGCTTCCATAGGCTATCATACCCTATAATAAAATAATAAGTGACTTTATCCCTCCCTATAGTAGTGTAAAGAGTGATAAACTTATATTATTATCTCTTATTAATTATAACAGAGAGATAGGGCTCATTTTCACTAGCAAAATAAATTTCAATGGTTAGAAAGGTGGTGTTTGACCATCATAAATAAGATATGTATCTGCTAAGCTCTAATGATGGAAAAAATGATATAATAGGGAGGGACTATTTAATTAATCCATTTTATAGCATGTAATAGTGTTATAATCATACAAAATACTCAATGTGTTATAAGACAAAGGAAAACATCGACCTCCTTGAACTGCCCAAAGCTTATATTTCCATTTAGCCAAACACCACAAAGATTCCTATCATGGATGTGAATCATATTTCAGATGGATTATTTTGTGCGTTATGAATTGTTGAAGAGTAATATTGCAATGATATAGAACATAGGGTTTCCAGAATGAGAAACCCTAGATACCTATTAGGATCTAGTTGTCATGACAATTCAAATGAGAAACTAGCAGGTCATACCACTATAAGCGGGAGTTTCATTATGCACAAAATGTATAGGAGGAAAAGTGTCTTACACCACTATTTCTAACACCCAAAAAGTGCTCACTAGCTCATTTCCCTATTTCCATGACCCATTTGTCCACTTTTTCCACCATTTGAGCCTCTAAAACCTTCAAAAGGTCACCAAAAAGACCAAAATCCATCTTTTCCCCCTCAAAATATGTATTTTTTCTCAAAAAATACAAAAAACCCTCAAAAAGGGTCCAAAATTCCCAAAAATCAATTAAAAGGGAATAAAAATATAAAATATATTCAACAAAGGAAAAAAGAGGGAAAAAAAGGAAAAAGAAACCTAAACCATTTTGGTCAATACCATTGGTTTCCTTAAACCACAATGGTATTCCCCATCACCAAAAAACTATAAAAATGTGATAGGGACTCCTCACTATTCATCCATATTCATCCTATCCTTATGCTACCAAATTCACTCTTGAGAGCCCTAGCCTCACTTTTGATTTTGAAGATCTCCATTAGAGCATTGGAGAAGAAGAGACCACTGGACCATTGGAGCACCTCAACCTTGTAGCTTCTCAAGCTCAACCATCCTCACCATTTGAGGTAACATGATTATTGTAAAGCTATTTTTTCAGAAATAAAGAATTTGTTTTACATATAGATTTGAGTTCTGTAACATTTACTTTCAAGTTTTTTCATGAACATGCTAGATTAACTTTTTAATTTCTCACATCTTAGATTAAATATGACTTTTTACTTTAGTTTTTATTTATTTCTATTGAGACTGCTACTACAAGTTAGTAGGTGCTCATTAGCACATGCTTGGGTGAAAATCCAAGCAACAACTGTAATATCCCTTCAAGGAAAAGTGCTCTAATTCACCTTATTTCGATTATAGGATTGTAGTATACAAACAGTTCCAAACACCTCCAAATGATTTAGAATTGTGAAAGGAAGGACTTGGGAAGTCATAGGACACATTAATAAATTCATAATACACCCAAACACTTTCTATACACATCCAAGGAGAGAAGTTTCAGGACAAGACTAGTCAATTGGATTAATGGAAATCCCCCTTGGTCAACCACTGTTTTCCATTCCAATGACTGTATGATTTTCACTAATTTCTAATATGAGTCTTTTCTATGTTATATTAAATCAATGAAAACATGTTTGCATCATTATATAAGGTTTTAGGGTCGAATAGGTCTCCCAAAGAACATCAATTTCTAGAGTATGGGATTTGGGGTAAAAATTGTAGACAAAGAGCATTGAATTTTGGTCACAGACTATAGTAACACTTTATGGGTCTGCAAAAATTATTTGGGACATAAACTTAGATCCATATTCAGCTCATAAAGTAGACAAAGATATCAAAAATATATGATATAAAATAGGTATAACATCATCCCAAAATCACCATGAAAATGCAATGAGGAAAATGCCTTGAATGATAGTTATAATTGGAAATATCACATGAGTACTTGGTATTTAGAGTTGTGGATCTCATTATATGTCGATTACAGATTTATGCACCAGCTAACATGTCCATAAGGTCGAAATATCAGTCCTCCATTAACTATATGCAAAAAGAAGTGTTCCCTTTTACTTTTACATGACATTGAGAGAAAGATAGTAGAATGAGAATAGAAGGGAATGAGAGTAGATGAACTTGACCTTAGATGGGGTTTGAACCTACATAAAAAAATATCCATGAGGTTCTATTGAGAGGTCTAAATGGCCTCATCATAAACCAACTTGGATGGGAATATTTCACCGTCGCAATTGGTTCTAAGGCAGGGAGGATGAACATCCACCGTGCAAGGACAAGCTAAGCTCTCCTAATGTGTCAAATGAGAAATGATAAAAATATGCTATCCTTATTCATCCTCAGATTTTATGAACCTACAAAGTTATCCCTAGCTCTAATTCCCTCCAAGATCCTTCTCCCAACTTGAGTTACGGAGAGTTTCCCATGAATGCCACTTATCCAACACTTTCTAGCCTTCCTCTTCCATCAATTCAAATGTGTGGGATATTGGTTGCCATATCTTCCCTTTTGTGCCCTCTTCGAGGATTTTTTTATCCTTGACATGTCGTATATGCTATATTTAATAAATCAGGTCCAAAATTTGTCATAAGTGTCAAATAATCTTCATCATTGTTGTCATAGAATATGGGAATCTAGCTCCAAGTGTCACAATTCTGCTATGATTCCTCTTCCTCTTCCATGGGAGTTACTCTTCCACTCCAATTTGATATTACTATATTCATGTCATGAATAATGCCTCTCCAAATCCCCCAAGAACGTTAGACTCCACCTTGGATTCAAATGGCTGAGAACAGGATACCATGTGGCATGGAGAATCTTTCCTTTTGTGGGTCCCACACCACCTATGTGCCCTCATGATCAAGTGACACCTTATTTTCTTCTTATTATTATTTATTTATCCCCTTTAATGTATATGTATCAATATAAGGTCCATTTGGGGTCTTATAGATCCCTTATTCCAAGTCTACATGTTTCCACCCCAACCTAAGGAACTAGTAGATTGGTGGAAGTTTTTCTTCATGAGATTTATTTGGATGGGACATTACAGTCCTCCCCACCAAATATTTCTTGTCCTCTTCCCATGTGGCATCCTCACTTGGAAAATCTTTCAAATGTACAAAATATTCTCTTCTGGTTCTGCTCCTCAATTTTATTTTATTTATTTATTTATTTATTTTTTGGAATGAGTATGAGTTGTACTTCATCATCTAATTTAGGGAGTGTTTATGAAATATAAATTTTCTTCCCAATATCCTTCTTAAGGCATGAAACATGAAACACATTATGGAATTTTCTACCTTCCAGAATTTCTATCTCATAAGCTACCTCCCTGACCTTTCAAAATATCTTATATGGACCATAAAACCTTGGTTTAATATTTCTTGATCCTTTTCCTTTTAAGGTGGTTTGCTTATATGGGTTCAGCCTCAAATAAACCAAATCATTTACTTGAAAGGTTATTTTCTTCCTATGTTGATCCACATACTGTTTCTGTTGATTTTGGGAAACCTGCAAATTGTCTTTTAAGAGCTTCAAAATATCTTGACTTTCCTCAATCCAATATTTAGCTTTTAGAGCTCTACTATAAAAAACAATGTGATCAACAAAGGTGATTGCTTCATAACAATAAAGTGATTTGAAGGGAGACATGCCAATGTACATATGAACAGTAGTATTGTAGAAAAACTCACCCAAATGTAGCCATTTAACCCTTGCTTTTTGCTGCTCACCAACATAGTTTCTCAAGTACCCCTCTAACCATTGGTTCACCCTTTCTGTTTGGACATCAATTTGAGGATGATAGCTTCTTTTAGGATCCAATTGTGTTCCCACGAATGTGACGATTTCTTTCCAAAAATCAGTCATAATTTGTTATCCCTGTCACTCACAATATTTTGGGAAGTCCATGCAATCCAAAAACATCTCAAAAGAATATCTCAGCTACTTGTGCAGTAGTAAAATATGAGGTAATAGCAAAGAAATGAGAAAATTCTGTGAGTCTATCCACCAAAACATAAATACAATCCTTACCAGGATCCTTGGGAAAACCTATGATGAAATCCATGGAGATGCTTTCCCACTTTTGTTCTAGAATAGGGAATGGTTGTAAGAGACTAGCGGGATGGGTGTACTCAATTTTTTTTTGATAACATATCTTGCATTCATTCAAATAATTTAAAACATATTCCTTCAAACCTTTCCAAGATAACCTTTTTCTTAGCTTCCTATATGTTTTAAAGAAACCAAGATGGCCTGCTAAAGGAGAATAATGAGCTTCCTTCAATATTTTGTGCTTTAAATTCAAACCATGAACTAAGTATATTCGGTCTTTATAGTAGATTAGGACATGCAATATCTTGTAGCTATAATATCTCTTGGTCCCATCTAATAATTCACAAGCAAATCTATCTTTGGCATACTCCACTATTAGCACATATTACCAATTTTTTGAAATGTCCATGAGGGAAAATGAGGGTCTCCTAGACAACGCATCTGCTACAATATTATTCTTCCCTTTTACATATTCAATGTCAAAATCAAAGGCTTGAATCTTACTCACCCATTTTTGTTTCCTTTCATTGAGATCATTTTGTGTAAGGAAATGATTTAAATTGTTATGTTCATTTTTTACCACAAATTTGTTCCTCACCAGATATTGTCTAAACTTGGCCAAGGAATGGATGATGGCTAACATTTCCTTGTCATATATGGAGTATAGCCTCTCATGTGGCTGAAATTTTCTTCTCTCAAAAGATATGGGGTGTTTATTTTGCGTTAGTACTTCCCATATGCCTTCCCCTGATGCATCACATTCCAAAACAAATGGCTTAGAGAAAATATGGTAATGCAAGTATTGGACAACTAATCATTAGATATTTCATTATTTGGAAATAATTTTCAGCCTCTTCATCCCATTGGAAAGCATCATTCTTTGTCAAATCAGTTAGTGGAGCAGTCAATTCCAAAAACCCCTTAACAAAATTCCTATAGTAAGTGCAGATCCCAATAAATCCCCTCAATTTAGTGATGTTCTTGGGTGATGCCATTCAAGAATAGCCTTTATTTTCTCTGAGTGCACCTTTACCCCATCTTTCCCAATGATGTGCCCAAGATAAAAAAATTATTTCAACCCAAACTCACACTCGGATAGTTTAGCAAACAAAGATTATTCATGCAATATTTTCAATACAACTTCTAACTGAGGCAAATGTTCCTCCCGTGTCTTACTGTAAATCAAAATATCATAAAAAAAAACAAAACAAACTTACGGGGCTTCTTGCAAAATATTTTGTTCCTGCATGATTGGAAGGCTGCTGGAGCATTGGTCAAACCAAAAGGAATTGCAAGAAATTTGAAATGACCATAGTGACATCTAAAAGTATTTTCCTGCACATCCTCCTCCTTCATTCGAATTTTATGGTAACCAGATCTAAGATCAATTTTGGGAAAGAACTTTCCTCGAAATAGCTCATCAATGATCTCATCTATCTGAGGGATTGGATATCTATTCTTTATTTCCTTTTTGGTTAAGGCTCTTTTGGCCTGATTTTATGACCTAGGCCAACTAAGGAGATTATGCCCACACAAGTTGCTTACTGCAACTCCCGGTGTGTTTGGATTAGCAAAATCTTGCAGGTTGTGGTCCTGCTACTAGCTGAATTTTTATTCTCTTAAGGAGAATCTGGTTAGAAAAACTCAACAAAATATTTCCTATGTTATCCTAAAGTCAACCTAATTCCTAATGTTAATTTCTAAGTCTAATTTATCTTAATTTTGTTGAAATATTGTAACTTCTAAGAATATTATATTTGTACTTTATTATTCCGAAGATGTTTCATTCCTCTGTGAAGACCTTATTGCATATCCAGAGATGTTTATTCCTCCGTCAGAATGTGGTAACCTGGGTTATTAAACTTCCCTAGTGGGGCCATCCCAAAGTTAGCTGTAATGGGGTGTTTAAGTCCCCAATGGTTAAAGTTGGGGCCGACCTAGTTAGTAAGTTAAGTCGGAGTAGTGTATAAATAGAGGAGGTGTGTTCCTCATTTAACACACTCACACACTTATTCACTCACTTGTGATTGGCGCATAGGAGAGAGAGAGATATGCTATGGAGGATAAGGAGCTCATGTTTGGGGATTACATCTTTGTATTTTCTGGTCATCTATATTGAGGAAGCTTTGCTGGGTTTTCTACCCCATGAGGGTTTCCCAAGATAAATTGTCTCTTGTGTTTATGTTGTGCTTGTTGTTCTTTCAGTGATCATGTATATGCTATTGTTGTGAAATGGAATGTAATACTAATGTCATCTATATTAGCATATTGAATCTTAACATGGTATCAGATCTAACCTGAAGGAAGGCAATGTATGGCACTTACGACACTTGTCTCACTTGCGACAATTTGAAAGTTAGGGTTTTGAATAGAAAAACCTAGTCATCGTGGAACTTTCGATATAAATACATTTTGGCTAAGGTTCATGGTGTAAAACGTATACAGGCCAAAGATGACATCCCCCTATACCTTGTGTCTAAAGCTGAACCTCAGATTCATTGTACTTTGTGATTTATGATCCGTACAAGTTAGGGTTTCGACCTCTTCCAGAATGAAGTCCTAAACAAGTGACCTAGGGAAAAAGGTCATATCTCGGGCTAGGAAGCTCCAAATGAAATTCTGTAAAAATTGGAAGTTAGGGAATGGAATTTATTTTGACAGGTCCACTTTTTAGAGGTTGAAGTTGAAACATTGACACGTGGAACTCTGTGTTAAATTTTCAGTATTAAATCACAATACTATAGGATCTTTGCTGAGAGAATAACATCTACAGTATATCAATGCATGACAATCATAATATGACAAGCATCACAAGCATCACAAGAATCAAAAGCATAGAGACAAGAGACACAGAGTTTCCGTGGGGAAAACCCTAAGGTGAAAAACCCCACAACTTCCTCAGAGATAGAGAGAGCAATGGCTCAACCAAAATACAACCAAATAATACAGAGATAGTCTCCTAGCAGATGATCCTCCTCCTCCTCACTAGTGCGCCACTTTTCAGAGAGAGAGATAGATACTTTTCCGAGTGAGTAAAAAGAGATCTCCTATCTCTATTTATACTCACCTTTTTGCCCAGTGACCTACTGGGGCCGACTTGTCTACTTGAGTACATCCACATTATATTATATATTAATTAGGGCCGACCCCATAAGGTGGTCTAATAACCCATCGGCAAGTACACACACTTGCGACACTTGTCAATCCACATGACGACACTTCCTTATAGAGGAATAACACATCTCTTATAAGGGTACAATAAATATATATATAATACACAGATGAAATACATTCCGAAGTTACATATACATCAACACTCCCTCTTAACTAGGAAGGTATTTCTCGACACAGATCTGCTAGACAAGTCTTCTTCTCTGGATCATCGTCATCGATGCATCGTCATCGTCATCGTCACTGCTGCTGCTATCTCATCCAATCTCTGTCTCTACTCGTCATAGGAAGTTCTACAGAGCCATTCCTTTTTCATACTGGATGTAGGCCCACCACCTGCAGGTCTTCGTCATCACTGGCCATACTGTGGAATCCTCAGGACTTTTACGTGCGTCACAAAACCTCGAAAGAGCATTTGCCAGATGTCCCAGGGCACAGATTACATGCCATAGGAAAAACCTCGAAAGACCATCTGCAAATCTCCCAGGGCACAAATTATATGTGACCTCACCACAAAACCTCGCAAGAGCATCCCAGGACTGATTACGAGCACACAGCTCAACCTATCGGATCTCCCAGGGCACAAATTACATGTGGTCATGGAAAAACCTCGCAAGAGCATCCCAGGACTGATTACGAGCACACAGCTCAACCTATCGGATCTCCCAGGGCACAAATTACATGCCATAGGACAAAACCTCGAAAGAGCATCTGCCAGATATCCCAGGGCACAAATTACATGCCATAGGCAAAACCTCGAAAGACTATATGCAGATCTCCCAGGGCACAAATTATATGTCCTCCCAAGCAAAACCTCGAAAGAGCATTTGCCAGATGTCCCAGGGCACAAATTACATGCCATAGGCAAAACCTCGAAGGACCATCTGCAAATCTCCCAGGGCACAAATTACATGCTTATCTGCACAACCTGATCCACGGCCACAGAGTATCAACTGATACTCACCATACATCATCCTAATGTATCCATGATCATCCTGATCATCATCACTGCAACATCCTGCTGCATGTCATCTGGAGCAACATCCTGAAGCTCGTCATCTATGATCATCCTGATCATCATCACTGCAACATCCTGCTGCATGTCATCTGGAGCAACATCCTGAAGCTCGTCATCTATGATCATCCTGATCATCAATGCATCTACCTGATGCATACCAAGTATCTACCTGATACATATCATCATACATGATCTACCTGATCATACAATGTACCCACCTGATACATATACAGATACATGGTCCAAGCATCCAACATGATGCATATACAAAATACATACGCATGATCTAACTGATCATATCCAGCATCTACATGATGCATACATACATACAAAAATGATCCAACTGATCATATCCAGCATCCAACATGATGCGTACATACATACAAAAATGATCTAACTGATCATATCCAGCATCCAACATGATGCGTACATACATACAAAAATGATCTAACTGATCATATCCAGCATCCAACATGATGCGTACATACATACAAAAATGATCTAACTGATCATATCCAGCAGAAACTAGAACATCATCCTGATGTTCATCATCCAGCGCTTACATCCACAGCCATGTGAAGGATCCTCCTTCCAACATGCTTGGAATGACTTCAGCAAATGTGTCCATCACTTCTTCCTCGAAGTGTCCTCGATCTGAAGAACGCCAAGCCTCTCTCTAAAGTACTCGAACTTCACCCTGGCTAGTGGCTTCGTCAGCACATCTGCAATCTGCTCGTCCGTCGCAACATACAGGAGCTTCACAGCTCCTCTCTGCACCATATCCCTGATGTAGTGATATTTGATCTCTATGTGTTTCGACCTGTCATGAAACACTGGGTTCTCGGACAGCTTCACACAACTCTGGTTATCACAGAAGATACCAGTAGCCTCCAACGGGAGATCAAATAACTCAGACAGTAGCTTCCGTAGCCATACTGCCTCACAACTAGCTGAACAGGCTGCAACATACTCTGCCTCAGCTGTACTCAGTGCTACACAGGACTGCTTCCTGCTAAACCAAGAGATCACACCTGATCCCATACTGAAGCAACACCCAGATGTGCTCTTCCTATCTGCAGCACTGCCAGCCCAATCTGAATCAACATAACCCAGTAGGTTAAACTTTTGATTCGCCTCATATCTGAGCCCATAATCCACTATACCCTTCAGGTACCTCAGAACATGCTTTACAGCAACCAGGTGAACACTCCTCGGATCCGTCAGGAACTGGCTCAATGTGTTCACAGCAAAGCAAATATCTGGTCTCGTGTTCGTCAGGTACATCAAGGACCCAATCATCTGACAATACATAGAAACATCAACTGTCTCAGATGAAGCATCACAAATAAGCTTCAGATTCGATGCCATAGGTGTGGTCATGGCCTTGCAATCCATCATCCCAAATCTCTTCAAGATATCTACTGTGTACTTCCCTTGACCAAGGAAGATTCCACCTGCATTCTGCCACACCTCCATACCTAGGAAATAGTGCATCATTCCCAAATCTTTCATATCGAATTCAGCTGCAAGCTTCCTCTTGGTATCTGCAATCATTCTGTCATCTCCTGTCACAAATAGGTCATCCACATATAGTAGTAGAATCACAGGATTCCCTTCCTCAACCTTGTAGTAAAGGTTGGAATCCGCTTTACCCTTGGTAAAGCCCAAACTAGATAGGGAACTGTCCATCCTACCATACCAGGTTCTGGGAGCTTGCTTCAAGCCATACAAGGCTTTCTTCAATCTGCATACATAAGATTCCCTATCCTGTATTTCAAAGCCGAGTGGCTGTTCCACATATACTTCCTCTTCTACTACACCGTTCAGGAAAGCAGTCTTGACATCCATCTGGTGTATCTTCCATTTCATTGCTGCAGCCAGAGCAATTACTGTTCTGATGGAAGTATATCTGTCTACAGGTGCAAAGGTTTCTTCATAGTCTATTCCTTCCTTCTGAGAGAAACCACGAGCTACGAATCTTGCTTTATATTTTTCCACACTGCCATCTGCAGCATGCTTGATTTTGTAGATCCACTTGGAAGTCACAACAGACTTCCCTTTAGGTCTTGGGACAACATCCCAAACATCATTCTTCATAATTGATTGGTACTCCTCAACCATAGCATCCTTCCATTCTTTCTTTTCTGCTGCCTCTTCATAACTGGAAGGCTCTTTGTTCATGATGTCACAGAGTAAAGCAACATAACTGGTGTGTGATCTGGTTCTCTTCTTTGCTCTGTGTTCTTCTTCTGGAATGCCAAATCTTTCTGCATCATGAATGAGCTCTCTAGCCCATGCAGGTTTCCTCTTGTGAGAGTTATCCTCACGGGGTGGATCTACAGGTTCTTGTGGATCTTCAAACTCACGAGCAGTTTCTGGAACTGCTTCAGTCATGGTAGTGTCCTGAAATCTTGTTTCCTTAGGTTCTTCATAAACTTCGGTAGGTGCCTTTCTTGATTTGATGAATGCTGAATTCTCATCAAATGTTACATCCATGCTGACATCAATCTTCTTGAACCCTGGAAAATATATTCTGTAAGCCTTCGAGCTTTCACTATAACCCACAAAGATACCCTTCTTTCCTGAAGGATCTAGTTTAGTCCTCTTCTCCTTTGGGACATGAGTGTATACTGGACAACCAAATATTCTAAGATGGCTGACTTCAGGTTTCTTACCAGAAAAGACTTCTTCTGGTGTCTTGTTGTCCAATATCTTGTGGGGTGTTCTGTTCTGCACATATACAGCTGTTCTAGCTGCTTCTGCCCATAGATGCATAGGAAGATCCTGGTCATGCAACATTGCCCTTGCTGCTTCCATGATAGTTCTATTCTTCCTTTCTGCAACTCCATTCTGTTGAGGATTATAAGGAGCAGTCAACTCCCTCTTAATCCCTGAATCACTGCAAAGCTTCTTGAAGTCATTTGAGGTGAATTCTCCACCATTGTCAGATCTGAATGTCTTGATTTTCTTGTCAGTTTGATTCTCCATCAAGGTTTTGAATTCCTTGAATTTATCAAGCACCTCATCTTTGCCCTTCAAGAAGTATACCCAAGTCTTCCTGGAGAAGTCATCAATGAATGATACATAGTAAACATACCCACTTAGGGAACTGGATGACATGGGGCCACATACATCTGAGTGGATGATTTCCAGGATGTCTTTTGCCTTGCTTTCACTGCTTGGGAAAGCCTTCTTAATGTTCTTACCTTTTGCACATCCTTTGCAAACACCTTCATGTTTGGTCTTGATTTCAGGAAGACCTTCTACAGCCTTGCTTGCAATTGGAAGTGCTCTATAGTGCATGTGAGCAAGTCTCCTATGCCAAAGTTCACTTGGCTCCATGGATTCATGTATCATGGCATGTTCAGGTTGACCCTTTAGATTATACAAGCCTCCCTCTTGCTCTCCAATCACTACTGCATCATCCATGGTCTTTCCCTTTGGCCACATTAGTACTTGGCCATCAACAAATGCAACCCTCATACCTTTTGCATCTAAAGCAGAGATGGAGAGTAAGTTATTCTTGAGTCCAGGTACATAGAGGACTTCCTTCATCTTCAGAGATTTTCCAGAATCTAGGTTGTAAGAAGCTTCACCACTTCCTTTGATTGGATATTGATAATCATCCCCAAGTTTCACCTTATGGGGTGATTCATGTTCAGAAAGGTTCATAAAAGATTCCTTGAACCTAGTCATGTGTTTGGAAGCCCCACTATCAATCAACCAATCATTACAACCATGGGAGATGGTACCAGTGAGTGCAGAGATTAAAACATACTCTTCTTCACTTGATGAGTCATCATCACTACTGCTTTCTGCCTTAGCCTTCTTCTTTGGGGGTTCATCATCTTCGGCAGCATGAGCATGAAATCTTCTTTTGCTGCCCTTCTTCTTCTTACTGAAGCTGTTGTTGTCTTTCTTCTTCTTGGGACAATCTGAAGCAAAATGTCCCTTCTCATTGCAAGTGAAGCATCTGAGTTCTTTCTTATCTTTATGATAATGATGATGGTGAGAGAATCTTCTATTATGAGATGATTCCTTCTTGGATTTACTTCTTTTAGTGTGAGCTGCAAGAGCTTGATCTTCACCTCCCATCTTTTCCTCACGAGCTATAAGTCTAGCTTCTTCTTGAGAACATTCTTCCCGAAGCCTACTGAAGGAGATCAACTTCTTCCTTGCACAAATTCCTTGAATAAAGGAATCCCATGACCTAGGTAGGCCATTTAGAGTAGTCATTACCACCTCACCATTCTCCACCATTTCCTCTACTGCTTCCAATTGTTCCTTGATCTGAGAGACCCTTGAAAAATAGGATTGAATGGTTTCTCCATTCTGAAACTTTACTGCTTTCAATTGGTTCCGCAGGGTCATCTTCCGATTTATGTTCTTTCCTTCAAATAGCTTGGTCAAGGATTCAAACATCTCCTTGGGTGTCTTGAGAGAAGACACATGGGGTATGAGATGGTCTTTGATAGAATCGGCAATGATTCTCTTTGCCTTGACCAATTTCTTCTTGTGCAATGCCTTGGCCTCTTCATCCTCTGGGATAGGGATGTCTTCTTTCACATATGAGTCCAACTCATTCTCTTCCAGGATTAGCCCAATCCTATACTTCCAGGCTCGGAAGTTATCAGCCCCTTCAAGCTTATCCTCAAGCTTGGTGTGAAGAGACATCTTTAAGAGTACTTCAAATGGAAATAGAAAAGATTTAGAACTTACCACTTGAAGTGCTGAAAACTGGATCTGGTCCCGGATTAGGGTTTGTGAGAGAAACCCTAAAAATTCAAAATGTGAATTTCAAAATTCCGAAAGGATAGAAAGATGCACCTTGGAGAGCTGATCATCCTAGTACATTCAGAATTTGAGATCAGCAAAGTCTTGCCCTTCAAAATTGCCTTTTTGTCCTCCCGGGTTCACTGGGGAGAGCCCTGAATTAGGGTTTGAGTTTCCCGGAGATATACCCAGCCAAAAATCTCGATCCAAAGCTCAAACCTTCGATTTTTGCAAGGATCTTCTAGCTATACCTTCAGTTTCCAGAAATTCCTATTTTTGTGGAAACCCTAATTTTTAGGGCCAAATCTGAAAATGCTTGGAACTGAATTCTGATTGGACAGATAGATGCGCCTTGATGAGTAGATCCAATCTACTATACTGAATTTCAAAAATCTGTGGAGAGAAACCCAATAAACAAGCAATACAAGCTTCCGTTACTGCAAAATGTCTTCTTCTCAGTTAAGCTCTGATACCATGTTAAATTTTCAGTATTAAATCACAATACTATAGGATCTTTGCTGAGAGAATAACATCTACAGTATATCAATGCATGACAATCATAATATGACAAGCATCACAAGCATCACAAGAATCAAAAGCATAGAGACAAGAGACACAGAGTTTCCGTGGGGAAAACCCTAAGGTGAAAAACCCCACAACTTCCTCAGAGATAGAGAGAGCAATGGCTCAACCAAAATACAACCAAATAATACAGAGATAGTCTCCTAGCAGATGATCCTCCTCCTCCTCACTAGTGCGCCACTTTTCAGAGAGAGAGATAGATACTTTTCCGAGTGAGTAAAATAGAGATCTCCTATCTCTATTTATACTCACCTTTTTGCCCAGTGACCTACTGGGGCCGACTTGTCTACTTGAGTACATCCACATTATATTATATATTAATTAGGGCCGACCCCATAAGGTGGTCTAATAACCCATCGGCAAGTACACACACTTGCGACACTTGTCAATCCACATGACGACACTTCCTTATAGAGGAATAACACATCTCTTATAAGGGTACAATACATATATATATAATACACAGATGAAATACATTCCGAAGTTACATATACATCAACACTCTGTACAAGTTTGCTATACTATTTCATCCCATAAACAGGTCACATTGCTACATTTGGCATAAATATCTCTTAGAGAATCAATTAAAGCTCACACCTATGGGGTTGGAAGGATGACATGTCAGGCTACCATAGAATGAAGTTTTCGACCCTACAGATCCAAAATTTTAGAGATGTGCTAGAAACATTACGACACATCTGAAATGGATAAATAGAGGAAATCTAAGATGAGGAGGAAGAAGCTCTCACTTAGGGTTTTCAGTTTTTAAGTGTGGAAGGACCTCATACAAAATTGGAAGCTTTGATAATGGATTTTGAATCCATTCATCTTAGATATTAATTCTCCATCAAAATGTCATGGGACAAAGGAGATTGAAGATTAGGGTTTCCAAGTAAGAAGAAACCCTAGCAAAGTTGGGAGACTCATAGGGTAGATATGAGGAAGGTTTAAATGGAACTGATATTCTATCATGCATGACTTGAGAAGATACAAGTGATCTAACTTGTATGGTTAGGGTTTTACCCTTATAGAGAAGACTACTCGACAGGTATGACTTGAGAAGATACATGTATGTTTTGAAATCTGTTTCATGATTAAGTTCATAATATGTTTGTCTTCATATTATTGAGATCAGTACAAGCATGATTAGTTTTAGATTGTCTGATCACCTTAGTAAAAGTATGAATGCATGTGAATGATAGAAGCCATTCATTGATTAGGGATATCACACTTATGATTGTACTAATGCACTTGTGGTGTTGTATGAGGATAATGTTGTCTGCTAACATGAAAGGTACATCAAGAAAGACAAATCGAGTTCTATGACCCCTATGACATGAAGATGAAGAATCATCCATAGTCTTTGATCACATAGAAGCTCTAATTACGAGGTATGTATGACTTTGTTCTACTATCCTTAACTTATGAGATATGTAGGTTCTAGCACAAGGTCTCTAAAATCATTGAAGAGAACAAAGAAGATATTGTTTGGGTATAAATATCCAAGTATGTTTTCCTATATCTAGTTAGAATCCTACCTTGTGTTAGGATCTTAGGTAAGTATACCTGTGTATGAAATGATCATGACCATAGATAATGTTCTGATAGTATTGAGATTATACTAATGAATGCATGATTATGTATGAGATCATGAGGATGACAGTAGTGCACACTTAAGCATGCATAGTGGTACATAATGAATAGAAGTTCAAAGACATATAGAGATCAAGCAAACATAAAAGATAAGTATTTGAGTTGTTATTTGAATCTCTGAAATAGTAAATGATATTGCTTGTAATAGCTGTATTCATATTTGTATTCCTCGAATATATCATGCATAGTGTAAGCATTCATATAGCATTGAATAGTATACTACTCATATGCATATGATGGGTAAGTTTGACAAATATTCCATTGTTGTTTATCTAGAATGAAACCTCTTTGTTGACATCTTGAGAGTTGTGCACGCTCTTGACAATATGTTATGGTAGATATGGAAGGAATCTAGATAGCCACTGTATGCATACATGATATGGAAAAGTGTTGTGCCAAAATATTGGTCAAGATAGTTGCATGACTATGTGAAACATATCAGTATGAATAGTAGGTTATCATGTCAACATAATTTGATGATTATGAAGTATTACTAATCATGTGATTAACTTTGATTTGTAGAAAAGATCATGTGCTATGATCTACAAAAGAAGGATGATGAACACCTATTCCAAAGAATGAGTGAAGGATGTTCAACAAAAAGACTTACAAATCAAACATACTATAGAAGGCTCATGGCTAGAAGATTCTCTTAGAAAGAAGAAGAGGATCATGATGAGATATTTGCTCCAAGTGGCTAGATAAGACCATTCTCTTAATAGTGTAATTGAAGAAGAAGTATGAATAGAGAAAAATCCCAAGACTCAATTAAAGAAATCTCTGTACATATACCCACAATCAATAGTCATTTTATGAGCTTAATGATCACCATGGGTGATGCAGATTTCAACCTCTGCTACAAGGTTGAAGATGGTGTCTGTATACAGATGACATTCTTCTCTTAGATGCATGCAAGAAGGAATTTGCCACATAGTTCGAACGATCTTGAGGCTCATATCAGTAGACCCATCTGACGAGAGATGGCACATATAGATATGTAGAAGAAAACTCAATGTAGAGTGTGAATGATGTTCAGTCACAAAGGGAGAGTGATGAGTCCAATTTTTAGGTATTTGATAACCTTTTTCCCATAGTAAAGCTCAAGCAATGACGAAGAAACACACTCATTTGTGGGAAAAATGTTTTACCTTAATTATTTAATGAAGTTGTTTTTGACAATTATTCTTGTATGTTTAAAATGCATATTCAATAAACTAATTCTGTGGAAATCGAGTGTGATTGAGTAGGTTCAGGGGCATTAAAGGACAAAGACATAGAATACTGAGGGATCATGCAACTCGGCGCCTTTTTCCTGATTTGTAGAGAATGCACTCTTGTTCAAGGAGAATCGGCATTTAGACATTTAGTTAAGTTCAGCATTAAGAATTATATAAATATGGACCTCTCGGGTAGTGAGAGGCCTCTGTTGACATTTTTGGAGAAACATTGTTTTACGTTTTTGCACTCTTGAGATACTTCTGAGTTTCAGACTTTTGTGAAGACATGGAGTTTATATTTTAATGGAAAATTGATGTTAAATCCCAGTCAACATCTATAAGTTTCTTTTCCTCCTAAGTATGGGTTGGAGAGGGCCCCTCCAACACGTAAGTCAGGGGATTTCCATTTTTCATGTATTTTCGATTATGTGTTTTATAGTGATAAAAATTTAATATCGCATATGGAAGCATTTGAATGATTTCTTGATTCTGTAGTAATTTATAACACGTTCTATAGTTCAGCAATACGGTTTCAGTAGTCTTGTAGCTACTTTCTTCCAACGCACATTTTAAACAATGATTCCATATATATTAGCATTGCCTTCAAAAATCATGGTTTAGATCTAAGGTTTATGAATGTTTCCCATGATGATTAATTGCTTCTCAAGATTGATTGCTTTGATTTCTTAATAATAGATGTGTAGCATGAGATGTTAGATTAGAATTTTAGTTTTATGCGTAAGTAATTACAGACCTTGCTTTCTTTTAATTTAGAATAGATCTGTTATGGCATTTCACTTTCATAGTCTAGATTCACTATTCTGCATTAGGTAGATTCATAGGAATATCTCTTTCACTTTCAGCATTTTTAATTCTTGAAAATATATTTACTGCTTTTAGTATTTTAATTATTTAAAAATAGATTTATTGCTTATAATATTTTAATTCTTTAAAATAGATTTACTGTTTCCCAGTATTTAATTCCCTAGTATAAACAATTTTATGTATTGAATAGGCAACCCTTAAAACATTGATACTGATACCCAACCACAACAAAGATTCTCCTATAAGAGCAAAGATAGTGCCTGCACCTCTAAAGTTTGTACGTCCCCCGGGTTGATAATTAAAGTAGTCTCTTAGTATAGTTTCCCTCATTAGGCATCCATATTGGGAACTCACCACTTTTTGGCGCCGTTGTCGGGGAGGTGGTAAATATTTTGGGAGACATCACCTAAAAACAACACAAAAAGAAAACAAAAATCACAGAAAACAAAAACATAAATATTTTTTTTACCAATGAATTTCTCGTCGGCAAAGGGATAGGTTTGGACATTTTTTGCCTAAGCATGCCATGAGCAACAACGGTAATAATAGTTCTGACCATTCTCAGTTTGAACTCTTAAACTCTAAAAATGAAACTGACCCCACATATGATCCAAACAGAGACAACTTCATTACCAGTTCCAGCTCAAACTCCACAATGGTAAACGAAGAGGAGGAACCTAGGGAGCTTTTCACCTTTCCCATTAGCATACCTCTTGGAGATGCCAGAATGAAGAACATAAATCCTAATAATCTACCAAACTTCCATGGTTTGACTTTAGAATATCCTGACACATTCTTGTTTGAATTTGAGGTAGTTTGCAGATCATTTGATTACACTACTGATGCACGAAAGCTAAGGCTTTTTCCTTCCACATTGAAAGACCTATCACTTCGGTGGTTCATCAGCCTTGAAGGGAATAGTATCTTTAGCTGGGATCAAATGAAATAGGCATTCTTAGAAAAACATAGGAACTATTGCAAGGCCAAATATACAAGGGATGAAATCTTTAGGATGCAACAAGGAGAAAGAGAGTCATTAGAAGATTATGCCCAAAGATTTCAACTCAGCTACAAACGAGCCAGTCATTGCACCTTGGATCCTGAATCACTAAAACTTGTCCTTCTTAGAGGTGTAAAAGAAGAGAATTTTGAAGTCTTAAATCTTCTAGGAGATGGAGATATATTCCAAAAATATTTTGACCAGATCCTGCAAATCTTCAAAAACTACTATAGATCTAGGAAAACTAAGAATGGGACAAGGGATACACACACATCTACTGGTCGATCAACATCTTCAGGACCAACACTTACAAAATCTGATTTAGGAAACCTGCTGGATGACATGAAGACTCACATCCTGCAATCTCTGGCCATGCAACTTGATGCTCTTCAAATAAAAAAGAAATAGGATGAAATTAACCAATCCTTGGCAGTATTTTGTCCTCATTGTAGAAAGAAGCATGAGAAGGGACAGTGCACACTAAACACCATCGAAATATGTGGCCTCTGCACTGATGATCACTCTATTGACAAGTGTCCCTTGTTGCCTTCCTGCAAAGCCACTATCCAAGAGCCCACAACCGAGGGTGCAATAGAACAACTTTGCTTTGTAAATCAGAAGAGGAATAATTTTCCCAGACCGTACCAACCCAACAACCAACATTACTATAACCAGAGAAATAACCAGCAGAATTGGAACTCTATACCAGCCCTATGGCCATCTTAGCAAAATACAAACAAGTGGCAGCAAAACCAGCCTTATAATCAAACATACCACCCACAATCCTACCCCTCATAACCCCCACCTTTTACTCAACCATCCACAAATTATGGCAATCCATATCCTTATTCCTCATCGAACTGGAGAGGTCCTCTATAGCATACATACCAAGGTAATCTCTAGAACGATTTTATTTTATTCTTAAGGTAAAACATTATCCCACACTACATTCGTTTCTAGTCAGCTGAGGACAACTTCTATTTTAAATTGGCGGCATGGTAGAATGACCTTAATAAGTCATGATCACTACCTAAGTCCTGCCACCCTCAACAAATCATGATCACAACCCTCATCATATGAAGTATAGAGATCGATCATGGGAAAAAAGGGATTAAAAATGGCAAGTACAAGAATGATGGAAAGGATAGGTGCAGAAAGACAGTAAGTAAGGTTGCATAATCTTCCATAATTTTTCATATAAGGAACCTCTCGGAATTCCCAAGAAGCAACAAACCAAAATCTAGTGCACTAACTCAGCCAGCATTGCAATCCTCAAGCCTGTAGGAAGAGCTCGACCAGTTGAGGGTATAAACCACATTCCAAAGTTCTTGTTTTGTATGATAATAAAGAAGTTTCTAAAATGACAAAGGGTTTCAAGAAAAGTGAACAAGAGGATCAAAACACCATTTATCAGAGCCTGAGAGTCCTATAGATCATTCGCAATGCAGGCTGGATGCCTTTCATCCTTGGACTGAGAGGGTACAATACAGGGGTAGCTCAGGAGTTTGCAAGAAACTTCAAACATATTAAGGATGAACAGTACGTCACTTGAGTGAAGGGGATACGTATCAAGTTGGATGAGGAGGTAATTTCCAAATTCAATGGCCTACAGAGAGGTTTGTATTGGAGCAGGGATGACAGGGAGGCAAACCACCAAGCAAAAACATCATTCTTCGAGCAAGGAGAGGTCTATGACAAAGAAAAAAACAGAGTCAAAAGACTCTCCATGCTAGTGCCATGGGAGGACGTGGCTGAAATTGTTCTGAGGTACATCACATGCTCTGGTAGGTTAAGCTATGTTCGAATCTTTCATTTTCGGATCTTAGAGCTGTTAAGACACAGAACCCATCATCCACCAAAGAAAAACATTAGTATTCCATTTTACCTGCTCCAATCCCTAGCAGAAATGAGCAAGAAGGTGGCTAAAGGTAAGGAGGATGCCTTGGCCCATCATGGGCTAATCAAGTTAATGATTTGCGAGGAATTAAAGGCGCAAATACCAATGCTTTTGTGGGAACAATTTGTGCTGGTATCCATAGAAGATGTTCAAAGGATGAAAAGTACACCCATAGCTAGCATACCACCAAGAGAAATGAACAAAGCTACCTCTGCGTTAGGGGTGAAAAGGAAGATTGACCTAAACCATGTGGCAGAGACCCTGGTGAAAATCAAACATTCAAGAGAGGACTCCCCTAAGGCAAACCCAGAGATTCCTGCCAAAAATCAAGAGCCGAAGAGAAGGAGTAAGAAATTCACCCAAGCATCCCGAATCCGAATAGACATGGAAAAGAGTAGGGAACCCCGTCCTATTGTTCAAAATGTGTCGGATGGGGAGGATGATCAGTGCGTATATCAAAGAGACCCCACTATAGAAGAGGAGCAGGATGAGCAAGAAATGTAGGATGAAGAAGAAGAAATGGATAAAGAAGAAGAGCAGAGCATACAAGAGCAAGACAACTTCTAGGGTAACCCTCTAGAGCACAATGAAAACTCCGGGGTTGTTACCCAACTTGCTGAGGCACCGGCAGAATTGGAAAAGCTCATAAATGAGTTGGCAACGTTAAGAATTGGGTCAGGAATCCAGCCCACACCTTCCCCATTCTCACTTGAGAAGACACAAATCCTGAAGATGCATTGTGCAGGGGAGCTACAATTGGCTGAGCAGAAAAATTCAACGCTTCAAGAAAAATTGGCCTGGGCACAAAATGAATTAGCCAAAAAGGACCAGGAGATTACCAAATTGAAGGACTTTTTGGCCACCACTACTGACACATATGATAGATTGTGGGACCTCATACTGCTATCTGCAATATATGCGGTTTATGTATAGGAGAAATAGGGCAAATTCCATCTCCAGAGGTTAAAGCAAGGACTCCCTATAGAGATAAACACTCCCAAAGAATTTATGGATGCATCTTTGAACTCCACAGAGATGGAGAAGGACCAATTGAGTGAATTTTTCTTGCATAATTTTGTAGTTTCTGGCTTGCCCAACTGGTCGCCAAACCCATATGTGGGTGATTTCCAGTTGAGGGCATGGTGTTCATGGATGAACCACAAAATTGAGCAAGCCCAGGACCACCATATATATGTCGCAGCAAAATGGAAAACCCCATTGATGGTAAGAGCAGAGCCAACTCACCCTGAAGGGATAGTCTACAACAATAGGATCCTCACCCAAGATGAGGAACTGATCCCCATTCTCCTTGCAAAACAGCAGGAGTCTATGACTCATTTTGACATTACACTCCAAAGCACACAGAAGGAAGTTCATGAGTCCATTAAGGAAAGGTGGAGTAGAGTGGAAAACAATCTGAAAAGAAAAGAACTCTACTCCCCCCTTAGGATTAATGATGCTCTTTTCAAAGCCACACTCTACAAGGAATCTCTGGAAAGAAATCAACTCAGATGGATAGGGATGAGGCTGAATCCCCATTCTTTCTTTCCCCAGTCATCAAGGGATAGATTAATGAAGAGGAAGAGAGGAGGGCATGGGCCAAGGAGGATCAGAATTTTGGATATCACAAGCAGGCAGGGATCCCTAGGGTGGTGGTGTGGGACATCAAGGAGGTCGTCGACGAATTGAATAAGTCACCCAAGGATGGGTGAATTCTTCAAGTATGGGAGAGAATGATGTGTCCAATGTTCAGGTATTTGATAACCTTTTTCCCGTAGTAAAGCTCAAGCAATGGTGAAGAAACACACTCATTTGTGGGAAAAATGTTTTACCTTAATTATTTAATAAAGTTGTTTTTGACGATTATTCTTGTATTTTTAAAATGCGTATTCAATAAACTAATTTTGTGGAAATCGAGCGTGATTGAGTAGGTTCAGGGGCATTAAAGGACAAACACGTAGAATACTGAGGGATCATGCAGCTCAGCGCCTTTTTCCTGATTTGTAGAGAATGCACTCATGTTGAAGGAGAATCGACATTTAGACATTTAGTTAAGTTTAGTGTTAAGAATTATATAAATATGGACCTCTCGGGTAGCGAGAGGCCTTTGTTGACATTTTTGGAGAAACATTGTTTTACGTTTTTGCACTCTTGAGATACTTCTAAGTTTCAGACTTTTGTGAAGACATGGAGTTTATATTTTAATGGAAGATTGATGTTAAATCACAGTTGGTGTCTATAAGTTTCTTTTCCTCCTGAGTACGGGGTGGAGAGGGCCCCTCCAACACGTAAGTCAGGGGATTTCCATTTTTCAGGTATTTGCGATTATGTTTTTTATAGTGATGAAAATTTATATCGCATATGGAAGCATTTGAATGATGTCTTGATTCTGTAGTAATTTATAACATGTTCTGTCGTTCAGCAATACGGTTTCAGTAGTCTTGTAGTTGCTTTCTTCCAACACACATTTTAAACAACGATTCCATATATATTAGCATTGAATTCAAAAATTATGGTTTAGATCTAAGGTTTATGAATGTTTCCCATGATGATTAATTGCTTCTCGAGATTGATTGCTTTGATTTATTAATAATAGATGTGTAGGATGAGATGTTAGATTAGAATTTTAGTTTTATGCGTAAGTAATTACAGACCTTGCTTTCTTTAATTTATAATAGATCTGTTATGGCATTTCACTTTCATAGTCTAGATTCACCATTCTGCATTAGGTAGATTCATAGGAATATCTCTTTCACTTTCGGCATTTTTAATTCTTGAAAATAGATTTACTACTTTAAGTATTTCAATTCTTTAAAAATAGATTTACTACTTTTAGTATTTTAATTCTTTAAAATAGATTTACTGTTTCCCAGTATTTAATTCCCTAGTATAAATAGTTTTATGTATTGAGTAGGAAACCCTTAAAACATTGATACTGATACCCAACTGCGACAAAGATTATCCTATAAGAGCACAGATTGTGCCTACACCTCTAAAGTTTGTACGTCCCCCGGGTTGATAATTAAAGTAGGCTCTTAGTACAGCTTCCCTCATTATGCATCCATATTGGGAGCTCACCAGAGAGTTGATAGCTTCTTGACAAGCTTGGTCTTTACCAAAAGTAAAGTTGATCCTAACCTTTACCTTAAGGTTATGGATGATGAACCTGTTATACTATTGTTGTATGTGGATGATCTCTTTCTGACAGGGAATGAGAAATAGATCATGGAAAGCAAGAAGAAGCTAGCTACATAATTTGAGATGAAAGATCTCGGATTGATGCATTACTTCCTAAGTCTAGAAGTATGGCAAGAAGGAATCTTTCTCAACAAGGGAAAGTATGCTATGGAAATCTTGAAAAGATTTGATGTGTTGGAATGTATAACCATGGCCACTCTCATGGATTCCAACTTGAAGTTGTTAGCAGATGACTCATCAGAGTTAGTGGATGTAACTCTGTACAGACAGATTATTGGGTCATTGATGTATCTGATGAATACAAGGCCATATATATGCTTTGCTGTGAACACCTTGAGTCAGTATCTAGTGGAACCTAGGCATGTTCACCTGATAGCTGCAAATCATGTGATGAGGTACCTAAAGGGTACGATAGACTTTGGTTTATGTTATCTTGGAGATCATGACCTCTGATTGTATGGATACACAGATGTTGATTGGGGAAGAAGTGTGTCAGACAGGAAGAGCACATCAGGTGGATTTTATTGTCTGAGATCTGCCGTGATCTCGTGGTTTAGCAGGAAGCAGTCTAGTGTGGCTCTCAGCATAGCCAAAGCAGAATATATAGCTGCTTGCTCTACTATTTTTGAAGCGATATGGCTTCAAAAGTTGTTATCAAGACTGTTTGACTTAGAGATGGACCCCACTGTGATCCTGTGTGACAACCAGTGTTGTATCAAGATGACAGAGAATCCAGTGTTCCATGATAAGTCAAAGCACATAGAGATCCGATATTTTATATACAGGGTATCATGCAAAAAGGATCTATAAAGCTCGAGTATGTGAGCATTGATGAACGACTTGTTGATGTATTGACCAAACCTCTGTCTCTAGTATAGTTTGAGTATTTCCGAGACAATCTTGGTGTAGTTCAGAAGGACCCTCCTTGAAAGGGGGAGTGATGTGGTTGATGATGATATGAATACCGGTATCGATATGTATACGTATATCGATGATGAGGTTGCCTATATCGATGGTAAGGTCGAGGATGAGGATATTGTATCAATAGAGGATACTTGTATCGATGATGTGGATACTTGTATCAATGATGATGATACTTGTATTGATGATATGGATACTTGTATCGAGGATGAGGATACATGTATCAATGATGAGGTTACCTATTCCAATGATGAGTTCGATGATGAGGTTACCTGTCCCGACGATGAGGTCGATGATAGCAATGATAAGGTTGATAAGTGGTCCTTAGACTTTGTCTAAGTGGACAAGAGGACTGCATCATCCTTAGACATGAGAGGTGTCTTAAATGGATCAGGACTGCATCGTCCCTGAACAGTTAGTTCAAACTGTACATTATGGGATTGCATCGTCCCTAGACATGTTGCGGAGTCTTAAATTGATAAGGATTAATCATCCTTAGACAGTGATCCCGTAATTTTGAAACCAAGTATAGTCTTAAATGTTGATCCTTCGATTTTGGTGGGATTGATGATCCCTAGATAGTGATCCTGTAATTCCGAAAGGAAGGATAGTCTGAAATATTGATGCTTAGACTAGAATCTTGTAATTCATAAAGGAAGGATTGTCTAAGATGTGAGTAGTGGACAAGGATCCCATAATTCCAAAAGGAAGGATCGTCCAAGTGTGGTAGCTTCGTAAAGACTGGGTCCTGTAATTCTGAAAGGAAGGATTGTCTAAGCACCACCAATGTTGATGGACTAGAATCTTGTAATTCTGAAAGGAAGGATTATCCATGATCCCGTAATTACGAAAGGAAGTATCACCAGAGTTGATGGACAAGAATATTGTAATTCTGAAAGGAAGGATTGTCAATGATCCTGTAATTTCGAAAGGAAGGATCACCAAAGTTGATGGACTAGAGTCCCGTAATTCTGAAAGGAAGGACTGTCCATGATCCTGTAATTCCGGAAGGAAAGATCACCAGAGTTGATGGACTAGAATCTTGTAATTCTGAAATGAAGGATTGTCCATGATCCCATAATTCTAAAGGAAGGATCATGTGTATTGCAGAGTATGCTACGATGATGATACTGTTGATCGAGATGATCCAGATAATGTTGTTGATCGAGATGATCCAGATGATGATATTGTTGATCGAGTCGATCTAGATAATGTTGTTGGTCGAGATGATCCAGATGATGATACTATTGATTGGGATGATTTAGATGATGATGTTGATTGAGATGATCTAGATGATGATGTTGATCGAGAGATCTAGATGATGCTATTGATCGAGAGATCTAGATGATGTTGTTGATCGAGAGATCTAGATGATGATGTTAATCGAGAGATCCAGATTATGATGCTGTTGATCGGAAGATCCAGATGATGAGGCTATTGATCGGGAGATCTAGATGATGATGTTGCTGTAGCTGATTGAGTTCTATAGAAGATGAAGACTTAGTACTAAAGACATTGATGTTCCAGTATTGAATATCTTGAAGATGTCCTAGTAACTGTTTGAGTTACTGATGAAGTATGAAGAAATCTTCCAATGATTTATAGATGTATCATGTACTAGCATAGATCCAAATCATAGGCTCTATCAAGCACTGAAAGGGATCAAATATCCCTAGGTGCATACCTCTCCTTGAATAACTCCTTGAGTGCAATACCTGAGCCATCTAACCCTAAGCTCTAAAGTCTCTAGTTTAAGTCTCATATTTACATCTTACTTTGTATTATTCTTTTTTGTTTATGTCCAACATAATATTTATTACTTTTTACTTTGTATTATTCCTTTTTGTTTACTTTGTATTGTTTATTTACTTTTTACTTTGTATTAAAAGTAAAAAGTAAAGTCTCTAGTCTAAGTCTCATATTTACTTTTTTTCTGTCAATTATTCATTTTTGTTTACGGCCGACATAATATTTATTATTTTTTACTTTGTATTGTTCTTTTTTGTTTACTTTGTATTATTTTGTTACTAGAAAAACACTCACATGTTACAAGATCTCCCTCATATTGGGCTGTAGAGTGCCTCTCGGCACAATCATGTAGTTGATGAGTCCTTTCTCTTGCAGATGTTGTTATAATATCCTTCTCGTTAAGGGGGAGTGTTGAAATATTGTAACTTCTAAGAATATTAAATTTGTACTTTATTATTCTGGAGATGTTTCATTCCTCGATGAAGACCTTATTGTATATCCAGAGATGTTTATTCCTCCGTTGGAATGTGGTAACTTGGGTTATTAGACTTCCCTAGTGGGGTCATCCCAGAGTTAGTTGTAATGGGGTGTTTAAGTCCCCAGTGGTTAAAGTTGGGGTCAACCTAGTTAGTAAGTTAAGTCAGAGTAGTGTATAAATAGAGGAGTTGTGTTCCTCATTTAACACACTCACACACTCATTCACTCGTGATTGGTGCATAGGAGAGAGAGATCTGCTATGAAGGAGAAGGAGCTCATGTTTGGGGATTACATATTTGTATTTTCTAGTCATCTATATTGAGGAAGCTTTGCTGGGTTTTCTACCCCATGAGGGTTTCCTAGGATAAATTGTGTCTCTTTTGTTTATGTTGTGCATGTTGTTCTTTCAGTGATCCTGTATATGCTATTGTTGTGAAATGGAATGTAATATTGATGTTATCTATCTTAGCATATTGAATCCTAACAAATTTTTCTTTCTTAGGGAAAGTCTCTTGTTTTGGGTTTTGTTTTGTTTTGATTCAGACTAAGAAAGGCAGTTTTTAGATGTTCAACAACTAACTAAACTAAAACCTATTTAACAGCTACTAAAACTAAGCTAACACTCCGAATTAAAACTAAACTAATCTCCTATCTCATCTGAGAGCAAGTTTATTTAATTAAATTAACTACCTGTTGATGATATGTATATCTGAAAAGGGAATAATTTCAACTCAACAAGACAACTTAACAGAATTGAAATTATAACAAATTTCTGATTTTATAATAGTCTATGAAAGAAGAATAACGAAAACAAGAAAGGGCTTCACTATTCTACGATCATAACTATCAAAAGATAATTAATGTTTTGCATTCCAATGTTGGAATGATAATAAAAATTAACTAACTTTGTAAAAATGTTTTGTCAAAATACAAATATTTTAATCCATTAGCTAATGAATAAGAGATATCATTATCATGTATTTATCAAGAAAAATTTAACTAAATAAATATATGATATGAATATCAAACATAGAAATGACTGATGAGTGATAAGAGCAAGTCTTTATAGATTATACATAAATCATAACAAAGCATGATCATATATATATGTAATAAAAAAAAACAAATACTAAATATGCATATATATAAGTTTCAAGATCTATCACAAATGATGCCAGATTTGAAACAATACTTCGAAGACATCCAAGAGAGAAACTTATTCAGAATATCCACAAGTTAAAACATCAAAATTTCCGTAGAAGTTTTCTCGTCCAAACTCCATCCTCTTTACAATAAGGCTTCATGGTTTATATAACAAAACCCAATAACTGCATTTCCATATTCTATGCAATGGGCAGCTAAAAATAGACTCTTGAATCTACTACCTATCGAACATCTGGAATCTAATAACAATCGTCTCAACTAAAATATTCTTCAACAAAGCACCTGAGATCTGGATCATTACTTTCGTAACTGCGTTCTTATTTTTGAAAAACAATTCGTCCATGTTAAAGGTAAACAACTACCGACTTTTGACGCTTAGCATCCATATTATTCGAACTTGAAACAACTTCAGTATTTGTTGACAAACATTTAATGAGGAGAACAACATTAAAATTGAAAGTCCATCCAACTACGACACCTGCAAAACCAATTAACCATGTATAAGTTTTATCATCAATACAAATAAATGACAAGAATAGTAATAACAAATTCAATTAATGATAATTAATGCCCGCAGAATCTGTCATTTTGTGGGCATGCTAATTACCTGTTTAACTACTTTCCAAACGTATCAAAAATAATGATTTTCAAGTTGTGATTTGTAGTCTGGCAGCTCGACAAGGCTCAAATAGTCTATCTTTCAGCTTAACAATCTCAATTTTGTAATTCTCTTCTCTTTTAAGCATCCTCTCATTCTCAGATACTAGGGATCTATTCTCTGTTTCAATCTTGCCTTTTTTCGTTTTCAAATTTTTCCAGCGTCCAACCCAGGTCAATAATTCATCTTTTAACATTTTTATTTCTTCATCTTTAACCAGAGTATTAGCGTTTAACTTTGCAATTTCAGTTTCCAATGCAGAAATTTGGTTCCTAAGAGCCTTCTTGAGCATTCCTTGAAGACTTTCATCACTTCTGACTAAAGAAGATGGAGTATAATCCGATATATCATGAGCATTATTACCTGATCTTTCATCAACCATATTATCATTCTGTTTAGCCTTCCTTTCATCAGAATTTTCACTTTCAATATCATTATATCCTGGAAAAATAATTTCATCTTCACTGTCGATTTCTACTAAGGGAGTTTCTTTTTGTTGTTGGATAGTTGTAGGGGTTTTGATAGTTTCCATACTTTGAGTAAATATATGAGCAGACTTAGAGACAAAATTTTCTTGTTTACGTTTCTTTGACATCACTGAGCTTGTAATTTTGTTATCAACCACTACATCTAGCTTTATGACGAATTTTCATCACGAATATCGATAGGGTTTTCCTTATTCACTACTGACCTTCCATTTTCCATACTGATATCAATGTTTTCCTCTATATGCGTAGGGTCCTCATCAAGCTTTGATACAAAGGGTTCGTAATCAGTCAGTTTCCTTCTTTTTTATCGGGTTTTGGTTGTTTGAGGAGGCCAGTGTTCAGTCGGCCCAAAATTATTTTCAATCAAAAACTACTCCCAAGTCCTATTCATTAGGGACAATTAATGCTGAACCAATATTTTAACTAGGCCATAGTGAAATAAGCTATGCTCCTGATTTATCATTGCATTATTTACAACATTTGACATTTTCTCTAGACTATTAAGCAAATAATAGGGAAGATTTAGCTTTGAACCAGTAAATGCCATTAACAGTCTAAGATGATAGAAATGTACCGATGCATAACGCCCGTCGCAAGTGATATACTGAATAATCAAATGAAGCAATACTTCCCACTTTGGCTTCATGAACTTCTTTGAATACCCAAATTTGTCATCATACTCTGTAGGCAAAGGCAACAGAAAATGTTTACACTTGGCCTTGTTCACTTCCCCTTTCTTAAACCATTTTCCCCCATATTGTGGAAGATGGGTTTCCCTAGCTATGAAGTATTTTGACAAAACCAGGGTTAAATCCCCTATCTGGGAAACATTATCCTTCAAAGATAATGCAAATCGGCGTGTTACTTCTGTGTTGTAACCATCAAATGTTGCAAAGAACTTCCTCCAACTGATTTTCTCAATTAGCAGCGAAACTTTAGGTTCTATTTCCAATATCTCATCACCAGATGGTTCAATTCGGCACAATGGAGCCATTTCTCCTACCTCTGGTTTCTCCTTCAATTGAGAATCATATGGCATTGTAAAAATTGAAGGGATAGGTATACATCATTCAACATGCATAATGAAACCTCTATTTGGCTTTGTCAAAAATCACATGAAAACCCTAGACTCGTGCTCAGGGATGATACCCTTACCACCGAAGGAAAATGCATGAATGAAACAACCATAATGATACGATCTGAAATCATTATCCCGTACTAAAAGTAAGTCGAACTATAAATGAAATGTCATCATAAAATGGTATTGATATAAAACAATGAGTAGGATAATAATTTCATGACGTTCACATCAAACAAGTGTCAACAAGTTGTCGATTCGTGTCATGTATCAAAACATTTTACCTCCATATTTTGACATGGTGGATCTATACATGGAAACCGGATGTACTGTCAACCTGAGTGATAGGAAACCTCACACAACGAATCATCATGTCGCATAGGATTTCATTTAATCAACGAAAGCATCAGGATCAGTGATCAAAATAACTTGAAACCAAAGATCATGTTTTCAAAATCGTAACTTATACATGATATAAATTCGAGGAATAAATTCTTCAAATTTGATATGACATGATGAGTTAATACTAATTCAAATCACCATGAGAACTATAACGAAGATTGATCGAAATAGAAAATTTATGAAAAACTAAGTGTTTAAACTAAAATCAATCATTGCAAGCATAAAATATCTTAATAGAAATTCGAAATGATGATTTTAAAAACAAACCTTAGTTATTATAGAATCGTATATACAATTCAAAGATTATTTATGTATAAATATTTGGACATAGCCTAGAATATGATTCTTTAAATGTGAATTTATAAGGGTTAAAATAGAATATATAATAGATTTATTAACCCAAACAAATACATATTTGACATCAAATTTAGTGATAAAACCATGTCCTATATCATTGAAAACTAAAAATGAAAATCAAAAGAATTTACATGAAAGATAAGAAATTATAAATCATAAGCTGATTTAATCTGATCAACAAGTAATGTAGATAATATTAATAAGCAGTAAGTCATTTATCATAATAATATATGATCATAAAATATAGTAATGAAAATTGATCATATATAGAATTAAATTTTAACAACTGCTAAAATAATCAACTTGTAAAAGAACCAGCTTGATTTGAAAATGATTCCTAAACTTTCAGTTTGACCATTAAATCTTCCCTAATTGAGATCACCTTCAAAATCAAAGATTCTGAAGGAACTCTTTAATAATTTTAATGACTAATTAAAGAAGTGAATTGATCAAGTTTATCAAGCAAAGCAGAATAAATTGAGAGGTTTGTTGCCTACCAACAAATGGCAACATACTGGGTGAACCAGTTATCTCTGCTCATTTATCTCAAAGGATACAATAAAACACAATCTTAAAATTTGCTTAAAACAAATTAGAAATCCTTAATCTAATAAGAACCAACACCCAATTCACATTGCGAATATTTTCAGAACTACCTTCATTTCTGTTGATAAAGATTTTTTTATGGACAACCTGAAAAATTATGTAGCCAAAACAAAGTACTCAAGATAAAGGTAATCTACATCGTCAGTATAAAGAAGTGTCTATCCACTTCTCTGAAAAACTTCGAGGACCTGCTCCAATTATAAAATATTTATTTATTTTCCGTTAAACTTTAACTGAAGAATATTGTCCATCCATGGTAACTTGATATTAAGAGCATCATTCACGAGCTTTTCCAAAAATAAACAAGCCGGCTCGTGATGAGACCTCTTGTCCTTTGATCTTTTGATCAAGAGGCATCACCCTGGTGATCAGAAATGATGTTATCCATGATAGAGTTGATGATCATGATTAGGTCGGATCGTGATGGAACCTCCTATTCTCCAATCAAAATCTAACTTATTATAGATAATTATGCATGGGGTAGACTTCAAAATATTTGCAAATGGTAAATAAACTTTTTAAAGAATGACTGATAATGTAGATTGATAAAGATTTTTCCAAGTACAAAGTTTTGAAAAGGAAATTTATCAGCTATCCCAACTTATAAAGAAATAGATGACTAAATATTAATTGTGATCATAAACACAAACATTATTAGTTAATGGTCCCTATCATATTTGAGAATAACTGATCAGTCTAAGTGAATCTTGAAGATTTACCTTATTACAACTAATCAAGATAAATAAATAAATTGGATTTTAGCCTCAGGGTTTATTTATTTACAAATACCCTCTCAAAATAAATATGTACATAAGATATTTATTTATCTACAACTATGTACAAAATATTGACAAAACTATGTACAAAAATTGAAAGATCATAATGTTTTGACATAAGAGATCCATCTTTTCAAAAAATTAAGAAAATCAATTCTGAAATGAACTTTAGGAATATTCACAGATGTGAAGAATCAGAATCAAAGAAAATAAGATTCGACTGTACATGAAAGCAGTTTTGAAAATCATCAAAGGAAAAGAAAAATATTGTACACTTATTTATAGAATGAGCAAAATTATGTACATAATTAAAAGTCTAATGAAATCAGCAAAAATATTTTTTCAAAATCAATGCATTTACCGAAAAAGCTTCAGATTGGCCTTCTAACGTTTGCAGACGAAAAGTGCTAGGACCTAACCAAAGACATTGGAATTTAGTATGTGCCCCCTTATCTTCATGAGATTTATCCCATTTAAGCACTAAATCACCCACCTTTAATTCTCTGTTGGAAATTGAAGATTGATCAAACCGCGACTTAACAATTTGTTGATGTTTGACAAAATGTTGCTTAGCCTTATCTCTTACTTCTTCTAATTTCAATAGAGTGTTAATTCTCTTCTCTATAACTGGACAGTCTTCATCCTAAACGGATTGGGCTAGTTGCAAAGAAGGTAAAAATAGGTTAGGGGGTAGGATAGATTTTGTACCATAGACCATAAAGAAAGGTGAATTTCCAATCGAGGATTTAGGGGTAACCCTACCTACACATAATGCATTGAACAATGTTGTATGCCAATCACGATGATGAGTTCAAATGGTCCTTTTAAGAATTTTTAATAAGTTTTTATCGTTGATTCTGCTAGACCATTACAGTGAGGATGATAATTCTCCAAATACCTGACCCTTATACCTTTCTCCAATGCAAATTGAGTTAATTCAACTGATGAAAAATATGAGGAATTATCTAAAACAAGGGAGTTAGGAACACCAAATCATGTAATGATAAAAGAATCTAGAAATAAGATAACTTGATTGGTATTCACTACCCTCAAAATTGAAGCCTCTTCCCATGAAGTAAAATAATCAGTTGCAGTAATGATATACTTGTGTTGCAGAGAAGAAGGTGGGTTTATTGGACCTAGTATGTTGATGCCCCATTGTTGAAATGGTCTTTCTGCTACAACCGATTGTCAAGGAAAGGCATGATTCTTAACCCTCCCTGCATCAATTTGACATTCTTGGCATTTTCTGACAAAAGCATAAGAATCTCAGAATAAGGTAGGCCAATAATAGCAAGCCCTAAGAATTTTATGTGCTTTAGTATCTCCCCCAAAATGGCCGCCTATAGGACCAGAATGTAGTTCTCGTAGGATCGTCTCAGTTTCATCCTTGTCTAGGAAATGTAGAAAAACACCATATGAATTCCTTCTAAAATGGTATTATCAATCAACAAATAGGGAGCTGATTTCAACTTAAGTGCTCTCTTTTTCCTTGGTTCAAGGTAATCAGAAGCAGTTCTTGTTTCTAGAAGAAGCCTTAAATCTGAATACCAAGAATCCTGTGGTGGAGGATAAAAATAAATTTCCCTTTTTAGCAAAGTTTCATCAATGATAGTTTCAAAATCACTATTTGGAAAATGGGCCACCTCGGTAGCAAGTTTACACAATCCTTGTCCCTTTACTATAGTTGAAGATTTAATCTCCAAGTCATACTCCTGGAGGGCTGTCATCCATGGAGCTCTTTTCTCACCTAAATTTTTTTGTACCAGTAAATTTCTTATTGTAGAAAAAGGGACAACCACTTTGGTTCTTGATTTCAAAAGATATGGACGAAAGTGTTTGATAGCCTTAAAAACAACAAAATCCTATTTATCAACCTCATGGTAGTTAAGTTTAGCACCTTTGAAGTTTGAGCTCATAGAAGAAATTGGTACTTCATTATTCTACTGATTTTGTTGGGTTAAGACTGTTGCATATGCTATGTCAAAAGCAAAAGTGTACAGTATGAAGTCCTTGCTAAAATATTGGCTCAAGAGGATAGCGGATTCCGAAATGGCTTCTAAGATTCTCTGGAATGATTCTTTCTCAGTATGTCCCAAATTGAAAATAAACTTCTTAATCATTTTTGTAAAGGGCAGGCGATTTTGTTGGTTGTGGAGCCAGATCTTCCAGTATTATAGATGATGATTCAGTTGTGTCCGTACCCCAGGTTTGGTTACGATCTCGGCCCAATGCTCATGGTTTTTGTGGGCCCATGGTTTTTTGATATCCTGTGGAATTTTCCCATTGTATTTCCCCTATAAAAGAAAGACATTGTAATACGGCTACAGAAAGATGTATTAGGTTTTTATGCATTGCAAAGATCTATGAGATCTGTGAAGAGAGGCTGTGAGACAGTGAGGAGGACGTGCAGTGGCTGTGCTGCAGGTTGTATCCCTTCACTTTGTTGGATGAAATAATAATAAGGAATGGAAACTTCAGTTTGGACGTAGCCCAAGTTGGGGTGAACCACGATATATCTGTGTCTCTCTTGTAATATGTGTGTGATTATATTTGCATTTCTGTTTATTGTTATTGCTCTGCAATCCTATTTTTCTAACAGTTGGTATCAACACCAAAGGTCTATTTGGAAGATAAAGCCGTAGGATGTTTGGGTTTCTGGTTCGAGTGGGAGCAATGGCAGGAGAAGGAAATTTTAAGGTTGAGAAGTTTAATGGCCAAAAATTCCAGTTATGGAAGATGCAAATGGAGGACTATCTATACCAGAAGGATCTATTCCTACCGTTGGGAGGAAGAGCAAAGTAGTCAGCAACTATGAAGGACAAAGAATGGGAGGTTCTTGACAGAAAGGCTCTGGGAACAATACGGTTGAGCCTGCTGGCTTCATCGGTGGCTTTCAATATCTAAAAAGAAATGACAATGGAGGTTTTGATGAGTGCATTGGGTACGCTATATGAAAAACCCTCAGCCTCCAACAAGGTATTTCTAATGAAGCATTTATTTAATATGAATATGTCTGAAGGTGGATCTGTTACTGATCATTTAAATGAGTTTAATACGGTTACAAATCAACTAAGTTCCGTAAGTGTGAACTTTGATGATGAGGTTAGGGCTCTTATAATCTTGTGTTCATTGCCAGAAAGCTGGAATAGCTTGGTCATGGCTGTAAGTAACTATGTCTCTGGTTCAAACACCTTGAAATTTGATGATGTTATTGGTGTTATTCTTAGCGAGGAAAAGCGAAGAAAAAGCACATGTGAGACATCAGGTAATGCGTTGACCATGGATACCAGGGGAAGACAAAAGGAGAGAGGAAAGAGCCAAGGTAATCATGGGAAGTCTAAAACGGGCAGATCCAAGTCCAGAATGGGAAAGATAGAGTGCTGGAATTGTGGAAAGAAAGGACATCTGAAGAAACACTGCAGATCTCTAAAGAAGAAAGGAAATGCACAGAAGGAAACTACCTAGGAAGCAAATGTAGCAGGTGATGTGTTACAAGATGCTTTGATTCTTGCATTAGATAATACAAGTGATTATTGGGTATTAGATTCAGGGGATTCATGTCATGCTCCACCCCATAGGAAATATTTTCATGATTATGTTCTAGGTGATTTTGGACATGTTTTATTGGGTGATGATGAGCCATGTAAAATTGTTGGAATAAGTAAGGTGTGGATAAAAGTTAAGAATGGAACTGATTGGTTGTTGAAAGATGTTAGGCATATTCCTGCTATGAAAAGAAATATGATCCCAATAGGGTAGTTGGGAGATGGTGACTGTCTATCTACATTTGGAGAAAAGTGGTGGAAGAACACTAAAGGATCAATGGTGATAGCAAAAGGAGATAGAATAGGTACGTTGTATTTATGTCCTCATAATACTGACCATTCTATCTCTTTAGCTTCCACAGGAATAGATACAGCATTGTGGCATCATAGGCTTGGCCACATGAGTGAGAAGGGGATGCAGATTCTCCATTCAAGGAAGTCGCTGCCAGATTTGAAGCAGATAAGTTTGGAATTCTGTGAAAACTGTGTTTATGGAAAACGAAAGAGAGTCAAATTTCTGAGGGTTGGGAAACAGAAGAAGAATGAAAAGTTATAGCTAGTGCATACAGATGTATGGGGATCACCTCAGGTACAATCTCTTGGTGGCTCTCAATATTATGTTACATTTATTGATAATCCAAATAGGAAAACTTGGGTTTATTGCATTGGACAGAAATCTGATGTATTTTCTACTTTTAAGAAGTGGAAAGCTTTGGTTGAGAATGAGACAGGAAAAATGTTGAAGTGTCTTAGATCTGATAATGGAGGTGAGTACTACGGCAAGGATTTTGATAGAAACTATTCATACCATGGTATTCATAGAGAGAAGACAGTCCCAGGAACACCACAAGAAAATGGTGTGTGAGAAAGGATGAACAGAATGATCATGGAGCATGCAAGGTGTATGAGATTGCATGCAGGATTGCCCTTACAGTTTTGGGAGGATGGTGTAAATACTGTCATTTATTTAATAAACAGAGGACCTTCACGTGCTTTGGATGGTGGTATTCCAGAGGAGGCATGGACAGATAAAAATGTAAACTTCTCATTTCTGAGAACGTTTGGTTGTGAAGCATTTGTCCATATTGATAAAAAAAAGAGAACAAAGCTTGAAGATAAATCCAAGAAATGTACCTTTATTGGATATGGGGTTGATGAATTTGGTTATCGCTTATGGGATTATGAAAATAACAAAATCATCAGGAGTAGAGATGTGATATTCAATGAGAAGGTCATGTATAAAGATCAGTTGTAGGGAAAGAAACAGGAAAAGGAAACCACAGAGTACACAGTACTTGATGAAATTCAAGAAAATGAAGTTCCAAAGGTGCCAGAAAATCAAGAACAATAGCAAGTACCTGAAACTCTTGCAAGTGTAAGAAGATCTACCAGGTTAAGTAGACTCCCTGAATGATACTCTCCTTCAATGTATTATTTGTTGATGATTGATGCTGGTGAACCAAAATGTTATGAAGAAGCAATGCAGGTGGAAACTAGAAAGAAGTGGGAGCAAGGCACGAATGAGGAGATAGACTCATTGGTAGGAAACTAGACCTGGGATTTGGATCAGTTGCCTGCTGGTAAAAGAGCATTGTAGAACAAATGGATTTACAGGTTGAAGGAAGAAGAAGGAGGCAAGAAGCGGTACAAGGGCAGACTTGTTGTAAAGGGGTTTGAACATAAGAAAGGTATAGATTTTCTCCTGTTATTAAGATGACTTCAATTAGGACTGTCTTAAGTCTAGTGGAGGTAGAAGATTTGCATCTTGAATAGTTAGATGTGAAAACAACCTTTCTCCATGGGGATTTGGAGGAAGAGATATATATGTAGTAGCCACAAGGGTATGAGGTCAAAGGTAAGGAGAACTTGGTATGAAGGTTGAAAAAGAGTTTGTATGGCTTGAAGCAAGCTCCAAGGAAGTGGTATTTAAAATTTGACAGGTTTATGACAGAACAAGGTTATAGTAGATGTCATTCTGACCACTGTGTTTATTTCAAGAAGCTAGACAATGAAATATATATTATCTTGTTATTGTATGTGGATGACATGCTTGTTGCAGGGTCTAACATGCATGATATAAATGTACTCAAAAGGAAGCTAGCTAATTCATTTGCGATGAAGGATTTGGGTGCTGCAAAGCAAATCCTTGGTATGAGAATAACAAGAGACATGAAAAATCACAAATTGACATTGTCTCAGGGTGAGTACATACAAAAGGTGTTGGAGAGGTTCAGAATGCAAAATGCAAAACCAGTAAGTACACCTTTGGCCAGTCATTTCAGTCTAAGTAAAGAAATGTGTCCCAAGACACAGGAAGAGACTGATTACATGTCCAAGATTCCTTATCAATCAGCAGTTGGCAGCTTCATGTATGCTATGGTGTGCACAAGACTAGATATTGCACATGCAGTGGGAGTTGTGAGCAGATATATGAACAATCTAGGTAAAGAACATTTGAAGGCAGTACAGTGGATTCTCATGTATTTGAGAGGTACCACCACTCAAGCATTATATTTTGGAGGTTCAAACACTATTCTACAGGGATATGTTGATGCAGATATGGCAGGTGATAAAGATAGCAGGAGGAGCACCATGGGGTATGTGTTTACTGTAGGTGGAACAACAGTAAGCTGGATTTTGAGACTGTAGAAGGTTGTTGCACTTTCAACAGTGGAAGCAGAGTATGTTGCTGTTACAAAGGCTAGTAAAGAGATGATTTAGTTGCAGAGGTTTATGGAGGAAGTGGGTAAGAAGCAGAAGGATAGTAGGTTGTATAGTGATAGCCAGAGTGCCATTCATCTTGCAAAGAACTCAACATTCCATTCTAGGAGTAAACATATATAGCTCAAGTACCATTTCATACGCTCTGTTCTGGAAGATGAACTGTTGAAGCTGGAAAAGATACATACTAGTCAGAATCCTGTGGACATGTTCACAAAGGTAGTGACCAAAGAGAAACTGAGTTCTTGCTCAGTTTCAGTTGGCCTTCTAGCATGAAGGTGAAGAGGAGAAATTTGCCAAGTCCAAGTACACTGGCAGTGGAGTTGTTGTGATCAGTCTCCAAGTGGGAGATTGTTGGTTGTGGAGCCAGATCTTCTAGTATCATAGATGATGATTCAACCGTGTCCGTACCCTAGTTTTTGTTATGATCTCGAACCGATGCTCAAGGGGTCCGGGGGGGGGTTGACCCCCCCCCCAACTGGGGGGTGCAGGGGCTAATGGGCCTCCGTCGGGGGTTCGGGGGTAGCGTCCCCGATAAATGGGGTTTGGGGGAAACGCTCCCAACTTATGGGGGTGTGGGGGTGGAGCCCTCAAGAAGATTGGGGTTCAGGGCCATAGGCCCCAAGAAAATTTTTTGGGGCTGTTTTTACCAGCTATTTTGCTGGCCCATGGTTTTTGGGTATCCCGTGGTATTTTCCCATTGTATTTCCCCTATAGAAGAAAGACATTGTAATAAAACTAGGGAAATATGTATTAGGTTTTATGCATTGTAAATATCTCTGAGATTTGTAAAGAGAGACTGTGAGACAGTGAGGAGGAAGTGCAGCGGTTGTGCTACAGGTTGTATCCCTTCACTTTGCTGGACGGAATAATAATAATGACTGGCAACTTCAGTGTGGACGTAGCCCAAGTAGGGGTGAACCATGATATATCTGTGTCTCTCTTGTAATGTGTGTGTGATTATATTTGCATTTCTGTTTATTGTTCTTGCTCTGTGATCTTGTTTTTCTAATAGATTTTTGAAAAACTGCGAATAAATCTCCTAACAAAGTTTATCTTACCGAGGAACGATTGCATTGCCTTTTTACTTGAAGGAAAGGTTAATTTTTATATGGATTGGGTTCATTCAAGATCAATAATGATCCAATGTTTTGAAACCACACAGCCTAACAAAATACCTTGTGTAACAACAAATATTGTATTTTTAGGATTTAGGGAAACCCCATATTTCCTGCATCGCTCAATTACTTTTCCAAGGTGAATAATGTGATCAGTCTGGTATTTAGAAAATATAGTAACATCTTCTAGATAGAGAACCACTTAATGATTGATTAATCCTCTAAAGGAAATATCCATCGCTCTTTGAAAGGTTTCCCCATCATTGATTAACCCAAAGGGCATCTTTCAGTAAGCGTATGTTCCCCATGGGGTCCTAAATGTTGTTTTGAGTTGATCTTCAGGGGAAACCAGGATCTAGTTATATCCTAAGAAACCATCAAGTAATGACAACATCTTAGAACCATAAACCTTTTGCAAGATTTTTTCCATGGGTGGAACTAGAAATTATCTTTTTCTAAGGATTTGCTTAGATTGCGGAAATTGACACAAAGTCGTACATCACCGTTTTTCTTCCTAACAAGAAGCAAATTAGCTACCCATTGAGTATGTCTAATGGGGAAATAATCTTGGCAGCTAAGAGCTTGTTCAATTCCTTCTTAATTGTTGGTTCAAGAGTTGGATGAAATTTTCTAAGCTTTTGTTGGAAAGGTTTTGATGCTTGTTTCATAGGGATTATGTGTCGCATGATTTGCGGATTAAAAGTTTTCAAACCATTATACGTCCATGTAAACACATCTTTGAATTGTTTAAATAATTTGATAAATGCTAATTTTTTTGATGGGGTGCAATATGTTCCTATGTTTATTGTTTGAGGATTAGATTCTGTTCCAAGATTTACATTTTCATATTTTGGTTGTGAGCTACTAGTTTTGCAATTGGGAACAACCTTAAACTTATCCTGAAGATCATAAAATTTTCCAATCTTAAAACTGAGTTAGGAATTGGTTTGACCTTCTCAAGAGCCTCTTCAATTGAACAAAAATCATGTATTACCGTAAAATCTCGTAAATTTTCATGGGTAATTTTGTTAATGGCTGCTTCCTTGAAAGTGTCCTCATTTGTTAGAAAATTCAGAATCTGCATATCATCATAAAAAATGCACCAGTTAATAATATTATCTAGTATTGAAGGCCTAGAAATTAATTCAACAGAAAAGAAATCAGATGCAAATATTCCAGATGCGATTAACCTAGAAGCAATATTTTCTAATAGATGAGCCTCTTGGTTCTGAAATCTAGGAATGGGATTTATATTGAATGCATCAAAATAAGAAATGAGATTCCATACCTCACGTTGATAATTTTGCAAATGTTCTGAAATATATAGTTTTGAATTTTGTACATGTCTAACGATAATCTTAGGATCACCGTATGCGACCAATACTTTGATGTCCAAATCAATTGCTTTCTTCAGAGCCTGGATTAGTTCCTCATATTCTACAATGTTATTTGTACAATCGAATTCAAGTATACATGCTATACAAATTTTGTTTCCTTTTGGGTCAATTAACAGGCAGTCAACTCCTGCTCCGTCTTTAGATTTCAACCCATCAAAGTACAAGGTCCAAGTAGAACTATCTGCAACTACTTTACTTTCCATAATATCTACTTAATCATGGTTATCTACATTATTTACAATATACTTAGATGAAGAATCCTATTGAATAGTAGTAACATTCAGAATTTCAGATTGTTGTTTTTTATCAAAAAAAAAGAAGATTTTCAGATTTAAAGTTTCCAAAACCAAGTTCGTACATATAATTTCCCATTATAGAATCTGAAAAGAGAACTGGTTCATTTGGGTCATGTATTCCAATTACTGTGTGTTTCGAATATCTTTCCTTGCCTATCTTAATTTTATTGGATATTCCGTTTTTGGGAAACCACAATGTTGACCAATCCGAGGTGAAAAATCTGTTCAATTTCTAAGATCAATCCTTGCTCAGAAACAACCCATATGCATCAGGGATGTTTGCAACCACAATATCTATAATTTGAAAAATTGAAGGGTTATTGGCAAGCCTAATTAAAACATCCTTCATCTCTCTGAAAACCCTCACATTTGTTCTATCAAGTTCAGTAATCTGTGACTCAGATTGAATATACTTTGCATTTAGCCTTCAAAAAACAGACAAAGGCATCACGTTAGTAGATGCTCCAGAATTGACCATATAGTTATGGACATTTCTATTAAAGATTTAAAAGGTAAGGAGAAACAGAGGAGTTCAAGATTTTGAGTTCTTCCCTATTAGTGAGGATTTGTCAACTGTTGATTTACCTTTATCATTAAATTCTAATTCACTGTTTGAATTATTAGTAGCTACATTTTGTTGAACACTAGGGGCTATTGAACTCATGAAAGGAGTTATAATGGGACCATTGGGCATGGGATAAATTTGAAGTATATCATACATACTAATGTTTGCATGCTGTTTTTTTAAATCTTCAATTATGTCATACTGTAGATCTAACTTCGGAGAATTCTGAACAAGTTGTGTATTCTTAATGGGTTGAGTTTGTTTGACAGGATGAGGATTATTATTGTCCTTACTTGGAGTAGAACTTGATGATGCTCTAGGAGTATTTGTAGATGTTCTACTCCAAATGTTATAGGCATGTTTTCCTGAAGGAGGATTTCTACTTTCAGAATCTTTTACTAGATTATCCCAAAAGTGACCATTTAACTATTGTGGTTCTTGAAATTCTTCTTTATTTTCAGATTGTTCTTCTTCTTCATGATCTACAGTTTCCTGATTTGGATATGTTTTAGACAAAGACAAGATTGCTCAAATAGTATTAAATATCTCGTCATTGACTGCTACATCAGCAGGGGATCCAGGTTTATTATTAGTAGCAGGATTTTGTCTAAATTGGTTCCTAAAATACCCTCTAGAAGAAGAAGCTTCTGAAATAGTTTTCTTCAATCGTACCACTTTGTTGGTCAATGCCCGGATAGCATTTTCGAATTGTTCGATGTTGAATGCCTTATCTTTATCCAAGCTAGATATTTCAACTCTCTTTCGAGGAAAGCTATCAACTTTTCTGCTTCTTTTAGGTTCGTATGACATAGAGTCTTTCTCAACTTTAATAGCCTCTTCAAAAGTTTCAACAAGTGTTATCTTGTTAGCTCGTTTAACAAACATTCCTAAATATTTTGGTAAAGCCGAAGCATAATTTTCTATAATGATATCCTTGGGTGGTTAAGAAGCAACAAGAATTTTGTTCTTTAAAGTCAAGAATCTCTAATTAAAGTCTTTGATTCTTTCTTTAGTTTCCATATTAATTCGAGACAATTCAAGAGCTAAAGCAACGGGTGTTTTATCTTGCCCAAACTTGTCTAGGAAAGCTTTGTTGAAATTGCCCCAATTGGTAATTGAACCTTGATCTAAAGAGAAGTACCAAGTTGATGCTCTCCATTCAAAGGTTAAAGGAAACAGACGACAGACTATGTCCTCATTCTGAATGTTCATGGTCTGGACAACTAAAATGAATTTATCTACATGTACCTCAGCTAGCTCTTTATTATCCGGATTAAACTTTGGAAGAAGATTGTCTGGATGTTTTGGCAATGGATGTTGTATGCCAGGTACAACAACAACAAGTGTTCTTAGACATGGAAGTGGTGGGTTTGGTGGTGGAGTAGGTGGAGGATTACCTCCTCCTCCTCCAATTATGTTTCCAACCATAGGATCTTCTTTAGAATCTCAAGAACTCTCTTGATTAAAAGGTCTGGGAGTATCAAGTGGAGAATCCAGAAGTGAAGGTGGCTGACCAAAGCCTCTTAGATTAAGGAAACCACATAAAGTATGTGTTCTAGTAGTCCCTTTAGGTTTTTCTCTAGTCTAATGAATTGGAGTACCAGTTTGCACAATATATGTTTCTGATAATTCTTGTTCTATTGTGGTTAACTGGGTATTATGTTGCTGTCTTCGGGGAAATCCATAATCTACAAGTGACAGAACAGTTTGATGAGCATAAGCTCTTGTAAGTATTCTTCACGATTCTTCTAAGACTCGAATATTTTTTTCAGGAGTGTAAGGAGATGTGTTATGGTCTCGTTCTAGAATGTTACTTACAATTTCACTAAAGGAAGAACTACTGAAGTCATCTTTTGAAGTTATCACTAAACTAGAAGAGGTGATGTTTTGTGAATCAATCTGTCATGGAGGTTGTTGACTGGTTTAAGGTTTATCCTTAGTTCCATCATCCATTAATCATTTTCAGTCCCTCCTTCTAGCGCCATTTGTTGGCCTGATTTTATGACGTAGACCAACTAAGGAGATTATGCCCAAAAAAGTTGCTTACTTCATCTCCTGGTGTGTTTGGATTAGCAAAATCTCGTAGGTTGTGGTCCTATTACTAGCATAATTTTTATTCTCTTAAGGACAATATGGTTAGAAAAACTCCGTAAAATATTTCCTATGTTATCCTAAAGTCAAACTAATTCCTAATGTTAATTTCTAAGTCTAAGTTATCTTCATTTTTCTTTCTTAGGGAAAATCTCTTGTTTTGGGTTTTGTTTTGTTTTGATTCAGACTAAGAAAGACAGTTTTCAGATGTTCAACAACTAACTAAACTAAAACCTATTTAACAACTACTAAAACTAAGCTAAAACTCTGAATTAAAACTAAACTAATATCCTATCTCAGCTGAGAGCAAGTTTATTTAATTAAATTAACTACCTATTGATGATATGTATATATGGAAAGGGAATAATTTCAACTCAGCAGGACAACTTAACATAATTGAAATAATAACAAATTTATGATTTTATAATATTCTATGAAAGAAGAAGAATGAAAACAAGAAATGGCTTCATTATTCTACGATCATAACTATCAAAAGATAATTAATGTTTTGCATTCCAATGTTTGAATGATAATAAAAAATAACTAACTATTTTAAAATGTTTTCTCAAAATACAACTATTTTAATCCATTAGCTAATGAATAAGAGATATCATTATCATGTATTTATCAAGAAAACTTTAACTAAATAAAGATATGATATGAATATCAAACATAGAAATGACTGATGAGTGATAAGAGCAAGTATTTATGGATTATACATAAATCATAACAAAGCATGATCATATATATAGATAATCAAAGAAAAACAAATACTAAATATGCACATATATATATATATATATATATATATATATATATATAAGTTTCAAAAACTGTCACAAATGATACTAGTTCTGAAACAGTACTTCGAAGACATCCAAGAGAGAAACAACTTCTTTAGAATATCCACAAGTTAAAACATCAAAATTTCAATATAATGTTTTTCGTCTAAACTCCATCCTCTTTACAATAAGTCTTCATGGTTTATACAACAAAACCCAATAACTGCATTTCCATATTCTATGCAATGGGTAGCTAAGAATAGACTCTTGAATCTACTAGCTATCAAACATTTGGAATCTAATAACAATCGTCTCAACTAAAATATTCTTCAACAAAGCACCTGACATCTAGATCATTACATTCGTAACTACGATCTTATATTTGAAAAACAATTCATCCATGTTGAAGGTAAACAACAACGATATTTTGACACTTAACATCCATATTATTCGAACTTGAAACAACTTCAGTATTTGTTGGCAAAATTTTAATGAGGAGAACAATTGTCATGTACCCACCCATCCATCCAAGGCAAGGGAGGGAACATGATGCCAATCTATGGGGTTTTCACATAAAACTCAGCCCATTCATTAGATTCATAGCCATAAATTAAATGTGTGTAGATGAAAATCAGTTAAACATGCACAATGGAATAAAACATATTCATCCACATACTTTTCATATGCATTCAACATATCAATAACAATGATTAATTTAAGCATTGCAGAAGTAGATACATAGACAGGAAACACTTATCTTCGTTGTGCAATTGTCCCAAAACAACTAGCTATGTCGCTGCAACGTTCCACCCAATCGTAGGCTCTTCGATGGCATATAATCAGTCAGTCCGAAGGCCACCCCCGAGTTTGGCATGATTCTCACAAGGAAGAGGGGACATTCAAGTTCACACACAGCCCATTAACCATTCCATCTGAGCCAAGCCAGTCCATAGCTGGGTTTATCAGGCTACATTTGAATCCTGGATGCTTACTCTCAAGCTCAAGCCAAAACAATGGATTTCCCATTACCCATACCCCAACCCATTTACAATAGAGGTACTCACAACACAGGGACCACATTGGCTCTCCCAACTCGTGGTTCACCCAAACGAACTGTGGAATTTTGAATTCAACCTGAGGGAGCAAAATCGATTTCTCCCACTGGTTATGATCCTTTCCAATAGCCTAAAAAACCTCCAGGAAGACCCAAAAATGTTCTGCTCTCTTCCCCACTGGTAATCAACACAAAAATGCCCCTTCCCAGCTAAAATATTAAGGGGAACATAGAAAACCCGGGGAGGAAAACACCCATGCAACTAGAGCTACATGAGAGAGCAAGGAAATCGTGAAAAAAAATGGCTTAGAGAGCAATTTCGTGGCTCTTTTCTTGCTCAAGGAGATAAACACGATTTTCCATGCAGGGTGGCTTGCCCATACCCGAAATTGGATAGACATACCTCTCATTCCCCAAGGCATTAACCACCCCAACCAACTCTTGGGAGAGATCAATGATTGGGTACAAAAGTCAACATGGGTAGTTGAGGGTTTGATGGGTTCTCTCATTGACACTTGGCTTGACTTGATTGGCTCCATGGTTTGAATGTTTCCCCCCCCCAATTCCTTGTAAAATCATGCCCCCATCTCTTGTTGCATTGCATAGATAGTTGTGAGTATTTACGATTCCATTGTGTCGGGCTAGCATGTAAACCATATGCATCAATAAATCGATGGTGGGGCCTTAGCCTTGAGCTCGTCACCACGATTATATAACAAGATTACATCATTCACAATTTTAATGTGATAGGCTCAAGATGGGTACGTGACAACAACATCAAAATTGAAAGTCCACCCAACTACGACACCTGCAAAACCAATTAACCGTGTATAAGTTTGATCATCAATACAAATAAATGACAAGAATAGTAATAACAAATTCAATTAATGATAACCAATGCACACAAAATCTATGATTGTGTGGGCATGCTAATTTCCTGTTTAGCTACTTGCCAAAGCATATCAAAAGTAACGATTTTCAAGTTGTGATTTGCAGTCTGGCAGCTCGAAGAGCCTCAAATAGTCTTGCTTTCAGCTTAACAATCTCAATTTTGTAATTCTCTTCTCTTTTAAGCATCCCCTCATTCTTAGATAGTAGGGATCTATTCTCTTTTTTAATCTTGGTCTTTTTCGTTTTCAAATTTTTCCAATGGCCAACCTAGGTCAATAATTCATCTTTTAACATTTTTATTTCTTCATCTTTGACCAGAGTATTAGCTTGTAACTTTGCAATTTCAGTTTCCAATGCAGAAATTCGGTTCCTAAAATCCTGCTTGAGCATTCCTTGAATACTTTCATCACTTCTGGCTAGAGAAGATGGAGTATAATATGATATATCATGAGCATTCTTACCTAATCTTTCATTAACCATATTATCATTTTGTTCAGCCTTCCTTTTATTAGAAGTTTCACTTTCAATATCATTATAACCTGGAAAAATAATTTCATGTTCACTGTCGATTTCTACTAATGTAGTTTCTTTTTGTTGTTGGATAGGTGCACTAGTTTCGATGGTTTCCATACTTCGGGTAAATCTATGAGCAGACTTAGAGACAAAATTTTCTTGTTTACATTTCTTTGACATCATTGTACTTGTAATTTCCTTATCAACCACTACATCTGGCTTTCTAACGAATTTTTCATCACAAATATCAATAGGGTTTTCCTTATTCGCTACCGACCTTGTTTACCATCTGGCTTTCTTGTTTACCTTTTCCATACTGATATCAACGTTTTCCTCTAAATGCATAGGGTCCTCATCAAGATTTGATACATAGGGTTCGTAATCAGTCGGTTTCCTTCTTTTTGATCTGTTTTCAGCCCTTTGAGGAGGCCAGTGTTCAGTCGTCCCAAAGTTATTTTCAATCAAAAACTGCTCCCAGGTCCTATTCATTAGGGACAACTGATGCTGATCCAATATTTTAACTAGGCCATAGTGAAATAAGCTATGCTCCTGATTTATCATTTTGTTCTTTACAACATTTGACATTTTCTCTAAACTATTAAGCAAATAATAAGGAAGATTTAGCTTTGAACTAGTAAATGCCATTAATAGTGTAAGATGATAGAAATGTACCGATGCGTAATGCCTGTTGTAGGTGATATACCGAATAATCAAATGAAGTAATACTTCCCACTTCATCTTCAGGAGCTTCTTTGAATACCCAAATTTGTCATCATACTCCACAGGAAAAGGCAACAGAAAACGTTTACACTTGGCCTTGTTCACTTCTCCTTTCTTAAACCATTTGTCCCCAATTTGTGGAAGATGGGTTTCCCTAGCTATGAAGTCTTTTGAGAAAACCATGGTTAAATCCCCTATTTGGGAAATGTTATCCTTCCAAGATAATGCAAATCGACGTGTTACTTTTGTGTTGTAACCATCAAATCTTGCAAAGAACTTCCTCCAACCGATTTTCTCAATTACCAGGGAAACTTCAGGTTCTATTTCTAACCGCTCATTGCCAGACGGTTCAATTCGGCACAATGGATCCATTTATCCTACCTCTGGTTTCTCCTTCAATTGAGATTCATATGGAATTGTAAAAATTGAAGGGATATGTATACAGGATTCGACAGGCATAATGAAACCTCTATTCAGCTTTGTGAAAAATCACATGAAAACGCTAGACTCATGCTCAGGGATGATATCCTTACCGCCAAAGGAAAATGCATGAATGAAACAACCATAATGGTAGAATCCGAAATCATTATCCCGTACTAAGATAAAGTCGAATTATAAATGAAATGTCATCATAAAATGGCGTTGATTTAAAACAATAAGAAGGATAATAATTTCATGACGTTCACATCAAACAGGTGTCAACAAGGTGTCGATTCGTGTCCTATATCAAAACATTTTACCTCCATATTTCGACATGGTAGAGCTATATGTGGAAACCAGATGTACTGTTAACCTAAGTGATAGGAAGCCTCACACTATGAATCATCATGTCGCATAGGATTTCATTAAATCAACAAAAGCATCAGGATTAGTGATCAAAATAACTTGAAACCAAAGATCATGTTTTCAAAATCATAACTTATACATGATATGAATTCGAGGAACAAATTCTTCAAATTTGATATGACATGATGAGTTAATAATAATTGAAATCACCATGAGAACTATAACGAATATTGATCAAAATAGAAAATTTATGAAAAACTAAGTGTTTAAACTAAAATCAATCATTGCGAGCATAAAAGATCTTAATAGAAATTCGAAATGATGATTTTAAAAATAAACCTTAGTTGTTATAGAATGGTATATACAATGCAAAGATTATTTATGTATCAATATTTGGACATAGCTTAGAATATGATTCTTTAAATGTGAATTTATAAGGGTTAAAATAGAATATATAATAGATTTATTAACCCAAACAAATACATATTTGGCATCAAATTTAGTGATAAAACCATGTCCTATATCATTGAAAACTAAAAATGAAAATCAAAAGAATTTACATGAAAGATAAGAGGGTGATTCCGTGAAGCCGGGTAACTGTTTTTGGCCAAATATGACGGTGAAAAACATAAATTTTACCCATGTATTAAATTGAAGCCCTCAAAACTCATATTTCCCACATGAATTTTGACATGCGGTTGAAAAACGAAATGTAGAGAATTATGTTGGCTTTCCAATGATATTTTTTTCGAAATATACGAATTTCATTTATCGTGTCAAATTTTCATTTAATGAAACGTGTGTACTTAAAAATTTGAAGAGCAATTAACAAGTAGTTTGTGTGTGCACAATAATTTAATGTTAAAGTAATAATTTTAAAAAATGAAATATGTGAGCATGATCTAGATAGAATGCACTAGTGCTTACATATTTTTCTTGAAAAATTATATTTATTATTATTTTCTGAAACGGACCAGTGAATATTTCAGTCACATTTTGCACACATGTGTGTGTCTGAATGAAATCTTTTGATTGTTTACATAATTTGCAAAACTAAAAATACTTCTTTGAAGAGGACGCATTTATCTACTGGGTGTGTATTTTTTCAAATTTTTTGGATGTGTATTTTGAATGTTGTGGATTTATCTTTGAGCTCAATCGAAGTTGTCAGCATGATTTTTTAGGGCAAGTTTTAGTAGAAATTTAAAACCAAAAGACATACAAAGATAAAAATCCATAAATTTTATGTATCTGGATATAGGATTCATTGACGAATCCATTGGTATCAATTCCACCCATTAATGTGCATTTAATGACATGGTATAACCCTCTGGAAGGCAGACAAAACTTTCATTCTGCAGTGAAAAGGGCTCTCAGCCTATTTTTGAGGCCCTCGATCGAGGTATTTAAAATAACTCGACCGAGGGTTAAATATGACCTCGATTGAGGTTTTTAGATAGACCTCAATCGAGGTATGTTTAAGCCCTCGATCGAGCAAATATCTCGTTCGAGGGTCTAAAAAACAAGCCACAGGCCTTTTTTTATCTAGCTTTTCAAAAGCTAGATCTAGCTTTTGAAAAGCTAGATCGAGGTCTTGTTTAAACCCTCGATCGAGGTCTCGCTTCAACCCTCAATCGAGGTCTTTTAAATTTCTCAATCGAGGACTTTTAAAACCATTGATCGAGGGCTTTAAAAGACCTCAATCGAGGGTCCACAACACAAATTTTTGCCACTTTGCTTGCCATAAATGGTGAACGAGCTTCATGGATCAACCCAAGAAATTATAAATCATAAGCCGATTTAATTCGATCAACAAGTAATGTAAATAATATTGATAAGCGATAAGTCATTTATCAGAATAATATATGATCATAAAATATAGTAATGAAAATTGATCATATATAGAATAACATTTTAATAGCTACTAAAATAATCAACTTGTAAAAGAACCAGCATGGTTTGAAAATGCTTCCTAAACTTTCAGTTTGACCATTAAATCTTCCCTAATTGAGAGCACCTTTAGAATCAAATATTCTGAAGGCACTCTTTAATAATTTTAATGATTAATTCAAGAAGTGAACTGATCAATTTTATTAAGCAAAGAATAATAAAATTGAGAGGGTTGTTTCCTTCCAATAGTCTCTAAAATCAATGCACATCCTTAACGTTCCATCTTTTTTCTTCACCAAGACAATTGAAGAAGCATAGGTACTTGAGCTTGGCCTGATGAGCCCCAATTCCAATAGTTATTTAATAGCCTTCAAAATCTCATCTCTGAACCTTTTTGGGTATCTATATGGGGTTATTTGGATAGGTGAATTACCTACCTCCAAAACAATGGGATGTTCAACTCCTCTGTCAGGTGGACTTCCAAAAGGAATGTCTCCAAAAACCCTCTCATACTTGTGTAATAGCTTCCTTATCTCCCTTGGATGTTCTGCAACCTTTATGCTTGGTTTTGGGGAAGTGATTAAACATTTTCAGCCCATTAAATGTCCCCATGTCTTAATATGGAACTCATATTGTGGGAAGACACCACTCGGTTAGGATAGGTGTGCATTCCTCTCACTAAAATTTGTTTTCCTTTCGAATATTTGAACTTCAATTTAGGTATTTGGTAGTTCACTATATATTCTCCTATAGAGTACAACCAATGTATGCCCAAAACCACATTTGTATTAGCAACATTCACCACATAGAATCTATCATAAAAGGTGTAATTTCCTATGGTAATTTGTATCTTTGGAGTCTATGTGTTGTAGTCCATAGAATAGTTACCTGGAATGAGGATTGTGAATCCTTCGAATGCTTTAGTCGGAAACTTTATCCTCTCCACCAAGGCTGCATCAATGAAGTTATGAGTTTCTACTCCATCTACCAATACCAAAACCTTCTGTCCTTGTACCACTCCCTTGCATCGGAGGGTGTGAAAACGAGGCACTCCTGATAGCACTTCCAGATTCCATGTTTCGGGTGATGAATGATATTCTTCTACTTTGTCATATCCCTCTTCTTCAGATGAATTTTTTTCATCTTCCTCCATGTCCTCTTCATCATAATAAAATACTTCAATGAAGTGTGCTTTCCCCTTAGCACATTTATGCCCTAGTACCCATGGTTGATGACAAGTGAAACATAGTTTCATTCTTATGAGTTCTTGTTGGCTATAACTGACCCAGAGGTTTTCAATAAGACCCAGGTTCTTTGCGGTTTCCCATTTGACCAACAAAATCCGTTCGCACCGGCCTTTTCGGCAACAACCTGCAAGCAGGATGAGGTCTCACCCGAGGTGTATCTAATGGGGTACTGGGAATCAGATTTCCACAGTAAGTGATGAGCTGCTTGGACGGACGTACTGCGCAGCACAACAGATGGTATGTGCTGTGAGGTGAGACTGCACAGCGATGGGCTGCGTTATGGTCTACACCACTGTGTTCTTCTACCGTAGGGCTTCTACCGAAGCTGCAAACCATCCAACTTTATCCTATACTGGGATTATCTTGAAAGTGCTTAAGGTACTGAAATGAATATCACTCATCCATTCATTCAGATGCTTAACTGTCTAGCCCTCTTACCTTCATTCATTAACTCAGGATATCAAGATTCAAACATAACCGATTGATCTAATCCACTGTTATACATTCCTTTACTGCACGTAAGAAAATACTTAACGAATTGATTGATTTACTGCCTTCATACACAAGATAAATGTTCACCATTCAACTATTCATGCAAAACTTAACATATCATTTCCATACTTCTCTTAATGGAAAATTCATATAAAAGCTCTCTCATAACAGTATGCAAGGAGACATTTAGACATTCATTGACAGAAAACACAAGTAAGCATTCATTCATAAGCACAATCACACAACAAGAGATTTAACGTGGTTCACACCCCCACGTGGGAAGCTACGTCCACAAGAACGGTTGGTAATATATTTCTTTAGAAAGGGATGGGGACAACCGTTCTTAGTCTACGCACTCAGCTGCAGACTCTCCTTCTTCTCAGATAGGTCTCTGCGCACACAGCTACAGAGCCTTTACAATCTTCTTAGTTCAGAGAAATTTCACAAGTGTAAGAGAAAAAACTAAGAATGTAACTCTAAAATGTAACTTAAAACAACAACTGGAACCCCATCCCATACAAAATTGTCTTCTTAAATAGATCATGCCTCTAAGGTCATGTCTTTACAAATTCGAAGACCTAAAACCAAAAACCCTTGATGTTTACAAACTACGTCGATTTCCCTAAATTGGCTTGTTGGAATATGGTAGCGTCTACTTCATCGTGGCAGTTTGCCATGTCTTCAATCTATCACTATCAGCCTTCCTGTCGCATGCGTGCCAACAGGTTGCTTCCATTGAACCGTTTCTCTCTAACGGTTCACCCACCAAGCATGCCAAGAAGTTTCTTTCCTCAATAAACTCATCCATTGGCCGCTTGCCTAATTTGCTTTTGGCCGCCGCTTGGCACTTCTAAAGCATCTTTCCAAAAATAGACCATTACCGGTCCATCCGATACCTGCACCTGATCCATGTCTAGCACTCTGCTTTGCTGGCTCCACATGTCCTGACTGCTTCGCAACACTGCTTCCTCGCAGCACTGGTCTTCGCGGTGCTTCCAAAATTCAGGTGTTTCTTACAGCTTCGCAGCCTGATAAAAAATAGGATGCTACGCACATCTCCGCAACGTCTTCAACACTTAGACAAAATTATATTTCTGAGCTGCGCTCACCTCATCTTTCCCTGCTTATCACAAAAAGGTGTTTCCAAAACTTTGTCTCAACCTCGGCCCAACAGTTCTTCCTTGATTGGTACCTCTTTATTTTTCGTCTGAAATTAATATTTTTGCTATGTTATCTTGTCATATCTGAACTTGGAAGAAAAATTGGGCTTGGGAGGATACTTTGTCTTGGGTGGAACATTTTGTAGATCTCTTGCCAAATTCATGGTATCTTTTAAAGAAGTAGGATTGTGAGCTTTAACTAAACCTTTCGAAGGTTTAACCAATCTTTCAGTAAAGAGAAATACCAATCGAACTATAGATATATCAGCCACCATAGCTGATTTTTTTTGGAATTCCAACATGTACTCCCCAGGGGCTCCAGTTTGCTTCAACTGCACTAGTTCCTTGAAAGGCATTTCAGGGTCTTTTTTATCAAATATTTCCACTGACCTGTTAACAAAATATTCATATGATGTAATATGTGTTGGAATATTTAAAACCCATAATCTATGTCAATTTATACATTAGAGACATTAATTAATCATTTTATGATTAATTACTATGTATTAGAAAAAATAGTTGACATACAAATCATTGTGTGGAACGCAAGGCATATTTGGGGGGACCAAAAGCCTTCCAGGTGTGGACCACAAGTTTCCTAAGTAACTTAGGTACATTTTAGATCATTATGGATAAGATTGTGGTGAGAAAGGCGCACATGCGGCTTTTTACTGCTTTTGGGTGAAAGGTGAAAAGATAGTGAACTAGGGAAACTGGTTTTTGGACCACTTTCACTCCTTGATGTTTCTTCCTTCAATTTTTGGGATATAGCATATTTTTTCAGCACACATCACTATCTCATCACTAAATCATAAATTCATGAGCCTTTGGTGTGACTTGGAGAACACACTTGCCAACTAGGGAGGTTTTGCATCAATTTAGTAAGTCTACTTTTGTGAGGATTTGAATGGAATCCTAATGCATTCGTATCTCTGATATAAATTTTATATATTGAAATCCATTTAATTTCCCAAGGTTGGATGATGTATTATTACTCATTTGAGTAATATAGTTTGTATCTTCTATGAGTAAATTTGAGTGTTCTTGACTAGTTGTGTGAGATCTTTTGTGAGAGTGTGTAATTTCTTGATCAGATCTTGGTGTGAACTGAATTTCACATGGTATCAGATCTATCAAGCTATTCCTCTCTCCTTCTATTGTCTTGCAAGATCCAACCAATCTCAAGGAGGGCGCAGTAATTCACCCACAGGGCGCATTCTATCATCTAGAGGGTGCATCAAATCATCTTTGGGAGCACCCAAATCACTCCAAAACGTATTTTAGAGCATCCGAGGATCAGTCACATAAGATCATCCTCACTCCATTCAATTCATTTGACTAGAAAGTGCATATGGATGTCATGTTCAGGAGAAAAGGCCTCTATAGGGTGACTATTGATGGCGGGAAAATCTACCATATAGCAAGGAAACTAATGCTATCAACTTGGTTGGGGTGACAGGTAAGTGTATTGATGATACTACAGAGAGGTTTACAAAAAGAAACAAGTTGTGGATCTTGAGAACACACCTTTCAATCTAAGTTTGATCCTAGCCTTGACTTGATCTTGTGTTCAACCTCCAAATCCACCTTCCTTTCAGTAAACCTGCAATAACAATACCTTTCTCAAAACATTTTGGGAAATATATAAATCTTGAAAGAAACAAAAACAATGTTTAACATTCAGCATTGACCAAAACAGATCCAAACTAAAATGCCATTTCATAACACATTTAAGTTGGAACAAGAAAGATACTTCAACCTTTATTTGTCAAAAGTAGAATGATGTACAAGTATACCTGATCATGAAACAGGCTCCTGCAACTTGATTCTGGGCTCTTGCTCTTCTCTGGCTTGGATGTCTTCAGCATCAACTCCTCCAATACAAGCTTCTCTCTATGTCTCAAAGTTTCTCCATTAATTCATCTCTTCATCTAGGTTCTCTAACTAACCCTTCTCCTTTAACCTTCTTTGTATTTATAGGATTAAAGAAGTAGTTTACATCGATATGTAGTTATGGAGTAAGTTGGGGGAGTTAGGGAACTACCAGCAACTAATCCTCCTCGAGGAATTAATTTATTTTTTAATCATCTTTTAAGATGTACGCGACTCTTGTTCAAAGGAGTAGCGTATAGGGCGCTACCTTAGTGCTTAACAACTAGCGCTCATTCGATTTTAAATGGTGAGCACTACTATGCTGAGAAGGAGTAGCGTATACTTGGATATGGGCACTACTATGATACACTGGAGTAGCGTATGGGCGCTAGTCTCTTTGAGTAGAGTAGCGCTCATATCTCAAAATGATATTTTTGGGGTTTTCCAGTAATGTCAGGAAATGGAGTGAGTTAAAGTATCATCCAAGGTCAACATGCTCCTCCATCCAAGTTGTCCTTTTGTGTGATCAACAACTCAGGGTGACCACGGACGGAGAGGTGCAAGTTTGACCTATAACAGATGCCCCCTAATGTGTGAGGTCAGAGGGAAATGATGGCCGAAATACATTATAATCCAAAACCAGAGGAGGAGCAAAGAACCGCAGTCAACAAGTCACAAGAATCCTGCAACAAAGATCAAGGTCAGTGAGCAATTACATTGTTGACATCATATAGATGTGCAGTGTGATACAACATGATCTCCGATACATAACAAGGAGATGTATATAAAAGCATGGCCACTTGGAATACAAGCGTGGATCCATGTCAAACTGAGAGATCATAGCCATAACAACAAACTGGGTCTATGTCTCATGGAGAGCTGAATATAGGTGAGGCTCAGTCTTGCGCAACTTGGGTGATAAAAAAATGAGGTAATGTCATCCAAAATCCCAAGGTCTTCATCCCACAACAACCCTAGGTACAAACCCTAACCATGTGAATAGATGAGTTGATAGTCGAACATGGGGGGTATCGTTTGATTACCGATCATTGATGTATATCGTTAACAAATGCGAGGACTTCCACCGATAATGATGATGGGGTCCAAGGTACCAAGTACGATTCACCAAATGTGAATAGATGGACTTGGAGTTGAACACTTAGGAATCCTGTCGAAGAAGAGACATTGATGTATTCTCATCATTCAACAGCGAGGAAAATTGCCACTGGTGACTGCAATCTCAAAGGTACTAACCAAAACTCTACACTTCAATCCTAGAATAATGAGTTGATGTCGATGGGAAGAAGTCCATTGGAAGGGAGGCCTTAAGGCATCCTCCATCATCCAACTCGAGGAACACTCAATTGGTAAGAGCTGATGTGGAATAATATGTAACAAAACTGACACTAGGAAGGCCGACACATGAGGTCAAGGTAAACTGCAGAATGGCCAACACAGGGTAGATCCTTGAACATTGAGCACGACACAAAGTGACTCAGGCAGTTTCTGACATAATGGGGTAAATCATAAGTCTGAAATGTAAGAGACATTAGCAGACCCTGTTGGCTACTTTTTGGACAGACCCGGGTTTTAATGAGGCGCAGCAACAAAACCCCTTGGCGCACTAGCCCTCTCGGCAACGAGCTGCGCAGCAGCTCGAGGTCTCACCCGAAGTGGCTATGGGGGGGCTAAGGAATCAGGCTTCCTTAACCTAGGTGACGCGGAGACTGCAATCTTCCTTCTCTCCCTTATAGGAGGAGTCCTCAAAGCGGAACGTCTTACTCTTCCGCAGATTTCTCAGTGCAACAGCGCTGAAATTCACGTTCGCCAGCTTAGCTGCGCGGTATCTCCACTCCGACACATGAGGCGATTACCCTGTGCGTCCAATACTATGCCGTTTTCGGCCCTGTGCCACGGCGCAACAACACACTCCTCAGTCACCGCAGGGACAACGTTCTACAGATTCCTTCGACACTTAACGATTATAACTACCAGGGAAGCTTTGAGAACTTACTTAACATATTCATAAAGATAACGCAATGTTCATGTATACACAGATAGTGAACCAAAACATGCAATCACACAACACAGCATCATAACATCGAAAATTAGGTAGTTCACCTCCACTGGGAAACCACGTCCACGGGAAGTGTATCTTATAATTAATCAGAAATGGAATTACACAATATGCTGCGCACACAGCTGCAACCTTAGATCTTTCCAGGAAACTCCATGCACACAGCTGGGAGCCCTTCTCTAGATCTAGTCTCTTCCTCTACAGAGATTACAATGGTTCAGACATCGACTCAGACTGTCTCCAACTCTGGGATTAGCTTCACAGCTATCCAGTTCTAACTCTTGTCTTCTAACAACACAATAGAAAACAATCAACCCTTCTTATGTCTAAAACATATAATGGCTGGCTGACTAACTAACATATCTCAACCAACTAACCTTCTTCCTTTACAATTACACATATATATAGGTGGCCATGACGGTCACACCTTTACAAAACTGTGGGCCTTTCCCAGCAGTATTCCCCAAAAACCCTATCCACGGACATGGCTAGGTGTACTGTAGGCACCGCTTGCAGTCACGTCGCTGTTTCCTGTAGGTTCTATGACTTTCGGCGCAGATTACGGGTATGGGTGCCACTTCATCATTCACTGCTCTTTGTCCTTCGCCTTCAATGCTTTGGTCCGTTGCTCCTCCTTGATCAAAGCAACCATAACTTCTGTACTTAGCCTTAATGAGGGTAGTTGAGCCCTCTATTTTGTCGCTTCATTTATTGTGGTAGCTGAGCTTTCTACTCGGCCACATTCATTCTCCTTTGACGTGTGCGCGTGAGCTCCGTGAATTCCAGTCTGTAATCTACGCTGAGCTCATCCATCTGGCACCATACTGCGCACCATTTACTTCTGCCCAAAAATTGGTGCTTATTCAAAATTAGCACTTTTCCTTCCATACTTGTGCTTTTTCCTCAAAATTCGCAGCTTTACCATAGCTCCGGCCTAGGCTCCAACAGGCCCCTAACACTTACTTGTGGCTCGTCCTTGAGCCACTCGCACTAGCATGTGGTTGCTTTACTTGCGTTGTTGCCTTTGCTTGGGTCGCAGCAAATGTTTCTTTCCACTGCGCAATAGCAGAGTCCATTTCATCGATGCACTCCACAGCTGTCTGCACCATTTCTGTAGTGGCTTCTTCTTCAATTATGCCATCAACCATCTGTTGGGATTCTGCAATTTCTTTGATCTTTGCCTCGGCCTGGGCAGCAAGTTTAGCATACTCATCCATAAATGGCTGAATGTTGTTGGTGAGTTTAGCATATTCATTCCTGAGCTTGTGCAGTTGCTGTTGTATTGTGCGCACTTCACTCATTTTCCTCATTTTTGCTAAGCCTTCTAAGGCCTTAGCTTCTTCAGTCAGAATAGTTTGGGACTGTTCTGCTGCTTGTACTTGTTCCAAAAGACCAACTTTGAAAGGGAGCTTCTCAAGCTCATTCCAAGCCTCCATAACTTGGGTCATCAGGTTCTCGGCTTCATCTGCTCTGCTCTTCATTTGTGTGGAAGCTCTGCGAAGCGCTTAAAATTGTTCCTGCCTATCATCTGTAGAATGAGCTGCAACACGAGCTTCCAACTCGTCGATCTACGTTCTATGGTCTTCAACCATAGCAACTATTTCCTGCTCTAGGGATTTCACCCTTCCACCAATAATTTGAACTTTCTCAACCAGAGGAAGGTCTGGTTGAATCTCGCAGGCCGACAGCTCCTGGGCGATATCATCAACTACGTTTCTTATCCCAGTGTCTTGTGCTTCATAAAGTGCAAGCTTCTCAGAGATGTTCTTATAGCCTGCCTTCAGCTCTATCTCATGCGATTGCAGTCTTTAGTTTGCATGGAATGTAAAGAGCTCTCTAGCTCTCAGCTCAATAGAGACCTTCTCTTGCACTAATTGCAAGGTTTCTATGGGAATCAAAGACAAATTTATTTCAACGGGCCCAACTGCGCTTACCTGCAGTGCGACCAAAGGATCCAGAAGTGTCATGCTTGTAGGCAGGATGTGCACGATAGTATGCCTCTCTACGAGTACTTCAACTCGCTCGGTACTTGTAGGTGCCTGCGACGCCTGCGAAGTAGATGTTGGCGCATGGGTCTGCGCAACTCTTCCTGCGAGACCTTTTAATTCCATGAACTGTAGGTCCAGAGCACTTCTGATGTGCGCATGCGCGGTCCACAGCTCGCAAAATTGCTCTTTTAAGTACTGGTCGATCCCCGAGGCAATGGTCTCAGAGGGATGCGACACCTTCTGCTTCTTGGCCACTGGTTCTGTTGAACCTTCCTCACTTCTTTGCTCAGGCGCTTCCTTGCCCTTATCTTTCTCTTGCGCAGCTGGGGGTGGTATTGCGGATGCGATTTTGGCGGCCTCCCTCCATTCATCTGACCAAGACTTGAGAGTTTCTTCAACATCTTCAGTAGTCATCTTGTAAAGGCCTACGGCCCATTCGTCTTGAATGCCGCAAGGGCAGAGGTAAATTTCATGCAAGTTGGCAGAAAAGACCAACTTCCCTTCATATATTTGGGCTATCTCCTTACTCAGCCTTGGCATTTCCTGAATGGTATCTTTGAGGAGGTGGTAGTATTCACAAAATACAGCGCAGTTCATCTTGCGCTTCGCGGGATTATTAGAATCCCAGAGGTTGACATAGCGCATTCCGGCAACCTCTCCTGCGCGGCGCGGAAGGAACTGAGTGTTCGGGGGCTCCTTCCACCCGAAAAAAGCACATAAAATTAAAATCCAAGAAAAATGGAACAACTGACCGGCGGTGTCCTGGACGTTCCGGCAGTCTTCCAAGAAAGAATTGAGGAGGAAGAGAGACCAGTTTTACTGCTTTCCCTCCGCAGCTGCGATAACGAGCTCCACGACAGCTCTAGTGACTTCTTTAGGTCTGCACTTTGTGAGAAGTCTTCCTACAAGCAGACTGCCTGTAAATCTAAGTGCTTCATCCTCCACTATAGTGAGGTCATAAGCTTGACCTCCTCTTGTCAATTTGTATTTCTGCACCAACTGTGCAGCTAACTTTCTGTCTTTGTCCTTTCCAACAAAATGAATATTGGGGTCCTTACCAACCTTAGATAGGCCGATAATACGATGAATCAAGTCGACATTTAAATCGATTGGCCTCCCCAGCCAAAGGTAACCACCATGAACGAAGGATAGCAGTGCCTTAACAACTGCATTGACTTCATTTCTACGCCCGAAGTGCGGTAGCTTCAACAAGTTCAACAGTCCCTGTTTCTCTAAATTTGCTGCAAATTCCTTCGGGACGAATTCATCAACCTTTCTGGTGGGATTGTGGACTACCGTCAGATAGTGATCTGGCGCAAACTGAGGATATGTTCTGTAGTCGCCCAAGTTGAAATCGAAAAACTTAACCAGTGGAAGGTGTCCAAGCAGGGACCCTTCTTGTCACACGACTTCCGGGAGTGGTGGCAGCGGAATTGGCTACTTTGCATTCTTCGGAATATGCACCTCTGGTGCATCATCTGGACGCGGCAGAATATAATTCACCATAGTTGCCAAGGGCTCTGGAACAGGTTCGTCCGGCTGCTGCTGCTGAGATGCCCTTGTGCCCGGAGATTGTTTAGGATCAGACCAACCAGGGTGCATGTAAGCCGAGGTTGTCACCGGGGTAGTCATGCCGAAATCTAAGCCTCTGCGCTTAAATTGACGAACAATTTCTTCAGTGGACAGGTTCTCTGTCGTGAACAAGTATAGACAACGAGGACTTGAACCGACAAATAGTGGAACAACGTAGGATACGAACGCTGAAATAAAGGAAGCAGTCTGCACAACACGGCTCTGAAAACAATCACTTAGATTCTCAAACAAGACAGTATGCAACTCGAGAAAAGTAACCCGAAAATATACAAGTGTGGGATATTTATAGCTAAAGGCGATAGTAAATGCAAACAAGTGGGGTTGCTAGCCGTAGATGCCTATGCATGAGTTGACAAGCCCCCTACCCCCACGCCTCTGCGGTGCATTAATTGTGATGGACGGGCTCCGACAGCCTTCTGGGAGAAGCTAAAGCTTTCAGTGCATGACATAAATGAGAATCTTTGGGAGATCAAGCCAACTCTGTCAGAGCGGATACAATTAAATGGCGAGCTTATCCTTCATTAATATTCAAAGCGGCTATAGGACTACTGTAATTCAAATTTTTCGGTGGGTCATTTCAGCATAGGTAACTGTGCATATAGAGGGGTCCACAATGAGAACTCCTCAAGCGGCAACTTGACACAGGGAACTCCGCAAGAGCGATGGTTCGACAACCCAGGGAAAAACTTCACAAGAGCGCAAAATAGGGTTGCTGAAAACCAACTTTATTGACATGCACGGATGCTTCAAGGAACTGCGTGGGAAGCCAGAGACTGAAAGTGTCTCGCGACTTCCATGTAGACTGTGATAATGCGATCCCTCTTTCAACTACACTGGACATCTACACTTCTTTTAGCAATGTATTAAGTCGACACGGCGGAGTGGCCGTTGCGATAAAGCTTGAGCCAACTCCCGTTGATCATTGTGGGTAGCAATTCTCCATTAAGCTTCGCAAGCTGAACTGCTCCTCCTTCTGTTATCTTTGTCACCCGAAAAGGGCCTAACCAATGTACACGAAACTTGCCTGGAAACTTAATGAATTTACTATCATAGAGGAGTACCAAGTCTCCTTCTTCAAATTGTTTATTCTTAATATGCCTGTCATGCCAAGCTTTCTGTCTTGCCTTCTGTACTTGTTGATGGAATCTGGCTAAAAGTCTGTCTTCTTCTAAGGAAAGCAATTGTGAGAGTCTTTCACTCATAGTATCAGTATCTGCCATTTCCGTAATTCGCGCAATTCTAAAGCTGGGAACAATGTATTCCATGGGAATAACTTCTTCTTGTCCATACACCAAATTGAAAGGTGTGTGACCTGTTAGTTTCTTGCATGTGGTTCTGTAAGCCCATAATACAGCTGTGACTCTAAAGTCCCAATCATCTCTTTGTTGATTACAGATCTTTGTTAGGGCATTCTCGAGAATCTTATTGAATGCCTCCACCATACCATTAGCTTGAGGGTGGTAGGGTGTACTCTTATGATGACTAATGTGGAATTCCTCGGTAAGAGCCTCTATAGTCTCATTCAGGAAATGTGTACCTTGATCACTCATTAGAATTAGTGGACATCCAAATCTAGTGATAATGTTCTCAAAAATGAACTGTGCGGCAGTGACAGCGTCGCAGTTCTTAACTTTCTTTGCCTCAGCCCATCTGGTGAGGTATTCAGTAGCTGTAATGATGTATCTTGCGCCAGTTCTCTTTCCTGGTGGGTTGATAGGTCCTACAAAATCAATGGCCCATTTATCAAAAGCACGCAGTGTTACCTGGGGTCTTAGCGGCATTTCATCTCTTCTTGAGGGTTTTCCTGTTCGCTGGCACACATCGCAACATTTGTAGAATTCCTTAGTATCCTTGTGCAATGTTGGCCACCAAAGACCTGCGGCTAAGATATTCTGCGCAGTCGGCTTTCCTGCGAAATGGCCTCCTGCGGTTCCTGAGTGCGCTTCTGCGATGATGGAGTTCTTCTCATGCGGTAGGATACATCTGCGCGAGACTTCGTCAGGGCCTGGCTTATAGAGCCGGCCTGCTATCAAAGTGAAGTCTGCGGCTTTGACAACAAGTTGCTTCTTCTGCTGGATTGTAAACTCAACTGGTGCTTTCCCGGTAGTGAGAAACTCAAGAATATCGGAATAATATTCATCTATTGCTTGAACAGAAAACAGTTGCGCATCAGGCAGATTGTACTCCAGATTTGTAGGTTCCTCGCCTGACTCTATCCTAGATAAATGGTCAGGTCCTACATTCAATCTACCTGGATTCACAATAACCTCAAAATCATACTCCTGGAAGAGCAGTAGCCATTTGCAAATTCTTCCCCCTAACACTGGCTTATTGACCAAGTATTTCAAAGCAGAATGGTGAGTATACATTTTAAAATGTGCACCCAATAGACAGTGTCTGAACGTCTGTAAGGCATACACCATAGCTAGTCCACGGGGGGTTCACTTAGTGAACTTGTTACATAACACGATCGTTCATAGGATATTAAAGAATATCCCTAATTTCATTAAATATTGGAAAATTCCTCCTAAAATTGTATTGTTGAACCCCCCTCCCAATATACCTTTCCAATTAATAAAACCCCTAGTTTCACCAGATATTAGAGGTATCCATTTTTATAAACTCATTTTTAATACCCCCATTATATCATACTACCAATTTGCAACAAACAGGATCCCTACCGCATCTTAGTATAAGCAAACATGATGCTAAATAAAATACTAGTATAATGCTAATAATGATCCCACTAGGATTGGAGGGGCGAATGATCATTTTGCAACGTTGGATAGTGGAAGACCCAACGAAATTGTAATGGGGAAGGAAAAATGCATAAAAAGAAACCCAGTCAAGAGATCAATGTAACAAAGAATGTAAAAGGCTAGTAGTCCAATAGTCAGTGCAATGCTTAGAAAATATGAGAATTGTAGATGTTTCACACCGCAACCTGCCAATCTACCAATTTTATATCATGTAAATACAAGTATAGCCATAGAGAGCTTATGTTTTCTTTAAGATTAATAAATTGAACTCAATAAAAATTCAAAATTCAAACCCTTTTATGGATGGACTTCCCTACCTTGCTATAAAAAAACATGATTGATGTTTGCACCCAAATGAACATAAAAAAATTCATCTTACTTTCCAATAACACCATATGGTAATGTGCATAACCTGGATTTGGATCATTCACAAGATGCAATGATTTGCCTCCACTTCCTATACATTTATTCTTTCAATCAAAGGAATTAACAACATTTAGTAACCTTTTATTGGGTTATATCTAGTTTTTTTATCTTTATAGGAGAAGGAAAAATATCCATTGTTAAGTTTCAATCATGCAATAGTTACAAAGATACACAGATGGTGAAACTTATATAATACCATTTCATGGTAACGATAACACATAGGGTATGTAAATAAGGATTTTTATCTTCACCTATGTTCATGTCTGTTCCATTACAATATTAAGACGGATGCCTTGAATCTAAGAAGTGAAATTACAATTATGAATGTACCAAATATAACTCACTCTAACAACTATTCCTAACTGGTAATGTGAAAATGTTAAAGAAGAATACAAAAAGTTGAAATTAATAATTATTCAAGAAAGATTGATTTGAATTTTCTTGGTTCTAACGAGCCAAAAAATATTGATCTCAATTTTATTGGTTGTTGTGGAGTAAGGTTTGATTGAATCTCAATACCCGCCTAAACCCCAACCTAAAAAATGAAGAGTTAGATCCTTTACTATAATGCCTACAAAAAATACAATCCAATTGTTCAACTTTGGAACTCTTGATTAGCTACATCTCTTACATCTCTTAATTTAAAATATTATTTAGATAATTATAAAAAAAAGAGGGTTTGAATGTTGAGACCCAAATTGAAAGCACCATCAATGTAATTTAAAAAATATAACAACATATATTTTAAAATTCATTGATGTACCATTGATGGCGTTCAAAAGATGGGAAAATATGTTTGAAAACAAAATGATAGATTTTCAACTCAATTCTAAAGAACAATTTCAAAAGCATGCCAACAAGATTGTAAGTGAAATCCTAGAGATGCAACTAAAGTTATTTAAAATAAGTTGATGGTATAGAAATTAGTAAGATGTAACAAACCAAGAGAAAATTTCCCAATAAGAGGCTCAAACTTAAAGATGGAAAACAATATAACATCAATTCAAACCAATCCTAAATAAGATATTAAATAAGAGACTTCCATCGAGATTATTATTGGTACATTATTATCGGATTTATTCAAAACTTAGGATCATAAGCAATATCAAATAAAAATGGAGGGTCCTTAAGTTTTAGGTGGGTATTACTTGAGCCAATGATTTTGAGGTATCAACACATCCCATGATTTGCAGGTATAATTCCATCCCATTATTTGGAGGTTATACCTCGACCCACCCAAATAAAATAACCCCCAATATTTATATTACTATGTCAAATTAAAAACCCCCCTTGACCCCCTAATACAGGGAAATATATTTTTGATTTTTTTAGGAGTATTCAAACCCCCAATATGAATGGACGTGATATGATATTGCCTTGCTAGTGAATCCCCCGTGAGCTAGTCCCTCTCTTTCTGTAGTGGTGTAGTTCTTCTCGGCTGTGGACAACTTTCTGCTAGAGTAAGCAATGGGGTGATCAATACCTCCTTCTCCCGGTTGTGTTAGCACAACCCGCAATGCTATGGAAGAAGCATCTACATGAACATGAAAAGGTTTTCTACAGTCTAGGAAAACTAGAATAGGCACAGTGATCATCTTTTCTTTAAGTGTATCCAAGCTATGTTGGCATTCTTCTGTCCATTGGAAATTCGAATCCTTTTTCAACAATCTTTCCATAGGTGCAGTGATCTTTGCATAACCCTTGATAAATTTCCTGTAATACCCTGTATGTCCCAATGTAGTGCGCAATTGCTTGATTGAGTTGGGTGCAGGTAAATTAGCAATGATGGCAACCTTCACAGGATCCGTTAGGAGTCCTTGTCTGCATACAATATGACCCAACAAAATACTGAAAGGACCACAGAAGATACATTTTTTCAAGTTTAGGGAAATATGATACTGTCTACATTTTTCTAACATCATGCGCAGGTTCCCGATATGGTTCTTTAATAAACAAAACACAGTCCAGTCATCAAAATAGGCTTCTAAAAACTTATGAATGAATTCTTTAAAAACAGCAACAACGACTCTAGAGAAGATAGCAGGTGCGTTTTTAAGACCAAAGGGCATTACTGTATACTAGAATGAGCCCCATTCAGTCACAAAAGTGGTCTTATGGCGGTCTTCCGGATGGATTCTGATCTGATGGTATCCAGAAAAGCCATCAGTGGAGTAAGCCTCTTGTCCTCCTACATTATCAAGCACCTCGTCTGTAAAGGGAGTAGGAAATGGATCATGCGCTGATGCGTCATTCAGCTTGCGCAAGTCCACACAGATTCTTATTTCACCTTTTGTCTTCTTCTGTTGTACCACCATAGGACTAATCCAATCACTTTCCTCTACTGGCTCAATAATACCTGCTGTGAGGATCTTATCAATTTCTTCTTTAACCTTTTCTTTATATCACGGATTCAATCTGTACGGGCGTTTTTTTACTGGCTTGGCGTCTGCTTTCACAGGTATGCGCATCACTCCTAAATCTCCTAGGATGCCTTTCATTTCTGTGAAATTGGTAGGAAAGATATCCTGGTAGTCACGTAATAAATCTGAAATATGGCCAATAGTTTCATCATCCGAATAATCTCCTATAGAAGCAAACTTGGGTTCGTCTTCTGTACCAATGTTAATCTTTTTGAGCTTGATGTGTTCTGTAATGGCAGGGATATCAAGCTGAGGACCTTCAACTTTGCGTGTCCCTTCTGACTCTGGAATATTGATGTTGCAAGGATCATCTTCCTCTTCTCCAGTGGTGAAATTATAGCATTCCAGGGCATGCTCCATCTGGACAGCCCAATCTGGTTGGGAATATTCTGGTTCAGGAAATGGTTCAAATACCTTCTTTTTAATACACTTTAAAGCGTGGTCGATGCTCGGATGTTCTGACTCAAAGCTGAAGGTAAGTTGAAAACTTTCTATCATAAGAGGCCAAGTGACAGTGCCTATACGCAATTCTATTTCAGTGTACCAGTTCTTTGGAACTGTATCCAACGTGTGGATGAATAGGTGAACCCACTCATCTTCTGGAATATGTGACCATTGCTGAATACATGCTTCAACGTGTGAACTAGGGTCACTCTGTCCATCATATTTGTGCAACACTTTTGCTGTAGTTTCCTGAAATCTGCGCAGTATCAATCTGCGATAGTCTTGCCATGTGTGAATATTCTCTTTATGCGCACCCCACCATCTTGCGGGTGTAGCGCGCAGTGCTACATCTAAAGCTTGTATGCGATGCTCATCTAGAATCTGTTGTTCATATGCATGTATGAATTCACTCACTTCAGTTAAACCATCAAAAATTGGAGTGTCAGTCAATTCTGTGCCAATCCATCGAATGGATTTAGTCATCATGGCGCAACGTCTTGTAGAAACCTCATGTAAGCGATTCTGTCAGTTTTCCAATCCTGCTTCTGAATCTGATGTGCATGAGCTATCGCATCGCCAGCTGATATGGCTGTCTGCTGTGGGATTGACAGTCACTATGACTAGCAGTCATCTGATACAAAATTTCCATGTGGCGCGCTTCTTCTTCTGCTCGAATGGGTTCAATATACCTTAGTCCTTGAATGGGATCAAGTGGTGCAATGACCCTAATTTGGTCATCCTCAAAGGTCATCTGTCTTTTCTTCAAATTAATGACAGCCAAATTATCAAATGCCCAATCTATGCCTAAAAGTGTTGGGTAAGGTATACTATCATCCAGAATTTTGATTACTTCAAAGTCTGCAGAACTTCTTACTCCCTCAATATCAATAGGTACATTGGGTAATCTGCCCAATGGAGAGACTCGTTGTTGATTCGCAAGTCTTAGCTGGATAGTTGATCTTGTAAGCTGAGGGATTCCCATCTGTTCCCATGTCTGCATGGTGAGAACATTAACTTCTAAGCCCAAATCCAAAATGACTTTATCCATTTCAAATGCTCCAATCTGCGCTGTGAGCCTCATCTCTTTTCCAGTTCTAGTATGACTCCCAATCTAGTGAACAACACGCTGCGGTGTATTCATCGAAGCAGATTGTTGACACTTATCCAACAGGTGTTGAAGTTCCATAGTTGCTTTTTCATTGCGCAACAACTTTAAGCAATTTCTCAGGAAAGCATGGACACTGCCTAGTGCATCCTCATCATCAGGCCTTCCAGATGTAGTGGCTTGTTCCTGCACCAGGTTGTCTTGTCTTAGCACTTGTGATCTGATATCATTATGAGGAATTGCAACAACACTTGAAGCTCTCGGATATGAGAAATACTCTTGAGCTTGCTTGAATGCTTCTTTTTGCTTCTCCAGGTTGAGCGGGGATGGTTTAATATTAGCGCGGTGCACCCATTGCGTCACTTGCTTTCTAGTTCCCAACTCTGGCGCACCAGTGGTTGCTCCACTGCGCGTTACTATATTAACTGCAGGATCTGGTTCTCTTCTTTCTGCTCCAGTCAACTGAATATTCTGATTGACTTGTGGCGTCTTTGCTTGCATCTTAGCCATCAACTGAGGGCATTCTTCAATGACATGATCATAATATTTACAATATCTGCAGATGGTTGTAGGATTTTGGCAATCCCTTGCAAAATGACCTTGAGCTCCGCAATTGTAACAAGTGATCTGTCCTCTTCCACGACCAAAACCTGCTGCGCGTCCGCGGCCCCTATAATTTCCTCCTCGGCCGTCGCGAGTTTGGTCATACTGTGGACCTACTGTGGGTCCTTGTGCCTCTGAATGTACTCTATAAACATCATGTTTTCTTTCCATCATAAGGTCATATGCTCTGCAATTGTTCTCATCATGGCCTATTGATTTACATAAATTGCAATATAGATTCTTTGGAGTTTGTATGTATTTCTGTAACAAGTGACATTCTTGTGGTCTGTGACCTCTAGTTCTATATATTTCACACCAAGGCCCCTGAGCCTGTGGTAAAGGGTTAGGTGCTCGAGTTGCAATATACTCTGCAAAAACGAGACAATGGTCCTTTGAATGACCTTGTGCTCTACATTTTGTACACCAAATTTCTTCTTTAACTTCCTTGCCTTTCTTAATATCATGCACTTGCAAGGTTAAGTTTGCTAACTGGTTCTGCAACTACGCAACATCGTTGCTTGTTCCAGCAATTGGTGAAGCTTCTAGTTTCATAGCCATCTCTAGAGCTTGTTCCTGAGTAGAGAGATTCTGTTGCATAAGAGGAAGTCTAATGTGTGGAAGCAGCGCAACAATAAACCACTCCTTATGCTGCTGCGGTGCAAACTCAAAGCTTACTTGATCTATCAAGGATTTGAACTTCTGGTCAATGTCCCATACTGACTCTGTAGGTAATTGTTTTATGTCTTTGAGCTCAGTTATACACTGTGATTCTGATTTAGGTTTCTTGAATTCTCTAATCATAGCATTTCTGACATTAGCAAGCATCCTATTCTGTGCTGCTGAGTATTTCATGAACCAGGTTAAGGCTCTTTCTCTTAGTGTGGTTGCTAACTAAACCAGTTTAATAGCATCATCATTAATTTGCTTAATTGTCCAAATGGCTTCACATAGGAACCAGTGCTGCTCAGGGTCTTCTATCCCTATTCCTCTAAAAGTTGGTAGCTTCATGTCATCACCCATCCTTCTTGCGCTAGGTTGAGGTGGAGGTGCTGTAGCACTACCTCCGGGATGGTTAAACAAAGGTGGAGCTGAGGTACTAGAAGTACTGTGCGGGCTACTACTAGGTGTTACTGCAGGGTTATACTGAGCCCCGTCTGGCTTTTGCGGTGTAAAAGGGTGATAAGGGATATGAGCACTCCCTTGTCTCTCTATATGGCTTGCTCTAGGAACTTGACTATCTTATGGGCTAGACTCAAAAGAATGCTGGTCCAGGCCTACTTTATACCGTTTTCCACTATGAGTGCAACCAATAAGTTCAATATCACTATCAAAATCTGCGGACATTACTTGTCTATGCTACTCATCAAAAGCTATGCATAGTTTTCCTTTTTCATACAAAAGCATTTTAATCGACAGGTTTAGAGAATTTAAGAACTTACCCCTGTGTGCTTTGAAGAAGTTCCTCTCAGCTTCGTTGAAGCTCTTTCTGGTATCTACTGCAAACTCGGTGATGAAGCCTTCCAGTAGACTATTCAACCAAAAGTCTACTACGTGGGACACAGGATTATCTACCCGCTTCAAACTGCTAACTAGTTCAGGCGTCCAAGCGACAAGTTGATCAACATGCACAGTGGGTCTAGTATCTGCTAGCTTAGCTACCCAGGCATGCAACTCAAGTGCAAATGTGACAAAGAAAATTTCGAGAAGGTCAGTATAAATATGCTTCTGCAACCAGTCTTCTGTCTCAAGCCTAGAGCTTCTATTTTCTCATTCAGCGAACTTTCTAGCCTTTAAATCAAACCAGTCTTGAATTTCTTTAGCTATAGGATTCCAGTAGCACATTGCCTTCAAAATAATAGGGTTAAAGCCAACGACAGAACCATTTGTTGGCTGAGCGAGTCTCAAGGAAACAGAACCATTTGTTTCCTCCTTCTTTCTTTGGGTTTCGCATCAATCTTGCGCGTCGCCGAAATAACAAGTCTCATAGTAACAAGTCACAAGGCAACGGAACCATTTGTTTCTCTCCAGCAGTATCTCGCATGTCGCCGGAATAACATGTCTCAAGGAAACGGAACCATTTGTTGGCTCCAGTAGTATCTCGCATGTCGCCGGAATAACAAGTCTCAAGGAAATGGAACCATTTGTTGGCTGCTTTTTGGATGGACCCGGGTTTTAATGAGGCGCAGCAACAAAACCCCTTGGCGCATTGGCCCTCTCGGCAACGAGCTGCGCAGCAGCTCGAGGTCTCACTCGAAGTGGCTATGGGGGGGCTAAGAAATGAGGCTTCCTTAACCCAGGCGACGCGGAGACTACAATATTCCTTCTCTCCCTTACAGGAGGAGTCCTCAAAGCGGAACGTCTTACTCTTCCGCAGATTTCTCAGTGCAACAGCACTGAAATTCACGCTTGCCAGCCTAGCTGCGTGATATCTCCACTCTGGCGCACGAGGCGATTACCCTCTATGTCAAATATTGTGCCGTTTCTGGCCCTGCGCCACGGCGCAACAACACACTCCTCAGTCGCCGCAGCGACAACGTTCTATAGATTCCTTCGACACTTAATGATTATAACTACCAGGGAAGCTTTGAGAACTTACTTAACATATTCATAAAGATAACGCAATGTTCATGTATACACAGATAGTGAACCAAAACATGCAATCACACAACACAACATCATAACATCAAAAATTAGGTAGTTCACCTCCACTGGGAAACCACGTCCACGGGAAGAGTATCTTATTATTAATCAGAAATGGAATTACACAATATGCTGTGCACACAGCTGCAGCCTTAGATCTTTCCAGGAAACTCCATGCACACAGTTGGGAGCCCTTCTCTAGATCTAGTCTCTTCCTCTACAGAGATTACAATGGTTCAGACGTCGACTCAGACTGTCTGCAACTCCGGGATTAGCTTCACAGCTATCCAGTTCTAACTCTTGTCTTCTAAGAACACAATAGAAAACAATCAACCCTTCTTATGTCTAAAACATATAATGGCTGGCTGACTAACTAACATATCTCAACCAGCTAACCTTCTTCCTTTACAATTACACATATATATAGGTGGCCATGACGGTCGCACCTTTACAAAACTGTGGTCCTTTCCTAGAAGTATTCCCCAAAAACCCTATCCACGGACATGGCTAGGTGTACTGTAGGCGCCGCTTGCAGTCACGTCGCCATTTCCTGCAGGTTCCATGAATTTCGGCGCAGATTGCGGGGATGGGAGCTGCTTCATCATTCACTGCTCTTTGTCCTTCGCCTTCAATGCTTTGGTCCGTTGCTCCTCCTTGATCAGAGCAACCATAACTTATGTACTTAGCCTTAATGAGGGCAGCTGAGCCCTCTATTCCGTCGCTTCATTTATTGTGGTAGCTGAGCTTTCTACTCGGCCACATTCATTCTCCTTTGACGTGTGCACGCGAGCTCCGTGAATTCCGGTCTGTAATCTGCGCTGAGGTTGTCCATCTGGCACCGTACTGCGCACCATTTACTTCTGCCCAAAAATTGGTGCTTATTCAAAATTAGCACTTTTCCTTCCATACTTGTGCTTTTTCCTCAAAATTCGCAACTTTACCATAGTTGCGGCCTAGGCTCCAACAGACCCTCCATATGGTTGGAAGAATAACCAACTGGGGGAGTAAATAACTCGGAGGAAAGGTTCACCCTAAGGTCAAAAAACTAAACCCAATCGACAAGATAGACTCACGTAGGTGCTATGTTCAAGGATAGAACTTGACTGAAACAGCCTTTGACAATGAAGATATGATATGTCTTTCCCGTTCCTTATTCTTTTTAGATAAAAGAATACCCTTGTTGTTTTAATGAGTCCAAGAAAGAATGAAAACTCAATAGATCCAACCATGTAAATAGTTTAACGAGCCCATGGGAGGAAGACTCAGGACCTTCTTCATTATTTATAGAGTTCGAAGAAGAGATAGAAGATTACTCTATATTTACTGATCTCTGGATTTTAATATCGAGCCGAGATCTGTTCTTGATCGCTAGTGTTTTCAATTTTAAGGAGTCTGAAAAACTTAAACAATAACTCCATATATCTGCTCGTGGATTTTAGTATCGAGCCCAAGCAGATTAATGCTCGTCGGTGTTTTCCTGTTTATAGAGTCTGAAAAACTTAAACAATCCTCTTTTCACCTATCCGTGGATTTTATATCAAGCCCGGATTGGTCTGTGCTCGGCAGTGTTTTCTTGTTTATAGAGTTGAAAAACTTAAATAGTCCTCTACTTACCCTCTCATGGATTTCACATCGAGCCCAAGTAGGTGAATGCTCGCTTGGTATTTTCATGTTTAGAGAGCCTGAAAACCCTAAAGAGAGGCTCCAAAAGGTCCTTTTTCGTACATTTAGTCTCCTCCCCCGAAAAAGTATAAAGCAATGAAAGGAGAACTCTTCTAGTGCATACAAAAGTATACCTAGAGTATACCTTTTCCGTAGTTAATCCACTTAGGCCCGGAAAAGGGGTAATTCTATACCTAAGTGGATGAGCCTTCGGATACTTTAACGAGCTCGAAGAGGACAAGCTTGCTCGGCAATCTTGTTTAGGTTTAAATAGTCCAAACAAGAGCTTAAAATGACTTAAAGGTCAGCTTCTAGGATCATAGCTTCATACTCTGCTAAATCTAGGTCTTCAACAAAATATTAGTCGATGCGGAAAAAATCTCGAATGATATAAGAATTTGAAATATTTATCTAGTTGTCAAGGTCTATCATCAAGAAATTTTAAACCTAGAGACAAATCCGACAAAAATTAAAAGAAAATTGAGCTTGGATCAGTATTATACCATATTGTGTATTCCAATTGATTAATTAGGGTTTTTTGAAAGTTTGAAACTATAGAAAATTAACAATTATGGGTAAAAATCAAAATCCAATTTATATATAATTTCATTTTTTAAAAATCAATTTTCAATTTGTTTTGTAGGGAAAAGATTGGGGCAACCTTTGGCAATTTTCAAATCTCCATGGTGATCAAACTGAGCATCCAACTGTCAAACTTCCTCCACCAAGTAAGTTAAAATCCACCTGACTTGCATTTTCATGGTTTATTTTTCAATTTTTTGAGCAAAAATTGGCTTGCAACGTGATGCTCACAAGTGTTGCTACACGAGCACTACTGTGTAACTACAATAGTAGCGTATAAACGCAATGGGTGCTACTGTGCTGAAGCAGAGTAGCGCCCATACGCGACTGTGTAGTATACACAGTAGCGTACACTTTTGCAAACCTACCTACAAGTGCCAAGACTCAAAAATTTTGGTTTTTTGTGCAGGATGGTCCTTCAATGGAGGGAGAGGGAGCATGAGGACATGGATAGGTTGGCCATGTAAGATCTAGCTACCCTCCATGCTCTCCGAAGATGCGGTTTGTTGAAGTTTTATCGAACCGTAAACATGAGGGCCTTAAACAAACTATTTCGAAGACTTATTCAGTATTGGGATGTGGATACCAATACCTTTGTCATCCGTGGGAAAACATTGGAGCTTACAATTGATGACATATATTTCATTACAGGTCTCTCAAGGAGAGGAGATGTAATCAATCTGAAAGGGTCTTCTCATTTGGGTGCACGATCCGTGCAAAGTACGTGAATACTTATTGTGTTGCCGGAGCTGAGAAATCGGGAAGCCAAGTCTTGATTTCAACTATTGATGGTCTCCCTTTGAACGTGATAGTGAGCATGATCAACTGAGTAGCCGGTAGTGCATCACAACACTTAGCTTCCATGCATTCTATGCATATTGGTGTACAATGCTTACACGGTCATGTTTATGATTGAAGTACTAGTTTACTGGCAAACATGAAATCTCAATTGACAGGTTGCAAATCCGGCACAATGAAGAATTTTGGGTACGGTAGTATTTTGTGTACTTTCTTCTTTGAAACGATGCCTGCTATTAGTTTGGGGATGCCTCTACCTCAGGTTAACCCCTGTGAGCCCAAATTAGGCTGTTGGGGTGACATATTTTTCTGCCAAGGTGGTGGGGAAAGTCACTACTGTTATCATACTGATGATTTCTGGGGGTGGTGGGAGAGGCAAGTACCCGCTTTTGAGCAGTTTCCATATGCTGGATTGGATTTCCGTCATGATCCAGAGCTGGTGCTTCCTCTAGGTGGAGCCTGGGGAGATATTGGTATGTTTAAATTTTGAGAATTTATTTAATTTTTTCAAACCTTTTCATGTATTTGATTTTTATGAATGATTTTTGAAGTTCTAATCAAGTGTCATATGCAGATGTTGGGCCTGTTCGTCCTGAGGGACATCCTACCATCTATGTGAGGCCAACTGATATTACCACAACAGATGCTATGTTGGGAACCCTGGAGAGAAAAATAAGTCGGTTGACTCATGAGATTCCTGCATGCTGTATGGATCAAATACCTGTTGATATGCAGGAAGATGTTGTTGGGGTGCCCCCAGCATGGCTTAGGGTGCTGCGGAGGGTTGCTAGGCTAGTCATATGCTATCATAATGTGGTAGATGATGATGAGGTCCCTCCTTCTCCATAGGATAAGAAAGCATTCTATGTATATATTTTTGAGGCTATTATGCCCAACTTTTGTACTTTTATGACTTGACTTGATAAACGTGTGACTCAAAACTCATATTTTTTGATACGGTACCGGCTATATACAGTATCGGTTATTTACATGTGTATGCGTTTTAATTTTATGTGTGCAATGTTGTTTATGACAATGTGTGATGCAAATGCCAGTCTAACACATAGTTTGCTAATGAATCAGCTAAAGTGTTTAAACTTCTTGGAATGTGTTCATATCTGATAGAATGAAATTGTCTTTCCAAAAGTCTAACTCGTAGAAACTGACATAGAAATCCCGGATCCCTAATCTGATAAACACCTGTTAACTGAAATACAATTAATTGCAAGTAAAGTCTTACCTCTAAATGCGAAATGCCATGACTGAGAGCATCTCGGAGAAGTTCTATAACTGCGCTGTATTCATCCACATTATTCGTGGTAGGACCCAAACAAACCCTCCCCGAAGAGACAAGTTGGTCAGTGGGTGAATAAATTACCCAAGCTGCTGCAGCCAACTAACAGGTGTGGCGAATGGCGCCATCAGCAAATCCTAGGAAATGTTCGGTTGACATCTGGTACATGAAACAAAAAAACACACATAAGATTAGCTAACGAGCATAACAAAGCTAGCTTTACAAAAAATATACAGCTATGTTACAAGAAAAAGTATTTCAGCCTAGGCGTAGTACTTCTTCAGGAAGGGTCAATGCCTGGATCCTCCTCGTGAGGCCGGGAAAAGGTGTTATGGAAATCACGGAAAAGATTGGTATACAGAATGATTTCATCGAGATAACATCCCGTTTCAAAGAAAATGTTTCCGTTGACCCCAGTGAAAATGTTCACCAGCGAGGTATGTAATCTATTTGCTTCAACAATACCAACTTGTGAAGAAGTAAAGTCAGTATTTTCATTGGGTGGTGAACAAAATTTACCTCTCTCTAACAAGTTAAGAAAAGGAAACAAGAAAGACGCGCGATCTATATGTTCATGAGGATGGTCCGGGTCGGTCAAGGCTTCTAACATTTCCTCATCAGAAGGTAAAGTAATTTCTGAACTGTCGAGAGAATGGATCGGGTCTGGTGTCTGAGTAGTGGCACAATCTATGTTTGACTCGACAGACACCAATGGAGTTGACATATGTCCTATTGTAGTTTGATGAGAATCGAAGTGGGTAACTTCTACAATAAGGATGGGCTCGGAGGGGTTTGTATTAGTTGAGGGAAACTCAGCATTAGTTGTTAAACTATCCATGGAAGTTTCAGATGATGAAGATCCCTCAGTCCCAACGAATAAGGTAGGAGCCGGTAGGTCAAAAGTGCCTATTAGTGACCCATAAAGTCCTGCTCCTAAACTCTCACCAACCGGGGTGGTTTGATCAATCAAAGGAACTATGGTTTCCGAAGAAGTATGGTTGTTTCTCTAAGTGAAAGAAATTTGATCGACTGTAACGATCTTACCTTCAAATGGGAACATGTCCACTCGAAAAACTGTCGATGCAATGGCTCGCATGGCATATGTCCAACTCCTGCCTAACAACATATTGTAATCAAGCGGAGCGTCCAGAACTTCTACTTCAAAAACAACTGTCTTACCGGCCAAAGTGACATCAAATGATGGCAAAACTCCATGTGGATGGAAATTTCTACCATCAAATGCAGTAAGCAGTGTGTTAGAAGGGGCTGACTCAGGAGAACCTAAAGCTTTCCAACAGGAAATTGACATTATGCAAGTCGACGCTCCCTCATCTACTATAGCTTGTCTGATGGTCATTGGACCATGAACGACCTCAATCTAAAGGGCAATGTGATAGGGAAACTGGTATTTGACATCATTCATATCAAATCACGTAGACATGTTGGAGGATTCCATACTCCCAATAGCTGCTAGAAGTGCATTTTGTTGTAAAGGACAACTCCGCAAGACTTCTAAAGTAGACATGGGACAAGGGGTCTAGGATAAATATTCAACCACATTGTAGTTAGAAGCAGCCCGTGTGTTGGGATTGTGCGATGCTCTCTTCAAGACACCTTTCGGAATCTTGGGCATTGGTTCCACAGGTATGTGGAGTGGAGTGGAGGATTCTGGAATCTCCTTATCCTTTTTCTGCATTTTCGGGGAATAGTTCCTGGCTCTAGTTTGCAAAAGTGCATCCGAATTAACCATGTTTATAAACGTTTGATCAACCGTAGCGTGCGAAGTGCCCCCAGTTTTGGAGGTGCCAGAAGTTGAGCCCTTCCCTTTAGGAAATGGATCTTTCAGAATGGCAGGCTTCTTTTCTCTTAAGAGCTTCTGGGCTTCTTCAAGCAGAGGGCATTGGTGAGTAAGGTGGTTCTGCTTGCAAAGTTTACAAGGGAACTTAACCTTCTTTTCCTCTTTGTTACCCTCTTCGACATTATCTTTTTTGGGCTTTTGTTGGTTCCCCTATCCTTTCTTGCCCTTCTTTTTATTGTTGGGCTGCCGAGGGCCCTTTTGATTGTTCTGAACCTGATTGTCAGGCTCAGAAGTAGAAGGAGAGGTTGTGATGGAAGAAATATCTACAGTTGATTGTTTGACTGATAAGGTGTGAACCTGTTTAGTCAGTGCTTCGAAGGCTGCATAGTCAACTGAACCCACTATGCCGTCAGCATGTGGTCCAGGTTTGGGTCTATTCAGATCAGTGTTCGATCTCGGTGTGTCAGGTATAATCTCGTACAGTAAACCAGATTGTGCATAAACAAGGTCTAACTGTTGAGTCCTTAATATGGCTTCTTCTTCATTGGATACTCCATATGTAGCTACTTCCTTAGAAATATAAGGAATGAGTGATTTCAAGTACCACTCAAGAAGGAACTCCGGAGGTATGTTGATGTTAATGAGCCTCTTCCGTCTTCGCCACTCCTGAATGTGGTCAGATAAGTGAGTGGCTTTATTTTGTCTAAAAGTAGACAAAAGTTCTGTTCCGGCATCATACCGAACAGGAAGCTGGAAGTGATTCAAAAAGATGGTTGCTAGATCCCCAAAACTAGAGAAAGTAGCCGCAGGTAACTCGATGTACCATTTGGCTGCAGGACCAGTTAAGGTCCTTTGGAACAATCTCAACCTGATGGAATCCTCGTTTAATGAATTGGAAGAACACCATAAGTGGAAAGTAGTGACATGGTCACCAAGGTCTTCACCTGTTTTTGCCTTCGAACTTTGGAATGTCCGAAGGTAACTTGGTGGGAACTGATGGCCATGTGGCATTATGACACACAGGATCATTTGTCAGTTTAGAAAGGTCTGGAAAATTTAAAGTTGCCAAAAATGGTAGACGAGGCCGGTAAGATGGTACTTGATAAGGGGAACCACCCATCGTTTGACCCATGAATTGTTGGTAGGGTTTTCCCCCAACCATCTGGTGATAAGGGTTGTTTCCGGCCATGTGCTGATAGGAGTTTCCACCTACCATCTGTTGATAGGTGTTTCCCCCAGCTACTTGTTGGTAGGGGTTACCCCCAGGTATTTGTTGGTAGGATTTCCCCCCTACCATCTGTTGTTGTTGTGCGAAAGAGTTATTAAAATTTCCCCACCCATACGAAAGTGGATTAGTAGTTTGCGGATTCGTCCACTGTGGCTGGGTGCTAGCCCCGCCATATTGCTGGTTAAAGATATCACCCCCTCCCCCTGAGAATAAGGAAAAGGGGATGTTACCTACAGGCATATTACCTTGATTCATGTTAGGGCCTACAAAGGTATTAAAACCAACAGAAGCTGATGTGGACGGTGCAGTCATGGTGCCCATGACTGGCATGTTTGCAAAAGCACTTGGTCCTACCACAGGTGTGGAAACCCAAGTACTAGGAATCTAATATAATGGTTGAGAAGCAAGAGGTGTTGCACAGCTAGCCGTACTACTAGGTCCAACAGTAGGTATAGGAATAGATGCCATCGTTGTCGAACTAGGCATACCTAATGTACTAGTGTTGAAACTGAAAGATGGAGTAGACACAGATGTGGTTTGTGCCTAACTTGGTGTAGCAGTAAAAGAAGGATTTACTGTGTTGGTGTTCATACGTAAAGTGGGAGTTTGGGGAAACCCCTGTTCACCTCCTAAGTTAGACATCAGATGTCCGGGAAAGGAATGATCTGCATTGAAAAGGGGCTGCTGGAAACCAACAAGTGACAGAAGCGGAATTCTAGTATTGGTTAAAGGAGGATTGAAAGGAGTGCTATACTCCGCGGAAGTAAGATCTTACACCTCAACTGTACTAAAGTGTTGCTGATCTGTGGTACCTGGTAGTGGTTCCTCAGGAACCTCTATTTCAAGGCTTTCTGTTACAAGAATTTCTTCAGACAATTCTATTTCAGAAGTAATTTCTGAAGAAATACCGGGGTTTACCCGCTGTCGTCTAGCTGGCTGTAAAGGTTCTGCTCTAACTAGTGGAAGGTTTTGAAGCCTTCTCGATCTACGAAGTTGTTGATTTTTCCTGATTATAAATATAAAATAACAGACTAGAACCTAGTGGCCACTACAACTAGGGGGAAAACAGCACGCCAACTAAAAAAGTCCTAAGTATACAAACCAGGCAAACAAAGGTGCCTTCTGGAGAAGAGTCTGGGATGATGAGGACCCAGAACAGATCAACGAAGGAAGAAAGACAGTTACCCGGGGTCCACAATACAATGACTAAGGGTGCAAGCGCTGGAATCACCCAACCGCCCTCCCAAAGACCTGCAAGGGGTTTCCTCCCACGTCTGTCTTAGGTACAACGGATATACCCTCTGCTGTCACCTGTGTATGAACCTAGAGTCAGATACTAAGGATACCACAACACCAAAAACTCCTGGGGAAACAGTCACCGGTCGAATCAGAAAGCGTGGGCAGGGTAGCTAAGCTTGAAACTCGAAAGAGTCCCCAATACGCAATCCGATCCTAGCGTATGCTTGTACATAAAGTAGGAGGAGTATTCCCACAAACTGATCTCGCAATGACCTACTGCATAGATCCCAGGCAAGTTTTGTGTGAGGTGGGTTTACCTGTGATAGTCTTGCTACGATTTTTGCGCAATGAGTGATCTTGAGTGGTTTAAGGTGATTTAAACTCAAGATCCTAACCAAAACTAGTTGGTGTAGTGTATCCCTAAAAAGAAAAAATGTTTCTAGTTCATTTTATTAACAAATTTTAGGGCTGTTATTACTCAAAAAGCGTAGTGTTTTTGTGTGGCGTGGTTATAACAAGAAAACAAAAGTGCAATAATATCAAAACTTTCTACAACAAAGATCTTTTCATTTTTTCATTTAATTCTTTCCAAAACTAAAAAATTGAGTAAACCTACTTAAAACTTTTGTTTTCTTTTTTTGAAATCATACAAAATATCCTAAGTTATCTTGTACCAACAAAAACAAGTTCTATTTAAACTTAAAATACCAATTTTTTTTCCTTTTTCAATAAACGAAAAAGAACTATATAAAAATGGAAAGAAAAATAAAACTTTATATGCAATGTGTGTAAGTAAGGCTAAAAAGTTCTTAGGCTTATAGCTGTCAAAACCCTAGCTCGAAAAAGACTTGATCTATAGGTTTTTTGCAAAGAAAAAGCCTCTAATCTTGGAAACAAAGAGGGAGAAAACAAAGGAGAAAGACCCAAAAGGGCTGGCCTAAAGTATCTAGCCCTGACAAGACCACTATGCCAAGCAAAAGTAGACAAGCAAGCTACCCTACTAACACAAAGAAACTAGGAAATGACTCAGCCTACAGCTGTTTAGATGCACTTGCAACCAACAAAAGACAATAAGTCCAAGAAGAAAGGAACTCGACCAAAATAGAAGACACCCTAGAGGCTCTACCAAGGACCAAACCCTAAAACAAAGGATAGGGGTAGTAGAGAGCAGACAATCGTCACCACAAACAACAAATACAAGAGTATGCAGGTTTGTAAACTAGCAACATGCAGTCAGGGTCTAAAAAAAGTGGAAGTGCTCGTCACCAAACACCACCTAGTCTTCCAAAAAGTCAATAAACAGTCCAAAAATTCCAAAGGTCAACAAGCGGTTCCAAAGATGGAAAAAACTTTAAGAAAAGGTTCTATGACTTAACCAAAAGTTAAAAACCTCATGCAACAGTCAAAGAGATCCTACAACAAAGTCAGCAAATCACCAAAAGGCTAAAAAACAAGCAAACCATAAATAGAATGATTCAGAAAGTGTACCCTACTGTGTAGTAGGGAAGCTCGCGCCCCTACTGAAACGGGTGCTACTATATATATAGCACAGTAGCGTATAGGCGCTACTGTATATATAGCAGAGTAGTGCTCATATCTCAAAGGCTTAAAAAATTGACTTTGGAAGGTATCAAAAACTGATGAAAGCAGGAAAGAAACAGGAAAGGGATACCTATAAAGTTTCTCAACACATCAAAGAAGTCAAAACAATCTAAGAAGACAAACAAGAACAAGGTTTCCTAGAGCCAAAAACTCAACTTTCCCCAGTGGATTCGCCGGTCTGTTGGCGGGCAAATCTACCCTATAGCAAGGAAACTAATGTTATAAACTTGGTTGGGATGATAGGTAAGTGTATTGATGATACTACAGAGATGTTTACAAAAAGAAACAAGTTGTGGATCTTGAGAACACACCTTTCAATCGAAGTTTGATCCTAGCCTTGACTTGATCTTGTGTTCAACCTCCAAATCCACCTTCCTTTCAGTAAACCTGCAATAACAATACCTTTCTCAAAACATTTTGGGCAATATATAAAGCTTGAAAGAAACAAAAACAATGTTTAACATTCAGCATTGACCAAAACAGATCCAAAGTAAAATTCCATTTCATAACACATTTAAGTTGGAACAAGAAAGACACTTCAACCTTTATTTGTCAAAAGTAGAATGATGTACAAGTATACCTGATCATGAAACAGGCTCCTGCAACTTGATTCTGGGCTCTTGCTCTTCTCTGGCTTGGATGTCTTCAGCATCAACTCCTCCAATACAATCTTCTCTCTATGTTTCAAAGTTTCTCCATTAATTCATCTCTTCATCTAGGTTCTCTAGCTAACCCTTCTCCTTTAACCTTCTTTGTATTTATAGGATTAAAGAAGTAGTTTAGGTCGATATGTAGTTATGGAGGAAGTTGGGGGAGTTAGGAAACTACCAGCAACTAATCCTCCTCGAGGAATTAATTTATTTTTTAATCATCTTTTAAGATGTACGCGACTCTTGTTCAAAGGAGTAGCGTATAGGGCGCTACCTTAGTGCTTAACAACTAGCGCTCATTCGATTTTAAATGGTGAGCACTACTATGATGAGAAGGAGTAGCGTTATACTTGGATATGGGCACTACTATGATACACTGGAGTAGCGTATGGGCGCTAGTCTCTTTGAGTAGAGTAGCGCTCATATCTCAAAATGATATTTTTGGGGTTTTCTAGTAATGTCAGGAAATGGAGTGAGTTAAAGTATCATCCAAGGTCAACATGCTCCTCCATCCAAGTTGTCCTTTTGTGTGATCAACAACTCAGGGTGATCACGGACGGAGAGGTGCAAGTTTGACCTATAACAACTATGGCAATTGAAGCTGAGCCAACCTCAACAATTGAGAAATCAAAATGGCATAATTGAAGAGATGAAGCCTATGGATTATTGTGTCTCACTACATCCAGGGATATTCTATTCCATCTCGATGGTTTTACCTCTCCCAATGAATTTTTAATAAAGCTTCAAGAATTGTTTCAAAAGACTAATGAATTAAGAGTCCACCAACTAGATAACGAACTAGTTTCATTGAGGCCACCAACTGGATAATGAACTAGTTTCATTGAGTCCACAGAATTTCGATAACCTTAGGATTTATTCTCCAAATTCAAATCACTTGTTCTACAGTTGAATCAATGTTGTATTGACAAAAAGGATGAGCAACTAATCTTGGCCATTCTTTCCAAACTTGGCCCTGATTACTCAGTCTTTGTTTCGACCTTCCACTCCATAAGGAGGCATTAAAAATTGGAAGAGCCCAACACTCACAGAATTCATGGAGTCTCTTACACAAGAAAAAGACAAATTGGTCTGGATGGGAGCGATTAAAAATCCATCAAAAGATCACTGTCTGATTGTTGGAGATTCAAAGAGTTCGAAAGGGAAGAAGAAGGGCAATTTAAAGAAGCCCACAGAGAAAAGACAAGCATAAAGTTAATTAAGACTCCTCGAATTTCAAGAGAAATCCAAACAAGAAGAATGAGAAGACAAAGTGCAATTATTGCAGCAAGGGATTTCATCCTAAAAGTTCTTGCATGAAGAAGACCATTGATCAAATGGCTCAACTCCTGTAGAAATCCAACATTCCTCTTCTAGAGAGGGAAAGGAGGAAGGATGGAGGACAAAATTCTGAAGATAAGGAGTGAGTACATAAACTGATGGCAAGCACATCAAGACCTACATCATTCATCATTGACTTAGGAGCTTCAATGAACATGGTGTCCACAAGAGAAAGCTTCTAATCTCTTGACTCTTCTAGTGGACCCAACATTATATTGGGTGATGATTATGAAACTTGAAGCAAAGGTAAAGGCAACATTGATCTAGATTTTGGTACATTCAGTAATGTTTTATATGTTGCAGAACTTGCTGCTAACCTATTTTCAGTATACCATATGACTCACACATGATCACCCAAAAAGGTGGTATTTACACCTAATGATGTTTAGATTTATGAAATGTCTAGAGGCCAAATTGTTGCTTTAGGTTATGCTGACCATAGTTCAAGAATCTAACCCATGCCAATGAGTCAAGAAAATTATGGCATGAAATATTTGGTCACCTAAATTATAAATACCTTTCCCAACTCCATGAGAAAGAAATGGTCATAGGGATGCCCAATATCATATTTTCCAAAGGTGTCTGTCAAAGTTGCATCATAGGAAAACACCCTGAGCATAAGTATGGGAGATCCAAAACTGACCGAACCTCATCACCCCTAGAGCTCATTCACAGTGGCATATCAGGTCGATTCCCCCATGAGTCTTTGAACCATGACAAATACATCCTTACCTTCATATATGACTTTTCAAGGTACTATTAGATCTATTTCATCAAGTTAAAGTTTGAAGTTTTGGGTCTGTTCAAGCTATTCAAGGCCTCAATTGAGAACTAGTCTAGTAGACACATCAATATTATCAGATCTGATAATGGTGGGGATTACATCAAATCTGATTTTCAGCAATTTTGTGACTCTTCAAGCATACAAATGAAACACATTGTTCCATACACACCTCAGCAGAATGGTGTTGCAAGAGGAAGAACAGATCATTGAAAAAGATGGCCACATGTATGGTTGAGGCAAAGTATTTATCTCTAAATATTTTGGATGAGGCAATAAATTGTGCCACATAAATTCAAAATAGGGTGCCTCAAAAATTTCTGAAAGGAATCACTCCCTTTGAGTCCTGGACAGGGCACAAACCTGATATCTCTCACTTCAGGATTATTGGCTCCAAGGCTTGGGGTAGGATTCCACTTGAGAAGAGGAGGGCTATGCATCCCCAAAGCCAACCTTGTCTTTTTGTTGTCTATTCAGAGGACTCCAAAGGGCCCTCTCAAAATGTTGAAATTGGAGAACCATCTTCACCACCACCTGAAGAAGTAAGTGATGCTGCTCTTGAATTTTTTGATTTTGATATTTATGATTATGAGGGCCATTTTATTATAGATGATAATTCACCAACAAATCCTAAATGGGATGCTAAGACTTTGCAAGTAGCAGGTTAACTAGTGGGTAATCCTCAGGACACAAGGAGGACTAGATCACAATTTGAGACTTCTCTCAATGTGAATGGCACCTACCTATCTAAAAGATGTTATATGATGGGTGATTTTGATCCTAATACATATGAGCATGACTCACATGACCTAATATGGCAGGCTTCCATGGATGAGGATTTTCAATCACAACAATAGAATGAAACATGGGAGCTAGTCAAGCTCCCCCCAAGCAGAAAATTGGTAAGGTGTAAGTGGATCTACAAAAACAAGTGTGAAGATGATGGTACAAAATTAAAATATAAGGCTAGGCTGGTGGAAAAGGGCTTCTCTCAAGTCCATATCCTTGACTACAATGAGACTTTTGCACCAGTTGCACAGAAGGATTCGATAAGACTAGTTCTGGCAATTTCTACATCCAAGCGCTGGGAAGTGCACCATATTGATGTCAAGAGTGCATTCCTCCATGGGGATCTTGAGGAGGATATTTATATGCAGCAGCTAGAAGGGTAGACATCTGATCCTAACTATGTGTGCAGGTTGAAGAAGTCTTTATATGGGCTTAAGCAAGCCCCTAGGGCTTGGTATGCCAAAATGGACAACTTTCTCTTGTCACAATCTTATGTGATATGCAAATATGATCCTAATGTTTATATGAAATTGATTTATGGTTAAGTTATGATTATAGTGTTATATGTTGATGATATTATAATCACAGCTATTTATCTCTATTGATCAAATAGCTTCATTAAAGACTGCTCTGCATTAAGCTTTTTCGATCAGTGACTTGGGAATTCTTAAGCAGTTTTTGGGGCTTGAGATTTCTGAAACAGATAATGGAACTATGGTATCTTAGTCCAAATATGAATCTTATCTAATAAAGAAGTTCAAGATGGCTAATTTCAAGCCTTCAAAGACTCCATTCCTTTCACGAGTTAGACTTGAAGAAGCAAAATCTACACCCTTGGTTGACAGCAGCTTGTTGGTAGCTTGTTATACTTGAATCATACTCAACCCGGTCTTGCATATGTTGGATCATCCACATGATATTCGTTGGAGGGATGCAAAACAAATCTTGCATTATGTGCAAGGCACCGAGACTGATGGGATTCACTATGTTTCCAATTCTAGCCTAGATCTTCTTGGCTTTACTGACTCAGATTGGGTTGGTGATAGCCTTAACATAAAATCCACATCTAGATTTGTATTCATCCTTGGAGGTGGTCCTATTTTCTGGTCTAGCAAGAAACAAAGTGCAATTGCACTATCTTCAATAGAGGCCGAGTATAGAGGAGCAGTGAATGTTGTTACTCAGTGTTTGTGGTACATGGTATTATTTCAGAGTTTGATATTTCCTTTAGTACTCCTACTGTCATATTTTGTGACAATCAGAGTGCTATAAGGGACTCAAGTGATCTAGTACAAAGATAGAGTACCAAGCATATTGAGATCCATATGCACTACATCAGGATTTTAGTGCATGACCATACCGTTGATTTGCAGTATTGCCCAACAGGTGAGCAAACTGCAAACATCTTCACCAAAGCTTTTACTAAATACTTTCAGCTATCTTAGATCACTTCTTGGGATGGTTGAACATATGGTCGAGTGAATGATTGATTAGAAATCTTTCAATTTTGATGTGTCCATGTTTTGAGGGAAGGTTTTTCCCATGAGGTTTTACTTCTATCCTTTTTTTTGTGGACCGGGTAGTATTGTACAGGGTGACCATGTCTTGTTGCTGGGCTATTAGTATTTATTTTCTCATTTTTAGCACATAAAGTCAGACTTATGGGGGGGCTGTTGGAATATTTAAAACCCATACTCTATGTCAATTAACACATTAGAGACATTAATTAATAATTATATGATTAATTACTATTTATTAGACTAAATAGTTGGCATATGAGTCATTTTGTGGACCACAAGGTGTTAACGCCCAAAAAGTGCTCACTACCTCATCTACCCATTACATGACTCATTTGTCCATATTTCCTACCATATTTACCTTCAGAACCCTAAAATCCCATTAAAAAGCCTCCAAAAGGCTAAAAAACCCCTTTTTCCCCAAAATTCCTCCAAAATAGCAAAAACCCTCTAAAAGGGAATAAAAAATATAAAAAAATGAGGAAAAAGAGGAAAAAGGAGGAAAAACACCTATACAGCTAACCTAAACCATATGGTTCCCAAACCCATGGGTCAACACTCCACCACTAAAAACCTATAAATAGATGATGGAGACCCCTCATTTCATATCCACAATCACGTATACCCTTACTCTGCCAAAATCACTCTTGAAACCCTAGATCACCCTTGAGCTACTTTCACCATTGAGTGCCTATTTTGGCCCATTTCCACCATTGGAGAAAGAGAAGGAGCAAAATTGGAGTTTGGAGCAACCCTCTTGGATCATTGCAAGAAGTTCACCAACCTCTACACTTGAGGTAAAATTTTAATACAAAAGAAAACCATTTATTATTTCTTGTCTCTTATGTTTCATGCACATGCTTAGAATAATTTCCATTTCAATGTATTGTATTTTCATTTACTGTTTATTGAACTGCTACTAAGGAGTCCCTTCTCCTTAGTAGGTGCTCATTTGGACAAGCTAGGGTGAAAACCCTGGCTACAGTTTTGGCGACTCCCCTTGGTTTGAATTTCTGGTTATAGTTTTTAAATATTTTCCTTTCGGCTGTCCCTTTCGGCTGTCATAAACCACGCCTTTTACCCCTGCAGTTGCGTTCTGACAGCGTCTTTCAGGCATTTACCTGCACCCGACCGCGGCTCTCAGACTGTTTCCAGCGACCTGCCGACAGATTCAAGTCTGTTACCTGCGATCCGACCACGGCTAATTAGCTTGGTTGTTGCGATCCGACTACGGCTGTTACAAATTTTTCGGCTTCCCGCCTGCGACTTTCATCCAGTTTTCTGCAACCCGCCCGCATCTGTCGGCCCTTTTCCCGCGTCCCGACCATGGCTTTCAGCCCTTTTGCTGCAACCCGACTGCGTCTGTCGGCATTTTTTCTGTGTCCCGCCTGCAGCTTTCAACCATTTTCTTGCAACCCACCCACAACTTTTTATCTGTTTCCTGCGGTCTGACTACAAATTTCGGCCAAAAACCCGCAACCCGTCTGCGACTATTTCTCTGTTTCCCGCGGTCTGACCGCCAGTGTTTGCCACAAACCCGCGGTCTACTTTCTACACTTTTTTCCCTATTTTGAACCCAACACTTTGCTACACTATTTTCTGCACCTACATATCCATCTGTCCTACCTGCATCCATACTTCCCTTCAACCTTTTCTGTAGTTTTATTTCTGTTCCATTTACATAATCATTGTGTACACATTTGAAAAAAGAGAAAAATTTGCATGTCAACATTTACATTCTGTCTTGTTGTTATTAGTTATAAATTTGCCCCCCTTGTGGCACTTTTATTTGGGTTCATCACCTCACACGCACACACTCTGTCACCTAATTCAAGTAATCCTTAAAAAACTACTTAACACAACCAACATTCTAACCCCACTTGGGGAACACATAAGAATTTTTGTAGTTAGGTAGGATCGGGGGGATAGGCATCCAAATAACACCCCTCGGTTGCTTACACTTGAGACATAGCTGTTGTCCATTAGGGAACCAAAATCCCTTAGTATTTTTTGGCACGGTCACAACCAGTTTGTCATAGGGCCTCTCCCCTAGGAGGGTTGAAGTCGCCAGACTGGTCCGGAGGCTTGAGTGGAATACCGCAATCGATTCAGTAACCGAAGGCTACCTTTCACAGTTCTCGGGGTATCCCTGTATGGGGGTACTGCGGTAAAAGGACCAAACGACAGATTCACCTTTTCGGGACGTGTCATGAACGGAGTATCTTAGTTGCCTTTCTTCTAGGATTGACTACCCGGTGTCCCTCCCGGTAGGGAGATATCTTTAGCCACTTGGCTCTCCTATCCATATTGTATGACTTGGATTTCATCACCTTGCAGAGGATATGTCTAGTTTAGTCAGAATACTATTTAGTTAGATGTTTGAATGCTCCCTTACCTCCTTTTGGTGTAGTGAGTCCACTATTTTCATTTCTTTTCGGAAACCTGCTGCTTGTTGGTATTCTGACCATTTCTGTTGATACTCCACTTATTGTAGCACAACTATTACAGTAGGTGTTTTGAGTTGGTTGTTGGCCTGAGTGCCATATTTTTTGAGCTCTCCTTCTGCACACTCAGTTGTATTAGGATTTTTGAGTTGTTTTTCACTCAACACAACCCCTAGATATTTGACACCATTTGTCACCATTAAGTCCCCGAGACATTCTCGGCACCTCCGGGGTGAGCCCTCGCAGCACGGTTCAATTGACACCACCCATCATAGACATAGATATTCATCACTTGATACCACTCATCATAGATCTTGAGCTTTGTCACTTGACTCCACTCGTCAATGGCATAGAACTCCATCGCCTGATTTAGACGCCCCCTATTTTACCTTTGATTCTGAGGTAGAGTCCGAGAACCCCATTTACACTGCACCAACTAGCCCAATGGCTGGCATGACTTCCACCCCTTTCTTTGTAGGGACCATTGGTGGAGCAACCACCACCACCCCAACTACCACACCTGCTTTGGGTATGCCCTCGATGGGGCCCACTTCTACCATTCCGATCACTGCACCCATTCCAGTAGCTGGAATACCCATTCCCACTCCATCAGTGACTCACACTACTCTTGGCGGTGCAAGACCATCCCATACCACGTTCGTCCCTACACTTGGGGGCAACCTCCCAAACCTTGCCCGTACACTTGGGGGCAACCTCCTAAACCATACCCCTACACTTGGGGGCATTGGCCCCAATTTGGTCACACCCACTAGTATGTCACATCCTTCTACTAGTTTGCCATTCATGGCTAGCCTCAACCTTCCTGACCTAGCTAGACTGACTAAAGATCCCATTAGACACGACCCTGAATGGCATCACATGCCCACCAAGCTCCCCTATGACATCCCTAAGTTTGAGGGAAAGGCAGGTGAGGACCCCCAAAACCATATTATGTCCTTCCATCTATGGTGTTCCTCCAACTCCATAGTGGACGACTCTGTCCACCTCCGTCTGTTACAGCGCACCTTCACTGGCTCTGCAGCTAAGTGGTACATCGAGCAGCCCCATGGGACCCATGCCACCTTTACTTCCCTTGCCTCGACCTTCCTGCAGTTCTTTCAGTTACATGTCCGCTATGATGCGAGAGTTGAGATCCTACTGTCTTGCAGACAAAACACGGCTACCCACATCACTAACCACATTCATGAGTGGCATCGACGCCGCAACCTCTGCAAAATCAAGTTAGACGACCGTATCTTCCTAGATTGGTTCCTAAAATCTCTCCTTCCTGTCATTGCCAAGGATGTGGCATCCGAACGACCCCTATCTGAAGAAGAGGCCATCCTCAAAGCCTAGCAATTTGACCTCATATATGCCCAATCGGGTAATCTCTACATCATCATACCTGACGCCCCTCGTGGTGATTCCTCTCAACATGATGCGTCGGGGGCATCCCATGCCGCCGATGGCATCATTCTCCGTGTTACCTCACATCGCCAACCCTTTTCCATAGCATGTCCTAACCCTGACCTCGACCTTTCGCAGGCTACATCTCATCCAGGAGCAACCAATTCGTATGCTCCTGTGACTCATCACCACCATTCTCATGGACCCTCATGTCCACCTCAGTGCTTTGTACACACGTACCCTGCTTATGCTCCCCCGGTCGCACCTCAGCCGTATTACCATCCACAGGCTACCTCAGCTCTTGTGTCCTCGCAAGCCCAACCTGCTTATTGCTCGCCACAAGCAGCCCCTGCGGAAAACCCACAACCCGCTCTGTAGTCATATCAGTAACCCCCATAAGGTTCAACACCTACGCAACCTCCACCTACTTATTATCCACCGTAGCTTGCTCCCACACCTGCACAACCCCAGAACCCACCTGCTGCCCAAGGGCAACTTTACACCCAACAGAATCTGCAGCAGAACCAAAACAACCAGCGCCAACAGGGCCAACAAAACCGTGGCAAAGGCCATAACCATGGGAACAACCCTCCTCCAGACTAAGGTGGTCAACCTCCTAATCCTCCAGACAACAATAACGCGGCACCTTCCAACCAAAACCTTTATCGGCCGCCCAAACAGGATAAAAATCCCAATTTGTGAACAAACCATCCTTGTTCTATTTGTGGGGTCTATGGCCACTACACACATGCTTGCCCACATTTGGAGCGAGCTCGACAAATCTGGGTTGATGATGCCCATCACCAAGGGCATGCAGCCCCTCAAGCACCACTCAACCCCCCACCCCCAGTAGTCACATTTGGTGCTACAGAACCCCTTACCAACTCAAGGCATAATGAACACTCAGTCGTTGGCTCCCCCTCAGGGCAATGTGCCACCACAACAACAGATCACTTATGCTACTCCTGATCAACCCATGTTTGACTCAGGTACTCACCACTTGTTGATGATGTCGTTTGCTGATGTCAACCTCCAAACCCATTGCAACCAATATGGCTCCACCTCTGAAGCCCCTCCCACCGACAAAAACACTAACGCTCATCCCACCGATCAAACGTTACATATACCTCCAGCTCCCCTGGATGGCGCCGCCAAAGCACCTCGTTTCCCACTTCATCGTATCAACAATAACCCCAATTCTCGCGACGCATCAAATTATAACATTGTAGATGACTTAGCCCAATCTCTCGCAGCCATGTCTACGTTAGAAGTCTTAAAAAACTGTCCTTCACAGTGCAAGACTTTGCTCTTCACCATTGGCGCTATTGATCCCAATGATTCACAACTGATGGCATTCGATTTGGACCAGTCCAAACCACGCCTGCCTTCCACTTTAGCATTCCAAGTTTCTATTTCCGTTTGGAATCTTGTCATCGATCGGTGCATTATCGATGAAGGTGCCTCTACATGCATTATGTCCATATTCGTTTGGCAGAAGTTGGGATCCCCTACTCTCCAGCAGTCCACCACTGCGTTGCGAGCCTACGACGGCCGTTCGGCTCAACCCCAGGGCCTATTAGCTAACATCCCCATCCAGCTGGCTGGTAAAACTGTTCTCATTGACATAGAGGTCATTAATGCCCAACTTGATTATAACCTCTTACTTGGCCGTAGCTACATGTATGCCATGCGGGTGGTTTCCTCATTCATTTTTTGTACCATGATGTTCCCCCATGACGGACGCGTGGTCGAGGTCGACTAAATCACCTACTACGATCCAAATTCCCTCGTTGCACTTGAAAATGTACTCCCCATGGTTGAACAACCGGTTAGTGGTGCCGCTACCTCGTTTGTTTCCTCCATGGGACCTAGAGTTTACTCGGATCCACCGATGACATCCACATTCCAATCCATTCCTCCCTCGTCACCCGGGACCGAAGTATCTAACCTTTGTACTCTTTCCCACAATACGCAAACACCCAACAATCAACCGCCCTTGTTACCTAAACCACCATTGGTACCTAGTCGCATTGGTGTTACACCCATCCACACAATCCCCTTCCTAATCCCTCCCTCGGGAGTAGTAAGCGCCCCGGTTATGGCTACCCTCAGCCTCCCTGGGTTAACCTTAGGATTACCCGTGTGGTATCTTTTGCCTCCCATTCCCCCGCAGACACCAAATGTCATCCTCCAACCGGTGCAACCCATTGTCACTACTAGTCAACCACCTCCCAGTGTCACTACCCCTTCGACATCTACAAATACCCCTCCTCTTATCAAGCCCACTGGGGGCAAAGGCCCACAACCATACACTGTTGTACCTCCTCCCAAGATAGTTAAACCCCCTCCCGTGTTTCGTGCTCCCCCCAAATGCTCATTGTGTGATGAGTTAGGCCATCCGACTCATCAATGTCCACAATTACCTGCATTACAGGAACACATGCAAATTCTTGACGATGACCCCAACATCCCGGTTGTCGAACTCGACCCAACCCCTAAGCCTTGTGATAAATCACAGCGTACCAATCACCCTTGTGCCATATGCGGTATTTACGGCCACTACTCACATCACTGTCCCGATCTCCCAAATTACAAAGCAGCTCTCTATGAGATGAACAACTTGGACCTTAAGACGGCACCCCCCACCATTGAGGAGATCCACCCCCCAGTATCATCTCTATCCGGAGAGATTAATACGATTTATATGATCTCTTCGACCCCCACTCCCTTGCCAATCGATTTGACAACTCAAAATTTCCACAATGATGAGGAGATTCTAGAGGCTCTCATGGCACCAGATTATCCCTGGGACGACATGCACCATCGTTCCTATTTCCTCCCAGACGAATCCTCCTCTACCACCGCCACCCAATTCGCGGTTGAGTCCAAATATTTCCTTCCTACTAAAGTCAATTGGTTTAAGGATCCTATTCCTACTCTTGATGCCTTTGAGGAAGGTAACATGGCCAATATCTCACCCGTCATCCACATCGATATCTCTGACCCACCCGGTGCTCTTGAAATCATCTCCTTAGGAGCCTCCTGTAGTGAGCATGAGGTTGGATAATACAAAAAATTGTTCCAAGAATTCGATGATGTCTTTGCCTGGTCCTATACCGAAATGCCTGGTCTTGACCCCGCCATTATAGAGCACCACATTGACACATGGCCTGATGTACCCCCCATTTGTCAGAAACAACGCCCCATTCATCCTTCCAAGCTCCCCACTATTAAAGCCGAGGTTGAGAAACTTCACACAACAGGATTCATTTATCCTATTTCTTATACTACCTGGGTTTCAAACCCCGTTCCCGTTAACAAAAAGCAAGGCACCATTAGAGTATGCACTGACTTCCATGATTTAAACCGAGCTTGTCCCAAGGACAACTTCCCCACGCCACTCATTGACCAACTCATCGATGCGTGTGCAGGGCATGAAGTCCTCTCTTTCATGGATGGTTTTTCCAGATACAACCAGATTCAGATCCGTAAGGAGGATCAGTGCAAGACTGCCTTTACTACCCCTTGGGGCACCTTCGCCTATCGTGTCATGCCTTTCGGCCTAAAAAATGCTGGCGCCACCTTCCAGCGGACCATGACCTATTGCTTTCATGACTTGGTCCATATCCTGCTAGTCTATCTTGATGACCTTACAGCTCGTTCCCAGAAACGATCCAACCACCTTAACGACCTCCGACAAGTTTTTCTGGGTTGTCGCAAATATCAAATCCGCTTGAACCCACACAAGTGTGTCTTTTGCATTCCGGCAGGCTGGTTGTTGGGTTTCATTGTTTCCCAGAAAGACATTACCGTTGATCCCCTAAAAGTCCAAGCCATCTTAGACCTTCCCTCTCCTCGCATGCTTCGACAACTCCAGAGTCTACAGGGGCGGTCCAATTTCCTTCGTCACTTCGTTCCTGATTATGCCAACAAAGTTCATGGATTCTTATGCCTGCTTTGTACCCACATACCCTTGTTTGGGATGAGCAAGCCGAAGTTGCATTCGAAGCCCTCAAGAAATCTCTCACACAAGCCCCCTTGATCTCCCCTCCGGATTTCTCTCAGGACTTCATCCTTTACGTCTCAACATCCGAACATGCCGTGTCCAGAGTCTTGGTTCAAGAAGATGCCTCTCACCAAGAGCATGTCATTTATTACGTCAGCCAGACCTTGTCTGGCCCACCCCTACGTTACCCATAAGAGGAAAGATTTGCCCTAGTTGTAGTCTTTTCCATCCAAAATTGCGACACTACATCCTGCTCAGTCATACCACGGTTGTCGTCGACTCCAACCCTATGGTCTATCTCCTAACTCGGTGACTCCTACAAGGTCGTGTTGCTAAATGGGTCATTATCCTCCAAGAATATGACCTCACTTTTAGAACTCCTAAGAGCACCAAAGCCCTCGCGCTTTCCCAGCTCATCACTGATCTCCCATCTCTTCTACCGTCTCCCCAAATCTCCGACGAGTTACCCGACAATCACTTGTTCACCATCTCGTCTGATGACCCTTGGTACAGTTATATTTTGTTATACCTTTGCACACAAAAGTTTAGACCCAACGTTTGTTGTGATGGACGTCATCGTATTTGTCACCAGGCTCTCGATATCTCCTCTTAGGTGATGTCCTTTACCGGCGAGGGGTTGACACGATCCTCCGTCGTTGGCTTACACACGAGGACGCCGAACATGTCCTCAATGACTGTCATAGTGGTGCCTATGGTGGACATTTCTCTTAAATGGACACCACCCAAAAGGTCATCCACGCCGGATATTTCTGGCCCACACTCTTTACCGACTGCATCACAGCGGTCAAACATTGCCATAATTGCCAACTTTTTGCCCCCAAGGCCTGGACACCACCTGCTCCGTTACACCCAGGCATCACCATTGGTCACTTTTGTAAGTGGGCCATTGACTTCATGGAATGTAAACCCCCATATGCCAATGGCCATAAATACATCATTGTTGCCGTCGATTACTTCACCAAATGGGCCAAAGCCATGGCCACTTTCAATTGTACCGCTGACACTGCTGCCCGTTTCTTTTTTAACCACATTATCATTCGATTCGTGGTTTCCAAACAGTTGGTCTTAAACCACGGTTCACACTTCGAAGATTCCGTTTGGCGCGAGTTATCCACCCTTCTCAAGTTCGAACATCAGTACTCCTATGCTTACTACCCCCAAGGGAATGGTCAAGTAGAGGCCATTAACAAAATTCTCAAAACCATCCTTCAACGCACTATTGACCGGCATAAGTCCAATTGGCACAACATGTTGTTCCCTGCCTTATGGGATTACCGTACCTCTACCAAGACCGCCACTAGTTTTACCCTGTTTCATTTAGTTCACGGTGTAGAGTCTGTCCTCCCCATCGAGTGTCAGATACCTGCCTTACACATTACCGTCGAGCTTCTCCCAAATACCTCCCCACTTGAGCAACGTCTGCTATCCCTCGAACAAGATGATCAAGATCGTCGTGCCACTCTCTAGACCATTGAATCCACCAAGAACCGCTCCAAGGCTGGTTACGACAAACATGTCCACCCTCGAACTTTCCATGAAGGGGACCTTGTCCTCGCTTATGACCAAGCCCACGACAAAACCAGTAAAGGGAAGTTTGAATCCATGTGGCAAGGCCCTTACATCGTGCAGACATGCCTCGGAAATGGGGCATACATTTTAACTGACTCAGAAGGTCACCCCTTGCACAACCCTCGTAATGGGTTGTATCTTAAACGCTTTTATCCCTAAAAAACGCGCGGCCCCATTCGTCCATATTGTACAGTTTGCTCTCTTTTTGTTTTTCACCTTTTTTACCATACTCTCACATTCATCATTTTTGCATGACCACAGATGGACCATCTTCCACCTCATTACATTGGCTTTGCCGATGGAGCAAGTCGCTGGTCTCCTAACCTGGCTTCTGCAGCATGGGTCTTATATTCTCCTTCACATGAAATGATTCACCTTGACGGAATCTGTATAGGCGCTGCTACCAATAACTAGGTGGAGTATGATGCTGTGACCGGTCTCCTGACTGCTGCCCTCCAAATGGGCATATGTCACCTTCATGTGTTCCTTGACTCCCAACTACTTGTCTCCCATCTCAACAACTGCTACCAGGTGCATGATCCCTGCCTCTTTAGAAAATTCCTGCGCACAAAACAACTCAGCCGACAGTTTGAATCCATAACATTCACCCATGTCCCACGAGCTCAAAATAGTGTCGCAGATCAAATGGATAACAACATCCTAGATTGGCACATCAATCACACCATGTAAAACTTCTATCATGCATCATCATCCCATAACATCTCATCAAAAATATATAAAAACCCAAAAAGATTGCAAGGGGCATCCACGTGCCTATCATCACATCAACATTTGCATCCACATGCAATAAAAACTATAAACACATTCATATATAGGGGCATCCACGTGCCTAATCCTACTGTTGCATCCATGTGCAATACATCACATATAATACACAAGCGGCATCCATGTGCCCATCACCCTATGAAACTTGCATCCACGTGCTGTACAAACATACAACAAACCATAAGCGCATCCATGTCCATACAACTAAAACATCATTGCAAAAAGGTGCATCCACGTGCATATATATATATCAAAAAATACATGTCCATATGCTACACATGTCCTGAGTACCCCCGTACTCAGCTATACACAAAAAATATCTTTACATCTCATAAGATACATGCCGGAGCTACAAAAATCGGGGGGAGTCCCCTGCACTCCCTAATGAGAGTCATACCCTGCATCACTGCTTGCATCAGCTACCTCCGAGTCCTCCCCTCGCTCCTCCTCCGATAGCTCCTCATCCCTGGCGGGCTCCTATGCTCGACCCCTATCTATCATAATAGCCACCCGGATCGCGATCGATCGGAACTCTCATGGCGCCCTCATGCAATCCTGAATTACCTTAGGATTCACGTCCCACCACGCCTCGTCGGTCACTCCAACTAGAAACCGATCCAGCAACATCCATACAGACTCCAAATTCCCCTCTGCGTCCCACCAACGCACCTCCCCTCGACCTGGTAAGGTTGGTACCGCTACATGCCCTCTACGCGCTACATGCCCCGGTGGTGGTCTCGGGCCAACATCTATAGATCACCCATCAGTCAACAACTATATATAAAAAAACTATCATACATACAACTTGACATCCATAATATGCAAAGTAAAATTAATACATACCATCTGGTCCCCATGCCTGCCCCGGCGCCCGTGGTGCCTCTGGATCCCCGGTATATTCCATATCTCTATATGGAAAGTCATCTAGTGTCAATGGTATCTATAGCCACTACAGGTACAGCTCCTGCATGAAGTATCTACCAACCTCCCTGCCACCCCGGCAGCACATCATCTCCCCCCACCGCACCATGCGTGGCTCCCTCAGCCCCCCTTCCTTGACTGGCACCCGCGTCCACAGTGTCGGTACCCATTCCATAAAGAACGCACATAGACAGGATCCATACCAGAATCCCTTGCCCAATTCCTTCACCAATGTCAGCTGCCGTTGCACACAGGTGAGGAACATCTGGCCCCATGCATAGTTAACACCATCCAGTACGTGCTCCACTAGTTGCATCTGGCCCCCGGAGACATTCTGCAGTGATTGGGACCCCAACACACAAACCACACATGCCACAATGGCCTGTACCGATGGATCCTATAGGTCCACCACCCAGAGTGCATTCCTATGCACCCTAGCCTCTGGAACACAGTACCGCTCTAGCATATCCTCCATATCTACATCCACAGATACTCGCGGATGCATATCTGCCGCCCTACCCAGACAGGGCAACCCCGTCAGGAAATATACATCTTCCAGGGTGAGGTCCACCCTCTCACCCTGCACTCTGAATGCATGTATGTCTGGCTCCCAGAAACTCACTAGCCTGTTCAGCAGCAACCCTGCTGACCACATCACAGGTACCTGTGCGAACTTCAGCAGTCCGCACAATCCCAACAACGACCGCACATGACGATCCTCCCAGATGATAGTCACTATCTTGTCGGGAACCTCCCGCTCTCTCCACAGTACCAGCGGCATCCTATCAAACACGCAAGGAAAACTCATCAGACTCATGTCAAAGAAATAAACCCTGCCCCCCCCCCCTGGGAACCCTAATAGCTCGATCCCAATCATAGCTTTAGGGCCCCTTGCCGCTATTTCCGACCACGACTATCTGGGCTATAGTCGCGTTCTGAAACCACGCATGTCGGGGCTAAACACACGGTACCAAACCGCGTGTCCAGCCTCGGAACACGCGGTCCTAGACCGAGTGTTCCGACCCAAAACCACGTGGTCTCCACACGCATCATTCGTCGTGGAACCCACGGTCGTCAACAGCGACTCCCTCCTACAAACCCACAGTCCACCCCACGTGGACCATACAATACCCCCTGGGACCCACTACCCACCTCCCGAACCCAAAAAACATGCAGGTATGAGTTTGATGGAATACCTGTATCTCCCAGATCTGAAATCGGCCGGTCGAATCGTCCAGAAATGCCAACTCACCTCTGGTCAACTCTGATCACGAGTCAAAGTCAAATAGTACAAATGACACTTGTCATGTTGGATCCACTCACTATTTATAGTCCATTGACTTTTTCTTATTTTGGCCATTCTGCACTCATACGGAGTCCATTGTTTGAACCGTTTCCACCATTGGAAATAGCACAACGAGACCATCCTGATGGTCCACTTGTTTTATTAATTTTTCCACATCATTTTTTGAGCATTTTTTAGACACCACTAGTCACCTCCGTTTGCGTGCCACTTCGGCCGCTCTCCATTTTTGATTTTTTTTATATCGTCGGATTCATTTTTCCGAGCCGGTGATGATGCTTGAGATCATTTCTCGCTCTCACCTCCCCATTTTTTGGGTATTTTCCAAAACACCCCCCGTCGCCTCGGTTTACACGCCACATCGGCCATTATCTATTTTTGACACTTTCTATATCGTCGGATTCATTTTTTTGCGCTCGTGATGATGTTTGAGATCATTGCTACTAAGGAGTCCCTTCTCCTTAGTAGGTGCTCATTTGCACAAGCTAGGGTGAAAACCCTAGCTACACAAGGCATCTTTGGGGGGACCACAATCCTTACAGGTATGGACCACAAGTTTCCTAAGTCACTTGGGTACATTTCATATCATTCTGGATAATTATCTGGTGAGAAAGGCACACATGCTTCTTTTTACTGCTTTTGGGTGAAAGGTGAAAAGCTAGTAAACTAGGGAAACTATTTTTTGGACCACTTTCACTCCTTGATGTTTCTTCCTTCCATTTTTGGGATTTAGCATTTATTTCATCACACAACACTATTTGATCACTAAAGAAGGAATTCATGAGCCTTTGGTGTGACTTGGAGAACACACTTGCCACCTAGGGGGTTTTGCATCAATTTAGTAAGTCTACTTTTGTGAGGATTCGAATGGAATCCTAATGCATTTGAATATCTGATGTAAATGTTATATATTGACATCCATTTAATTTCCCAAGTTTTGCTTATGTATTATTATTCATTTGAGTAATACAGTTTGTATCTTTTGTGAGTAAATTTCAGTGTTATTGACTAGTTGTGTGAGATCTTTTGTGAGAATGTGAAATTTCTTGATTAGATCTTGGTGTGAACTGAATTTCACAATATGATCATGTCCCTGGGTTTTAATTCCATGGAACCACCAATAATTTTATTCACCCTCAAGATGTGGAATGGCCATTTTTAAAGCATCCTCTTCAACCATTAGATTCAACTGAAAATATTCATCTAACTTTTGTACCCAAGTATTTGAAGAACTTTGGGATGAGCCATCAAAGGAGGGAAGGGACACTTTTCTTATGGTATAATTCAATTCTTTATCTACTTCCTCTCATTTTGAGCTTGTTTGAGACAGTAAAGAATTGATCAAATGGTAAGGTCCTCCTACAATTGTCACTCAATTGTTGCCATTTTGATAGAAATTCATGGATTCAATATGGGGTGTTAGGATCCTCTTTTGGATCAAGGAAATTGGGAGTGGTGGCTCTTGTTGAGCCCTAGAATTCATTGGTTCGGTTGTGAGTCCTGGTCTTTGAGAAAAAAAATTCACCAACTGCCTTTTTTTCCTCGAAATGAGAACTATTGCTACCTCTTATTGCCAATTTGATTCCAATTTGACTAGCCATCAATTTGAACCCTTGAATTATCTTTCTTTTAATTTACTCAAAAAATGGTTTCATGAATTTCCTAAAATCCTCTTTCTCCTCCATCTACGAGGTTCCTTTTTCATCCTTAGCCATAATTTCGGCAGAGTGCACCTCTTCTCCTACGTCTTCCTCTTCACCAAAGGTACTTTTAGTTTTGGTTTCTAGGGGTGGAAAATGACTTATTGAAATCATCAATGGTCACCCAAATCAGGTAAAAGGACCATGCTCTGATCCCACTGTAATATCCCATCAAGGAAAAGTGCTCAAATTCACCTTATTTCGATGCTAGGAATGTAGTATACAAATAATTCCAAACACCTCCAAATGATTTTGAATTGTGGAAGGAACGAATTGGGATGGAATAGGACACATCAATACATTTATCAAACCCTGAAACACCTGATATTCACATCCATGGTCTACAATTTGCAAGGAGATAAGTTTTAGGACAAGACTAGTCAATTGGATTAATGGAAATCCCCCCTAGGTCAGCCACTATTTTCCCTTCGAAACACTGTACGTATTTCACTAATTTGTAATATGAGGCTTGTCTCTATTATATTACATAAAATACAACATATGTGCAACATTATATCAGGTTTTAGGGTGGAATAAGTCTCCCAAAGAACAACAGATTGTATAGTATGGAATTTTGGGTAAAAATTGTAGACAAGGAGCCTTGAATTTTGGTCACAAACTACAGTAACACTTTAGGGATATGCATAAATTATTTGGCCATCAAATTAAATACATATGAATCTCATAAAATAAAATAAAATATCAGAAATCTCTTATATAAAATAGGGACAACATCATCCCAAAATCACCATGAAAATGCAATGAGGAAAATGGCTCGAATATTAGTTTTAAATGGAAATATCACATCAGTACATGGTTTTTCAAGCTGTGGCTCTCATTATATCTCTATTATAGATTTATTCAGCAACAAATCTTCCATAATGTATAAATATAAATTCTCCATTAACTATATGCAACAATAAGTGTGCCCTTTCACTTTTACATGACATTGAGAGAAAGATAGTAGAATGAGAATAGAGAGGAATGAGAGAAGATGAACTCAAAATCCGATGGGGGTTGAACCTGCATAAAAAAACCTGCATGAAGCTATGTTTAGAGGTATGAATGGGCTCTCCATAAGACAAATTGGATATGAATCTTGCACCCTCAAAATTGGTTCATGCAAGGAGTATGAACATCCACTGTGCAAGGACAAGCTAAGCTCTCCAAATGTGCAAAATGAGAAATGGTCAAAATATGCTCTCCTTATTCCTCCTCCTATTTTATTAATATCCAATGGTATCCATATCTCGAATTCCATCGAATATTCTTCTCCCAAATTGACTTAGGGAGAGATTCCCATGAATGCTGCTTGTCCAACACTTTCTAGCCTTCCTCTTCCATCAATTCAAATGGGGGGATATTGGATTCCATAACTCCCCTTGTGCACCCTCTTGGAGATTATTTTTACCCCTGACATGTCATAAATTTCATATGTCAGCAATCAGGTTTGAACTTTGTCAATGTTTTGTGAAATTGAGCACAACAGATCTAATGAACAAGTAAATCAATTACAATAGATGAAACTCAAAAAATATGTGTAAACGGTGCAAAAGGCTTGTAGCAATGCTCTATTGAACTCAAAATGGTAGAATACAATACAATATAGTAACAATGACTAACCAATTCGAATTAACCAAATAGGTCATTCGAATATACTACATGGAATAGCTTGGCTCCAACTACGAGTCCTCATCATCAGATCAGTGGAGTCATCAATGCACAGGTAACAGTCAACCAGGTGTCAATTTGAGTCTAACTGAGTGTGATAGGTGTAACTGGCACATGTAGGCACTAACTGAATGAAGGAGGCTTAGTGGAGGGCACATGAGGAGCTAACTGGAGTCAAAATAAGTAGTCTAGTCTCACTAGAGGTCCATTGGAGTGATACAATTAGTTGAGAGTCAGTCTAGCCTCAAATCAAGGAAAGAACTCAACTAACTAAAGTGAACTGGAGTGGTAGGTGAAGAAGGGAGCCTTTCTCCAGTGGTAGATGAGAAGTGGGTTCCTACCTGGCGAGGAGGGATAAAACTGAATGCAAAGAAGCTCTTGGGTGCTGGAAGACTAGGGAGAAGGTGCTGGAGGCATCAAACTTGTGACTGGGATGCATGCAAATGCATGTAATGCTTGCATACATGCAAAGTGCATGCACAGTACATAACTGAATAATGAGATATCCTAAGAAGTTTCATAGAATCTCCATCATTGTTTTCATAGAAGTTAGGGAATCTAGCTCCAAGTGTCACAATTCTTCTATGATGCCTCTTCCTCTTCCATGGGAGTTACTCTTCCAATCCAATTCGACCTTCCTAGATTCATTTCATGAATAATTCATTTCCAACTACGCCAACAAAGTTAGACTCCACCTTGGATTCTAATGGGTGATTATAGAATTCAATGTGGCATGGAGAATCTTGCATTGTGTGGGTCCCACACCACCTATGTGCCCTCATGACAAAGTGCCACCTTATTTTCTTATTACTATTATTTATTTATCCCCTTGAATGTATATTTATCAATCTAAGGTCCATTTGGGGTCTTATAGCTCCCTTATTCCAATTCTAAATGTTTCCACCCCAACCTAGGGAACTAGTAGATTGTTAGAAATTTTCGTTCATGAGATTTATTTGGATGGGAACATTACACACTTTGGATCCAATGCCTACAGACATCAATGTGACATGCCAAAAATTCACAAAATTAAAAAAGATTTCAATTTAGCATTAAATGTTGTACTTGTTGTGCAAAAATATATTTAATGCTTGTTTGTTCATTTAATAGACATGTTGAGATAAAATATTGTGATGATCATGCATATGTATTGTTTTGCGATGTGTGTTAAAAGTAATTTTGTCTACACTAGGATGCCATTGGATGTTTTCTTTCCTCAGTTGTGTGTCCCAGATTACTTATGTATTCTTGTCAATGCTCTATACATTTATTTGATATTGTTTATATATGCTAACTGTTTGTTCTTCTTTTTGATGATGAAGGGGTCCTATGGGCACCTCGAGGCTTCCTTAGCTATTAGCTAAAGCATTTGAACATTATTTTCACAGATCACAGGTAAGAGAAGGTTAGTATTTGAAAAGTGAAATACGGAGATCCTAAATCTCATCAGTTAGCTTTCAAGTTTAAAAAGAGAAGTAGAATATTTTGCAAAACATTTCAGGGTGAGATATGCTTTGATCGTTGTTTCAGCTATAAACTGTATTAGATTGGTCTATGTGATCTCCATTTTATTACACTCTACTCTCAACATTTATGTTATTTTAGCTACTCAGGTATTAGTACAAAATGAGCATCGAAAACAACATTTAAGTATTTCAAATCCTACTTGAAGGAATTACAATAAGTATTAAATGTTGATAGTATGAGGATCGTATCCTAAGTTCAAATATCCTTAATGAAATTCTAAGTCTATCCTTGATCCTATGCATTATATGTTTTAAACCATGATGTAATGGTTAATTTAATGCTAGAGTACTATCAAAGTATCTATAGTTATAAAATAAATGCTATGGGTACTTCTTCTATAGTTTGTACCAATGATAATATAGTTCCTATAACATATTTAACATTGTAACTAAACCATAGTATTAACATGGTCTTCATAGTTTATATACTATATATGAAAAAAGGTGGTCTTCATATTAGTTTAATTTGTTATAAGTATGGATTGGCAACGTGCCAAAATAGCTTGGCGTTAATAGAATGTAACAATATTATATGACTACATAGACCTAAGTTTCTAAACCTCCCACATCTATGGTCGATGTCTTACCTTGGTTATTAAATGATGGTGTAACACTTTGTATAATAATGCTTGAATTTGGTCCATTAGCGACCTTTGCTATACTAATATTTCAACGTTTAACTATAGGTGATCGATCCACCATCGTGTTGCATGGTCGAGCTGGTTGTCCTTCATACTTGTGGTAGCTGTATTAATAAAGTGCATTAAAGATTTGTATGGTGGAATTCCTAATGGCATCCTCCGTGGCAGGTTATCACATGGTCTCCTCAATCGTGATGTTAACCCTAACTTTGTTTCGACTTACCTTGACGCTGGCACATTTTAGGCATTCATTTTGCAGTGGGCGATGTGTTGGAGAGGCCGATAGGCCTACAAGGTTTTAGGGTTGGTTAGAAGGGTGTGAGGGCACCTCGTAGGTTTCGATATCATGACCTGTGACTATATAACTTGACTCTCAGAGCCGAACCCTTTAAGAGTGGTGACTTGCTATAGTTGTTTGTAGTTTGAGTAATTCCAGGGTTCACGATAGTCTTGAGGGTGTTCGGACCAGAAGCTAGGTTTCTTTGCAAGTAAGTGGTAGCTTTGTGAACTATTTCTATTCTTCACTGGGCTTGCTAGTGAGGTGTTTGCTCTGGTTCTTGTCATATGTGGGCGACTTTGTTTCAGAAGCAAAGTTCTAAAGGTAAGGTTTTGAATCTATAACTGTTACTGTCACTTGTAAATTATTTTCAAAACTCCATAATGCATCTTTTAACCATTATATGTATTGAGGGAAGGTAGTCATTATCTCCAGGTTGTTTTTCTAAAGCTATGTGGAGGTGTTTCTTAACAATCGGTAAGTCTTGGTGGTTTTCCTATAGGTTACTCTTGGCAACTGTTGGTCGATGTTTGGGTGTTATCCAAAACTATGGTTTTGATATTTGGCTGAAAGTGTTGTCGCCGTTGTAATGTTTTATGATCCGAAAGATAAATGTAGGGAGGATGTGATCCTCGACCTACTTCAATGTTATCTCTTCAAAATTTCTCAATGTATTTAAATGTTGAAAATGTAACAAGGGTTTAACCCTCTGTCATTTTGATGGAATGAAAAGGTTCTGGTACTTATATCTTAATGTTGTTAGATTTGTCGTGCCTGAGAACAATGCTCCAGGACCTGTGTTAGGTTATTTCAATGCTTGTTTAATAAATGTTTTGTACTGTTAACGGCCTAGAACCAAAGGCTAAATGCCTCGTGTTGAAGTTCCAACCCCAAACTTGTTTCTGTTTATGAATAATTTTGAAAGGTTTAAGAAATCGAACTAAGTGTTGAGGCCCAGTCTCGTATAACTATTGTTTTGGTTGAATCTTAAGTTTACCTGAAAATTATTCGATTGTTAAGTTATGGATGTTGATAGTGTTCCTTAGTCTATGTTGGTTTTGTACAGGAAGATTTTAAAGCGTGGCTGTCTTATTCCAACTGTTGAGAATGGGCAAATAATTTAGTGTTTAGAAGGATCTAGGGTTTGGTCATGAGGCTGGTTATGAACTTGTTTCAATACTACGACTGTTTGGTTTTCTTTCTTACTGTATAAGGGTTTCAACCCATAATTGTTATGTATGAGAAATGCCTTCAAAGTGAAACGAACTATGTCTTGGATAATCTAAAATTTGTAATAAAGCGATAAACCTTAAATAAAACCTATCGTAGTGAAATTTTGATGTTTAGGAGAAGTGATATGTCTTTCGGTTATGAAGCTGGTTATGATCCTACTCTATGCTAAGAGATTTTTTAAATGTTTTAAATGTGTAAATGATAAGGGTTTTAAATGAAGACTTGTACCTATAAGGTTTTTCAATAAAAAAACGAGCTCTGTCTTTTTATATTCCAAATGATAAGAAAAGTCGATTCAGTTTAAGAGAACTATAAGTGTTTGAGAATTTTAGGACATTCATCCAAAATAGATGGTGCCTGTGTTTGATTGAAATGTTAAAAATGGTGAGGTAAAAGCTTAGCGTTTCTGTGACAAAAGTGTGTTTTGTTTTATAGTTGTTAAATTTCATAAGTACTGATAAATGACTAAAGTGAAGTTTGAATACTTTAGTGTATGAAAAGAAATGATAGGAAATTGTATAGTAATTATCTACTGTAAGGAAACAATTAACCTAGAATGAAAACCCTAAGTTTTGTGCAAAATAAGAGATGTTTACTTCTATTGCTATAGAAATATTATAATTTCTGTATAATATCAAAGTTGTTATGTTTTTTTGAGACTAGACATAAGATAATTTAAATTGTAGTTTATAATAGATCAGGGAAGTTTCAAGAAAGACATAACATAATTAGTCTATTCAATCACTACATATCATCTATCTATTTTAATTTTCCCTTACCTGTACTAGAGTACGGTACACAAACAATACGTGGAAAAATACAGGGAAGACGTTCATTCTATCATTTCATATACTCATTCAACAGTCTACAACATCATAAACATATCAGAAAATCAAACATTTACTTCTGCATTATCAACATGTAACTAATGAATACTAACTCAACAGCTACTGAAATAAATTATAACTACTTAGGAAATGAAGTAGCAAGTAGAACCTTTAACTGTAGATAGGGTGGACAAACAGCCAAACAGGCTTGTTCCTCCCAACCTTCTCCAAAAGAAGCAACCAATATCTCTTGCTCCTTTGGACTCCCAAGCCTGTTTACTGAACCACTAGGTATAAGACTCTATGTAGAAGCAAGGCACTCAGGTTGTACTTCCAGCAATCAATGGAGACTTGCAATACACCTTAAAACCTCTGCCCTAAGCAAGAAATAACTCTACATCTAGCAAAAGTGGAATAGACTTACAAAGCAACTCAAAACATAGCTTCCCCTCATTGAATCTCTTCTGTGGATATAGGAGAACCACAATGTAAATTTTCTCATCAGAAAAAGTGTGAGCCTCTGTTCAATTTGATGGTTTTATAAATATGCCTAGGCCTTTAGTGGTCAGTTTCCAAATAAATGAGCCTCAAGCTCCAGTCCCATCTTGCAGGGAACCATGACCACAATTCAAGGGAGTTGTCCCATAACAACAGCTAGTTACTGAGTTCATGATGCTGCCACTTGTCCATTTCCTTCTACCCTAGGTTCCATTCCACCTAGTGGGTCAGTAAACACTCTTTCAACAGTCTCTTTGGGTGAGTGTCTCCTATTTATTTTATTAAATAATAATATTGTGCAATTACAGTCATCCTTGGCCACTTGTCTAAATATAAAAATTTACAATAAAAATTAAGATAATGTTTTCTTCAAACATAAAATGTTTCAGCAAAGGTGTATGTTACAAACACCGCCACTTAAGCTCAACATCGTTCTTGATGCTGCTTATTCTTTATCAGAGCCTCCCTGAAACAAAACTGGATATGCTGCCTGCATGTTACTTTCCAGTTCCCAGGTAGCTTCATCAGGGATAAGGTGCTTCCATTGCACCATTACCTACCTTATGGTACGTTTATGGAGCATAATTTCCCTCCTGTCGAGAATACAATCTGATTCCACCTAAAAATATCCTTCGGGTTCCAACTGTATGTCATTCCAATTCAGAACATGAGTAACATTGTGCACAGACTTCTTTAAAACAGAAAAGTGAAAAACATTATGGATTCTTAAATTAGATGGCAAAGCCAATTGATATGCAATAGCTCCAATTCTTGATAGGACTTCAAATCATCCACAATACCTTGGTGCTAGTTTAAGACAACTCCCAAGCTTAAAAGAACTTTTCTTGGGTTTTTCCTTTACAAAGATATGATCTCCAACTTGAAATTCTCTTTCAGTACATTTCATATCTACCCAACTTTTTTGTCTATCTTGTGCAACTTTTAAGTTTCCTTGTACCTGTTTCATGGTTATCTCCATCTCTTTTAACAAATCTGGTCCTAACATTAATCTGTCAACAGGTTTATCTCAAGAAATAGGAGTACAAAATTTTCTTCCATATAAAATCTCAAAATGGACTAAGTCTAGAAGATGCTTGATAATGATTATTGTAAGCAAATTCAGCTAAATGCAAATTGTCTTCCCACTTAGTTGTTTGATCTTTAACATACATTCTTAACATGTCTTCTAAAATATGATTAACCCTTAGAGTCTTCCCGTCAGTTTGTGGATGGAAAGAAGTACTGAAATTTAATTTAGTATCTAGACCCTTAAACAATGTTGTCCAGAAATTTCTAGTGAACTTGGAGTCTCAGTCAGAAATAATTACCTTTGGAATCGCATGTAAGCGAAATATTTTCTTGATAAACACATCTGTAATGTTAGTAGCTTTGAAAGTAGCCTTAACAGGAATAAAATGAGCATATTTACTAAGTTTATCCACAACTACCATTATTGAGTCATTCTATTTTTGATTCGTAGGTAAACCTATAATAAAATCAATACTTATAATTTCGCATTTCCATTCTGGAATTGGCAATGGCTGCAATAGGCCAGCTGGGTGTTGATGTTTAGCCTTAATTGTCTGACATTCAAAACACCTAGCTATGTATTCAGCCACTTCATTCTTCATGTTGGGCCAAAAGTGATCCTTTCTTAACATAGTTATCATTTGCTGATAACCAGGGTGTCCCGAATAAGGACTTTTATGCACTTCATCAAAAATCAGCAGTTTAACTTTTGACACATTAGGTACATAAATTCTATTGTTATAAGTAATTAAACCTTTTTCATTAATGATGTAATTTGTTATAAAATTTTCAGATAAATTTTCGACAACTTTATCATGCAATTTTTGGTAATTTTCATCTTGCTTAATTCCTTCTTCGATCTGATTTTCTAGATTTGTCTTAAATGTGTTGATTGCGGCCACAAAACTTAATTTGGCATTTATTCTTAAGGCATCAACAACTTTGTTTTCTTTACCCTTAATGTGTTAAATTTCGAAATCATACTCGCTAAGGAAAGCTAGCCACGTAGCTTGCCTTGCATTAAGATTTGTTTGATCCAACAAGTATTTTAAGCCTTTATTATTTGTCATTAATGTGAACTTTCTTCCAATCAAGTGATGGGGCCACATTTTTGGTGCATGTATCATGGTTACTAACTCTAGATCATAAGTTGCGTAGTTCTTTTCGTGGATTTTTAACTTCCTAGACTCAAAAGCAATAGCATGACCTTTTTTAGTTAAGACCCCACCAAGTCCATCGTTACATGCATCAGTGCATACAACGAAGTCCTTATTAGGATCAACAATTTTTAATATATGTGCAGTTGTTAATAACTCGTTTAACTTCTTAAAACTTTCTTCGCATTTTTGATCCCAGGTGAATTTCTTCCCTTTCTTCTGCAAAGAAGTTATGGGATTCAGAATTCTAGAGAATCCTTCAATAAAATTTCTGTAGTAACCTGTTATTCCCATAAATGACTGTACGTTAGTTACGTATTTAGGGTCAGTCCACTCGTTAATTGCTCTTATTTTATCTAGGTCGATAGAAATTCCGTCTTTAGATATTATGTGACCTAAGTACTGTATTTTATCTTTATAAAAGTCACATTTACTGAACTTAGCATAAAGCTGATGTTCTCTTAAAACTTGCAGAATTATTCTTAAGTGTTCATCGTGCTCTTCTTTAGTTTTTGAATAAATTAGAATATCATCAATGAACACAATTACAAACTTATCCAGGTACTTATGCAGAACGTTATTCATTAAACACATGAAGACTGTCCGTGCGTTAGTTATCCCAAAAGGCATAACTATGAACTCGTAGTGTCCATAATGAGTTCTAAAAGTAGTTTTGAATATGTCCTCATCCTTTATTCTAACTTGATGATATCCAAACCTTAAATCAATATTAGTGAATATCTCTGCTCTGTGTACCTGATCAAATAGATCGTGAATACGGGGCAAGGGATATCGATTTTTAATAGTCATTTTATTAAGTTTACGGTAATCTATGCACAGTCGCAAAGTACTATCCTTCTTTTTAACAAATATAATTGGTGCTCCCCAAGGAGACACACTTGGCCTTATGTAGTTCTTATCTATTAATTCTTTCAGCTGAGATTTCAGTTCATTTAACTCCAGAATATTCATGCTGTAAGGAGCCTTTGAGTTTGGTACCACTCCCGGTACTAACTCAATGGTGAAATCAAGTTCCCTTTTCATAGGTAATCCTGTAATTTCTTCTGGGAATACGTCATAAAAGTCCCTAAGAATAGGTATGTCTTCCAATTTTATCTTATCTTCTTTAGATGAACATTCGTCATTAATAACATTCACATCAAACATTTTATAGCCCTTTCTTACAACTTTCTTTACTTGTAAAGCATAAATTTGTCTCACACATATTTTTCTAGGAATTCCTTTTACTATTTCAGTGTTTCCTTATCTATTCAAGCAAATAAAAGACTTTTCATAACAGTTAAGTATTAATCTATGCTGTTCAAGCCAATCCATACCAATTAATACATCATATGATCCTAATGGAAAAACATTCAATTTAACTTTCATTTTTAGCTGACTCATAAGTAAATCACAACTGTTTACAAACTATGTAATGTTTCTCTTAGTGCTTATTGCTAGCTGAACTAACCACGAATTATCAAACTTTTCTGCCTTTAACTTGCAACTTTTCACTAAATCAGGTGATATGTAACTCAAACCCTGCACCTGGATCTATTAAAATTTAAATAGATTTGTTTTGTATCATACATTTGATTTCGACCATAGAAATTTGATGGTCTGCTTGTCGATTTTCCAGCGCTGCATTAATCCTGGGCATTTCTCTTGCTACATCACCAACTGTCGGTTCCGCTTGAATGGTGTGAATGTTGCTGACTGTCTTTCTGTTGCATGGATAGTGAGCTCGAGTTTGTGGTCCACTGCAGTCATAACATTTTAAAGGTGGTCTTGTATTATTATTACTGTTGTTATTATTATTATTATTATTACCAGATACATTCCTTGAAGCTGTGAAATTCTGCGGTGCGTTACCCCTGTAATTATTACTTGGAAAATTTCTCTTATTAAAATTTTTCTTAAAACTTCCAGAATTCTGATTAAAACTTTTCTTTTTATGCTCAAAATTATTAGTCTTATCACTTCTCCAACCAGATATTCCTTCTCTTTTTATCTTTTGTTCAAAACAGAAATTAGCCTTCCTCATGGCTTCTTCTAAAGTTGAAGAGTTATCATATTCAATTCTGTCCTTTATGTGAAAGGGTAAGCAACTTAGAAACCTTTGTATCTTAGGTTTTTCTTCAGCTAGGTAAGGTACATACCTTAACAAGCTGAGAAATTTGCTACATAACTCCTTCATGGTCATAGAACCCATCTTTAAGTCATAAATTTTTTTTGACTTATCTTCGTAGTACTATTCGGCTACAAACTTTTTCTTAAACATATTCTTAAATGTACTCCATTTTATGTCTTTGTCCTTAATATTTTTAACTCTTTTGATATCTTGCCACCAAATGTTTTCCCTTCCGGTCAAATTGTATATGGCCATCTTAGCTTTTAATTGAGATGAGTAGTTATAAATCTGAAAATACTTCTTCATTCCGGACAGCCATGCTTCAGCTGCCTCTCTCTCTTCATTTTCGCCATTAAAAGTTGGAGGTTTTATCTTTTTAAAATCTCCTGAAATTTGTTCATAATTTTTACGTCTTTTCTTAGGTCCACAGTCATTGTCATTGTTGTCCTGATCAGAATTATATTTTCTGCGATAAGTTTTATCATCTGATTCAGAAGAAGAAGAATTACTTTCAGTTTTATAGTATTTTGCTTTCTTATCTCTGTGTTTGTAGGACATTGTTCTAGATTCAGTTTTTGCTTATGTTCTCTTATATTTTTCATCTTGATGGTACTTATCCAATAAAATATGATTTAATTCCTCTTGTGCTCTTAAAATCCTTTCGTTTTCTTCCATAACACATTTTATTTCATATTTTAAATCCTTAACAGTACGCAATAAATCAGATGATTAATCATTAACTTCTACGTAGATTTCTTCATTAATATTCTCATGTTTGTTATTATTATGTTCATTATGAGGAGATATGTCCTTTGTTGATACCTCCGGTATGTCCATACCTGCAAATTAAACGTCAAGCTATTCTGTACAGAAACAAATTTAAATAGAAGTTAGTAACTATATCTTATGTTTTCATTTTTTGTTTAGCATGTGTGAGCCTATTTCAGGCCTAGAGTTTGAACTCGCGCTCTCATACCACATGTGACATCCCGAAAATTCACAAAATTTGCTATGAATATTATATGTATGTTAATTAAAGTTATCAGTCATTAAAGTGAAAGGGTGTAACCCTTCACTATACACGCTCAAGCCTATAAAAGCGAGCCTCGTTGTAATTATTAATCATCTTTATCATCATCAATTATATATTATTATCAAATGGAGTTATTTTCCATTGGAGGATTATTCACTTGAATAATCATTGAGTATATCCGGACACGGATATAGCATTGGTATCAGAGACCCGTGCTAGATTCCGGCCTTTGGCTATCTTTGGGCTTTTAGCCATTAACCAGGGTTTCCCTGAATTTTGGTCTTTGACCATAAAATTACAATCTTGCTCCACCTCCCTGTCGGAGAGTCTCTCCACTCCCCGCGCCTGCACACCTCCATCCTGCACGCCCTCCCGCACCTGCACACAACCCCCGCACACTGCACCATCCCCGCCGCCATCCATAATCTCCACCCTGCTCCCTCGGGCTGACTCTCTCCACCTCCCAGTCCTCCACAACTCTCCGCCCTCATCTCCCCCATCACCTCACTCGCTCGCCCCTCGTTTCACACTTTGCAACGCATCTCCTTACTCTTCCCCGCTGCACATTCCCCACGCCTTCCCTTCTCATAGCTCCCTTCACATCCCCTTCCCTCTCTCCACCTGCAAACTCACCTCGCATCCCTCCCTTTGCTCCAACGCTCATCCCTATACCTCCGTCCTCCCAGCAACCCGCACATCCCCCTCCATAGTAGCATCCCCTCTCGCGCTGCCTCTGCTCACTGCGCAACCCTCCCTCTCCTTCTGCATCCACAACTCCCCCTCCACCAGCTACCTCTCCATCTCCGCGCCCTCCACCACCATGCTCCATCACCTCCCTCCCGCGCAGCACTTCCACCTGCTGCCCCACACCACCCCCATGCGCTTCTGCTCCTATCTATACCTCTCCGCCCTTCTGCGCCCTCACCCCACCTGCGCCTCCCTCTCTGCACTCCACCGCATCCTTTCCTCCTCTCTGCGTCGCCGCTCCCAACTCCCTGCCACCATTCCCTTCATCTCCCTACGTTCCAACTCCCGCCCAGCCTTACCATCCACCCCTGTGCATGCACGCCTCCAGCCTGCGCGTCTGCAAGCCCTCCGCCAGCTTCACACCACCGCCAACCCACGCCCAGCTCCCTCATGCGCCCTCGTCCATAGATTCATTCTCCTTGTCAATTGCCTCTGCAACTACGCCTACCCACCATCACAACTACACCAACTCAACCAATCCCTCCTCGTGGCCACCTCTTCCAGCACACGTCCGCCACCACCGAACCCCGTCCGCCGCCTCCAACTCGGCCACCCCCTCCTCCATACCACTACACCTCTCTTCCACGTGTATTTTTCCAAAAAAAAAAAAAACTATTATCATTGTTATAATATTTAAAAAAAAATTTACTATAACACATTATTATTAAATTTAATAATAAGTGTTATTATAATATAAGTATTTATACTATTATTATTTAAAAAAAAAAAGAAATAATAATTATTATTTTATAATTATTATTTTTGGAAAAAAAAATAATAAAGAGATATCAATTATCATTGAAGGAAGCCAAGGACCTGTTGTCATTGTCAAGAAGACATTAAGACAAAGCCAAGAAAAACAAAAACCAGAAGTCCAAGCAAGACTCCTTATTGTCAAAGAAGTCGAAGAACACTTATCACCGAAAAAATCGAAGTCAAGGACAGTTATTTATCATTGAAAAAGTCAAAGTAAAGGAAGGCTTATCAAGAAGTCGAGACGCGTTAACGACAAGGATGACCAAGTTTAAGAAAGGCTCATCAAAGAAATCAAAGAAGATCATTCCACTGTCGAAGAAGACAGAAACCATGGAAGCCGATTTGCGAGAGAAATTAGAAGCCAAGTTAAAACGCTATCAAAAAGACAATGAAGAATTACGAGACATTAATAGACAATCAGAAATAAAGATTGAACTACATAAGATACAAGAATGGTTCAATGAACAAATAATGTCCAACCAGAAAAATCACATAGAAAAACTATGTGCGCAAATCAAGGAATTAAAAGATGAAAGTGATTTCAATCAGAGATTGAAAAATCAAGATATAAAGAAGGAAATAAATAATTGTGAAGCAGAAATAATACACTTGAACAAAATCGTTAGTGACAAAGATGAAGAACTAATGCAATTATGACATGAATTAGAAAGTCAAGAATCAGAGGTCGGCCAGTGTCGACAACAGATAAAAGTTCTTCAACAACAAAATGATGACTCTAAAAAGACACATAAGTCAGAGATCGCGAAGAGTAATAAAGAATTATCTAACAATGCTGAAGAAATTTTTAGACTAAGAAATCATAAAAAGATACTAGTCACAAAAATTAAGAAGTTGAAAAATAGCCGAAAGATAGAACAATCTATGGACAACATTGAAGGGAAACATCTAGACAAACAGGAAGAAAATAGTTGTATCAGAATTCATAATGAAGATGTTAAGGAACAACTTAAGACATCTGAAGATGACAGATTATCGCAAGTTGAATTGATTAAGAAGTTTCAAAATGATAATAGGCAGTTAGAAAACAAGTTGGAAAAGATACAAAACAAAAACTTAAATCCTCAAGAGACGAAAATACAACTTCCAACTCAGATCAATGATCTAAAGGCGACATTCGTAAACGAAAATAACATCGTGACAGTTCCTTATCGACACTCCAACCATAAAAACCGATATTTGAAAAAGTGGGAAATGTCGAAAAATAATGGTACTAATGTGATCAAATCTCCTGACGACATATCAGTAGGAAATCCCATCAGTCCACAACAAATCAATTTGGGATAGATTGATCCGTCGATGTATCAGAAGTTATGCTCTACACTTAGCAGTTCGTATCGACATGTTTCATCAGCCATGGCATCGCAAAGAACAATGCAACAAAATTATAAGGCTTTGAGGACAAAGCCTTTCTAAGAGAGTGGCAATGCTATGAATATTATATGTATGTTAATTAAAGTTATTAGTCATTAAAGTGAAAGGGTGTAACCCTTCACTATACACGCTCAAGCCTATAAAAGCGAGCCTCATTGTAATTATTAATCATCTTTATCATCATCAATTATATATTATTATCAAATGGAGTTATTTTCCATTGGAGGATTATTCACTTGAATAATCATTGAGTATATCCGGACACGGATATAGCAAAATTTAAAAAAATTTCAACTTAGCAGTAAATGTTGTACTTGCTGTGCGGAAATATATTAAATACTTGTTTGTTCATTTAATAGACATGCTGAGATAAAATGTTGTGATGATCATGCATATGTATTGTTTTACGATGTGTGTTAAAATTAATTTTGTCTACACTAGGATGCCATTGGATGTTTTCTTGCCTTAGTTGTGCATCCTAGTTACTTATGAATTGTTGTCAATGGTCTATATATTTATTTTCTATTGTTTATATATGTTGACTGTTTGTTCTTCTTTTTGATGATGAAGGGGTTCTATGGGCACCCCGAAGCTTACTTATCTATTAGCCAAAGCATTTGAACATTTTTTTCGCAGATCACAGGTAAGAGAAAGTTAGTATTTCGAAAGTGAAATACGGAGATCTCAAATGTCGTCAGTTAGCTTTCAAGTGTAAAAAGAGAAGTAGAATAGTTTGGAAAACATTTCAGGGGAGATCTGCTTTGATCGTTGTTTCAACTATAAACTGTATCAGATTGGTCTATATGATTTCCATTGTAATACACTCTACTCTCAGCATTTATGTTATTTTAGTTACTCAGGTATGAGTACAAAATGAGCATCGAAAACAACGTTTAAGTATTTAAAATCCTACTTGAAGGAATTACAATAAGTATTAAATTTCCATAGTACAGGGATTGTATCCTAAGTTCAAATATCCTTAATGAAATTCTAAGTCTATCCTTGATCCTATGCGTTATATGTTTTAACCCATGATGTAATGGTTAAGTTAATGCTAGAGTATTGTCAAAGTATCGATAGTTATAAACTAAATGCTATGGGTACTTCTTCTATAGTTTGTACCAATGATAATATAGTTCCTATAGCATATTTAACATTGTAAATAAACCATAGTATTAACATGGTCTTCATAGGTTATATACTATATGAAAAAAGGTGGTCTTCATATTATTTTAATTTGTTATAAGTATGGATTGGAAACATGCCAAAATAGCTTGCCATTAATAGTAATGTAACCATATTATATGACTACATAGACCTAAGTTTCTAAACCTCCCATATCTATGGTCGAGGTCTTACCTTGGTTATTAAACGATGGCATAACACTTTGGATAATATTGTTTGACTTTGGTCCATTGGCGACCTTTTCTATACTAATATTGCAATGTTTGACTATAGGTGATCGATCCACCATCGTGTTGCATGGTCGAGCTATCGGTCCTTCGTACTTTTGGTAGTTGTATTAATAAAGTGCATTAAAGGTTTGTATGGTGGAATGCGTAATGGCATCCTCCGTGGAAGGTTCTCACGTGGTGTCTGTGAGCTTGATGTTAATCGTGACTTCGTTTGGACTTACCTTGACGCTGGCACAATTTCAATATTCATTTTGCAATGGATGGTGTGTTGGAGAGGCCGATAGGCCTACGAGGTTTTAGGCTTTGTTAGCAGGGTGTGAGGGCACCTCCTAGGTTTCGATATCATGACCCATGACTGTATAACTTGAATCTCAGAGCCAAACCCTTTAAGAGTGGTGACTTACTGTAGTTGTTTGTAGTTTGAGTAATTCGAGGGTTCACGATAGTCTTGAGAGTGTTCGGACTAGAGGCTAGGTTTCTTTGTAAGTAAGTGGTAGTTTTCAGAACTGTATCTCTTATTCACTAGGCTTGCTAGTAAGGTGTTGGATCTGGTTCTCATCAGATGTGGGCGACTCTGTTTTAGAAGCAAAGTTCTAAAGGTAAGGTTTCAAATCTATAATTGTTACTGTCACTTGTAAATTATTTTCAAAACTCCATAATGTATCTTTTAACCATTATATGTACTGATGGAAGGTACTCCTTGTCTACAGGTTGTTTTGTTGAAGCTGCATGGAGGTGTTGCTTAACAACCGGTAAACCTCAGTGGTTTTTTTGTAGGTTACTCTTGGCAAGTGTTGGCCGATGTTTGGGTGTTAGCCGAAACTATGGTTTTGATATTTGGCTTAAATTGTTGTCGCCATTGTAATGTTTTATGAGCTGAAAGACAAATGTAGGGAGGATGTGATCCTCGACCTACTTCGACGTTAGCTCTTCAAAATTTCTCAGTGTATTTAAATGTTGAAAATGTAATAAGGGTTTAACCCTCTGTCGTTTTGATTGAATGAAAAGGTTCTGGTACTTATATCTTAATGCTATTGTATTCATCGTGCTTGAGAGCAATGCTCCAGGACCTATGTTATTTTATTTCAACGCTTGTTTAAGAAATTTTTTGTACTGTTAACAGCCTAGAGCCAAAGGCTAAATGCCTCGTGTTGAAGTTCCAACCCTGAACTTGTTTCTGTTGATGAATAACTTTGAAAGGTTTAAGAAATCGAACTAAGTGTTCAAACCTAGTCTCGTATAACTATTGTTTCGGTCGAATCTTAAGTTTACCTGAAAAGTGTTCGATTTTTAAGTTAGGGATGTCGATAGTGTTCGTTCATCTATGTTGGTTTTGTACAGGAAGATCTTAAAGCATGACTGTGTTATTCAAACTATTGAGCATGGGAAAAGAATTTAGTGTTTAGAAGGATCTAGGGTTTGGTCATGAGGCTAGTTATGAACTTGTTTCAATACTACGATTGTTTGGTTTTTTTGCTTACTGTATAAAGGTTTCAACCCATAATTGTTATGTATGATAAACACCTTCAAAGTGAATCGAACTATGTATTGGATAATCTAAAATTTGTACTAGAGCGATAAACCTTAAATGAACCCTGTCGTAGTGAAATTTTGATGTTTAGGAGGAGTGAGATGTCTTTCGGTTATGAAGCCGGTTATGATCCTACTATGTGGTAAGAGATATTTTAAATGTTTTAAATGTGTAAATGATAAGGGTTTTAAATGAAGACTTGTACCTATAAGGTTTTTCAAGAAAAAATCGGGCTCTGTGTTTCTATATCACAAATGATAATAAAAGTCGATTCAGTTTAAGAGAACTATAAGTGTTTGATAATTTTAGGACATTCGTCCAAAATAGATGGTGTCTGTGTTTGTTTGAAATGTTAAAAATGATGAGGTAAAATCTTAGCATTTCTGTGACGAAAGTGTGTTTTGTTTTACAATTGTTAAATTTCATAAATATTGATAAATGACTAAAGTGAAGTTTGATTACTATAGTGTATGAAAAGAAATAATAGGAAATTGTATAGTATTTATTTACTGTAAGGAAACAATTAACCTACAATGAAAACCCTAAGTTTTGTGTAGAATAAGAGATGTTTACTTCTTTTGCTAGAGAAATATTATAATGTCTATATAATATGTAAGTTGTTATGTTTTTCTGAGACTAGACATAAGACAATTTAAATTGTAGAATATAACAGATAAGGGAAATTTCAGGAAAGACATAACATAATTAGTATATTCAATCACTACATATCATCTATCTATTTTAATTTTCCCTTCCATGTACTAGAGTATGGTACACAAACAATACGTGGAAAAATACAGGGAAGACATTCATTCTATCATTTCATATACTCATTCAATAGTCTACAGCATCATAAACAGATCAGAAAATCAAATATTTACTTCTGCATTATCAACATTTAACTAATGAAAACTAACTCAACAACTATGGAAATAAATTATAACTACTTAGGAAATGAAGTAGCAAGTAGAACCTACAACTGTAGATAGGGTGGAAAAACACCCAAAGAGGCTTGTTCCTCCCAACCTTCTCCAAAATAAGCAACCAATATCTCTTGCTCCTTTGGACCCCCGAGCTTGTTTATTGAACTACTAGGTAGAAGAATCTGTGTAGAAGCAAGGAACTCAGGTTGTACTTCCAGCAATCAATGGAGACTTGCAATACACCTCAAAACCTCTGCCCTAAGCAGGAAATAAATCTGCATCTAGCAGAAGTGGGACAGACTTACAAAGCAACTCAAAACATAGCTCCCCCTCATTAAATCTCTTGTGTGCATACATCAGAACCAAGAGGTAAATTTTCTCGTCAGAAAAAGTGTGAGCCTCTGCTCAATTCGATGGATTTATAAAGATGCCTAGGTCTGTAGTGTTCAATTTCCAAATAAATGAGCCTCAAGCTCCAGTCCCATCTTTCAGGGAACCATGACCACAATTCAAGGGAGTTGTCCCATAACAACAGCTAGTCACTGAGTTCATGATGCTGGCACTTGTCCATTGCCTTGTACCCCAGATTCCATTCCACCTAGTGGGTTAGTAAACACTCTTTCAACAGTCTCTTTGGGTGAGTGTCTCCTATTTTATTTTATTAAATAATAATATTGTGCAATTACAATCATGCTTGGCCACTTGTCCAAATATAAAAATTAAGATAATGTTTTCTTCAAACATGAAATGTTTCAGCAAAGGGGTATGTTACAATCAATAAGGATGATATTTTTTTCCATTTACTACTCTCTTAAATTACAAGGATGTACCAACTTGGAACAAGGATATTTTAGGGTGTCTGAGAACATTCCCATTGTTCTTTATGGAAACAAGGTTGATGTGAATAATAGGCAAGTGAAAGACAATAAAGTTACATTTCATATAAATAAGAATATTTAGTCCTGTGAGATATATGTAAAATGTAATTAAAAATTTGAGAATATATTCCTCTTTGTGGAACACAAGCTATCAAGGAATCCAAACCTTCATTTGATCCTTATGAGGATCAGATTAACCTTGCAATTAAGTAGTAGTACAAGGAAAAACTTCAAGTAGCTAAAGCCCAACCTCTTCCAGATGATGATGATGACGCTTTTGAATAGCTTTGTATCAATGGAGTTTACTCGAGTTCCAAGACTTAATTTTAATGTATGTTTTGGGTTTATAATAGATTTATGAGATGCCTTATGTGCTTTGGGTACTAGGAAAGGTGGTTTATGAGTGGATTTGGATAGGATAGGATTTCATAGTTCCACGCTATTATAGACGTATTTTAATATGCTAAGATATAATATATAGTGTTTTTAAATATATATTGTTATAGGGTGAGTGTGTCTGTTCATGTTCTCATAAAGTAGAGGACGCGCTCTTGCAAATGATATAGCTTGTTCCGCTTTCAAACTAATTAATTGCTCCTAGACCATGTACATACATGTTATAATTGAGAAATGCTTCAACTAGGTGGATTTTAAGTTACATATAATGGTCCTTGTGAATCATGCTACAAAACCTTTCCTCATAAGTCTATTGGGTTATGAAGTAGGCGATCATTTTTTTCATAGTGTTTTAGTTCTGCGAAGCAGTCAAAACGTTTCACTTACCCCACAGGTGCATTTAAATACAAGGAAAATTCGGTGTCAAAATACATTGAAAGTGAGTAGGTATTGTAGTGTTTCCATAGATTTTTCTTTTTTACCTTTCATACATAGTCATCCAAGAGCCTAATAGTGCAATGAGGGAAGGTAAGTCTACTTTTAGGTCCATCCATTAGGGTGAAAATATAGTGTCTTTCTGTAATAGGTATGTTCTATTATTTTGCATTGTTTTTTGTTTTTTTCCATATATTTTTAAGACTTGCATCTTCAAGCATGCAGATTACCTCAAGACAATCTAAACATGAATTGCTCACATTGTTTGGGTTTCACTATCAGATAATTTGAGTTAGGAAGAACATAACTCAGTTCACTATCATATTCCCTAAGATTTTTCTATCTCTGCCTTCTATTAGTACAAATTTTTTTGGAAGTATTGATTTTGGAACTAGTGTCATTGTGGTTGCTTCATCACTATGAGAAAGTATGTTTAGTTGGGATAATACCATTATAAATCCCCCTATGATCCATAAAAGGTCATAAAAAATTTCGATATTTTTCAATATGAATTTGATCTTGATGCCATTCCATGGTGTGCCTATTCTCCTTTGAACCCAACTCCATCCACCTTTCCATTATCGAATAAATGGCATGATGTCCATCAACGAGCATATATACACTTTTTCCAATTTGTGCGAAAATATTGGTGCATATGATAATGATACCTATATGTGCCTATTTATCAATTTGTTAGAAGGGAGGGATGCCAATGAATTATTTGAAAGACCTGGAAAGATCTTTACCACCTAGTTCGAGCTCATGTATTGCTTTAAGTCCACGTTTGGGAGTGTCGAGAACCCATCCGAGTACCTAAGGATCTCTAATAGATTATATTTAAAAAAAACAGAAAGTTTAAACATTTAACCATAGGTTTATGAAGCTTTATAATAAAATTATTGAAGTTATCTTACCTTCCCGGCCTTATGATAACCTTACTCCTCGTTACTGGCAATGATTAGAAGAGAAGAATGTGAATTATTTTGGTTCTCCCCTACATACCTATATTGATTTCAAAAAGAGGAACCAAAAGGATTAGCCTACCCTTGTCCCAATCTAGCTCTAAGACTGACATGTCCTCCATACTCTAAATTATGCAAGATATGCATAACCAAGTGATATCATTTGAGCATAAGATTATGATAGAGTCTCAACCATCTTTCTCATAGCCTTCCCACCTTCCAATATGGCCTACGATGAAAAAATTTGTTGAGACTTCTATGCTCCATTGTTCCAATTTATGTGACGAGGCCCACAACTCTTTACTTTGTGAACCTTTTGTCTTAGCAAAATAAAGGGGGAAATGGAAGAAGGGTATGCCTATAGTAGTTGTTATTGAATAGGAACCTATTGAAGAATTCGATGTTGCCGTGAAAGGTCTCAATCTCATTTTAGACCAAAACCCATATGTGAACCTAAGTTTCTAATTAATAAGGAAAGTTCTAATGATAAGATTGTTATTCCTCATATTTCTTAGTCGATACCTCCATCAATCATTTATACTAACCATTTTGGTAGTACACCCAAATCTATGTCTATAATTCCCAGCAATTATGCACCTTATAATGTGGCCACTGATTTAGTAACCTTCAAGGACAACATTATCTTGTTAGATGTCCTTAGAGTTCCCGAGTAATAGTAGAACCCAAATAGAGTTGTTGCTACCCCTTTCACATCCATTACTTCTCTTGGAATAACCACGCAATACCAATATGGTCAATATTAATGCTCATTTTGAAGAATAATTCAATGTGACAAGGATTGCGAGACCCCACTCCAAACACCCATATTTTTATATCTCGATGAAAATTACGGGTAGGATCGCTTATTAATGTCTTATTAACAAAGTCTATTGTCCCAATACCATCCCTAAAGTGATCATGGAGCATATTTTCCTAACTTGCACATATGAATCTAGGGGTTTGCTTATGCTTAATAAGACATCCCAACCCACTATAGGTCAAATTAAATACCTTCCCCTAACCATGTGTACTCATCCCAAGTTCAAAACCATGTGTAATTTCTAGTCACCGATATGGAGGCTGGAAATTTTTCCATAATCCTAGGGTGTGAATGGAAATAGTTAATTGGGAGATATATTAGCTTCTATAGAACCCATATTGTCATACATTATGATAGGAAGAACCTCATTGCAATGAGACCACATTGGACCATGCCCTATGTTTAAAATGTCCCCAGTCCAACGAACAATTATATTGAGACTGGTATCGACACTTACTTTGTCTTCATGGAGAAATGGAAAGAAGCATTTCCCAAGCAGAATTTGAAGAAAATCAAGATTGACATATCCAGTTTGATGGAGCCCCCTCTATTGAAGGAAATGGTCTGGGTGTCATATTCTTTTCACCTTCTCGAAAATATTATTAGTTTTCCTTCTACTTCAACTTTCAATGCACGAATAATGTTGTGGCATTCGAATCCCTTTACTTAGGTCTCCAAAAAGCCTCAAAATTAGGGTGTCAACATTTACATGTTTTTGGATACTCCAAGTTAATTATTAACATGACTAAAAATATGTATTGACCATCCAAGAAGGTTTTTTTAACATAGTTCTAGTCATCAATCACCTCATGAAGGGATTCCTTTTGATTAATCTGAATTATATCCATCCCGAGATAAATATGGCGGCAAGAAAACTAGTTGTGTTCGTTTCTATCCCTTATTGAAAAAATTCAAGCGATGAGCTTATTTGCAACATGATTTATATATACCACCACTTTCTTTCATAAAACAATGAGTTGTGGAAATTATTTGAGGATGATCACAATATTTGTTGTTTTATGATAGATAAGGGAGACGAAATGCATCCTCTCTCTAAGATTATTAACCTCAAGAATACAATTTATCCCAAAGGGTTAGTGTCACTTATAGGTATGTTTTCATCTAATAACATGCCTAAGAATCCAAGTGCAAATTTTGAACCCCGCAATGTATAACAAATCACCCAACACTAACATGTATCCTAAATAATAAGAGAGGAGAGAGAAAAATGACTCTTTTTGTATTTTGTGATAGGTTTCTTTCTAAAACTCCAAATTGGGTGTTCTTAGTACCATTTGAAAGGTCTCATCAAGGGATACAATTTTTTCCTTTTTAGATTTCCAAGATTCCTCACCGATTTTCCGAAGCAAGCATTTTAGTAAATATGGAAAGAAAGCATCTTTTGAAACATTCTTGGAATTTTTCAAATGTTGCTTTCTTTCCATATTTACTAAAATTCCCTCCCCAAAACAACAGTGAGGAATCTTGCAAAAATCAAAGCACAAAAGTTGTATCCCTTCAGGATACCTTTCCAATGGTACCAAGAGCATCCACTTCTAAGTTCAAGAGAGAAAGTTATCACAAAAATACAAAGATATTCCTTTTTCTCTATATTCTTGTAATATCCTTGAACTGATCTCAAAGGATATCAACTCAAATTCAACTTTAAAATCAAAAAAATATATGACAGAAACTAGTTCACAAAACTAGACAAGAAGAAACTAGTCTAGGGTACTGATTAACCCACCCAAATCTTGACTGATGGACACTTTCAGATCTGCAAAATATATTGGGGAGTGTGTAGCAACAAGAAAAAAAGAATCAAGGCCATATTCATATTTTTATGCACAAGATACTGGGGCCATTTATTCTTTGAAAACAACTATTGTTGAGTGTCCACAAGGCTTTCTAAGCACACCAGCATATGCATACTAAACTCATTCAGTTACACTTGAAATCAACCAGAATGTGGAGATCATAAAATAACCTCCTGATTTACTGTTGGACAATTTTTAAATAGGTTTTGGGAGGTTCTGGAAGTGTTTGGAGGCAAAGGAAGAAAGAGTTCTAGGATGGACTACTCAACTACTTTGTTTCGAGGCTCTCTGAAACAGTATGATAGGGCTATGAATTCTTAGTAATAACCTTGTATGAGATTCATTGGTGTCTTAGGAACCTCATATTACTGATATAACATAAAATATGCATTTAGATTACTTTTAATTAATCATACTGCAAAAATAGTCAAATTAAAGTGCCCAATGAGCTAGTCTTGAGAATTATGGACACAAACAACATCTAAGGCTCTCAAAAATATGTTTTTTTACTTGGGATGGATTCTAAATTCAAATTAAAATGTACACAAAATTTCAGAAAGGAAAATAGATTCACATATTTCTGTATATTTCCATTTCCTGAAAACTTGTCAAGTAAAATTGCACAAGGAACTAGTCTTGTTAAACGTGAGCACAATCAACCTCTAAGGATCTTGAATTGCTTCTCTAATGACTAATATGGATCAGATACATATAAAATAACATAATCACATTATATTCAAGAATATTGAGCAGCAGATGAAGATAATTTGATCTCAGACTTTACAAAGACTCTCTAACCATGGAATTCTTACAATACTGAGTGTAGAAGGAGCCTGAGAAGAGAAGAAGAAAATATTTCTTCATTGTATCTGAAATAAATATAAACACAGAGAAGTTGTATTCTCATGGAAGGATCAAGAACATATTATACACTCACGAGGCTCTTACACAACTCAAAAATCTATAAATTTGCACAGGTGCGCTCCTCAACACTGAAACCTTGGCTCTAGTGAAAATGATTGTGTCTTGGTCATCATGTTGATGTATATGTAACTTCGGAATGTATTTCACATATATGTATATTGTATTCCTATAGAGATGTTATTATTCCTCTATACGGAAGTATCGTCATTTATATTGTAAGTGTCATAACTTATACTTGATGGCTTATTAGACCACCCTATTGGGGGCCGCCCATGTGGGTGAAAGGGTTATTAGACCACCCTAGTAGGGGTTGGCCCAGTCAGCATTATGTTAAGTGGTTAAGTTGAGGCTGACCTAGTTGAGTAAAGGTCAAGTCAAGTTAGTGTATAATTAGAGAGTGTGTCTCTCTCATTTTACACAATATATTCTCTCACTCACACTTGGAAGAGTGGCGCACTTGTGGAGGAGGAGGGTCTGCTGCTAGGAGAAGACTATCTCTTGTATTATGTTTGTATCATTGCTCTATCTATCTCTGAGGAAGTTATTGGGGTTCTTTACCTTTATGGTTTTCCCCAAGTAAACTATATGTCTCTTGTGTGCTTGCATTATTGTGTCCATGATTGATATGCTGTAGATTTGCTATACATGTTGTTCTCTCAGTTAATATCCTAGATCAGATTGAAGTAAATTCTGAAAATTTAACATGTTATCAGAGCTAGCCTGAAAGAAGGCATCATATGGCGTGTATGACACTTGTTGCACTTACGATGCTAGGGCTTGATATAGCAAAAACCAATCATCGTAGCACTTTCACTATAAATCCATTTTGGAAATTGTTTTGGATCTGAAACTGTTGCAGGTCAAATATCAGATCCCCATGTACCTTTTGTCTGAAGGACAACCCCTAATTCATTGTACTTTGTGATTTATGATCTGTACAATATAGGGTTTCTGCCTCTTCCAGATCTGAGTCAAAATTAGGTGACCTTGGGAAAAAGGTCATAACTTGGGCTAGGAAGCTCCAAATGAAATTTAGTAAAAAGTGACAGGTAGTACACAGACCGTTCTATCTCAAGAAAAAATTTCAGAGTCCGAAGTTGAACTAGTGACACGTGGCATGCCATACAAGTTCGCTCTCCTGTATTATCCCATAAACAGGTCACGTTGTGACACTTGGCATAACTCTCTCTCATAGAATCCAATTAAGGTCAAACCTATCGAGATGGAAAGACAACAGGTTGGGATATCTCAGAAAAATTTTTCAGACCCTATAGATCGAAACGTTCAGAGTTACACCAGAAACAATCAGGTACATATTTCTGTCAAAACAAAATTATTTTTGAGTACCTTCATTCATGGCTTCCGGAATTTAGGGCTTTGGAGAAAGTTGGAATTTTTGTATCGGAGACCACGGCTGGATACTACTCATCAAAATTGAAATTTAGAGACCAAGATCAGATTTTTTGGTTGGGCAGAAGGTCGGGCTTGATCAAACCCCAGTTTAAGACTTTGATCGGAAAGATGGAAAATTAGGGCTTCTGCAAAAATTGGAATTTTGGAAATCTGTGACCACAATTGGAAGCTCCTCAGAAAAATCGAAGCTTAGAGTTTTGAAGCAAATCTCTTGGTTTGGTGAAGCTTCGGGAAACTCAAACCCTAATTCAAGGTCCTCCCTAGTGAATCCGAAAATCTAAAAGGCAATTTCGAGGGGTGAAGCTTTGCAGTTTTCAAATTCTGAATATAACAACTTGATCAGCTCATCAAGGCACATATTTTTATCCTTTCGGAAGTTTGAAATTCAAATTTTGAATTTTTGGGGCTTCTTTGACAAACCCTAATCCAAGTCTAGGTCCAGTTCTTGCAAATCAAGTGGATTGGGTTAATCCTAGAAGAAGATGCATTGGTCACCGGCATAAGTGAAGAAGTTCATGTCTTAGAGGGAGATGAGGCTAAGGTCTTCCATAAGAAGATTACAAGCAATCTTGACAGGTATGGCTTACAGGTATGTTTCATGGTTAAGTTTACCATATGTTTGTCTTCATATCATTACAGTATAATCTTGATTAATTACTAGACTTGTCATATCACCTCAATAGAAGATATTCATTGATTAAGGTTTTGACACTTATGATTGTACTAATGCATTGTGATATTGTATGAGGTTTATGTTGTTTGCTAACACAAAAGGTACAACAAGAAAGTCAAATCGTGTTCTACTTCAAGAACATATGCTCATGGTGACATGAAGGCAAAGATTCATCCATTGTCATGGATCACATAGAAGATCTACTTTCGAGGTATGTATAACTTGGTTCTACAATGGTTAACTTATGAGACATGTAGGTTACTAGCACAAGTCACTAAAGAGAACCATAAGACATTATGTGGGTATGTTAGAAATAACTAGCTAGCATGTTAATCCAGGTATGTTTTTCCTATATCAAGCTAGAATCCTACCTTATGTTAGGATCTTATACTGTTGTGTTGTTGATAATGATTATTCATGAAGTCATAGGTTTGAATAATCATGGTTGTATGCATATTATGTTTCTTACCATAATTGATGATATGACTAACCAGAAGAATCATGAAGTTATAGGTTTGAATAATCACGGGTTTTATGCATATTATATCTCTTATCTTGATTGATGATTCAACTAACCAGAAGAGTCCTATGATCAAATAAGAATGTGTATGAGTAATAGACGACTTCCCTGAAACCTTGAATACTAATGTTTATTATCTGTGAATGATCATGAATAGACATGTTTAAGATTATTGTGTTTTGATAGTATTAAGATTATACTAATAAATGTGTGATTATGTATGAGACCTCAAGGATAACACAATGATGATACTAATAAGCATGCATAATGATTAAGGATGGATGTAAGTTCAAGGACAGGTAATCCAGGAAGCAAAGATCAAGAGGGAGCACACTCCAGTTGTTCCTGCAAGAAAGCAAAGGAGCACACTTCAGTAGTTTCTGCAAGGATGCAGATATTCAGAGGGAATTGACCACTTCTCCCAATCCACATAAGAATGGAGTTGCAGAAAAGAAGCAAAGACTGAGAGGGCGTCAACCCAACAAACAAACAAAGACAAGTATTTGAATTGTCATTTCTTACATAATGTTATTCAATGATGTATATGCTTATGTTCCTAGAATTAGGTTGTGTATTATGCATATTAGAATAGTTGCATTGATGAACAATATACTACTAATATACATGGGTAAGTAGCCTATGGAACTGTACAACATTCCATTGCTACTTATCTAGAATGAAACCTCTTTGCTGACATGTTAGGAGCTGTGCACACTCTTAACAATGTTCTAGTAGAGATTGGAAGGCATCTAGAAAGTTACGGAATATGGATAAATGTTGTATTGAAACATTGGCTAAGATAATTGCATGACTGTATGACATATTTCTTTATGTGTAAGAATTTGTTCTGAAAACTATGAGATGTTTTCTAATCATGCAATTTAACTTGTTGTGTAGGAAAGATCGTATACCATCACCTAGAAAAGAAGGACTACAACATTTGTTCAGAAACAAAGTTATCTATTGAAAATATTGAAGATATTGAAGTTCCCAGGATTTGGGAAGAATGCCATGATCGAGGAGTACTAGTCGATCATAAAGATGTTTGGGATGCAGTCTCAAGACCTGAAGGGGAGTCTGTAGTGACTTCCAAGAGGATCTACAAGATCAAGCTTGCTGCCGAGTTCAAGTTGAAGAACTTGGGGATGATGCATTATTTGTTTTTGGCATGAAGGTGTGGCAGAGTGCATATGGAATCTTCCTTAGACAAGGTAAGTATGCAGTAGAGATCCTGAAGAGGTTCGGGATGATGGATTGCAAGGCTATGGCAACATCCATGGCATCGAACCTAAAGCTTCTGTGTGATGCTTCATTTGAGCCGGTTGATGTCTCTATGTATTGTCAGATGATTGGGTCCTTGATGTACATGACGAACACAAGACCAGATATTTGCTTTGCAGTGAACACATTGAGCCAATTCCTGATGGATCCGAGGAGTGTTCACCTAGTTGCTGTAAAGCATATTGTGAGGTACTTGAAGGGTACAGTTGATTATGGGCTCAGGTATGAAGCGAATCAAAAGTTTAACCTGTAGGCTTATGTTGATTCAGATTGGGCTGGCAGTGCTACAGATAGGAAGAGCTCATCTGGAAGTTGCTTCAGTATAGGATTAGGTGTGATCTCTTGGTTTAGCAAGAATCAGTCTTGCGTAGCACTGAGTACAGCCGAAGCAGAGTATGTTGCAACGGATGAGCAGGTTGCAGATGTATTGACCAAGCCATTGGCCAGAGTGGAGTTTGAGTACTTCAGAGAGATGTTTGGTGCACTTCAAATCGAGGTTCCTTCCAAACAGAAGTGATGAGTCTGGAAGATGCAGATGCACATGAGCTTTTCTGACATGGTTGATGTGTTCTCCCTTGGTCATGATGTAATTGCTGAGCCATTTTTCACATGGTGGTAGATGTGTTCTCCCATGGTGAAAAAGTGAGGGATGGATCCTTCCCCGAATGGTAGTAGATGTGTTCTCCCATGTCAGTGGTGTAAATGCTGGATGATTTGCATATGGGTTGTGCTTCGTGGGCGAGGAGATGATTTGAAGAGGACGATGCTATGATGATCAGGAGGATCATGGATGATGAGCATCAGGATGATGCTCCAGTTACTACTCTGTATATGTATATGCATCATGTTGGATGCTTGTTATGATCAGTTGGATCATTTATGTATGTATGCATCATGTTGGATGTTGGATATGATCAGTTGGATCATTTGTATGTATTTTGTATATGCATCATGTTGGATGCTTCGACCATGTATCTGTATATGTATCAGGTGGATACATTATATGATCAGGTAGATCATGTATGTTGAGATGTATCATGTATTTGTATTTGTATCAGGTGGATACATTGTATGATCAGGTGGATCATGTATGATGATATGGATCAGGTAGATACTTGGTATCCATCAGGTGGATGCATTGTATGATCAGGATGATCATGGATGACGAGCTTCAAGATGTTGCTTCAGATGACATGTAGCAGGATGTTGCAGTGATGATGATCAAGATTATCATGTGTACATCAGGATGATGTATGGTGAGTATCAGTTTCATACTCTGTGGTCGTGGAACAGGTTGTGCAGATAAGCATGTAATTTGTGCCCTGGGAGATTTGCAGATAGTCTTTCGAGGTTTTGCCTATGGCATGTAATTTGTACCCTGGGATATCTAGAAAATTCTCTTTCGAGGTTTTGCTTGGGAGGACATATAATTTGTGCCCTGGGAGATCTGCAGATAATCTTTCGAGGTTTTTCCTATGGCATGTAATTTGTGCCCTAGGATATCTGGCAGATGCTCTTTCGACGTTTTGTCCTATGGCATGTAATTTGTGCCCTGGAAGATCCGATAGGTTGAGCCGTGTGCTCGTAATCAGTCCTGGGATGCTCTTTCAAGGTTTTGCCATGACCACATGTAATTTGTGCCTTGGTAGATCGGATAGGTTGAGCCTTGTGCTCGTAATCAATCCTGGGATTCTCTTTCGAGGTTTTGTGGTGACCACATGTAATTTGTGCCCTGGGAGATCTGATAGGTTGAGCCTTGTGCTCGTAATCAGTCTTGGGATTCTCTTTTGAGGTTTTGTGGTGGGGTCACATATAATAAGTCCTGGAGATCTGGATAGGATGAAAAAGGCCTCAGATTCTCTTAGGGTTCTTGCTAGTTAAGAGACTCTTTTAAGGTTTTGTGATGCACATAATAAGTCCTGAGATTTCCACAGTATGGTCAGTGATGATGAAGACATGCAGGTGGTCGGCCTACATCTAGTATGAAAAAGGTCTGGCTCTGTAGAACATCCTATGATGAGTAGATCCAGATATTGATTGAGTTAGCAGCAGCAGTGATGATGATCTAGAGAATATGACTTGCGCTAGAAGACCTGTGTCAAGAAATACCTTCCTAGTTAAGAGGGAGTGTTGATGTATATGTAACTTCGGAATGTATTTCACATATATGTATATTGTATTCCTATAGAGATGTTATTATTCCTCTATACATAAGTATCGTTATCTATATTGTAATTATTGTAACTTATACTTGATGGGTTATTAGACCACCTTGTTGGGGTCAGCCCTGTATAAGTCATGTGGGTCAAAGGGTTATTAGACCACCCTAGTGGGGGTCGGCCCAGTCAGCATTATGTTAAGTGGTTAAGTTGAGGCTGACCTAGTAGGGTAAAGGTCAAGTCAAGTTAGTGTATAAATAGAGAGTGTGTCTCTCTCATTTTACACATTCTATTCTCTCACTCACACTTGGGAGAGTGGCACACTTGTGGAGGAGGAGGCTCTGCTGCTAGGAGAAGACTATCTCTTGTATTCTGGTTGTATCATTGCTTTATCTATCTTTGAGGAAGTTATTGGGGTTTTTCACCTTTATGGTTTTCCCCAAGTAAACTTTGTGTCTCTTGTGTGCTTGCATTATTGTGTCCATGATTGATATGCTGTAGATTTGTTGTACATGTTGTTCTCTTAGTTAATATATGTTGAATATTGTAACTTCTAAGAATATTATATTTGTACATTATTTATTCCGGAGATGTTCCATCCCTCCAAGGTGATTCTATTATATATCCGGAGATGTTTATTCCTCCGAGGATTTGTGGCAACTAGGGTTATTAGACCCACCATGTGGGGGTCGGCCCAACCAGTTATAATAGGGTATTTAACCTAATGGTTAAATATGAGCCTACATGTACTTGTGTAAAATATATCTCAGAGTAGTGTATAAATAGAAGAGGTGTGTTCCTCATTTGATACACTCACACACTTGAAAAGAGGAGCACTTGTATGGGAGATTTGCTAAGGAGGATTAGAAGGAGGGAGCACATCTTGTATTTTGGTTTATCATCTTATTGAGGAAAGCTTTGCTGGGTTTTCTACCCCATGAGGGTTTCCCAGGATAAATCTGTGTCTCTTGTGTTTATGCTATGCTTGTTGTTTCTTCAGTGATCTTGTATATGCTATTATTGTGAAATAGAATGTAATGCTGCTATTTTCTGTCTTATCATATTTAATTTTAACATGGTATCAAAGCTAACCTAAAGGAAGACAAGGTATGGCACTTACGACACTTGCTTTACTTACGACAATTTGAAGGTTAGGGTTTTACATAGCAAAAACCAGTCATCATGGAACTTTCGCTATAAATCCATTTCTGCGAAGGTTCAGGGTCTGAAACACTTACAGGTCGAAGATAACATCCCCAGGTACCTTGTGTCCAAAGGGCACCCTCAGATTCGTTTTACTTTATGAGTTATGATCAGTACAAGTTAGGGTTTCTGCCTCTTCCAGATCTTAGTCAAAATCAGGTGACCTTGGCAAAAAGGTCATAACTTGGGATAGGAAGCTCCAAATGAAATTTCGTAAAAAGTGACAGGTAGTAAACAGAATTTAATATCTCATAAAACTTTTTCAGAGGCCGAAGGTGAACCAATGACACGTGGAACGCCGTACAAGTTCGCTCTCCTGTTTTATCCCATAAACAAGTCACGTTGCGACACTTGGCATAACTCTCTCTCAAAAAATCCAATTGAGGTCAGACCTATCAGGATGGAAAGATGACAGGTCAGGCTACTGCATAAAACGTTTTCAAACCCTGTCGAGTAAAAATTTCAGAGTTATAGTAGAAGCAATCAGATGCATATTTATGTCATAACATAATTATTTTTAGCACCTTTATTCATGGCTTCCGGAATTTAGGGTTTCGGAGAAAGTTGGAATTTTTTGAAGTCTGTAACGACGTCTGGAAGCTCCTCAGAAAAATAAGAGTTTAGAGCCTTGGATCGAACCTTTTGATTGGATAGAAGGGTGGGCTTCATCAAACCCTAATTCGGGTTCCTGTCCAGAAGATCCAGAAGTTTCGAAGGCAATTTTGAGGGGTCAAATTTTGGAGATTTCAAAATTGAAGAATGCTAGGTTGATCAGCTCAGCAAGACACATTCTTCCATCCATTCAGAAGTATGAAAGTCAAAGATTGAATTTTTAGGGTTTCTCTAGCAAACCCTAATCAAGCTCCAGATCAAGTTTCAAGGGGAGTTGAGGCTAAGGCCTTACATAAGAAGACTACAAAAAATCTCGACATGTATGACTTAAGGAGGTTCAAGTATGCCTTGAAATCTGATTCTTGATTATGTTCATAATGTGTTTGTCTTCATGTTATTTATTAGTACAATCTTGATTAATGTGATTAATTGTCTTATCACCCTAGTAACAATATGAATGCATGTGAATGATCGAAGACATTCATTGATTAGGGCTATATGATTGTACTTATGCATTATGGTGTTGTGTGAGGTTGATGTTGTCTGCTAACAAGACACAGGTACATTACAAAAGACAAATCAAGTTCCATGACCATGACAACATGAATACAAAGACTCACGAGGTATGTATGACTTTGTTATATTATGTTTAACCTACGAGACATGCAGGTTCTAGCTCAGGATCTCTAAATCATTGAAGAGATTGTTTAGGTATGTTGTAAATAACTAAGCAGGTATACTAATCCAGGTATGTTTTCCTATGTCATGTTAGAATCTTACCTTGTGTAAGTATACTTGGTATGATTGGTTAGTAATCAAGGGTTTATGCATATTATGTCTCTTATCTTGATTGATGATTTAACTAACTAGATCAAACAAGAATATGCATGAGTAAAAGAAGACTTCCTTGAAACCCTGAATACTAATGATCATGACTGTACATATTCAAGATTATTTAGAATTAGAATGTTTTGATAATATTGAGAATATACTAATGAATGTATGTTTGTGTATGAGATCATGAGGATGACACTAGTGTACACTTGAGCATGCACAGTGGTACAGAATGAATAAAAGTTCAGAAGACATACAGAAGATCAAGTGGGAGGCAACCACACAAACATAAAAGATAAGTATTTGAGTTGTTATTAGAAATAGTAAATGATATTGCTTGTATGCATATTTGTATTCCTAGAATATATCATGCTGAGTGTAAACATTCATAAAGCATTGGACAGTATACTACTAATATGCATATGATTGGTAAGTTGGACAAACATTCCATTGTTGCTTGTCTAGAATGAAACCTCTTTGCTGACATGCTGAGAGCTGTGCACACTCTCGATAGTATGTTCTGGTAGAGATGGAAGGCATCTAGATAGCCACTGTATGCATACAGGATATGGGAAAGTGTTGGGCCAAAGTATTGGTCAAAATAGTTGCATAACTATGTAAATGATATTTGTATGCATAATAGGTTATCATGTCAATATTACTAATCATGTACTTAATTTCGATTTGTAGGAAAGAGCATGATGAATGATGAACTCTGAACAAGCGATGGATGTTCAACAAAAGATTTACAAATCAAACACACTATAGAAAGCTTGTGGTTAAGAGATTCTCTTAGAAAGAGGAAGAGAATCATGATGATATTTTTTTCTCCAAGGGACTAGATAAGACCATTCTCTTAATAATGTAATCAGGTTCTGTATGGGTTCCCAGGATCGGTAGTCAATTGATGAGCTTAATGATCATCATGGGTGATGTGGATCTCAACCTTTTGCTACAAGGTTGAATATGGGTTCTATACACATATGACATGGATGCAAGAAGGAGCTCACCACAGAGTTCGAATGATTTTGAGGCTCATATTAGTAGACCCATCTGACGAGAGATGGCACACATAGATATGCAGAAGATCACTCAATGTTGAGTAAGCTTGGGCTTTACCAGAAGTAAAGTTGTTCCTAACCTTTACCTTAAGGTTGTGGATGATGAACCTATCATACCATTATTGTATGACGATGATCTCTTTCTGACAAGGAATGAGAAACAGGTCATGAAAATGGATGCAGAAATGAAAATGAAAGATCTCGGATTAATGCACTACTTCTTAGGTCTAGAAGTATGGCAAGATCCAAAAGGAATCTTTTAATTCAAGGTAAGTATGCTGTGAAGTTTCTAAAAAGATTTGATATGTTGGAGTATAAATCCATGGCCACTCCCATGGACTCCAACTTGAAGTTGTTAGTTAATGACTCATCGTATTTAGTGGACCTAACCCTATATAGACAAATAATTGGGTCATTGATGTATTTAACAAATACTAGGCTAGATATATGCTTTGCTGCAAATATGCTAAGTCAGTATCTAGTAGAACCTAGAAAGGTTCACTTAATAACTACAAAGCATGTAGTGAGGTACCAAAAAGGTACATTAGATTTTGGTCTATATTATCTTGGAGGTCATGAAATCCGTTTACATGGTTACTCAGATTCTGATTGGGCAGGAAGTGCCTCAGACAGAAAGAGTACATCAGGTGGATGTTATAGTCTTGAATCTGTCATGATCTCATGGTTCGACAAGGAACAATCTAGTGTAGCTCTTAGTACTGCTGAAGCAGAATATATATATAGCTGTCTGCTCTGCCAGCTGTGAAGCAGTGTGGCTTCAGAAGCTATTATATGGAGTGTTTGACTTAGAAATGAATTCCACTATGATTATATGTGACATTCAAAAATGCATCAAGATAGAAAATCTTGTATTCCACGATAAGTCAAAAACACATAGAGATCCGATACTTCTATAATACGAGATATGGTGCAGAGAGGAGCTATCAAGCTTGAGTATATAAGCACTGAGGATCAGATTGCTAATATCTTGACTAAACCTCTGTCTCAAGTAAAGTTTGAATACTTCCGAGACAAGCTTGGTATAGTCCAGAAGGACCCTCCTCGAAAGGGGGAGTAGCATAATATCTGATAACAAGTCTGTCTCATCAATGATGAGGTTACCTATTTACTGCACCTAGTTACTTAGAATTATTTAGATTTAGGAATCTTATATTTTTTCTTTTGATGATAGATGTATACATGCTTTTGATGATAGATGTATACATGCTTTGGATGATAGATGTTATGCATGTTTTGATGATGAGGATACATGTTTTGTTATACATGTTTTGATGATGAGGATACATGTTTTGTTATACATGTTTTGATATACATGTTTTGATGATGAGGATGAAGATACTTGTACCCATGATTGACATATGAGGGGATTGGATCATCCCTAGACTTCAGTCCTAAAGAGAGCCGTAGACGTATGTCTTCGAGAATGAAGTCCTTGGTGGACTTGAGGGGATTGGATCATCCCTGGACTTTAGTCCTAAAGAGAGCCATAGACGTATGTCTTCGAGAATGAAGTCCTTGGTGGACTTGAGGGGATTGGATCATCCCTGGACTTCAGTCCTAAAGAGAGCCGTAGACGTATGTCTTCGAGAATGAAGTCCTTGGTGGACTTGAGGGGATTGGATCATCCCTGGACTTCAGTCCTAAAGAGAGCCGTAGACGTATGTCTTCGAGAATGAAGTCCTTGGTGGACTTGAGGGGATTGGATCATCCCTGGACTTCAGTCCTAAAGAGAGTCGTAGACATGATCTCTCCGAGAACTAAATCCTGAATGAATAGGTAAGGGGATTGTATTGTCCTCAGACTATGGTCCCTTGAATTGAGCCGTAGACATGAGGTCTCCGAGAATTGAATGATAAGAATGGATCGTCCCTGGACTTCGGTTCAAAATGTACATGATAGGACTGGATTGTCCCTGGACTTCGGTTCAAAAGGTACATGATAGGACTGGATCATCCCTGGACTTCGGTTCAAAAGGTACATGATAGGACTAGATCATCCCTGGACCTTGGTTCAAAATGTACGTGACAAATCCTAGAATTGTTCTAGGTTACATCCAACATGAAACAGGGCTGGCTCTGTAGATATGATACATCCAGCATGAAACAGGGCTGGCTCTGTATATGTGATACATCCAGCATGAAACAGGGCTGGCTCTATAGATGTGATACATCTAGCATGAAACAGGGCTGGCTCTGTAGATGTGATACATCCAGCATGAAACAGGGTTGGCTCTGTAGATGTGATACATCCAGCATGAAACAGGGCTGGCTCTGTAGATGTGATACATCCAGCATGAAACAGGGCTGGCTCTGTAGATGTGATACATCCAGCATGAAACAGGGCTGGCTCTGTAGATGTGATACATCCAGCATGAAACAGGGTTGGCTCTGTAGATGTGATACATCCAGCATGAAACAGGGCTGGCTCTGTAGATGTGATACATTCAGCATGAAACAGGGCTGGCTCTGTAGATGTGACAGATCCAGTATCAAAAAGGACTGGCTCTGTGGCGGTAAATCCTAGATCTGATCTAGGTCACATCCAGTATAAAAAAGGACTGGCACTGTGGTTGGGATTGGATCGTCCCTAGACATGAGACTTGTCTTAAAGAGATAAGGATTGATCATCCTGGAGCTTGATCTGGATTGCATCATCCATGGACCTATGTCCTAAAGAGAGCAGGATTGATCATCCTGTAATACGATCGTGTGATGATGATGCTGAGCGTATGATGACGATGTTGATCGTGTGATGACGATGCTTCCGATCGTGTGATGACGATGCTGATTGTATGATGACGATGCTGATCGTGTGATGACGATGTTGCCGATCGTGTGATGACAATGCTGATCGTATGATGACGATGCTGATCGTGTGATGACGATGCTGCCGATCGTGTGATGACGATGTTGATCGTATGATGATGATGTTGCTGATCGTGTGATGACGATGCTGATCATATGATGACGATGCTGATCGTATGATGATGATGCTGCTGATTGTGTGATGACGATGCTGATGATCATATGATGACGATGCTGATGATCGTGTGATGACGATGCTGATGATCATGTGATGACGATGCTGATGATCGTGTGATCGTGTGATGACGATGATGATGACGATGCTGATGATCGAGTAATATCAACTCTGATGATGTTGATGTTCCAGTAACTAGTTGAGTTACTGATGATGATGAATTGAAGAAAGCTTCCGATGATATATAGATGATGTAGTCAATGACTCCTTGCTCCTGCAGATGTTGTTATAATATCCTTCTCGTTAAGGGGGAGTGTTGAATATTGTAACTTCTAAGAATATTATATTTGTACATTATTCATTCTGGAGATGTTCCATCCCTCCGAGGTGATTCTATTATGTATCCGGAGATGTTTATTCCTCCGAGGAGTTGTGGCAACTAGGGTTATTAGACCCACCATGTGGGGGTCGGCCCAGTCAGTTATAATAGGGTATTTAACCTAATGGTTAAATACGAGCCTACATGTACTTTTGTAAAATATATGTCAGAGTAGTGTATAAATAGAGGAGGCGTGTTCCTCATTTGATACAGTCGCACACTTGAAAAGAGGAGCACTTGTCTAGGAGATTTGCTAAGGAGGATTAGAAGGAGGGAGCACATCTTGTATTTTGGTTTATCATCTTATTGAGGAAATCTTTACTGGGTTTTCTACCCCATGAGGGTTTCCCAGGATAAATCTGTGTCTCTTGTGTTTATGCTATGCTTGTTGTTTCTTCAGTGATCCTGTATATGCTATTATTGTGAAATAGAATGTAATGCTGCTATTTTCTGTCTTAACATATTTAATTTTAACAATATCCTAGATCAAATTGAAGTAAATTCTGAAAATTTAACAGATCCAGACACCTTTTTCAACAAAAAAAGGTGTTTCTTTAGGGTCCCCTGTTTGTGGGATCGTCCCTAAAACTAAACTGAAACACATCAACATAATATAAAATAAAATTCAAACTTATCCATGACAGAAAACTAACTACACAAAAACAATAAAATTTTCCAAATACAATAGAACCATAAACTTGCCAATCCGTCGATCAATCCCACTGTCGAAGGAGAAGTCGTCGTCAACCGATCCAGCTTACTCTTTTTCTATCCGCTGCACCCATTGGATACCTCCATCAAATCTTGTGTAACCATAGGCAAAGAAACCGTTAGCTTCGCCACCCAACCGTAGGATTTTTCTTTCAGTCACATAGCCACCCCCGAGCTTCAGGTTCGTAGAGCTTACGCACATAAAACTAGAGACCGAGAAGTGGGCTTCTCCCCACCAAGATCTCTTCCCAAACTCCAATAGCAGCAAATCAACGACTTACACACACATTACGATAACCATCCATTCATAGGGTCCCCTTTCCCTTTCCTCAAGCCTTCCTTAAATAGGAAATTTCATTGCAACACTTGTCGCTTCATGCAAAAATGCCTAATTTTTAATTATTCAAATGCAATTTAGCTTACCCATCCATGTGTCATATTTTCTAAGAGTGTGTACCAACTTTCCTAGGTTTACTCAAGTTTGTCTCCTTGATGTTCAATCTAGTTTCTATTTTTTTTGGGTGCAAGTAGTGTTAACTAAATACTAAAGCTTAGTATTCCATTTGCTCCTAAAATAATATTTTCTATTATTTTAATTACTAGAATTTTTTTTCATGTGCAAATGGCCTAAATGAAATTTATAATTTTTTATGCATAATGTTCATCAATAATTTTCGTCTAGGATCTAGGTACCACATCATTGGTTTCATCCATCCTTTATGTGCTTTCGTTGACTAGTTACCACATCATTGGGTCCTTTCATCCATCATTTCCGTTTATCGACAAGGTACCACATTATCGGGTCCTCTCGTCCATCATTTCTGTTTATCGACAAGGTAACACATTGTCGGGTCCTTTCGTCGACACCACTTCATTGTATCTGATTTGTGGGAACTTCATGTAGGGATTTAGAATCCCTTACCTTCAATCCTCCGTCTACACGCTATTGGATACTAATGGCATTAACCAAATCCATCATGGTCTACTTCGCACGACTTTACACATCCCCGAGTAAGTGGCAAAGGGATTTTGAACTCGATCGTGGAATTCCATAGGAAGTCGACACTATCACCGTTCTATCATGTGTGATTTATTCGTACTTTATGACCCCCTTTATTTCCTTTGTGAGTTTTTCAGTGAACTATTTCACCTGTCGCTACATACATGCTCAAACACACACATTAGCTCTGTTCTCATTCGTCATAACCTATTTTGTAACCTTCTAGTCAATAAGCAGCATATTCAAGTATACCCATCATATCTTCCATAAAATGACTAATCATTAAGCAAGCATACATTTATTCATCAGTTCCAAATAAAGTATCCAATTCCACAAATTTCCATTTAATCTATTGTATTCATCAAACTTTTCGTCATACACATCTTCAGGTTTTCCTCAATCGTTTAATACATATCAAGACTCAAAAGACTACTTATCAAAGTTTGTTTAGTCGAGTCACTCGACATGTTCCCTTAAAGGCCACAGTCATTCTAGGGGCATTACAGTTTCTTACTAGAAACTATGCTAAAGACCCTATGGGATAGGTATCAAAGTCTATAAATTCCCACAAAATTCTAAACCAAAACCTCCATTCCATCCCTTCAACATTGTTTACACCTAATGAGAAGAAAGCTTCAAAAGATAGAAAGAAGAGAGCATGTAATCACAGAACTGGATCAGATCTAAAAATTGGTCATCAATGGTTACAATGGATCATGTATAGAACACTGGAACATGAAATATGGGACACATCTCCCACAGGTGGCTAAGGGTGCATCACCAAATCCTAGAGAAGATTGAGATTTATCACACACACAAATCATCAACTGTAAAAATATGTGAATGTGGTGCACCCTCCTCCTTTTATAGACCGATTGACTTGTTGAGAAAGTTAACCTCCTTATCCTCATCCAATGCACCTTCCTTAACTAAGTTAGCAGTTTCATGCTTTTCCTCTAACTAGGTTTTGTTCTCTTTTGGAAACCGTGCCCTCCTAGATTTATGGATGTTTTCTTCCTTTTACAACTGGCTAGATTTTGTTCTTTTTAGAAACTGCACCCTCCTTAGCTTTCTGGATGTTTCTACTTTTCCTCACTTTCCTTCTTTGTACAATTTTCTACTTTATCTACTTTTGTTAGTTTCCTTATTTTTTCTTAACACCTTGATTTGTGCTTCTTTCCTCCAGTTTCCTCTTTGGTTGACAACTCACTAAGCCATCCTTATCTCTTCATGTGCCCTTGTCATCATCCAACTCATCATCAGATGTAATTAATAATTAAATACAAAAATAATGATTACATCTCCTTCAATTTAATTAATTAATTAAAACAACTATAGGCTACATTATTCCTAGTTAGTAATTTAATTGCCTAAGTATTGTCACCCCCTTATTAATTAATTAATTTAATTTCACTAGGATCCATGGGTTTTTTATGTGACATTGGCTGCTACTTGGTGCTGGTAAAATAGGAACATGACAGTACTCCCCTCAAAGCTTGCTTGTCCTCAAGCAAGAAACCAACTCCAACTCCAACCAAAGGTCAACCATGTTTCGACTACACCACTCTGATTATAGTCACTCTCCCAATGACTAATTCTTCTTCAACAAAATTTTAACCTCAACTAAGAAAGCTAAGAAGAGTGCCCGGATCCCACTGTATGTGTTGCATGTCTGCCAGTGGCACTATTACTTGTGGAAAATTGTCATTCCAAATAATTACAATGTCCTACTGTCTTGGTTGCATTCCTCCAAACATCAGGCTAAAAAGGAAGAATATATCATCATGCAGTATGTCTAGATCACTCCACCAAGATGCAATTTCATCACTTCCAATGCAAAACCAAACATATATGATTCTCTCCAACAAAGTATGAAATGCCTTATGTTCTATTTGCAAACTAGCACAGAGAGTCACATAATTGCTAACTCATTGAAATAAGTGGCAATCCTGTGTCTTCAAGGCATTATCCATAAATCATAGATGCCCATAAAACTTCTCATCAAATATGTATGATATGTCATTCAACTCTCCACAGATGCAGATAGAAAACTCACCCTTGGGGGTGCTTAGCTCCAATATGTATCCATTCACCCAATCAATGGATGAACAAACACTCCAAGGTTGTTCAATCAGACATGAGATATTTTGATTCCTCAATGGAGGAATGACTCACTCAAGGAAAAAGCTCGGTTTCGCTCTAGGGAATAGTATGTTCTCAGAACCCATCATCCACATTCCAAATCTCCTCAAACACATGTATGTCATCATTCACTTCATGAACCACCATCTTAAGAGGTTCCTCCATAGAAATCTGAGTATAACCAACCATAAGAGACTGGCTGATTGGAAAGAGTGATCTCTTCAAGTGTTGGTGAAGTTTCTCTATCTCCATATTTGTAACGTCCCCAGATCATCTTGGTGTCCTTCAGAGGTGATGGGAGACCCTAATACTCTTTTTTTTAATTCAAACACTTCTATTCATGCCTTTCCTCAATTGCATCATCGAATCCACAATCTGCAACTCTCTTGGATCCACAATCCGCAAGTTATCTCGGATCCACAATCTGCAATCTGCAGTTTCGCCTTTCCGCAATCTGTAACTCACAGTTGCGCCTTTCCACAATCTGCAACCCGCAGTTGCGCCTTTCCGCAATCCACAACCTCCGGTTGCACCTTTCCACAATACACAACCCATAGTTGTGCCTTTTTGCAATCCACAACCCATAGTTGTGGAAGTTGGAAATACGGAAGTCCAACTTCAACCTCCCGGAAAACTTCCCCTTCTGTAATGTTAGGATATCTCATCATTCAGTATGTACTTTGCAAGCATCTACATGCATCAGCATGCTGACCAGTCACCAGTTTGATGCCTCCAGCACCTGGGAGTTTCCTTGCACTCAGTCTTATCCCTCTTAGTTCTTAATATGCCCAGCATGCAACTACCACCTAAGAGGGGCCCCTTTTCTCACCTACCACTCCAGTTCACTTCAGTTAGCTAGCTGTATTTCCTTGATTTGAGGCTAGACTGACTCCTAACTACTACTACCACTCGAATGGACCTCCAGTGAGACTTGAATACCTATTATGAGTTCCGTTAACTCCTCATGCACCGTCCACTAAGCCTCCTTTCCTACATTAGTGCCATTTCCATCAGTTACACTTATTACACTCAGTAAGACTCAGTTTGACACCTACATGACAGTTACTTGTGCATTGATGACCCCCACTGATTGATCATGAGGATCCTAGTTGGATTCAAGCTATGCCATACAGTATATTTGAATGATCTCCTTGGCTAATTCGAACTACTCACTCATTGTGACAGCATTGTATTGGAATTCTACTCTTATGGATTATAGAGCATTGATGCATCTCTCTTGCAAAGTTTTTACTCCAATTTGTTTTGCATCATTATGATTGATATTTTTGTTCAATATATATGTTGTGAATAATTTTACATGGTATCAGAGCCATGGCAGGGACAATATCTCTCTTCTACAGGTGTTATACATGAAGATTTGAGTGAATTTGCTCAAAAATACTGAAGTTTTGGCATGCAAAATCTCATGTGCATTCGCTCATGTGCATGAAAAGCTGAAATATCTCTCCAATACCACTCCAGAAGCTTGAGTTTTCCACCGAATTCCTAGATTTGATACATTGGATCTTCAAGCTTGCTTGATCTCCCATCCCAGGTGTGATGCAACTCTAAAAGGGTGGATTGTTCAACCTTACTATTCTTGTTTTTCTTGTGATTTGCAGGTTTTATCACTCCTCCATTAGCATTCACTATCATTGAGATGGATTCGTCTTCTTCAAAGATACTCACTTCCTTCAATTATTTTGAATGGAAGAATGACATGGAGATTATGTTGTGCTCAAAAGGGTACTACAGAGTCACCATGGGCCTCGAAGTTGAGCCCAATACTCTCAATGAAAAATCCAAGCACTTCAACAAATTGGATGAAGCATATGGTCTTGTTTGCCTCAATATTTCCAAGTATCTTCACTTTCACCATAGTGGATTGACTACTCCAAAGGCAGTATGGGAGAAACTCGAAAATATTTTTGGAAAGCAAGATGACATGTAGTCTTTTCAATTGGAAAATGAATTGATTTCCTTGAATCCTGAGAATTTCGAGACCATCAATGTTTTTTTCACAAGATTCAAGCATTTTTCCTTGAAATTGAAGAACAGTGGAGTTGTCAAAGAGGATAAACAATTGATCCACTCCATTCTTTAAAAACTTGGGAAATATTTCTCAGTATTTGTCTCTACCTTCAATTCGAGTCGGCTAACTACCCCGAATTGGAAGATGCTTACCTTGAATGCCTTCATTGAGTCCGTTACCAAAGAGCATGATAAGCTAATTCAAATGGGATCCATAAGCTCCAAAGATTCATCCCTCTTTGTTGGAGGATTCAAGAATTCGAATGGCAAAGGGAAGCAAAAGAAAGAGAATCCCAAATTCGAACCTACCAAGCAAAGAGAGAAAAGCAAACCATCGGATGCACCATCCAGTTCAAGGAACAAGGAAAAGGGTAAAGAGGGTAAAGAAAAATCTAAATGATCTTATTGCAACCGTGGCTTTCATCCTGAAATTTCATGCATGAAGAAAACAATAGATCAAATGGCCCTCCTTTTGGAAAAGAATAACATAACTCTTCCCGACGGTGCACGGAAGAAGGATAGAAATGATGATCATGAAAGAGGTCAAGCACTCATGGAAATTGTTTCGAAACCTACCACTCTACTGATAGATTCCGGTGCCTCGAATCATATGGCTGCAAATATTGACTCATTTTCTTCATTTGATCCAAACAGCTCCATCCCCATCCATTTGGTAGATGACTCAAAATTTTCATCAAAGGGTAAAGGTACCATCCATTTAGAGCATGGAAGTTTTCAGAATGTTCTTTATGTGCCTTCCTTGGCTTTGAATATTCTTTCTCTATATCAAATGACACATACTGGTGCACCGAAGCAAGTTACATTCATCCCTAACAAAGTTTAAATTTATGATATTGAAAGTGGAAGACTTATTGCAGTCGGAATGGCAAATCATACTACAAAATACTATGAGTTTTCACACTTTGTGCCGCTTGAAAATCCCACTGCTCTTCTCACTCACGGCAATGAGGTTAGTAGGATTTGGAATGAAATCTTTGGACACCTTAATTACAAGTATTTTCTGCTGTTACAAAACAAATCCATGGTTGATGGTCTTCCGCGCCTCAATTCCTCGAAGGGAATTTGTCCAGGTTGCATCATTAGGAAGCACCCTGAGCACAAGTTCGGCCGTGGCAAAGCTCACAGAGCTTCTACTATTTTTGGTCTCATACATTCTAATATCAATGTTCCACTACCAAATATGTCCATGAATGGTTGAAGGTATGTTTTGACATTCATTGATGACTTCTGCCGCTTTACTTGGGTCTTTTTTCTCAAAAACAAGTCAGAAGTGCTTGGAAAATTCAAGGATTTTAAGGATTTTGTTGAGACCGCCATTGAGAGCAAGATCAAAGATATTAGATCTGATAATGGTTGAGAATATATCAAGACTGAGTTGCTGCAACTTTGTTTTGAAAGCGGAATTCAGATCCAACATACAGTTTCCTACACACCCCAGCAGAACGGTGTAACGGAAAGAAAAAATCGGTCATTGAAAGAGATGGCTACTTGTATGCTTGATTCAAAAGGTTTGGCTGCAAATATTTGGGCTGAAGCCATGAATATTTCTACATACATTTAGAACCAATTTCCACATTTATCCGTGAAAGGTAAAACTCCTTTCGAATCATTCACTAGTCACAAACCGGATGTGTCCAATTTGAGGGTTTTTGGCTCCACTGCATGGGCTAGAATTCCTTCTGAAAAGAGAAAATATTTGGATCCACAAAGTACTGAATGCATCCTAATAGGATATGGAGAAGAATAAAAATCATATAAACTCATGAATATCAGATCCAAAAAGATATTCATAGAGCGAAGTGTGAAGTTTGAAGAACCGCTTCCAGATCTGAAACTAGTCGAGGAAAACACTTTTGATCCGCAGTCTCTACAAGAAGAAGTTTCAAGAGAAGATGAATAAAGCATTGGATCTGATATTTCTGATATTTTATCAGAAATTTATGGCCACGAAATATCAGGTTCAGAATCCTACCATAATGATCCTCCTGAGTTACCAAAGTGGGCCCAAAACACTCTACAATTTGCTTCTCCAAACATTGGAAATTCTGTTGATCCAAGGAGAACAAGAGAAGACTTTCAAAGAGAAGGTATGGATCTTTATTTTTCTGATCCATTATTATATAAGAAATTTTATTTGATTATTGGTTCCGATCCCAAATCAGACTATCTTTCCCACTGAGACCGAAGATGGAAAACCGCCATGGATGAAGAGTACAGTTCTCTTCAAAAGAACAATACATGGGAGCTAGTTTCTCTTCCACTTGGAAGAAAATTGGTCAAATGTAAGTGGGCCTACCACATGAAAGTTGATGCTGATGGCTCTATCATAAAATACAAAGCTAGTTTGGTGGAAAAAGGTTTCTCCCAAGTCGAAGGAGTGGACTACACTTAGACTTTTGCACCGGTTGCAAAGATGGATTCCATCCGCCTAGTTTTGGCTATTTCCGCATCCAAGCACTAGGAAGTGCACCATATGGATATGAAGAGTGATTTTCTACATGGTGATCTCGATGAAGAAATATATATGAAGCATACAGAAGGATACATGTCAGATCCGTCATTAGTTTACAGATTCAAGAAATCTTTGTATGGATTGAAACAGGCCCCAAGAGCTTGGTACGCAAAGATGGACTCCTTCCTTCTTTCTCAGAATTTCAAAAGATGAAAATCTGATCCGAATGTGTATCTACAGCAAGTTAAAGGTAATTTTATGATTTTTTTTATTTATGTTGATGATCTTCTCATTACTGGTAGCACTCTCCTTACAATCAACAAGCTAAAAACTGCCTTAAATCTAGCTTTTGACATGCGCGATTTGGGTTACTGAAGCAATTTTTGGGCTTGGAGATAGCTCAAAAATTTGATGGGATCACATTATCTCAGAAAAAGTATGCTTCAGACCTGCTATTAAAGTTTAATATTGTAGAATGTAAGGCTTCTCCATTTCCATTCCTCTCAGGAATCAGTTTTGAGGAGGGAAATTCTACACCGCTTGCAGATTGCACTATGTATCGACATTTGATTGGTTCACTACTCTACTTGACACACTCAATGACTGATATTTATATTGCTGTGAGTGTTGTATAAATTTATATGCAGCAGCACCATGATATTCATTGGCGGGCAGCCAAGCGGATCTTCCAATATGTGCAAGGTACAAGACATTTTGGCATACACTATGTTGCAGATTCTGAGCTACATTTCATTGGTTTTATTGATTCGGATTGGGTGGGTGATAGCATTGATCAGAAGTGCAATTCTGGATATGTTTTCATGATTGGCCATGGAACTATTTTATGGTCAAGCAAAAAGCAAGCAGCCATTGCACTTTCTTCAGCAGAGGTAGAGTATCGAGGGGCAGTCAATGCCTGCATTTAGGCAGTTTGGTTGCAAGGTATTCTTTCCGAGTTCGATTTTGGTAGCACTACTTCAACTATCATATTTTGTGACAATCAAAGTTCTATTAAGATCTCCATAGATCTATTTCAGCGACAGAGGACCAAGAACATTGAGATTCATATGCACTACATCCGTGAGTTGGTGCATGATCGCACCATCATTTTGCAATATTGCCTTACTGATGAGCAAATTGCAGACATCTTCACCAAGAGCTTCAATGAGAAGAAATTCTCTTACCTTTGTTCAATATTGGGGGTGAGTTCCATCATGGTGGAGATATATTAGATCCATTCTATGTTTTAGCTTGAGGGGGGGCTTTCTTCCCGCTGGGTTTTCCCTCTTTCCTCACTTAGCTTATTTTCAACATTTTTGGATTATTGTAATGGGGTGACCTTTGGTCTCAGTAACCAGGGCCCTACATTTTATTTTTTACATCATAGTATATATTGAGGTGGACTATTAGGATATCTCATCATTTAGTATGTACTTTGCATGCATGCATCCGCATGTTGCCTAGTCACTAGTTTGATGCCTCCAGCACCTAGTCCCTAGTCTGTCAGCACCCGGTAGCTTCCTTCCACTCAATTGTAGCCCTCCTAGTGCTTAGTGCGCCCAGCATGCACCTACCACCTGAGAAGGGCACCTTTTCTCACCTACCCTTCCAGTTCACTTTAGTTAGCTAGTTGTATTTCCTTTATTTGAGGCTAGACTGACTCCTAACTGTTGTTACCACTCCGATGGACCTCCAGTGAGGCTTGACTACCTATTCTGAGTTAAGTTAACTCCTCATGCACCTTCCACTGATCCTCCTTCCCTACATTAGTGTCATTTCCACCAGTTGCACTTATTACACTTAGTTAGACTCAGTTTGACACCTGGCTGATAGTTACTTGTGCATTGATGACCACCACTGATTCATCATGAGGAATCATAGTTGGGGATAAGCTATGCCATGCAGTATATTCGAAAGACCTCCTTGGCTAATTCGAATTGCTCACTCATTGTGATAGTATTGTATTGTAATTCTACTATTCTAGATTATAGAGCACTGATGCATCTCTCTTGCAAAGTTTTTACTCCAATTTGTTTTACATCATCATGATTGATATTCTTGTTCAATAGATCTGTTGTGACTAATTTTACATGCAATCCGCAATCTGCATTACGGAAGTCCAACTTCAACCGAAAACATCCCCTTATTGACTCTGCAATCCGCATTGCGGAATTTGAAATTGTGGAAGTCCAACTCCAATGGAAAACTTTCCCTTCTGCAATCTACAATCCGCATTGCAGAAGCAGAATTGCAGAAACACACCCCTGCAACAACGAATCTCCAAGTCCACTTCGGAGGGGCATAACTTCCTAGTCCCTAGTCCAAATGAAGCAAGTTTAAAACTGTTGGAAAGCTCTTGGGGAGTTTGGTTCACTGGTATAACTCTCTCATACATATGAGGGTTATAACCTTATCATTATCTCGTATAGATATTCTAACATAAATTCATTTTTCCATGCCGTAGAACTTCATAAGAACTCTATCTGTCTTCTCCCATGACTTCTCCACATCACTCTCTCTCACCAAGGGATTCTAAAAAACATGAAGAGGTTATCACTCTCCTCTTGGGTCCAGATGAAGCTAAAACCCATCCTTTTGAAGTCAAAATCCATACATAACCACATATGAAATAGATTGAACTAGTTAACATACTACGACCTACAAGGCTAATCATGCATAACGTTTATGTAACAATGGAGTACTCAACAGGAGATCAATTCCATATACAAGCTTACACATAAATATCTATTGATTCCATTCATATAACCATTCAATCAACATCACATATCAAACAAATATAACACATGCATCAACGACAGTAACACCATAAAACACTTATCTTGAGACTGAAGCTTCCCCAAGAAATTGGCTATGTGAGGACAATGTTCCACCGAACCATAGGTCTCTGTCCATCCTGTACCCTTTCAGCTGAGAGACAACCCCCGAGTTGGGTTGTGTATCCACTATGGAGGTTGATGGTTGTCTCTCATAGTCAAAGTCTCATCTCATTGCTAGGCCAATCTCTATTGGGTTTATCAAGCAATCCAGGGAACAATCATGGTTCATCTACAGTCAAGGACTCATCCCATTGCTGATCCAATCTCTGTTGGGTTTATCAAGCAATCCAGGGAACAATTATGGTTCATTTATAGTCAAGGAGTAATCCCATTTCTAATCCAATCTCTGTTGGGTTTATCAAGAAATCCAGGGAACAAGGGAACAATGCTAAGCTAGTGAGCTCTCTATAGAACTGTAGGCATCCTAGACTAATAAGCTAACATGGTACCCACATTACCTACCTCACTCAACACAAGGAGGCCCTCTACTCTGCTTTTTAGTCCCTCAAGGCCCCTTCCCTCCAGTTTTATTCAGGATGGGCATAGTAAGGTCCAGCCACTATTCTCATGATTTTACAACCTTCGGTAGGTTTATCAAGCATTCAAGCAATAGGGCGGATGATGCTAAGCTAGTGAGCTCATTGACAGAGCTACAGGCATCTCAACACTCAGCAGCATGGAACCTACATTCCCAATATCACCCAACACAAGGAAGTCCCTATTCATTGTTTCTTAGTCCCTCCACTCCCCTTCCCTCCATTGTTATTCAAGATGGGCATAGAAAGGTCCATCTGCTAGTTCCATGAGATTACAGTCTCAACTGGGTTTATCAAGCAGATCCCTCCCAAAAGCTTGCTATTTGCAAATTATCTCCCTGTGAATAATGATCTCCCCTCTTCTCTAACCTTGAGCTAGCAAATAGGATGCGTGGATTCCCCAGGCATGGAGTGACTTACGGAAAGTATTTAGAAGTTCGATAGCCATTAGTCATTAAGCCATGGAGCATTGTAAATGAATTAATTATTTATTATTGCAATGAAATACATAAGGGACTGGATATGGATGCAAAAAATGAGAAGGGGCTATGTGTATCCACTAGGGAGTGGTGAGGGGGTTGTGGGATGGGAGCCCATGATGCCAATTGTCCATTCATGAACCCATCTGACCTCCCATACCACCGTTAATGCAACTGTAAGAGAGTGGTTGCGACATCAGCTTATGAAGTCAATGGAGTATGGAACAGACCTGCAGATGCACATGGAAGGGGACGGCCTATGTTCATATGCCCCATAATCATCATAATCAACATCTTCATCATCATCCCCATCATCATCTCATAGTAGTAATGATTCAACAAAATTAGAGAAGCTCCTTATATCATCATCATCATCATCATCATCATCATCATTGATGGGTCCAAAATAAAGGTATCTGATCGGCCTTTCCCCATAGCAAAACCACAAGAAAGGGAGAAGAAATACACTTGTTTTGTGGGAAATTAATTACCTTAATTATTTAATGAATTTGTTTAAGAGATTATTTCTATTATGTTTTGAAAGCATTGTATGAGCTAATTGCATGACAAACGAGTTTCAATGAGTAGGTGTAGGTGCACTAAAGGACAACATGCAAATAAAGTGAAGAACTGAAAGAACATCACCAAACTCAACACCTCTTTCCTGATCTGTAGAGAACGAACTCCTATTCAAAGAGAATCGGAATTTAGACATTTAGTTAGGTTCAACATTAAGAACTATATAAATATGGACCTCTCGGGTAGCGGGAGGCCCCTGCTTCTATTTTGGGAGAATTATTGTTTTACGTTTTATACTATCCAGACAGTTGTGTTACAGACTTGGTTTTAAACTATGAAGTTCCTGTTTTAACTAAAGGCTTGATGTTACTTGCAATTCAGCATTTATAAGTTCCTTTCACTTCTGAGTATGGGTTGGTGAGGGACCCTCCAACACGTAAGTCAGGAGATCTCACTATTCAAGTATTTCTCATGGTGTATTTTACATTGGTTGAATTTATATTGCAGATGAGAGTTTTTTAAATAGTCTTTAAATCGCACGATCTGATTTCTGTAGCAGTTAAACCTTTCTGATTCCGTAGTTCATTATAACGCACTCTGTAGTTTGGTAATGTTGTGTCTGTAGTCTTGTAGCAGCATTCCTCCAAGGCATAATTAAACACCTATTTCTCTATGTACTTGCATTCACTTCTAAAGTAGCGATCTAGATCTTAAGCCTATGTACTCATTTCATTATTAGAACTACTCATAGAGATTGATTTCTTTCAGTATTTATTGGTTATGTGATGACATTCACTCCTTAATGTTTTGATTAAAATTGCAGCATTAGATAATGGCATTCCGAATTTAGCTTTAGCATTAGATTATGTTAGATCAGACTTTGAGTTTTATGCATTCGATTTACAGTAATTACTCCTTAAGTTAGAGATCAAGCTTTCATAATGTTAGAATAGATCTATTATGTTTTCATTATTCAATTCCATAGTATATTTTTTACTGCTTTTAGCAAAGTTAATTCTTAAAGATATGCTTACTGTTTCCTGCATTTGATTTCTTAGACATAGATTTCCTGCTTTCAGTACTTAAATTTCTTAGTATAGGTATTTCACCTCCATAGATTAAACAATCCTTTTTACAGTTTATTGAATCATTTTTAGGCAACTCTTTAAAAACATGGATACAAACACCCAACTTCGACAAAGACTATCCTAAAGAGCACATATAGTGCTTGCACCTCTAAAATTTGTATGTCCCCTGGGTTGATAATTAAAGTAGGCTCTTAGCCTAGTTGCCCTTATTAGGTATCGATTCTGCGAGATCACCACTTTTTGGCGCCGTTGCCAGGGAGGCGCTAAATCTTTTAGGAGACATATTCAAAAGCAAAAAAAAGCACATAAAAAGAAAAGAAAAAAACACATAAAGATTCCACCAATGAATGCCTCATCGGCAAAGGGATAGGTTTGGACGCTTTCTACCTAGGCATCCCATGAGCAATAACGGTAACAACAATTCTGACCACTCTCAGTTTGGATCCCCAAACTCTGAAAATGAAACTAATTCCACATATGATCCAAACAACTTCTCTGATAGTTCGAGCTCAAACACCACTACGGCTGGTGAAGAAGAGGAACTCGGGGAGATTTTCACCTTTCCCATTAGCATACCTCTCGGAGATGCCAGGATGAAGAATATCAACCCTAACTATATGCCAAACTTCCTTAGATTGACTTTAGAAGATCCTGACACATTCCTGTTTGAGTTTGAAGTAGTTTGTAGATCTTTTTATTATACTACAGATGCACAAAAGCTGAGGCTTTTTCCCTCCACACTGTAAGATTTATCACTTAGGTGGTTCATGAGTGTAGACGGAAATAGTATCTTCAGCTGTGATCAAATGAAACAGGCATTCCTAGAAAAGTATAGGGACTACTGCAAAGCAAAGGATACAAGGGATGAAATATTTAGGATGCAGGAGGGAGACTGTGAATCCTTAGAAGATTATGCCCAACGTTTTCAGATCAACTACAAACGAGCTAACCATTGCACCCTAGACCCTGAATCGCTGAAACTTGTCCTTCTTAGGGGGATTAAGGAGGATAATTTTGAGATCTTAAACATCATGGGAGATGGAGACATATTTCAAAATACTTATGACCAAATACTACAGATCTTCAAAAACCATTCTACATCTAGGAAAAGCAAGAATGGGACAAGAGATACACATCTACCCATAGGATCCTCATCATCTTCAGGACCCAATCTTACAAAATCTTACTTAGGAAACCTGTTACATGACATGAATACCGACATCTTACAATCTATGGCCATCCAACTTGATGCACTACAAATAAAAAAGAAGCAGGATGAAATTAACCAAGCCTTGGCAGTATTTTGTCCTTGTTGTAGAAAGAAACATTAGAATGGGAAGTGCACTTTAAACACCATAGAGATATGTGGTCTCTACACTGATGACCACTCCACTAATAAATGTCCCCTCTTACCATCATGTAAAGCTACTATTCAAGATCTTGCAGCTAAGGGAGCAATGGAACAACTATGTTTTATAAATCAGAGGAGGAATAATTTTGTTAGACCATATCAACCGAGCAATCAAGCCTACTATAATCAAGGACAACCAAATTGCAACTCAACACCAACTCCATGGAAAGCATAGCCACATCCAAACAAATGGCAAGAGGATCAGCAAATGTATCAACCATCCTATCAGCAATCATTTTACCCACTGTCTTACCCTCAATACCCCCCACCTTTTTCTCCATCAACCATGAATTATGCAAATCAATACTCCATCCATCAAATTGGAGGGCCCCATTACAACAACCACTTATTATGCCACCCCCACAGAATCAACCACCCCCCAGTGTAGCTAGGGTTTTACCCCTAGCTTGTGCAAATGAGCACCTACTAAGGAGAATGGACTCCTTAGTAGCAGTTCAGTAAATATAAATTTTTAAACTAAAACAGAAATGTAAACTAATCTAAAACACATGCATGAAACATAAAGAACAAAAGATAAATAATGGTTTTTGTATTGATATTACCTCCAATGTGGAGGTTGATGAAGCTCTTGCAATGTCCAAGAGGGTTGCTCCAAGCTCCAATGTGCTTCTTCTCTTTCTCCAATGGTGGAAATGGGCCAAAAGGGGCTCTCAAGGTGAAAGTGGCTCAATGGTGAGCTAGGGTTTCAAGAGAGATTTTGGTAGAGTAAGGGTATACTTGATTGTGGATATATAATAAGGGATCTCCATCACCTATTTATAGTTTTTGGATGGTGGAGTGCTGACCCATGGTTTCGGGAACCATATGGTTTAAGGCAGCTGTATAGGGTTTTTTCGTCCTTTTCCTCATTATTTTATATTTTTTATTCCCTTTTTAGGGGATTTTTGCTATTTTAGAGGAATTTTGGATATTTTTGGAGGAAAAAGGGGTTTTTTAGCCTTTTTAAGGCTATTTTGATGGTTTTGTGGCCTTTTGGAGGCATTTTAGGCCTTTTGGAGGCTTTTTAGTGGGATTTTTAGGGTTTTTAAGGGAAATATGGTAGGAAAATGGACAAATGAGCCATGTAATGTGGTAGATGAGGTAGTGAACACTTTTTGGGTGTTAACAGATTGCCCCCTGATGTGCGAGGGTAGGAGCTCATCGTATGGCCGATGGACATCATAAGTCATGAATGGTTTTCCTGGGGTGTGGAGAGAAGAGAAGAAACAAACTGAAGCCCGGAACAACGATCCCGAACAAACTGCAAGAACTAAAAGTACATAACCTCAATAATGGATGAGGAATCATCTGATCATATGGATGAGGCAGGCATACCCATGCTCGTATCAAGATATAACATAATAACAATAAGGTCCAAAAAATGGGGACCTGAAATATACATGACCTCAAATACTGACTGAGGAATAATCTCAATATATGGACGAGGCGGGCATACCCATGCTCATATCAAGATACATAAAAGAACTGTGAGGCCCGAAAGAGGGACCTGTAAGATACATAGAGAACCACTGTGTACATCATAAGTGTCCAGAGAGGACACAAACTCTGGGACATACTGCTGGGATGACCATGTCTGAGCTGAATAGCGGATACACTGGAACAATCAACAGTGCTATTGAGTGTGGTACCAAAGGAACTGATGAGCTACTGGATCAAAGTGACAAGGGGTACACTCGCAATGGTACACTGAACTGGAACTGATCTGGGTACTCAAGGAAGCATATAACTGGATGGCTTCTGAATACAATCGCCAACGCAGCCCGAACATCCACGGGAACATACAACTGGGTGTTCCGAAGTGACTCACCAATGTGCTAGAGTCGGGGGAAATTCGGGGTCTTCGACAAATAATGGTAGGTATGTAAATCCTGTGCGATTCTCAACGATGCGATCAAGGTGCTGAAGTCGAGTATGTGAGAAACAACCATTCGGAGAGGCAATGATGACTCCTCTCAAAATGGTCTGTAGGAACTCACCACAGATGGTGATGGGTCCAAGGCGCAGGGACCTCTGGGTCTATCCTCTGGAATAGAGGGGCTGTCGTCGACAGAGGGAGACCTGCAACTATCAAGGCAATAATGTTTCCTTGACAGGAGCGCGAGGTAGAGAACCAAAATGTGATAGTACTGATGGTAGGACTGACAAACTGGGGGGGAAACTGGGCAAGTAGAGTGGTTGGACTCAAACTTCCTTTGTTCAGAGTATGTAAAATGGGGATGATCGGGCAGCATATGAAACTGACTGAGGGGAAAGGGATCATAGTTGTATTGGATCGGGGAGGGTGACTGGGCTGAAGGGGACTCAAGCTGGTGTAAAATGGCAGGAGACTGCAGAATACTCTGAACAAAGGCGACCTGATTGGGGGTGCTGCCGAGATGATCGATCATAGTGCCAAGAGGCACGGGGGAACCTCTTCATGGGTTAAGGAACTAGAAGAAGTGTGTGTAAAATGGTACTGTTGTGTGGATTGAAACGAGCCCAGGACAGTTCATGCTCGTGGTTGCTTTCAATTTTAAGGAGTCTGAAAGCAATAAGAAGACTCTGAAGTAATGGAATGGTACTGTTGTGTGGATTTTCCTAGCCTAGGATAGTTCATGCTCGTGATTGCTTTCAATTTTAGAGAGTCTAAAAGTGATAAGAAGACTCCAGGGGGTTTCTTTTTCGTATATTTAGTCTCCAAGGCCCAAAGAAGCATAAAAGGACGCAATGAAGAACTCTTCTAGCCGGTGTGACTAGAGTATTCCTTTTTCGTAATTAGTCTACCAGGTCCAGAAAAGGGTTAAACTTATACCAGATAGACGCCCTTTCAGGTACTTTAACGAGCATCAAAGGAAGCAAGATTGCTCGGTGATCTTTTCATTCTTTTAGGAGTCAGAAAAGAGCTTAACAGAAACTCCCTAAGTGCCTTTTTCATAAAGGACTTGTCCGGCCCAAAAAAGGGATTAAATTATACCGAACAAAAGAAATGGCCAAGCAAGGAGGAAGTGTTCAATCAAGGAACAGTAATGATGACCAAGAACAAGGGTGGGGGGGAACACTGGTGGGCCTCCTTGCAGGGTGAATGAAATGGTGGAAAAATAATGAAATATTTGCAGTATGACAGGAGTGAATGGCTCATGTAAATGTGGAACAATCCGATGGCAGCCGATGTGGCACGCAAACCGAGGCAACAAGGTGTTGGGACACAATGTTGAAACTATACCAAGTGAGAGCGAGAAATGATCTCAAGCATCATCACGAGCTCGGAAAAAATGAATCCGGCGATATAAAGACTGTCGAAAATGGATAACGGCTGATGTGGCACGCAAACCGAGGTCACTTGGGGTGTTTTAGAAAAAGACCCAAAACATCTGGGGGTGAGAGCGAGAAATGGTCTCAAGCATCATCACTGGCTCGAAAAAATGAATCCGATGATATAAAATATGCGAAAAATGGAGAACGTCCGATGTGGCACGCAAACCGAGGCGACAAGGTGTCAGGACACAATGTTGATATTGGTCTTGGTGAGAGCAAGAAATGATCTCAAGCATCATCACGAGCGCGAAAATATGAATCCGGCGGTGCAAATGGTGCGAAACATGGAGGTCATAAGGACTCCAAAATGGTCAAAGGAAATAACCAGGTTAAGGGACGGTGGCAAATAAAGGTGAGCCCACCAAGCGAAGGATGCAGTGGTGGGGAGAAATGATGGCCTGTGGGGGAAGAATACTAGGTGTATCGAATCAAATCAAATCTACAAGTGATATGTGACCTCCAAAATGGTTGTGATCACAAATGTGAAAAAGTGAGCAGGGTTAATGACTTGCCCCCATGCTATGTGCATGGGGTTTGTGATTATGGATCACATATGTGTGGGTTTGAACAAGGGGGTCATGGACATGCTGAGATATATGTGATGGGGAAAGTTCAAAATTATTGATAATGCCCCCTATCCCAGGGTCGAGGTAATCTATTGTGTCAATGCGGTGCTCTATAATGGCGGGGTCAAGGCCGGGCATTTCGGCATAGGACCAAGCAAAGACGTCACGGAACTCTCTGAAGAGGTTAGTGTATTCCTCAATCTCTTGCTTACTGCAAAAGGCTCCTAAAGTGATGAGTTCAGGGGCACTCCCAGGGGCAGCGATATCAATTTGGATGACAGGTGAGATGTTAGCCATGTTACCTTCCTCGAAGGCGTCAGGAGCAGGAATAGGGTCCTTGAACCAATCGACCTTGGTGGGAAGGAAATCTTTGGATTCAACGGCAAATTGGGTAGCGGTGCTAGAGGAAGATGCTTCTGGGAGGAAATACGAACGATGGTGCATGTCATCCCAGGGATACTCCAGGGCAGTGAGTGCTTCAAGAATATCCTCATCAGTACAGAAAGTTTGGGCCGTCAAATTGGTTGACGTTGGAATGGTAGTGGAAGAGATCATGTAAATGGTGTTGACCTCCCCGGATGGGGGTGAGATTGGGGGGTGAATCTCTTCAATAGTGGTAGGTTCCCTCTCAAGATCCAGATTGTTCATCTCATAGAGAGCTGCTCTGTAATCTGGGAGATCGGTACAATGATGTGAGTAGTGCCCGTAAACACCGCATATAGCATAGGGGTGGTTGGTACACAGGGATTTATCTTTAGGCTTGGGGGTGGGGTTGAGTTCGACAACCGGGATGTTGGGGTTGTCGTCGAGCATCTGCATGTGCTGCTGTAATGCTGGTAACTGTGGACACTGATGAGTCGCATGGCCTAACTCGTCGCACAATGAGCATTTGGGAGGAGTACGAAATACTAGGGGGTTTTTGACTATCTTGGGAGGTGGTACAGCAGTGTAAGGTTGGGGACCTCTGCCCCCAGTGGGTTTGGGAGTAGGGGGAGGAGTCGTGGAGGATGAAGGGGTAGAGACACCGGGGGGTGGCTGAGTGGTAGTAGCCATGGGTTGCACCAGTTGGAGGACGACGCTTGGTGTCGGCGGGGGAATGGGAGGTGAAAGATACCAGACTGGTAATCCCAAGGTTAGCTCAGGGAGTCTAAGGGTAGCCATAACTGGGGCGCTTACTACTCCCGATGGAGGGACTAGGAAGGGGATTGTATGGATAGGTGTAACACCAATGTGGCTAGGTACCAGTGGTGGTTTAGGCAACAAGGGTGGCTGATTGGTGGTTGTTTGGTTATTGTGGGAGAGGATACATAAGTCAGACACTTCGGGCGTAGATGACGGGGGAGGAATGGATTGGAAGGTGGATGTCATCGATGGGTCTGAGTAAACTCCAGGTCCCAAAGAGGAAACAAATGAGGTAGCGGCACTACTGACCGGTTGTTCCACCATGGGGAGAACATTTTCGGGTGTAGTGGGAGCATTTGGATCATAGTAAGTAAGTCGTTTGATCTTAACCACGCGTCCATCATGGGGGAACATCATGGTACGAAAGACAAAGGAAGCGACCGCCCGCATAGCATACATGTAGCTGCGACCGAGTAAGAGGTTGTAATCAAGCTGGGCGTTGATGACCTCGATATCGATGAGGACGGTTTTACCACCTAACTGGACAGGGACATTGGCTAGGAGACCTTGGGGTTGAGCCGAACGACCGTCGTAGGCACGTAACGCAGTGGTGGATTGCTGGAGGGTAGGGGATCCCAACTTTTTCCATACGAATGTAGACATAACGCATGTGGAGGCACCCTCATCGATGATGCATCGATGGATGACAAGATTCCGAACGAAAACAGAAACTTGGAATGATAAGGTGGAAGGCAGGCGTGGTTCGGACTGGTCCAAATCAAATGCCATCAAATTTGAATCATTTGGGTTAATAGCCCCAATGGCTGAGAGTAAAGTCTTGCGCTAGGAAGGGCAGTTCTTCAAGACTTCTAACGCAGACATGGCTGCGGGAGATTGGGATAGGTCATCTACAATATTGTAGTTTGACGCAGCGCGCGCATTGGGGTTGTTGTTGATACGGCGAAGTGGGAAACGAGCTGCTTTGGCAGTGCCATCTACCGGAGGGGGAGCGATACGTAACGCTTGATCAGTGGGATGAGCGTTAGGGGTTTTATCAGCGGGAGGGGCTTCAGGGGTGAAGCCATATTGGTTATGACGAGTTTGGAGGTTGACATCAGCGGAAGACATCATCAACAAGTGGTGGGTACCTGAGTCAAACATGGGTTGATCAGGAGCGGCGTATGTGATCTGTTGTTGTTGGGGTTGCGCGTTGGCTTGAGGGGGGGCCAACGGCTAAGTGTTCACCACGCCTTGGGTTGGTAAGGGGTTTTGCAGCACCAAAGGTGGCTGCTGAGGTTGTGGGGGGTTGGGTGGTGCTTGAGGAGCCGCATACCCTTGGCGATGGACATCATCAACCCAAAGTTGTTGAGCTCGCTCTAAATGTGGGCAAGTATGTGTGTAGTGGCCATAGACCCCGCAGATAGAACAAGGATGGTTTGTTCGCAGGTTGGGGTTTTTAGCCTGTTTGGACGGGTGATCAGGGTTTTGGTTAGCGGGGGCCACGTTGTTGTTTTCTGGGGGATTAGCCGGTTGACCACCTTGGTCTATAGGTTGGTTGTTCCCACGATTACGGCCCTTGTCGCGATTTTGTTGGCCCTGGTTGCGTTGGTTGTTCTGGTTTTGCTGCAGGTTGTTTTGGGCGTAAACTTGCCCTTGAGCAGCAGGTGGGTTTTGAGGTTGTGCAGGTGCAGGAGCAGGCTGTGATGGATTATAGGTAGGTGGAGGCTGCGCAGGTGCGGAACCCTGAGGAGGTTGCTGATATGTCTGCAGAGCAGGTTGTTGGTTTGCCGTAGGGGCTGCCTGTGGCGGGTAATAAGCTGGTTGGGCTTGGGAAGGCGCAGGAGCTGGTGGAACCTGCTGGTGGTAATAAGTGGGTTGGGCCTAAGAAGGTGCAGGAGCTGGTGTAGCCTGCTGATGGTAATAAGGCTGAGGTGCGACCGGAGGGTTGTATGCAGGGGGCGCATGATCGAAGCACTGAGGTGGACAACTGGGTCCATGGGAATGATGGTGATGTGTCATAGGAGCATATGACTTGGTGGCCCCAGACTGTGAGGTGGCCCGCGAAAGGTCGGGGCCCGGGGTAGGACGTGCTATGGAAAAGGGTTGGGGATGCGAAGAAACACGACCAATGATGCCGTCTGCAGCGTGGGATGACCCCGGCGCATCGTGATGGGACGACTCGCCGCGAGGGGCATCAGGTATAATGGTATAGAGGTAACCCAACTGGGCGTAAATGAGGTCGAACTGCTGTGCCTTAAGGATGGCCTCTTCTTCAGACTGGGGTCTTTAAGAAGCTACATCCTTAGAAATAACAGGAAGAAGGGACTTGAGGAACCAATCTAGGAAGATACGGTCATCTAATTTGATCTTGCATAAGCTACGACGTCTACGCCACTCATGAATGTGGTCCGTGATGTGGGTAGTCGTGTTTTGTCGGCAAGATAGGAGGATCTCAACGCCCGCGTCATAGCGGACAGGTAACTGGAAGAACTGCAGGAAGGTCGAGGCCAGGGAAGTAAAGGTGGCATGGGTCCCATGGGGTTGCTCGATATACCACTTGGCTGCAGAGCCATTGAAGGTGCACTGTAATAGACGGAGGCGAATAGAGTCATACACTATGGAGTTGGAGGAACACCATAGATGGAAGGACATAATATGGTTTTGTGGGTCCTCACGCGCCTTGCCCTTGAATTTAGGAATGTCAGAGGGGAGCTTGGTAGGCATGTGAGGCCATGGTGGGTCGTGTCGGATAGGGTCGTTGGTCAGTCTGGCTAGGTCAGGTAGGTTGAGGCTAGCCATGAATGGCAGATTGGAAGAAGGATGTGACACAGGAGTGGGTTGGACCAAGTTGGGGCCCATGCCCCCAAGTAGAGGGGCAGGGTTGGGAATGTTTCCCCCAAGTGGGGGAACTACGGTAGTATAGGATGGGCCTGCACCACCATGGGTAGTGTGAGTTACTGGTGGAGTAGTGGTATTTATGCCAGCTACGGGAATGGGAATGGTGACCGGGATGGTGGATGTGGCCCCCATCGAGGGCATTCCCAAAGCAGGTGTGGTAACTGGTGTAGTGGTGGATGTGCCACCAATGGTCCCTACAACGAAAGGAGTGGAAGTCGTGCCAACCATGGGGCTAGTAGGGGCAGTGTAAATAGGGTTCTCAGACTCTTCTTCAGAATCGGAGGTAAAGTAAGGGGCGTCAATATCTGGTGACGGAGTCCTATGCCATTGACGAGTGGAGTCAAGTGACAAGGCTCTAGATCTGTGATAAGTGGTATCAAGTGATGATGATCTGTGGTGATGACGTGTGGTGTCAAGTGAACCGTGCTGTGGGGGCTCGCCCCTGAGGCACCGAGAATGTCTCAGGGACTCAATGGTGACAGATGGTGTCAAATCTCTATGGGTTGAGGTGAGTAAAAAACAGCTCAAAAACCCTAATGCAACCGAGTGTGCAGAAGGAGAGCTCAAAAAACAAGGCACTCAGGCCAACAACCAACTCAAAACACCCACTGTAATAGCTGTGCTACAATAGGTGGAGTACCAACAAAATGGTCAGAATACCAACAAGCAGCAGGTTTCCTAAAAAGAAAAAATGGTGGACTCACTAGACCAAAAGGAGGTAAGGGAGCATGCAAACACCTAACTAAAAGGTATTCTAACTCAACTAGACATATCCTCTGCAAGGTGATGAAATCCAAGTCAGACAATATGACTAGGAAAGCCAAGTGGCTAAGATGTCCCCCTACTGGGAGGGACACCGGGTAGTCAATCCTAGAAGAATGGCAACTAAGATACCCCGTTCATGACACGTCTAGAAAGGTGAATCTGTAGTTTGGTCCTTTTACCGCAATACCCCAATACAGGGATATCCCGAGAACTGCGAAAGGTATCCCTTCGGTTACTGAATGGAGTGCGGTGTTCCACTCAGGCCTCCGGAACCAGTCTCCCGACTTCAACCCTCCTAAGGGAGAGGCCCTCTGATAAACTGGTCGTGACCGTGCCAAAAAGTACTAGGGGATTTTGGTTCCCTATTTGGAAAACAACTATGTCTCAAGTGTAAGTAACCGAGGGGTGTTATTGGAAGCCTATCCCCTCGATCCTACCTAACTACAAAGATTCTTTTGTGTTCCCCAAGTGGGGTTAGAATATTGGTTGAGTTAGATAGTTTTTTAAGGCTCACTTGAATTATGTGACAGAGTGTGTGCTCGTGAGATGATGATGAACCCAAGTAGAAAGTGCCACTAGGGAGGGAAACTTTCTATCTAGCAATAACAATACAGAAATGAACTTTTAAAATGCACAATTTTCTTTTTCCAATGTAAAGTGCTGAAAATGTAAAAACGATTCTGTAAATGAAACAGAAAATAAAAAACTGCAGAAAAATGCTGTAAGGAAGGGTGGCTACAGGTAGGACAGAGGGCTGTGCTGGTGCAGAAAATAGTGCAGCAAAGTTCTGGGCTCAAAACTGTAAAAAATGCAGAAATCAAATTGCGAGTTTATGGTGAAACTAAGCAGTCAAACTGCAGGTTTGAGGGAAACAGGCGTGGACAGGACGCAGGTTTTTGGCAGACAAACGCAGTCGGGACGCAGCAAAGGGGCTGAAAAACACAGGCGGGTTGCGGGAAAATGGTCGAAAGCCGCAGGCGGGACGCAGGAAAGACGCCAAAAGGCGCCGGCGGGTTGCGGGAAACTGGCCGAAAGCCGCAGGCGGGACGCAAGTAAGACGCCGAAAGGCACTGGCGGGTTGCGGGAAACTGGCCGAAAGCCGCAGGCGGGACGCCGAAAACAGGGAAATAGCAGCAGTTAGACAGGATCAAACAAACTAATAGCCACGGCTGAATCGCAGGTAACAGATTGTAAGCGGCCGGCAGGTCGCCGGAAACAGTTTGAGAGCTGCGGTTAGGTCGCAGGTAAGTGCCTAAAAGACGCGGTCGGGACGCGACTGTTGGGGGAAAAAATGTGGTATACGGCGGCTGAAAGGGACAACCGAACAGAAAAAAGATTTAAAAATTGTAACCAGAAATTCAAACTTAGGGGAGTCGCCAAAACTGTAGCTAGGGTTTTACCCCTAGCTTGTGCAAATGAGCACCTACTAAGGAGAATGGACTCCTTAGTAGCAGTTCAGTAAATGTAAATTTTTAAACTAAAACAGAAATGTAAACTAATCTAAAACACATGCATGAAACATAAAGAACAAAAGATAAATAATGGTTTTTGTATTGATATTACCTCCAATGTGGAGGTTGATGAAGCTCTTGCAATGTCCAAGAGGGTTGCTCCAAGCTCCAATGTGCTCCTTCTCTTTCTCCAATGGTGGAAATGGGCCAAAAGGGGCTCTCAAGGTGAAAGTGGCTCAATGGTGAGCTAGGGTTTCAAGAGAGATTTTGGCAGAGTAAGGGTATACTTGATTGTGGATATATAATAAGGGTTCTCCATCACCTATTTATAGTTTTTTGGTGGTGGAGTGCTGACCCATGGTTTTGGGAACCATATGGTTTAAGGCAGCTGTATAGGGTTTTTTCCTCCTTTTCCTCATTATTTTATATTTTTTATTCCCTTTTTAGGGGATTTTTGCTATTTTAGAGGAATTTTGGATATTTTTGGAGGAAAAATGGGTTTTTTAGCCTTTTTAAGGCTATTTTGATGGTTTTGTGGCCTTTTGGAGGCATTTTAGGCCTTTTGGAGGCTTTTTAGTGGGATTTTTAGGGTTTTTAAGGGAAATATGGTAGGAAAATGGACAAATGACCCATGTAATGTGGTAGATAAGGTAGTGAACACTTTTTGGCTGTTAACACCCAGACCCCCACAAATTCTAGCCCAACCAATCCCAAACCCTAATAATAACAGACCTCCACAGTAGTAACAGACTTATAATGCTGATATCACACAATTTCCTACCTATGTCGTAGACACCATGAAAATAAACGAAATAAACCTCCGATCTGGAAAAACGTTGCAGAATACATCCCCACAAAATATACAACAACTTGAAACTCAAGAACAAACAACATAACCCTATGTTCAGCATCAAAATGAACCAAATCCTCCTAAGGACGAAACCCAACCACTCCCATGCAACAGAAACCCTCCATTTCCAGAGAAACTTGTACGAAGTAGGAAAGAAGAGGAAGAAAATACAATTTTAAATGAATTCAAGCACTTAAACATCCAAATCCCCATTTTACAAGACATAAGGGATGTGCCCATATGAAACAAATTTATTAGGGGGAATTGTCTAAAGAAACCTGGGAGGAGGAAACATGACCCACCAACCATAAATGTAGTGGGACAATTGGATGATTTAATGTTGGGTGTCATAATTAACCCTAAATATCTTGATCCAAGTAGTCTTGTAGTGAACGTCACCATCAATAGCAAGCAAATAAATAAAAGCCTGATAGATTTCGGAGCTGCGATCAATGTCATGACTAATGAAACCATGCTATACCTGGGACTCCAATCAATGGTAAGACCAACCACAATAGTACTCCAACTAGCTGACACATCCACTGTGAAACCCGAAGGGATGCTAGAGGACATTATGATCAATACTGAATCCTGGGAATACCCAGCTGATTTCATAATCATTGAGGTCAAAAGTAAACTTAGTGGCTATCCAATCATACTAGGAAGACCTTGGTTGGAAACCGCAGATGCTTACATAGGTTGTCTTTCAGGAAACATGACTCTCACTAGTGGACTTTCCAAAACGAAAATCATCGTCTACCCACCAGCAAGGAAATCTTCAGATTTAGAGTATCAAAATTGGACTGATGACTGTTACGACACAACAAATCTAAACACACGACATGTCCTAACAATTGATGCTACACTATCATTAAAAGCAATAGATGAACATGGGCATATAGATAGCTTTATACATAATGCATATTCTAACAATGCTGGTCTTGAAAGGGTTTTTGACATAGAACAACAACAGGAAGGCGAAAGTTCAAGTCATAACTTAAATAAGATGTGGGCAGAAGTACTACATCTAGAAGAGCAATAAAAAAAAACAAAGACCATGGAAATCATGCCTGGGAAGCCAGTCAACATTAATTCCCATCTCAAGCTAGAGCAAGAAAAGCAATTAATAAAAGTATTATCAAAACAACAAAAAGATTTTGCATGGAGATATGCAGACATGAAAGGTATACACCCTGATATATGCAAACATTATATTTACATCAAAGAGGGTTCTATCCCTAGAAGGAAGCCACAAAGGAGATTGAACCCATCATTAAAGGACATTGTCAAAGTAGAACTACAGAAGTTATTAGATGCAGGGTTCATATATCCCATCTCTGACAGTGATTGGGTCTCCCCACTGGTTATAGTGCCTAAAAAAGGAGGCAAATGGAGAATTTGTGTGGACTACATAGAGCTAAATAAAACAACAAAGAAATATCACTTTCCACTGCCATTTATAGATCAGGTTCTGGACACATTAGCTGGCAACAAGTATTTTTCATTTTTGGATGGTTTCAGTGGGTACAACCAAATCTTAATACACCTAGCCGATCAAGATAAGCGACATTTACATGTCCTTGGGGCACTTACGCATACAGAGTACTACCCTTTGGCTTATGTAATGCTCCAACAACATTCCAAAGGGCCATTCTAAGTATATTCTCTGATTTCATAAATAATCAAATGGAAGTCTTCATGGATGACTTCACACCCTATGGACAAAACTTTGACTAGGCATTGAGTCATCTTGAATTGGTATTAAAAAAATGTATTGAGATGAGCCTATGCCTTAGCAATGAGAAATGTAGAATGTTAATAGAATAGGGCATCATTCTAGGGCACCATATATCACAAAGAGGGATAGAGGTTGACCAAGCAGAAGTCTCAGTAATCAAAACGATGCCACCACCTGTTAAACAAAGGGATGTCAGAAGTTTCCTTGGGAAAACAGGGTACTACAAAAGGTTTATTGAAAATTATAGTTGAATTGCTGCCCCGATGTTTTCACTTCTTACAAAAGACACTGAGTTCATATGGACACACAATTGCATGACAACATTTGAAAATCTCAAGGAGAAAATATTTACAGCTCCAGTACTCCAAGGACCAAACTAGGCACTACCATTCCAGATCCACTCTCATGCATCAAATAAGGCAATCGGATCTGTCCTTGGAAAAGAAAAAGAGAAGAAGCCCTATGCAATATGTTATATCAGTAAGAATTTAGCAGGGGTAGAATTAAATTATACTGTAACAGAGAAGGAATTTTTGGCTGTCATAGATACCATTAATAAATTCAAGCACTATATCACTGGCTACCAAGTTTTTGTTCATATAGACCATTCGACCATAAGATATCTAATGAACATGCCAAACACAAGTGCTCGAGTCATTCGATGGCTTCTACTAATTCAAGAATTTGACATCACCATTTTAGACGAGCCAGGTAAACAAAATGTAGTGGCTGACTTTCTATCTAGGTTGACACATGGAGAAGACAGTGAAGTGATCAATGACAGTTTTCCAAATGAGCACCTTTTTGCCATATCCACAAGAAGCCCATGGTTTCCTGACATAGCAAAGTATCTAGTGTCTGGAAAATTTCTAGAACATTACAGTTATAATGAAAAGAGAAAAGTAATAAGACAAAGCACAACATACACATGGATAAAAGGCATGCTATTCAAACAAGGACCTGATCAAATACTCAGAAGGTGCATCAGAGAAGATGAAGTGCATGACATCATGCACGCCACTCACAATGAACCATGTGGAGGACACTATGCTATAAAGAGGATAGCCTATAAGATTTTACAAACATGATACTATTGGCCAACATGCCACAAGGATACTTATGAGTATGTTTCACATTGTGATGACTACCAAAGTATGGGAAAACCAACACAAAAAGAAGAAATGCCCCTACATCCACAGATTTCCTTGGAAGCATTTGAAAAATGGGGATTTGATTTCGTTGGTCCAATCAACCCACAGTCAAATCAGAAAAGCTACATCCTAGTATGCACTGACTACCTCACAAAATGGACAGAGGTAGCAACACTTGCTGCAGCCAATGAAAACAACGTAGCAAAATTCTTTACTGAGCAAATATTTCACAGGTTTCGAGTACCGAGAGAACTAGTGTCTGATGAAGGCCCGCAATTCACATCCAACTTAATAGAATACTTGATGAAATGAAACAATGTCAAGAACTGACAATCCTCCTCCTATCACCATCAAGCAAATGGTCAAGCAGAAGTCACCAACATAGAATTAGAGAGGATTCCGACAAAGGCAGTCCAACTCCACAAAAGAAATTGGGCTGACAGATTAAGTGAGGCATTTTGGGATTATAATACCACATGGAAGACAACAACAGGATTCACGCCTTATGAGTTAGTATATGAAAAGAAAGTCATGCTTCCAATTGAATTTGAAATAAAAACACTAAGAATTGTAGCAGAGTTGAACATGGAACTATCAGAAATACAACAAGAACGCATTCTACAATTGAATCAACTGGATGAGCAACGCCAACAAGCATTTGCCCACACATAAATAATCTAGCAGCAAAGAAAGAAGTGGCATGACAAGCACCTAAAGGATAAAAAGTTCAGGGAAGGTGACTGGGTACTACTCTATTATTCTAGGTTTCACACATTCAAAGGAAAACTAACAACTAGATGGCTAGGACCTTACATCATTGAGAATATATATGAAAATGGAGCAGTCAAGATTATTACAATAGATGAACAACAGTTTCCCATGATAGTGAATGGACATCGGCTAAAATTTTACAAGAAACCACAATCAAAGGAAGATTTTACACAGGTACTCTACCAGCAACAACTGATGTTGATAGAGTATATGGAATTTTATTGAAAAAAATGATAAAAAAACAAAAACAGAAGAAGAGGAAAAAATGAAAAAATGAAAATGAAAAAAGAAGCAAAAAAATAAAAAGGAAAAGAAAGAAAGAAAAATAAATATAGTTGAATGAATAACAGGCCAAATTACAGGGCCAGATACATACCAATGAAGATGGAGCACTAAAAATTGCAAAGAGAAATATCAAGCAAAATAAATATCAATATGCAAGTGAGCCAGAGAATTATCAAACATCCACAACAATCAAACGAGCTAGAGAAGTATCAAAACATTCACAGCAATCAAGAGAGCCAGAGAAGTATCAAAACATCCAAAGCAATCAAGCGAGCCTGTGAATTATCAAACATCCACAACAATCAAGCCAGCCAGACATGTATTAGAGAGAGCCAGCAAAGATATCTACCACTACAGGAATAAATCAAAGCACAATGTTTAATCAACTCTACCATTTGATCATGCAAGCCTACCACATCTTCAAGCGAACCAGCACCGAACCAGATCAAAAATCATTGCAGAGCTTTATCACAATGTCAAATAAAAAATGGCACGAAGTTCAAATGAAGGTGATGCAAAAATTTCAAGCAAGCAAAAGAAAAATGCACACAACACAAGGAACTATTGACATGCCAGAATTTACTGCAGAACATGTCGAATCTACTACAAAATCCTGCACACACAGAAATTGACAAAAATCATCGTCTCAAGAACACTAACGCATAACAAGGTAATCTCTAAACATATTGTTATATTCTTACGATCAAATCATTATCCCCAAAATGGTTATTTTTTAAGCTGAGGACAACTTTTCAATAAAGTCGGGGGGGGAAAGGTTCAGATTACAAAATCATGATTGCACATCCCCGTCATATCAATAAATGATGAACCCGCAGAAACCACCATACTTCACAATAATTGGAGCAGAAGGGAAAGGTTCAGATTACAAAGTAATGATTTCACACCCCCGTCGTATCAGCAAATGATGAACCCCCATAAAACCACCATACTTTCGAATAATCGGAGCAGAAGTGCAAAGCTACAATCATGAAACGAAACAAAGGGTTTGGTTATGGAAAGAAAGGGATAAATCGGCAAGTACACTGAGCAATGATGAGGTTAAGTGTGGGAAGGCACATTAAGTAAGGCTGTATAATCCTCCAAAGGACCAATTTTGCAAATGCGAACCTCTCAGAACTCTCCAAACACAAGGAACTGGAAGTAGTGTGGTCACTCAGCCAACAATTCAGTCCTTGAGCCTATATTTGACCCCAACCAGTTGAGATAAAAGCCACAATTCAAATTTTTGGTATTATTGATTACAGAAGAGATTTTAAGATGACAAAGGGATTCAAGAAAATTTAACTAGAGGAGCACAGCACCATCTACTAGAACCTGCGAATATTAACAACCATCCGCAGCGCGAGCTGGATGCCTTTCATTCTAGGATTTAAAGGGTACAATACAGGGGTGGCTCTGGAGTTTGCAAGAATATTTAAACATATCAAGGATGAACAGCTCATCACTCGAGTGAAGGGGTTACGTATAAAATTGGATGATGATGTGATTGCCAAATTTACTAGTTTACAGAGGGGTTTTCATTGGAGCAGGGATGACAGGGAGGCAAACCATGAAGCAAAGAGGAAAATTGACCTAGACAGTGTGGTTGATACCCTGGTGAAAATCAAGCATTCAAGAGATGACTCCCCCAGAAAGAACCTAGGGATTCCTGCCAGTAATCAAGAGCCGAAGAGAAGAAGTAAGAGATTCACATAAGCATCCAGAATCTAAATTACCAAGGAAAAGAGTAGGGAACCCAGTCCCATTGTTCAAAATGTGTCGGATGAGGATGATGATCAGTGGGTAGCTCAGAAGGATTCCACTACAGAAGAGGAGAAGGATGAACAGGAAATGCAGGATGAACAAGAAGAACAAGAGGCAGAAGAAGAACAGAATGAACAAAAAGAGCAAGAGAACCCCTAGGGGAACCTTCATGAGCATAATGAAAACCCTGGGGTCATCAATCAGTTGGATGAGGCACGAGAAGAGTTAGAAAATATCAGAAAGTAGCTAGAGACATTGGAAATTGAATCAGGAAGCTATCCCGCATCACCCTCATTCTCATCTGAGAAGACACAAATTCTAAAAATGCATCATGTAGGGGAGCTAAGACTGGCTGAATAGATAAATTCAGCACTTCAAGAGGAATTGGCTGAGGCACAAGGTGAGCTAACCAAAAAGGACCAGGAAATTTTTCAACTAAAGGAAACTTTGGCTACTACCATTAAAATATATGACCAACTACGAGACCTCAGGCCACCATCAGTAGTCTACGCCGTTTATCTACAAGAAAAGTCGATCAAATTCCAGCTTTGAATTTTAAAATAGGGACTCCTAATAGAGATAAATTCCCCCAAAGAATTTATGGATGCATCTATGAATGCCACAGAATTGGAGAAGGACCAGTTAAGCAAATTTTTCTTACACAATTTTGTAGTCCCTAGCTCGCCCAACTAGTCGCCAAACCATTACATGGGCGATTTCCAGTTGAGAGCACTATGTTCATGGATGAATCACAAAATCGAAAGAGCTCAGTACTACCACCTCTACGTTGCATCAAAATGGAAAACTCCCTTACTGATCAGGGAAGAGATGACTCACCTTGAGAGAATAATTTACAATCACAGGATCCTCACCCAGGATGAGGAGCTGATCCGTATTCTTCTTTCAAATCAATAGGAGGATATGGCACACTTTGATGTCACTCTCCAAAGCACACATAAAGAAGTTGATGAGTCCATTAATGAGAGATGGTGCAGGGTGTAAAATCACCTTAAAAGGAGAGAGCTCCACTCCCCTATCAGATGTGTAGCGGCTCTGTTCAAAGCCAAACTTTACAGAGAATCCCTGATAAAGAATCAACTTAGATGCTTTGGAATGAGATTGAATCCTTCATTTTTCCTTCCCCTGGTTATTAAGGAACAAACTAATGAGGAAGAAGAAATGAGAGCATCGTCCAAAGAAGATTAGAGCATGGGATACTACAGGCAAGCAGGAACCCCCAGGGTGGTAGCATGGGACATCAGAGAAGTTGATGAAGAGCTGAATACACCACCCATAGATAGGTGAACCCTTCAAGTATGAGGGAGAATGGTCGGTCCAAAATATAGGTATCTGATAGGCCTTTCCCCATAGCAAAAACACATGAAAGGGAGAATAAATACACTTGTTTTGTGGGAAAATGATTTACCTTAATTATTTAATGAAGTTGTTTAAGAGATTATTTCTATTATGTTTTTAAAGCATTGTATGAGCTAATTGCATGAAAAACGAGTTTGAATGTGCAGGTGTAGGTGCACTAAACGACAAAGCACAAATCAAGTGAAGAACTGAAAGAACATCACCAAACTCAACGCCTTTTTCTTGATCTATAGAGAATGGACTCCTGTTCAAAGAGAATTGGAATTTAAACATTTAGTTAGGTTCAACATTAAGAATTATATAAATATGGACCTCTCGAGTAGCGGGAGGCCCCTGCTGCTATCCTGGGAGAATTATTGTTTTACATTTTATAATATCCAGACAGTTGTGTTACAGACTTGGTTTTAAACTATGAAGTTCCTGCTTTAGTTAAAGACTTGATGTTACTTTCAATTCAACGTTTATAAGTTCCTTTCACTCCTGAGTACGGGTTGGAGAGGCCCCTCCAACATGTAAGTTAGGAGATTTCACTGTTCAGGTATTTCTCATGGTGTAGTTTACATTGGCTGAATTTATATTGCAGATGAGAGTATTTTAAATAGTCTTTAAATCGCACGATATGATTTCTATAGCAGTTGAACCTTTCTGATTCTGTAGTTCATTATAACGCACTCCGTAGTTTGGTAATGTTGTGTCTGTAGTTCTGTAGCAGCATTCTGCCAAGGCATAATTTAACACCTATTTCTCTATGTACTTGAATTTACTTCTGAAGTAATGATCTAGATCTTAAGCCTATGTACTCATTTCATTATTAGAACTGCTCGTAGAGATTGATTTCTTTCATTATTTATTGGTTACGTGATGACATTCACTCCTTAATGTTTTGATTAAAATAGCAGCATTAGATAATGGCATTTAGAATTTAGCTTTAGCATTAGATTATGTTAGATCATACTTTGAGTTTTATGCATTCGATTTATAGTAATTACTCCTTAGGTTAGAGATCAAGCTTTCATTACGCTAGAATAGATCTGTTATATTTTCAGTATTCAATTCCATAGTATAATTTTTACTGCTTTTAGCAAAGTTAATTACTAAAGATATGCTTACTATTTCCTGCATTTGATTTCTTAGACATAGGTTTCCTGCTTTCAGTACTTAAATTTCGTAGTATAGGAATTTCACCTCCATAGATTAAACAATCGTTTTTATAGTTTATTGAATCATTTTTAGGCAACTCTTTAAAACATGGATACAAACACCCAACTTCGACAAATACTATCCTAAAGAGCACATATAGTGCCTACACCTCTGATGTTTGTATGTCCCCCGGGTTGATAATTAAAGTAGGCTCTTAGTCCAGATGCCCTTATTAGGTATCCATTCTGATTGCTCAACACTTTTTGGCACCGTTGTCGGGGAGGCACTAAATCTTATAGGAGACATCTTCAAAAGCGAAAAAAATCACATAAAAAGAAAAGAAAAAACACATAAAGATTCCACCAATGAATGCCTCATCGGCAAAGGGATAGGTTTGGATGCTTTCTTCCTAGGTGCCCCATGAGCAATAAAGGTAACAACAATTCTGGCCACTCTCAGTTTGGATCCCCAAATTCTGAAATGAAACTGATTCCACATACGATCCAAACAGAGACAACTTCTATGATAGTTCTAGGTCAAACACCACTATGGCTAGTGAAGAAGAGAAACCTAGGGAGATTTTCACCTTTCCCATTAGCATACCTCTTGGAGATTCCAAGATGAAGAATATCAACCCTAACAATATGCCAAACTTCCATGGATTGACTTCAGAAGATCCTGACACATTCCTATTTGAGTTTGAAGTAGTTTGCAGATCTTTTGATTATACTACAGATGCACAAAAGCTAAGGCTTTTTCCCTCCACACTGAAAGATTTATAACTTAGGTGGTTCATGAGTTTAGAAGGAAATAGTATCCTCAGTTGTGATCAAATGAAACAGTCATTCCTAGAAAAGTATAGGGAACACTGAAAAGGGAAGGATACATGTTGAATATTGTAACTTCAAAGAATATTATAATTATACTTTATTATTCCGGAGATGTTTCATCCCTCCAAGGTAACCCTATTATGTATTCGGAGATGTTTATTCCGCCGAGGGTTTGTATTAACTAGGGTTATTAGACCCACCATGTGGGGGTCGGCCCTGTGGTTATATTTTTGGGGTTATTAGTCTTCTCCAGGAGAGGTCGGCCCCATAAGGTCTTTTAGTCAGTTGGGAGTCAGTATAAATAAGTGAGGTGAACTCCTCATTAGATCATTCACTCACTCGTGGAAGAGTGCGCACTTGTCTGGGAGATCTGCTAAGGAGACAAAGAAGGAGGGAGCACATCTTGTATTTTGGTTGATCATCTTATTGAGGAAAGCTTTGCTGGGTTTTCTACCCCAAGAGGGTTTCCCAGGGTATATTCTGTGTCTATCTTGTGATTGTGTTTCTTTCAGTGATCTTGATAGTCTATTTGGTTAAAACTTAACATGGTATCAAAGCTAGACTGAATAGGACATCTTTTACAAGGTAAGAATACCTCTCTCTCTCTCTCCGGTGAAGTTAGGGTTTCATCCCAAAGTTGGTATTATTGAATTTTGGTTGCATGGCTGGATAGCCCTTTTCAATACCTTTCTTTTGAGCCCTAGATCGAACTTTTTGGTTGGATAGAACTCCGGGAAATCCAAACCCTAATTCTACCAAAAGTGCGATAAGTCAGATTTTGGTTTCAGAAAAAAGTTTGCATTTTTTATTTCTGATTACATGGCTGGATATCCCTTCTCAAGACCATTCTTTTGAGCCCTAGATCGAACTTTTTTGTTGAGTAGAACTCCGGGAAAGTCAAACCCTAATTCTACCAAAAGTGTGATAAAATTCTGTTCCAGATTCCGGAAAAGTGAAAAATAACTTTTCAGGTAAGTGTGCTCTGTCTCTTGGACTCCCCCAAGAGAAGATGGCTCCAAACACTAAGCTTGAAGACAAGCTAGAAGGTATAGAAAATTTCTGGGCTTGGAAATACAAAATTGGTCTCATCCTTGAAGAGAATGATCTTGCTCATTATATCAAGGAAGAAGTTGCAGAACCAGAAGGAGATGAAGCCAAAGAAAAACACAGGAAGGATCTAATTAGGGCAAAGAGAATCATAGCTGATTCTATTAAAGACCACTTGATTCCCCAAGTGGCCTCCAAGAAGACTCCAAAGGAAATGTATGATGCCCTAGGAAGAATGTATGAAGGAAAGAACATCAATAGGAAGATGAACCTAAGGTCTCAGTTGAAGAGTACCAAGATGCACAAAGGAGAATCTATTCAAGACTATTTCTCAAGGGTCTCTCTAATCAAGGAGCAATTAGATGCTATTGGTGACACTCTTGATGAAGATGAACTTGTGATGACTGCCCTAAATGGTCTCACTAGATCTTGGGAATCCTTCATACAAACCATGTGTGCCAGAAAAGAAAGCATGAAGTTTGATGTAGTATGGGAATATTGTGTTCAAGAAGAGGCTAGGATTGCCAACAGAGAAGCTCTTCTCAAAGAAGATGACCAAGCTTTGGCCACCCACACCAAAAGAGGAAAGAGAGGCTATTTCAAGAAAGCAAACCACAAAAGGTCTCAACCCTCTCATAGAATCAAAAGGAAAGGAGGAGACATCTCCACAGTCCAATGTTTCAATTGTCTTAAGCTAGGACACTATGCTAGAGACTGTACCCTACCAGAAAAGAAGAAGAAAAAGTTTGTTCACAAAAGACATCATGCTCATATGGCAGAAGATGACAGTGAAGAAGAAGAAGAAGAAGAAGAAGAAGAAGAAGAAGAGGAAGAAGTGGAGGAAAGGCCTCAAAAGAAAAGATCTAAAGTAAAGAAAAAAGATCCAGAAGAATATTTACTATTTTCTGCTCTCTCTGGATCTATGTCTCCTGGTGAAGGCACTTGGCTCATTGATAGTGGTGCTTCAAAGCACATGACAGGTCATAAGGAAACTCTCTCCAAGATTGAAGAAAAGTCTTCACCCCAAAAAGTATCTTTAGGAGATGATTATCAATATCCCATCAAGGGAATTGGTGAATCAAGCTACAAGCTTGATTCGGGAACACCTTTAAAGATGAAAGAAATTTTATATGTCCCAGGTTTAAAGAAGAATCTACTCTCTATCTCAGCACTAGACAAGAAAGGTTTTAGAGTAGCCTTCATATATGGACAAGTACTCATGTTGTCCAAAGGAAAATCAATCAAAGATGCAATTGTCATTGGTGAAGAAGAAGGAGGACTTTATAAACTCAAGGGTCATCCAGAATCTGCCCTTGCTCATGAAGTTTCTAGTCCCAGTGAGCTATGGCATAGAAGACTAGCTCACATCAACTATAAAGCTTTACCCTATGTAAGTAAGATGGTTATAGGTTTGCCAGACTTGAAGGCTGATCATGATGGCTCATGTAAAGGATGTAAGAAAGGGAAGAATATCAAGAATCCCTTTCCGAAAAGTGAAACAAAGACTAAGAACTCTCTAGAACTAATACACTCAGATGTATGTGGACCTATGCCTGCCACATCTCTAAGTGGGTTTGAATACTATCTCTCATTCATTGATGACTATTCAAGAAAAACTTGGATATACTTCCTAAAGGGTAAGAATGAAGTCTTTGGAAAATTCAAAGAGTTCAAGGCTCTAATAGAAAACCTCTCAGACAAGAAAATCAAGATTCTCAGAACAGATAATGGTGGAGAATATACTTCAAAGGAATTTGAAGATTTTTGTAAAGAAGCTGGAATTAAGAGGGAACTAACCACTCCCTACAATCCCCAACAAAATGGGGTAGCTGAGAGGAAAAATAGAACTATCATGGAAGCTGTAAAGACTATGATACATGATCAAGACCTTCCCATGTATCTATGGGCTGAAGCAACCAAGACAGCAGTATATGTACAAAATAGACTATCTCATAGTGCTCTTGATTTCAAAACTCCAGAAGAAGTCTTTACAGGAAAGAAGCCTGAGGTAAGTCATCTTAAAATATTTGGGTGTCCTGTGTACATCCACATTCCAAAAGAAAAGAGATCCAAGTTGGATCCCTTAGGTAATAAGGGAATGTTTGTTGGTTATTGTGAAACTTCCAAAGCCTTCATACCAGGTTTCCATCATATAGAAATAAGTAGAGATTTAACCTTTGATGAGGAAGCAGCTCTCAAGAAATCCAGAAAGTGTCAACTTGAAGAAGTTTATGAAGAATATTCATCTCCCAGAATCTCAGAGACTGTTCACACCCCTGAAGAGGACACACCAGAGGATCATGACATGCTGGAACCACAAGAACCCCCTGTTGCAGAATTATCTAGGAAAAGAAGACCAACATGGGCTAGAGATATTATTCAAGGAGCTGAAAGATATGGTGCTCCTGAAGGCTCCACTAGAGAAAGGAAGAAACCAAAGCTAGTGTCCAACTATATGGCCTTGATGTGTGATCTTGTGGATCAAATACCTACTAGCTATGAAGAGGCAGCTCAGAAGAAAGAATGGGTAGAAGCAATGACAGAAGAATATCAGTCAATAATGAAAAATGATGTTTGGGATATAGTTCCCAAACCAAAAGATAAAAGTGTGGTTTCTTCCAAATGGATCTTCAAAATAAAACATGCTGCGGATGGAAGCATTGAAAAATACAAAGCAAGATTCGTAGCCAGAGGATTCTATCAGAAGGAGGGAATTGACTATGAAGAAACATTTGCACCAGTTGCTAGGTACACTTCAATTAGAACTATCATGGCTCTTGCATCCATGATGAAGTGGAAATTACACCAAATGGATGTTAAGACAGCTTTTCTGAATGGTGTAATTGAAGAAGAAGTATACATAGAGCAACCACAAGGGTTTGAGGTTAATGATGGAAGGACTCATGTATGCAAACTGAAAAAGGCATTATATGGGTTAAAACAAGCTCCCAGGGCTTGGTACGGAAGGATTGACAATTTCCTAACTAGCATGGGCTTTACCAAAAGTAAGGCTGACCCAAACCTTTATCTCAAGGTGATGGATGATGAACCAGTTATACTATTGTTATATGTAGATGATCTATTTCTAACTGGAAATGAGAAACAAATTATTGAAAGCAAGAAGAAGCTTTCTTCAGAATTCGAGATGAAAGATCTCGGTTTAATGCACTACTTCTTAGGCTTAGAGGTTTGGCAAGAACCAAGAGGAATCTTTCTAAATCAAGGTAAATATGTTGTGGAGATCCTGAAAAGATTTGACATGTTGGAGTGCAAACCCATGGCCACTCCCATGGACTCCAACTTAAAGATTTTAGTCAATGACTCTTCAGATTTAGTGGACCTAACTCTATATAGACAAATTATTGGGTCACTAATGTATTTGACAAATACTAGGCTAGATATATGCTTTGCTGTAAATACCCTAAGTCAGTATCTAGTGGAACCTAGAAAGGTTCATCTAATAGCTGCAAAGCATGTAATGAGGTACTTGAAAGGTACATTAGATTTTGGTCTACTCTATCACGGAAGTCATGAACTCAAGTTGCATGGTTACTCAGACTCTGATTGGGCAGGCAGTGTCTCAGATAGAAAAAGTACTTCAGGTGGATGTTATAGTCTTAGATCTGCCATGATCTCTTTGTTCAGCAAGAAACAATCTAGTGTGGCCCTCAGCTCTGCTGAGGCAAAATATATAGCTGCTTGCTCTGCTAGCTGTGAAGCAGTATGGCTTCGGAAACTGTTATTTGGAGTGTTTGACATAGAAATGGATCCCACTATGATTATGTGTGATAATCAAAGCTGCATCAAGATGACAGAAAATCCTGTGTTCCATGATAAGTCAAAACACATAGAGATCCGATACTTCTATATTCGAGATATGGTGCAGAAAGGAGCTATCAAGCTTGAGTATGTTAGCACTGAAGATCAAATTGCTGATATCCTGACCAAACCACTGTCTCGTTTGAAATTTGAATACTTTCGAGACAAGCTTGGTGTAGTTCAAAAGGACCCTCCTAGAAAGGGGGAGTAGCATGATCCTTGATGACAAGCAAGTCTCATCAATAATGAGACTTCACCTAGTCACTTAGAAGTAGTTAGATTTAGGACTACTATATTTAGAATACTTAGTTTTACTTATACATGCTTTTGATGATAGATGTATTAGTGAGAATACATGCTGATAGATGTATACATGCTTTTGATAATAGATGTATTAGTGAGAATACATGCTGATAGATGTATACATGATTTTGATGATAGATGTATTAGTGAGAATACATGCTGATAGATGTATACATGCTTTTGATGATAGATGTATGAGTGAGAATACATGCTGATAAATGTATACATGCTTTTGATGATAGATGTATTAGTGAGAATACATGCTGATAGATGTATACATGCTTTTGATGATAGATGTATTAGTGAGAATACATGCTTTTGATGATAGATGTATACATGCCTTTGATGTTAGATGTATTAGTGAGAATACATGCTTTTGATGATAGATGTATACATGCTTTTGATGATAGATGTATACATGCCTTTGATGTTAGATGTATTAGTGAGAATACATGCTTTTGATGATAAATGTATACATGCTTTTGATGTTGGATACATGCTTTTGATGCTAGATGATGATACATGTATTGATTAATGTACTTGTATGGATGAGGATACTTGTACTTGTATTGATGAGAATACATGTGGGGATTGTATCATCCTTGAACACTTGTTCTAAAATGAGCCGTAGACGTGAGGTCTCCGAGAATGAAGTCCTTAGTGGACAGTTGAGGGGATTGGATCATCCCTGGACTTTCAGTCCTAAAGAGAGCCGTAGACGTGAGGTCTCTGAGAATGAAGTCCTTAGTGGACAGTTGAGGGGATTGGATCATCCCTGGACTTTCAGTCCTAAAGAGAGCCATAGACGTGAGGTCTCCAAGAATGAAGTTCTTAGTGGACAGTTGAGGGGATTGGATCATCCCTGGACTTTCAGTCGTAAAGAGAGTCGTAGACGTGATGTCTCCGAGAATGAAGTCCTGAATGAACAGGCAGGGGATTGCATCGTCCCCGGACTGAGGTCCCACAATAGAGCCATAGACTGGGTCTCCGATAATGAAGTCCTGAATGAACAGGCAAGGGATTGCATCATCCCCGGACTGAGGTCCCATAATAGAACCGTAGACTGGGTCTCCGATAATGAAGTCCTGAATGAACAGGCAGGGGATTGCATCGTCCCCGGACTGAGGTCCCAGAATAGAGCCATAGACTGGGTCTCCGATAATGAAGTCCTGAATGAACAGGCAGGGGATTGCATCGTCCCCGGACTGAGGTCCCAGAATAGAGCCGTAGACTGGGTCTCCGATAATGAAGTCCTGAATGACTAGGCAGGGGATTGCATCGTCCCCAGACTGAGGTCCCAAAATAGAACCGTAGACTGGGTCTCCGAAAATGAAGTCCTGAATGAATAGGCAGGGGATTGCATCGTCCTCGGACTGAGGTCCCAGAATAGAACCGTAGACTGGGTCTCCAAAAATGAAGTCCTGAATGGACAGGCAGGGGATTGCATCGTCCCCGGACAGAGGTCCCAGAATTGATCCATAGACTGATGTCTCCGAGAACTTAAGATTGGATTGTATCATCCATGGACCTATGTCCTAAAGGGAGCAGGATTGATCATCCTAGGAACATGATCGTATGATGACAATGCTGATGATCGTGTGATGACGATGCTAATGATCGTGTGATGACAATGCTGATGATCGTGTGACGATGATGCTGATGATCGTATGATGATGATGTGATGACGATGCTGATGATCGTGTGATGACGATGCTGATGATCGTGTGATGACGATGCTGATGATCGTGTGATGACGATGCTGATAATAGTATGATGACGATGCGATGACGATGCTGATGATCGTGTGATGACGATGCTGATGATCGTGTGACGACGATGCTGATGATCGTGTGATGACGATGCGATGACGATGCTGATGATCATGTGATGACGATGCTGATGATCGTGTGATGATGATGCTGATGATCGTGTGATGACGATGCTGATGATCGTGTTGATGATCATGTGATGATGATGTTGCTGATAATGTGATGATGATGTTGCTGATCGTGTGATGACGATGCCGATGACCGTGATGTCGATGTTGATGTTGATATTGATATAGCAGTAACTGCTTGAGTTACTGATGAAGACAAATTGAAGAAAGCTTCCGATGATTTATAGATGTATCATGTATAGTGACTCCTTGCTCCTGCAGATGCTGTTATAATATCCTTCTCGTTAAGGGGGAGTGTTGAATGTTGTAACTTCAAAGAATATTATAATTATACTTTATTATTCTGGAGATGTTTCATCCCTCCAAGGTAACCCTATTATGTATCCGGAGATGTTTATTCCTCCGAGGGTTTGTATTAACTAGGTTTATTAGACCCACCATGTGGGGGTCGGCCCTGTGGTTATATTTTTGGGGTTATTAGTCTTCTCCAGGAGAGGTCGGCCCCATAAGGTCTTTTAGTTAGTTGGGAGTCAGTATAAATAAGTGAGGTGAACTCCTCATTAGATCATTCACTCACTCGTGGAATAGTGCGCACTTGTCTGGGAGATATGCTAAGGAGACAAAGAAGGAGGGAGCACATCTTGTATTTTGGTTGATCATCTTATTGAGGAAAGCTTTGGTGGGTTTTCTACCCCAAGAGGGTTTCCCAAGGTATATTCTGTGTCTATCTTGTGATTGTGTTTCTTTCAGTGATCTTGCTAGTCTATTTGGTTAAAACTTAACAATACAAGGGATGGAATATTTAGGATGCAGTAGGGAGACCGTGAATCCTTAGAAGATTATTCCTAGTGTTTTCAGCTCAGCTACAAACGAGCTAACCATTACACCCTAGACCCTGAATCACTGAAACTTGTCCTTCTTAGGGGGATTAAAGAGGATAATTTTGAGATCTTATACCTCTTGGGAGATGGATACATATTTCAGAAGACTTATGACCAAATACTACAGATCTTCAAAAACCATTCTAGGTGTAGGAAAAGCAAGAATGGGACAAGAGATACACATCTACCCATATGATCCTCATCATATTCAGGACCCAATCTTAAAAAATATTACTTAGGAAACCTATTAGATGACATGAAGACCGACATCTTACAATCTCTGGCCATGCAACTTGATGCACTACAAATAAAAAAGAAGCAGGATGAAATTAACCAAGCCTTGGCAGTATTCTGTCCTCGTTGTAGAAAGAAACATGAGAAGGGGCAGTGCACTTTAAACACCATAGAAATATGTGGTCTCTACACTAACAACCACTCCACTAATGAATGTCCCCTCTTACCATCATGTAAAGCTGCTATTCAAGATTCCACAGCTGAGGGAGCAATAGAACAACTCTGTTTTATAAATGAGAGGAGGAATAATTTTGTTAGACCATATCAACCTAGCAATCAAGCATACTATAATCAAGGACAACCAAATTGGAGCTCAGCACCAACTCCATGGAAAGCACAGCCAAATCCAAACCAATGGCAATAGAATCAGCAAACGTATCAACCATCCTATCAGCAATCGTATTACCCACCGTCTTACCCTCAATACCCCACATTGTTTTCTCCTTCAACCACGAATTATGCAAATCAATACCCCCATCCATCAAATTGGAGGGCCTCATTACAATAGCCACTTATTATGCCACCCCCACAGACTCAACCACCCCCCAGACCCCCACCAATTCCATCCCAACCAATCCCAAACCCTAATAATAACAGACCTCCACAACAACAACAGACTTATAATGCTGATATCACACAATTTCCTACCTATGTCATAGACACCATGGAAATAAACGAAATAAACCTCCGATCTGGAAAAATGTTGCAAAATACATCCCCACAGAATATCCAACAACCTGAAACTCAAGAACAAACAACAGAACCCTATGTTCAACATCCGGATAAACCAAATCCTCCTGAGGACGAAACCCAACCACTCCCATGCAACAAAAACCCTCCATTCCCAGAGAAAGTTGTACGAAGTACGAAAGAAGAGGAAGAAAATACAATTTTAAATGAATTCCAACACTTAAACATCCGATTCCCCATTTTCTAATCCATAAGGGATGTTCCCATCTGCAACAAATTTATTAGGGAGAATTGTCTAAAGAAACCTGGGAGGAGGAAAGGTGACCCGCCAACCACAAATGTAGTGGGACAATTGGTTGATTTAATGCTGGGTGTCATAATTAAGCCTAAATATCTTGATCCAGGTAGTCCTGTAGTGAGTGTCACCATCAATAGCAAGCAAATAAATAAAAGCTTGATAGATTTGGGAGTTGTGATCAACGTCATGACTAAGGAAACCATGGTATACCTGGGACTCCAATTAATGGTCAGACCAACCACAACAGTACTCCAACTAGCTGACACATCCACTATGAAACCCGAAGGGATGCTAGAGGACATTATAAACAATACTGAATCTTGGGAATACCCAGCTGATTTCATAGTCATTGAGGTCAAAAGTAAACTTAGTGGTTATCCAATCATACTAGGAAGACCTGTTGGCAAGAAATACTACCCTATAGTGAGGAAATGGACACTATCAACTTAAGGGGGTGACAGGTAAACATACTGATTGCATTACAAAAGTGTTTATAAAGGGAAATAGATCAAAGACCTTGAGGACATACCTTATGAATGAATTTTGATCCTAGCTTTTGTCCAATTTTGCGCTCGATCTTCCACTCGATCTCCCGTCCAATAAACCTGCAACAGAAACACCTTTCTCAACGTATCTTGGCCAATATAACAATGATGGAATTGAAAATTAATTCAAACATCAAGCATTAACCAACATTGATCCAAACAAATACATAGTCCATTAAGCATTTGATTTGGGACGAGAAAGATGTTTCAACCTTTTATTGTCAAAAACATATGAATGATACAAAGTATACCTGATCCTAGGCTCTTGCTCCTCTCTGACTTGAATGTTTCTCCAGCATAACCACCTTCAATACAAGATTCTAATATAAGAAGAGTCTCTCTATGGATCTCTTGTCTTATGTCTAACCCCTCTCTTCAAACCTCCTTGTATTTATAGAACAAGGTAGGCAGTTCAGGTCGAGAGGTGGTTGAAGGGGAAGTTGGGGAACCAACTGCAACTAATCCCAATTCATCAAATTACTATTTTTTTGATCATATTTTAAGATGTGCGTGACTATTTCACAGTGGAGTAGCACCCAACATGCAATTATAGTGTTTAACAACTAGCGTTTGCCACTTTTTTTTATGTTGTGCGCTAATTTATTGAAGTAGAGTAGCGCATACCAGGAGGTGTGCACTACTATATAGCTTACAGAGTAGGGCATATGTGTTGGTTTGCTTAAGAAGAGTAGTGCCCATGCCAAAATATGATATTTTTTAGGGTTTTGTCAGCTTGCAGGAAGGTGAGTCAGGTCAAAGTCTTATCTGAGGTTATCATGCTCTTCTATCCAAGTTGCCCTTTTGTGTGATCAACAGCTCAAGGTGATCACGGATGGAGAAGATCAGATTTGACCTATAACAAGACCTTGGTTGGAAAGCGCAGATGCTTACATAGGTTGCCGATCAAGAAACATGACTATCACCAGTGGACTTGCCAGAAAGAAAATCACCATCTACCCACCAGCAAGGAAATCTTCAGATTTAGATTATCAAAATTGGACTGATGACTGTAACGACACAACAAATCCAAACACATGACATGTCCTAACAATTGATGTTGCACTATCATTAAAAGTAATAGATTAAGATGGGCATATAGATAGCTTTATACAGAATGCCTATTCTAACAATGCTGGTCTTGAAAGTTTTTTTGACACAGAACAGCAACAGGAAGGTGAAAGTTCAAGTAAGAACTTAAATAAGATGTGCGTAGAAGTACTACATCTAGAAGAGTAATCAGAAAAAGCAAAGACAGTGGAAATCATTCCTGGGAAGCCAGTCAACATTAATTCCAATCTCAAGCCAGAGCAAGAAAAGCAATTAATAAAAGTATTATTAGAACAACATAAAGCTTTTTCATCGACATATGTAGACATGAAAGGTATACACCCTGATATATGCAAACATTATATTTACATCAAAGAGGGTTCTATTCCTATCAAGTAGCCATAAAGGAGATTGAACCCAGCATTAAAGGACATTGTCAAAGTAGAACTATAGAAGTTATTAGATGCAGGGTTCATATATCCCATCTCTGACAGCGAATGGGTCTCCCCACTGGTTATAGTTCCTAAAAAAGGAGGCAAATGGAGAATTTGTGTGGACTACAGAGAGCTAAATAAAGAAACAAAGTAAGATCACTTTCCACTTCCATTTATAGATTAGGTTCTGGACACATTAGCTAGCAACAAGTATTTTTCATTTTTGGATGGTTTCAGTGGGTACGACCAAATTTTAATACACCCTACTGATCAAGATAAGACAACATTTACATGTCCTTGGGGTACTTACGCATATAGAGTACTCCCCTTTGGCTTATGTAATGCTCCAACAACATTCGAAAGGGCCATTCTATGTATATTCTCTGATTTCATAAATGATCAAATGGAAGTCTTCATGGATGACTTCACACCCTATGGACAAAACTTTGACCAAGCATTGATTCATCTTGAATTGGTATTAAAAAAATGTATTGAGATGAGCCTATGCCTTACAAATGACAAACGCAGAATCTTAATGGAAGAGGGCATCGTTCTAGGGCACCATATATTAGAAAGAGGGATAGAGGTTGACCAAGCAAAACTCTCAGTAATCAAAATGCTGCCACAACCTGTTAAAGAAAGGGATTTCAGAAGTTTCCTTGGGCAAACATGATACTACAGAAGGTTTATTGAAAATTATAACCGAATTGCTTCCCCAATGTTTGCACTTCTCACAAAAGACGCTGAGTTCATATGGACACACAATTGCATGACAGCATTTGAAAATATCAAGGAAAAAACAATTACAGCTCCCGTACTCCAAGGACCAAACTGGGCACTACCATTCCACATCCACTCCGATGCATCAGATCAGGCAATCGGATCTGTCCTTGGACAAGAAAAAGAGAAGAAGCCCTATGCAATATATTATATCAGTAAGAATTTAGCAGGGGTAGAATTGAATTATACTATAACAGAGAAGGAATTTTTGGTTGTCATACATACCATTAATAAATTCAGGCACTATATAACTGGCTACCAAGTTTTTGTTCATACAGACCATTCGGCCATAAGATATCTAATGAACAAACAAAACACAAGTGCTCGAGTAATTCGATGGCTGCTACTAATTAAATAATTTGACATCACCATTTTATACAAGCCAGGTAAACACAATGTAGTGGTTGACTTTCTATATAGGCTGACACATGGAAAAAACAGTGAAGTAATCAATGGCAGTTTTCTAGATGAGCACCTTTTTGCCATATCCACAAGAATCCCGTGGTTTGTTAACATAGGAAAATATTTAGTGTTTGGAAAATTTCCAGAACATTACAGTTATAAGGAAAAGACAAAAGTAATAAGGCAAAGTGCAACATACCCGTGGATAGAAGGCATGCTATTCAAACAAGGACCTGATCAAATACTCATAAGGTGCATCAGAGAAGATGAAGTGCATGACATCATGCATGCCACTCACAATGAACCATGTGGAGGACACTATGCTACAAAGAGGACAACCTATAAGATTTTACAAATAGGACACTATTGGCCAACACTCCACAACGATACTTATGAATATGTTTCACACTGTGATGACTACCAAAGGATGGGAAAACTAACACAAAAAGAAGAAATACCCCTACATCCACAGATTTCCTTGGAAGCATTCGAAAAATGGGGATTTGATTTCATTGGTCCAATCAACCCACAGTCAAATAAAAAAAGCTACATCCTAGTATGCACTGACTACCTCACAAAATGGACAGAGGTAGTAATACTTGCTGCATCCAATGAAAACAATGTAGCAAAATTCTTCAGTGAGCAAATATTTCACAGGTTTGGAGTACCGAGAGAACTAGTATCTAATCAAGGCCTGCAATTCGCATCCAACTTAATATAAAACATGATGAAATGAAACAATGGTCAAGAAGAAGTCACCAACAGAGAATTAGAGAGGATTCTGACAAAGACAGTCCAACTCCACAAAAGAGAATGGGCTAGCAGATTAAGTGAGGTAGTCTAGGCCTATAACACCACATGGAAGATAACAACAGGATTCAAACCTTATGAGTTAGTATATGGAAAGAAAGTCATGCTGCCAATTGAATTTGAAATAAAAACACTAAGAATTGCAGTAGAGTTGAACATGGAACTATTAGAAATACAACAAGAGTGCATGCTACAATTGAATCAACTGGATGAGCAACGCCAACAAGCACTTTCCCACACAGAAATCATCCAACAGCAAAGAAAGAAGTGGCATGACAATCACCAAAAGGATTAAAAGTTCAGGGAAGGTGACTCGGCACTACTCTATGAGTCCAGGTTTCACACATTCAAAGGAAAACTAACAACTAGATGGATAAGAACTTACATCATTAAGAATCTATATGAAAATGGAGCAGTTAAGATTATTACAATAGATGGACAACAGTTTCCCATGATATTGAATGGACATCGGCTAAAACTTTACAAGAAACCACAATCAAAGGAAGAGTTTAAATGGGTACTCTACTAGCAACAACTGATGCTGATAGAGAATATGGAATTTTATTGAAAAAAATGATGAAAAAACAAAAACAGAAAAAGAGAAAAAAATGATAAAAGATGAAAAAAGAAGAAAAAAAATAAAAAGGAAAAGAAAGAAAGAAAAATAAATATAGTTGAATGAATAACAGGCCAAATTACAGGGCCACATACATACCTATGAAGATGGAGCATTAAAAATTGCAAAGAGAAATATCAAGCAAAAGAAAAATCAATATGTAAGCGAGCCAGAGAATTATCAAACATCTAGAACAATCAAGGGAGCAAGAGAAGTATCAAAACATCCACAGCAATCAAGCGAGCCAGAGAAGTATCAAAACATCCACAGCTATCAAGCAAGACTGGGAATTATCAAACATCCACAACAATCAAGCGAGCTAGACATGTATTCAAGAGAGCCAGCAAAGATATCTACCACTACAAGAATAAATCAAAGCACAATGTTTAATAAACTCTACCATTCGATCACGCGAGCCTACCACATCTTCAAGTGATCCAGCAGAGAACAAGATCAAAAATCATTGTAGAGCTTTATCAGAATGTCAAATCAGAAATGGCACGAAGTTCAAATGAAGGTGATACAAAAATTTCAAACGAGCAAAAGAAAAATGCACACGGCACAAGGAACTACTGACATGCAAGAATTTACTACGGAACATGCCGAATATACTATAGAATCCTGCACACACAGAAATCGACCAAACTCATCTCATCAGGTATGCTAAGGTATAACAAGGTAATTTCTAAACATATTTGTTATATTCTTATGATCAAATCATTATTCCCAAAACGGTTATTTTTTAAGCTGAGGACAACTTTTCAATAAAGTCGGGGGGGGGAAGGTTCAGATTACAAAATCATGATTGCACATCCCCGTCATATCAATAAATGATGAACCCGCAGAAACCACCATACTTCCCAATAATCGGAGCAGAAGGGAAAGGTTCAGATTACCAAATCATGATTTCACACCCCCGTCATATCAGCAAATGATGAACCCACATAAAACCACCATACTTTCGAATAATTGGAGTAGAAGTGCAAAGCTACAATCATGAAACGAAACGAAGGGTTTGGTTATGGAAAGAAAGGGATAAAGCGGCAAGTACACTGAGCAATGATGAGGTTAAGTGTGGGAAGGCACATTAAGTAAGGCTATATAATCGTCCAAAGGACCAATTTTGCAAATGCAAACCTCTCAGAATTCTCCAAACACAAGGAACCGGAAGTAGTGTGGTCACTCAGCCAACAATTTAGTCCTTGAGCCTAAAATTGACCCCGACCAGTTGAGATAAAAACCACAATTCAAATTTTTGTTTTTATTGATTACAGAAGAGATTTTAAGATGACAAAGGGATTCAAGAAAATTGAACTAGAGGAGCACAACGCCATCTACCAGAACCTGCGAATATTAACAGCCATCTGAAGCGTGAGCTGGATGCCTTTCATCCTAGGATTGAAAGGGTACAATATAGGGGTGGCTCTGGAGTTTGCAAGAAATTTTAAACATATCAAGGATGAACAGTTCGTCACCTGAGTCAAGGGGTTACGTATAAAATTGGATGATGATGTGATTTCCAAATTCACTGGTCTATAGAGGGGTTTGCATTGGATTAGGGATGAGAGGGAGGCAAACCATGAAGCAAAGACAACATTCTTCGATCAAGGGGAGGTCTATGACGAAGACAAAAATGGAGTCAAAAGACTCTCCATGCTAGCACCACGGGAGGAAGTGGCTGCAATCGTTCAGAAGTACATCACATGCTCTGGTAGGCTAAACTATGTCCCCATTTTCCATTTTTGAATTTTAAAGTTGTTAAGGTACAAGGCCCATCATCCACAAAAAAACAACATTAGTATTCCATACTACCTGTTCCAATCTCTATCAGAAATGAGCAAGAAGGTGATTAAAGGTAAGGAGGATGCCTTAGCCCATCATGGGCTGATTAAGTTAATCGTTTGTGAGGAATTAAAGGCATAGATACCAGAGCTTTCTTGGGAAGAATTCGTGTTGGTATCTGCTAAATATGTTCAAAGAATGAAGGGTACACCCACAGCTGGCATATCCCTACCACTAGGAGCAATGAACAAAACCGTCTCTACATCAGGGGCAAAGACGAAAATTGACCGGGAGAGTGTGGTTGTTACCCTGGTTAAAATCAAGCATTCAAGAGATGACTCCCCCAAAACAAACCCAGGGATTCCTTCCAGTAATCAAGAGCCGAAGAGAACAAGTAAGAGATTCACACAAGCATCCAAAATCTGAATTACCAAGGAAAAGAGTAGGGAACCTAGTGCCATAGTTCAAAATGTGTCGGATGAGGACAATAATCAATGGGTAGATCAAAAGGATCCCACTACAGAAGAGGAGCAGGATAAACAGTCAATACGGAATGAATAATAAGAATAGGAGGCAGAAGAAGAACGGATTGAACAAAAGGAGCAAGACAACCCCTAGGGGAACCCTCCTAAGCATAATGAAAACCCTGGCGTCGTCAATTAGCTGGCTGAGGCATGAGAAGAGTTAGAAAATATTAGAAAGGAGCTGGCTACATTGAAAAATGAATCAGGAAGCCAGCCCGCATCACCCCCATTCTCATCTGAGAAGACACAAATTCTAAAAATGCATCATGCCGGGGAGCTAAGACTGGCTGAAGAGAGAAATTCAGCACTTCAAGAGAAATTCGTTGACGCACAAGGTGAGCTAGCCAAAAAGGACCAAGATATTGTTCAACTAAAAGACACTTCGGCTACTACCATTCAAATATATGACCAACTACGGGACCTCAGGCCACCATCAGCAGTCTATGCAGTTTATCTACAAGAAAAGTCGAGCAAATTCCAGCTTTGAAGGTTAAAACAAGGACTCCCGATAGAGATAAATTGCCCCAAAGAATTTATGGATGCATCTTTGAATGCCTCAGAATTGGATAAGGACCAGTTAAGCAAATTTTTCTTACACAATTTTGTAGTCCCTAGCTCGCCCAACTGGTCACCAAACCCTTACATGGGTGATTTCCAGTTGAGGGCACTATGTTCATGGATGAATCATGAAATCAAACGAGCTCAAGACAACCACCTCTACGTTGCATCAAAATGGCAGACTCCCGTACTGATCAGGGCAGAGCTGACTCACCCTGAGAGAATAATTTACAATCATAGGATCCTCACCCAGGATAAGGAGTTGATCCCTATTCTCCTTACAAAGCAACAGGAGGTTGTGGCACACTTTGATGTCACTCTCCAAAGCACACATAAAGAAGTTGATGAGTCCATTAATGAGAGATGGTGCAGGGTGGAAAATCACCTTAAAAGGAGAGAGCTCCACTCCCCTATCAGTCATGCAGCTGCTCTGTTCAAAACCAAACTTTACAGAGAATCCCTGATAAAGAATTAACTTAGATGGATTGGAATGAGGTTGAATCCTCCATTTTTCCTTCCCTCGGTTATTAAGGAACAAACTAATGAGGAAGAAGAAAGCAGGGCATGGGTGAAAGAAGATCAGAGCATGGACTACTATAGGCAAGCAGGAACCCCCAGGGTGGTAGCATGGGACATCAGAGAAGTTGATGAAGAGCTGAATACGTCGCCCATAGATGGGTGAATCCTTCAAGTATGGGGGAGAATAATGGGTCCAAAATATAGGTATCAGATAGGCCTTTCCCCAAAGCAAAAACACAAGAAAGGGAGAAGAAATACACTTGTTTTGTGGGAAAATGATTTACCTTAATTATTTAATTAAGTTTTTTAAGAGATTATTTCCGTTATGTTTTGAAAGCGTTGTATGAGCTAATTCCATGACAAATTAGTTTGAATGAGCAGGTGTAGGTGCACTAAAGGATAACGCGCAAATCAAGTGAAGAACTGAAAGAACATCACCAAACTCAACACCTTTTTCCTGATCTATAGAGAACGAATTCCTGTTCAAAGAGAGTCGACATTTAGACATTTAGTTAGGTTCAACATTAAGAATTATATAAATATGGACCTATTGGGTAGTTGGAGGCCCCTGCTACTATTTTGGGAGAATTATTGTTTTACGTTTTATACTATCCAGACAGTTGTGTTATAGACTTGGTTTTAAACTCTGAAGTTCCTAGTTTAATTAAAGACTTGATGTTACTTGTAATTTAGCATTTATAAGTTCCTTTCACTCCTGAGTACGGGTTGGAGAGGGCCCCTCCAACACGTAAGTCAAGAGATCTCACTATTTAGGTATTTCTCATGGTGTATTTTACTTTGGCTGAATTTATATTGCAGATGAGAGTATTTCAAATAGTCTTGAAATCGCACGATTTGATTTCTGTAGCAGTTGAACCTTTCTGATTCCATAGTTCATTATAATGCACTCCGTAGTTTGGTAATGCTATGTTTGTAGTCCTGTAGCAGCATTCCGCCAAGGAATAATTTAACACCTATTTCTCTATGTACTTGCAATTACTTCTACGGTAGCGATCTAGATCTTAAGGCTCTGTACTCATTTCGTTATTGGAACTACTCATAGAGATTGATTTCTTTCAGTATTTATCGGTAATGTGATGACATTCACTCCTTAATGTTTTGATTAAAATTGCAGCATTAAATAATGGCATTCCGAATTTAGCTTTAGCATTAGATTATGTTAGATCAGACTTTAAGTTTTATGCATTCAATTTACAATAATTACTCCTTAAGTTAGAGATCAAGCTTTCATTACGTTAGAATAGATCTATTATGTTTTCAGTATTCAATTCCATAGTATAAGTTTTACTACTTTCAGCAAAGTCAATTCTTAAAGATATGCTTACTGTTTCCTGCATTTTATTTCTTAGACATAGATTTCTTGCTTTCAGTACTTAAATTTCTTAGTATAGGAATTTCACCTCCATAGATTAAACAATCCTTTTTACAGTTTATTGAATCATTTTTAGGAAACTCTTTAAAAACATGGATACAAACACCCAACTTCGACAAAGACTATCCTAAAGAGCACATATAGTGCCTTCACCTCTGAAGTTTGTACATCCCTCGGGTTGATAATTAAAGTAGGCTCTTAGTCCAGCTACCCTTATTAGGTATCCATTCTAAGACCTCACCACTTTTTGGCGCCGCTACCCGGGAGGTGCTAAATCTTTTAGGAGACATCCTCAAAAGTGAAAAAAATCACATAAAAAGAAAAAAAAAACACATAAAGATTCCACCAATGAATGCCTCGTCTGAAAAGGTATAGGTTTGGATGCTTTCTTCCTAGGCGTCCCATGAACAATAATGGTAACAACAATTCTAACCACTCTTAGTTTGGACCCCCAAACTTTGAAAATGAAATTGATTCCACATACGATCCAAACAACTTCTCTAATAGTTCCACCTCAAACACCACTATTGCTGGTGAAGAAGAGGAACCCGGGGAGATTTTCACCTTTCCCATTAGCATATGTCTTGGAGATGCCAGGATGAAGAATATCAACCCTAACAATCTGTAACACTTCCGTGGATTGACTTTAGAAGATCCTAACACATTCCTGTTTTAGTTTGAAGTAGTTTGGAGATCTTTTGATTATACTACAGATGAACAAAAGCTAAGGCTTTTTCCCTCCACACTGAAATATTTATCACTTAGGTGGTTCATGAGTTTAGAAGGGAATAATATCTTCAGTTGCAATCAAATGAAACAGGCATTCCTAGAAAAGTATAAGGACTACTGCAAAGCAAAGGATACAAGGGATGAATTATTTAGGATGCAGCAGGGAGACCGTGAATCCTTAGAAGATTATGCCCGGTGTTTTCAACTTAGCTACAAATGAGCTAACCATTGCACCCTAGACCCTAAATCGTTGAAACTTGTCCTTCTTAGGGGGATTAAAGAGGAGAATTTTGAGATCTTATACCTCTTGGGAGATGGAGACATATTTCAGAAGACTTATGACCAAATACTACAGATCTTCAAAAACCATTCTAGGTGTAGAAAAAGCAAGAATGGGACAAGAGATACACATCTACCCAGAGGATCCTCATCATCTTCAGGACCCAATATTAAAAAATATTACTTAGAAAACCTGTTAGATGACATGAATACTGACATCTTACAATATCTAGCCATGCAACTTGATGCACTACAAATAAAAAAGAAGCAGGATGAAATTACCCAAGCCTTGGCAGTATTTTGTCCTCATTGTAGAAAGAAACATGAGAAGGGGCAGTGCACCTTAAACACCATAGAAATATGTGGTCTATGCACGGACAACCACTCCACTGATAAATGTCCCCTCTTACCATCATGTAAAGTTGCTATTAAAGATCCCGCAGCTGAGGGAGCAATAGAACAACTCTATTTTATAAATCAACGGAGGAATAATTTTGTTAGACCATATAAACCAAGCAATCAAGCCTACTATAATCAAGGACAACCAAATTGGAACTCAGAACCAACTCCATGGAAAGCATAGCCAAATCCAAACCAATGGCAACAGAATCAACAAATGTATCAACCATCCTATCAGCAATCATATTACCCACTGTCTTACCCTCAATAACCCCCACCTTTTTCTCCATCAACCACGAATTATGCAAATCAATAACCCCATCCATCAAATTAGAGGACCCCATTACAACAACCACTTATTATGCCACCCCCACAGACTCAACCACCCCCTAGACCCCTACCAATTCCATCCCAACCAATTCCAAACCCTAATAATAACATACCTCCACAGCAGCAATAGACTTATAATGGTGCTATCACACAATTTCCTACCTATGTCGTAGACACCATGGAAATAAACGAAATAAAACTCCGATGTGGAAAAACGTTCTAAAATACATCCCCACAGAATATCCAACAACCTGATACTCAAGAACAAACAACAAAACCCTATGTTCAGCATCCGGATGAACCAAATCATCTTGAGGACGAAACCCAACCACTCCCGCACAACAGAAACCCTCCATTTCCAGAGAAACTTGTACGAAGTACGAAAGAAGAGGAAGAAAATACAATTTTAAATGAATTCAAGCACTTAAACATCCAAATCCCCATTTTACAAGCCATAAGGGATGTGCCCATCTGCAACAAATTTATTAGGGAGAATTGTCTCAAGAAACCTGGGAGGAGAAAATGTGACCCGCCAACCATAAATGTAGTGGGACAATTGGCTGATTTAATGCTGGGTGTCATAATTAACCCTAAATATCTTGATCCAGGTAGTCCTGTAGTGAACGTCACCATCAATAGCAAGTAAATAAATAAAAGCTTGGTAGATTTGGGAGCTGCAATCAATGTCATGACTAAGGAAACCATTCTATACCTGGGACTCCAATTAATGGTTAGACCAACCACAACAGTACTCCAACTAGCTGACACATCCACTGTGAAACCCGAAGGGATGCTAGAGGACATTATGATCAATACTGAATCCTAGGAATACCTAGTTGATTTCATAGTCATTGAGGTCAAAAGTAAATTAGTGGTTATCCAATCATACTGGGAAGACCTCAGTTGGAAAGCGCGGATGCTTACATAGGTTGCCGATCAGGAAACATGACTATCACCAGTGGACTTGCCAGAAAGAAAATCACCATCTACCCACCAGCAAGGAAATATTCAGATTTAGAGTATCAAAATTGGACAGATGACTGTAACAATAAAACAAATCCAAACACACGACATGTCCTAACAATTGATGTTGCACTATCATTAAAAGCAATAGATGAAGATGGGCATATAGATAGCTTTATACAGAATGCATATTCTAACAATGCTAGTCTTGAAAGTTTTTTTGACACAGAACAACAATAGGAAGGTGAAAGTTCAATTTAAAACTTAAATAAGATGTGGGCAAAAGTACTACATCTTGAAGAGCAACCAGAAAAAGCAAAGACAATGGAAATCATTCCTAGGAAGCCAGTCAACATTATATCCAATCTCAAGCCAGAGCAAGAAAAGCAATTAAAAAAAGTATCATCAAAACAACATAAAGCTTTTGCATGGACATATGCAGACATGAAAAGTATACACCCTGATATATGCAAACATTATATTTACATAAAAGAGTGTTCTATCCCTATCATGCAGCGACAAAGGAGATTGAACCTAGCATTAAAGGACAATGTCAAAGTAGAACTACAAAAGTTATTAGATGTAGGGTTCATATATCCCATCTCTGACAGCGAATGGGTCTCCCCATTAGTTATAGTGCCTAAAAAAGGATGCAAATGGAGAATTTGTGTGGACTACAGAGAGCTAAATAAAGCAACAAAGAAAGATCACTTTCCACTGCCATTTATAGATCAGGTTCTGGACACATTAGCTAGCAACAAGTATTTTTCATTTTTGGATGGATTTAGTGGGTACAACCAAATTTGAATACACCCCGCTGATCAAGATAAGACAACATTTACATGTCCTTGGGGTAGTTACACATACAGAGTAGTACCCTTTGGCTTATGTAATGCTCCAGCAACATTCCAAAGGGCCATTCTAAGTATATTCTCTGATTTCATAAATGATCAAATGGAAGTCTTCATGGATGACTTCACACCCTATGGAAAAAAATTTGACCAAGCATTGAGTCATCTTCAATTGGTATTAAAAAAATGTATTGAGATGAGCAAATGCCTTAGCAATGACAAATGCAGAATGTTAATGGAAGAGGGCATTGTTCTAGGGCACCATATATCACAAAGAGGCTTAGAGGTTGACCAAGCAAAAGTCTCAGTAATCAAGATGTTGCCACCACCTATTAAACAAAGGGATGCCAGAAGTTTCCTTGGGCAAACAGGGTACTACAGAAGGTTTATTGAAAATTATAGCTGAATTGCTGCCCTGATGTTTGCACTTCTCACAAAAGACACTAAGTTCTGATGGACACACAATTGCATGACAGCATTTGAAAATATCAAGGACAAAACAATTACAGCTCCAGTACTCCAAGGACCAGAATGGGAACTACGATTCCACATCCACTCTGATGCATCAGATAAGCCAATCGGATCTGTCCTTGGAAAAAAAAAAGAGAAGAATCCCTATGCAATATATTATATTAGTACGACTTTAGCAGGGGCAGAATTAAATTATACTGTAACAGAGAAGGAATTTTTGGCTGTCATACATGCCATTAATAAATGCAGGCACTATATCACTGGCTACCAAGTTTTTGTTCATATAGACCATTCGGCCATAAGATACCTAATGAACAAACCAAACACAAGTGCTCGAGTAATTCGATGGCTGCTACTAATTCAAGAATTTGACATCACCATTTTAGACAAGCCAGGTAAACACAATGTAGTCGCTGACTTTCTATCTAGGATGACCCATGGAGAAGACAATGAAGTAATCAACAACAGTTTTCCAGATGAGTACCTTTTTGCCATATCCACAAGAAACCCATGGTTTGCTGACATAGCAAACTATTTACTGTCCGGAAAATTTCCAGAACATTACAGATATAAGGAAAAGACAAAAGTAATAAGGCAAAGTGCAACATACACGTGGATAGAAGGCATGCTATTCAAACAAGGACCTGATCAAATACTCAGAAGGTGCATCAGAGAAGATGAAGTGAATGACATCATGCATGCCGCTCAAATTGAACCATGTGGAGGACACTATGTTGCAAAGAGGATAGCCTACAAGATTTTACAAACAGGATACTATTGGCCAACACTCCACAAGGATACTTATGAATATGTTTCACACTATGATGACTGCCAAAGAATGGAAAAATGAACACAAAAAAAAAGAAATGCCCCTACATCCACAGATTTCCTTGGAAGCATTCGAAAAATGGGGATTTGATTTCGTTGGTCCAATCAACCCACAGTCAAATCAAAAAGCTACATCCTAGTATGCACTAACTACCTCACAAAATGGACAGAGGTAGAAGCACTTGCTGCAGCCAATGAAAAAAAATAGCAAAATTCTTCACTGAGCAAATATGTCATAGATTTGGAACCGAGAGAACTAGTATCTGATCAAGGCCCGCAATACACATCCAACTTAATAGAAGACTTGATGAAACGAAACAATGTCAAGCACTAACAATCCTCCTCCTATCATCCTCAGGCAAATGGTCAAGCAAAATTCACCAACAGATAATTAGAGAGGATTCTTACAAAGACAGTCCAACCCCACAAAAGAGATTGGGATGACATATTAAGTGAGGCAGTTTGGGCCTATAACACCACATGGAAGAAAGTCATGCTGCCAATTGAATTTGAAATAAAAACACTAAGAATTGCAGCAGAGTTGAACATAGACCTGTCAGAAATACAACAAGAACACATGATACAATTGAATCAACTGGATGAGCAATGCCAACAAGCACTTGCCCACACAGAAATCATCCAGCAACAAAGAGATAAGAGGCATGACAAGCACCTAAATGATAAAAAGTTAAGGGTGGGTGAGTGGGCACTACTCTATGATTCCAGGTTTCACACATTCAAAGGAAAACTAACAACTAGATGGCTCGGACCTTACATCATTGAGAATATATATGAAAATGGAGTAGTCAAGATTATTACAATAGATGAACAACATTTTCCCATGATAGTGAATGGACATCGGCTAAAAATTTACAAGAAACCACAATCAAAGGAACAGTTTACACGGGTACTCTACCAGCAACAACTGATGCTGATAGAGAATATGGAATTTTATTGAAAAAAATGATGAAAAAACAAAAACAGAAAAAGAGAAAAAAATGAAAAAAGATGAAAAAAGAAGCAAAAAAATAAAAAGGAAAAGAAAGAAAGAAAAAAAATATAGTTGAATGAATAATAGGCCAAATTATAGGGCCACATACCTACCTATGAATATGGAGCATTAAAAATTGCAAGGAGAAATATCAATATGCAAGCAAGCCAGAGAATTATCAAACATCCACAACAATAAAGCGAGCCAGAGAAGTATCCAAGCATCCACATCAATCAAGTGAGCCAGACATTAATTCAAGAGAGCCAGCAAAGATATCTACCACTGTAGGAATAAATCAAAGCACAATGTTTAATCAACTCTACCATTTGATCATGCGAGCCTACCACATCTTCAAGTGATCCAGCACAGAACGAGATAAAAAATCATTGCAGAGCTTTATCACAATGTCAAATCAGAAATGGGACAATGTTCAAATTAAGGTGATACAAAAATTCAAATGAGCAAAAGAAAAATGCACATAGCACAAGGAACTACTGACATGCCAGAATTTACTACGGAACATGCTGAATCTACTACAGAATCCTGCACACACAGAAATCGAGCAAACTCATCATCTCAGGTACGCTAAGGCATAACAAGGTAATCTCTAAACATATTGTTATATTCTTACGGTCAAATCATTATCCCCAAAACGGTTATTTTTTAAGCTGAGGAAAGCTTTTCAATAAAGTTGGGGGGGGGGGGAGGTTCAGATTACAAAATCATGATTGCACACCCCCGTAATATCAATAAATGATGAACCCGCACAAACCACCATACTTCGCAATAATCGAACCAGAAGGGAAAGGTTCAGATTACAAAATCATGATTGCACACCCCCATCATATCAACAAATGATGAGCCTGCATAAAACCACCATACTTTCCAATAATCGAACCAGAAGTGCAAAAGTACAATCATGAAACGAAACGAAGGGCTTGGTTATGGAAAGAAAGGGATAAAGAGGCAAGTACACTGAGCAATGATGAGGTTAAGTGCGGGAAGGCACATTAAGTAAGGTTGTATAATCATCCAAAGGACCAGTTTTGCAAATGCGAACCTCTCAAAACTTTCCAAACATAAGGAACCGGAAGTAGTGTGGTCACTCTGCCAGCAACTCAGTCCTTGAGCCTGTAATTGACCCCGACCAGTTGAGATAAAAGCCACAATTCAAATTTTTGGTTTTATTGATTACAGAAGAGATTTTAAGATGACAAAGGGATTCAAGAAAATTGAACCAGAGGAGCACAGCGCCATCTACCAAAACCTGCCAATATTAACAACCATCTACAGTGCGAGCTGGATGCCATTCATCCTAGGATTGAAAGGGTACAATACAGGAGTGGCTCTGGAGTTTGAAAGAAATTTTAAACATATCAAGGATGAACAGTTCATCACCCAAGTGAAGGGGTTACGTATAAAGTTGGATGATGATGTGATTTCCAAATTCCCTGGTCTACAAAGGGGTTTGCATTGGAGCAGGGATGACAGGGAGGCAAACCATGAAGCAAAGACAACATTCTTTGAGCAAGGAGAGGTCTATGACGAAGACAAAAATAGAGTCAAAAGACTCTCCATGCCAGCTCCATGGGAGGAAGTGGCTGCAATCGTTTAGAAGTACATCACATGCTCTGGTAGGTTAAGCTATGTCCCCATTTTCCATTTCCGAATTCTAGAGCTCTTAAGGCACAGGGCCCATCATCCACCAAAAAACAACATTAGTATTCCATACTACCTGCTCCAATCTCTAGCAGAAATGAGCAAGAAGTTGATTAAAGGTAAGGAGGATGCCTTAGCCCATCATGGGCTTATTAAGTTAATCGTTTGTGAGGAATTAAAGGCACAGATACCAGAGCTTTCTTGGGAAGAATTCGTGTTGGTATCCGCTTAAGATGTTCAAAGATTGAAGGGTACACCCACAGCTGGTGTATCACTACCACAAGGGGCATTGAACAAAACCACCTCTAAATCAGGGGCAAAGAGGAAAATTGACCTGGACAGTGTGGCTGATACCCTGGTGAAAATCAAGCATTCAAGAGATGACTCCCCCAAAACGAACCCAGGGATTCCTTCCAATAATCAAGAGCTGAAGAGAAGAAGTAAGATATTCACACAAGCATCCAAAATCTGAATTACCAAGGAAAAGAGTAGGGAACCCAGTCCCATAGTTCAAAATGTGTCAGATGAGGATGATGATCGGTGGGTAGATCAGAAGGATCCCACTACAGAAGAGGAGCAGGATGAACAGGAAATGTAGGATGAACAAGAAGAATAGGAGGAAGAAGAAGAACGGAATAAACAAAAAGAGCAATACAACCCCCAACGGAACACTCCTGAGCATAATGAAAACCATGGGGTCGTCAATCAGCTGGCTAAGGCATGGGAAGATTTAGAAAAGATCCAAAAGGAGCTTGAGACATTGAAAATTGAATCAGGAAGCCAGCCCGTATCACCCCCGTTCTCATCTGAGAAGTCCCAAATTCTAAAAATGCATCATGCAGGGGAGCTAAGACTGGCTAAACAGAGAAATTTAGCACTTCAAGAGAAATTGGCTGAGGCACAAGGTGAGCAAGCCAAAATGGACTAGGATATTGTTCAACTAAAGGACACTTTGGCTACTACCATTAAATATATGACCAATAATGGGACCTCAGGCCACTATCAGCAGTCTACGCAGTTTATCTACAATAAAAGTGGAGCAAATTCCAGCTTCCAAGGTTAAAACAGGGACTCCCGATAGAGATAAATTCCCCCAAAGATTTTATGGATGCATCTCTAAATGCCACAGAATTGGAGAAGGACGAGTTAAGCAATTTTTTCTTACACAATTTTGTAGTCCCTAGCTCGCCCAACTGGTTTCCAAACCCTTACATGGGTGATTTCCATTTGAGGGCACTATGTTCTTGGATGAATCATGAAATTGAACAAGCTCAGGACTACCACCTCTACGTTGCATCAAAATGGCACACTCCCTTACTGATCAGGGAAGAGGCAACTCACCCTTAGAGAATAATTCACAATCATAGGATCCTCACCCAGGATGAGGAGCTGATCCCTATTCTCCTTGCAAATCAATAGGAGGCTGTGCCACACTTTGATGTCACTCTCCAAAGCACACATAAAGAAGTTGATGATTCCATTAATGAGAGATGGTGCAGGGTGGCAAATGACCTTAAAAAGAGAGATCTCCACTCTTCTATCAAATTTGCAGCTACTTTGTTTAAAGCCAAACTTTACAGAGAATCCCCTCCACTCCCCCCCATTTTTCCTTCCCCCGGTTATTAAGGAACAGACTAATGAGGAAGAAGAAAGGAGGGCATGGGTCAACGAAGATTAGAGCATGGGCTACTACAAGAAAGTAGGAACCCCTAGGGTGGTAGCATGGGACATCGGAGAAGTTGTTGAAGAGTTGAATACGTCACCCATGGATGGGTGCATCCTTCAAGTGTGGGGGAGAATGATGGGTCCAAAACACAGGTATTTGACAGGCCTTTCCCCACAGCAAAAACACTAGAAAGGAAGAAGAAATACACTTGTTTTGTGGGAAAATGATTTACCTTAATTATTTAATGAAGTTGTTTAAGAGATTATTTCTGTTATGTTTTGAAAGTGTTGTATGAGCTAATTGCATGTCAAACGAGTTTGAATGAGTAGGTGTAGGTGCACTAAAGGACAACGCACAAATCAAGTGAAGAACTGAAAGAACATCACCAAACTCAGCGCCTTTTTCTTGATCTGTAGAGAACGAACTCCTGGTCAAAGAGTATCAGGATTTAGACAATTAGTTAGGTTCAACATTAAGAATTATACAAATATGGACCTCTCGGGTAGCGAGAGGCCCCTGCTGCTATTTCAGGAGAATTGTTTTTTTACGTTTTATACTATCCAGACAGTTGTGTTGCAGACTTGGTTTAAACTCTGAAGTTCCTGTTTTAATTAAAGACTTGATGTTACTTGAAATTCAGCGTTTATAAGTTCCTTTCACTCCTGAGTTTGGGTTGGAGAGGGCCCCTCCAACACGTAAGTCAAGAGATCTCACTGTTCAGGTATTTCTCATGGTGTATTTTACATTGGCTAAATTTATCTTGTAGATGAGAGTATTTTAAATAGTCTTTAAATCGCATGATCTGATTTCTATAGCAGTTGAACCTTTCTGATTCCGTAGTTCATTATAACGCACTACGTAGTTTGGTAATGCTATGTCTGTAGTCCTGTAATAGCATTCTACCAAGGCATAATTTAGCATCTATTTCTCTATGTACTTGAATTTACTTCTGCAGCAACTATCTAGATCTTAGGCCTATGTACTCATTTCATTACTAGAACTGCTCATAGAGATTGATTTCTTTCAGTATTTATTGGTTACGTGATGACATTCACTCCTTAATGTTTTGATTAAAATTGCAGCATTAGATAATGGCATTCCAAATTTAGCTTTAGCATTAGATTATGTTAGATCAGAATTTGAGTTTTATGCATTCGATTTACAGTAATTACTCTTTAAGTTAGAGATCAAGCTTTCATTATGTTAGAATAGATCTGTTGTGTTTTCAATATTCAATTCATAGTATAATTTTTACTGCTTTCAGTAAAGTTAATTCTTAAAGAGATGCTTACTGTTTCCTGCATTGTATTTCTTAGACATAGATTTGTTGCTTTCAGTACTTAAATTTATTAGTATAGGAATTTCACCTCCATAGATTAAACAATCCTTTTTACAGTTTATTGAATCAATTTTAGGCAACTCTTTAAAAACATGGATATAAACACCCAACTTTGACAAAGACTATTCTAGAGAGCACATATAGTGCCTGCACCTCTGAAGTTTGTACGTCCCCCGAGTTGATAATTAAAGTAGGCTCTTAGTCCAGTTGCCCTTATTAGGTATCCATTCTCAGAGCTCACCAATCATCATCATCATAATCATCATCTTAATCATCACCATCATCCTCATCACCATCATCATCATCATCATCATCTTCCTCATTATCATCATCACCATCATCATAATCATCAACATCTTCATCATCATCCCCATCATCATCTCACACTAGTAATGATTCAACAAAATTAGAGAAGATCATTATATCGTCATCATCTTAATCATCACTATCATCATCACTATCATCATCATTATCAACATCATCATCATCATCATCATCACCATCATCATCATCATCATCATCAACATCTTCATCATCATCCCCATCGTCATCATCATCTTATATCCTCCTTATATCCAAAATTAGAGAAGCTCCTTATGATGATGAAGACGATTTAGATGATAATGATGATGACCATCATCATCATATTTGTCATCATCATCATCATCATCATCCTCATCCTCATTATCCTCATCATCTTCATCATCATCACTATCATCATCATCATATTCATCATCGCCATCATCATCCTCATCATCATCATCATCACCATCATCATCCTCATCCTCATCATCGTCCTCCTCTTCATCATCATTGTCATATCCCCATTCCTCATCAACATCTCCATTATTGTCATCTTCTTCTTCTTCATCATCATCATCATCATAATTATCATCAACATCTTCATCATCATCATCACCATCATCACCATCATCATCTTATATCCTCCTTATATCCAAAATTAGAGAAGCTTCTGATGATGATGAAGATGATTTAGATGATGATGATGATCATCATCATCATCATTGTTAACACCCAAAAAGTGCTCACTAGCTCATTCCCTTATTCACATGACCCATTTGTCCACTTTTCCACCATTTGAGCCCGTAAAACCATCAAGAGGTCACCAAAAAGACCATAATACCCCTTCTCCCCCTTAAAATGTGTATTTTTTCCTCAAAAAACACAAAAAAAACCCTCAAAAAAGGTCCAAAATTCCCAAAAAATATTAAAAGGGAATAAAAATATTCAAAATATTCAAAAAAGGAAAAAGAGGGAAAAAGAGACCTAAACCATGTTGGTTAATACCATTAGTTTCCTCAAAACCATAATGGTATTCCCCATCACCAAAAACTATAAAAAGGTGATAGGGGCTCCTCACTTTCGATCCACATTTCATCCTATCCTTATGCTGCCAAATTCCCTTTGAGAGCCATTACCTCCCATTTCGAGTTTGAAGATCCCCATTGAAGCTTTGGAGAAGAAGAGACAATTGGATATTGGAGCTTCTCAACCTTGCAGTTTCTCAACACCCATCATCCTCACCATTTGAGGTAATACAAAATCTAATATTTTTCAAGTTATTGTTTTTTCCATTGATCTTATTGCTTATATTTTGAAATCTAGTTTTTTATTTATTTGCACATGCTTATGTTAGATCAGATTATATTAGTTTATTCATAGTTATTTTTGTTTTATATTGAAACTGCTATTACAAGTTAATAGGTGCATCCTTGTACATGCTTGGTTGAAAAACCAAGCAGCAGTTTTTGGTGACTCCGCTGGGTTTTGAACTTTTAATTTTTGCTTTAGATCTTTATTTTACTTGTTCTTTCCATTTAAGACTATAGATCTGCCATACTAGTCAGCTTCTTGCTAGCTTCCCTAGCCATTGGCCCTTTCTGCAGCCCGGAACAACCCAAAATTTCCATTTTTGGGTTCGTTTTTTGATGGCCATTTTTCCGTCCGCACATTGCGACTTTCGGCCTCACAGTCGCATGGTCCATCGCGACTTTGACCCTTTTTCCCATGCGGTCCATCACAACTTTTCAATTTTTTCCCGAGCGGCACATCGCGACTTCACGGCCTTTTCCCGCGCTGCACATCGCAACTTCGCAGTTTTTTCCCATGCTGCACATCGCGGTTGTGTGCCTTAAACCCACGATGCACATCACGGCTTTTACCCATAAACCCGCGATGCCACTATTTTTCACCCAGACCAATTTTTAGAAAAAAATTCTGCTGCATTTTTTCCCATTTAGCCTATTTCATCCAACATTATTTTTTCTGCAATTTTTTCCAACATTCTGTTTTAATTATTGCAACAATAATAAATAATTTTCTATTACATATGCTCAATTAAAATATTTTTAAAAGTTTTCAACAAGTGAAAGAAAGGTTTTTTAGCACTTTCTTTAGATCATAGATTTCACTTCTTTGCAAATTTTGAACCCTCTTTCTGATTTGCTCAATAGCTTTTCCCAAGCAAGCACTTAGAAATCTATTTATTTCTGGCAAATTTTATGATATTTTCTTTTCTTTAAAAAATTATTTCAAAAGTCCATAGTTTTTGAATCATGTTTTGTTAAAGCATTTACATTTGAGAAAAAGCGTTTTATTTTTTGCAAATTGAAATCGTCCTTTTTTTAATTTGTAATAAATCACCCAAGCGAGGAAAATTCTTTTTCAGTTAAATAATCACACTTGCACCCAATCTGCAACATTTTTAATCAACTGAGCCTTAAAATCTGCCTAAACTCAACAAACACTTTAACCCCACTTGGGGAACACTTAAAGAATCTTGTAGCTAGGTAAGATTGGGGGGATAGGTGTTCTAATAACACCCCTCAATTATTTACATCTGAGACATAGTGGTTGACATTTAAGGTACCAAAAATCCCTTATTATTTGTTGACACGGTTATACACCAATTTATCGGGAAGGCCTCTCCCTTAGGAGGGTTGAAATAGCCAGACTGGTTTCGAAAGCCTGAGTGGAATACCACTATCCATTCAGTAACCAAAGGATATTTTTCGAAGTTCTCGGTGTACCACCCTTATGGGATTACAACGGCGATAGAACCAAACTGCAGATTCACCCAACCGAACATGTCATGAACAGGGTATCTTAGTGGCCAAACTTTTAGGATTTTCTACCCGGTATCCCTCCCAGTAGGGGGATATCTAGCCTTTGATTCCACTACTCATATTCTCTGACTTGGATTTCATCACCTTGTAGAGGATATGTTTTGTTGAGTCATAATACCACTTTTAGTTAGCCGTTTACATGCTCTGCCATCCCCCCTTGGTCTAGTGAGCACCACTTTTTTCTAAGAGCCGCTTGATTTTTGGTATTCTGACCACTTTTATTGATTACTCCACTTAGTATAGAAAAACTGTTATAGTAAGTGTTTTGAGGTTGGTTGTTGGCTCAAGAGCCATTTTAATATCACACTCCCCTCCTGCACACATCGTTGCACTAGGGTCTTGATTTTTTTATCTCACCACCATCCATTGGCATTTCTAGACATCTCTCACCATTGAGAACCTAAGACGATCCTGTTGTTTTCAGGGTGAACCCCCTCAATTCGATACACTTTACTCTACACGTCATAAACATAGAGTGTTATCCCTTGAATCCACACACCATCGACATAGAACCCAGTCATCCGATTCTGACGTGCCTCATTTTACATATGATTCTAAGGCTGAATTTGAACACCCTACCAAGACATCACCAACCAACCCCATGGTTGGATCACAAAATGACCCCCTTTTCACCAGTGTTGTTGGGGCTACATCAACAGCCCCCGCTACTACCGTGACAACCACAGTAGCCACAACCCCCTTAGGCATTCCTAATATGGGGGCCACACCCACTTTAGGCATGCCCAACATAGGACCAACACCTATATTAGATATGCCCAACATGGGGGTCACCCCCTCTCTCATCGCCACTACCCAGATCCCAGTGATTACTAGAACCATTCCTAACCCATCTGTAACCCATGTTGCACTTGGGAGCGCAGGCCCCTCCCACACCACATCGGTTGGAGGACACATCACTTTCACACCTAGCATACCCTTAGGGGGCACTGGACCAATCCATAATGCTACCATTAGTAATTATGCCCCAGTGACCATGCCACACCCACCTACCAGTCTGCCATACATGGCTAGTCTAAACTTACCAGACCTGGCAAGGTTAACCAATGACCCTATTAGACACGACTCTGCGTGGCCCCTTGTGCCCACAAAGCTTCCCTTAGATATCCCAAAATTTGAAGGAAAAGCTGGGGAAGATCCCCAAAACCATATCATGTCATTTCACCTATGGTGTTCCTCAAACTCCATAGTAGATGATTCTATTAGACTAAGACTTTTACAAAGAACTTTCACTAGCTCTGCAGCTAAGTGGTACATTGAGCAGCCACATGGGACCCACCCCACTTTTACATCCCTTGCCTCAATGTTCCTTCAGTTCTTTCAACTACCTATACGCTATGATGCATGAGTGGGAATACTTTTGTCTTGTAGACAGAACACTGCCACACACATCACTGATCATATCCATGAGTGGCGTAAGCGTCGTAGCCTCTGCAAGATAAATCTTGATGATCGTATCTTTTTGTATTGGTTCCTCAAATCACTCCTCCCCCTCATAGCCAAAGATGTAGCTTCTGAATGACCCCAGTCGGAAGAAGAAGCCATCTTAAAAGCCCAGCAATTCGACCTCATATATGCCCAATCTGGATATCTATACACCATTTTACTGGATGCCCTGTGTGGCGATCCATCCCGCCATGACGTGCCGGGGGCATCCCATGCCACCGACAGTATTATCGGCCAGTTTATGGTGCAAAACAAACCTTTTACCATGATGAGTACAAACAACGCCCTAGACCTTTCTAGGGCTTCATTTCATTCTGGAGCTACAACTTCGTATGCCCCAGTAATGCACACTCACCACACTCATGGACCCTCATGTCCACCACAGTGTTATGGGAAAGCACCATCAGCTTATGCACCACCTTCTTACTATAACCAGCAGGCCCACCAGACTCCGATTCAGCCACAAGCCCAAGTGGCTTATTATCCTTAACAGGCAGCACCTCTTGCTCCAACACTTCCAACAGCTCAAGGTTACCCACAACCACAAAAAGCAACAAGTCCACCTCATAACCCTCCTACTTATTACCCACCACAACTTGCTCAAGAGCCTCCATGACCTCAAAACCCACCTACTGCCCAAGGGCATGTCTACGCACAGCAAAACCAACCTCAAAACCAGAACAACCAATGTAACCAAGGTGGTCAACAAAACCGTGGAAGAGGACGTAACCACAAAAACAACCAGCAACACAACCAAGGTGGACCACCACCTAATCCTCCAAATAATAATAACACTGCTTCCCCCAACCAAAACCTTGATCATCCACCGAAACAGGCAAAAAATAATAACTTGAGAACAAACCATCCATGTTCCATATGTGGAGTCTACGGCCATTACACACATAATTGTCCCCATTTAGATCGAGCACATCAACTTTGGACCGACGATGCCCAACGACAAGAACATGTTGCATAGCCAGCACCTCCTCCTCAGCCACAACCCATGATATTGCAAAATCCCCTACCAAATTAAGGCATGGTATACACTCATCCAAATGATCCCCCTCAAGGATCCGCTGCAACACAGCAGCAAATTAATTACGTGGAAGCCGACTACCAGCATACAGAGTCCAACACTCACTATTTTCTAATGATGTCATCAAATGACATCAATCTTCAAGCTCGTCGAAACCAATACGGCTCAATCCCTGAGGCCACACCTACGGACCCATCTTCCAGTAGTCTCCCAATTGATCAACCACTTCGCATACCCAATATGCCCATTGAAGGGGCTCCAAAAGCACCGCATTTCCCTTTGAGATGAATTAACAATAACCCTAATGCTCGTGCAGCTTCCAACTATAACATTGTAAAGGATTTAGCTCAGTCCCCCATCGCTATGTCCACTCTAGAAATCCTAAAAAATTGTCTTGCACAGAGAAAATTGTTGTTAACTGCCATTGGTGCCATAGACCCTAACGACTCCAACATGATGGCTTTCGACTTAGACCAAGCTGAACCTCGTCTGCCATCATCTCTAGCTTTGAAGTTTCTGTGTCCATTCACAACCTCGTCGTTCATCAATGCATAATCCATGAAGGTGCCTTCACCTGCGTTATGTCGATTTTCGTATGGCAGAAACTTGGATCCCCAATGCTACAACCGTCAACTACCACATTACGAGCTTACGATGGACGTGCAGCTCAACCTCAAGGTTTGTTAGTGAACGTACCCATACATCTTGGGGGAAAATTGTTTCTCATAGATATAGAGGTCATTAACACCCAACTTGATTACAATCTCCTTCTGGGACAAAGCTAAATGTATAAAATGAAAGTTGTTGCTTCTTCAGTTTTCCACCTCATGATGTTCCCCCACGAAGGACGCATAGTCAAAATCAACCAGATTACATACTATGATCCCAATGCCCCTGCAGTTCCTGAAAATGTTCTTCCCATGATCAAACAACCCGTTCAAAATGCACCCACATTGTTTGTCTCCTTAGTCGAACCCGAGATATATTCGGATAATCCCATGACGACCACTTTCCCTTCTATCCCACCCCCTCTCCTAGTAACTAAAGTATCCGATTTGTGCACCTTATCGCACAACAAACAACAACATCCTTAGCAACCTCAACCACCACCACAAGCACCGATCATGCCTAGTCATATCGGAACAACACCGATTCATACTATCCCATTCTTGTTCCCATTTTCAGGAGTTGTCAGCATGCCAGTAATGGCTACACTCAACCTTGCAGGTTTAACGTTAGGATTACCTATATGGTACTTACCTGCCCCAACTCCCCCACCGACTCCAACCATTGTTCTACAACCGGTACAACCCATGAATATGTCGAACCATCCACCACCTAGCATATTAAACCCCCAAAATCGCCCACCACTAGGTGTTTCGAACCCCAAAACCCGACAACCTCCAATAGGGGGAACTACATCGACACCTAGTTATGTCCCCCCTTAATCCCGCCACACTGGGGGCAGAGGTCCACAAACCTGCAACACTGCACCCACAACTTGCACCCCCCTAGTGACTCCCAAATTAGGTAATAATCCCCCAACTCGTGTGCTCCCTAAGTGCTCCTTGTGCGACGATATCGGCCATGCTACCCATCTATGTCCACAACTATCGACACTTCAAGAACACATGAATATGTTAGTCGACGACACCAACGTTCTAGTAGTCAAAACTAGAACTGCCCCCTCAGCGTCGTGATAAATCATTGCGCACAAACCATCCTTGTGCAATATGCGGCATCTATGGCCATTATTCATATCACTTCCTCGATCTCCCAGATTACAGAGTAGCACTATACAAGTTGAATAATGCCGACCTGGAGATATCCCCACCACTTATCGAGGAAATATTTCCCCAAGAATCTTCCCATTTAGAAGAAATCAGTACCAATTATATGATTTCAACTACCTATAAACCCAAACCAATTAATTTAATAGAACACTACTTCCGTACCGATGAAGAAATCCTAGGAACACTCACTGCACCGGACTACCCTTGGGATGATATGCACCATCGATCATACTTCCTCCCTGAGGCAACTACATCCACCACGGAAAACCAACTATCTATTGAATCTAAGGACTTCTTACCAACCAACGTCAATTGGTTCAAAGATCCAATACCAGCTCCAGAAGCCTTCGAGGAAGGTAACATGGCTAACATTTCGCCCATATAAAAATTGACATCTCCACCACCCCTGGAAAACTTGAGCTTATCTCTTTGGGCACTTCATGCATTGAGAAAGAAACCCAAGCTTATAAGAAACTCTTCCAAGAATTTCGATATGTCTTTTCCTAGTCTTATACCGAGATGCCTAGTCTTGATCCTACCATCGTAGAACACCACATAGACACTTGGCCCAACATATCACCGGTCCACCAGAAACAACGTCCCATTCACCCATCCAAGCTTCTAGTCGTCAAAGCAAAAATTAAGAAGCTTCGAGTAGCAGGTTTCATATACCCTATTGCATACACCACATGGGTTTCAAACCTAGTACCAGTCAATAAGAAAGTCATCACCATCCGCGTATGTACTTACTTCCGTGACCTCAACCTAGCTTGTCCCAAAGAAAACTTCCCCACACCATTTATTGACCAGCTAATCGATGAGTGTGCGGGGCATGAGGTACTTTCTTTTATGGATGGTTTCTCCAGATACAACCAAATCAAAATCTGTAAAGAGGATCAATACAAGACTGCTTTTACAACCCCATGGGGCACTTTCGCCTACCGCATCATGCCTTTCGGTCTCAAGAACATGGGAGCCACTTTCCATCATGCCATGAATTATTGCTTTCACGATCTGCATAAAATCATATTAGTTTATATAGATGACCTCACCACTCGATCTAAGAAATGATCTGACCATTTAGACAATCTTCGACAAGTTTTCTTGCATTGTTGAAATTACAACATATGCTTGAACCCACTCAAGTGTGTTTTTTTCATTCCAGCAGGTCGCCTGCTGGGGTTTGTCATTTCAGAAAAAGGGATCACCATTGACCCTCTAAACGTTCAAGCCATTGTGGACCTACCATCACCATGTACATTAAGACAACTTCAAAGCCTCCAGGGGAAGTCCAACTTCCTTCGTCATTTTGTCCCAAACTATGCCACCACTGTACATGGTTTCCTTCATTTGCTATGTCTTCATACCCACTTCGTAAGGGACAACCAAGCAGAAGGAGCTTTCACAGATCTGAAAAAAGCACTTACAAGCGCCCTGTTAATTTCTCCACTAGATTTCACAAGAGACTTTACCCTTTACATTTTGGCATCAGATTACGCCGTCTCTGGAGTTCTCGTCCAAGAAGACTCCACTCGCCAAGAGCATGTCATTTACTATGTGAGACAAACTTTATTAGGCCCACCATTATGCTACCTGCATGAAGAGAAAATGGCCGTCGCCATCGTCTTTTCTATACAAAAGCTGCAACATTATATTCTCCTCAGCCATACCACAATTGTGGCAAATTCCAACCCAATGGTCTATCTCTTGAATCATCGCCTTATACAAGGCCATGTTGCCAAATGGGTGATTATCTTAAAGGAATATGACCTAACTTTTAAAACACCGAAGAGCACCAAAGCATTAGCACTCACTTAACTCATTACGGACTTACCATCATCTTCGTCATCACCAACTATCCATATTGATATAATCGATGAACATTTGTTCATCATCTCGTCTGACGACCCTTGGTATGGTGACATTTTGGTATACCTCCGCACACAGAAATTTCGACCCAACATCGACCGTCACGGATGTTGTCGCATCCGGCACCATGCCCCCCATTATCTCCTCTTGGGTGATGTCCTCTATCGACATGGTGTCGACACAATCTTACAATGATGCCTTTCCCAAGATAAAGCAGAACAAGTCCTTAACGACTATCATAGCGGTGCCTGCAGCGGCCATTTCTCCAGAATGGCCACCTCCCAAAAGGTAATCCATGCAGGTTATTTTTGGCCATCATTATTCACTGATTGTATCACAGTAGTCAAACACTGCCAAAACTGCCAGCTCTTTGCCCCAAAGGTGAGAACCCCCCCCGCCCCTCTTCATCCAGTCGTCACCGCTGGACCATTTTGCAAATGGGCCATCGACTTCATAGATTGCAATCCCACATAATCCGACGGCCACAAACAAATTATTGTGGATGTTGATTACTTTACCAAATGGGTGGAAGCCATGCCTACTTACAATTGCAAAGCCGACACTACAGCCCGTTTTTTCCTCAACCATGTTATTGCTCGTTTCGGAGTACCAAAGCAACTCGTCTTAGACCACGACTCTCACTTCGAAGACTCCATTTGGAGAGAATTGTCCATACTCCTTAAGTTTGAACATCTTTTCTCCTCCGCCTACTACCCCCAAGGGAACGGCCAAGTCGAAGCTGTAAACAAAATTTTGAAGACCATCCTCCAACGTAATGTCGACAAACATAAATCCAATTGTCATCACATGATTTTTCCCGCATTATGGGCTTATCGCACATCGACCAGAACCCCCACCGTATTTACCCCATTCCATTTAGTTCATGGCGTGGAATCTATCCTCCCCATTGAATGCCAGATACCAACATTACAAATTTCCATTGAACTTCTCCTCGATACGTCACTAATTGAAGAACATCTACTTCTTCTAGAGCAGGCCGATGAAGATCTCTGCTCAGCTCTCCAAACAATCGAAGTCGTGAAGAACAGATCTAAACTCCATTACGATAAACATGTTCACCCACCAACATTTAGTGAAGGAGACCTGGTCCTTGTTTACAATCAAGCCCATGAAAAAACAAACATAGGAAAGTTCAAATCTATGTGGCAATGCCCATATATCATACACACTTTCCTTGAACATGGAGCATACATTTTGACCGATTCAGAAGGAAATCCCATGCGCAACCCTTGTAATGGGTTGTACCTCAAAAGATTCTACCCATAAAAAAACCCTGGACACCATAGTCCATACTGTACAGTTTTTTTATTTTCTTTTTTTTTTTACATGAACACAGATAGATCCTACCCCACTCTACCATGTTGGTTTTGCCGATGGCACAAGCCATTGGTCTCCAAATCTCACTTTAGCAGCTTGGGTAATTTATTCCCCTTGACATGAGTTGATCCACCTCAACGGAGTGTGTATAGATGCTGCTACAAACAACCAAGCTGAGTACGATGCCATGACCAGTCTCCTTGCCACCACTCTCCAGATGGGCATAAGTCACCTTCGTGTTTTCCTAGACTCCCAGCTCCTTGTTTCCTAACTCAACAACTATTACCAGCTACACAATCCCTTTCTATTTAGAAAATTCCTGCACACAAAACAAATGATTTGACATTTTGAATCCATATTTTTTACTCATGTCCCAAGAAATAATAACACTGTAGTAGACCAAATGGCTAACAACATTCTAGATTGGCACATCAACCAAAACATGTAGGACATCACGACATGCATCACATAGGCATTATAAAATTATCAAAACATTGCATCCACGTGCATAAAATATGCTGCCACGGGCATACAAAAAAAAATCTAAAAAATTGCATCCACGTGCAACAAAATGTAATGAAGACAAGATGTGCATCCACGTGCATACACAACTATATACAAAAACATATATATATATATATATATATATATATATATATATATATATATATATATATATATCATAAAAGTCATAATGTCAGGAGTTTCCTCAGCACCCAAATATACAAAAAGTACACTAGCCGTACGAAAAGTGTATCAACAAAATCATCCCCATATGCTCATTAGCATTTGGGGGCACATATAAGATCACCTAATCATCATGATCTCTGGGATCCTCTGGCTCCTTCGGATCATACTAATCCTGAGCCCTCCTCTCGACCATCACAACAACTACTCTGAGCAGGATAGACCACCACTCACGGGGAGCATCGAAACAATGCTTGATAGTAGGCCAGTCCAAATCCCTCCAACCCTCCTCTGGTGCTCCCACGAGAAGCCCCTCTAAAGTCTCACGTATTCCCTCCAGGACATCATCTCGAGGACGCACAAATCCTCTAGCACGAGGAGGCGGTGCCACTATAGGTGGAGGTGCCACCACCATCATCCGTCCTTGATGGCCTATATGATCAGCTGCTGGCCTCGGACAAATATCTGCACAATCACACAAGTGAACCAAGTCAATATCATATAAATATATCTGGCTATACTCATAACAAAAACATCTAAACATGATATAACAGAGAACAAAAAAAAAGACATACCGTCTAGACCCCAGGCTTGTCCCTGAGCCTGAGGCATGTCAGGATCTCCTCGAAAGTCCATACTGGCATATGGATAATCATCAATAAGTAGGGGCATCTACTCCCACTGATCATACATATCCGCCGAAAAGAACCGTCGGATACCACCACCACCCCGAGGCATCATCTCCCCCCACTACACCATCCATGGCTCACTCTACAACCCCTCCCGAACCGGCACACGTGGCCGCCAGGTAGGTACCCGCTCAAAAAAGAAACAACAGAGGAAGGAGGCATAGCTAAACTCCCCTCCCTCCCGACTGACCTTGTCCAGCTCTTGCTGAACATAGGCCAAAAACATCTGACCCCAGGCAAAGTAGGTCCTTCTCAACACATGGTCTACCATCATTGTTTTCCCCCTAGATAAATGATGTGGCGCCTTTGCACCAAGCACCCGCAGAATTCAAGCCCCGACCTCCTACATCTCCGGATCCCACAGGTTTGAAATACTCAATGCGCTATTCTGCGTATGAGCCCAAGGAACACAGAATCTCTCTAGTAGATCATCGATGTCAAAACCAGCTGAAATCCTCGGCTGCAACTCCCCGATCTTCCCCAATTGAGGCAAGCCAGTAAGGAAATAAACATCAGTCAAAGTGATCTTTAGTCGCTCACCTTGCACCATGAATGCACCCTCTGCCGGAACCCATAAATCCACCAATTTGTTCAGCAGATCTCTGACTAAATGCATAAGAGGAACCTGAGTGAACTTTAGGACTCTACCCTCAGCCAAGGCCACCCTCACACTCGGGTCATCATGAATATGACCCATCAATCCCACATCTATCTCTCTCTCCCGCCACGACACCAGTGGCCTCCTCAGCATCCTGCCAAAAAAAAAGGAAATTTTTTTAGAAACAATTTTTTTCCTCAAAAACCCCATCACGACTTTTGGGCTCTTAGCCGCAACGGACATCGTGACTTTCAGCTTCAAAGCCGCGATGTACATCACGGGTATCAGCCCCACAGTCGCGATGGGCATCACGGTTGTCAGCCTCCACATCCACGATGAACATCGCGACTGTCAGCCCTGACAGCCATGATGAACATCACGACTGCCAAACCCCACAGCTGTGATACACATTGTGGCGATCAAGCTCATACCCGTAATGTGCATCACGAAAAATGAACCGAAACCCACGATATTCCATGTTGGGAAGCCAAAATGGAATTTCCCAGCCTCCGGGGCCTTGATGCTAACCAGAAAGGAAATAATTTAAAAGGCTAAGGTACATAGGCTTACCTGAAACTCGCAGAATAAAAAACCAATGGTCGAATCTCCAACAAATCGAGGAAATGCTCTGACCACCTCAATTACTCTGTGAAACTCAACAGTGAAAATGACACTTGTCGCATTGGGCCCACTTGTTATTTATAGAAATTTAACAATTTTCAATCAACCATTTCGGCATCATACAATGTTCATTTTTCAAACCATTGGTACCATTGGAATCAACACAGCGAGAACTTCACGATAGTCTACTCCTTTTCCTAATTCCACTAGGTCCCTTTTCTAGGCATTTTTTCCATGCCCCTCGTCGCCTCAATTTGCGTGCCACATCGGTCGTGGTCCATTTTTGACAATTTTTATCTTGCCGGATTCAGTTTTCCACACTTATGATGATGCTTGAGGTCATTTCTTGCTCTCACCACCAGATTTTTAGGGCATTTTTTCCCATGCCCCTCGTCGCCTCGATTTGCGTGCCATGTCGATCGTGATCCATTTTTGACAAGTTTTATATCAACGGATTCAGTTTTCCATGCTCGTGATGATGCTTGAGGTAATTTCTCGCTCTCACCACCAAATGTTTTGGGCATTTTTCCCATGCCCCTCGTCACCTTGATTTGCGTGCCACATCGGCTGTGATCCATTTTTGACGATCTTTATGTCACTGGATTCAGTTTTCCGTGCTCATGACAATGCTCAAGATCACTTCTCGCTCTCTCCAATACCTTCTTGTTCAATATAATTTTATCCCTTTTTCGGGCCGAGCAATTCTTTTACGAAAAAGGCACTTAGGGTGTTTCTGTTAAGCTCTTTTCTGACTCCTAAAACAATGAAAATATTGTCGAGCAACCTTGCTTCCTTTCATGCTCGTTAAAAGTATGTGAAATGGCATCTACTCGGTATATTTTTACCCCTTTTCCGAACCTTGTAGACTAATTACGAAAAATGAATACTCTAGTCACATTGCCTAGAAGAGTTCTCCATCTGCATCATTTTATCCTTTTTCGGGCCTTGAAGACTAACATACGAAAAAGAACACCAATGGAGTCTACTAATCGCTTTCAGACTCTCAAAAAATGAAAGCAACCATGAGCAATCACCGTCCTGGGCTCGTACAAATCCACAGGACATACTCCTCCACCAATTCAGAGTCTTCTTATCGTTTTCAGACTCCTTAAAAATGAAAGCACTCACGAGCATGAACAGTCGTGGGCTCGCATAAATCCACATGACAGTACCATTTTAGAGCACACTTTTACCCCTTCTTGTAGCTCATTGAAACTATGAAGAAGGACCCAACGGTGCTTTTTAGTGCCACAACAGATCATGTCTACTCATAAGGAAGCCTCCCCATTATGGTCACCTTTGTTCAGAGTTTTCTGTAGTATGTCACCATGAGAGTCCCCCAATAGCATCCATCAGCTTGTCCACCCCAGAGTCATTCCAATCTGCAATACATATCCCTGATCCCTTAAAGCTATGGTCCTCACACCTAAAAGTCAATTTCTTATGCTGCCAGGTCAACCATGTCATCATGCTCTGAACAAAGGAAGTTTGAGTCCACCCACTCTATGACCCCAGTTTTTTCCACATCCCCACAATATGTCAGTCCTATTATCACAGTTTCATTGCACACCTCGAACTCCTATCAAGGAAACATCATTTCCTTCAGTAGTCGTCGGTCTCCCTCTGTTGACACCAACCAAATCTATTTTAGAGGATAGACCCAGAGGTCCCTGTGCCTTGGACTCATCACCATTAGTGATGAGTTCCTACAGATCATTTTGAAAGGAGTCCTCAGTGCCTCTCCAAATGATTGTTTCTCACATGCTCGACTTCAACACCATGATCGCATCGTTGAGACTCGTACAGGGTATCGGTCCTTCAGTTTTTTGTTGAAGACCCCGGATATCACCTGACTCTACCACATTTGAGGGTCTAATTGAGGAAACCACCAATTGCACATTTCCATGGATATTCGAGTTGTGCTCGGCAACAATTTACATATGTACCGCATTTTTATACTCCCTTGAGTATACAGTTACATATACACCTCAGAATTGACTCACAGTTATTGAGTCCGTACAGATGTTCGACACCTTCAGTTTCAGCAGTTCGTCAACCCTTCTGATACCTTATTCAGAATGGTTGTTGCTTTATTCCAGTATATCAGTTATCGAGATCAGTCATGTCATGATCATGAGTACGTCCCAACATTGTGTCCCCTCTGTACCACTATGATGTACCGACATATTTTATGTATTATTTAGGTCCCCCTTCTTGGGCCTAATCATTATGTATATATCTTGATACGAGAATGGGTATGCTCGCCTCGTCCATAATCAGAGATTATTCCTCATTCATTTTGAGGCCATGTATTTTTTCAGTTTTTGCAGCTTCCAAGGGGTCGTTGTTCCAGTCTCCAATTGGTCTCTTCTCTTCTCCACAGCCCAGGAAAAATACAAAAGAACTATGATGTATATCGGCCATACGATGAGCTCCTGCCCTCACACATCAGGGGGCAATCTGTTAACACCCAAAAAGTTCTCACTAGCTCATTCCCTTATTCACATGACCCATTTGTCCACTTTTCCACCATTTGAGCCCCTAAAACCATCAAAAGGTCACCAAAAAAACCATAATACCCCCTTTTCCCCTCAAAATATGTATTTTTTCCTCAAAAAACCCTCAAAAAGGGTCCAAAATTCCCAAAAAATATTAAAAGGGAATAAAAATATTCAAAATATTCAAAAAAGGAAAAAGAGACCTAAACCATGTTGGTTAATACCATTGGTTTCTTCAAAACCATAATCATATTCCCCATCACCAAAAACTATAAAAAGGTGATAGGGGCTCCTCACTTTCGATCCACATTTCATCCTATCCTTATGCTGCCAAATTCCCTTTGAGATCCATTACCTCCCATTTCGAGTTTAAAGATCCCCATTGAAGCTTTGGAAAAGAAGAGACCATCGGATATTGGAGCTTCTCAACCTTGGATTTGCTCAACACCCATCATCCTCACCATTTGAGATAATACAAATCAAATATTTTTCAAGTTATTGTTTTTCCATAGATCTTATTGCTTATGTTTTGAAATCTAGTTTTTTATTTATTTGCACATGCTTATGTTAGATCAGATTATATTAGTTTATTCATAGTTATTTTTGTTTTATGTTGAAATTGCTATTACAAGTTAATAGGTGCATCCTTGGACATGCTTGGTTGAAAAACCAAGCAACAATCATCATCTTCATCATCATCATCCTCATCATCGTCATCGTCCTCCTCTTCATCATCATTGTCATCTCCCCCTTCCTCATCAACATCTCCATCATCATCATCTTCTTGATCATCATCATCATCTTCATCACCATCATCATCATAATCATCAACATCTTCATCATCATCACCATCATCATCATCATCAACATCTTCATCATCATCACCATCATCATCATCATCATCTTATATCCTCCTTATATCCAAAATTAAAGAAGCTTCTTATGATGATGAAGATGATTTAGATGATGATGATCATCATCATCATCATCATCTTCATCATCATTATCATCATCCTCTTCATCATCATTGTCATCTCCCCCTTCCTCATCAACATCTCCATCATCATCATCATCTTCTTCATCATCATCATCATCATCATCTTCATCATCATCATCATCATCATCATATTTATCATCTTCATCTGCATCATGATCATCTTCATCTTCATCACCCTCTTCCTCATCATCATCTTGCGCACTTATTCACTTAGGGTTTAATGTTTAGAAGAGGGCCTAAAGGCCTTTATGGGGGGGGGGATCTAGTAATAAACCGACACATATCGATTTATTGGGAAATACATGAAGTAAACGTTACCCACCGAACTATGCAACGTTCAACAGGGGCGCGCATGCAGTAGAAATGCGCATGCGCATCTAGCATGTGCGCATCCCTGTTGAGCATAAAATTCAGAAAATAACACACGCTCTTCTCCTGCATTTTTTCTCTCATTCCACGCACGTTTTTCGCTTTTTTTGCGCACAGTCCGACAACCATTTGCATCTTGGAGTGAATTCATACACCATTTGGTGTTTGTTTGACAATTTGGATAGAACAAAAAAGAGTTGGGGATCTAGTTGGCTCTTTGGATTGAATACACACCAATTGGGCTCTATTTGACTCCTTTGATTGAATACACTGTAACAATTGGACTCTATTTGGCTCCTTGGATTGAATTCTCATGTTGCTTGGACACACTTGAACTCTTCTTACATATAGTGGTACATCAAAAGAGAATTTTACATTTGAATCAAAGAGCAATCATAATCCTTGAGGTATGGTGACCTCTTCCTCTTGTTAAATGTATTTTAGTGTTCATTCACTTTGTTTGAATTGTATCTATTTTAGTTTTTCTTCATGAATTGTATGATATATGTATTTTAGTCTTCTTAACTTTAACATAGACAATAAAAACATCTTACCACAAAAAAATACAACATGCACCAAGCAATGCTTTGAACCTTTCATGAGGATAATAAAAAAGCTCACTTGCATCACCACCAATAACTGTTCATAATCACAAAACTCCATCTAGTACATAAACATTTGTTGAATTCGTCATGATTTCAGTACAACAACTCAGAAAAACACCTAAAGAATCAAACTCTTAATCTTTTGGGGCTATTTTACCTCATCCAAATCATGAAAATGAAGTGAGTAGGAGCTTCTCCTTTTGTAGGAAATGTGCTCCTACTATCATCCCATACCACCATCCAATTGAGTTCCTAGAGGTGATGTTGTTGTTTTATCTAGGTAATTCTCAGTAGCTTTTAAGATTATATGAAAAATTCTCACTAGATGTTGTTGTACATAATCATTTGCTACATCGAGTTTTAATAATCATGCACATTGAGTTTTAATATCCTACTTGTTGTTCATTCTTGCAGGGGTGATATTTTTGTTTTGTTAAAAATGCATTGAATATGGGCAACATACGTAATAATAATAAAAAAGTCTAGAAGGAAGGAGCCACCCCCTGAAAAGGCCCATGAGATAAGAGAAAAATCCAGGTTGTACATGGAAAACCGTAGACATCAAGATGTTAGTTCCTTATATCCATCAACAAGCAATGATGAATTGCTTGAAGTCAAACAAATCTTGCTTGATGTCAAGTATGAAGGGATGAATGTTGAACAGGTTGTTAATTGGAAACCTCTCCAAGAAGAGCACACACATGTCGAACACACTCCCGTGCAAGACCAAATTGTGAACCAAGGGCCACAACAAACCAGTGATGAGACTTGTACTTCCTTTTTGACTCCCTTGCCTTGACTATCAAGCATACGACGAAGAAATCCCAGACGTATTCATGTGGATGAATTTCATTTTCAAGACTTGAAGTTAAGTTGACCAAACGCAATGTTGATTTCCATTGTAACAGGATAATCAAAGAATTTTTTGAATCCAAAACTGATGCAGCAAAATGTCAATTATTTCTGCCTTTGTTAAAATCACATTGTCTAGCTCATGTTAGGAGAATTTTGGGCATAAAAGTAGTCAGAAGTTCAGAGGCCAACAATCATGCTGTTAGAAATCTATACTCTGCATTTAATTTGATTGGAAAAACTTTTGATACAAAATATTTTAATGCGGCCCATCGTGTACTAACGAAACCGATTGTAGACAAATCCACAAGGCAACGTCGCATGCTATCACACACATGTAAAATCTTTAAATTATATAGAAAGACTCTTCAAAAGTATTATGTTATCAAAGAAAAACTTGAGACCCGAGGCCAAAAATATTGTTCGGCCTTTGTTGGTAGGTTACCTCATTCAGACATGAAGCTTATTGATGCTATTAAAGAACTAGTACAAACGTTTTGGCATGATAACACTAGACTATCATCAAATCAAAGAGATCTGTTAAATTTGAGAAAAGGTGTTAAGGGGTGTGAACCCCATGTCAAGCACTTCCTTGAAACGACACAAACATAACTCTATGAGAGGTTCAAGAATGAGCACACACAATTGAACTTGGGCCAAAGGTCCTTTGAAAAATGCAAGGTATGTTAGAATTTGCATTGATCACAACACATGTTGTTGTAGATACCATATAGAATTTGAGTACTATTATGAGACATATAGACATATATTTTTTGATTTGCATACTAATATTGTGCAGGAATGCCCATCATTACAACCATCGAATGTATCCAGAGAATTTATAGATAGCATAATGTGTCCAACACCTGAAGGACAAAAATATTATAAAATATCATGTTTATATGGGACATGTTCCAGGTGCAGTGGATTTTGATTATTGAGCCACTACATCCATGAAACCAAGGAGCACAAATTTGGGAGGATGTCAATAGAAATGAAGAAATTCAAGTACATAAAATATCAAGTAGATAGTGCGAAGGAAATACCAATAATTGCATTGGTGAATTCAGAGGTAACCTAAGTTTGCATACTTTCATACTGTACATGTTGAATTTGTACATGTATATTCAGATTGAAAATGTCACATTGTATTAATGCCCTTGGTTTTGTGGCACCAGGTAAAAATTTGCGATTTCATGAAGGAATTCTGCCAAATGCCTAAGCAGTATGTACAACATGTCCATGTAGCACGATGGCAGGATGAATAGTACAGACAGTGCAGGGACACCTTTCCTAATGGCACAATATTGTCGGTTGTGGACTTTGCTGAAAGCTACACCTTGCAGCCACAGAATGAGATTCAAAGTCAATACTTCCATTCATACTAAGTTAGTATAATGGTCCATATCATGTATAGGCATGCGCCAGAGAGCAACAATCACATGGGGATAATATTGAAAGATACCAACTTCTACATCAGTGATGACAGGTGCCACGACCTGCATTATAACCACACATCATTTAATTGAGATTTCCAGCTTAATAATCCTCTTATCCTAAGTATTATTGACTCCATCATGTGCCTACATCATCAGCAAATCATAGTTTCAGTCATCGGAGCAGGGAAATTTTTAGGGGCGAAATTTCGCCAATTGGGTATTTTTCGGGCCTTTTTTCAAAAAATAAATTCATTATTTGGTCATTTTTAAGCTTTAATATCACCTATATTTACATAAAATATGTTTTTTTACTATAATATTCGCCAAAATTTACACATTTTGGTAGTAAATTGTATGTTTGATATTTAATATTCGCCTCCCTATATATATATGAGTTTTTCAATCCAAAATAATCCCCTAGAATACTATACGTAGGTATAGTATTACAATCCTTAAAAAAGACCTTGCATCGGAGCCTACTCCTACATTCTAGGAGCCAACTAGGCATCAACTAATCCTCCTCCTACATTCCAGGATCCAACTGGGCCACCACTAAGCCTCCTCCACCTTCCAGGGGGTGATTTGCATATCAGCCAACTGGTGAAGCTAGGGCGTCTTACTACAATGTTTGACTTTGTTTGGTGTGATTCTCACCTAACAATCAGTTAAACTACAGACATATGGTGCCCTCCCCTATTTTTGTGCATTGAGTTGAGTTATGGATTGAGTTAGACTAAGTTAGTCAGTTTAAGAATCTGATAGAGTCAATTATTGATTAGTTAAGTGGCTAACTGATGTGCCGAGTGGCGTTAACTGCCTAGTAAGCCACTCTCATGCACCAATTCGAATGAACACCTTTGGAATTTGATTTTGCTTGGATTATTGTAGCCATTGTTACATATTGTAATATATCTTCTGAGTTTATGAGATTATTCTACTTCTACAAACCTTCTGCATAGTGTTTCCATACGTTTTATTGTAGGCATCTCTAGTAACTGTTGTGTTTGTTCCATAGATATGTTGTGCTTGAGATTTCACATGGCATCAGAGCTCATGTAAGGGACAAGACAAATTTTCTATAGTGATTATGTACTGGTGATTCTACACTTCTGCACCAGAAACACATATGGAGATTGAACAAGTTTTCTCCAAATTATTCCAACTCTACACCAGAAGCCAAAAGCTTTCCACATAATTCTCGGATATTTTACATCTGATTCTTCAAGCTTGCTTGATAGTCTATGTCGGGTGTCATGCAACTTGAAAAGAGCAGGTTGTCGACCTAATGGTTCTTGTTTGTTTGTGACTGCAGGTTTCTCTCAAATATTACAACTTCTTCGATGGATCTAAAAGCAATTAATCCTCTCTCTCCATTCAACTACGATTAGTGGAAACCAAAGATGATATCACATTTGAAGAGACAATGTCTTTTTGATATGTGTATTGTTTTTACGAGAAATGTTTCTTCATACAAAGAGGAGAATGATTGGCTAAATGATTGTGACAGAGATTTTGGAGCAATGTGTATTGCTATGTATCCTAGTATGCGCTACCTCATTAATACTGTTGAACATCCAAGAGATCTCTGGACCAATTTGGATAGAGAATTTGGAAAGCAGAAAGAAGAGGATCATGCTAGCCATTTGGAGAACAAGCCCAAAGATACATCCTCAAGTGTTCTCTCTAAATATGTCTCGGCCTAAACCATATCTCATGACAAAGTTGTTCAAGATGAAGAAGAAACTACAGATTCAACACTCATGTTCTCAATATATTCTATTTTGAATCTTGAGCAAGATAAGTCAACTCATACTCTAGAATCTGAAGAGGTCCTTAAATCATATCCTTCACATGAGTTTGGTGGTGTGCAGAATGATGATCTATTGAATGTTCTGGAGGCTAAATCATTTTTTGGAGCTGATGCATTATCCCTCCTTGATCACATGCTTCCTATGCACTTTTGTTAGATCATTGGCACATGTTCTCAGAGTTTCATTGAAGATGAAGGACACTACCATTCGCTTGGGTTCAAGTCTCAAGAAAACTATGGTGATTTTGGTTTTGATCTCACCCCTTTTGGTTCAAATGAGATCACAAGAAACCATCTACCAATTCTTGGAGATGATTTAGCTTCCATTGATCAAAAGTTCAAGTTCAAAAAGCCTCCATGGGATATAATTTTGATTGAGAAGAGAAGATATTTAAATCCATAGAGTACTAAGTGAATCCTCATTGGATATTCTTAAGAATAAAAGGATACAAACTCATGGATATCATATGGACAAAAATATATTCATCGAGTGAAGTGTCAAATTTAAAGAACTGCTTCAAGATCTAAAACTAGTCGAGGAAGAAACTGTTGAATTGCCTCCTCCGCAAGAAAAATATTCAAAAAAAGATAATGAAAGTTTGTGTTCTAATATTTATGATATTTTATCATAAATTAATGAACATGAAATATCAGGTTCAGATTCAGATCCAAATTATCCCCCTCAGTTTCCAAAGTGGGCAGAAAAGACTCTCAATTCTGCTGGTTCTAACATTGGAAATCCTATCGATCAAAGAAGAACTCGAGCAGACTTTCAAAGAGTAAGTATGGCTCTTTCATATTCTGATCCTTTAATGTCTGGATTTTTTTTATGATAGTTTTAGATCCTAAATCATATTGTTAGCAATTAGATTTTATCCCGGTTGTAAAAGAATAACACCTAAGGTAACTTATTTCAAACCAAACTTTAGGTAGAAAACTCAGCCATTTTTTCCACCAGAGAGGGATCTCTCACAAGATATATGTAAAGGATAAAAATATATAGAAATACGCTCAAAATTTCTCAAAAGGATTTACTTGGTTGAAAAGGAAACAAGAAACATTGGGCATGGAGTGAACTTTCAAATATTTACGTGCCAACAATAGATTTATACCAAACAGATTTCCACAGAGGAAAGATAGCAACTATATCATAGTCAATTTGATTTTGCAGGTGGTATAGAAAGAAATAATGACAGTCCATCAACAACAGGAATCTAACTAGGATGAATCCATTGTCAACTTTGGAGAAATAGTGGATAATTAAATGCGATAAAATGAGGCATAAACAGTATGAATCCCGATTTATTTCAAACGTTCATTTAAGTATAGAAAAAGAACATAATGGAGGATATAACAAAGAAAGTAGACATGCACATATAAAGATAAGGGAAAAAAAACAGATTGTAAAAATAGTCAACACATTAATCTTTGGTCTCAAAAGATAGGTATTTCCACTGTACAGCCTTTTATTTATCAAAAATTTGACTTCAAAACATATCGTCTCTCAAAGAGTTTCCAACCCTTTCAAAAATTACTCTCATTGTCTTTTATACAAAATTCGGAAGAAGCTTGACATAACTGCTTCTTTTAACTAGGAACTGAAAATGTCTTAACTCGAAAGATAACTGTCTTTAAACAATAAATAACTGTCTTCAAATAATATTACAAATTTAAAATAAAAGCATCATTTTGCCACTTGGCAAAAATTCTGAATGTATCTATGAATGGACATAATATCTTTTCCTTCCATATTTGTCCACATAGTTCTATTGGTCGGCCGTGGGTAGATCATAACTGGTCATTTCCTTCACCAGGACTCGCATTTCAAGATGACCTGCATAAGAAACAAGAGGAAGATTCTCACAGGTTGAGATCAACATATTTAAAATTTCAAAGTATTCCGCAATTTTTTCCATTAAAATCTTTCCTGTAAGCATATGATCCAAATGCTAAAACTTTTTGTGATCCATTCTTATGTCAAACAATAACCTCTTATATTCATTGGGAGGAATCAATTCATTCTTTTCATCCCAAAAAGCAGGGAATCCTTTGTTTATTAATTTTTCAAATTGCTTCTTACATTTTATTACTTCCTCTTGTATATCTCTAGCTTTAGCTTCAATATTTTCAACATGCAAATATTTTCCCAAGATTCTTCTGGCCCATGTAATGTATGAAATTCTATTCATTATATTCATGGCTGTCAAGTATGCTTCAGTTAAACTGTTTATGAAATTTATTGCCCTCTGTTCTATTTCTTTTGGCTTTTTGTTTAAATTCTCTCTGACTGCTTTGCAACTCTCAAAGGCGTCTTTGGCTACTTTTTCTTTGATTCTCATATAATCGAGATAAGGTCTTAATTTTTCAACTTCCTTTATAATTTGATCCCATACCATATGTTTGCAACCTTGCCTTGCAGCCTGTCCTGTCACATGAGCTGCCAAACCTTTATTATTATCAGTTAATTCTTGATTCCTTATTTGCAAAGTTTTAATTTCCTTATCTTTAGTCTCGTTTTCTTCTTTGAGCTTCTGTATTCCCATTTTTCAATTCTTTAATTTCAACATCTTTCAAACTTACCTGGGACATGGCTTGTAAGAGACCATCTAATCCAGTTTTATCTTCATCTGTATCTGCATGTACCTGTTGCTAACCTAATTCTGCTAACTTTTTCTTTATTTCCTCCAGTTGCTCTTCCAAACCAATTTTCTCTTTTTCCCAATGAACTTTTTCCTCAGTGAGCTTCAACATTTTTGCAGTAATATCCTTTACTTCATTTGACAACTCTTCTTTTTCTTTTTCCAGTACTGTTAGTTCGGCTCCTTGGATAAGCAAAGTGTCCGGGATTTTCAGCTTTCGCCTTAACATTAGAAATGTATCATCCTTTTCTTTGAGTAATTTTGTTGCTGCATCTCCCTCTTTGTTTATCAAGTCTATTTGTAGTCTTTTTATTTGTTGTTGTCGAGACTTATTTTTTGTTTTCTCTTGTCTCAACTGGTTATTCAATTTATCCACTAAATTTTTCAATTTGTTTGCCTTTAATATCGCTCCCAAATAATCTGAATATATAACCTCTCTTGTTTGTCTATGCAATAAAATTTTATCTAGGGCATTGATTTTTGTCAGATACACCTTCATCTCTAAGATCTTATCTTTAGTAACAACTGAAAATTTTAAAGAATTTTCTTTGACATTTCTGCTAGTAAACAAATTGACTTCGGTGTTGGATATATTTCTAACGCTTGGAAATAACTGACTGGTTTGCCAAGAGGATTCCTGTTTATTTTGACTATGTTCATTAAATACATCCATCAAACTGTGTGGTCTATTTACATCATCTTACACCGGGGATTCTTTAATACTGTACTCCTTTACCATGTCCTCTGGTATTTTGAGTTCGGTTCTTCCTTCCTCTTTTGAAACTACCATTAACTCTTGTTGCTCATCCATTTTCAATTTTTTCCCTTTTTCTGCTCCTTCACTTTCAATGTTCACTACATCTTGTATGGGTCTTTTAAATCCTACCATTGTAGTATTCATCGTGCTTTCTACCTCTGTTGTTGCATCTGTCAATATCATTTCTTTATCATGTGAATCTGGAATGATTTCTTCCTTATACTCCAGCCAATTGGCTCTGTCAGACATTCCCTCAATCATCTGATGATTCAACGCTTTGATGTAATGATCCGTTCTCCATTTTGATATTATGTCTAACGGATCATATTCAATAGCCATGTCTGTCTCAAAACCCATATCTTTCAATAATTTTTCTATATAAATAGCAGTGTTTTTATTCTTCATTGTAAATGGGCCAAGTGTGAATGGATACTTGATATCTGTTGCTTGTTTGAAAAGCAAGAAATTATTATCCTCAACAATTAACTTCTGTCTCAGGAACTCCAAAGCGAAAACTGTTGAGATATTGTAACTTCAAAGAATATTATATTTGTACTTTATTATTCCGGAGATGATTCATTCCTCCGTGAAGATCTTATTGTATATCCGGAGATGTTTATTCCTCCGTCGGAATGTGGTAACTTGGGTTATTAGACTTCCCTAGTGGGGATCGGCCCTGTATGTGTTATGTGGGTCAAAGGGTTATTAGACCACCCTAGAGGGGTCGGCCCAGTCAGTTATAATGGGGTATTTAACCTAATGGTTAAATACGAGCCTACATGTACTTGTGTAAAATACATATCAGAGTAGTGTATAAATAGAGGAGGTGTGTTCCTCATTATACACATTCACTCACTTGAGGATAGCGCACTTGTGGAGGAGAGGTCTGCTATTGTGGAGGAGGAGATCATGTCTCAGGGTTTCATCTTTGTATATTGCTGGTCATCTATATTGAGGAAGCTTTGCTGGGTTTTCTACCCCATGAGGGTTTCCCAGGATAAATCTCTGTCTCTTGTGTTTATGCTGTGCTTGTTGTTTCTTCAGTGATCCTGTATATGCTATTATTGTGAAATGGAATGTAATGCTGCTATTTTCTGTCTTAGCATCTTGAATTTTAACATGGTATCAGAGCTAACCTGAAGGAAGACAAGGTATGGCACTAAAGACACTTGCTTTACTTACGACAATTTGAAGGTTAGGGTTTTACATAGCAAAAAATAGTCATCGTAGCACTTTCACTATAAATCCGTTTTGGCGAAGTTTTCGGATCTGAAATTGTTACAGGACGAAGCTAAAATCTCCAGGTACCTTGTGTCCAAAGGACAACCTCTAATTCGTTGTACTTTGTGATTTATGATCTGTACAATATAGGGTTTCTGCCTCTTCCAGATCTGAGTCAAAATCAGGTGACCTTGGGAAAAAGGTCATAACTTGGGCTAGGAAGCTCCAAATGAAATTTCATGAAAAGTGACAGGTAGTACACAGAATTTACTATCTCAGAAAACTTTTTCAGGGGCCGAAGTTGAATCAGTGACACGTGGCACGCCGTACAAGTTTTCTCTCCTGTATTATCCCATAAACAGGTCATGTTGCGACACTTGGCATACCTCTCTCTCAGAGAATCCAATTGAGGTCAGACCTGTCAGGATGGAAAGATAACAGGCCGAGCTATCTCAGAAAACGTTTTCAGAGGCCGAAGGTCAAACAGTGACACGTGGCACGCCGTACAAGTTCGCTCTCCTGTATTTTCCCAAAACAGGTCACGTTGCAACATTTGGCATAACTCTCTCTCAGAACATCCAATTGAGGTCATACCTGTCAGGATGGAAAGCTAACAGGTCAGGCTATCTCAGAAAACTTTTTCAGACCCTGTGGATCAAAAATTGCGGAGTTACACCAGAAACAATCAGGTACATATTTCTGTCAAAACAGAATTATTTTTTGGTACCTTCATTCATGGCTTCCGGAATTTAGGGCTTTGAAGAAAGTTGGAATTTTTGTAATCGGAGACCACGGCTAGATGCTACTCATCAAAATAGAAATTTAGAGACCAAGATCAGAATTTTTGGTTGGGCAGAAGGCCGGGCTTGATTAGACCCTAGTTCGGGACTTTGATCAGAAAAGTGGAAAATTAGGGCTTCTGTAAAAATGGGAATTTTTGAAATCTGTGACCACGGCTGGAAGCTCCTCAGAAAAATAGAAGCTTAGAGCTTTGGATCAAACCTTTTGATGGGGCAAAAGAGTGGGCTTCATCAAACCCCAGTTCAGGGTCACGTCCAGTGAATCCGAAAGTTTCAAAGGCAAAATTAAGGAGTAAAACTTTGCAGTTTTCAAATTCTGAATATACCAGTTTGATCAGCTCATCAAGGCGCATATTTCTATCCTTTCGGAAGTTTGAAATTCAAAGTTTGAATTTTTTTTTTGGTTTCTCTGACAAACCCATATCCAGCTCCAGGTCCAGTTCTTGCAAATCAAGTGGATTGGTTTAATCCTAGAAGAAGATGGATTGGTCACCTGCATAAGTGAAGAAGTTCCTGTCTCAGAGGGAGATGAGGATAAGGGCTTACATAAGAAGAATACAAGCGATCTCGACAGGTATGACTCATCGAGGTATGTTTCGATATTTGTCCATGATTAAGTTTATGGTATGTTTGTCTTCAGGTTATTACAGTTAGTACAATTTTGATTTTAGATTTGTCGTATAACCTTAACAAAATTATGAATGCATGATAGAAGATATTCATTGGTTAGGGTGTTGACACTTATGATTGTACTAATGCATTATGATGTTGTGTGAGGTTGATGTTGTCTGCTAACAAGATATAGGTACATCACAAAAGACAAATCAGGTTCCATGACCATGAAAACATGAAGACAAAGACTCATCCATAATCTTTGTTCTACTTACGAGGTATGTATGACTTTGTTATATTATGCTTAACCTATGAGACATGCAGGTTCTAGCTCAGGATCTCTAAATCATTGAAGAGATTGTTTAGGTATGTTGTACATAACCAAGTAGGTATACTAATCCAGGTATGTTTCCCATGAATCTTACCTTGTGTTAGGATCCCTTATATAAGTATACTTGATATGATTGGTTATGCTTATTCATAAAGTTAGTAATCAAGGGTTTATGCATGATTTAATTAACCAGAAGAGTACTATGATCAAACAAGAATATGCATGAGTAAAAGAAGACTTACTTGAAACCCTGAATACTAATGATCATGACTATACATATTCAAGATTATTTAGAATTAGAATGTTTTGAGAATATACTAATGAATGAATGTTTGTGTATGAGATCATGAGGATGACACTAGTGCACACTTGAGCATGCACAGTGGTACAGAATGAATAGAAGTTCAAAGGACATATAGAAGATCAAGCGGGAGGCAACCACACAAACATAAAAGATAAGTATTTGAGTTGTTATTTGAAATAGTAAATGATATTTCTTGTATGCATATTTGTATTCCTAGAACATATCATGCTGAGTGCAAACATTCATAGAGCATTGAACATTATACTACTAATATGCATATGATTGGTAAGTTGGACAAACATTCCATTGTTGCTTGTCTAGAATGAAACCTCTTTGCTGACATGCTGAGAGCTGTGCACACTCTCGATAGTATGTTCTGGTAGAGATGGAAGGCATCTAGATAGCCACTGTATGCATACAGGATATGGGAAAGTGTTGTGCCAAAGTATTGGTCAAGATAGTTGCATAACTATATAAATGATATCTGTATGCATAATAGGTTATCATGATTTCATGATTATGAAGGATTACTAATCATGTACTTAATTTTGTTTTGTAGGAAAGATCATGAAGAATAATGAACACCGAACAAGTGATGGATGTTCAACAAGAAGATTTACAAATCAAACAAAATATAGAAGGCTTGTGGCTAGAAGATTCTCTTAGAAAGAGGAAGAGAATCATGATGAGATGTTTGCTCCAAGTGGCTAGATAAGACCATTCTCTTAATGGTGCAATTAAAGAAGAAGTGTGAATCAGGTTCTGTATGGGTTCCCAGGATCGATAGTATATTGATGAGAATACATGTGGGGATTGTATCATCCTTGAACACTTGTTCTAAAGTGAGCCGTAGACAGGTGTCTCCGAGAAAGAAAAGGGATTGGATCATCCCTGGACTTTCAGTCCTAAAGAGAGCCGTAGACGTAAGGTCTCCGAGAATGAAGTCCTTAGTGGACAGTTAAGGGGATTGGATCATCCCTGGACTTTCAGTCCTAAAGAGAGCCGTAGACGTAAGGTCTCCGAGAATGAAGTCCTTAGTGGACAGTTAAGGGGATTGGATCATCCCTGGACTTTCAGTCCTAAAGAGAGCCGTAGACGTGAGGTCTCCGAGAATGAAGTCCTTAGTGGACAGTTGAAGGGATTGGATCATCCCTGGACTTTCAGTCCTAAAGAGATCCGTAGACGTATGGTCTTCGAGAATAAAGTGATGGGGATTGCATCATCCCGGAACCACTAGTTCAAAATGTACGTGAGGACTGCATCGTCCATGAACTGGGTTCAAAATGTACGTGAGGACTGCATCGTCCATGAACTGGGTTCAAAATGTACGTGAGGACTGCATCGTCCATGAACTGGGTTCAAAATGTACGTGAGGACTGCATCGTCCATGAACTGGGTTCAAAATGTACGTGAGGACTGCATCGTCCATGAACTGGGTTCAAAATGTACGTGAGGACTGCATCGTCCATGAACTGGGTTCAAAATGTACGTGAGGAATGCATCGTCCATGAACTGGGTTCAAAATGTACGTGAGGACTGCATCGTCCATGAACTGGGTTCAAAATGTACGTGAGGACTGCATCGTCCATGAACTGGGTTCAAAATGTACGTGAGGACTGCATCGTCCATGAACTGGGTTCAAAATGTACGTGAGGACTGCATCGTCCATGAACTGGGTTCAAAATGTACGTGATGGGATTGCATCGTCCCTAGACATGAGACTTGTCTTAAAGTGATAAGGACTAATCATCCTGTAAGTAGATTGGGATTGCATCGTCCCTAGACATGGTGAGGTGTCTTAAAGTGATAAGGACTAATCCTCCTGTAAGTAGATTGGGATTGCATCGTCCCTAGACATGGTGAAGTGTCTTAAAGTGATAAGGACTAATCATCCTGTAAGTAGATTGGGATTGCATCGTCCCTAGACATGGTGAGGTGTCTTAAAGTGATAAGGACTAATCATCCTGTAAGTAGATTGGGATTGCATCGTCCCTAGACATGGTGAGGTGTCTTAAAGTGATAAGGACTAATCATCCTGTAAGTAGATTGGGATTGCATCATCCCTAGACATGGTGAGGTGTTCTTAAAGTGATAAGGACTAATCATCCTGTAAGTAGATTGGTATTGCATCGTCCCTAGACATGGTGAGGTGTCTTAAAGTGATAAGGACTAATCATCCTGTAAGTAGATTGGGATTGCATCATCCCTAGACATGGTGAGGTGTCTTAAAGTGATAAGGACTAATCATCTTGTAAGTAGATTGGGATTGCATCATCCCTAGACATGGTAAGGTGCCTTAAAGTGATAAGGACTAATCATCCTGTAAGTTGATTCGGGATTGCATCATCCTTAGACATGGTGAGGTGTCTTAAAAGGATAAGGATTGATCATCCTGTAAGTTGATCTGGATTGCATCATCCATAGACATGAGAGATGTCTTAAATTGAGAGGGATTGATCATCCCATAAGTGGATCAGGATTGTATCATCCTTGGACCTATGTCCTAAAGTGAGAGGGATTGACCATCCCGTAATTGGATCATGTGTGTTGCAGGGTATGCTACTGTTGTGTATACTTGTATCAGTGTGGATACTTGTATTGATAGATGTATTAGTGAGAATACATGCTTTTGATGATAGATGTATTAGTGAGAATACATGCTTTTGATGATAGATGTATTAGTGAGAATACATGCTTTTGATGATAGATGTATTAGTGAGAATACATGCTTTTGATGATATATGTATTAGTAAGAATACATGTTTTGATGATAGATGTATTGGTGAGAATACATACTTTTGATGATACATGTATTGATTAATGTACTTGTATGGTTGAGGATACTTATGTTGTAGATCGAGATGATCCAGATGCTGTAGATCGAGATGATCCAGATGCTGTAGATCGAGATGATCCAGATGTTGTAGATCGAGATGATCCAGATGCTGTAGATCGTGATGATCCAGATGCTGTAGATCGAGATGATCCAGATGGTGTAGATCGAGATGATCCAGATGCTGTAGATCGAGATGATCCATATGCTGTAGATCGAGATGATCCAGATGCTGTAGATGAGATGATCCAGATGCTGTAGATCGAGATGATCCAGATGTTATAGATCGAGATGATCCAGATGCTGTAGATCGATATGATCCAAATGTTGTAGATCGTGATGATCCAGATGCTGTAGATCGAGATGATCCATATGCTGTAGATCGAGATGATATGACGATGCTGATGATCGTGAGATGACGATGTTGATGATCGTATGATGACGATGCTGATGATCGTTAGATGACGATGCTGTTGATCATGTGATGACGATGCTGATGATCGTGTGATGGCGATGCTGACAATCGTGAGGATTCAGATATTGATGTTGCTGTAGCTGTTTGAGTGCTGCAGAAGATAAAGACTCAGTACTGAAGATGTTGATGTTCCAGTATTGAAGATATTCCAGTAAATGGTTGAGTTACTGATGATGTTGAGAAAGCTTCCAATGATTTATAGATGTATCATGTATGATGTTGATGACTCCTTGCTCGTGCAGATGCTGTTGTAATATCCTTCTCGTTAAGGGGGAGTGTTGAGATATTGTAACTTCAAAGAATATTATATTTGTACTTTATTATTCCGGAGATGATTCATTCCTCCGTGAAGATCTTATTGTATATCCGGAGATGTTTATTCCTCCGTCGGAATGTGGTAACTTGGGTTATTAGACTTCCCTAGTGGGGGTCGGCCCTGTATGTGTTATGTGGGTCAAAGGGTTATTAGACCACCCTAGAGGGGTCGGCCCAGTCAGTTATAATGGGGTATTTAACCTAATGGTTAAATACGAGCCTACATGTACTTGTGTAAAATACATATCAGAGTAGTGTATAAATAGAGGAGGTGTGTTCCTCATTATACACATTCACTCACTTGAGGATAGCGCACTTGTGGAGGAGAGGTCTGCGATTGTGGAGGAGGAGATCATGTCTCAGGGTTTCATCTTTGTATATTGCTGGTCATCTATATTGAGGAAGCTTTGCTGGGTTTTCTACCCCATGAGGGTTTCCCAGGATAAATCTCTGTCTCTTGTGTTTATGCTGTGCTTGTTGTTTCTTCAGTGATCCTGTATATGCTATTATTGTGAAATGGAATGTAATGCTGCTATTTTCTGTCTTAGCATCTTGAATTTTAACAAAAACCCTTAAGGTAAGAAATGCTGGTAAAACATAGGGTTTATGTTTGAAACCATATAACCTGATCACTGTACGTTCCTTTGACAAGAACCAATCTCCTACAACGTATTCTGCACTTAATTGCATACATGCTTGCATTTCTGGTAATACTCTAGGCAAATTTTTACCAAAAATCATTCTGTAAATCTCAGAGAGCATATAATTTATGTAATTAAACATGTTATTTTCTAATAACTTTGTGAAAATGATCTCAGGGAATTGTAACTCTTCATGACTGGCCACCATGATCATTTTCATCAAAAAAGACTGAAATCTGAAATGCCTCAGAGTAGGGAAATTGACCATCTGGTTATGAATCTTCTCGGTCAAGAATTCTTCAAAATTAAGTTGAGGAATTTGATTTTCATTAATCCTTGACTGAATTGTACTCATTTTATACAAAATTCTTAACTAAAACTCAATTACATACATGTTTGTATCGAACCCTAGGATTAAAGTCAACAATGTCAGAACTAACTGGGTATTTTCATCAAATAAAGTGATATCTATAGGGTACGGGATATATGAAATATTGGTTTCTGGTTTAAGACACGTAGACAAAAAAATTTATCTATCATCTTGAAGGGTTTGATGATAATATTCAATAACAGAAGTTTCAGAAAAATTCTCATGCTCGAGGGTTTGGGAAAAGTATATTTCTAGGGCTTTAATTATGACGACAAGCTCTATTTTGCAAACAACTCTGGTTTTTCGACTATCTAAAACAGTTCTTTCTTCTCTGTAATAATTCTCAGCACACGACGACACAAACTGGGAAAGATGGGATTTGGTCCGGGCAGAAAGCTAACAAGGATGTCTGGTGGACTCTGTGTATGTCTATACCTTCTTCTAATAACTTAGACAACTTAAGTTTAACTTCAGCGAATGGTAACCTGATTAGGGTATCATGAATGTCTCCATCTCTATCTTCTAGGGCTTCTTTAGCTTTAAAAACATCTATATCATGTACAGTTTCCATTTAAATCATTTCTACAAACAAATTTACGTTAAAAATGTGGGCCAAGTCACTAGACCCTACCTGTATAGACACATCTTTATCCTTCTGTCGCAATTGCTGATCTCCACCAATCTTCAAAGCTTCCAGGAACAACGACACATAGACAAAATGCCATTATTTGAAAACCCTTTTGTATTATATAAGCCCTTTTTCTCAACTTTCTGGCAGATTTCCAAATGTACTTTATATCCAACCGTTGATCACAGGCCTTTTGATTTGAGTCGTTAGATCTTGCGCCCCTTTATTTCCCATGGTGGTATCCGCGATCCCAATAATGGTTTTCTTCTCCGGTTTTCACTGTGTGCAGATCAACCATTTTCTGACACCTGTTAGAGTGGTTTAAATACCGCAACCACTCTTTCCTCTATTGAGTGCGCACTTCCCATGATGCGGATGAATCTTGGCTGTAGATTTTATGCCAATGTATATCGTCCCTCCGATTTATCTCAACATGTGGCGTATTCCCTTGCGCCTTCTACATCTGCCACGTGCTATGGCCCACCCCGTAGTATCCTTTGGTGGTTTCGCATGGTGTTGTAGTGGTTTGTGATACCACTATCACGTTGATGCGGATCAATAAAAATGCGACACGTACCCGACGGCATTATGTCCGCAACCACTCACCAACTTTTGCAAATGATCTTTTGGCCAGTGCGGAAAACCATGACAGTCGTTGATCTTTATTATTGTCATCTCCGCCGTTGAAACTTCACTAAGACTTAACCTCTTCAATAATTACTTTCGGACTATTGCACATGTAGGTTTTTTCTTTGTTGATTTTGTATTATGACCCTTTTTTTCAACCCATCCATAGTAAATTCACTTCTTTTGGGTATTTTTGACAAATCTTTTAGGGTTTGAGTATTTTCAAATATAGTGTCAACACGTACTATCATACCCACCGAGATTCGATATGGAAAACCACCATGGATCAACAATACAATTATCTTCATAAAATTGCTACATGGGAGCTCGTTTCTCTTCCACCTAGGAGGAAATTAGTTCAATGCAAATGGGTCTACCGAACTAAGGTTGCTTCAAGTGGCTCAACCTGCAAATACAAATCTAGGTTGGTTGAAAAAGACTTCTCACAAGTTGCACTAGTTGCAAAGATGGATTCTATCCGCCTAGTTTTGGCAATTTCCGCATCTAAGCACTGGGAAGTGCACCACATGTATGTGAAGACTGAATTTATTCATGGATATCTTCAGGAATAAATTTAAATTAAGCATCCTAAAGGCTACATATCAGACCCAACATTAGTGTGCAGACTGAAGAAATCATTGTATGCAAAGATGGATTCCTTCCTTCTGTCACAAAATTTTGCAAGATGCAAATCAGATCCAAATGTGTACCTACAGCAACATGAAGGTAATTTTCTGATCATTTTCATTTATGTTGATCACCTTTTGATTACAAGAAGCACTTTTGCTTCGATCAGAAATATAAAAACTGCACTACATCTAGTATTCGACATGAGTGATTTAGGCTTGTTGAAGCGATTTCTTGGCTTAGAGATCACTCAAAATTTTGATGGGATCACCATATCTCAGTAAAAATATGCTTCATACCTGCTAAACAAGTTTAATATGGAATATTGTAAAGCACCAGCATTCCCATTCCTCTCAGGAATCAGTCTTGAGGATGGTGATTCTACACCGTTGGTGCATTCTACACTATACAGATAGTGGATTGGTAGTATTTTATATTTGACACACTCTAGGATTGATATTGATTATGTTGTGAGTGTTGTGTCAAGGTATATTCATAATCCCCATGAGCTTCATTCGAAGTCATCCAAAAGAATCTTGCACTGTGTGTAGGGTACTAGACATTTTGGTATTCACTATCCTACGGATTCCGATCTAGATTTGGTTGGATTCACTGATTCGGATTGGGCGGGTGATAGGATTGATGGGAAGTCCACTTCCGGATCTATTTTCATGATTGCCACAAGGCATATTTTCTGTTCAAACAAAAGCACGCATCCATTTCCTTATCTTTAGCAGAGGCGGAGTATCGAGCAGTAGTCAATGCTTGCATTCAGGTAGTTTGGTTGCATGGTATTCTAACAGAGTTTGATATTGGTAGCACCACTTCTATTGTCTTCTTTTGTGTCAATCAGAGTGCTATCAATATCTCGACAGATCCGATTTAGAGACAGAGGACCAAGCATATCGAGATCCACATGCACTTAACATCCGAGAGCTTGTGCATGACAGAACCATTGTACTACAATATTTCCCTACATAAGAGCAAATTGCAAACATCTTCACTAAGAGCTTCACTGAGAAGAAGTTCTCTTACCTTTGTTCACTTCTAGGGGTGAGTTCTACTATGGTGAGGACATATTAGATCCTTCAGTGTTCAGTTTGAGGGGGGTTTTTCTTTCCCACTAATTTTTTCCCTCTTTCCTCACTTAGAGTTTTTTCTAGCATTGTTTGGATTATTTCTGTACTGGGTGACCTATGGCCATTGTTGCTAGGGCCCTTTTATTATTTTTTATACCTCCATGAGATTAGGTTAAGGGGGGGTGTTGGAGAATTTTCCAACCACACATCATTTAATTGAGCTTTCCATCTTAATTATCCACTTATATTAAGTATTATTGACTCCATCATGTGCCTGCCTCCTCCTACGTTCTAAGAGCCAACTAGGCATCAACCTAGCCTCCTCCTACATTCCAAGAACCAATTGGGAAACCTACTGATCCTCCTCCACCTTTCAGGTGGTGTTTTAAATGCATCTAGTGCATTATTCAGCCAACTGGTGAACCTAGGGTGCCTCACTACACTGTTTTACTTTTCTTGGTGTTATTCTCACCTAACACTCAGTTAAACTACATACATATGGCACCCTACCCTATTTTTTGGCATTCAATTGAGTTCTGCATTGGCTTAGACTCAGTTAGTCAGTTTCAGAGTCTGTTAGAGTCAATTATTGATTAGTTAAGTGGCTAACTGATGTGCCGAGTTATGTTGACTTGCTAGTAAGCCACTCTCATGCGCCAATTCGAATGACCACCTTTGGAATTCGAATTGCTTGGCTTATTGTAGCCATTGTTACACATTGTAATCTATGTTCTGATTTTATGAGATTATTATACTATTACAAATCTTCTGCACGGTGTTTCCATACATTTTATTGCATGCATATCTAGTAACTGTTGTGTTTGTTCCATAGATCTGTTGTGCTTGGGATTTCAGAACTATGTGCAGCATTGCTTCATAATTTTCTATGATCAGCTAAAGGAGAGAGGTATACAGATGGATCAACATTGGATATGGTTAGATGGTTTTGCACGCCATTTAAAAAATGCACGTGTATTCCATTGGTTGAGTATTTTGCATAAGACTTATGATGTGTTGCATATATGGAACTATTTTGAGACTGGGCATGGAAAGGGAGAGCATGATGGGGCTGGAGGATGTATCAAAAATTCCCTACGAATGGAGGAGATGAGGTGCAAGACAAAATCTCATATTCGAGATGCATAATCCATACTTCAATGGTGCTCTGCAAAAATGTCAGATCGAACCACGGAGCAGCACAAACCAACAGGTAGAGGACATGTTTTCAAAAATTTCTGGCATGTGGTTGATATAGATCGATCGCGTTCTTATAGTTGTACTATTGTGCAAGGCAGTCATGTATTTCATTTGGTTTGAAGCTCAAAAAACCCCTTATTTGAAATATGGACACATAAAGTTGCTTACTTTTGTGGGCCTTGCAGTAGTTGTGAGTGGGATGAGTGTGAATCAATTGATTGGGTTGATGAATGGGATCATGTATCACTTGAAGTGGACCCACGTGCAGTTGTTGAAACAATCTAGTTAGAGGAAGGCCAGTCCTCTATTTCGAATGAATATGATCATATATTTGATCTTGTACAGCTAGGTAAACATTTCTTCATGCATAGCCTGGTTCCCTCCTTGTTTTTGTAATTATCCAAGTTATCAAACCACTACTTGTTGGAATATGCTCGTAAAATGCATTTTTGCAGGACACATCTATGCAGTTGTCGCCTTGACAAACAGTTCAATTGGGATGAATTATTGGTTGGCACAATGCATCGAGGGGAAGAAAACCCTCCTCGAATCATTAACCGATAGTGAAGGCATTAAATTTCCAACTGGCTTGATGGTTTTTCAGAGGGAATATCTTACATCAGATGGAAAGGGACCAAAGAACAATGCCTACACATACACAGATTATAGACCAGGTTCACGGGTGTATCACTTCACACACTTGATTGTTGGTACAAACATCTAACTACAAACAATGTCAACAAAGACATCAAACAAGGTACACTACTTACTACCTCATGCAGAGCACGAGAGGTTGTTTGAGACAATAAAAAAACGAGAAGATCTAGAAGGCCTAATTGATTGAGGTACATAGTATAGCCATGCGATTGTTTATTCATGCATGCCTAATGCTACTCATGTTAGATAGTTTATTTGATATCATTATCTTATATCATTTATTTGATGTTTGAGTGATGATTAAGTTACTATTACAATACATTGATTTTTTACACCAACTACTCCAATTCAAGTTTCCATCCATTTAGGAAAACTTCACATGCATTTAAACAAGATTGAAATCTCAGCTTATATTGTAACATTTCATAATATTCAATAGAAATTAGAATCAATACACATCAATGAGTACACATTTGTCATTCACAAATCACAATGAACACATGCATATATCTATGCACATATACAAAACTTTACATGTTAGAAAAAACACACATAGGAAAATATTTACATACACACTTGCACAAGACAACCATACAAATATTAGTATAAAATAACACACAACATCATATTTTCAAACACAATTACACACCTAAATATCACTTTCAAATATTTCGAATTTTGAATTATGCATTAGGCTCTAAAGGCACCTTCTAGGGACCAAGGTTCATGAATGATTCCCTGAAGCATTACAAATGACCCATCAAATTGATCATTGGTCCCAAGCCATAAATATATATTTCTAGCCTTGATATTTTGGTCTCCCTCTTCGAATCATTTTTATGGATTTGAGGTCCACCCATAAAGCTCAAAACATACTAATGGTGTCCATATTGGCATTCAAATATTTAAGTTATATTAGACCAATCTTATGTTGTTGGTTAAGGCTTCACATTTTCCCTATCCTTGGAAACTTCCTTTAGAGCCTAAGGTCAAGATTTCATCGTTTGACCAAGTTTAGTGCCATAAAACCCATACCGAGTGCTAAAATAGTCCTAGTTGCACCCATATCATTTATTGGAGGCTAAACATATCCTTGTCATTTGAGGCATATGTCATTGTTGTGAACCTATGTAATTAATACACCTATAAGTTTGAATCCTCAAGTTTCCCTTCCCTTAGAAGCTTTATTTTTATTAAGGTTTGCAGTCCTCCTCCCAACCATGTACAAGGACCTCATATCCATAAATGGTTCTCAAAATATCCTAATGAAGTATGTATCAACACTTGGAAGCCAAAGAACCCTAAGACATGTCCTATTTGTTTTTTTGAAATCTCCTTTCTTGCTCTTGTTCAAAACCTAATGCTGTCCATATCCTCACCAATAAGATACATATTCATAGTCATATCTAGGCCTTCAACACCAACACTTGGTGGTCATAATCTCCTAATCATATTTGAATATGCTCATATGGAGGCCAAATATCCCTCGATCCTAGATGTGTTGTGATTTGACACATCATTCTTGGTCGTAAAAGCATAGAAGCCTTGTTTAGGGCATAAGGCATGTCTTTCCTCCATTGAACATGTTCATGGTCCCAAGACCCATACCTAATGTCCACAACCTACTTATTGCATTGAGGTCAACAATCAAAGGAAAATGATACCCTTTAGAGATCAAATATTATTCTTTAAGGAATTATCCATGGCTCAAGACACTTGATAGAGACACTTTCAACCAGCTCAAAGATACCCCTAGTCTACCTTCAATATACTTAGCCTACCTTTCCATATGCCATATAAAAATGGGGACATCCAGTTGGTACCAATGTTATGTCATATCCTCTCTAATTGACTTATGGTAAAACACTTTCTTATGTGTTTACATAACATTAGGAGGTCAAAGGGGTTACTCTATAATGGCTCACATATTCTCAATATTGTCTCAATAGCTTAGGGATCATCATGATGTGGTTATAAGTGTATGACCTCTTGTGTGAGGTGTGCCCCTAGGGATTTGAGCAAGCACAACCCTCATTTAATCTCATTAGCAACATTTACTTAGCCATTTTCCATATGTATCAACACTTGGGAGCCAAACAACCCTAAAAAATGTCCTATATAGTAGTTTGGAAGCTCCTTTATGCATGTGAGGGAGCTAAGGGAACCCAAGTCCGCTCGTCAGTTTGGGTTCCATGCCCCCGAAGCAATTCCTCAAAGTGTCCCTACGTGATGGACCAAAATGCCCGCAGCAGCAAAATTGTGACTTTGATCGTGAATCTGTTAGTTCCGATGGATCCGGGTCACCAGGTTTAAGCTAGGGACCCCCCCCCACACCATGCCTCAAAGTCTCATAAACAATGCTATTGTGCTATCTCTGGAGCTAAAAGTTTGCTTAGTGAAGGCCATTCCAATATTGCTCAAGGGGGTCATTTACGATCCAAAGGATCTCGGGCATGTGTGGCCAATGTGAAAATGTTCACAATGGGCACGTGCATGTGTGGGAGCTGAGGGAACCCAAGTCCACTTGCCGGTTTGGGTTCAATGCCACGGGAGCAATTCCTTAAAGTGTCCTTGAATGGCCCCTCGGTGACAGACCAAAATTCCCGCAACAACAAAACTATGACTCCGATCATGAATCCATTGATTCCAATGGATCTAGGACACCAGGTTTCAGCTAGGGGACCCCCTACACCTTGCCTCGAATTCTCAGAAATGATGCTATTTTTCCATCTCCAGGGCTATTATGTTGCTCACTCCACGCCATGCCAATATTGCTCAAGGGGTTCATTTACGATCTGAAGGCTCCTAGGCATGTTTGGCCATTGTGAACACGTCCACAATGGCCACGTGCACGTGCGGGGCTTGAGGGAACCCCATTCTGGTTATCGGTTTGGGTTTCGTGCCCCTAGAGTAATTCCTCAAAGTTTCCTTGAATGACCCCGGGGTGGCAGACCAAAATTCCCATAGTAGCAAAACCGTGACACCCATCATGAATTCGTCGATTCCAATGGATCCGGGATGCTGGGTTTTATCTAGGGGACCCCCCACACCATGCTGCAAAGTCATAGAAATGGTGCAATTGTGTCATCTACATAGCTAGGTTTTTGCTCAGTGAAGGCCATGGAAATATTGCTAAAGGGGGTCATTTACGATCCAAAGGATCCCGAGTATGCATGACCATTGTGAACACATCCAGAATGGCCATGTGCACATGTGGGAGCTAAGGGCACCTCGTTCGTCTCTTCAGTTTGGGTTCTGTGCACTCGGACCAATTACTCAAAATGTCCCTGAATGGCCCTAGGGTGTCGGGCCAAAATTCCTGTAGAAGAAAATCCGTGACTCCAATCATGAATCCGTTCATTCCAATGGATCCGAGATGCCAGGTTTCATCTAGGGGACCCCCCACACCGTGCCTCGAAGTCTCGTAAACGGGGCTATTGTGCCATCTCCTGAGCTAGGGTTTTTCTCAGTGAAGGCCATGCCAATATTGCTCAAGGGGGTCATTTACGATCCGAACACTCCTGAGCATAACTGGCCATCATGAACATGTCCACAATGGTCATGTGCATGAATGGTATCTAATGGAACCCAATTCCACTCGCCGGATTGGGTTCCATGCCCCGGAGCAATTCCTCAAAGCGTCCTAAATGGCCCCAGGATGCCGTACCAAAATGCCCACACCATCAAAACTCTTACTCCGATCACAAATCCGTCGATTTCGATGGATCAGAGACACCTAGTTTCAGCTAGGGGACCCACGTCACCTTGCCTCGAAGTCTTAGAAATGGTTCTATTGTGCCATCTCTGGAGCTAGGGTTTTTCTCAGTCAAGGCCATTCCAATATTGCTCAAGGGGGTCATTTACGATCTGAAGGCTCCCGGGAATGCATGGCCATCATGAACACATCCATAATGGCCATGTGAACATGCGAGAGCTCAGGGAACCCAATTCAGCTCGCCAGTTTGGGTTTCGTGCCCCCAAAGCAATTCCTCAAAGTGTCCCTGAATGGCCTCGAGGTGACGGACCAAAATTCCTGCAACAGCAAAACCGTTACTTTGATCACGAATCCATCAATTTCAATGGATCCGAGACACCACATTTCAGCTATGGGTCCCACCACACCTTGCCTCGAAGTCTCAAAAATGATGCTATTGTGCCATCTCTGGAGCTATGGTTTTGCTCAGTGAAGGCCATGCCAATATTGCTCAATGGGGTCATTTACGATCCAAAGGATCCAAAAAATGCATGGCCATCGTGAACATGTCCACAATGGCCACCTGCACATGTGGGAGCTGAGACAACCCAAGTCTGCTCGTCGATTTAGGTTCCGTGCCCCCAGAGCAATTCCTCAAAGTGTCCCTGAATGGCCCCGGGGGTGGCGGACCAAGATGGCTGCAGTAGAAAAACTGTTACTTTGATCATGAATCCTTCGATTCTGATCGATTCGGGGCACCTCATTTCAGCTAGGTCCCCCCCCCCCACACCTTTCCTCGAAGTATCAGAAATGGTGCTATTGTGCCATCTCCGGAGCTAGGGTTTTGCTCAGCTAAGGCCATGCAAATCTTGTTCAAGGGGGTCATTTCTCATCGGAAGGCTCCTGGGCATGCATGGCCATTCTGAACACATACACAATAGCCATGTGCATGTGTGAGAGCTAACAGAACCTTGTTCTACTAGCCAGTTTTGGTTATCTGCCCTTGGAGAAATTCCTCAAAGTGTCCATGAATGGCTCCAGGGTGCTGGACCAAAATGCCCGCAGTAGCAAAACCATGACTCCGATCACGAATCCGTCAATTTCAATGGATCCAAGATGTCAGGGTTCATCTAGGAACCCCCCACATCATGCCTCAAAATCTAGGAAAGGGTGTTATTGTGCCATCTCTGGATCTAGGGTTTTGCTCAGTGAAACCCTTCACTAGGCAAAAACCTAGCCTTGAAGATGGAACAATAACACCGTTTCTGGGGTTTGGAGGCACGTTGTGGGGGCACCCTAAATCCCAAATCCATTGGAATCAACAGATTAGCGATCAGAGCCACGGTTTGGGTGCTGCAGGAATTTGGGTCCGGCACCCCGAGACCATTCAAGGACACTTTGAGGAAATGCTCTAAGGGCATGGAACCCAAATTGATGAACTGACCTGGGTTCTGTCATCTCCCACATGTGCATATGGCCATTGTGGACATGTCCATTGTTGCCACGCACGCCCGAGAGCCTTCGGACTAGAAATTACCCCCTTGAGGAATATTCGAATGGCCTTCACTGAGAAAAACCCTAGATCCAAAGATGGAAAAATAAAACAGTTTCTATGGGTTGGACGCATGCTGTCGGGGTGGGGTGATAGCAAAAACCTAGCATCCCAGATGAATTAGAATTGACAGATTCACAATCGAAGCCACAGTTTGGGTGTTATGGGAATTTTTGTCTGACACCCCGGGGCCATTCGTGGACACTTTGAGGAATTGCTCTGGGGGCACGGAACCAAAACCAACGAGCAAGCCTAGGTTTTGTCATCTCCCACATGTGCATATGGAAATTGTGGACACGTCCACAGTGGCCATGCATGCCCAGGAGCCGTCGGACGAGAAATGACCCCCTTGAGCAATATTCGAATGGCCTTTACTCAACAAAACACTAAATCCGGAGATCACACAATAACACCGTTTCTAGGGGTTGGAGGAATCCAGTGGGGGGGCGACTAGCTGAAACCTAATGTCTCGGATCCATCAGAATAGACGGATTAGAGATCGAAGCCACGGTTTGGGTGCTGCATGCATTTTGGTATGGCACCCCGAGGCCATTTAGGGACACTTTAAAGATTTGCTCCAGCATCATGGAACCCAAATGGGAGAGAGGACCTGAGTTCCATCATCTCCCTCATGAGCATATGTCCATTGTGGATGTGTCCACGTTGGCCACGCATGCCCGAGAGCCTTCGGACGAGAAATACCCCCTTTGAGCAATATTCGAATCGCCTTCACTCCGCAAAACTCTAGGTCCGGAAATGGCACAATAACATCATTTACGGGGGTTGGAAACACATTGTGGGGGTTCTCCTATCTGAAACACGACATCCCGAATCCATCAGAATCAATGAATTTGCAATTGGAGACACGATTTGGGTGGTGTCGGCATTTTTGTCCGGCACCCTAGGGCCATTCAGGGACACTTTTAGGATTTGCTCTGGGGGCATGGAACCCAAACTGGTGAGCGGACCTAGGTTCTGTCATCTCACACATGTGCATATGGTCATTCTGGATGTTTCCATGGTGGCCATGCATGCTCGGGAACCTTCGGATGACAAACGAACCCCTTGAGCAATATTCGAATGGCCTTCACTCAGCAAAACCCTAGCTCCAAAGATGGCACAATAACACCATTTTTGTGGGATGGAGGCATGATGTGGGGGTTCCCCTAGTAGAAAACAGGCATCCCGGATCCATCAGAATAGATAGATTAGTGATTGGAGCCACGGTTTGGCTGCTACATGCATTTTGGTCTGGCACCCCGGGGCCATTCAAGGACACTTTGAGGATTTTCTCCAGGGTCACGGAACCCAAACCGGCGAGCGAACCTGGGTTCCATCATCTTCCTCACATCTATATGGAAATTATGGACGTGCCCAAATTGTTCACTCACTCCCGGGAGCCTTTGGAGGAGAAATGCCCCCCTTGAGCAATATTCAAATGGCCTTTACTAAGCAAAACCCTAGGTCTGGAGGTGGCACAATAACATTGTTTGCAGGGGTTGGAGGCACGATGTGGGGTTTCCCCTAGCTGAAACCTGGTGTCCCGGATCCATCAGAATTGAGGGATTTGCGATTGGAGACACGATTTGGGTGTCGCGAGCATTTTTCTCCGGCACCCCGGGGCCATTCAGGAACACTTTTAGGATTTGTTCCAGGGGCACGGAACCCAAACCGGTGAGCAGAACTGGGGTCTGTCATCTTCCACATGTGCATATGGCCATTGTTGATGTGTCCATGGTGGCCACGCATGCCCAAGAGTCTTCAGACAAGAAATGACCCACTTGAGCAATATTCGAATGGTCTTCACTGAGCAAAACCCTAGCTCTAGAGATGGAACAATAACATCATTTTTGGGGGTTGGAGAGACACTGTGGGTGGGACTAGCTGAAAACTGACGTCCAGGATCCATCGGAATCGATAAATTAGCGATCGGAGCCACGGTTTAGGTGCTGTGGGAATTTTGTTCTATCACCTCGGGCCTATTCACGGACACTTTCAAGAATTGCTCTGGGGGCATGAAACCCAAAATAGAAAGTGGACCTAGGTACTGTCGTCACCCACACAAGCATATGGACATTGTTGATGTGTCGATGGTGGCCATGCACACCCGGGATCCTTTGGACGAGAAATGACCCCCTTGAGAAATATTCGAATGTCCTTCACTAAACAAAACCCTAGCTCTGGAAATGGCACAATAACACCATTCTCAAGGTTTGGAGGAACACTATGGGGGGGGGGGCCAGCTGAAAGTCGGTGTCCAGGATCCATCAGAATCGATGGATTAGCAACTGGAGCCATAGTTTGGGTGTTGCAGGAATTTTTGTCTGTTACCCTGGGGCCATTTAGGAACACTTTGAGGATGTGCTCCGGGGTCATGGAACCCAAACCGGTGAGCAGAACTGGGTTTCGTCATCTCCCACATGTGCGTGTGGTCATTGTGGACGTGTCCACGCATGCTCGAGATCCTTCGGACAAGAAATGACCCCCTTGAGCAATATTCGAATGGCCTTCACTGAGAAAAACCCTAGCTCTAGAGATGGCACAATAACACAATTACAGGGGGTTGAAGGCACACGGTGGGGGGGGGCTATATGAAACATGACGTTTTGTATATTAGAATTGATGGATTAGCGATCGGATCCACGATTCAGGTGATGTGGGCATTTTGGTCCGGCACTGTGGGGCCATTCAAGGACACTTTGAGGAATTGCTCCAAGGGCGTGGAACCCAAACTGGAGAGCGAAAATGGGTTCTGTCATCTCCCACATGTGTGTATGGCAATTGTGTATGTGTCCATGGTAGCCATCCAAACCCGGGATCCTTCAGATGAGAAATGACCACATTGAGCAATATTCGAATGGCCTTCACTAAGAAAAACCCTAGTTCCGGAGATGGCACAATAACACTATTTATGAGGGTTGGAGGCACGGTGTGGCGGGACCCCTAGCTGAAACCTGGAATCCTGGATCCACCAAAATCAATGGATTCGGGATCGGAGCCACGGGTTTGCTGATGCGGGAATCTTGGTTGGGCACCCCAACCATTTCCTCATCAAGTTGATCATGAATATTTCAATGTAAATGAGAGAGTTGTTCTTTGGACATACTATTTTGGAATATCAATTCCCTTTTATATATGTGTATATTAGAAAAGTGCCATAGGCGTTGAGAAATGAATAGATGGACACCTTTCTGCAATATTTTACTAGCAAAACCGATGATGATAATGCAACATTTATAAAATGAATTCATACATTTTTTTCCATTTTCCCCATAACTTTGGGTATAGTGCTGTAGCGAATGTTTAGCCTTTGATATTTATGTAGGAACTGAAAACAAGTGAGATTTTGAGAAAAAACAAATTGGTTTTAGAGAAATTTCATGTCCACCTTGTTAAGCATGAAGACAATGATCTATGGAACCCTTGATGAAATGAAAGAGCCCTCACTTTGTCATGGATGCATAATGGTGACTTGGAGCTCTTGAAAAAATAAAATATTGACATTGCAAGCAAGACATCATACGAAGGAACCAAGGAAATGATGGTGTGAATAATCTCTCGAAGATCACGGATGGTGCACTTGGTAAATGATTTGGACATATGACCCATACACATTAACCCATACTTAATGATTTTGGTTGGAGTTGAAGTTTGATTATGGCGTTCTGACTTAATGCTTTTGGTTGGTAATGAAACACATGAAGAATCCATTGCTAAAATGATGATGATGATGAAGTGGATAACCTATTGCAAACATAATTCAAAATAATATCAAAAACCCCAAGCAAGTCAGCTCCCATTTTTGTGAAATTATAAAAGATTAATTTAAAATAGTTATTGTAAGTCGGCTCAGTTTGAAGTTAGTTTTTGACCTATATAAATACACTTTTAAAACTTCATTTAAACTTTGAAAACACTTATACAGTTACAATATGATGAGCATACATTGGGCATGAGCAGAAATTGAAGTTGATGACAGTTACATGAGTGGATTGACTTGATCAGTATCAAATATGATGAAGAAGAATATTTTGGGGATGATGAAATGGAATGGAGTTATAAACGAATCCAAATCATGGACCTAACAACAGAACCCAAACTGGCGAGCGGACTTGGGTTACGTCAACTCCTACACGTGCAGGTGGCCATTGTGGAAGTGTTCACAATGGCCATGCATGCCTAGGAGCCTTTGGATGAGAAATGACCCCCTTGATCAATATTGGCATGGCCTACACTGAGAAAAACCCTAGGTCTTTTCTTTCACACGTGTGAACTCCAAAGGAAAATTTGAGCCTATGGATAGATAGCTAGTTCATCAAGGAACAATCCTATGCCATCTGATTCATTTTAGCAGCACAAGGACACCTCCTTGCGGGCATTTCCAAATGGCCTCTTAGCCATGTGAGTTTGACACCTAGACAAATTTTTGTCTTTAATATGCAAAACAATTTTTCCTACACTTTTGTCAGATTGATTTCTTTCTCATGTGATCACCATAAGGAAAACTACAAGCATGTTTGGATAGCCACTTCAAAAATGAACAAGACCATGTCAATTGATGAACTTATTGACACGCACACAACATCTGGCGTGCATTTGAAAGTGGTCTTCCAAACTGTTGATTTGACACTTAGGCAAAATTATCAAACCCTAGGTTAGTATGATGAGATTTTTCTTTTCATCAATTTTGAAGTGTTATACGCTCAATGGATGGAGGAAAACAAGGTGACTCCATCTAACCCCTTGAAGCCTCTTTCTCTCTCCTCATCGTTCATTTTCCCGAACTAGCGCAAATAAACCTGAGAGGCACTTTTGGCATATTAATATCTTCATCCTCAGAGACTCTTTGGACAATATGAGACCATAGTCAGTTGCACAAAACAACATTATAGGGACCCATAATCTCTATATTATTTAATACATCAACCAAAAGACATGGAGGGCATTTTACTGAGGTCACTTCAGGCATTACCAGTGATTTTACGCTTAGACAATGTTTGCTCTTTCGTAGACTTGGTCCAATCTGCCTGAAACATTGTTTTGGCAGATCCATAACTTCTTCCTCAGGAACTCTAAAGACAATATGAGGACATGGTTAGATAGAAAAATAAACAACCTATAGTATGACCATATGGTGTGGGCATTTTCTTCAACCCACAAACTATGGCGGGCATTTCCTTGAGGCCACTTAGGCAGTTTTGCTACTTTGGTGTAAAAGAAACTTGAAACCCTATTTTGGCAGACTTATAACTTTCTACTCAAACATGATTATGGGAAAATGAGACCATGTTTAGATATCCAATTCAAAAATATGTATCATGATATGATGGTGTGTGCATTTTTTTCAAACCATGAATTATGGCGGGAAGTTTCCCAAGGCCACCTAGACTATTTTTCCAACACTTAGCCATTTTCAAGAACTTCTCCAAAGTTTATCCTGAAACCCTAGTTTGGCATACTTATAACTTTCCCCTCATACATGCTTATGGAGAACTAGGAAAATGAATAGATAGCCACTTCAATAAGCTATAGCCTGATATGATGGTGCATGCATTTTTCTCAAACCATGAATTACGGCGAGCATTCTCTTAGAGTGGTTTTGACTACTTTTTCCATAGTCAATTTTCAAAGTTTCACAAACTTTTCTAGAATGATGTTAGATTGAAACATTGAATTAATGATTTCACAAGAACACCATCATGTTTCTTTTCAGCTTCATCACACATGCCCCATCATCACTTGTAGGTCTATTTTGGAAACTAGGGTTTTGCTCAGTAAGGGAGTGTGCAATTATTGCACATGGAGGCCAGCTTTGAAAAATTATTGACCAAGGAATTATGGCTAGCGTTCCCAGCTAGAAACTTCCTATACACACTTGCAGGATTCCCTGGAACCCGGTTTTGTTGCACGGTTAGAAATCTATGGCCCCGGTAGGTATCCAACAAGTGTCTCTAAAGGACTTTTGGATGCAAGATGGAATGAGCCATAGAATGACGACCGCGGATTGGATTGACAAACCGTCAAATTCATTTGATTCTGGACATCAAGATAGTGCTAGGGGTTCCCCTCTCCTCCGGTCCCATGGCCGAAGTGTCATCTTGTAAGTCCATTTTGGAAACTAGGGTTTTGCTTAGTAAGGGAGTGTGCAATTTTTGCACATTGGGGTCAAATTTGCAAAATTATCGACGAGGGACTTATGGCTAGCATTCATAGCTGGAACCTTCCTAGACACACTTGTAGGAATTCCCGGAGCCTGTTTTTGTTTCACGGTTGGAATTCTATGCCCCCAATAGGTATCCAATAGGTGATTGTGAAATCCTTTTGGATGCGATATCGAACGAGCCATATAATGACGACCATGGCTCGGATCAAAAAATCGTCAATTCCGTTGGATTTAGGACATCGAGATAGTGCTAGGGGTACCCCTATCATCTGGTCCCCTGGCCCTAGTGTCATCATTTAGGTCCATTTTGGAAAATAGGGTTTTGTTGAGTAAGGGAGTGTGCAATTTTTGCACATGGGGGTAAACTTTGCAAAATCATCAACCGAGTACTTATGGATAGTGTTTTCAATTGGAACCTTCCTAGACACACTTGCATGACTTCCTGGAACCCAGTTTTGTTCCGCGGTTGGAATTCTATTCCCTTGGTAGGTATCCAGCAAGTGTCTCTGAAGGCCTTTTGGATACAATATGGAAAGAGCCCTAGAATGACGATAGTGGTTCCGATCGACAAACCGTTGAATCTGTTGGATTGAGGACATCGAGGTAGTTCTAGGGGTGCTCCTCTCCTCTGGTCCCATGGCCCAAGTGTCATATTCTAGGTCCATTTAGGAAAATAGGGTTTTGCTGAGTAAGGGAATGTGCAATTTTTGCACATGGGGGTCAACTTTGAAAAACCATCGACCAGGCACTTATGGATAACGTTCCGAGCTGGAACTTCCTAGACACACTTGTATGACTTCTCGAAACTTGATTTTTTTGCACGGTTGGAATTCTATGCCCCCGATAGGTATCCAACATGTGTCCCTAAAGGCCTTTTGGATGCGATATGGAATGAGCCATAGAATGAATAATGTTGCATGGATCGACAAACCGTCGACTCCATTGGATTCAAGACATTGGGATAGTGGTAGGAGTGCCCGTCTCCTCTGGTCCCATGGCCCAAGTGTCATCGTTTAGGTCCATTTAGGAAACTATGGTTTTGCTCAGTAAGGGAGTGTGCATTTCTTGCACGTGGGGGTCAACTTTGCAAAATCATTGACCTGGGACTTATGGCTAGTGTTCCTAGCTATAACCTTCCTAGACACACTTGCATGACTTCCCGAAACCTGGTTTTGTTGTATAGTTGGAATTCTATGCCCCGATATGTATCCCATAGGTGTCCTTGAAGGCCTTCTGGATGCGAGATGGAAGGAGCCATAAATGAAAACCATGGATCGGATCAACAAACCATCGAATCCATTGGATTCAGGACATCGGGGTAGGTCTAGGGGTTCCCCTCTCCTCTGGTCCAATGTTCGAGGTGTCATATTCTAGGTCCATTTAGGAAACTAGGCTTTTGCTCAGTATTCTCCAGAATTTTTTTGTTTGGCTATTAATATAATTTATGCGGATTATATGTAGTTATTATTATCGGTATTGATGTATTGCCCAATATGGATGAGATTGTAACTAGTTTTTGGGGGGTTTTGAAGCTAGATTGGACTTGATGTAACTTTCACATTTTCTTTGATTCATAATAATAGCAAGAAAATGGTATTTATTTCTCTTCAAAAAATATATATATTTATTTTAGATTTTTAATAAAACCAACTAAATTATTTTTTTTGAAAATATTAAACTTAATTCTTTTTCAATCTCTCAAATTAAATAATTTTTTAAATCAAATTTAATTTTTTAAATCAAAATCTAGATCCTTATATGATCAAGAAAAAATTATCATGAATGCTGCAAGTTTTATTTTAGAGATAACTATTACAAACTCCTCATTGACTTTGAACGATTATCATGAATTGATGATGTAATTATAGAGATTAGTATTATCTTAAGAGATTAGTATTAGAAGCTTTCCATTGACTTTGACTATATATAAAGAGAGATTAATATTACAATGTTCTCATTCATTTTGACTATTTATAAAATACGAGATGATCTAAATATAGATAAATGTTACAATTCCTCATTGATTTGGAAAATTATTTATAATTATAATTATATTTATAATTTTATATATAATTGTGCAGTTGTTTCAAACACATAAAGAGTCACGTTAAAGCATGCTAAGAAGAGCAAAATCCATTATTAAAGGTGAATAAATTATTGTAATATAGTGATCACAGTATCCAAAGATTCATATTGCGGAACTAACTCATGCTAGTATCACATTGTGTCCTGAGAATGATGAATTAGAATGGTATTTTTGAAATTTTGTGTGTGAGATTACAACTTGTCATGCTTATTGGTCTATTTCGAACTCTTCCACTTACCCTACACATCAGTGGTGGCACAGTTTTGTTTCGTAATGGGAGGTGCCATTACTAAATCCAATGTTTCTTGTGGATGGCTCTTCACAATAAACAAAGAGGCTAAATGGCCTAGACTCCAATGAACATGATGGCGAAAATGGTGACAATGATCACAATGATGACGATGGTGATAATGGGAGTGCGGATAGATATGGTGACAGTGACAATGAGACAAAGTGCATTAGGTTGATGGTGGATGATGGATGATTGATGGGGATGAGGATGGTGGTACCACGAGTAGAGGATGATGAGGCTTGATGGTGATTGTGGTAGTGGGCATGGAGTTGTTGAAAATGCTGTCATGATAGTGGAGTTCAACATTAAGCTGGTAACCCTAGATCTTGGAGCCTATCCTAGAAACACAAGAGCCTATTCTAAAAACCCTATTTGGTAGCGTAAACCCTAGCTTGTATTCTAATAACAATGAAACCCTATTATGTAGCCTAATCCCTTTCCTAAATTATAATACATATAAAAAGTAAATCATTTTCATTGGACATATATATTCATGTGCATACATTTGAATCCATATCCTTATACACATATGTAGAACAAAACTTGAACAAAACTATATATAAATCCATGAGAGTGGAACATTTGAATCCAAATCATTATACACATATGTAGAACAAAACTCGAACAAATATATAAATTTTCAGGCAAATAGTGGAACATGGTTCCCAATGTACATACAATGGCAAGTCGTTCCCTACACAAAATCTGACAACTTCTGTCGTAGATCCAAAATACATGGCAACTCGTGCGCTATACAAAATCCGATAACTTGCGCTGTAGATCCAAAATACATGGAAACCCGTGCAGTAGATACAAAGTACATGGAAAATGGTGCCCAAAGGTGCCACATCATGGCTAATGTACATAACATGGTGTGTCAAGCATTGTGACCACCCCAGTCACTCCCAGGTGCATCTTCAAAATTGATCTTCCTCTTCTTGGAGCTAGTGGTATCTCGGGTCTTCTTCCGTCTAGGAGAAGACCGTCTCTCCATGCTCTGAAACAAATGATATAAGATACCATCATTTTCAACCATTTGTAACATTTACCACATTTATTAAATGAATGTACAATTCAAATCTTAAATAACTCACCACTGATGCGAGTGGGAGGGGAGAAGTAGGTGTCATGTATCTGCTGAGCCTCTAAGCAATTACACCCTACAACATTTACAATAATCATTTCATTGAAAAATAATAATTGCTTAAATTAATTTTGGTTAATGCATGAAAACATTTTCATAAATTAACTTGATTCTCACCGTGAACACCTCCGACAATGGATGTGGTTGGGATTTTGGGCTAGCGGGTGGAGCAGTTGGCTGGACGATCTGCTCTGATGCAGTCATGGGGGGGCACAGATGTAAATGCAAAAACTATGGGTGAAACCATTAAAAGTCGATTATGGATTGAATACAACCTTTACTTAACGTCAATACTTGCTTGAAGTGAACCTTGCTTAAAATTCAACTATGGATTGAAGTCATCCATGGATTGAAGTTGACCTTGGATTTAACTCAACCATTGGATTGAAGTCCACCATGGATTGATATCAATCTTGGATTGAAGTCAACCTTGCTTAAAAGTCACCCATGGATTGAAGTCAACTTACTTAAAACTCAACTATGGATTGAGTTCAACGATTGTTTAAAGTCAATCAACCACTTTTAAAAGTGTGTTTGTGGATTGAATTCAACCATGTTTCATAGTCAAACTTGGGTTGAAGGAAACCATGGATTGAAGTAATTAATTAATGTTAATATTATTAATTGATTGAAGTCAAACACTAGGTTGAATTCGACCTTCGATTGAAGGAAAGGATTTAAATCAACCTTTAAGACAACCTTCAATTCAAGACAACCTTGGATTGAAGTTAATCATGGTATGTCTTTAATTCAATTCAACCTTCAATTCAAGTCAACCTTTGATTGAATTCAACCACGGTAAACCAATGTCAACCATCATCAACTATAGTAAACCATGGTCAACCAAAGTCAAAGAATGTTAAACATAGTCAACCATGGTCAACTAAAGTAAACTATGGTCAGCCATAGTCAACCAAATCCAGGCATGGTCAACCCGAATTCAACCATGGAAAACCAATGTCCACAAAGGTCAACCATGGTTAACCACAGTCAACCATGGTTAACAATGGTCAACCAAATCAAACCGTAGTCATCCATATCAACCCATGGTCAACCATAGTCAACCATTCTCAACGATGGTCAACCAAAAGTTGACCATGGTCAACCTTCTTAATATTTAATATGCAAAGGCAGAAAATAGCAGCATTACATTCCATTTCACAATAATAGCATATACAGGATCACAGAAGAAACAACAAGCAGAGCATAAACTTAAGAGACATAGATTTATCCTGGGAAACCCTCACGGGGTAGAAAACCCAGCAAAGCTTCCTCAATATAGATGACTAGCAATATACAAATATGCAAACCAAAGACATGATCTCCTCCTCCACCATACCAGACCTCTCCTCCACAAGTGCGCCACTCTCAAGTGAGTGAGTGTGTATCAAATGAGGAATACACCTCCTCTATTTATACACTACTCCGACTTGTCTTTTACACACAACATGTAGGTTCGTATTTAACCAATGGGTTAAATACCCCACTACAACTGACTGGGCCGACCCCTCTAGGGTGGTCTAATAACCCTTTGACCCACATAACACATACAGGGCCGACCCCCACTAGGGAAGTCTAATAACCCAAGTTACCACATTCCGACGGAGGAATAAACATCTCCGGATATACAATAAGATCTTCAAGGAGGAATGAAACATCTCCAGAATAATAAAGTACAAATATAATATTCTTTGAAGTTACAATATCTCAACACTCCCCCTTAACGAGAAGGATATTATAATAGCATCTGCAGGAGCAAGGAGTCATCAACATCATACATGATACATCTATAAATCATTGGAAGCTTTCTCAACATCATCAGTAACTCAAGCAGTTACTGGAACATCAACATCTTCAGTACTGAGTCTTTATCTTCTGTAGCACTCGAACAGCTACAACAACATCAACATCTGGATCCTCACGATCATCAGCATCGTCATCATATGATCATTAGCATCGAGATCATCTCGATCTACAGCATCTGGATCATCATGATCTACAGCATCTGGATTATCTCGATCTACAGCATCTGTATCATCTCGATCTACAGCATCTAGATCATCATGATCTACAGCATCTGGATCATCTCGATCTACAGCATCTGGATCATCTGCATTAGTATCCACACTAATACATCTATCATCAAAACATGTATTCTCACTAATACATCTATCATCAAAAGCATGTATTCTTACTTAATACATCTATAATCAAAAGCATGTATTCTCACTAATACATCTATCATCAAAAGCATGTATTCTCACTAATACATCTATCATCAAAAGCATGTATTCTCACTAATACATCTATCATCAATACATAGCAGCATACCCTGCAACACACACGATCATATTACAGGATGATCAATCCCGCTCTCTTTAGGACATAGGTCCATGGATGATACAATCGAGATCAAGTTTCAGGATGATCAGTCCTTATCACTTTAAGACAAGTCTCATGCCTAGGGACGATGGAATCCTGATCAAGTTCTAGGATGATCAATCCTTATCACTTTAAGACAAGTCTCATGTCTAGGGACGATGCAATCACGATCAAGTTCCAGGATGAGCAGTCCTTATCACTTTAAGACAAGTCTCATGTCTAGGGACGATGCAATCCCGATCAAGTTCCAGGATGATAAGTCCTTATCACTTTAAGACAAGTCTCATGTGTTAAATTTTCAGAATTTACTTCAATCTGATCTAGGATATTAACTGAGAGAACAACATGTACAACATATCTACAGCATATCAATCATGGAGACAATAATGCAAGCACACAAGAGACACAAAGATTTACTTGGGGAAAACCATAAAGGTGAAAAACCCCAATAACTTCCTCAGAGATAGATAGAGCAATGATACAACCAACCATTAGAGATAGACATAACCTAGCAGCAGATCCTCCTCCTCCATAAGTGTGCCACTCCTCCTTGAGTGCATGAGAGAGAAGTGAGTGAGTAAATAGAGTGCCTCCCGCGCTCTATTTATACTTGACTTGACTTGCCTTTTTACCTAACTCATGTAGGCTCGAACTTAACCACATAATATAATGCTGACTGGGACGACCCCCAATAGGGTGGTCTAATAACCCTTTGACCCACATGGCCGACCCCCAATAGGGTGGTCTAATAACCCTTCGACCCACATGACTTATACAGGGCCGACCCCAACAAGGTGGTCTAATAACCCATCAAATATAAGTTACGACATTTACAATATAAATGACGACACTTCCTTATAGAGGAATAATACCATCTCTATAGGAATACAATATACATATGTGTGAAATACATTCCGAAGTTACATATACATCAACACTCCCTCTTAACTAGGAAGGTATTTCTCAGCACAGTTCTTATAGCACAAGTCATCTTCTCTAGATCATCGTCACTGGATAATCATCATCGAGTCATCATCATCGTCACTGCTCCTGCTATCTCAATCAATCTCTGAATCTACTCGTCATAAGAAGTTCTACAGAGCCAGTCCTTTTTCATACTGGATGTAGGCCCACCACCTACAGGTCTTCGTCATCACTGGCCATACTGTGGAATCCTCAGGACTTATTACGTGCGTCACAAAACCTCGAAAGAGCATCCCAGGATGTTATGGGTACACAACTCCGACCTGTAGGATCTCCCAGGGCGCCATTACATGTGACCCTACCACAAAACCTCGCAAGAGCATCTCAGGATGTTACGGGTACACAACTCCGACCTAAAATCTCCCAGGGCGCTATTACATGTGGTCCACCACAAAACCTCACAAGAGCATCTCAGGATGTTACGGGTACACAACTCCGACCTGAAATCTCTCAGGGCGCTATTACATGTGGTCATGGAAAAACCTCGCAAGAGCATCCCAGGACTGATTACGGGCACACAGCCCAACCTATCGGATCTCCCAGGGCGCTATTACATGCCATAGGACAAAACCTCGCAAGAGCATCTCCCAGATATCCCAGGGCGCTATTACATGCCATAGGCAAAACCTTGAAAGACTATCTGCAGATCTCCCAGGGCACCGAATTACATGTCCTCCCAGAGCAAAACCTCGAAAGAGCATTTGCCAGATGTCCCAGGGCACCGATATTACATGCCATAGGAAAAACCTCGAAAGACCATCTGCAAATCTCCCAGGGCACCGGATTACAAGCTCATCTGCACAACCTAATCCATGGCCATAGAGTATCAACCTGATACTCACCATACATCATCCTGATGTACTCATGATCGTCCTGATCATCATCACTGCAACGTCCTGCTGCATGTCATCTGGAGCAACATCCTGAAGCTCATCATCCATGATCATCCTGATCATCACTGCAACATCCTGCTGCATGTCATCTGGAGCAACATCCTGAAGCTCATCATCCATGATCATCCTGATCATCATTGCAACATCCTACTGCATGTCATCTGGAGCAACATCCTGAAGCTCATCATCCATGATCATCCTGATCATCAATGCATCCACCTGATGCATACCAAGTATCTACGTGATACATATCATCATACATGATCCACCTGATCATCAATGCATCCACCTGATGCATACCAAGTATCTACCTGATACATGATACATATCACCATACATGATCCACCTGATCATACAATGTATCCACCTGATACATATACAGATACATGGTCCAAGCATCCAACATGATGCACATACATACATAAATGATCCACCTGATCATATCCAGCATCCACATGATGCGTACATATATACATAAAATGATCCAACTGATCATATCCAAGCAGAAACCAGAACATCATCCTGATGCTCATCATCCAGCGCTTACATCCACAGCCATGTGAAGGATCCTCCTTCCAACATGCTTGGAATGGCTTCAGCAAATGTGTCCATCACTTCTTCCTCGAAGTGTCCTCGATCTGAAGAATGCCAAGCCTCTCTCTGAAGTACTCGAACTTCACCTTGGCTAGTGGCTTCGTCAGCACATCTGCAATCTGCTCGTCTGTCGCAACATATAGGAGCTTCACAGCTCCTTTCTGCACCATATCCCTGATATAGTGATATTTGATCTCTATGTGTTTCGACTTGTCATGAAACACTGGATTCTCGGACATCTTCACACAACTCTGGTTATCACAGAAGATACCAGTAGCTTCCAACGGGAGATCAAATAGCTCAGACAGTAGCTTCCGTAGCCATACTGCCTCACAAATAGCTGAGCAGGCTGCAACATACTCTGCCTCAACTGTACTCAATGCTACGCAGGACTGCTTCCTGCTAAACCAAGAGATCACACCTGATCCCATACTGAAGCAACACCCAGATGTGCTCTTCCTATCTGCAGCACTGCCAGCCCAATTTGAATCAACATAACCCTGTAGGTTAAACTTTTGATTCGCTTCATACTTGAGCCCATAATCCACTGTACCCTTTAGGTACCTCAAAACATGCTTTACAGCAACCAGGTGAACACTCCTCAGATCCGTCAGGAACTGGCTCAATGTGTTCACAACAAAGAAAATATCTGGTCTCGTGTTCGTCAGGTACATCAAGGACCCAATCATCTGACAATACATAGAGACATCAACTGGCTCAGATGAAGCATCACATAGAAGCTTCAGATTCGATGCCATAGGTGTGGCCATGGCCTTGCAATCCATCATCCCAAATCTCTTCAGGATATCTACTGTGTACTTCCCTTGACCAAGGAAGATTCCTCCTGCACTCTGCCATACCTCCATGCTAAAAACAAATAGTGCATCATCCCCAAGTTCTTCATCTTGAACTTGGTAGTAAGCTTCTGCTGCGTGTCGGCAATCAATCTATCTTCACCTGTAACAAACAGGTTATCTGCATACAAAAGTAGTATCACTAGATTTCCTTCCTCAACCTTGTAGTAAGGGTTGGAATCCGCTTTACTCTTGGTAAAGCCCAAACTGGATAAAAAGTTGTCTATCCTACCATACCAAGTTCTGCACACATAAATGACTACACCATGCTGTCTTGAAATCCATCTGGTGCATCTTCTATTTCATCTCAATGCTGCCATCTGCAACATGCTTGATCTGATAGTTCCTTTTGGAAGTCATAACAAAATTCCCTTCACATATTGGGACTGCAACCCAAACATCATTCTTCATGATCGACAGATCATGGCATTCCATTTCTTCATCCCAGATCCTGGGAACTTCAATATCTTCAATAGATATCTTTGTTGCTAGAACAAATGTTGTAGTCCTTTTGTAGGTTAAGATATATGGTCTTTCCTACAAAACAGGGTAAATTGCATGATTAGAAACATCTCATAATTTTCAGAACAAATTCTTACACATAAAGAAATATGTCATACAGTCATGCAATTATCTTAGCTAATGCTTCAATACAACATTTATCCATATTCTGTAACTTTCTAGATGCCTTCCAATCTCTACTAAAACATTGTTCCGAGTGTGCACAACTCCCAACATGTCAGCAAAGAGGTTTCATTCTAGATAAGTAGCAATGGAATGTTGTAGAGTGCCATAGGCCACTTACCCATGTATATTAGTAGTATGTTGTTCATCAATGCAACTATTCTAATATGCACAATAGATATCCTAAGTCTAGGAACATGAGCATATACATCATTGAACAATTTTATTTAAACAAACAAATATGCAAGAAATTAAAATACTTATCTTTGTTTGTTCGTTGGGTGGACTCCCTCTGAGTCTTTGCTTTCTTACAGGAGCTGCTAGAGTCCTAATCTGAAGTAGCTTGTTCTACACCTTTATGTTGTGGAAAGATGGTCAACTCCCTCTGAATATCTGCATCCTTGCAGAAACTACTAAAGTGTGTTCCTTTGCTTTCTTGCAGGAACAATCGGAAGTGTGCTCCCTCTTGATCTTTGCTTCCTGGATTACCTGTTCTTGAACTCATATTCATCCTTGGTCCCTATGCATGCTTATTAGTATCATGATTGTGTTATCCTTGTGATCTCATATAAAATCATACATTCATTAGTATACTATTAAAACACAATAATCTCAAGCATGTATAGTCATGATCATTTCAAACAGAAAATAATAAGCATTAGCATTCAAGGTTTATGTAGGATTCTTAAGGTTAGTCAAATCATAAGAAACATAACATGTCTAAACCTGTAATTACTCAAACCTATGACTCTTCAGGTTAGTTGAATCATCAATCAAGATAAGAGGTATAATATGCATAAAACCTGTGATTATTCAAACCTATACCTTCATGATTCTTCTGGTTAGTCATATCATCAATTATGGTAAGAAACATAATATGCATACAACCATGATTATTCAAACTTATGACTTCATGAATATCATTATCAACAACACAACAGTATAAGATCCTAAACCAAGGTAGGATTCTAGCTTGATATAGGAAAAACATACCTGGATTAGCATGCTAGCTAGTTTATGTCTAACATACCCGCATAATGTCTTTTGGTTCTCTTCAGTGACTTGTGCTAGTAACCTGCATGTCTCATATGTTAACCATTACAAAACCAAGTTATACATACCTCGTAAATGGATCTTCTATGAGATCCATGACAATAGATGAATCTTTGTCCTCATGTTATCATGACCATATGTTCTTGGACCAGAACATGATTTGTCTTTCTTGGTGTACCTTTCATGTTAGTAGACAACATAAACCTCATACAACACCATAATGCATTAGTACAATTATAAGTGTCAACACCCTAATCAATGAATATTTTCTATCGTGCATTCATAGTTTTATTAAGGTGATATGACAAGTCTAAAATCAAGATTGTACTAACCATAATAACATGAAGACAAACATATCATAAAATTAATCATGAACAAATCTCAAAACATACCTTGATGATTCATACCTGTCGAGATCGCTTGTAATCTTCTTATGTAAGGCCTTAGCCTCATCTCCCTCTGAAACAGGAACTTCTTCACTCATGCAGATGATCAATCCATCTTCTTATAGGATTAACCCAATCCACTTGATTTGCAAGAACTGGACCTGGAGCTGGATATGGGTTTGTTAGATAAACCCCAAAAATTCAAACTTTGAATTTCAAACTTCCGAAAGGATAGAAATATGCGCCTTGATGAGCTGATCAAACTGGTATATTCAGAATTTGAAAACTGCAAAGTTTCACTCCTCAATTTTGCCTTTGAAACTTCTAGATTCACTGGACGTGACCCTGAACTGGGGTTTGATGAAGCCCACTCTTCTACCCAATCAAAAGGTTTGAACCAAAGCTCTAAGCTTCTATTTTTCTGAGGAGCTTCCAGCCATGGTCACAGATTTCAAAAAATTCCCATTTTTACAGAAGCCCTAATTTTCCACTTTTCTGATCAAATTCCCGAACTAGGGTTTGATCAAGCCCGGCCTTCTTCCCAACCAAAAATTCTGATCTTGGTCTCTAAATTTCTATTTTGATGAGTAGCATCCAGCCGTGGTCTCTGATTACAAAAATTCCAACTTTCTCCAAAGCCCTAAATTCCAGAAGCCATGAATGAAGGTACCAAAAAATAATTCTGTTTTGACAGAAATATGTACCTGATTGTTTCTAGTGTAACTCTGAAAATTTTGATCCACAAGGTCTGAAAACGTTTTCTGAGATAGCCCGACCTGTTAGCTTTCCATCCTGATAGGTCTGACCTCAATTGGATTTTCTGAGAGAGAGTTATGCCAAATGTCGCAACGTAACCTGTTTTGGGATAATACAGGAGAGCGAACTTGTACGGCGTGCCACGTGTCACTGTTTCAACTTTGGCCTCTGAAAATATTTCTTGAGATAGCTCGGCCTGTTATATTTCCATCCTGACAGGTCTGACCTCAATTGGATTCTCTGAGAGAGAGTTATTCCAAGTGTCGCAACGTGACCTGTTTATGGGATAATACAGGAGAGCGAACTTGTACGGAATGCCACGTGTCACTGGTTCACCTTCGGCCTCTGAAAAAGTTTTCTGAGATAGTACATTCTGTGTACTACCTGTCACTTTTTACTAAATTTCATTTGGAGATTCCTAGCCCAAGTTATGACCTTTTTTCCAAGGTCACCTGATTTTGACTCATATCTGGAAGAGGCAGAAACCCTATATTGCACAGATCATAAATCACAAAGTACAACGAATTAGAGGTTGTCCTTTGGACAAAAGGTACCTGGAAATTTAATATTCGTCCTGTAACAATTTCAGATCCGAAAAGTTTGCCAAAACGGATTTATAGCGAAAGTGCTACGATGACCGGTTTTTGCTATATCAAGCCCTAGCATCGTAAGTGCAACAGGTGTCATACATGCCATATCATGCCTTCTTTCAGGCTAGCTCTGATACCATGTTAAATTTTCAGAATTTACTTCAATCTGATCTAGGATCTTAACTGAGAGAACAACATGTACAGCATATCTACAGCATATCAATCATGGAGACAATAATGCAAGCACACAAGAGACACAAAGATTTACTTGGGGAAAACCATAAAGGTGAAAAACCCCAATAACTTCCTCAGAGATAGATAGAGCAATGATACAACCAACCATTAGAGATAGACATAACCTAGCAGCAGATCCTCCTCCTCCATAAGTGTGCCACTCCTCCTTGAGTGCATGAGAGAGAAGTGAGTGAGTAAATAGAGTGCCTCCCGCACTCTATTTATACTTGACTTGACTTGCCTTTTTACCTAACTCATGTAGGCTCGAACTTAACCACATAATATAATGCTGACTGGGCCGACCCCCAATAGGGTGGTCTAATAACCCTTTGACCCACATGGCCGACGCCTAATAGGGTGGTCTAATAACCCTTCGACCCACATGACTTATACAGGGCCGACCCCAACAAGGTGGTCTAATAACCCATCAAATATAAGTTACGACATTTACAATATAAATGACGACACTTCCTTATAGAGGAATAATACCATCTCTATAGGAATACAATATACATATGTGTGAAATACATTCCGAAGTTACATATACATCAACATCATGTCTAGGGACGATGCAATCCCGATCAAGTTCTAGGATGATCGGTCCTTATCACTTTAAGACAAGTCTCATGTCTAGGGACGATGCAATCCCGATCAAGTTCCAGGATGATCAATCCTTATCACTTTAAGACAAGTCTCATGTCTAGGGACAATGCAATCCCGATCAAGTTCTAGGATGATCAGTCCTTATCACTTTAAAACAAGTCTCATGTATAGGGACGATGCAATCCTGATCAAGTTCCAGGATGATCAGTCCTTCTCACTTTAAGACAAGTCTCATGTGTAGGGATGATGCAATCCCGATCAAGTTCCAGGATGATCAATCCTTATCACTTTAAGACAAGTCTCATGTCTAGGGATGATGCAATCCCAATCAAGTTCTAGGATTATCAGTACTTATCACTTTAAGACAAGTCTCATGTCTAGGGACGATGCAATCCCATCATGTATATTTTGAACCTAGTTCAGGGATGATGCAGTCCTATATTCAATTCTCGGAGACATCATGTCTACGGCTCTCTTTGGGACTGAAGTCTAGGGATGATCCAATCCTCACATGTCCACGAAGGACTTCATTCTCGAAGACATCTGTCTACATATCCTTTTAGAACATGTGTTCAAGGATGATGCAATCCCTCTTCTTTCTCAGAGACAACTGTCTATGGCTCCTTTTAGAACATGTGTTCAAGGATGATGCAATCCCTCTTCTTTCTCAAAGAAACCTGTCTATGGCTCCTTTTAGGACTGAAGTCCAGGGATGATCCAATCCCCTCATTTCCACCAAGGAATTCTTTCTCGAAGGCATACGTCTACGGCTCTCTTTAGGACTGAAGTCCAGGGATTATCCAATCCCCTCATGTCCACCAAGGACTTCATTTTCGAAGACATACATCTACGGCTCTCTCTAGGACTAAAGTCCAGGGATGATTTAATCCCCTCATGTCCACCAAGGAATTCATTCTCAAAGACATACGTCTATGACTCTCTTTTAGCACATGTGTTCAACGATGATGCAATCACATTGTCACCTTAGACCCTGTGTAAAGACCATCCACCAACCTCTTTGTCGGCATCACCAATATAGGTATGCACATCATCGACCTCACTGTCGATGCAGGCAATCTCATCATAAGTGATCACATCGCTCCCCCTTTCAAGGAGGGTCCTTCTGAACTATTTTAAGTTTGTCTCGGAAAACTTTACTTAAGGTAGAGGTTTGGTTAGTACATCGGTAACTTGTTACAAATTCGAACATTAATTCTTTTCTGCACCATATCTTGTATATAGAAATGTCAGATCTCTTTGTGCTTTGACTTATCATGGAATACTGGATTCTCTGCCATTTTGGTACAACTTTGTTTGTCACATAGGATCACAGTTGGGTCCATTCTAAAGCCATACCGCTTCACAGCTAGCAGATAAAGCAGCCATATATTCCGCTTGTGCTGAGAGCCACACTAGATTGCTTCCTTCTAAACCATGAGATCATGGCTGATCCCAGACAGTAACATCCTCTCGATGTGCTCTTCCTGTCTGATACAATTTCTGCCCAATCAACATCTGTGTAGCCATCTGAAGTCATGATCTCTAAGATAACATAGATCAAAGTCTATCGTATCCTTTAGGTACCTCATCACATGCTTTGCAACTAATAGGTGAACACATCTGGTTTCCACTAGATACTGACATAAGGTGTTCACAGCAAAGCATATATCTGACATAGTATTCGTTAGACACATCAATGACTCAATAATTTGTCTATACAGAGTTATATCCACTTTTTAACACCCAAAAAGTGCTCACTAGCTCATTTCCCTATTCACATGACCCATTTATCCACTTTTTCACCATCAGAGCCTCTGAAACCAACAAAAGGTCACCAGAAAACCTTAGTACACCCCTTTTTCCATTAAAAAAGATTATTTTTCCAAGAAAATCATAAAAAACCCTCAAAAAGGGTCCAAATTCCCAAAAATATTAAAAAGGGAATTAAAATATTATTTTTATTCAAAAAAGGAAAAAGGAGGGAAAAGTACCTAAACCATGTTGGTCAATACCATTTGGTTTCCACAAAACCACAAATGGTATTTCCCACCACCAAAACCTATAAAAAGGTGGTAGGGGCTCCTCATTTCACATCCATCCATTATCTCATCCTTATGCTGCTGAAATCTCCCCTGAGCATTTTAGCCATTGCAAACCACATTGGAGAAGAGACCATTAGAGATTGGAAGTTGCTCATCCTTGGAGCTATTCAACCTCACCATTAGAGGTATTGATTCCGCAAGCACTTGCTTGCCCCATACTTTCAATACAAATTCTTTATTTTTTATGTTCTTGTTCTTGATCTTAAATTATTTTTGTTATTTGCTTAATATCTTTGCTTAGATCTATGAATAGTCTTGTTTAATTAGTTTATTGTTATTTATTTCCATTGAAACTGCTGCTACTAGTTAGCAGGTGCCCATAGCACTAAGCCTGGTTGCAAAACCGGGCAAACAGTTTTTGGCGACTCCGCTTTGGTTTGAACTTTAGATCTCTAGTTTTACCTTTAAATCTTAGTTTTTATGAGTTTTTAACCTTTAGATCCATAGATCTGCCATCTTAGACAGCAGATCCATTGCTGTTCAGAGATTTGGCCCCATAAACAGCCCGAAATTTTCAATTTTCGGGTTCGTTTCTCGGTTTCCGTGCACGGCTTCCACCTCGCGGTTTTTTGACAGACAGTCGCGCGGTCCATCGCGACTTTTCTGCGTTTTCCCGCGCGGTCCATCGCGCCCTTTTTCCAGACAGTCGCGCGGTCCATCGCGACTTTTCTGCGTTTTTCCGCGCTGCTCATCGCGACTGTGCGGCCAAAACCCGCGCGGTCCATCGCGACTGTGCAGCTAAAACCCGCGCTGTCCATCGCGACTGTGCGGCCAAAACCCGCGCGGTCCATCGCGACTGTTCGTCCAAAACCCGCGCGGCCCATCGCGGCTGTTCGTCCAAAACCCGCGCGGCTGAATTTTTCATTCGGCCATCCCGATTTTGAAAAATATTTTTTACTGTACTTTCTGCCCATAGCCCATTTTTTACAGTATTGCATGCTGCATATTTTACAGCTTTGAAAAAAAATTTTACTATTTAAAAGTGCATATCTAGAAATCTTTTTAAAAATTTTCAAGAAAGTGAAAGAAAGACTCATTTTGCATTTTCATCTAGATTCAAATTTTTTCTTGTTTACTTCTTTAGAATCTTGCCCTTAGCAATTTTTTCTTGAAACAAAGAAATCCATTTATTTCTTTTAAAAAGGAGTTTATTATTTGCTTTCATAAATCCAAGAAATCCTTTATTTTTTGATATTTTTTGAAAAGCATATTAATTCCTTTTAGTGAAAAAGTCTTAAATATTTGCTTTTTATTTTCGAAAAATCCTTTATTTTTTGAAAATTTCCCTTAAAGCATTTAATTTTTTCAAGTTCAGTTTACAACACCTCACGTGCACTCACACGATCACTTAATTGAACTAAGCCTTACAACGTACCTTAATTTGAACACACTTTTAACCCCACTTGGGGAACACTAAAAGAATTCTTGTAGCTAGGTAGTATTGGGGGGATAGGTGTTCCAATAACACCCCTCAGTTCATACATCTGAGACATAGAAGTTGTCCAATTAGGGAGCTAAAATCTCTTAGTACTTTTTGGCGCGGTCACAACCGGTTTGTGGGAAGGCCTCTCCCCTAGGAGGGTTGAAGTCGCGAGGATGGTTCCGGAAGCCTGAGTGGGATACCGAAACCCATTCAGTAACCGAAGGGCTACCATTCGCAGTTCTCGGGATATCCCTGTATTGGGATATTGCGATCAAAGGACCAAACGGCAGATTTACCTTTTCTCGACGCGTCATGAACGGAGTATCCTAGTAGCCTGTCTTTTAGGATTGATTACCCGGTGTCCCTCCCGGTAGGGGGATATCTAGCCGTTGTCTCAACATTCATATTGTCTGACTTGGATTTCATCACCTTGCAGAGGATATCGTCTGTTTGAGTCACAATACTTTTAGATTAGGTGTTTGCATGATCTTTACCACCTTTTGAGTCTAGTTACACCTATTTTTTCTAGGAGCCGCTTGCATGTTGGTATTCTGACCAGTTGTTGCATTCCTCCACTTATTGTAGCACAGCTGCTAGAATAAGTGCATTTTTTGAGGATTGATTTTTTGGCCTGTGAGCCTTCTTTTTTCACTCCCCTTCTTGCACCCTTGGTTGCATTAGGGTTTTGAGTCTTTTACATACATATCACCACCTGATACTTAAAACAAATTTTTACATAAAAAACATATTCTCACCATTGAGAATTCTAGACGTTCTCATCGTCTACAGGGCGAACTTCCAGAGTTTAGTCCACTTGGCTCTCCACGTCACGGACGCAGAGCATTATCCCTTGATTCGACACAACGTCAATCAATTAGACAGTCATCCGATTCTGACATACCCCACTTCACCTTTGATTTGGAGGTAGAATCCGAAAACCACACAGAGTTACCACCAACCACAATTATGTCTGGAACACCATCTGATCCACTATTTACATCTACCATAGGTCAGACATCCGCAGACCCTTCTGCGGTAGTACCATCCACGGCGACAACCACCCCCTTGGGTATGCCCAATATGGGTAACACTCCACATTCAGGAATGCCTAGCACAGGGCCACCACCTGTCATGGGCATGCCCAACATGGGGGTCATACCCCCTTCGGTTTCCACAAACCCTATCCCAGGAATCCCTGGTGCGATTCCTAACCCAAGTGTAACTCCTGTTGCACTTGGGAGTGCTATCCCAGGAATCCCTAGTGCGATTCCTAACCCAAGTGTAACTCATGTTGCACTTGGCAGTGCTATACCAGGAATCCCTAGTGTGATTCCTAACCCAAATGTAACCCAAGTTGCACTTGGGAGCGCTAACCCATATCAGGCCACACCTTTTGGAGGACACATACCCTCCATACCTAGCATACCTATAGGCGCTACTGGACCCCTACACCATACCATAATGGCTAGGCAGGTCCCGGTTCCGGTCACCACATCCGCTAGTCTACCATACATGGCAAGTCTCAACCTGCCAGATTTAGCTAGGCTCACAAATGACCCCATCAGACATGATCCTACTTGGCCCCATATGCCCACTAAGCTTCCTTCTGACATCCCTAAGTTTGAGGGAAAGGCTGGAGAAGACCCTCACATCATGTCCTTCCATTTATGGTGTTCCTCCAACTCCATAGTGGATGACTCAATCCGCCTACGGCTTTTACAACGCACCTTCACTGGCTCCGCAGCCAAATGGTACATCGAGCAACCCCATGGGACGCATTCCACATTTACCTCCCTTGCCTCGACCTTTCTACAATTCTTCCAGCTACCTGTCCGCTACGATGCGGGCGTCGAGATCCTACTGTCTTGCAGACAGAACACGGCCACGCATATCACTGACCATATTCATGATTGGCGTCGGCGCCGAAGCCTATGCAAGATCAAATTAGACGACCGAATATTTTTAGACTGGTTCCTTAAATCCCTCCTTCCTCTCATTGCGAAGGATGTAGCATCTGAAAGACCCCAGTCTGAGGAGGAGGCCATCCTTAAGGCCCAACAGTTTGATCTTATCTATGCCCAGTCAGGTTACCTATACACGATCATACCTGACGCCCCACGAGGTGACTCCGCACGCGGTGACACACCGGGGGCATCACATGCCGCTGATGGCATTATTGGCCAAATTACACCGCAAGCAAAACCTTTCAGTATGGTGAGCACCATGCCCACCCCAGACCTTTCTAGGGCTACATCTAGTTCCGGGGAGACAACTTCTTATGCTCCAACAAACCAGACCCATCACGTTCATGGACCCTCTTGTCCACAACATTGTTATGGCCAAGCGCGATCAGCATATGCACCTCCTACATACTATGCTCAACCTACGGTACAGACCCCCATACAGTTCCCACAACAGCCCATGCATTACCCACAACCGGTTGCACCAGCTAACCTCACACATCCACCAGCTCAGGGGTACCAACAACCCCAACAGGCAACTGGACCACCTCCAGCTCCACCTGCATACTACCCACCGCAACCTACTCCCGCACCTGCAGCTCCTCAGAATCCCCCCAATGCTCAAGGGCATGTGTACGCACAACAACAGCAGCCCCAATACCAAAATAACCAACGCAACCAGGGTGGGCAACCAAACCGCGGAAGAGGACGCAACCGTGGAAACAATCAAAACCGTAACCCAGCTCCACAACCTACCCATCCTCCGCAAAACAATAACGCGGCGCCTGCTCATCAGAATCCTGATCGACCACCTAAGCAAGCCAAAAATGCTAATTTACGAACAAACCATCCTTGTTCCATTTGCGGTGTCTATGGCCACTATACCCACGCTTTCCCACATCTGGAGCGAGCTCGACAACTATGGACAAATGACGCCCATCGTCAAGGGCAGGCGGCTCCGCAGCCGCCACCCAACCCTCCACCACCTCCACAACAACCTTTGGTACTACAAAACCCTTTTCCAACACAAGGAGTGGTGAACACTCAGCCGTTAGCCCCCCCACAGGGCAACGTGCAACCACAACAAATCACTTACGCCGCTCCTGACCAACCCATGTTTGATTCAGGTACTCACCATTTATTGATGATGTCCACAGCAGACGTCAATATCCAAACCCGACGAAACCAGTATGGTCCTACCTCCGAGGCTACCCCCGCCGATAAGGATGCTAACGCTAATCCCACCGATCAGACGTTACGGATACCACCTCTTCCACTCGATGGTGCCTCTAAAGCACCTCGTTTCCCTCTCCATCGTATAAACAACAACCCCAATGCACGGGCTGCGTCAAATTACAACATCGTAGATGACCTAGCTCAATCTCCCGCAGCCATGTCTGCGTTAGAAGTCTTGAAAAACTGTCCAACGCAGCGCAAGACTTTACTTTCCGCCATTGGGGCGATCGACCCAAATGATTCGAAATTGATGACCTTTGATTTGGACCAGTCCGAACCACGTCTGCCTTCCACCATAGCAGTCCAAGTTTCTGTTTCTATCCGGAATCTTGTCATCCATCGATGTATCATCGACGAGGGTGCTTCCACATGCGTCATGTCCACATTTGTTTGGCAGAAGTTGGGATCCCCTCCTCTCCAACAATCCACCACTGCATTGCGGGCCTATGACGGCCGGTCAGCTCAGCCTCAAGGTCTACTACCCAAGGTCCCTGTCCAATTGGGTGGGAAAACTGTGCTCATCGACATAGAGGTCATTAACGCCCAGCTTGATTATAACCTTTTACTGGGTCGTAGTTACATGTACGCCATGAAAGCGGTCTCCTCCTCCGTTTTTCGTACCATGATGTTCCCCCATGAGGGACGCGTGGTCAAAATCGACCAACTCACCTACTATGATCCCAATGCCCCTGCAGCCCCCGAAAACGTTCTCCCCATGATTGAACAACCCGCCTCGAGTGCAGTTACCTCCTTTGTGTCTTCTGTGGGACCCGGACTCTATTCAGATACACCCATGACCTCTACATTCCAGGCCATTCCACCACCGTCACCAGAGACCCAGGTCGCAAACCTCTGTACTCTTTCACAGAATACACAAACACCCGGTAGTCAACCACCATTGGTACCAAGTCACATCGGTGTTACACCCATCCACACCATCCCCTTTCTATTTCCTCCTTCGGGTGTAGTAAGCGCCCCGGTTATGGCTACCCTTAGTCTACCCGGGTTAACATTGGGATTACCCGTGTGGTATATCTCACCTCCCGTTCCACCGCCGACACCAAACGTCATCCTCCAACCGGTACAACCTATTGTTACCACAAATCAACCTCCTCCTGGTATTGCAATCCCTTCGTCGTCAATGAAACCTCCTCCTGGTCTCACGATTGCTTCGACGTCAACGAATCCCCCTCTTCTTGCTAAGCCCACTGGGGGTAGAGGCCCACAACCGTACACTGCGATACCACCTCCTAAGGCAGTTAAACCCCCACCAGTGTTTCGAGCCCCACCCAAGTGCTCATTATGCGATGAGATAGGACATCCAACTCATCAATTCCCACACTTACCGGCACTCCAGGAGCACATGCAAATGTTGGACGACGACCCCAACATCCCGGTGGTCAAATTAGATCCAAACCCCATGCCTCGCGATAAATCACTGCGTACCAACCACCCATGTGCGATATGTGGTATTTACGGCCACTACTCCCATCACTGTCCTGACATCCCAGATTATAGAGCAGCTCTCTACGAGATGAATAATTTGGACCTTGAGACGGCGCCCCCAACAATTGAGGAAATTCATCCCCCACCATCTTCCTCCTCGGAAGAAATTAACACCATTTACACGATTTCTACTGGATACCCCTCTGTCCGGTCGACCACTTCCATTGATCCCTTTGACACACAGGTTCAACCCTTTCAAATCGACCAGGAAACCACATGTCCACAACATGGGGGCAGGCCCAAAAACTTGCCTACTCATCATCATCGTGTTTCTCGTCGGAGATACTGGGGGCATCCACCCCACAAAGGGAATCCCCCATCATCATATCATCACTTCAGTATGCCACCACGACCCACAGCCTCATGGTATAACACCCCGCCAGCAGTTGCTCAATGCCCTATTGATCTCTCTCTGAGACAACATCTGCACCACATTGACACCTCTGAGTTAGGGGGCATAATAGATTACCTCGACCCTGGGATAGGGGGCATGATCAATCATTTTGAACCCTCCCCATCATCTCTATCTCAACACCTCAATGAGCCCATCATTCAAAACAACACATATGTGATCCACAATCACAAACCCCATGCACATAGCATGGGGGCAGGTCATTAACCCTGCTCCCTTTTTCATATTCGTGATCTCAACCTTTTTTGAGGTCACGTGTCACTTGTATATTTGAGTTGATACACATAGTGTTCCCCCCCCCGCGGGTCATCATTTCTCCCCACCACTGCATCATTGGCTTGGTGGGCTCACCTTTATTGGTAGCCATTTTTTAACCTAGTTATTTCCTTTGACCATTCCGGAGTCCTTATGACCTCCGTTTTTCACACCATTTGCACCGCCGGATTCATATTTCCGCGCTCGTAATGACGCTTGAGATCATTTCTCGCTCTCACGCCTAGATTTTTCGGGCATTTTTTCCATGCTCCCCTCGTCGCCTCGGTTTGCATGCCACATCGGCCGTTCTCCGTTTTCGACATGCCTTATATCGCTGGATTCAGTTTTCCGTGCTCGTGATGATGCTTGAGATCATTTCTCGCTGTCATGTCCCGATTTTCTGAGCATTTTTTCATGCCCCCATGTTGCCTCGGTTTGCATGCCACATCGGCCGTTCTCCATTTTCGACATGCCTTATATCGCCGGATTCAGTTTTCCGCGCTCGTGATGATGCTGGAGATCATTTCTCGCTCTCACCTTTAGATTTTCCGGGCATTTTTTCCCATGCCCCCCTCGTCGCCTCGGTTTGCGTGCCACATCGGCCGTTCTCCGTTTTCGACGTGCTTTATATCGCTGGATTCAGTTTTCCGCGCTCGTGACGATGCTGGAGATCATTTCTCGCTCTCACCTCTAGATTTTTCGGGCATTTTGCCTTGTGACCCCTTCGTCACCTCGGCTTGCGCGCCACATCGGCCGTTCTCCGTTTTCAACAATCCTTAGGTCACCGGATCCCGTTTTTCCGCACTGATGACGATGCTTGAGACCTTTTCTCGCCCTCATCAATCCACTCTTGTTCGGTATAATTTTATCCCTTTTTCGGGCCGAGCAACCCCTTTTACGAAAAAGGCACTTAGGGAGTTTCTGTTAAGCTCCTTTCTGACTCCTAAAACAATGAAAAGATTGCCGAGCAATCTTGCTTCCTTTCATGCTCGCTAAACGTATCTGAAAGGGCGTCTACCTGGTATAATTTTACCCCTTTTCCGGACCTCGTAGACTAATTACGAAAAAGGTATACTCTAGTCACATCGGCTAGAAGAGTTCTCCATCCGCATCATTTTATGCTTTTTCGGGCCTTGGAGACTAAACTCACGAAAAAGAAACACCAATAGAGTCCACTTACCGCTTTCAGACTCTCTAAACATGAAAGCAACCATGAGCATGAGCCGTCCTGGGCTCACAAAATCCACAGGACCGTACCATTTCAGAGCACACTTTTATCCCTTCTTGGAGCTCATTAAAACTACGAAGAAGGAATCAATGGTACCTCTTGGCGCCACGACAGATCACATCTACTCATATGGAAGCTTCCCCATTTTGGTTGCCTTTGTTCAGAGTATTCTGCAGTATATCACCTTGATAATCCCTCGACAGCACCTATCAGCTCGTCCTCCCCCCAGAGTCAATATATACCATTCAGTCAAAGCAATGATCCCCACACCTACAAGTCAGTTCCCTACGCTGCCAGGTCAACCATGTCATCATGCTCTGAACAAAGGAAGTTTGAGTCTACCCATTTTTTGACCCATTTATTTTCCTTCCCCACAAGTATGTCAGTCCTACCATCAGTACTACATCACTTCAGTTATACACCTCCTGCTCCTATCAAGGAAACACCATTGCCTTGTTAGTTGATGGTCTCCCTCTGTCGACGACAACCACATTGATTCCAGAGGATAGACCTAGAGGTCCCTGTGTCTTGGACTCATTACCATTTATGATGAGTGCCTACGAATCATTTCGAGAGGAATCCTCAGTGCCTCTCCGAATGGTTGTTTCTCACATGCTCGACTTCAACACCTTGATCGCATCGTTGAGACTCGCACAGGGTATTGGTCCGTTCAGTTATTAGTTGAAGACCCCGGATACCACCTGACTCCTCCACATTTGAGAGTCTACCTATGGATACAACCAGTTACATTTTTTCTATAGATATCCGGGTTGCGTATGGCGACAATATCTTAGATGGCTCACAGTCATTGAGTCCATACAGATGTTGGACACCTTCAGTTTCAGCAGTTCAACAGTTATTCCAGTGTATCAGTTATTGAGATCAGCCATGATCATGAGTATATCCCACAATAATGTCCCCTCTGGACCATTATGATGTACCAGTATATTTCTTTACGTATTAGATCCCCCTTCTTGGGACTAATTGTTTTGTATATGTCTTGATACGAGCATGGGAATGCCCGCCTCGTCCTTTATCAGAGATTATACCTCATCCATATTGAGGTCATGTAATATTTTTTGTTTTTGCAGCTTCCAAGGGCCGTGGCTCCAGTCTCCAACCGGTCTCTTCTCTCCCCTAAAACCCCAGAAAAAGACAAATGAACTATGATGTCTATCGGCCATACGATGAGCTCCTGCCCTCACACATCAGGGGGCAATCTGTTAACACCCAAAAAGTGCTCACTAGCTCATTTCCCTATTCACATGACCCATTTATCCACTTTTTCACCATCAGAGCCTCTGAAACCAACAAAAGGTCACCAGAAAACCTTAGTACACCCCTTTTTCCATTAAAAAAGATTATTTTTCCAACAAAATCATAAAAAACCCTCAAAAAGGGTCCAAATTCCCAAAAATATTAAAAAGGGAATTAAAATATTATTTTTATTCAAAAAAGGAAAAAGGAGGGAAAAGTACCTAAACCATGTTGGTCAATACCATTTGGTTTCCACAAAACCACAAATGGTATTTCCCACCACCAAAACCTATAAAAAGGTGGTAGGGGCTCCTCATTTCACATCCATCCATTATCTCATCCTTATGCTGCTGAAATCTCCCCTGAGCATTTTAGCCATTGCAAACCACATTGGAGAAGAGACCATTGGAGATTGGAAGTTGCTCATCCTTGGAGCTATTCAACCTCACCATTAGAGGTATTGATTCCGCAAGCACTTGCTTGCCCCATACTTTCAATACAAATTCTTTATTTTTTATGTTCTTGTTCTTGATCTTAAATTATTTTTGTTATTTGCTTAATATCTTTGCTTAGATCTATGAATAGTCTTGTTTAATTAGTTTATTGTTATTTATTTCCATTGAAACTGCTGCTACTAGTTAGCAGGTGCCCATAGCACTAAGCCTGGTTGCAAAACCGGGCCAACACCACTAACTCTGATAAGTCATCTGCAAACAACTTCAAGTTGGAATCCATGAGAGTGGCCATTCCAACACATCAAGTCCTTTTAATATTTCTCAGCATACTTTCCCTGGTTGAGAAAGATTCCTTCTGAGCCTTGCCATACTTCCAAACCTAGGAAGTAATGCATCAATCTGAGATCTTTCATTTTCATTTCTGCAGCCATCTTCTTCTTTCTTTTCATGATCTGTTTCTCATTCCTTTTCAGAAAGAGATCATCATCATACAATAATGGTATGATAGGTTCATCATCCACAACCTTAAGGTAAAGGTTAGGATCAGCTTTACTTCTATTAAAGCCCAAGCTTTGTCAAGAAGTTGTCAATTCTCCATCATTCACACTCTGCATTGAGTGATCTTATGCATATCTATTTGTGCCATCTCTCATCAGATGAGTCTACTGATATCAGCCTCAATATCATTTGAACTTTGTGGTGAGTTCCTTCTTGCATCCATGTCATCTATGTATAGAAGCCATATTCAACCTTGTAGCAAAGGTTGAGATCCATATCACCCAAGATGATCATTAAGCTCATCAATTGATTATCGCTCTTGGGTACCCGTACAGAACCTGATTCACACTTCTTCTTTAATTACACCATTAAGAGAATGGTCTTATCTAGCCACTTGGAGAAAACATCTCATCATGATTCTCTTCCTCTTTCTAAGAGAATCTTCTAGCCACAAGCCTTCTATAGTGTGTTTTATTTGTAAATCTTTTTGTTGAACATCCATCACTTGTTCAGTGTTCATCATTCATCATGATCTTTCCTACAAATCAAAATTAAGTACATGATTAGTAATACTTCATAATCATCAAATCATATTGACATGATAACCTATTATGCATACATATATCATTTACATAGTTATGCAACTATTTTGACCAATACTTTGGCACAACACTTTCCCATATCCTGTATGCATACAGTGGCTATCTAGATGCCTTCCACCTCTACCAGAACATACTATCGAGAGTGTGCACATCTCTCAGCATGTCAGCAAAGAGGTTTCATTCTAGACAAGCAACAATGGAATGTTTGTCCAACTTACCAATTATATGCATATTAGTAGTATACTGTTCAATGCTCTATGAATGTTTACACTCAGCATGATATATTTTAGGAATACAAATATGCATACAAGCAATATCATTTACTATTTCAAATAACAACTTAAATACTTATCTTTTATGTTTGTGTGGTTGCCTCCTGCTTGATCTTCTATATGTCTTTTGAACTTCTATTAATTCTGTACCACTATGCATGCTCAAGTGTGCACTAGTGTCATCCTCATGATCTCATACACAAACATACATTCATTAGTATATTCTCAAAACATTCTAATTCTAAATAATCTTGAATATGTATAGTCATGATCATTAGTATTCAGGGTTTCAAGGAAGTCTTCTTTTACTCATGCATATTCTTGTTTGATCATAGTACTCTTCTAGTTAATTAAATCATCAAGACACGAGACATAATATGCATAAACCCTTGATTACTAACTTTATGAATAAGCATAACCAATCATACCAAGTATACTTATATAAGAGATCCTAACACAAGGTAATATTCTAACTTGACATAAGAAAACATACCTAGATTAGTATACCTGCTTAGTTATGTACAACATACCTAAACAATCTCTTCAATGATTTAGAGATCCTGAGCTAGAACCTGCATGTCTCATAGGTTAAGCATAATATAACAAAGTCATACATACCTCGTAAGTAGAACAAAGATTATGGATGAGTCTTTGTCTTCATGATGTCATGGTCATGGAACTTGATTTGTCTTTTGTGATGTACCTGTATCTTGTTAGCAGACAATATCAACCTCACACAACACCATAATGCATTAGTACAATCATATAGCCCTAATCAATGAATGTATTCACTCATTCACATGCATTCAGACTGTTACTAGGGTGATAAGACAATTCTAACATTAATCAAGATTGTACTAATAAATAATATGTAGACAAACACATCATGAACTTAATCAAGAATTAGATTTCAAGACATACCTGAACCTCCTTAAGTCATACCTGTCGAGACTTCTTATAGTCTTCTTATGTAAGGCCTTAGCCTCAAATCCCCCTAAAACTTGATCTAGAGCTTGATTAGGGTTTGCTAGAGAAACCCTAAAACTTCAATCTTTGACTTTCACACTTCTGAATGGATGGAAGAATGTGTCTTGCTAGCATACCTCAATTTTGAAATCTTCAAAATTTGACCCCTCAAAATTGCCTTCGAAACTTCTGGATCTTCTGGATAGGAACCCGAACTAGGGTTTGATGAATCCCACCCTTCTTTCCAATCAAAAGGTTCGATCCAAGGCTCTAAACTCTTATTTTTCTGAGGAGCTTCCAGCTGTGGTTACAGACTTAAAAAATTCCAACTTTTGTTGAAGCCCTAATTTTCCATCTTTCCGATCAAAATCCCGAACTGGGGTTTGATCAAGCTCAGTATTCTACCCAACCAAAAAATTCAATATTGGTAGCCTGACCTGTCATCTTTCCATCCCGACAGGTTTGACCTCAATTGGATTTTCTGAGAGAGAGTTATGCCAAGTGTCGCAACGTGACCTGTTTATGGGATAAAACAGGAGAGCGAACTTGTACGGTGTTCCATGTGTCACTGGTTCAACTTCATCCTCTGAAAACATTCTTTGAGATAGTACAGTCTGTGTAATACCTGTCACTTTTTATGAAATTTCATTTGGAGCTTCCTAGCCCAAGTTATGCTAAGCGTCGCAACGTGACCTGTTTATGGGATAAAACAGGAGAGCGAACGTGTATGGCATGCCACGTGTCACTGGTTCAACTTCGACCTCTGAAAACATTTCCTGAGATAGTACAGTCTGTGCACTACCTGTCACTTTTTATGAACATTCATTTAAAGCTTCCTATCCCAAGTTATGACCTTTTTTCCTAGGTCACCTGATTTTGACTGAGATCTGGAAGAGGCAGAAACCCTAACTTGTACTGATCATAAATTACAACGTACAACGAATATAAGGGTTCCCTTTGGACACAAGATACCTGGAGATGTTATCTACGACCTGTAAAGGTTTCAGATCTTGAACCTTTGCCAAAATGTATTTATGGTGAAAGTTCCACGATGACTGGGTTTTGCTATATAAACCCCTAACCTTCAAATTGTCATAAGTAAAACAAGTGTCGTAAGTGCCATACATTGAATTCCTTTAGGTTAGCTCTGATACCATGTTAAGATTTAATATTCTAAGGTAGAAAATAGCAGCATTACATTCCATTTCACAATAATAGCATATACAGGATCACTGAAGAAACAACAAGCACAACATAAACACAAGAGACACAGATTTATCCTGGGAAACCCTCATGGGGTAGAAAACCCAGCAAAGCTTCCTCAATATAGATTACCACCAATATACAAAGATTCAAACCAAGGACATGATCTCCTCCTCCACCATAGCAGACCTCTCCTCCACAAGTGCTCCACTCTCAAGTGAGTGAGTGTGTATCAAATGAGGAATACACCTCCTCTATTTATACACTACTCCAACTTGTCTTTTACACACAACATGTAGGCTCATATTTAACCAATGGGTTAAATACCCCACTACAACTGACTGGTCCGACCCCTCTAGGGTGGTCTAATAACCCTTTGACCCACATAACACATACAGGGCCGACCCCCAGTAGGGAAGTCTAATAACCCAAGTTACCACATTCCGACGGAGGAATAAACATCTCCGGATATACAATAAGATCTTCAAGGAGGAATGAAAAATCTCCATAATAATAAAGTACAAATATAATATTCTTTGAAGTTACAATATCTCAACAAACCTTGGTGAACCAAAGTCTACAAAAGCCACACATGGTCAACCAATGTCAACCATGGTCAACCATAGTCAACCATGGTAAACCATAGTAACCCATGGTCAACCATGGTTAAGCAAAGTCAACCATGGTCAACCATAGTAAACCATGGCATCCATGGTCAAACATAGGAAACCATGGGCAACCTAAGCCAACCAAAAGTCAACCATGGTAAACAAAATTATACAAAAGTCAACCATGGTTAACCAAATTCAACCATGGTTAACCAAATTCAACCATGGCCAACCACAGTCAACTATAGTGAACCATGTTCAACCAAATTCAACCATAATCAACCATAGTAACCATTGGTCAACCATAGTCAACCATTCTCAACCATGGTCAACCATTCTCAACCCTAGTCAACTTTAGTAAAGCATTCTCAACCAAAGTCAACCATGGACAACCACAGTCAAACAAACTCAACCATATTCAATAATAGTCAAACAATAGTGGAATTATAATCAACCATATGATTTTAATGTCAACCCTTCTGTTACCCACAACCAAGACAACAAGTCAACCATATTATATTAAAATCAACTAAGGTCAACCATCACCAACCATGGTCAGCCATATCCAACCATCGTGATCCATGGTCATCCATAGTCAACCAAAGTCAACCATAGTTAACTAAAGTTAACCAAAGTCAAAAGTCAAACAAGGTCAACCAAGTCAATTATGGAAAAACAAATTTAACCATAGTCAACTATGGTTGACCATTGTTAACCATAGTCAAAGTGAAACAAGGTCAACTAATAGTTAATTACAATGAAACATAGTCACCCATAGCCAAACACAACAAACCATAGTCAACCATCGTAAATTACTCAACCAAACTCAACCGCAGTCAAATAAAGTCGACTATGGTCAATATATTCAACCGAAGTCAATTATGGCCAACCAAAGTCACCAATAGTCGACCATAGTCAACCATGGTCAACCATAGTAAACAATACTCAATTTGTTAACCAATGTCGTCCATAGTCAATCAAATTCAACCATTGTCAACCATAGTTAACCATGGTCAACTAAAATCATTTCAAGTCAACCATGGTCATCCATTGTCAACCATAGTCAACCATATTCCATGATGGGTCCTATTTAAACCATGGTCAACCAAATTAAACCACGATCAACCAGAGATAGCCATGGTCGACCATGGTCAACTAAAGTTGACCATAGACAATCATTGTCAACCAAAGTTATCCATGCTAAACCATGGTTAACCAAAGTCAACTATAGTCAACCATATCCAACCATGGTCAACCATGTTGAGCAATGTTCACCCAAAGTCAACGATGGTGAACCATGTTAAACATTGGTCAGTGGAAGTCAACTATGGTCAACCATAATAATTCATAGTCAACCAAAGTCAACCATGTTGAACCTTCGACAACAAAAGTCAACCATATTCAACCATAGTCAACTAAATTCAATCTAGGTCAACGATAGTCAACCATGGTCAAGCTGTTGGTTGTGGAGCCAAATCTTCCAGTCTCATAGATGATATTATCTCAGTCGTGTACCCAAACTTTATTTGATAAGCAAAAGGACTGTACACTTGTTCCCAATGCCCCCGAGAAAAAATTTTGGGGTTGTTTCGCCAACAGTTTACGGGCCCATGGTTCTGGCTAACCCGTAGTATTTTCCCATTGTATTTCCCCTTTATAAGAATGACATTGTAATACGGCTAGGGTTAATGTATTAAGTATTATGCATTGTAAAGATCTCTGAGATCAAGAAGAGAGACTGTGAGACAATGAAGAGGAAGTGCAATGGTTGTGCTGCAGGTTGTATCCCTTCACTTTGCTAGATGGTATAATAATAAGGACTGGCAATTTCAGTGTGAATGTAGCCCATTTTGGGTGAACGATGATATATTGGTGTCTCTCTTGTAATGTGTTTGTGTAATTTGTATTTGCATCTCGTTTATTGTTATTGCTCTGCAATCCTATTTTTCTAACAATTGGTATCAGAGCCAAAGGTTTATTTAACAGATAAACCCACAGGAAACTAGGGTTTTTGGTTCGGTTGGGAGTAATGGCAGAAGAAGGAAAGTTCAAGGTCAAGAAGTTTAATGGCCAAAACTACTAGTTATGGAAGATGCAAATGGTGGACTATCTATACTAGAAGGATCTATTCCTACCGTTGTGAGGAATAGCAAAGCAGCCGATGACTATGAAGGATGAAGAATGGGAGGTTTTTGACAGAAAGGCTTTGGGAAAAATACGAGTGATCTTGGCTTCGTCAATGGCTTTCAATATATCAAAAGAAAAGACAACGGGGGGTTTGATAAGCGCATTGACTAAGCTATATGAAAAACCCCCATTCTCCAATAAGGTATTTCTAATGAAGCGTTTATTTAATATGAAGATGTCTGAAGGTGGATCTATTACTGATCATTTAAATGAATTTAATACAGTTACAAATCAACTAAGTTCTGTAAGAGTGAACTTTGATGATGAGGTTAGGGCTCTTCTAATCTTGTGTCCATTGCCAGAAAGTTGGAATAGCTTGGCCATGGCTGTAAGTAACTCTATCTCTGGTTCAAACACCTTGAAATTTGATGATGTTATTGGTGGTATTCTTAGCGAGGACATGCGAAGAAAAATTGTAGGTGAGACATTAGGTAATGTGTTGACTATGGAGAGCAGGGGGATACAAAAGGAGAGAGGAAAGAGCCAAGGTAATTGTGGCAAGTCTAAAATGGGAAGATCCAAGTCCAAATGGGTAAAAATAGAGTGATGGAACTATGGAAAGAAAGGGCATCTGAAGAAAGACTGAAGATCTTTAAAGAAGAAAGGAGATGGACAACATGAAACTACCCAGGAAGCGTATGTAACAGGTGATGTGTTACAAGATGCTTTGATTCTTGCATTAGATAATACTAGTGATTATTGGGTAGTAGATTTAGGGGCTTTATGTCATGCTACACCCCATATGAAATATTTTCATGATTATATTCTAGGCAATTTTGGACATGTTTTATTGGGTGATGATGAGCCATGTAAAATTGTTTGAATGGGTAAGGTATGGATAAAATTTAAGAATGGAACTGATTAGTTGTTAAAATATGTTAGGCATATTTCTATTATGAAAAGAAATCTGATCTCAATAGGGCAGTTGGGAGATGGCGGATGTCTATCCATGTTTGGAGAAAAGTGGTGGAAGATCACTAAAGGATCAATGGTGATAGAAAAAAGAGACAGTAGGTACGTTGCATTTATGTCTTGATAATACTGACCATTCTATCTCTTTAGCTTCCGCAGGAATAGATACAACATTATCACATCATAGGCTTAGCCAGATGAGTAATAAGTGGATGCAGATTCTCCACTCAAGGAAGTTGCTGCTAGATTTGAAGTAGGTAAGTTGGAATTCAGTGAGAATTGTGTTTATGGAAAAGAGAAGAGAGTCAGATTTATCAGGGTTGGGAAACAGAAGAAGAATGGAAAATTAGAGCTTGTGCATACAGATGTATGGGGATCTGCTCAGGTATAATCTATTGGTGGCTCTCATTATTATGTTACATTTATTGATGATGCAACTAGAAAAACTTGGGATTATTGCATTAGACATAAATCTGATGTGTTTGCTACTTTTAAGAAGTGGAAATCTTTGGTTGAGAATGAGATAGGAAAAAGGTTGAAGTGTCTCAGATCTGATAATGGAGGTGAGTACTACGAGAAAGAGTTTGATAGTTACTGTTCATACCATGGGATTCGTAGAGAGAAGACAGTCCCGAGAAAACCACAAGAAAATGGCGTGTCAGAAAGGATGAATAGAGCGATCATAGAGCGTGCAAGGTGTATGAGATTGCATGTAGGGATGCCCTTACAGTTTTGGGCAGATGATGTAAATACTGTTGTTTATTTAATAAACAGAGGGCCTTCAAGTGATTTGGATGGTGGTATTCTAGAGGAGGCATGGACAGGTAAAAAGGTAAACCACTCATTTCTTAGAACGTTTGGTTGTGAAGCATTTGTCTATATTGATAAAAGAAAATAGAACAAAGCTTGAAGCTAAATCAAAGAAAGGTACCTTTATTGGATATGGGGTTGATCATTTTGGTTATCGTTTATGGGATTATGAAAATAACAAAATCATTAGGAGTATAGATGTGACATTCAATGAAAAGGTCATGTATAAAGATTAGTTGCAAGGAAAGAAACAGGAAAAGGAAAACACAGAGTACACAGTACTTGATGAAATTGATGAAAATGAAGTTCCAAAGGTGCAAAAAAATAAGAACAACAACAAGTACCTGAAACTCCTGCAACTGCAAGAAGATCTACCAGGTTAAGTAGACTTCCTAAATGATACTCTCCTTCAATGTATTATTTATTGATGACCGATGCTGATGAACCAAGAAGTTATGAAGAAGCAATGCAGGTGGAAACTAGAAAGAAGTGGGAGAAAGGCATGAATGAGGAGATGGACTCATTGGTAGAAAACCAGAATTGGGATTTGGTTCAGGTTCATGCTGGTAAAAGAGCGTTGCAAAACAAATGTATTTACAGGTTTAAGGAAAAAGAAGGAGGTAAGAAGCAGTTCAAGTCCAGACTTGTTGTAAAGGAGTTTGCACAGAAGAAAGGTATATATTTTGATGAAATATTGTCTCATGTTGTTAAGATGTGTTATCTCCCAAATTGACCACCGTCTTTTTGGGTGATAGAATAGGTAAAAAATTTACTTCTGTGAGTCTTGGGTTTCAAATTTTGATATTAATGGGGTGCATGAAGGAAGATCTGGAAGCTCTGCAGATCTACACATTTGTATAGATTAAATAGCCAGTGTGAGATAAAACTTCAGATGTAAATACAATGGAGATTGAAGAGCAGCAGTTTGTGAACATATCATTTGATGATGGGTTTCTCCAAAGTTATATAATTCCATTCTCGCCAACTTGATCCAGTTGAAGATAAGACACATGTCTCTACGAGAGTAATGGGAACATATGGTTATTGTGCTCCAAAGTATTCCATAACAGATCTATGTGCCAGCTGTAGTAATATCATCTATTCTTGGGACAGAGCATACCCATCTTCTTGGCAATAACCAAAATGATAAAGACAGCAGGAAACATTTGTGTGACTCAGGATTTCAAAGGCAATTCGAGATCTATCCTCCAGGTTTTTTCATATTGCAAAGGGTAAACACATGTCAGGGTATGTAATCAACCTCAGGATTGAAAGGCAGATTTTCAGCCTTGATATAAGCAGTGCTACAGGTGGCAAAGAGAGTCAGTCTTCCCAGCTTTCAAGCATCTTTTTGAGGCAGCAGTTCTAGGATCGAGTGCCACATCTTCAATGTCAAGTCAATTCCTGAATTTCAGCCAGAATCTCAGTCCAACTCAAAGCAACTCATACTTATGAATCCTATCATGAGTCTCGAGTTTATGATTTTCTCAGCAGTTGTCAATTCTCTGTTTTGCATGTTCGTTCACAGATTGAACCATTAATAAAGACAAGTCAAGTGATAATTCAGAGGAATTTTCTGCTGAAATCACGTGATTTTGCGGGGCCATTTCGATAGCCTTCCCGAACTCCAAATTCATATCTGGAAGCACCAATGGATAGCTTATGATCTGTAGATCAAAATAGACTATTCGAACATGCAAAACGGACATCGGACGGTTGAGAAAATCGATTTTTTCAAAAGGCAGTTTTTTCAGGAATCCTACAGGTTTCGGCAGCTTAGGCGAGCCCCACAGAGCTCATTAGCTGCCGAAAGGTCTGACTTCCGGCGGCTAAGGCACGAAATCAGCAGAAAGCAGCGTTTGGGTTTTAATTTTTGAAACAGTTACAGCTTTCGGCAGCTTAGGCGAGCCCCACAGAGCTCATTAGCTGCCGAAAGGTCTGACTTCCGACGGCTAAGGCACGAAATCAGCAGAAGAGTTAACTGCCGAAAGCCTGTTTTTGCCAATTTTCTCTAATTTCGCCCAGATCTCAGTTTTGTTCGCTGAACTTGTAGAGTAAAGGCTATAAAGCCACAGAACCAAGACTATTTTAGAGGAGGTTCAAGTTTGGAGACATTTGGGGCTATGTACTTGACACTTTCTTGCTATATGAATCACAGTTTTCTTTGGTCATTAGATATCAGTCTGTCTACATTTTCCATTATTCTGCACCCTGTTTGAATTAGCTTAGCTTATTCTCATGATTTGAACGGAGGAACTTCTTATTGCTTAGTGTGACCCTGCGTTATGTATGTACTTGGTTGCATAAACCCTGCATGTTAATGTATTTGGTTGTCTAGGCAATATTCTTCATACCTTGATTATTTACTGTGGCTGATATTTAATTTCTCGAAGCACTGGCTTATTTAGAGGCATGTCATGTTGTCTTACTGCTTAGTCTTCTCAGTTATCCCATTGATCCATTTTTTCAGAAAACACAAAAACATTGAATTCTTAAGTTACCAGGCATACCTAGCTTATAACCCTAGGTAGTTTCTTGGAGAGCTAACAAGATGACTTCAATTAGGACTATCTTAAGTGTATTGGTGGTAGAAGATTTGCATCTTGAACAGTTAGATGTAAAAACAGCCTTTCTCCATAGGGATCTAGAAAAATGGATATATATGCAGCAGCCACAAGGGTATGAGGTCAAAGGGAAGAAAAATTTGGTGTGCGGGTTGAGAAAGAGCTTGTATGGCTTGAAGCAAGCTCCAAGGCAGTGGTATTTAAAATTTGACAATTTTATGACAGAACAAGGTTATAGTAGATGTCGTTTTGACCACTGTGTTTATTTCAAGAGGCTAGATAATGGAAGTTATATTATCTTGTTATTGTATGTGGATGACATGCTTGTTGCAGGGTCTAACATGCAGGATATAAATGTGCTCAAATGGAAGTTAGCTAATTCATTTGTGATGAAGGATTTGGTTGCTGCAAAGAAAATCCTTGGTATGAGAATAACACGAGACAAGAAAAATCGCAAATTGACATTGTCTCAGGGTGAGTACATACAAAAGGTGTTGGCGATGTTCAGAATGCAGAATGCAAAACCAGTTAGTACACCTTTGGCCAGCCATTTCATACTAAGTAAGGAAATGTGTCCCAAGACATAGGAAGAGATAGATTACATGTCCAAGATTCCTTATCAATCAACAGTTGGCAGCTTGATGTCTTCCATGGTGTGCATAAGACCATATATTACACATGCAGTGGGAGTTGTGAGCAGATATATGAACAATCTAGGTAAAGAACATTGGAAGGAAGTATAGTGGATTCGTAGGTATATGAGAGGTACTACAACTCATGCATTATGTTTTGGAGGTTGAGACACTGTTCTACAGGGATATTTTGATGTAGATATGGCAGGTGATAAGGATAGTAGGAGGAGAACCACAGGGTATGCGTTTATTGTAGGTGGAAAAATAGTAAGTTGGATTTCGAAACTGCAAAAGGTTGTTGCACTTTCAACAACGGAAGCAGAGTATGTTGTTGTTACAGAGGCTAGTAAACAAATAATTTGGTTGCAAAGGTTTATGGATGAATTGGGTAAGAAGCAGAAGGATATCAGGTTATATAGTGACAGCCAAAGTTCCATTCATCTTGTAAAGAAATCAGCATTCCATTCCAGGAATAAACATATACAACTCAAGTACCATTTCATATGGTCTATTCGGGAAGATGAGCTATTGAAGCTGGAAAAGGTACATACTAGCCAGAATCCTACAAACATGTTTACAAAGGTAGTGACCAGAGAGAAACTGAGTTCCTTCTTGGTTTGAGTTGGCCTTCTAGCATGAAGGTGAAGACGAGAAATTTGCCAAGTCCAAGATCCAGCAAGTACATCAGCGGTGGAGTTGTTCTGATCTGTCTCTAAGTGGGAGATTGCTGGTTGTGGAGCCAGATCTTCCAGTCTCATAGATGATATTGTCTCAATAATGTACCCCAAATTTATTTGATATGAAAAATGACTGTACACTCGTTCCCCAACCTTGGGGTTCGAGACTGTACACTGCACACTCATTCCCCATCCTTTTTGGTGTTGTTTCGCCAACAGTTTACGGGCCCATGGTTTTGGGTAACCCATGGTATTTTCCCATTGTGTTTCCCCTTTATAAGAATGACATTGTAATATGGCTAGGGTTAATGTATTAGGTATTATGAATTGTAAATATCTCTGAGATCAAGAAGATAGACTATGAGACAATGAAGAGGAAGTGTAGCGCTTTTGCTACAGGTTGTATCCCTTCACTTTGACGAATGGTATAATAATAAGGACTGGCGATTTCAGTGTGGACATAGCTCGTCTTGGGTGAACCACGATATATTGGTTTCTCTCTTGTAATTTTTTTGTGTAATTTGTATTTGCATCTTGTTTATTTTTATTGCTCTACGATCCTATTTTTCTAACACAAGCATCGTCGACCATTGTCAACCATAATCAACCGTAGTTAACCATGGTCAACCAAAGTCAACCAGATTCAACCATGTTCTACCTAAGTCAACCATAGTCAACTATGGTCAACAACTATTAGCCATGGTAAACCATGTTTAGCTGAAGTCAACCATGGTCAACCAAAGTCAATTATAGTCAACCATGTTCAACCATGTTCACCCATGTTCAACCAAAGTCAACCATGGTTTACCATGTTAAACAATGGCCAATCAAAGTCAACTATTATAAGCCATGGTCAACCATTGTCACCCATAATCATCCATAGTCAATTAAAGACAACTTGGAAAAACCATGGTCAACCATGGTAAATCATAATTAACAATGGTCAACCAAATTGAACCGTGGTTAACCATAGTAAACCATGTTCAACCATGGACAATCAAATTCAACCATGGTCAACCATAGCCAACCAAACGCAACTAGGGTAAACCGTAGTCAAACATGGTCAACCAAATTCAACCATAGTCAACCATGGTTAACCATGGTCATCCAATGTCAACCATGGTCAACAAAATTCAACTATGGTCAACGTTAGCCACCCATGGTCAACCATGTTAAACAATGGTCAACCAAAGTCAACTATGTTTGACCATTGTCAATCATGGTGGACCAAAATCATACAGTATCAAGCAAAGTCAACTAGTGACAACCATGGTCAACCAGGGTTAATCATAGTTAACTATGGGAAACCAAAGTGAACCATGTTCAGCCGTGGACAACCAAACTCAACCACAGTTAACCAGAGTCATCCATGGATAACCATGGTTGGATTTGGTCAAGCAAATTCAAACATGCTTAACAATGGTCAACCAACCATGGTCAACCATATTTAACCATGCTTAACATTTTCCAACCAAACATGATAAACCATGGTTAACCATTATATTTTTATTATTATTATTTAATTATAATTAATATAAATTATTTATTTATATTTTCTTTTTTAAAATACTTTTTTTATAATAAAAATAATAATTATATTGATTGTTATTTATTATAATATCTATTATTATTATTTATTGTAAAAATGACAATTATTATTATTATAATAATCATTATTATTTATTATAATAATAAAAATGATTACTATAATAATTTTAATAATTATTATTGTTAACAATCCTTATTATTATTTTTTAAATTATTTTATTTTTATAAAACAATTATTATAATAATAGTAAATCGATAATTCTTCCCCACACGCCAACCGTAAACTAGCAAGCCATATTAATATTAATTATATGGTTTATATACGTCGATCGACATATATCAACCATGATCGGTTATTTAAATGTTCTTGATATACGTCGATCGATATATATAAACCATATTATTAATATTAATATGGCTTGCTAGTTGTAAAACTATGCGGGTAGAGAATCTCATTCTATTTTAGTACAACTATACCATCCATTCATCCCAATAATAGCTTACAAAAGTTATTTTTGGTCTTATCTCATTTTTGTTCAAAGAGTCCTAGACACTATCAATTCTTTAAATGACCAATGGTACCATTCCTCTAGGTCATGTGATTCTTTCCCAATTTGTCCAATGTATTTGAAACATAAATTTTTTTCTAGTATTCCTTCCAATATCTTATATTTTTCCAACTTAGAGAAAAAACTAAGGATGTGGTTACTTTGTAATTGGTTAATAAAAATGAAATTGTTTAATAGAATGTAATACAAATAAGAGTTTAGGAATCTAACCCATGTGAGGGAAGGAAGCACAATAGTGTTTCTAAACCGTTTTTCCAATTTTTGATGTATCATTGAAACAATACATCCTTAATGTTATACCTAGTGACCTAAGAATTTAATATGAATTTTTTTCTTGTTTGAAGCTTCTCTTCTTAATTCAATGTGTGTTTTTTTCATATATGATAATCAATTAATGAAAACCTAATTCCCTTTTACAACATTTTTTTAAAAGAAATTCCAAACATAGTTGGTTAATTGTTCACCTTCCAATATTTTGGCAAACAATTAGAACCAATCCCAACTAATTACTGATAAATAAATGGTCTTGAGGGACTAGTAGCCTTCCATAACTTTTTCCTTTCCATGTGGGCCCAAGAATGTGAACCTAGATTCTAATGGTGACCCTTGGGGTTGAAAATTGATCGATTATTATTCAATATATTTAAGGATTCTCAAAAGAAATCTTGTTGTTTTATTATCTAAAACATAGGTGCCACTAGGTTATCTTTATTAATACTGATTGTTGCTTAATTACTATTATCTACCCCAATTTTGGTATAACCTTAAGTAACCAAACCTATAGCAGTTCCCTCATGTTCACCTACTAGCCTTGGCTTGAAATTAAATAGGTTGGTTGTCTATATCTTGCATGAGCTTCATGTTTCTGGATTAGATTAGGGAAGTATTTAGTGGCATGTCTAGTTTCTTGGAACATGACACACCTTAGTTATTAAGTGAGTTGTAACTATTGGTTATTGACGGAGTGAAAATTCATGGGACATAAGTTCAATTTAATCATAATTATGGCACTAAATGGGTTTTTTCCTTCCACCAACTCGGTGACATCATACATGAAATTTTTCTCCGCCAACATGTATTTGGGAGTTCTCTTCATCCTCAAATGTGGTCTTCTCAATTATTTTTACCAAGGCTTGTAAAACCTGGTGGTTATCCATATTATGCATATATCAATTATGTAGAACATAGAATGTAGATTCATAGGAACCGAGGAAATTTTTTATAAAATAGGGAAGTGTTGCATAGGTTCCCATAACCTATGCAAGTCTCACAATAATTTCCTATAAATTTAGAAAAGGGATAATTGAATTAGATTTTGCAACTTCCCATGAAGGTTTAACCCTAAAGGGTTCAACTAGGGATTCCTCCATAGCTTTCCTCAATAGAAGGTGTTGATGATGAAGATGAATTTGACAAAAACACTTAAAGACGTCGTTAGATGGCTAATAAAGAGGAATATGGGGATGTAAATCCAAATGATGTTTAGATCTTTTGGTTTTTATCACCTACAAATGCTAGTCAAAAGCATATACATAATAGTAAATTACATGAAACTATGGAAAAGATTAAATAAAACTAAGTTATTAAGCATGTGAAAAACAAAAGCTAATAAAAGAAATATGAAATTGTTGGTATTGAAAAAAAAAAAAAATTAAAAATAAAACTATATTGATAAAAAAAAAAAAAAAAACTAATAAAATGAATAGAATAAACAAAATGAAAATGTCACCCCTTGAGATAAAAAACAAACTTACAAAAAATATGAATTGGAATAAGTACCTAATGAAATGAATAGAATAAACAAAATGAAAAAGTCACCCATTAAGAAAAACAAACTTATAAAAAGTATGAATTACAAGTTAGATTATTAAGCCGAATGCAAAGTGATTTTACAAACCAGGCTTTGAATTTTTTGGTTATGAGCATTGTTGTGAAATGATAGTTTTACACTAATTATTCTGTGTTATATGAAAAAGAGCATATCTAGTAGTTAGCTTGCATGAATGAATACTAGTTATAAAAATATATGGAAAATCATAAAAAACATGCAAAATAACAAAACATATCCTCAAAAAAAGGATGTTTTACGGATGGATTTGGAAGTAGCTTTACCTGTCATCATTGTTAGACTTTTGGGCTTGTGAAAGGAAGAAAAAAAAAAAAATATGGAAACATCCCAATCCTTGCTCCATTTCTTCTATTTCTTTTGTGTAGACTTGGCCTTGTATTTAAATGCGTCAGTTGGGTAAATGAAATGTTTCAACTGCTCATGCGAACTCAATTTAAAAAAAAAACAAAAAAAACAAAAAAAATGTTTGATTACTTGGTAACCCAACGAACTTATGAGGAAATGTTCAGTAGCATGGTTCACAAGGACCATTATATTTAACATACAATCCAGCTTGTTGAAGCGTTTCTCAGTTATACCATTTATGTACATGGTTTAGGTGCAGTTAATTAGTTTGAAAAGTATACCAAGCTATATCATTTGCACAAGAGCATACTCTACTTTCTGGAAATATGAACAATCACGCTCACCTTGTAACAGTATTCAAAATCAATATATCTTATATATTAGCATATTAAAATATCTCGGAATGGAGAGGAATTTATGCATAATTTTAAGGACCCGTACTTATTTAAAAGTGTATAAACCTTGGCAAATCTTACCAATTCGTAAAATGTCAACTATAAAATATTCGGCAATATTTTTCTAAAATTATTTCAATTTCTATGTTTTTCATATAGTTTATATAATAATTTGGTGATTTTTAGAGTGAAAAAATATTACCACATCAAAATTGGGCAAAGTGGGGCTTCAAAAAATGCAAATTGACGAATTGTTTTGGGAAAAAAAATGGAAAAATAGCCCATGTGCTAAATTTCACCCCTAAAATTATCCTTGGTCAGGAATTCACTATCAACTATATGTATGAGACAAAATAGGTTGACGACATCAATAAGGGTGTTCACTTTTGACATTGTGTTATGACGCTTCGTAATTATCATGATGTTGGACATCAACTAGGGTATTTTTTAAGGACTCTAATATTATACTTAAGTATAGTATCCTAGGCGATTATTTTGGATTTAAAAAAAATGTATATAGACAGGTAGGCGAATATTAAATATGAAACATACAATTTACTACTAAAATGTGTAAATTTTGGTGAATATTATGATAAAAAAACATATTTTAAGTAAATATAGGCGATATTAGAGACTAAAAATGACCAAATAGCGAATTTATTTTTTGAAAAACAACCCAAAAAATAGCTAATTGGCAAAATTTCGCCCTTAAAAATTACCCTGACATCAACATCTAGCAAACAAAAGACAAAATATGGGGCATGACGACCCATGATAACCAAATAATAGCTGACAAAGATGATTTATAGATTTCAAAATAACCACAAAGAAAATATAGTTACTCATATTCAACCCCGAAAAGGGGAGGGAGTGAATCAAGTAAGGTTAGTGTTCCACAATTGGAAAAGCATATGATGACAAAAAGTGTTGGGAAAACCAATGAACGAAAAAATAATAGCTCAATGTACACATGATGATTAGTAGTAAGCTCCAAATAGTTCTTCTTCCTCTGCATCATGTCCTCTCTTTCATATCATGGCTAAACTTCATCATCTAAGAGAGATTAAAATCTAAACAATATGGAGAAAGAGAATAGCGTTGTATAATTGTGAAAGACATAAAACTCCATGGAAACCAATTGGGAAAACTTGTAAGAAAATGACACAAAGAAATGTACAAGCAAAAGAACAAAAACAAAAGAAAGAAACACATGAACATGACATAAATAAATCCTAAAGCAAGCATGTTTTTTCTTTTTCCATTTTTTTGTATTTTTATGCTTATTTATTTTTTTATATTTTTTATTATAGAAGTTGGTATGTGATGAGCTCAGAATATAGGTTTTCCATATCCCTTTATGCCACAACAAGCACAAGAAAGGATAAGGAAAATACATCTGTTTGTGGGGAAAATAGCATTTGTTTTGATTATTTAATAAAGTAGTTTAGAGATTAATCTTTTTATGCTTAAAAGCGTTTTTATGAGCTAACTATATGAATAAGCATGCATGAGCAGGGCGTAGGTGATTTGGGGAATCCGCAAGAGAATTAACCTCGAGGACTAAAGATCACCAAGGGACTCAACACTCATATCTTCATGATTTTTAGAAGAAATTCTGTTAAACAGGATCAACATTTACAAGCATAGAGTTAGGTTAGAATTAAATGTATATATATGGACCTCTTGAGTAGCAAGGGGTTCTTGTTTTGATGTTTTTGAAGAAACTATATTCAGTATATTTTATTCAACACAGTTCTGTTTTAAGCCTTTTTCTAAGACATGAAGTTACGATTTTGATAATGGAAGACTGGTGTTATTTCAAATCTTTGAGTTTATAAATATTTTCCACTCTTGAAATACGGGTTGGGGAGGGCCCCCTCAACTCGTAGATCAGGAGCCTCATTTTACTTTAGGTATTTCTCATGTGTTTTGCTACTTGGTTTAATCATCATAATATGTGAAGTACTTTGATAATGGTTTGAATATCAAATTCTTATTTTAGTTCAGCGATATTTCTCTGTAGTTCGATAATACCGATTATGTAGTTTTGTAACACGCTTTCATCAGTCATGTGCATGCTATCTGTACAGACATATTTCGCATATGTTTTCTAGCATTTTTACCATTTCTAGTTAATGATTTGAATCTACAAATTCATGCATATTTTCCTCATTCAAGTTTGATCACATAGAAGTTGAATATCTTAGCATTTTGATTTACATAGAATGATGTTCATTGCTTTCAGTACTTGGTTTGAATAGATAGGATTTAATTATCTTTCAATATTTCAAATTCTAGATTGGATTTCCAGCTTTCAGTACTTAATTTCTAGCATAGATTTCCAGCTTTCAATATTTCAAATTCTAGATTAGATTTCAAGTTTTTAGTACTTAATTTCTAGCATAGATTTCCAGCTTTCAATATTTAATTTATAGCATAGATTTCCAGCTTTCAATATTTAATTTCTAGCATAGATTTCCAGCATTTTCAGTTCATAGATTTACATCCCTTTCATATTATTTACTTCTTCGTTTTAGAGAAAATACTTTCATTTCATTTAGAGAAACCTTTAGGTTACATTTTGAACACCCTAAACTACAAAGATCATCCTATAGAGCACATACAGTGCTTAGCACCTCTTAAATTTGTGTGCGCCCTGGTCGATAATTAAAGTATACTATTGGTTTAGCTACCCTAATTAGGTATCCATTCCTAGTGTCCACCACTTTTTGGCGCCATTGTCAGGGAGGTGCTTAATCCATAAGAGACATTTAAAAAAAACACACACAAAAAAACAACCAAAAACATAAAAATTTTACCATTAATGCCTCTACGACAAAGGGATATATTTGGACGCTTTCTGCCTAATCGTCCTATGAGCAACAATAGTTCTGATCATTCTCAATTTGAATTCCTTAACTCTGAAGATGAAGCTGATTCTAGCTACGATCCAAACCAAGATAACTTCTTTTCTATCTCTATCTCAAACAATACTATGACAGAGGAAGAGGATGAACATAGGGAACTGATCACTTTTCACATTAGTGTACCCCTTGGGGATGCCAAAATGAAGAATATCGACCCTAATAATCTTCCAAACTTCCATGGCTTAACCTCAGAAGATCCTAACACATTTCTATTTGAATTTGAGGTAATTTGCAGATCTTTTGGATACACTACTAATGCAAAAAAACTGACTCTTTCCTTCTACATTGAAAGATCTATCAGACATATGGTTCATGAGCCTAGAAGAAAACAATATCTTCAACTGGGACCAAATGAAACAATCCTTCCTTGAAAAATATAGGGATTAATGTAAGGCAAAAGATACTAGAGATGAAATCTTCAGAATGCAACAAGGAGAAAGGGAATCCCTAGAAGACTATGCAAAGCGTTTTCAACTTAGTTACAAACGAGCTGGTCACTATACCCTATACTAGGAAGCATTGAAGCTTGTCCTTATTAGAAGAATCAAAGAGGAAAATATAGAAGTGTTGAACCTTCTGGGAGATGGGTATATATTCTAGAAAAATTATGACCAAATACTACAAATCTTCAAAAATTATTCTAGATCCAGAAATAGTAAAAGTGGGACAAGGGATTCACATCCATTTACTGGAGGATCATCATCTTCAGGACTGAACCTCACAAAATATGACCTAGGACATCTACTTGACGATATGAAAATTGATATCCTTCAGTCCCTAGCAATGCAACTTGATGCACTTCAAATTAAGAAGAAACATGATGAAATAAACCAAGCACTTGCAGTGTTTTGTCCACGCTGTAGAAAGAAACATGAAAAAGGACATTGCACATTGAATACCATAGAAATATGTGTCCTTTGCACTGATGATCATTCTATTGATAAATGTCCTTTATTTCCATCATGCAAAGATTCTATCCAAGATCCTGCAACTGAACAAGCAATCAAACAACTTTTTTTTTGTTAATCAAAGAAGAAATAATTTTGTTAGGCCCTTCCAACCGAACAACCAATCCTACTTTAATCAAGCAAGTAATCGGCAAAATTGGAACTCAGCATCTACCCCATGGCCATCTCAGCCAACTCCAAACCAATGGCAACAAAGCCAAGCACCAAATCAACAATCTTATTACACACAATTGTATTCTCCATATCCCCCACCTTATGCTCAGCCAACAACGAATTATGGAAATCCATACCCTTATTCAGCAAACTAGAGGGATCCATTGCAGCAGTCGCTCATCATGTTGCCCCCACAAAACCAACCACCTCCCAGACCTCCCCAATTCCTTCCCAGTTGATTCCAAACCCAAACAACAATAGAGAAGGACATCAGCAAGCCTATAACATTGAAATGGTACAATTTCCGACTTATGTTGTGGATACACTGGAAATAAATGAGATTAATCTAAGGTCTGGAAAAACATTGCAAAACAACCATCCATAGATTAATCAATAAAATACCAATCACAACTAGGTAACAAAACCTAAGACTCAGCAACCAACTGAGACAAACCCTCAAGAAGAAGGAATTCAACTCCGCATACCAAATAGAAACCCCCCATTCCCTAAAAAAACTCATACGAAACACAAAAGAAGAACAAGAGAACACAATTCTAAATGAATTAAAACATTTGAACATCCAAATTCCTATTCTACAAGCCATACGAGATGTACCAATCTACAATAAATTTATTAATGAAAATTTCTTAAAAAGGCCTGGCCAAAAAACAACGTGACCTACCAACTACAAAAGTAGCAAGCCAATTAGCAGACTTAATGTTGGGTGTCATTGTCAATCCCAAATACTTTGACCCGAGAAGTCGAGTCATCGATGTAACCACTAACAATAGACATATTGCAAAAATCCTAATTTATTTAGGAGCTGCAATCAACGTAATGACAAAAGGCACAATGATGGCCTTAGGACTCCAATCTATTTTAAGGCCAACCAGTACCGTACTGCAGCTTGCTGACACATCAACTATAAAACCTAAAGGAATACTTGAGGACATCATAATCAACATCGAATCCTGAGAGTACAGAGCTAACTTCATAGTTATAGAAGTAAAAAGTAAACTTAGTGGGTACCCAATGATGCTAGGGAAGCCTTGTCTAGCAACAACAAATGCCTATATAGGTTGCAGATCAGGCAACATGAAAATCACCAGTGGGCAAGCTAGAAAGAAAATAACAATTTATCCTCCAGCAAGAAAATCTACAGACATAGAATATCAGAATTGGACAAATGATTATAATGATATAAACAACCAACATATACAACCTGTTCTTACCATCAAAGGTGCACTATATCTAAAATCTATTGATGAAGACAGTCATTTAGATAGATTTATTCAAAATGCATCCTCTAATCATGATGTTCTTGAAGATATTTTTGAAACAGATCAGCAAAAGGAAGGTAAATATTCACCCCACAATTCAGATAGAATGTGGGCAAAAGTGCTCTCACTGGAAGAACAATAAACAAAGATAAAAATAGTTGTAATCATGCTTGGAAAGAAAGTTAATATTAACTTCAATCTGGATCTAGAACAAGAAAAGCAATTAATGAAGGTCTCTCAGAAAACATCAGACCTTTTGCATGGACATACACCAACATGAAGGGTATCCACCCAGACATTTGCAAGCATTACATATATATCAAAGAAGGTGTTGTTCCTATCAAACAACCAAAAATAAGGATGAACCCAACATTAAAACACATAGTTAAGCTAGAGTTACTGAAATTATTAGATGTAGGGTTCATATACCCAGTTCCAAATAGTAAATGTGTCTCACCATTGGTTATAGTTCCTAAGAAATGAGGGAAGTGGAGAATCTATGTGGATTACAGAGATCTCAATAAGGAAACTAAGAGAGATCACTTCCCTCTACCATTCATTGACCAAGTGTTGGACACACTGGCTATAAATAGTTTTTTCTCATTTTTGGATGGGTTTAGTGGATACAACCAAGTCCTAATCCACCTAGCTGATTAGGATAAAACAACATTTACATTCCCATGGGGCACTTATGCATACCGAGTACTACGATTTGGACTCTGTAATGCCCCAACAACATTTCAAAGGGCCATTTTAAGCATATTATCTGATTTTATCAATGATCAAATGGAAGTCTACATGGATGAATCTACACCCTATGGCCAAAATTTTGACCAGGCATTAAAGCATCTAGAATTAGTCTTGAAAAAATGCATCGAGATGAGCTTATGTTTGAGCAATGATAAATGCAGAATGCTAATGGAAGAAGGCATCGTGCTTGGACACCATATTTCACAGAGAACAATTGAAGTTGATCAAGCAAAATTCATAGTCATCAAGACACTACCACCACCTATCAAACAAAGGGATGTGAGAAGTTTTCTTGGGAAAATAGGCTACTACAGAATATTTATCAAAAGTTATAGAAAAATTATTGCACCAATGTTTTCTCTTCTCACAAAAGACACGGAATTTCTATGGACAAAGCATTATATGTTAGCCTTTGATATTCTCAAAGAGAATACAATCACATCTCTAATACTCCAAGGACCAAATTGGGCACTGCCATTCCACATCCATTATGATGCATCAGATAGGGCCATTAGATCAGTCCTTGGACAAGAAGAAGAGAAGAGACCGTATGCCATATATTATATCAGCAAAAATGTGGCAGGAGAAGAACTCAATTATACAGTCATAGAAAAGGATTTTTTGGTTGTCATACATGCCATAAACAAATTCAGGCACTACATAACTGGATACCAAGTTTTTTTCCACACCGATCATTCAACAATCAGGTATATTATGAATAAACCTAATATAAGTGCTCAAATAATTAGATGGCTACTCCTCTTGCAAGAATTTGACATAACAATTCTGGATAAGCCAGGCAAACACAATGTAGTAGCTAATTTTCAGTCTAGACTCACCCATGGACAAGACAATGAATTGGTAAATGATAATTTCCCAGATGAGCAACTTTTTTCAATATCAACAAAAAGCCCATGGTATGTTGACATAGAAAACTACTTAGTGTCTAGTAAATTTCCACAACGTTATAGCCACCAAGAGAAGAATAGAGTCATAAGGCAAAGTGCCACTTACACATGGATAGAAGGAATACTTTTCAAAAAGGGGCGAGACCAAATATTGAGAATATGCATCATAGAAGATGAAGTCCATGACATAATGCATGACACTCATAATGAGCCATGTGGAGGAAATTATGCTGCAAAAAGAACAGCCTATAAAATATTGCAAAATGGATATTATTGGCCAACAGTCCACAAGGACTCCTATGAATATGTTTCACATTGTGATGACTTTCAACAAATGGGGAAACCTACACAAAGAGAAGAAATGCCTCTCCATTTACAAATCTCCTTGGAAGCATTCGCGAAATGGGGATTTGATTTTGTTGTTCCATTCAACCCACAATCAAATCAGAAAATCTATATTTTGGTATGCACTGACTACCTTACAAAGTGGGCAGAAGTAGCAGTACTTGCAGCAGCAAATGAAATAAATGTGGAAATTTTTTTTACAGAACAAATATTCCACAGATTTGGAGTCCCAAGAGAGTTAGTTTCTGACCAAGGCACATAGTTTACATCCAACCACATAGAGGACCTGCTTCAAAGAAACAATGTTAAACACTGAAATTCCTCCTCCTACCACCCTCAAGCTAATGGTCAAGCTAAGGTGACAAACATGGAACTAGAAAGAATTTTGACAAAGATAGTGCAACTACACAAAAGAGATTGGGCAGACAAGTTAAGTGAAGCAGTTTGGGCTTATAACACAACATGGAAGACAACAACAGGATTCACCCCATATGAGATCGTTTATGGAAGGAAAATAATGCTACCCATTGAATTTGAAATCAAAACATTGAGAATTGCATCCAAGTTAAACATGCAACTTTCAGACATCCAATAGGAATTCATGCTACAACTAAATCAGCTAGATGAGCAACGCCAACAAGCACTCAGCCACACTGAAATCATCCATCAACAAAGGAAGAAATGGCATGGCAAAAACATCAAGCAGAAGAAATTCAAAGAAGGTGTCTGGGCACTACTGTATGACTCCAGGTTTCACACTTTGAAAGGAAAACTCACAACCCGATGGCTTGGACCCTACATCATTGAAAAATTCTATGGCAATAGAGCTGTTGGAATTACAACAATCGATGAGGAAAAATTCCCCATGTTGGTGAATGGACACAGACTCAAACTCTATAAGAAACCACAGTTGAGAGAAGAGTTCACACAAACACTCTATTAGCAAAATCTAATGTTGATAGAGACAAAATATAATCACTGATTCCAGTTACAAAATAAAAATAAATAAATAAATAAAAGAGAAAAAATGAAAAGAAGAGAAAAATATATATATATAACAAAATGAAAAAATGAGAAAAAAATGAAAAAATAAAAGAAGAAAAAAAAAGGAAAAAAATAAAAATCCACTCAGGATTCTGGCAAAACAAAAAATTGTTGGTCTCGATCCATGCCTATGAAGAACCAACAAGCAATTTCAAGCAAGATGGAAAGCATGTTTCAAGCGAGCCAACAACCACATTTCAATTGAACCAGCAAAATTCAGCAGGAAAGAAATTAACAAAGCCAAAGCAAATATCAGCAAAAATCGATCAACAGAGCCAGGAAGCAATATCAACAAAATTCAAACAAGAGAGACAGCAAAGCCAATTTCAGAAACCTCAATCAAACGAGCCATGAATCAATTCAAGCGAGCCAGAACAACAGAAAAATATAGCACTATAGAAATCAAATCAACTAGTTAGAGGCACCAGTACAAACACAATGTTGAACACAATGAAAAGTCAAATCAACAAAACTTGAAAAAAGGTGTCACTACTGACACGACCAAAGTAACTACAGATGCAAGGAAATCTACTACAGAATCATTTTCCCATGCAATCAAGCCACATCATGCATTAAAGTACGCTAGCATAAGAAGTTAATCACTAAACTCTTTGTTTTATTTTCGAATCATATCATTCTCCCAACAAAACGGTTATTTTTCAAAGCTGGGGACAACTTTTAAGATATTTCCGTGGCACGGTTCAGAGTTACCTCACATAATCATGATTACCTACCTTAGACATGTCAGAGAATGACAACCTCTGCATCCAGCTACTATATCCCCAAATGATCAAAGCAGCAGCGCAATGTACAATGATAGAAAGAAATGCAGTGTGCAATAATGGGAAGGAATGTATAAGTCAACAAGTACGATGCACAATGATCGGGATAAGTGCATAAAAATAGCTAAATAAGGCAGTAGAATATACAAGAGGATCCAATTTGGCAATAGAAGCAGTTCAAGAAGAAAGAAAATTGGAAGTTTGTATCATCACTCATAACTTTGTGGTTTGTTGATTATATTAGCAAAATTCAAAAATGACGAAGGGGTTCAAAAAGAGTGAGCCGGAGGATCACAATCCTATCTATGAAAACCCACAGGTTTTGTCAATCCTCTATGTAGTGAGAGGGATGCCCTTTATCTCAGGACCGAGAGGGTCCAATACTGAAATATCCTTAGAATTTGCTAGGAACCTGAAACACATAAAATATTACTAGTATGTCACCCAGATAAGGGAACTACGTATCAGGCTTGACGAGGAGGCAATTGCGAAGTACACTAGACTTCCCGTGGGGCTCCATTAGGGGAGGGATGACCGAGAATCTAAACTGAGGGCGAAAGCAACCTTCTTCGGACAGGGGGAATTCTATGAGGAAGACAAATATGGAGTCAAAAGAACCACCATACCAGCGCCCTAGGACGAGATAGCTTCAGTTGTCCTGAGATATATAACGTGCATGGGGAGACATAGCTATATCATGATATTCTACTTCCTTACTACCTTCTCTAGTCTCTTGGAGAAATGAGCAGGAATTTAGTACAAGGTAAGGAAGATGCAATAGCTCACCATGGGCTAATCAAGTTGATAATTTGTGAAGAAATGATGGTACAAATTCTAGAACTATCATGGGAGGAGTTTTTGCTGGTCTCCGTCAAAGATGTGCAAAGAATGAGAGACACTCCTAACCTAGGTATACCCCTATTCGCGGGATCAAAAGAAAAATCCACCTCTATGTCTAGAGCTAAGTGCAAAATTGACCTGGATAGCGACAATGAGGTTATGGCCAACACCCTGATCAGAATAAAACATTCAAAGGATTCCTCCTGCCAAAAAGAATCAGGGATTTCTACCAGCAGAAAAGGGTCAAAATGACAAAGTAAAAGGTTCACACAGCAGCCCAAAAACGAGCATACAAAGAAGGTAGAAATGGAGCCCAGCCCCATAATTCAAAACTTGTGTGATGATGATGACCTCGGGGTAGAGCAAGATGACCCTACTGCACCTGAGGAAGAGCATGTCTTCCAATGGAACCCTGGTTATTAAAAGGTGAACCCTGGAATCAACGACTAGCTGGCTGAGGCACTGGCCAAACTAGCAAAGGTTAGGGAGGAGTTGGACGCCTTAAAAATTGAGGCAATGATCCAAAGAAGCCAGTTAGATTCACCAACATCCCCACCATTTGTTCATAAAAAGACCTAGATACTAAAGATGCAGCATGCGGGGGAATTAAAGCTAATGGAGCAACAAAATTTAGCACTAAAGGGGAAATTGGTCAAGGCACAATAGGAGTTGGCTCATAGGGATCAAAAAATCCTACAGTTGGAGGATACCTTGACTACCACTGCTAAAATCTATGATGATATATTGGGACTTAGGCCACCATCCAAAATCTATTCGGTTTACCTAAGGGAGAATTGGGGAAAATTCCAGTTATAGAGGTTAAAGCAAGGCTTATCTCTAGAATTAAACACTCCAAAGGAATTCATACACACTTCTCTGAGCTGCACAGAATTCGAGAAAGATCAATTATGCGAGTTTTTCTTGCATAACTTTGTAGTATTGAGCTCACCCAACTGGTCGCCAAATCCCTACATGGGCAACTTCCAGTTGAGATCACTATGCTCTTGGATGAGCCATGAGATAGAGAGGGCACAAGATGCTCACCTCTACCTTGCAGAGGAGTGTAAAAACCTGTTATGGATCAGGGCTGAGGCAACTCATCCTAAAAAAGTAATTCAGGACCACCGTACTATCACTATAGATAAGGAGTTAATTTCTATCCTTCTTGAAAAACAACAAGGGGCAGTGGCACATTTCGACCTCACCACTCAATGCACATACAAATAAGTTTGAAAAGCCATCTGTGAGAGATGGACAAAAATCGTAGAAGATTTGAAGAAGAGGGAGCCTCACTCCCCCCTCAGGATAGAAACTACACTCACCAAGGCTAAGCTATACAGAGAATCTTTAATAAAAAATCAACTTAGGTGGATAGACATGAAACTAAGCCTCCATTCTCCCTCCCTCTAACTACTAAAGAACAGGTTGATGAGGAGGAGGAAAGAAGAGCACGGACCAAAGATGACCAGACCCTGGGTTATTATAGGCAGGCAGGGACTCCCCAAGTGGTTGCATGGGACCTCAGAGAGGTTGTACAAGAACAAGATGGGTCACCCAAGGATGGGTGACTTCTTCAAGTCTGGGGGATGTGAAAATGCTCACAGTAGATCCAAGAGATGATGTAAACCTCACAATGAAAGAATTTAGGAATAATAGAAGAAGAATAGAGTAGTAGAACATAGATCCAAAGGAGCTTAGATAGAGGCAGAATAATTACACATGTTACATTAATATGAATAGTAAAACTGTAATTATACAATGCTCAGGATTCGAATACACTAGGTGTAATTGGAATTAGCCTGCATGGATGGATCCAAAATCAGTGGAGTGTCATCAAAGCACAACTAGAAGTCTATATCATCATCGGTGGAGTCATCAATGCACAAGTAACTATTGATGTATATGTAACTTCGGAATGTATTTCGCAAATATGTATATTGTATTCCTATAGAGATGTTATTATTCCTCTATACGGAAGTGTTGTCATTTATATTGTAAGTGTCGTAACTTATACTTGATGGGTTATTGGACCACCTTGTTGGGGTCGACCCTGTATAATTCATGTGGGTCAAAGGGTTATTAGACCACCCTATTGGGGGTTGGCCATGTGGGTCAAAGGGTTATTAGACCACCACAGTGGCGGTCGGCCGAGTCAGCATTATGTTAAGTGGTTAAGTTGAGACCGACCTAGTTGAGTAAAGGTCAAGTCAAGTTAGTGTATAAATAGAGAGTGTCTCTCTCTCATTTTACACATTCTATTCTCTCACTCACACTTGGGAGAGTGGCGCACCTGTGGAGGAGGAGGCTTTGCTGCTAGGAGAAGACTATCTCTTGTATTCTGGTTGTATCATTGCTCTATCTATCTCTGAGGAAGTTATTGGGGTTTTTCACCTTTATGGTTTTCCCCAAGTAAAATCTGTGTCTCTTGTGTGCTTGCATTATTGTGTCCATGATTGATATGCTGAATATTTGTTGTACATGTTGTTCTCTCAGTTAAGATCCTAGATCAGATTAAAGTAAATCCTGAAAATTTAACAGTAACTGTCAACCATCAGTCAAACTGAGTCTAACTAAGTGTGGTAGGTGTAACTGGCACATGGAGGCACTAAATGAATGAAGGAGGCTCAGTGGAGGGTGAAAGAGGAGCTATCTGGAGTTAGAATGGGCATTCAAGTCTCATCAGAGGTCCATCGGAGTGATACAATCAGTTGATAGTCAGTCTAGCCTTAAATCAAGGAAAGAACTGATGATAACTCAACTAGCTGAAGTACAACAGGAGTGGTAGGTGAGAAAAGGCGTCCTTCTCAAGTGGTGGGTGAGAAGTGGGAACCTCCTTGTCTAGGAGGGCTAAAACAGATTTGAGAGAAGCTCCCGGGGCTAGCTAAATGAGGGCTAGGTGCTAGGACTAATGTCTGGGATGCATGCAATTGCATGCATGCATGCAAGAATGATAATGAAAATAACTGAAATGCTGGTAGGACTAGGATGGAGTATAGAAATATCCTAACAACCCCGCTTAATCCATCTTGGACCCTGGTAACTAGGACCAAAGGTCACCCATACAATCAAATAAATGATAAAAAAATAAAGAACTATCCATAAACCAAGGAAATGGGGAAAACCTCATGGGAAAAATGCCCCCCCCCTCAAAAGAACAGTAAGATAACTCAAAGAACCATCATACTAAGTAGAAAAGAAAGAAGCTTTCATCAATGAAAACTTTTGCAAAAAACTTGGCAAGTTGATCCTCCGTAAGATGCCAAAGCAGGTACTAGATTTGGATTTGGTCTTCTGATGTGCCTCCCACTGTGTAGACGATGTATTGGATGAAGAAAGTCTTTCAGGAATTCTTTCTGCAACTGGAGCGAATGGATCATGATGAGTCTTCTCAAGGGATGGAAGAGAGAACCCCATCATCATGTTGCATCTATCATGGAGAGGTAGATGGCATAATGCAAGGTTGGTATGGTGCTAAAATATGGTAGTTCTGTGAGCAGATGGATCCTCAACTGTGTTCTCAGTAGCTGCAAGGACTATGTGAGCCCATGTTGGCCTTGTCTCTGGATTGAGAACATGTGTTGGTTTCGGATCTGAATGTTCTTGAACTTTTATCTCAACATCAAGATCTTGATCTTCATCAGAAGAAGAGTCACTTCAATCTTCATCAAATTCTGAAGGAGTAGGAAGCGAGAAAGGCAGAAAATGAGAGAACTCATATGCCTTGGAGGCATGATTTGCAAACCCTTTTGCTATAGTCTTCCTAGTGGAGATCTCTGTAATCTCAACTGTGTTAGGACCAAAGGTCACCTTCTTAGGTGATCTGGTGTGAGTCGTCTGATATAAAGACAACAAATTTTTTTTCAAGGAGGGAACAAATAGAACATTCTTGAACTTGCCATGATCCATATGTACTATTGTACCAAACCCTTTGGTAGAGATCTGAGAGTTGTCTCCCATGTGAATAGAAGGCCCATCTTTGAGATCTAAAGAAGAAAATGATTCTTCAGAGGAAACCATGTGGTTGGAGGCTCCAGAATCTATGAGGAGGGCCTTTGATTTTGAAAAACCGGCCATCTTTGCATCTTTTGGAATAGCAATTTTGTTATGTTCAAGAAGCTTGGTTAGTAGGTCTATTTTCTTGTGCATACAAGCTTTCTTAGGATGGTTTCCTTTCTTGCAATAGGGACATGGTTTCCTCTCTACCATGCGGCGAAAACCCGTTATCCCAATCGTAAGTGATAACCTTATCACCTAAGGAACTAGTTAAGTCGCTTTATCATTGCTTTAGTGTTTGTAGCACTAACATGACCCACTGACATTATTCATCCTTCCCCTATTAAATTCACTTGTCGTCATATAAATGCGTCATTTCTCTTAAGTTCCTAAGATTTACACATTACGACTTTGGAGTTGAGTCACATACTTACAAAGTTTACCTATGGGGCCTTGGCCTTGAGCTCCTCACTAGTAAACAAGTACAATAAATAATTGTATTTACAAAATATTAAAGCTTGAAGGAGGGATGTTACACTAATGGGTGTACTAGCAAATGAATGGAATACACACACAAACGATATCTATAGAGGAAACATCCCCTTAGATGAGGAGGTAGATCAACTGTTTTGGTCGTGGAATACTAATAATGGCACACTATCGGAAAAAATGGCTTATGAAGCTATAATGGCGGATTCACCGGTGGAAAACAATTGGTGGCACAAGGTCGTTTGGACCTGGAAAGTACCTCTTAAGATGAAGATATTTTTATGGATACTATTGGAAAACAAGATCCTAACATGGGATAATCTCCAAAGATGGGGCTACTTTGGTCCTAGTAGGTTCTCTCTCTGTCTCGCAGAAGAGGAATCAGTGTCACATTTATTTGTTGGATGCGCTTTCTCAGCTAGGATCTGGGTGGTGGTTAAATCCTTTGATGTTCCCATACTTGAATGGGTTGGTGACACTATTAAGGAATGTCTACATAACTGGTTTTCTCAGAACAAATCTTTTTGGGAGCTTGCTTGTTACATCTTATGGAGAACTTGGTGGGCTCAAAACCTAATCCTCTTCAATAAAGGGTCAATTCCGGTGGCAAGGTGTGCAACGAGTGCTTTGAATTTATTCTCGGAACATACTAACTCCATATCGAAACCTTCTACATTATTGGACAAACGTTTCCACGAACAAAAGCCCCTATTTTTAGGTAACACGGCTAGATTTGATGGAGCAATTCATTCATACTCCAGAAGATGTGGTGCTGGAGCATTCATTGAACTAGAGGGACATATATTCTTCAACCTTTGGTACAATTTTGTACTGGGGATGAACACAAAAAATGAGTTGTTGGTAAGTTATGGATCGTTCTGTACTTTGCAAAGGCTTTCAATATTGATCTAGAACAGATTGCGGGGGATTCGATGACAATTTTCAAATGGGCATGTGAACAAGGCTCGATAGAAGCAATTGTTCTTACTTCTTGGCTGCAATAGATTAGAACATCAATGGAGGAGATGGGAAAGATCTAGATCACTTATATATTTCGGGAACAAAATGTCGAAGAAGATGCTATGTCACGTCGGGGTTTGATGGTGCGAGAGGGATACATATTTTAAGAGCACTAGAAGGATATAAGGGAATTCTCGTCAGGATGTTTGGAGATTTACCCTCCCTAATTGGTATTATTTTTCTATAGTCTGTGTTTCTGTATCGCTCACCTGCTTCATTGAGGTTTTATTTCTATCATCTTTTCTTCATAGTCTTTTTATACTCCATTTTTCTATCCATTGGCTTCATGTTATTTTGTCTTCTATTCGGACCACTATTTGTCCCGGATCGGTCCTTTGTTTTGGACCACCAAGCATCTAGTTTTTGTTGGGCAGGCTTCTTGGCCATTTTTTCTTTTCTTGTCTGGGCTATGGAGTCTCTGATCATTTAGTCTGTCTCCTTGTATATCTACTTTTACTTTTAAAATAAAGGTATAGCATATTATTTAATTGAAAAAAAACAGTAATACTCATTACAAACAATATGATAAAACATTAGAAACATATACCATTTTATGTAAAACATGACATGATAAACAAATGCTACCTAGTAGCTAGTCCCTGTTGCTTTGTGTAGGGATAGCCGCTTTATATAGAGATAGTTAAATTATGAGAAAGGAATTAATAAGCATTGCATAATTGTCCAGAAAATATGATATATAGTGAAATAGATAGGAACCAATTCAATATAAATCTCAAATTATGGTACATACATATCAAAATATGTAAATACATATCAAAATATGTAAATATGTACCTCTTATGTAAAATATAATGTATAACAAATTAACATCTAAGTTTTGTTTTAAATATTTTAGTATAATATTTGTGTTTAGTTTAGAAATTAGAATAACTATAAAATATCAAAAATATAATTCCTAAAGTTTTTTAGATTTTCTTATCATCAAATATCAAGGTATTATAAAATATATTACTACTGAAACTGGAGAATATGAAAAGTTTTTTTAACCAAAAATATACATTACATTTTTTAAAACACTTTTATAATAAACATTTGTTGTCAACATTTTTTTTATTAAACTATAAGTTTGTCCTGCATACAAAAAAGACAAGAAAAATTTACAAGCATGGCTTAAAATGTATATTAGAAAAATATAATACACTATTTGCTATTACAACAAATTGTTTTTAATAAAAGTAAATTTATCAACAATACCATAATGACATTAGCTAAACATTTAATGTTCAATAATACTTTATTTTCTCATTAGAAAAAGAGCACAAAGCACTTCCATGTAGATAAATATATTTATTGTGTACAAAATTTGAAAAACAGGTTTTTTATATCCAATTTTTTTCTATTATTTTTAAAAATAATCATGATTTTAAGAAACAATAAAAAAAAATTGTATATATAAAATTAGAATTAGAAAGCTAAGAAATTGATGTGATTATAAGTAAGATATATATATATATTTTAATAAAAATAGTAATTTAAAATTTTAAGATGATATTGAATATTTTAATATGTAAAATCTAATATAATTAAATAATAAAAAATAATTATTTTATTTTTTAATATGTAAATATGTTTAAATAATATTTTTCAATGTTTAAATTATTTAATTTTTAAATATATAAATATATTTAAATAAGATATTTTAGTTTATTTTAATATATAAATATTTATTAATATTTATATGTAGTTTTTATTATTTGTGGCCTATTTTAGGAAGTTGTATTGTAACATATCTCTGTCAAATGGATTTCGAAGATTCGAAGGGAGCTAAGCGATTATTTACTAAAATTTTCATAGTTGCAGCATGAGAAAGGTTAGGTCATGTATTCATACTAACTAGATGAGAAATGTTATGCATCATCTAGTTTAAAATGTAAAGTTGCCATGTGCCTCGGGAACCTTAAAATTTACACCTTCGATGTCCCTTAGCATCCCAACTGGAATCCGACGAAATCTAAGCATTGAGCTGCAGAGCATTAAATGCCGCAGCTCAATGCTTAGGGTCCATTGGATCTGGAGAATCTCTAGATCCAATGGACCCTAAGCACTGAGCCACTGCATTTAATGCTCTGCAGCTCAATGCTTAGCTTTAGCCAATCCAGATCACCCATGTACTTGTAGTGCCTTTGATTTCACTTGTCCAAATAGACTAGCCCCGATCTTTGTGTTAATTATAACTTTTTCACTTGTTTTATTATAATGTTCATGACTCTTTTTTGTTTTATTATAATGTTCATGACTGTTGTTTTGTATACTATTAAGTAAGTAAGATTATGTAGAATAACCAAAATATTTATCATACCTTCTATAAATATAAATAAAAATCTTATATAAATATAGAGCGATACAGAAATATATATAAATTATATATTTATATTTATGTAAATAAAATTATATAGTTATATAGTTATTATCTAAATTGTGAATTATATATAAAAATACAAGAATATATATAAATTATATATTTATATCTTCTTCATCTTCATAGTCATTATCTAAATTGTGAATTATATATAGTTGAGTAACAATTTGAAATATATATAATAATGTGTTTAGATCATCCTCTAGTACAATTCATTTCAATAATAAAAAGAAATGGAGAAAGAACAATTAAAATTATTTTTATGTAAAATTTTAAAATACTAATTATAAAAAAATTATGGATTGATTGATATTTGTTATCAAAATAATATAAACTTAATATAGCATTGTAATGATTATAATTGTTTCAAAATATAATTTTAATAAGAAAAAACTGTGTTGCAGCATATTCCTACAAAATGAAATAAGCAAGATAGATAAAAACAAAAAAGGCATGCTAGACCAAAAGCCCTAAAGCTCCGGTTGCTCTAGCTAACCCACACATGCTAATGGCATCAATTGTGGAAATTTTATTTTGAATTTTGCTTCGCTCAATTAGATGCGGCCGAGAAGGAGGTGGAAAGATTGTGTGATCGTAGAAAAAAAAGAAATCAATATTTTTTGTTAAAAATTATTTTAGATTAATGAAATTTCACATAAAATTAATATATTACTTTAATTTTATAAAATTATATATTGAACACTAAAATTATAATTTAAAAAATTTATAATAAAAAAAATTCAAAATTAGATAGAGTTAAATTTTAAAAAATTATATTAAAATAAATTCAAAATTGCATAAAATTAAATTATTGAACCCTACTTCTAAAGCATCACGAATAGTTCTTTCGTATTATTAAAATGTATTAAGGTGTATTCTTTCACATTGTTAAAATGTATTAAGATGTCAATATTTTGAATTGAAAAGAATTTATAATTAAAAAAAAAAATGGTAAATTTTATAATTCAATTGTTAATTGGTTTACATGATTAAATAAGATATTCAACAATGGACCCAAATTCCCCAATCAAACAATCTACTTATTTCATGTAAAAGCATTATAGTTTAATTTAACTTTTTCCACTATTTCTCTCCATGACAATATAATTCTCCATCCATCTCAAAGTACTATATTAAAAAGAGTTAACATAACATCCATGATTTTATAACGACCATGTATTAAAAAGAGTTAACTTAACATCCATGATTTTATAACAACCATGTTATGTATGATTTTATAACGACCATGTTATGTAGAATTAAAAATAAAAGTCAATTTTCTTCATATAAAATTAATTAATGAAAAATATTACAAATCTATACACCAAATTTATATTTTAAAAAATCATAAAATGATTAGTTTAAAGAGTAAATATTTTATTTAAATACTCATTACTCAATCTCTCATTATATGTATTTTACTTTTATATACTTCTAACAAACGACCTTCAATGCCAAATGTTTCACCCTTAGATAAATTAAACATTGTAGACAGGGGCCATAAATTACTCTATACTATTATAGATAGGTGGTTATTATATAAATTTTAATTTTGTTTAAATTTATATTTTGATAATGAAAATTGTTTCTCCAGGGATTTATTTCTTATCTGAGCTGTCCTAAACCAATTAAAAATTTAAAATAATATATTTTCAAAATTATTTTAATTATTTTAATTTTTCAAAATAGTAACTTTAATATGGAAATTATGTAAATTTTAAAAAAACTTTATAAAATTTTATAAATTAAAATAAGTTAATCAAAATTGACTTCTCAACTAAAAGTATATCCCTACCTTGATAGAAATAAAAATAAATTAAAAATAATAGATAAGTATTTTTTTTATTTAATTATAACATTCCAACCTAAGAAAAAGTTTATGTTACATATCACAAACTTAAGAAAAAGTTTATATTACATATTATAGATAAGATCCATGTAAGTCAGCCGGGACCCTGGAATTTCAAATCCTACCAACCTATCAAATAAAATTTCATGAGGGTTACATCTTTAAAGTGCCTTTCATTTTAAGTTTTAAGTTTTATACATATTCATAGCGGGTAATTTTTTTCATATATATTTCATAAAGAATTTCCTTCCATTCAAATTGAACTTAGCCTTGTCATATGAACTTAGCATTGTTATATTTACGCACTATAAAAACTTATTTACGCACAGTAAAAATTTATTGACAAAAAATTCAGATAAAATCAAGGAATATTAAAAAAATAAAATTTAAATAACTTGTAGACAGACCTGCGCAAATTCTGCAAAGTAAGTTGTTTTGAGATTGAGAATCGAAGAACTCCATACTGACGGCTTCTATGGACAGATCCAAATAATTCAATTGAGTCCCTGGATGTGACGCCGCTTAATCATTTACAAATATTACTTGACCTTTAAGCCTTCAATTTTAACAGTGAATAGTGGCCGTTGCAAAAAATATTTAAAGTTGGTACAAGCTCATTATAAGTCTCACGAATGATTAGAATTTTAAAAGCAATAATTGCATCATACAATTGAAAATATATAATACTAGTCAACATATCTAAAATATACACCATATTTATTTTTTTAGTAACATAACTTTATATATGTTATTTTTTAGTAACATAACTTTATATATGTTAATATAAAAACAAATACATATAGATTCATACTAGTCAACATATCTAAAATATATACCATATTTATTTTTAGCAACATAACTTTATATATGTTAATATAAAAACAAACACATATAAATTCATATCCATTTAATCTATATCCATTTAAATGGGATGAGAGAAAATTTGGAGATTAAATATTTCTTAGAAGTCAATACATTTGACTCTAATTTTTTAAAGATATGTGTATTAGATAAGGAGTGTAAGTTTTATGGGTTAAAATTGAAAAATTTTAAAATGTAAATAGAATAGTATTAAAATTGAGGTTTAATAACATGTTTTACAAAGCTAAATTTACGTTGAGAATTTATTGAAGATTAATATAGTTTACTATGATTTTAATTTATTGTTTTATTTAAATATATAAAATATTATTTTTATTTATATATTATTTTTTATAAGTAATTTTCTTTTATATTTTTCTTTACAATAATTTTATATTAAAAAAAAATAAAAAAATAAAAATACCAATTTATCATGGTAATAATATTTAAAATATTATATATTAAACCATATTTATAAAAGTTTCAATATATATTTTTTCTACCCTGAGGCGGCATTGGCAATTGGTAATGTAGGCCTGGTTTATAATGCCACTTGATTGTTAATGAAACCATAGCATCATTCATTGAATTAGCATACAAAAGGTTAGATTACCTAAGATCTTGTTGGGATATTGGGGTTCTAAGACTTTAACCACAATTTGCGGTTGTTGAGTGTGTCCATCTCATTGGTTAAAGAACCAAGTGAGTACATTTATACTCCCTATGTTAGAATATGTATTTAATGAACAAAATTGGTTGGAAAATGGTAATCAACGTTGGAGTCAAACCTTCTTTTAGGGAAACAGTACTTTACTTTTATAAAGTTCAACCATCATGACATGGAAGGTTCAAGCCAAACATTTTTTGGGGAATGTAAAAGGGAAATCTCAAAATCCTTTTTAACTCTTGGATTTAAACAAAGAGGGATGGTTATTGGAAATGGTTTGCAAAATGCGGGTTTAACAAGGATCCTTGGGTAACTCTCTATATTATAAATACTGTTGTAGTATGTCTTCCTAGAAATGCAGGTTTAACAAATATTCCTTACCTAATTATAATGTGCATTTGTGTAATTGTGCAGTAGTTGAATTCAGGGAGAGGCTCGCGTACTTTTTTATTTCAACAAACTCTATCATCTATCTAATAGTCGTCTTGCACAAAGGGCTTGCAATGTTTGCTAAAAATGTCGACCACTAGATGGCTGTCACATGCGTTACACCTCTTATAGGGGGCTTTATAGTAGGTGTTTAATTTAGATACTACTGGTTGGTTCTCGTCTCTTTGATAATATATCTCCTAGTAAGACTCAGAGATTATAAATATCTGTGCATAATGATTGTTGCAAGCCATATTATAGTTTTCTTGATTATGCAATCTATTTGATTCTGATTTATGTTGTATAAATTATTGTTTCAGGGATTAGTCTTGCTCACGCTGTCAGTATCTCTGTCAGCTCTGAAGCCACATGATTAATGTGATGGATCAATATGCAGCAAAGCAATGCCTACCCAGATTGGTATTTTTTTATTTTCTTTGTATTTGATACCCTTGGGAAGTGCTGCTAACAAGCCCTTAAGAAAACAATTTGATGAGGAAGATGAAACATAAATTCTCAAGAAAAGTTCCTTCTTTAATTTCTAGTAATTTGGGCTTTTAAGTGCCCTTCTCTTAGCTGTCACAGTTATTGCATACGTTGAGGATAATATAATTTGGGGGTTCGGATTTGGGCTTGTCATAGTGGCCATGGCTATTGCTACTATTGTATTTTTGTATGGAATGCCATTATACACACAAGCTTCCTGGAGGCAGCCCAGGCAGCCCTATCACAAGCTAGTGTGTCTTCTCTCCTTTTTGTTTATTCTTTGGACTATGCTCGAACTCGGTTGGCTAATGATGCCAAGGATACAAAGAAAGGAGAAGATGACCTTCTTGATGTTTACAAGAAAACATGGATTTTAATGGTCTTGTTGGTCTCTATCGCGAGTTTAACAAAGGCTTTGTGGAATTATAGTCTATCATGGCTATTAACGTAAAAGGAATACCCACAGTTTTATGAATCGAATGTAAAATCATGCTTAACTTATACTTATACTAACCTTGCTTTGATATGTGCAGGTGCAGAGGTTCTTCTGAGTGTGTAGATGTAGGCGTTGTTCATTGTTTAACGTCTACCATCTAGAAGAACTAGATGCTGGCATTGTTCATTGTTTAGCATTCAGTAGATGACTATGACTCACAGGGATGAAAGATTAGGAGGCATCACAATGTCAGGATAATTGAATGTCGAACAATAAGGTATATGTCCTACATTGAAGGATCCACATCGTAGTTAGCATTGTTGTCGAATGCTAACATCGACTACAACAAGTCTATACTACTACGACAAGTTTAGACTCGACATGACTTCGACAAACTCAACAACTCCGACAGGTTCCAATTTGAACACAACTCCGATGAGTCTCGAATTCAACATAATGTGAGTCACTCTGCACCTTCGACATGTTCAGAAATCTCACATTCTCGCGACATTGACATGCAGCATCGACATGCGACCAATGAATGTCTAACTTCGAGAGATTGTCTCTCTATCTTCCAGTCTACTGTAACAGTTGAACTGTTGAACCATTCTAACTTCTTCTTTGTAATTGAATTTAATGGAAAGGCACCCAAGCGTCTCAAAATTATATATAAGCATGTATAATATTGTAACATGGGCATGTGCAAGCTAATGAGGGTCACTTTTGGTGCGTTGGATGCAATAGAAAACTAAAAATATGGCGTCCCTCAACTTACTTGGTTTTTTTGAGATACTTACACAAGATATCTTGCCTCGAGTAAAAAAGATGAAATGTAGGAAATTTAGTCATGTTTCTGAATATATAAGTTTTAAGTATTGAAAACTTACATAACTATGTCAAATTTCATTTTTTCTAACAGTCGCTTTTTTATTTTTTTGGCAAATGATAATGTATATGTTTTTATGGGTGCAACCTTTCAGTGCCTAAATGATGGTTTCAGGCTACAAAAAATGGTAGACATATATAGAACCCGTAGCACTAGTGTAGCACTATTTTAAAAAAATTAAATGTTTAATTTTTTTATTTTTTTAATTATGTAAGTTCTCAAACCTCGAAAATGGTACGTCAAATGTGGGTGCAGCCTTTGAAGGTCTTAATGAAGTTATTTTGACTTGAATTTTTTAGAGCATGTAGAGGTCGGTGTGTACTAGTGCAGCATACAAGTTTTTTTTTAAATGGATGTGAAATGAAAAAGTTACGGAATAAACACTAACAACATGTTTTTTGACTTAAGGAGTGATCACAAAAGAAAATTAAGAAAAAAATAGAAAATCTTAATATTTTTAAAAAACAATTATAGATTTGGAATCTGCATAAAAAATGCTATCTATGCCTAAACTTTGTCAATAATGGTGATGTATGTCATGCTGTAGAGAGCGGTGAAAAACATGCATATTGAAAAAAACAGTGGAAATGCCTAATTAGCTATGGTTTAGTAAATTCCATAGCACAGGTTTGGTAAGTCCAAACCAAACACATAGGACTATGGTTGACACGCGGGCGCAGGAGGAGGGGGTGATTAGGTGCTCCGAAATGTGTGCGTGTTCTATTTAAATTCAAATATTTTGATTGGCATGTTTTTTGTATATGCAAAACGCGTGCGCGTTATGTATATGCAAAGTGTGCGTGCGTTATGTATATGCAAAGCGTGCGTGTGTTATGTACATACAAAACGTGCGCACATTATGTACATACAAAACACGTGAGCATTTTGTATATACATAATGCGCGTGCGTTATTAACTTCACATATTTATACTTTTAAGTGTTGAATAAATTTATATACCCACCACTCCCTAACCCCTCCTCTCTCTCTCCCTAATCCCCACCACTCTTAAACCCCCTCCCTCTATCTCTCTCATAATCATGTCACTGCTAACCCTTTCTCACTCTCTCCCCTCCTACACCTAACCCTTTCTCACTCTCTCCCTTCCTACACCTAACCCTTACTAACGCCCCCTTTCTCTATCTCTTTTGTACTCCTCTACCACTGTATAGAAAAACATAAATAAAACCTCTAATTGATGAGGGGCCCTTCCCACCCCTCTCTCTCTTCTAACCCCATGACACCCTCCTCCCTCTCTATCTCTCTATAACTCCTTAACCCGCCCCACCACACCCACACCTATACACCTCCCCTCTCTTATTGCCTCTCCTATGGATCCCCATACCCCTTGTTGGGTGTGTGAGCTATCTCAAATAAAACACCTAATATTTAATTATCGATCAGGATTGGTAATCTTAGAGTTGAGGAAAAATATATGCTAAGGTAGAATAGTACCTAAATTTTCCAGCTTGTCAGACCTTCAAGAATTTAATAAAGGAAAGATCAAAAGAGCTTTCAAAATGAAAAACCGAGTCAAACTTAAGAAAAATAATAAGAGAACTAAATCAAATCTAACTAAACAACCAATTAGAATAGTATCAAATCATACTACTTGTTGGTCACCCTATATGTCAATTAATTAAAGCTAACATACATAATGGTCAATATAAATTGTCAAACCCAGGAATGTCTTTATTTCAAAGATAATAAGCATAGTTTATGCATAAACAGATCAAGCAGTTGATTTGCTGAATGTAAATAATGATCCTACCTATGTGTCTAGCCAACTCGTTTCCTAAGAACACTAATCTAATTCACACATCTAAGAATCCAAAACAAAGCAACATCCCTACAGAAATCAACCCAGCAAGTTAATGATCTAATGATGAAATGAAACTAGATTACTTTTGCAAGAACTTAAATCCTATAATTATCAAACTACAACATGTTAAATTTTCAGAATTTACTTCAATCTGATCTAGGATCTTAACTGAGAGAACAACATGTACAACAAATCTATAGAATATCAATCATGGACACAATAGTGCAAGAACACAAGAGACACAGAGTTTACTTGGGGAAAGCCATAAGGGTGAAAAACCCCAATAAATTCCTCAGAGATAGATAGAGCAATGATACAACCAGAATACAAGAGATAGTCTTCTCCTAGCAGCAGAGCCTCCTCCTCCACAAGTGCGCCACTCTCCAAAGTGTGAGTGAGAGAATAGAATGTGTAAAATGAGAGAGACACACTCTCTATTTATACACTAACTTGACTTGACCTTTACTCAACTAGGTCGGCCTCAACTTAAACACTTAACATAATGATGACTGGGCCGACCCCCACTAGGGTGGTCTAATAACCCTTTGACCCACATGGCCGACCCCCAATAGGGTGGTCTAATAACCCATCAAGTATAAGTTACGACACTTACAATATAAATGACGACACTTCTGTATAGAGGAATAATAACATCTCTATTGGAATACAACCACTTCCGTATAGAGGAATAATAACATCTCTATAGGAATACAATATACATATATGTGAAATACATTCCGAAGTTACATATACATCAACACCCTCTCTTAACTAGGAAGGTATTTCTCGACACATGTCTTCTAGCACAAGTCATCTAATCTGGATCATCGTCACTGGATAAGTGTCATCGAGTCACCATTATCGTCACTGCTGCAACTATCTCAATCAATCTCTGAATCTACTTGTCATAGGAAGTTCTACAGATCCAGTCCTTTTTCATACTGGATGTAGGCTCACCACCTACAGGTCTTCGTCATCACTTGCCATACTGTGGAAATCTCAGGACTTATTACGTGCGTCACAAAACCTTAAAAGAGTCTCTTAACTAGCAAGAACCCTAAAGAGCATCTGAGGCCTTTTTCATCCTGTCCATATCTCCAGGACTTATTACATGTGACCCCACCACAAAACCTCAAAAGAGAATCCCAGGACTGATTACGAGCACAAGGCTCAACCTATCGGATCTCCCAGGGCACAAATTACATGTGGTCACCACAAAACCTCAAAAGAGAATCCCAGGACTGATTACGAGCACAAGGCTCAACCTATCAGATCTCACAGGGCACAAATTACATGTGGTCATGGAAAAACCTTGAAAGAGCATCCCAGGATTGATTACGAGCACATGGCTCAACCTATCGGATCTCCCAGGGCACAAATTACATGCCATAGGACAAAACCTTGAAAGAGCATCTGCCAGATATCCTAGGGCACAAATTACATGCCATTGGAAAAACCTCGAAAGACTATCTGCAGATCTCCCAGGGCACAAATTATATGTCTTCCCAAGCAAAACCTTGAAAGAGCATTTTCCAGATATCCCAAGGTACAAATTACATGCGATAAGCAAAAACTTGAAAGACTATCTGCAAATCTCCCAGGGCACAAATTACATGCTTATCTGCACAACCTGTTCCACGGCCACAAAGTATCAACCTGATACTCACCATACATCATCCTAATGTACACATGATCATCCTGATCATCATCACTGCAACATCCTGTTGCATGTCATCTGGAGCAACATCCTGAAGCTCGTCATCCACGATCATCCTGATCATATCATGCATCTACCTGATGCATACCAAGTATCTACTTGATACATATCATCACACATGATCCACCTGATCATACAATGTATCCACCCAATACAAATACAAATACATGATCCACCTGATCATACATGATCCACCTGATCATACATGATACATATCAACATACATGATCTACCTAATCATACAATGTATCCACCTGATACATATACAGATACATGGTCCAAGCATCCAACATGATGCATATACAAAATACATACAAATGATCCAACCGACCATATCCAACATTCAACATGATGTGTACATACATAAATGATCCAATTGATCATATCCAACATCCAACATGATGCATATACAGATTAGTAACTGGACTATCATCCTGATGCTCATCATCCAGCGCTTATATCCACAGCCATGTGAAGGATCCTCCTTCCAACATGCTTGGAATGGCTTCTGCAAATGTGTCCATCACTTCTTCCTCGAAGTGTCATCAATCTGAAGAACACCAAGCCTCTCCTTGAAGTACTCGAACTTCACCCTGGCTAGTGGCTTTGTCATCACATTTGCAATCTGCTCGTCCGTCACAATGTACAGGAGCTTCACAGCTCCTCTCTGCACCATATCCCTGATATAGTGATATTTGATCTCTCTGTGTTTCAACCTATCATGAAACACTGGGTTATCAGACAGCTTCACACAACTCTGGTTATCACAAAAGATACCAGTACCATCCAATGGGAGATCAAATAACTCTGATAGTAGCTTCTGTTGCCATACTGCCTCACAACTAGTTGAACAGGCTGCAACATACTCTGCCTCAGCTGTACTCAGTGCTACGCAGGACTGCTTCCTGCTAAACTAAGAGATCACCCCTGATCCCATACTGAAGCAGCACCCATATGTGCTATTCCTATCTGCAGCATTGCCAGCCCAATCTGAATCAACATAACCCTGCAGGTTAAACTTTTGATTCGCTTCATACTTGAGCCCATAATCAATTGTACCCTTCAGGTACCTCATAATATGCTTTACAGCTATCAGGTGAAGACTCCTTGGATCCATTAGGAACTGGCTCAATGTGTTCACCGCAAAGCAAATATCTGGTCTCGTCTTCGTTAGGTGCATCAAGGACCTAATCATCTGACAATACATAGTGATATCAACAGGCTCAGATGAAGCATCACACAGAAGCTTTAGGTTCCATGCCATAGGTGTGGCTATAGCCTTGCATTCCATCATCCTGAACCTCTTCAGGATCTCTACTGCATACTTCCCTTCTCCAAGGAATATTCCATCTACACTTTGCCACACCTCCATGCCAAAAACAAATAGTGCATCATCCCCAATTCTTCATCTCGAACTCGGCAGCAAGCTTCCGCTGCATGTCGGCAATCAATCTATCCTCACCTATTATAAACAAGTCATCCACATACACTTCTTCTTCAACTACACCATTCAAGAAGGCTATCTTGAAATCCATATGGTGTATCTTTCACTTCATCACTGCAGCCAGAGCAAGTACTAATCTAATGGAAGTGTATTGGCTACAGGAGCAAAAGTCTCTATGATACCACCTGCAGCATGGTTGATCCGTAGATCCTCTTGGAAGTCACTATAGACTCCCCTTCAGGTCTTGGGACTGCATCCCAAACATCTTCATGAACAACTAGTACTCCTTGATCATGGCATTCTTCCCAGGTCCTGGGAACTTCAATGTCTTCAATATTTTCAATAGATAACTTTGTTGCTGAACAAATGTTGTAGTCCTTCTTTTGTAGGTGATTGTATACAATATTTCCTACACAACAAGTTAAATTGCATGATTAGAAAACATCTCATAGTTTTCATAACAAATTCTTACACATAAAGAAATATGTCATACAGTCATGCAATTATCTTAGCCAATGCTTCAATACAACATTTATCCATATTTTGTATTTTTCTAGATGCCTTCCAATCTCTACCAGAACATTGTTAAGAGTGTGCACAACTCCTAACATGTCAGCAAAGAGGTTTCATTCTAGATAAGTAGCAATGGAATGTTGTACAGTGCCATAGGCCACTTACCCATGTATATTAGTAGTATCTTTTTCATCAATGCAACTATTCTAATATGCATAATACACAACCTAATTCTAGGAACATAATCATATACATCATTGAATAACATTATGTAAGAAATGACAATTCAAATACTTATCTTTGTTTGGTTGTTGGGTGGACTCCCTCTGAATCTTTGCAACTCCATTCTAATGTAGATTGTGAGAAGTGGTCAACTCCCTCTGAATATCTGCATCCTTGCAGAAACTACTGAAGTGTGCTCCTTTGCTTTCTTGCAGGAACAAATGGAATGTGCTCCCTCTTGATCTTTGCTTTTTGGATTACCTATCCTTGAACTTACATCCATCCTTAATCACTATGCATGCTTATTAGTATCATCATTGTGTTATCCTTAAGGTCTCATACATAATCACACATTTATTAGTATAATCTTAATACTATCAAAACACAATAATATTAAACATGTATATTCATGATCATTCACAGATAATAAACATTAGTATTCAAGGTTTCAGAGAAGTCTTCTTTTACTCATGCATATTCTTGTTTGATCCTAGGACTCTTCAGATTAGTTAAATCATCAATACATAAACCGATGATTACTCAAACCTATACCTTCACGATTCTTCTGGTGTGTCATATCATCAATTATGGTAAGAAACATAATATGCATACAACCATGACTATTCAAACCTATGACTTCATGAATAATCATTATCAACAACACAACAGTATAAGATCCTAACACAAGGTAGGATTCTAGCTTGATATAAAAAAACATACCTGGATTAGCATGATAACTAGTTCTGTCTAACATACCCACATAATGTCTTCTGGTTCTCTTCAGTGACTTGTGCTAGTAACCTACATGTTTCATAGGTTAACCATTGTAGGACCAAGTTATACATACCTCGAAAGTAGATCTTCTATGTGATCCATGACAATGGATGAATCTTTGTCTTCATGTCACCATGAGCATATGTTCTTGAAGTAGAACATGATTTGACTTTCTTGGTGTACCTTTTGTGTTAGCAAACAACATAAACCTCATACAACATCACAATGCATTAGTACAATCATAAGTGTCAAAACCTTAATCAATGAATATATTTTATTAAGGTAATACGACAAGTCTAGTAATTAATCAAGATTGCACTGTATTGATATGAAAACAAACATATCATAAACTTAACCATTAACATATCTTTTTCTGAGATAGTGCATTCTGTGTAATACCTGTCACTTTTTACAAACTTTCATTTGGATGTTCCTATCCCAAGTTATGACCTTTTTCCCATGGTCACCTAATTTTGACTCAGATCTGGAAGAGGCAGAAACCCTATATTGTACAGATCATAAATCACAAAGTACAACGAATTAGAGGTTTTCCTTTGGACACAAGGTACATGGGGATATGATCTTCGGCCTATAAAATTTTCAGATCCTAAAAATTTTCTAAAATGTATTTATAGATAAAGTGCTACGATGACTGGTTTTTGCTATATCAAGCCCTAGCATCGTAAGTGCAACAAGTGTCATACATGCCATGTCATATCTTCTTTCAGGCTAGCTCTGATACCATGTTAAATTTTTAGAATTTACTTCAATTTGACCTAGGATCTTAACTAAGAGAACAACATGTACAACAAATCTACAGAATATCAATCATGGACACAATAATGCAAGCACACAAGAGACACAGAGTTTACTTGGGGAAAACCATAAAGGTGAAAAACCTCAATAACTTCCTCAGAGATAGATAGAGCAATGATACAACCATAATACAAGAGATAGTCTTCTCCTAGTAGCAGAGCCTCCTCCACAAGTGCGCCACTCTCCAAAGTGTGATTGAGAGAATAGAATGTGTAAAATGAGAGAGACACACTCTCTATTTATACACTAACTTGAATTGACCTTTACTCAACTAGGTCGGCCTCAACTTAACCACTTAACATAATGCTGACTGGGCCGACCCCCACTAGGTGGTTTAATAACCCTTTGACCCACATGGTCGACCCCCAATAGGGTGGTCTAATAACCCTTTGACCCACATGACTTATACAGGGCCGACCCCAACAAGGTGGTCTAATAACCCATCAAGTATAAGTTATGACACTTACAATATAAATGACAGCACTTCCGTATAGAGGAATAATAACATCTCTATAGGAATACAACCACTTCCGTATAGAGGAATAATAACATCTCTATAGGAATACAATATACATATATGTGAAATACATTCCGAAGTTACATATACATCAACACAGCATTCAATCTTTACCAAAATGATCTATCCAGTAGCTATTGTAACTCTACCATTATCCGTCTAATCTATGAATGTAATTGAAGACACAACAGCAACCAGAATTTAAACACAAGCTTGAACTCTAATTGATAATGAATGGAAATCCTAGAAAGCATAAACAACTAGAAGATAATTGGAATTGAGCTCGGCTATCATAGCTGATCAAAACACACATGCAAATTAAGTAAATTATCCTACACAGTCGACCGTCACACCACTTTATTACAGCTATTCAAGATGCAATTAAAAACTACTAGAAAGGAAAGCTAAACTTTGTTACAGCTACCAATAATGTCTGCAATCATTCCACACCACACAACAGAAGTAAAACTAAACTACTCTACCTACTTAAACCGGCTATCTCTGTGAGAAGGCGGGCCCTGGCCTACTAATAGAGATGGCGAGAGTCAGTGCAGATTAAGACACATAAATGAAGAGCTCTTCTCTCATATTATTGATGGAAGATCGTGAGTCTTAGTGCTCTGTTATAGCTTACACAAGTAATGATTGTCCAACCCCAGGCTACGAGAGCCTTCTAGAATTTATATAAAGGAAATACAGTTTCAGATCCACTAAAATTGCTCAGCAATGAAGATCTATGATCTTCATGCTGCGAAGTTACAGCTAACTGATACAGCGTATTAAACAGGGCCATTAATTGTGAAGGAGGCTGTTGCTTTGATAATTAATGGGTCAATAGATTCAGCAGTAGGAATGCCACCTGTCTGTCGTAGCTAGGCCTTGCTTCAGTGGAATCTGTTATATTGGGGATCTGATACAACTTGTGTGGAGGATGCGTTGTTCCTTGGATTTATGACGAGCTGGTGCCTTGAAGAGTCACAGTTGGCGGTACTGAGCTGATACACTTGTGCTTTGGATTTGAACTAAATAAACTCACAAATGTCAGCATAAACCAAAGGTCAGGATTCATAACCATAACAATCTTAGGCATAATTACATGAAACAATAATAACTTATACCTTGTCAAGATTGTTGATTGATTTGGAAAAAGGCGTGTATATGGTTCACAAAGGGAAGGTAAAATTTGTCAAAATGACGAGATAAGTATGGTTAAAAAGGGACAATTCCAAGGCCCAACACTACTCTACTGTATATTTAAATGATGGGAAGGGATAGAAAAAGAACTGATAACCAAATGAGAATAACTAGGGAGAATTTGTAACGTAAATAATTCTACAACTGAACTACTTAACTTCAGATAGAGAACAAAAATAAACTATCTATGTGATAATTGAATTCGATGATAAATTACATCAATAGGAACTATGCTAATCAAAGTAAATTACAAGCTAAATAATTTCAACAACCAATTCAAGAAGAAACATATATTCCCATGTAACAGGAACTAGAGTGAATGTATCGTAATGACTTTCAAATGTAACAGTGAAACAAAATGGAAGTAAATCTCATCTAACTTCAATAAAGAGATGTAAACTACAAAGAGGGAAACTACAATTAACTTTAAACATGCTGATCTATCTACTTTCCATGAAACTAATGAGACTAGAAGCAAGTAGAAAACTTAATAAAGATATTCGCTTATGAACTTGATTTGGAAGCAAGTAGAAAACATGATAAAGATATGAATATAGAAGCAAGTAGAAAACTTGATAAAGATACTTATAACTGATCCAAATCTAAATATTATGGATGTCTCATTATTTTCATAAATGAAAAATAATTCTTATGATTAACAAATTAAAACTACTTAAAGAAGGAAATTATTAACTATGATTTGGAAGTAAACTATCTGAAAACAAACTGATGGATTCTGAAATAGTAACTAACTATCAAATCTAATACAAAAGCTTAATTTTGGAAGAAGGTTTGAAGAAAGTGAAGGAAATGTAGAAGGAGGAGATAATAAGAAAAATTCAATTAAAAACTTTATGTAACATAAAACCAGATTTCAATTACACCTACAACTGTAATTAGAAGCAAGAAGCATTATATCTAATAAGCAGGAAAGACTGGAATCATAAAAACATAAAATTAATGCATAAAGGGTAAAAATCCGAATGACAATCTGAATGGCAGTCCGAATGACAATCCGAACGATAGTCTGAATGATAGTTCGAATGGAGGAAAAACGAACTAAACTAAGGAAAAGGAGAGTTTTGATGATCTTGATGTCGGCTGGAGAATGCACATGAACCTATAATGTAGAGAAAATAGTTAGAAGACTTGTTGAGAAGTTATGTTAATAGACATCAACCTATTTTAATCATTGTCTAAAGGGGATAAACTATTTCTATGACATGTGGAAGAAGAAGGTTGAGATGGAAGGAGAGAGTGCACCTACGGCTATAGGAAGGAAACTAACAGAGAGGAAGAAGTTGAGGCTGATGCTAACTATGGAGGAATTGATAGCAATATCTAATTATAAATGATGGAAGAAAGAAAAACTGAAAACAAACTATGAGTTATCAAACTATTGGTCGACCATTTACTAATCCTGTACACAAATTAAATTAGTAGCACAACATAAATTACAGAGAAAGAAGAAAATATCATCTATAAAAACGAAATTGATTATAAACAAAGGAAAACAAGCTAACTATTTGTAGAAAAGAAAAATGCAGAAAACAAAGACAAAACCTCTGGTTGATGAGGGGCCCTTCCCAGAAATCAGAGATGGAAAATTGGATTGATTTAGCTACTCAGAATATCAACAAACTGGAACTTACATTAACTTGAGAAAATTACAGAACTCTGTCTCTATGGTGTCTCTGAACAATTGTGAATTACTAAGACTGAAAAAATAGCTAACTCGACTTCGACTAACTCATCTCAGTCATTGAGACGACTATTTATAAGTTACAATAGGTGAGAGAGTCGACAGAGTCGACCTCTCTAATAATAGAGATGTTTAAATGACTGTATCTATTGATTGAATGGTGCATGCCAACGCAGAGAGCATCTACCCAACTTACACAGGGTCGGTTTCTTCATGCAGGTGCTACAGCGTCGATCTACCCTTGATGTGGGACGAGCTGTATATTGACAGATTGATCATGGGAAGATAGGCTTCTTCCAGAACACCGGCATGAATGAGTGTGAACAGGTATGAGAAAAGTGAACAGAGGAGAGGCTGCTAGAGCACTTTCGTGGCAATGCATTGTGCTGGAAGGCTCAATGTGTGCGACCTAGACTCCTTCCAGAACAATAGCATGAATAGGAAGCATGATTCCAGGATGAATGCGAGGTTGGATCGGCATGTTGGCGAGTTAACATGGGCGTGGTGATGCGTTGGCAATCTTGGCGAACTTGGGGACGGATCTTCTAGAGTGATAGCTCATTAACCATCAACTCGACCTGGAAAACAAAACCCACGTGCCCTTCTTCTACTTTAACGGTCTGAGATATGCCAACTGTGGATTTCGAGAGTTGAACGGAGGGCTGAATGACGAGCTGAATGCATTTAAGATTTAACACGTAGAACATAGTCTAAATCAAGGGTCATTCGCAAAATGCAATCTGTCAATTAAACCATAAATGTGAATAAGGTCCAAAAATTGTCATTTGAACATAAACAAACCATAATATAACGAAGTATAAACAAGATTTCCATCATAGGTAAATATATGCATACCTAGATTGTTTGATGGGCTGAATGACAAGAAAACAACCTAATATAACAAAGAATGATAGAAATAACACCATTTCGAGTAGATTGAAGGATCAAAAATAGTGACAAAATGGACACCAACATTCCCCCAAACCGAGGACATGCCAGGTCCCATTGAGCAAAAGAAAAATTAGGAAGAAGGCTTAGCTGTGGCAGTAGCTGCCTTTGACTTGGATGATGACGACATAGATTTGGCCTCAAGCTTCCTGAATTGGTCCTTTAAAGAATTATATCTCATCTTCAGGGCAGTATTGGATGTTGTTTTGACGTTAACCAAACATTCAATGTCTTTTACATGTGCACGCAGTGCCTTGTTTTCTTCATGAAGCTCAGAAATTGTTTCCACGTAGCTTTGATTTGTTCGGATATCCACATCATCTATTTTAGGATACATATCTATTTCAGGATCATCTATTTCAGGATACATATCTACTTCAGGATCTTGCATGATCTATTTCAGGATATGCAGCCCAGTCACCAGTTTGATGCCTCCAGCACCTTATCCACCTTCTTCTAGCACCCGGGAGCCACTTACCACAGAGTTTTAGCCCTCCTAAGCTGAAAGGCGCCCTCTTCTCACCTACTGACAGAGAAGGGCGCACTTGTTCACCTACCACTGCAGATTCACTCCAGTTACATTCAGTTAGCTCCGATTCTCCCTGATTTGAGGCTAGTTTCACTCCTGACTGACTGTTTCACCTCCGATTGACCTACAGTTCGATTAGGTGACTTGCTCTGAATCCAGTTAGCCTCCCATGCGCCCCCACTGAGCCTCCAGATCCTATATCAGTGCTACACACTTCAGTTACACTTATTACACTCAGTTAGACTCAGATTGACACCTGGATGACTGGTTGTTGTGATTGATGAGCAACACCGATGATTGATGAGGACTCCTAGATAGAGTCAAGCTACTCCATTCTGTGATTCGAATGACCTCCTTAGGCAATTCGAATTGCTCTGTTCATTGTGACAGTTTGTATTGTAATTCATTCACCCTTTCTGGGATAGAGAGCACTGCTGCATGTTTTGCACAGTTTTGCACCATATTTTCTATGTTCATCTGTTGTGATTGATTTACTTGTTCATTAGATCTGCTGTGACTAATTTTACAAGGTATCAGAGCCATTGCAGGGACAAGATCTCTTTTCTACAGGTGTTTATACAAGAAGATTTGACTGAATTGCTAAAAATTGCAAAAAAGTTTGGCATGAGATATCTCAAGGGCATTCGCTCCTGTGCATGCAAAGCATGAAAAATACTCCAATACCACTCCAGAAGCTTGAGTTACCACATAATTCCTGGATCTGATACATTGGACCTATTCAACATTGCTTGAAATCCAATCCCAGGTGTGATGCAACTCTCAAAGGGTGGATTGTTCGACCTTATTGTGGTTGTTTTGATGTGATTTGCAGGTTTATTGTCTCCTCCAATTGCATTCGCTACCTTCTGCATGCAAGCCTTTCTACAGCAAGTCCATTCGCTCTAGTCTGCATGCAAGCTTCCTCTTCAACAGTTGACTCAATCCTTGAAATGGAATACTCTTCTTCAAAGCCTATCCTCACCCCATTCAATTATTTTGATTGGAAAGATGATATGGAGATCATATTACGTTCAAAAGGTTACTACCGAGTCACTCTTGGTCTTGAATTGGAGCCAAACAATGTAGCAGAAAGAACCAAACACTACAACAAGCTTGATGAAGCTTACGGTCTTCTTTGTCTCTCCATCTCCAAGGATCTTCACTTCCATCTCAGCGGATTGAAGACTCCAAAAGCCATATGGGAGCAACTTGAAACACTATTCGGCAAGCAGGATGAGCTTAGGGCTTTTCAATTAGAGAATGAATTGATTGGCCTTAATCCTGAGAATTTCGAGACCATCAATGAATTCTTCACAAAATTCAAGAACTTGAACTTGCAATTGAAGAACAGTGGTGTTATCAAAGAGGATAAACAGTTGATCCTCTCCATTCTAAGCAAGCTTGGGAAAGATTATTCGGTATTTGTCTCTACTTTCAATTCCGGTCGGCTAACTACCCCGAATTGGAAGATGCCTACCTTGAATGCCTTCATTGAGTTCGTTACGAAAGAGCATGACAAGTTGATTCAAATGGGGTCCATAAGCTCCAAAGATTCAGCCCTATTTGTTCAAGGACCCAAGATCTCGAATGGTAAAGGAAAGCTAAAGAAGGAGAAGCCCAAATTCGAGCCTCACAAGCAAAAAGACAAAGGCAAGCAAACGGATGCACCATCCAGTTCGAAATCCAAGCAAAAGGGCAAAGAAGGTAACCAAAAATCTAAATGTACTTATTGTAACCGTGGCTTTCATCCCAAAAGTTCATGTATGAAGAAGACTATAGATCAAATGGCCCTCCTTTTGGAAAAGAACAACATAAACCTTCCTGACGGTGCAAGGAAGAAGGATCGGAATGACGATCATGAAAGAGGACAAGCACTCATGGCAACGGTTTCGAAGCACACTCTCTTGATAGATTCGGGTGCATCAAATCATATGGCTGCAAATATTGATTCTTTTTCCTCATTCGATCCAAACAGCTCCATCCCCATCCATTTGGGAGATGACTCAAAAATTTCTTCAAAGGGCAAAGGTACGATTCATGTAGAACATGGATGCTTTCAGAATGTTCTTTATGTGCCTTCCTTAGCTTCGAATCTCCTTTCTGTGTATCAAATGACACATACTGGTGATCCAAAGAAAGTCACATTCAGCCCTAATACAGTTGAAATTTCTGATATCAAAAGTGGAAGACTAGTTGCGGTTGGAAAGGCAAACCACACTGCTAAATGTTATGAGTTTTCGCACTTTATTCCGCTTGCAAAGCCCACTGCTCTTCGCACACATGGTAATGAGGTTAGTAGGATTTGGCATGAAATATTTGGACATCTAAATTATAAGTATTTGCTGCTGCTATCAAATAAATCCATGGTTGATGGGCTTCCACAACTCCGTTCCTTGAAGGGAATATGCACCGGTTGCATTATTGGGAAGCACCCCGAGCACAGATTCGACCGCGGCAAGGCTAGCAGAGCCTCTACTATTTTGGGATTGATCCATTCTGATATCAGCGGTCCGCTGCCCCATATGTCATTAAATGGTTCAAGGTATGTTTTGACATTTATTGATGATTATTCTCGCTTTACATGGGTATTCTTTCTCAAAAACAAGTCAGAAGTGCTTGGAAAATTCAAGGATGTTAAGGCTTCTGTTGAGACCACCACTGAGAGCAAGATCAAAGCTCTTAGATCTGATAATGGTGGGGAATATATCAAGTCCGAGTTGCTGCAACTTTGTGCCCAAAGCGGAATCAAGATCCAACATACAGTTCCCTACACACCCCAGCAGAACGGTGTAGCGGAAAGGAAAAACCGGTCACTGAAAGAGATGGCTACATGCATGATTGAATCAAAAGGTTTGGCTGCAAATCTTTGGGCTGAAGCAATCAATGTTGCTGCATATATACAGAACCGAGTTCCACATTCATCCGTGAAAGGTATGACTCCTTTCGAAGCATTCTTTGGTCACAAACCGGATGTGTCAAATTTGAGAGTTTTTGGCTCTACTGCATGGGCTAGAATTCCTTCTGAGAAGAGACGAGCTTTGGATCCACAAAGTATCGAGTGCATATTGATAGGATATGGGGAAGAATCAAAAGCATATAAGCTCATGGATATCAGATCTAAAAAGATATTCATAGAGCGCAGTGTGCAGTTTGAAGAACCGCTTCAAGAATTGCAACTAGTTGAGGAGAAAACTGCCGATTCACCGCCTTCACCAGAAGAAGATTCGAGCAGCGATAATGAAGGTATGAGTTCTGATATTTCTGATATTGTAGCAGCATATGATGATCATGACATATCAGGTTCGGAATCCGACCATTCAGATCCCCCTCAGTTACCAAAGTGGGCCCAAAATACTCTACAATCTGCTGGTTCTAGTCTTGGAAATCCTGCTGATCCGAGACGAACAAGAGGAGACTTTCAAAGGGCAGGTATGGCTCTTTCTATTGCTGATCCATTTCTTCCTGAGATTTGTTATTTGATGGCTGGTTCAGATCCCCAATCATACTATTCAGCCCATCGAGATCCGAGATGGAAAGATGCCATGGATGAAGAGTACAGTTCTCTTCAAAAGAACAATACATGGGAGCTAGTTTCTCTTCCACCCGGAAGAAAATTAGTGAAGTGTAAATGGGTCTACCGTACTAAAGTCGCTGCTGATGGAACTATCAGCAAATATAAAGCAAGGTTGGTGGCAAAAGGTTTTTCCCAAGTCCAAGGAGTGGACTACACAGAGACCTTTGCACCGGTTGAAAAGATGGATTCCATCCGCCTTGTTTTAGCTATTGCCGCATCCAAGCACTGGGAGGTGCATCACATGGATGTGAAGAGTGCATTTTTACATGGAGACCTTGCTGAAGAGGTCTATATGCAGCAGCCAGAGGGTTATACATCAGATCCATCATTGGTTTGTAGATTGAAGAAATCTTTGTACGGGTTAAAACAGGCCCCAAGAGCTTGGTACGCAAAGATGGACTCCTTCCTTCTTTCTCAGAATTTCCAAAGATGCAAATCTGATCCGAATGTCTATCTTCAGCGAGTTAAAGGTAATTTGTTGGTTATTGTACTTTATGTTGATGATCTGCTTATTACTGGTAGCACACTTACTTCAATAAACAAGCTAAAATCTGCCTTAAATCTAGCTTTTGACATGAGCGATTTGGGCTTGCTGAGTCACTTTTTGGGCTTGGAGATAGGTCAAAATTTTGATGGGATCACTATATCTCAGCAAAAATATGCTTCCGACCTGTTATTGAAGTTTAATATGGCTGAATGTAAGGCAGCCCCGTTCCCATTCCTCTCAGGAATCAGTCTTGAGGAGGGAGATTCCACACCGCTTGCAGATTGCAGTATGTATCGACAGTTGATTGGTTCACTACTTTATTTGACACATTCACGGCCTGATATCTCATATGCCGTGAGTGCCGTGTCAAGATATATGCAGCATCCACATGAGCTTCATTGGCGAGCAGCCAAGCGGATCTTGCAGTATGTGCAAGGTACGAGACAGTTTGGCATACATTATGCTGCAGATTCTGAGCTAGATTTCATTGGTTTTACGGATTCAGATTGGGCAGGTGATAGCGTTGATCGGAAGTCCACTTCCGGTTATGTTTTCATGATTGGTCATGGTGCTATTTGCTGGTCCAGCAAAAAGCAAGCAGCCATTGCACTTTCTTCAGCAGAGGCAGAGTATCGAGGGGCAGTCAATGCCTGCATTCAGGCAGTTTGGTTGCAGGGTATTCTTTCCGAGTTTGGTTTTGGTGGCACTACTTCGACTGTCCTATTTTGTGACAATCAAAGTGCTATCAAGATCTCCACAGATCTAGTTCAGCGGCAGAGGACCAAACACATTGAGATTCATATGCATTACATTCGACAGTTGGTGCACGACCGCACCATCATTCTGCAATATTGCCCTACTGATGAGCAAATTGCAGACATCTTCACCAAGAGCTTCACTGAGAAGAAGTTCTCTTACCTCCGTTCACTGTTGGGGGTGAGTTCCATCATGGTGGAGACAGATTGATTCATTATTATGCTTTTTAGCTTGAGGGGGGGCTTTCTTCCCACTGGGTTTTCCCTCTTTCCTCACTTAGTTTATTTTCAACATTTTTTGGATTATTGTATTGGGGTGACCTTTGGTCTTAGTTACCAGGGCCCCACATTATTTTAGTTGGCACATCATAGTCTAGCTTGAGGGGGGGTGTTCGGATATCCACATCATCTATTTCAGGATACATATCTATTTCAGGATACATATCTACTTCAGGATCTTGCATGATCTATTTCAGGATATGCAGCCCAGTCACCAGTTTGATGCCTCCAGCACCTTATCCACCTTCTTCTAGCACCCGGGAGCCACTTACCACAGAGTTTTAGCCCTCCTAAGCTGAAAGGCGCCCTCTTCTCACCTACTGACAGAGAAGGGCGCACTTGTTCACCTACCACTGCAGATTCACTCCAGTTACATTCAGTTAGCTCCGATTCTCCCTGATTTGAGGCTAGTTTCACTCCTGACTGACTGTTTCACCTCCGATTGACCTCCAGTTCGATTAGGTGACTTGCTCTGACTCCAGTTAGCCTCCCATGCGCCCCCACTGAGCCTCCAGATCCTATATCAGTGCTACACACTTCAGTTACACTTATTACACTCAGTTAGACTCAGATTGACACCTGGATGACTGGTTGTTGTGATTGATGAGCAACACCGATGATTGATGAGGACTCCTAGATAGAGTCAAGCTACTCCATTCTGTGATTTGAATGACCTCCTTAGGCAATTCGAATTGCTCTGTTCATTGTGACAGTTTGTATTGTAATTCATTCACCCTTTCTGGGATAGAGAGCACTGCTGCATGTTTTGCACAGTTTTGCACCATATTTTCTATGTTCATCTGTTGTGATTGATTTACTTGTTCATTAGATCTGCTGTGACTAATTTTACATGATTTTCATCTGTTAGTCATGCTATCACTTGGGTTAACTTATCCCATTTCTACTGACTCAAAATAGGTCGTTCTATATCATGCCCCAAGTCCAATTGAGGACTTATCTCTTTTGGAGATGTCTCAACATTAATAGTCTGTTCTTCAGAACTTTTGTTCTTATTATATGCAAGAGAGCTTCTAGCAACAGGGGTTTCACTCATCTGAGTGGATGCATTAGCTAGTGTGAGGAGGGGTGACTCAAAGGTATGATTGTCTGACTAAATATTTGAACATGATGGTTGAGAGATAGTCTGAGATACAGACTGATCAAGGGACTAGTCACAATTTATCTTTCTAAGTTTGGTAGGTATTGATGAGAAAAGTGGATATTTGAGAGCAATCTCAGGAGAGTGTAATGAGTGGGAAGAGTGCATATCATCTAAGGAACTCTTATCAAACTGTACAAGTTTAGCATTTGGTTCTTCTTGAGTAGAAGAGTGCTTCTGAGAAGGGGAAGTTTTGACAGTGGATAAATGAGGGTTCAGTATCTCAAAAACAAAGTGATCCCAAGTTTGAACTCCCTCCCCTAATTGATGAATAATCAAAAGCTTAATAAGATAGTGGTGATACAAGCTTCCAGAAGGACTAATAGTATTTCTTCTAACTTGGATCGACATCTTTTCGAAAATCTTTAGGAAGTAAAATGGAAAATTTAAGGTCTAATTATTGACAAAATGAGCTAATAGTCTGACATGGCAAGATTTAAAAATAGTGAACTTACCTTTGCAGGTGATTAAGTGGATGATAACAGTCAAAAGATCCAAGTACTCTGGCTTGATCCATTCTCTATGGAATCCTTTGGTGCTAGTAATGTGTTGAAAATTGGGCTTAAGAGCAAACTGGTGGGTTGTTCGTGGAAGAAACAAATGCTTGTGCCAACGGGCACCTTCCCTTGGGAGTTTTGGAGCTAAAGCTATTGACTCTTTTGTTACAGAGAAAACAAGATGACCAACCTTAGCTGTCTTTCCATCAAAACTTTTCACAAACAGTAATGAAATCTCGTAGTCATAGCCATCAAGGCGGTGGAGAAATGAACTCCATCCTACTTGAGAGAATAACTCATGGCATCTTTTAAACTCAAAGATACGTAGAAGATCTTGATAACTACTAGGTTCGCAGTGGTTAGGAATTTTCGATGGAACACGGGGGATACAATGAATAAGTGTAGAAAATACAAGAAATTGAAGAGGATGTAGTTCACAAAGAATAAATGAAGGGCAAACAGAGTGAAGCAGAAGTTCGTGCAACCATTAATTAAATTAAAGTTCATTTGGATGGCTGAATGGTCATAGGTGAGCACGCTTAAAAGGATCATGCTTGTACTTCGAAGATCTTGAGTCAAGTGCCAGTAATGAAGTGCGTGAATTCGGTGGTTGCGTGTTTGGTATAGTGTGTTCAACCATGTCCAAAGCCAAGCTTTGGATAGTTTGAACGAAAATCACGTAACATGATAGATTACACATGGGAGATCATAGCGATTTGATCTAGATGCTGGTGATTCGTATGATATCTAGGATCACGGCAGTCAGACAATAATTCGAAAGATCAGAATGATTAATGACACACGATTCATTTGTTCAACGAAGGCGAGATGGGTAAAGGAATAAAACCAAGTGTGAGATTAGACATTTGATTGATCCATGTTATCATTGGTTAGTCAAAATTTTCAAAATATCTAGCATGCTATTTGATATATATTCAAGCTAAGATTTCATTCAACATTTTTTATTCAAAACGTCGCTCATCTGTTGCATTCGTCATTTCATTCGGATCGGTGTTCGACCCATCATTCAGTCCTTCATACAGACTTTCGTCTGTACAAGATTTTCTTACTAATACTTGACTGAGACTAATTTGCAAAGAATTTATGAAGCTATAAATGCACAAATGCTGTAAACTTTACTTTTCTGGGTCTTTTAATTGTGTTTCTCTTTGTTCTTGATTAGATCAATTCTCTTCCGCTTTTTACATAACCTGAAAAACACCTATCGTTCTATCAGAGATAAATGAAATTTCATAAATATTCAATGAGTAAGAACAATTCTAATCTTCACCCCCAAACCAAAGATATGGCGTGTCCTCAAGCCACAAAAAGATTGTTAACTATTATATTTTCCCCTGAGGATGTTTACCGATAGTTGAAAGTGTTGTGATATTTTTCTCAAGAAAATGAAATATTAGCTAAACATGTAGATGATTCAGATATGTACATTCATAAAAAAGAATAGAACAATGCTTAAAAAGGACCATATGAAGAATAATAGTACAATTGATATGAAAGATGCCACAGGAAAACTAGCCATCCATGACTCATGTTAAAGATTTCTTGTCATCCCAAGATATAGATAAGGTGCACTGTAAAGCTTGTGAGATTTTTATAATTATCGGTCTCATTTCTAGGATAATCACATCCTAGGTATTGTTTTGAATTAGATGACAAGTTCCAAGTTCAACTAACAGTTATTCTCTAATGACAGTATAAATAATTGGCCTAACATATGTTTGTATACTCAGGTTTCTTATATATGAATTATGTGCATAGAATTGCATTAACCAATCCCTGTTACCCGATATTGACCCGCTGCCAGCAGGCCTGTTCAGTACCCCAGCAAGTTTATCTTGGTACCATGCAAGCATAGCCCCACTGCCAGCGAGCCTGTTCAGTACCCTGACGGGTTTACTTGCATTTACCTAGCTTTCTTGTTTAAGTTTTTACTTAGCATGGACCCACTGCCAGCGAGCCTATTCAGTACCCCGACGGTTTTGCTTCATATAATGATGTATATATATATATATATATATATTTGTAAGGAAGTCGGTTGGCACTAGAGTGTGCTAAGCCTGCTAAACACATAATTCAAAATATTAGAACGAATGTTTATGAGCAACTTTATTAATAATTTTCAAAGTTCAAGATCATGTCAAAAGATAATAACCTAAAGTTGTTCTTTGATCTATATCTATCTTTTTCATAAGAATCAGTAATGTTACCCACAAAAAATAAAAATGTCACTCACTTCTAAGCTACCTTTAAAAGATGATTTAAGAGACAAGTTTTGATAATGAATATACGGATGAGCTAGTGATCCATAGGTGTAGAATAAAGATTTCTAGAGATCAATGATGAAAGTAAGTCTTTTAAGCAACTGTTCTAATGATAAATCAGAAATGTGCATGTCTGAATCAAATACTATATTCAGAATCATAAAAGAAATGGTTTGAAATAACATAAAGAACACTTTATCTTTTGCTTAAAATAGTCAATTTCAAATAATTGAAAGAAAAGGGGGTAGGATATATTGGAAAATTCTTTTAAGCACTTCCCTTCTTTGAATAATATCACATATGTTGATTACAAAGATAGGTTTCTTGTGATTAAGCTACAAAACCACTTATCAGATGATTCAAATTTTTATTAAAAACAAAACATATGTACAAAATAAGTCATGTAAAATTTTTGAAATTAACAAAAGGAAGAGAGTCTTCCTGTTTTGATTGAAAAACTTCTTATGAACTGATCATAATAATTTTCCTTGTAAAAATTCAATCATTCGTTAGAAATGACTATTATTATTGAAAACAAAAACGTATTTACATATATACAAAGGAAGATAAACCAAAATAATTCAAGGACTAGGAGGAGGAGGAATTACTTCCTCTTCTATCAGTTCCATTTCCTCCTATTGTAAGGCATTATGTACAAAATCTTGTTTAGATATTGGTTGATGATAAATTCTAAGTTTGTGTCCATTTACAACAAAGGAAATTGTAGAATCATCAATTGTCTTAATTTTAACGGATCCATTATCAAAGGTTGTAACAATTTCATATGGATCCATCCAATGAGTAGTTAACTTACCTTTAAAATTTTTGTATCTTGAATCAAAAAGTAGTGCCCAGTCTCTAGTTTTGAATTGTTTTTGTTTAATGTATCTATCATGCCACTTTTTGTGTTGGTTTTGTATTAAAATTGTATGCTCAATAGCATCTTTCCTAATCTCCTCTAATTCATTTATCTGCAGGATTCGTTGACTATGTGCTTCTTCTAAGTTCATCCCTAACTGTGTAGCCATAAGAAAGGTTTTGACTTGAAATTCAATAGGTAGAAGAACTTGTTTACCATAAACGAGTTCATAAGGTGTGTGACCAGTAGTGTTTCTCCAAGTTATATTATAATCCCACAGAGCTTCAGGAAGCCTATCTACCCAATCTTTGTGGTGTACTTGAATATTCTTAGTCAGGATGGCTTCTAATACCTTGTTGGTGGACTCTACCTAACCATTGACTTGCGGATGATATGGTGAAGATTAACAATGTCTAATACCATACTTGTCAATAAGCTCTTTCATTAATTTGGAGGTAAACTGAGATCCTTGATTGGTTACAATTTCCCTAGGTACACTGAATCGGGTAAATATCTCTTCATAAATGAATTCTACCACAGACTTCTGTGTGGCTCGGAATAAATCTTTAGCTTCCACCCATTTGGTGACATAATCTATACATACTAGGATGTACTTCTTCTTGCGAGACATCGGGAAAATTGGTCCAACAAAATCTAGAGCCCATTTTTCAAATGCCTCAATCATAACTTGGGGTTGCAAAGGCATATCGTCGAATGGTGTAGGTCTACCCATCCTTTGACAACTGTCACATCCCTTGACATACTTGGCATCATCTTTAAAGATGCTTGGCCAATAGTACCCAAAGTGCAATACTTTGTATGATGTTCTTTTATCAGAAAAATGCCCACCGCAAGGTCCACCATGACATGCATGTAGGATCTCTGCCATCTTGTCCTCTCCTACGCATCGTCTAATAATAAGATTAGGACCAGTACGAAAGAGATCATTATCTACCCAAGAATAATTGGAACTTTCAACTATGATCCTACGTTTCTCAGGTGGGGAGAGATGCTTAGGTATCTATCCAGTTGCTAAATAATTGGCTATGTCTGCAAACCATGGGGTTCGAACAGATACAATGAACAAATGTTCATCTGGGAAGCTATCATTGACAGGGATGGCATTATCATCAATTTGAATTCGAGAGAGGAAATCAGCTACTACATTCTCTCGACCGGGACGATCAACAATGGTAATGTTCAATTCTTGCAACAAAAGAAGCCACCGAGTCACTTTGCCATTGGTGATGGGTTTATTCATTAAAAACCTAATGGCAGAGTGGTCAGTGTGTATAAAAATTTCATATCCTGTGATATAATGATGAAACTTGTTAATAGAGTAGACTACTGGTAGAAACTCCTTTTCCGTAACAGTGTACTTTGATTTTGCAGGAGTCAAATTTTTACTGGCAAAATAAATTGCATATGATGTTTGTCCCTCCTTTTGACTTAAGACTGCCCCTATAGCTATGTCGGAAGCATCAATGGATATATGGAAAGGAAGGGACCAATTTGGGCCCCTAAGTATGGGTTCCACTGATAGCTTTTCCTTCAAAGTTTCAAAGGCTTGTTGACATGGTTCAGTCCATTGAACCTCTGTGTCTTTCATGAGTAGTTTGAACATAGATGCGGCTATTTTAGTGAAATTTTCAATGAAATGTCTATAATAGCCATCATGGCCAAGAGAACTTATTACTTCCTTCAGAGTTTTCAGACGAGGAAGATTAACAATGATTTCTATCTTGGCAAGATCCACCTTGATACCTTGAAGAGAGACATGATGTCCCAATAGTATGCCCTCAGTCAGTAACATCTTACATTTTTCATGATTGAGAGCTAAGTTCATTTCTTGGCACTGAATAAGAACTGTTTCTAGGTTATCAAGGGCCTCTTGGAATGTATTACCATAAACTGTAAAATCATCCATATAAACTTCTACATACTCATGTATGAGATCAACAAAGATTCCTAAAACTGCACACTGGAAAGTAGCAGGTGCATTACACAGGCCAAATGGTAATACTTGATAAGCATGCTTCCCCCAAGAACAAGTGAAGGTTGTCTTGTCCTAATCCTCAGGTGCTATTAGTATTTGATTGTATCCACTATACCCGTAAAGAAATGAGAAATATTGTTTTACTGATAAGGTGTCTAACACCTTATCGATGAAAGGAAAAGGGAATTAGTATTTAAGAGTGGCCTTGTTCAGTTCTCGAAAGTCAACACAGATACGCCATTTCCCTATGAATTTCTTTGGAACTACCACCATAGGAGAGACCCATTTACTGTTGGAAATTGGGTAAATAAATCCAGCATTAAGGAGCTTTTGTAGTTCGTCTTTTACTATGTCCTTTAGTGTTGGGTTCATTCTTCTTTGGGGATTCCTAACAGGAGGTATGGTTGGGTCTGTGTAAATGTGATGGATATAGGTGTCTAGGTGTATATTTTTCATATCAGTATACTCCCATTTAAATGCTCTAGTTTGACTCTTGAGAACTTTTAGTAATTGTTTTTGTTGGTTCTCATCTAAACCTACATTTATATGCAAAAATTTGTCGGAACTAACCTCGCATGGTATGTTATAAGATCCTAGATTTTCTTCGATTGCAAAGACACATGGTGTACTCGTGAATGTTGAGAGGCTCATATTTTCTTGGAATTCATCTCCAAATATATGGTCAAATTGGGAAAAAGATTGAGGAAAATCTATACAGGTTTTGGAAGAGATAAATTGGTTCAACACATTCTCAGTGTTCTGTTCTTGAAGTGCCCAGAAGAAATCACTAATAAGGGAAAGTTCCTCCAAGTTCTCATCTCTGAAAGGACAATCTAACCAAAATAGGTTTTTAGCTATTGGCTGAGCTAGTGGATATAAGGCTAGTTTTCTTGTAGAAAACCTATCAGAGATAACCATCTCTCCATCCCTACATCCTATAAATGCATTGGTAGTAGCTAACCGAGGCCTTCCCAAAATAATGGGGTGACCTTTGGAAGGGTCTTTTGATTCAATAACCATGAATTCCACAAGATATTCCCAATAAGCTACTGATACAGTGATATCATCTAAGATCCCAATAGGCTACACCATCGTGCGATCTGCTAGTTCTAGCATTGTTGGAGTACGGCAAAGGAATTGTCCTAGATTGAGAGTCTTGATAACTGTGGTAGTCATCAAATTGATAGTAGCTCCTAGATCAATAAGTGTATTAACTATGGCGGTGTTATTAATGATAACAGTCACCATAGGATTCCCTTGGTAAGAATATTTTGGAATTCTAGATTGGTTTGTTATGCAATCTGATATCTCTCCTATTACATGAATTGTTGGAGGTTCCTTTTGTTTTCTCCTTGGTTTCTTAATACAGAGTTCCTTTATTACCTTGATATATATTGGAATATCCTTAATGGCTTGTAACAAAGGGATCTTAATGCAAATATTTTTCAATTCGTTAATGATATCGTACTCTGGATAAGTTACAGGTTTCTCTATTATTACATGCTCCGGATATGGAAGTGAATTTTCTCCTGAACTTACTTCTTTACATTGATGGTTGTGTGCTGAAGGTTTAGGAATAACCACATTTTCAAGAATGGCATTATTCAAAACTTAAGTAGGTATGTCTTCTTCATTCTCTTCTTGAATAACAGCTAATGACTTGGGCTTATCTTACAAAACTCTTCCAAACCACAGTTGTATCTCATGTGTAGGTGCAGTCGAAATTACATATGATGGAAGAGGTAACAACCCAATGCTGTGAAGAGCTTGGGTTTATTTTTTGTTAGGATTTGGTATCGGTTGTGTACATAATATTGTGGGTCTTGGAGGATTCATGTTCTCAAAATGGTGAGGTTGATTCAGGATAGGGGGTAATGAAGGAGGTACAAATCCAGGCAAAAGTTGCTGAACATTAGGTGGGTAAGGATAGTTAGGCATAGGAGGAGGTGTTTGAGTATAATTTTGTCCTCTCCATCCATGTGGCCATTGCTGTTGTTGAGCATTCTGAGGAGGGTACTGCGGTGGCCAATTCTGCCAACCTGAAGTGTTCCATTTTTTATAAGGTTGATAAGGATAGTAATATGGTGGAATTTAGGACAAGTCTTTATACAATGGTCGATCTCTAGGTTTCCAAGGCCTCCTAGATGATTCACCAAAGTTTCCACTCTTGTATACAACTTGCAATTCGAGAAACGATGGACAATCATTGGTTGGATGTTCTTTAGTACAAAGGTGACAGACTGAAACATTATTTAATGGACATTCTCGTTGAGGATGTTTAGTTCTACACCTAGGACAAAAAACACTCATTGCTGCACACTCTTCATCCTGTCTCTTTTTAGCTTGTAGTGCATCTAATTGAGAACACATGGCTCCTAAAATATCTGTTTTGAAATTATCCAATAGGTTTCCCAATTCTACCCTTGTAACTCCACCAGGACCGGATGTGTTCCCTTTGGAATTCCTAGCATAAGATTCTCGAAAGTGTCTACCACCTTTCCCTATGCTCCTAGAGTAATTCCTACATAGTTCACAAATCTCTGTAAAAGACTTATGGGAAATGTCTCCTACTTCCATGAGATTAAGGTTATCTAAGAATTCTTCTAAGATTCCTTGAGGAAGAGTGTTCTTACTACATCTTCTCAAAGATCACTATATTTAGATTTGTGTAACACATAGTTAAATATCTCAAGATAGTCTTCCCAGCTCTTGTCTTCAAGTTGTTGAGTTTTAAAAATGTCATTGCGAGAGTCTTTAGGTCTACAGTAATCCTGATATTTCTGAAGAAATTCATTCTTCATGTCTTCCCAAGTTCTAATACTAGATTCTCCTAATCCCATGAACCATCGAGGAGAAGAATCTTTTAATGTGGCAGGAAAGAGTTTTAGTTTTTGGCCATATTGTATGTAATTGTAACTCCTACACAAAATGTCGAACTCAAATAATAATGTGTTCGGATCCTCACTACTCTTCCCATAGAATGTTGGTAGTGAGGAGGGAGGAATGTTTTTCATAGTAACATCTTGTGCAGTGTCTAAGATAGGGAACCCGAAGGTACCTTCAGTTCTAACTTCTCCATCTTCTTCATCTTGTCAGACACGATCTTCATTTTCATCCCCCATGAAGATTCTATTGCCAAAGAGAGAAAATCTAGGTTTCTCCTTTCTTGGTGAATATGGGATGTCCCAATGTTCTGTTTCAGGAGGGGTATTCTTCTTTCTAGGAGGAGAATTATCAGCTATGTGGGAAACCCGTTTTGGAGGTCCTACTATTATTGTATCAATCTATGAGATAATTATCTTTTCAGAATTCCCCAAAAGAGCATCGACCTGTGCAGAGTTAAGAGGTTTTGATGTTTTATCTTTGTGGATGTCCTCTTGTCTTAGTTCGGTCTCAATATGAACTTGAGGTTCTTCTTGTGGAATTTATTTATGAATAGACTATTCTGATTGTTGCTTTGTTTTTCAACCAAGCATGTGCAAGGATGCACCTATTAACTTGTAATAGCAGTCTCGAATGAAAAGCAAATAGCAATAAACTTAATCTAATCTAACATTAACATATGTAAGAGAAATAAATAACTAGATTGATAACAATAAGCAAATAAGACAAGAGATTCAAAAGAATATGCTTTTGTATTACCTCAGATGTTGAGGATGATGGGTGTTGAGAAACTCCAAGGTTAAGAAGCTCCAATATCTAATGGTTTGTTCTTCTCCAAAGCTTCAATGGGATTCTTCAAACTCGAAATGGGAGGCAATGGCTCTCAAAGGGAATTTGGCAGCATAAGGATAGGATGAAATGTGGATGGAAAGTGAGGAGCCCCTATCACTTTTTTATAGTTTTTGGTGATGGGGAATACCATTATGGTTTTGAGGAAATCAATGGTATTAACCAACCTGGTTTAGGTCTCTTTTTCCCTCTTTGTCCTTTTTTGAATATTTTGAATATTTTTATTCCCTTTTAATATTTTTTGGGAATTTCGGACCCTTTTTTAGGGTTTTTGTGTTTTTTGAGGAAAAATACATATTTTGAGGGGGAAAAAGGTGTATTGTGGTCTTTTGGGTGACCTTTTGATGGTTTTAGAGGCTCAAATGGTGGAAAAGTGGACAAATGGATCATGTGTATAAGGGAATGAGCTAGTGAGCACTTTTTGGGTGTTAACAGATTGCACCCTGATGTTTGAGGGTAGGAGCTCATCATATGGCCGATAGACATTAGGATCATAGTATGTAATTTGGTCGATTTTGACTATGCATCATTCATGGGGGAACATCATGAGGTGGAAAACTAAAGAAGCGACAGCTTTCATTTTATACATGTAGCTTCATCCCAGAAGGAGATTGTAATCAAGTTGGGCATTAATGACCTCTATATCTATGAGAACCAGTTTGCCCCCAAGCTGTATGGGTATGTTCAATAAAAAACCTTGAGGTTGAGCTGTACAGCCAACGTAAGCTCGTAATGCGGTAGTTGACGGTTGTAGCATTGGGGATCCAAGTTCCTTCCATAGGAAAGTCAACATAACGCAGGTAGAGGCCCCTTCATCGATTATGCATCGATGAGCGATGAGGTTGTGAATGAAGACGGAAACTTGGAAAGCTAGAGATGAAGGCAGGTGAGGTTCAGCTTGTTCTAAGTCGAAAGCCATCATGTTGGAGTCGTTAGGGTCTATAGCACCAATGGAAAATAACAACAATTTTCTGAGCAGGACAATTTTTTAGGATTTCGAGAGCAGACATAGCAGCGGGGGACTGAGCTAAATCCTCTACAATGTTATAGTTGGAAGTTGCACAAGCATTCGGGTTATTGTTAATTCATCTCAAATGGAAACAAGGTGCTTGGTATTGATCCTACCATCGTAGAACATCACATAGACACTTGGCCCAACATATCACCGGTCCGCTAGAAACAACGTCCCATTCACCCATCCAAGCTTCCAACCATCAAAGAAGAATTTGAGAAGATTCGAGCAACAGGTTTCATATACCCTATTGCATACACCACATGGGTTTCAAACCCAGTACCAGTCAATAAGAAAGTCGGCACCATCCGCGTATGTATTGACTTCCGTGACCTCAACCTAGCTTGTCCCAAAGAAAACTTCCCCACACCATTTATTGGACAGCTAATCGATGAGTGTGTGGGGCATGAGGTACTTTCTTTTATGGATAGTTTCTCTAGATACAACCAAATCGAAATCTGTAAAGAGGATCAATACAAGACTGCTTTTACAACCCCATGGGGCACTTTTTCCTACTGCGTCATGCCTTTCGGTCTCAAGAATGCAGGAGCCACTTTCCAACATGCCATGACTTATTGCTTTTACAATCTGCATAAAATCATATTAGTTTATATAAATGACCTCACCACTCGATCTAAGAAATGATTTGACCATTTAGACGATCTTTGACAAGTTTTCTTGCGTTGTCGAAAATACAACATCCGCTTGAACCCACTCAAGTGTGTCTTTTGCATTCTAGCAGGTTGCCTACTAGGGTTTGTCATTTCAGAAAAAGGGATCACTGTTGACCCTCTAAAATTTCAAGCCATAGTGGACCTATCATCACCACATACATTAAGACAGCTTCAAAACCTCCAGGGGAAGTCCAACTTCCTTCGTTGTTTTGTCCCAAACTATGCCACCATTGTACATGGTTTCCTCCGTTTGCTACGTCTTCATACCCACTTCGTATGGGACAACCAAGCAGAAGGAGCTTTCACAAATTTGAAAAAAAAAGAACTTACCAGCGCCCCGTTGATTTCTCCACCAGATTTCACAAGAGACTTTACCCTTTAAATTTCGGCATCAGATTATGCCATCTTTGGAGTTCTCATCCAATAAGACTCTGCTCGCCAAGAGCATGTCATTTACTATGTGATCCAAACTTTATCAGGTCCACCATTACACTACCTGCATGAGGAGAAAATGGCCCTCGCCATCGTCTTTTCTGTATAAAAGTTGCGACATTGTATTCTCCTCAGCCATACCACAGTTGTGGAAAATTCCAACCCAATGGTCTATCTCTTGAATCGTCGCCTTCTACAAGGCCGTGTTGCCAAATGGGTGATTATCTTACAAGAATATGACCTAAATTTTAAAACCCTGAAGAGCACCAAAGCATTAGCACTCACTCAACTCATTACAGATTTACCATCATCGTCGTCATCACCAACTATCCATACTGATATAATCGACGAACATTTGTTCATCATCTTGTCTGACGACCCTTGGTATGGCGACATTTTGGTATACCTCCGCACAAAGAAATTTCGACCGAACATCGACCGTGATGGATGCCGTCACATCTGTCACCATGCCCCCCATTATCTCCTCTTGGGTGATTTCCCCTATCAATGTGGCATCAACACAATCTTACAATGATGCCTTTCCCAAGACGAAGCAGAACAAGTCCTTAATGACTGTCATAGCGGTGCCTGCGGCGACCATTTCTCCGGAATGGCCACCACCCAAAAGGTAATCCGCGCAAGTTATTTTTTCCATCATTATTCATTGATTGTATCACCGCAATCAAACACTGCCAAAATTGCCATCTCTTTGCCCCAAAGGCAAGAACCCCCCCACCCCCCTTCATCCAGTCGTCACCATTGGACCGTTTTGCAAATGGGCCACCAACTTCATGGATTGAAATCCCACATCAGCCGGTGGCCACAAACACATTATTGTGGCTATTGATTACTTTACCAAATGTGTGGAAGCCATGCCTACTTACAATTGCAAAGCTGACACTGCAGCCCGTTTTTTTCTCAACCATGTTATTGCCCGTTTCGAAGTACCAAAGCAACTTCTCTCAGACCACGGCTATCACTTCAAAGACTCTGTTTGGAGAGAATTGTCCATACTCCTTAAGTTTGAACATCATTTCTCCTCTGCCTACTACCCCCAAGGGAACAGCCAAGTCGAAGTTGTTAACAAAATTTTGAAGACCATCCTCCAATGCACTGTCAACAAACATAAATCCAATTGGAATCACATGATTTTTCCCACATTATGGGCTTATTGTACATCTACCAAAACCGCCACCAGCTTTACCCCATTCCATTTAGTTCATGGCGTGGAATCTAGCCTCCCCATTGAATGCCAGATACCAACATTACAAATTTCCATAGAAGTCCTCCCCGATACGTCACTAATTGAAGAACGTCTACTTCTTTTAGAGCAGTCTGACTAAGATCACCGCGCATCTCTCCAAATAATCGAAGCCACAAAGAACAGATCTAAACTCCATTACGATAAACATGTTCACCCATGAGCATTTAGTGAAGGAGACCTAGTCCTTGCTTACGATCAAGCCCATGAAAAAACAGGGAAAGGAAAGTTCCAATCTATGTGGCAAGGCCCATATATCATACACACTTGCCTTGAACATGGAGCATACATTTTGACCAATTCAGAAGGAAATCCCATGCACAACCCCCGTAACGGGTTATACCTCAAAAGATTCTACCCATAAAAACTCCCGGACACCATAGTCCATATTGTACAGTTTTTTTATTTCTTTTTTCACTGTAAATTTTCGAAACCTTACATTTCAATTCTTTCCTGCATGAACATAGATGGATCCTATTCCACTATACCACATAGGCTTTGCCGATGGCACAAGTCATTGGTCTCCAAATCTTGCGTCAGTAGCATGGGTAATTTATTCCCCTTCACATGAGTTGATCCACCTCGACGGAATGTGTATAGGTGCTGCCACAAACAACCAAGCTGAGTATGATGCTGTGACCAGTCTACTTGCCACCGCTCTCCAAATAGGCATAAGTCACCTTCCTGTTTTCCTGGAATCCTAGCTCCTTGTTTCCCAACTCAACAACTGTTACCAGGTATGCGATCCCTATCTATTTAGAAAATTCCTGCACACAAAACAGATGATTCGACATTTTGATTCCATCTTTTTTACTCATGTCCCAAGAAATCATAACACTGTAGTAGACCAAATGGCTAACAACATTCTAGATTGGCACGTCAACCAAAACATGTAGGAAACATGACATGCATCACATAGGCATTATAAAATTATCTAAACATTGCATCCACATGTATAACATATGCCTCCACGGGCGTACAAAGAAGTAAAACATTGCATCCACATGCATAAAATATGCCTCCATGAGCGTACAAAAAATCAAACATGCCTCCACGTGCAAACAAACGAACTACAATTGCATCCACATGCAACAAAATGTAATCACGATAAGATGTGCATCCATGTGCATACATGAATATATACCAAAACATATATATATATATATATCAACATAAAAGTCATAATGTCAGGAGTGCCCTCAGCACCCAAATATACAAAAAATACACTAGTCGTACGAAAAGTGTATCAACAAAATCATCAGCATTTGGGGGCACATATCAGATCAACTAATCATCATTATCTCCGGGATCCTCTGGCTCCTCTAGATCATACTGATCCCGAGCCCTCCTCTCGTCCATCACAACAGCTACTCTGAGTAGGATAGATTGCCACTCATGGGGAACATCGAAACAATGCTCAATAGTAGGCTGGTCCAAATCCCTCCAACCCTCCTCTGGTGCTCCCACTAGAAGCCCCTCTAAAGTCTCACATATTCCCTCCAGGGCATCATCTCGAGAATGCACAACTCCTTGAGCACGAGGAGGCGGTGCCACTACAGGTTGAGGTGCCACCACCATCATCCGTCCCTGACGGCCTATATGATTAGTTGGTGGCCTCGGACCAATATCTACACAATCACACAAGTGAACCAAGTCAATATCATATAAATATATCTAGCTATACTCATAACAAAAACATCTAAACATGATATAACAGAGAACCAAAAACAAAGACATACCATCTAGACCCCAGGCCTATCCCTGAGCCCGAGGCATCTCAGGATCTCCTCGAAAGTCCATACCGGCATATGGATAATCATCAATAAGTAGGGGCATCTGCTCCCACTGATCATACATATCCACTGAAAAGAACCGTCGGATACCACCACCACCCCTGGGCATCATCTCCCCCCACCGCACCATCTGCGGCTCACTTCACAACCCCTCCCGAACTGGCACACGTGGCCGTAAGGTAGGTATCTGCTCAAAAAAGAAACAACAGAGGAAGGAGGCATAGCTAAACTCCCCTCCCTCTTGAATGAAATTGTCTAGCTCTCACCAAACACAGGCCAAAAACATTTAACCCTAGGAAAATTAGGTCCCCATCAACACACGGTCTACCATCATTCTTTTCCCCCCAGAAAAACGATGTGGCACATGTGCACCAAGCACCTGAAAAACATAAGCCCCAACCGCCTGCATCTCCAACTCCCATAGGTCCAAAATACTCAGTGCATTGTTCTACGTACGAGCCACAGGAACACACAATCTCTCTAGTAGATCCTCGATGTCCAAACCAGTCGGAATCCTCGGCTGCAACTCCCCGATCTCCCCCAAACGGGGAAAGCCAGTAGGGAAATAAACATTAGTCAAAGTGATCTCTAGTTGCTCACCCTGCACCATGAATGCACCCTCTGTCGGAACCCAGAAATCCACCAATTTCTTTAGTAGATCTCTGACTGAATGCATAATAGGAATCTGAGGAAACTTTAGAAGTCCGCCCACAGCCAAGGCCACCCGCACATTCGGGTAATCCTGAATCCTTCCCATCAACTCCACATCAATCTCTCTCTCCTGCCATGACACTAGTGGCCTCCTCAGCATCCTGCCAAAAAACAAAGGAAAAATCTTTTAGAAACAAATTTTTTTCTCAAAAACCCCATCACGACTTTCGGGCTCTTAGCCATGATGGACATCGCAACTTTCAGTTTCAATGCCATGATGCACATTGCGGGTATCAGCCCCACAGTCGCGACGGGCATCGCGACTGTCAGCCTCCACAGCCACGATGAGCATCGCAGCTGTCAGCCTCCACAGCCATGATGAACATCGCGACTATCGGCCCCCACAGCCGCGATGCACATCGCGGCTATCAAGCCAATACCTGCGATGTGCATCGCGGAAAATGAGTTGAAACCCGTGATATTCCACGTTGGGAAGCCAACGTGGAATTACGCAGCCTTCGGGGCCCCGACGCTAAACAGAAAGGAAATAATTTAAAAGGCTAAGGCACATAGGCTTACCTAAAACTCGCAGAATAAAAAACCAACAGTCAAATCTCCCACAAATCGAGAAAATGCTCTGACCACCTCAATTACTCTGTGAAACTCAATGGTGAAAACGACACTTGTCACATTGGGCCCACTTGTTATTTATAGGAATTTGATGATTTTCAATCAACAATTTCGGCATCATACGATTTCCGTTTTTCAAACCATTGGTACCATTGGAATTAGCGCAGCAAGAAATTCATGATAGTCCACTCCTTTTCCCGATTCCACTAGGTCCCTTTTTCGGGCATTTTTTCCCATGCCCCTCGTTGCCTCGATTTGCATGCCACATCGGTCGTGCTCTGGTTTTGACGAGTTTTATATCACCGGATTCAATTTTCCATGCCTATGACGATGCTTGAGATCATTTCTCGTTCTCACCATTAGATTTTTTGGGCATTTTTTCCATGCTCCTTATCGCCTCGATTTGCGTGCCACATTGATCATGGTCCATTTTTGGCGAGTTTTATATCGTTGGATTCAGTTTTCTGCACTCGTGACAATGCTTGAGATCATTTTTCGCTCTCACCACTAGATTTTTCAGGCATTTTTTCCCATGCCCCTCGTCGCCTTGATTTGCATGCCACATCGGTCGTGGTCCTTTTTTTATGAGTTTTATATCACCGGATTCAATTTTCCACACTCATGATGATGCTTGAGATCATTTCTCACTCTCACCCCCATAGTTTTTGGCCATTTCTTGAAAATTCCCCTCATCACCTCTATCTGTGTGCCACATCGATCGTTGCCCGTTTTTATGATCTTTATGTCGCCGGATTCAGTTTTTCGTGCTCATGACGATGCTCGAGATCATTTCTGTCTCTCTCCAATACCTTCTTGTTCGGTATAATTTTATCCATTTTTTGGGCTGAGCAATTCTTTTATGAAAAAAGCACTTAGGGAGTTTTCGTTAAGCTCTTTTCTGACTCCTAAAACAATGAAAAGATCGTCAAGCAATCTTGCTTCCTTTCATGCTCACTAAAAGTATCTACAAGGGCATCTACCTGGTATAAGTTTAACCCTTTTCCGGACCTTGTAGACTAATTACGAAAAATGAATACTCTAGTGACATTGGCTAGAAGAGTTCTCCATTTGCATCATTTTATGCTTTTTCGGGCCTTGGAGACTAACACATGAAAAAGAACACCATTGGAGTCTACTTACTGCTTTTAGACTTGCTAAAACTGAAAGCAACCACAAGCATGAACAATCCTGGGCTCGCATAAATCCACAGGACAATACCATTTTAGAGCACATTTTTATCCCTTCTTGGAGCTCATTAAAACCATGAAAAAGGACCCAACGGTGCTTTCCGATGCCACAACAAATCATGTCTACTCATACGGAAGCTTCCCTATTTTGGTCTCCTTTGTTCAGAGTATTATCTAGTATGTCACCCTGAGAGTCTCCCAAAAGCATCCTTCACCTTGTCCCCCCAGAGTCACTCTAGTATACATTACAAATTAGTTTCCTATGCTACCAGGTCAACCATGTCATCATGCTCTGAGCAAAGGAAGTTTGAGTCCACCCACTATATCACCCCAGTTATTCCCCATCCCCATAGTATGTCAGTCCTACCACACTTCAGTTGTACACCTTGCGCTCCTATTAAGGAAACATCATTGCCTTGATAGTTGCTGGTCTCCCTCTATCAATGCCAACCAAATCTATTCCAGAGGATAGACCCAGAGGTCCCTTTGCCTTGGACTCATCACCATTAGTGATGAGTGCCTACAAATCATTTTGAAAGGAGTCCTCAGTGCCTCTCCAAATGATTGTTTCTCACATGCTCGACTTCAACACCTTGATCGCATCGTTGAGACTCGTATAGGGTATCGGTCCTTTCAGTTTTTTGTTGAAGACCCCGTATATCACCCGACACTACCTCATTGGAGAGCCTAATTGAGGAAACAACCAGTTTCATTTTCCTATGGATATTTGGGTTGCGCTTGGCGACAATTTTCAGATGTACCACAGTTCTATACTCCCTTACGACAGTTCTATACTCCCTTGACTCAGTTACTAACTCTACCACATTTGAGAGTCTAATTGAGTCCCTACAGATGTTGGACTCCTTCAGTTTCAGCAATTCATCAACCCTTCTGATACCTTATTCAGAACGGTTGTTTCTTTTTCCAATGTATCAGTTATTGAGATCAGTCATGGCATGATCATGAGTACATCTCAACATTGCTTCCCCTCTAGACCATTATGATGTACCAATAGTTTTTATGTATTATTTAGGTCCCCCTTCTTGGGACTAATTGTTATGTATATGTCTTGGTACGAGCATGGGTATGCCCGCCTCGCCCATAATCACAGATTATTCCTCATCATTTTGAGGCCATGTATTTTTTCAGCTTTTTGCAACTTCCAAAGGGCCGTTGCTCCAATATCCAATTGATCTCTTCTCTTCTCCAAACCCCAGTAAAAAATACAAAAGAAATATGATGTCTATCGGCCATACGATGAGCTCCTGCCCTCACACATTAGGGGGCAATCTGTTAACACCCAAAAAGTGATCACTAGCTCATTCCCTTATTCACATGACCCATTTGTTCACTTTTCCATCATTTAAGCCTCTAAAGCCATCAAAAGGTCACCAAAAATACCATAATACCCCTTTTTCCCCTCAAAAAACCCTCAAAAAGGGTCCAAAATTCCCATAAATATTAAAAGGGAATAAAAATATTCAAAATATTCAAAAAAAGAAAAAGAGGGAAAAAGAGACCTAAACCATGTTGGTTAATACCATTGGTTTCCTCAAAACCATAATGGTATCCCCCATCACCAAAAACTATAAAAAGGTGATAGGGGCTCCTCACTTTCCATCCACATTTCATCCTATCCACTTTCCATCCACATTTCATCCTATCATTATGTTGCCAAATCACCTTTGAGAGCCATTGCATCCCATTTCGAGTTTGAAGAATCCCATTGAAGCTTTGGAGAAGGAGAGACCATTGGATATTGGAGCTTCTCAACCTTGGATTTGTTCAACACCCATCATCCTCACCATTTGAGGTAATACAAAAACATATTCTTTTGAATCTCTTGTCTTATTTGCTTATTGTTATCAATCTAGTTCTTTATTTCTCTTACATATGTTAATGTTAGATTATATTAAGTTTATTGTTATTTTCTTTTCATTCGAGACTGCTATTACAAGTTAATAGGTGCATCCTTGCACATGCTTGGTTGAAAAACCAAGCAACACTGATGTCCCTATAATTTCCCTTAAAATGTTTCCAGAAAATGTTTCTTTTGCTTTCCAAGTAGGACTATCCCTTTTAGGTGTCTTCTGATACCTTTCTATTGAGTTACTAGTTGGGGTGGCATGCACCCCGTATAAGTTAATAGGAATTTTAGTAAGAGGATTAGTTTTAATAAATCTACCTTGTGAATCTCTAGACCTATTCATGAAAACAAATTATAACTGAAATAAACTTTGATTGCATAACTACTAGTACTGGGTTTTGGGGATGCTTGTTATAACAGATGCGTAGGTTATTACCTCTCATCTTACTGCTCACCCGCCACGAGCCTAATCTAAGTTTCAAAGAAAAGAACTGAAATTTGAAAAAAAAAGAGAGTTCAACTTATCTATGACTGAATTCTACCTATTTATCTACAACTCCCTGGAAACATCGCCAAAATGTTGGGTGTGTGAGCTATCTCAAATAAAACACCTAATATTTAATTATCGACGAAGATTGGTAATCTTACAGTTGCGGCAAAATATATATTAAGGTAGAATAATACCTAAATTTTCCTGCTTGTCAGACCTTCAAAATATTTAATAAAGGAAATATTGAAAGATCTTTCAAAATGAAAAATTGAGTCAAACTTCAGAAAAATAATAAGAGAATTAAATCAAATCTAACTAAACAACCGATTAGAATAGTATCAAATCATACTACTCTACTGTATATTTAAATGATGGGAAGGGATAGAAAATGAACTGATAACCAAATTAAAAATTACTAGGGAAAACTTGTAAATGTAAATAATTCTAAAACTGAATTGCTTAGATTCAGATAGAGAACAAAAATAAACTATATATGTGATAATTCAATTCAATGATAAATTACATAAACAGGAACTATGATAATCAAAGTAAATTACAAGCTAAATAATTTCAACAACCAATTCAAGAAGAAACATCTATTCCCATGTAATAGGAACCGGAGTGAATGTATCGTAATGACTTTCAAATGCAATAGCGAAACAAAATGGAAGTAAATCTAATCTAACTTCAATAAAGAGATTTAAACTACAAAGAGAGAAACTACAGTTAACTTTAAACATGTTGATCTATCTACTTTCCATGAAACTAATGAGTCTAGAAGCAAGTAGAAAACTTAATAAAGATATTCACTTATGAACTTGATTTGGAAGCAAGTAGAAAACATGATAAAGATATGAATATAGAAGCAAGTGGAAAACTTGATAAAGATACTTATTACTGATCGAAATCTAAATATTATGAATGTCTCATTATTTGCATAAATGGAAAATAATTCTTATGATTAACAAATTAAAACTACTTAAAGAAGGAAATTGCTAACTATGATTCGGAAGTAAACTATCTGAAAACAAACTGATGGATTCTGAAACAGTAACTAACTATCAAATCTGATACGAAAGCTTAATTTTGGAAGAACGTTTAAAGAAAGTGAAGGAGGGAAATGTAGAAGGAGGAGATAATAAGAAAAATTCAATTAAAAACTTTATGTAACATAAAACCAGATTTAAATTACACCTAGAATTGCAAATTAGAAGCAAGAAGCATTATATCTAATAAGCAGGAAAAACTAGAATCAGAAAAACATAAAACTAATGCAGAAAGAGTAAAAATCCTAATGACGATCCGAATGCTAGTTCGAACGACATTCTGAATGACAGTCCGAATGGAGGAAAAACGAACTAAACTAAGGAAAAGGAGAGTTTTGATGATCTTGACGCTAGCTGGCGAATGCTCATGAACCTATAATGCAGAGAAAATAGTTAGAAGACTTGTTGAGAAGTTACGTTAATAGACAGTAACCTATTTTAATCATTGTCTAAAGGAGATAAACTATTTCTATGACATGTGGAAGAGGAATGTTGAGATGGAAGGAGAGAGTGAACCTACTGTTAAGATTTAATATGCTAAGACAAAAAATAGCAGCATTACATTCCATTTCACAATAATAGCATATACAGGATCACTGAAGAAACAACAAGCATAGCATAAACACAAGAGACAGAGATTTATCCTGGGAAACCCTCATGGGGTAGAAAACCCAGCAAAGCTTCCTCAATATATATGACCAGCAATATACAAAGATGAAACCCTGAGACATGATCTCCTCTTCCACAATAGCAGACCTCTTCTCCACAAGTGCGCTATCCTCAAGTGAGTGAGTGTGTCTAATGAGGAACACACCTCCTCTATTTATACACTACTCTGACATATCTTTTACACAAGTACACGTAGGCTCATATTTAACCAATGGGTTAAATACCCCAGTACAACTGACTGGACCGACCCCTCTAGGGTGGTCTAATAACCCTTTGACCCACATAACACATACAGGGCTGACCCCCACTAGGGAAGTCTAATAACCCGAGTTACCACATTCCGACGGAGGAATAAACATCTCCGGATATACAATAAGATCTTCACGAAGGAATGAAACATCTCCTGAATAATAAAGTACAAATATAATATTCTTTGAAGTTACAATATCTCAACACTCCCCCTTAACGAGAAGGATATTATAATAGCATCTGCACGAGCAAGGAGTCATCAACATCATACATGATACATCTATAAATCATTGGAAGCTTTCTCAACATCATCAGTAACTCAAGCAGTTACTGGAACATCTTCAATACTGGAACATCAACATCTTCAGTACTGAGTCTTTATCTTCTGCAGCACTCGAACAGCTACAACAACATCAACATCTGGATCCTCACGATCATCAATATCATCATCTCACAATCATCAATATCATCATCTCATGATCATCAGCATCGTCATCACACGATCATCAGTATCGTCAGCATCATCATCACATGATCATCAGCATCGTCATCACACGATCTTCAGCATCGTCATCACAAGATCATCAGCATCATCATCACAATCTATAGCATCTGGATCATCACGATCTACAGCATCTGGATCATCTCGATCTACCGCATATGGATCATCTCGATCTACAGCATCTAGATCATCTCGATCTACAACATCTGGATCATCTCGATCTACAGCATCTAGATCATCACGATCTACAGCATCTAGATCATCTGTATTAGTATCCACACCAATACATCTATCATCAAAACATGTATTCTTACTAATACATATATCATCAAAAGCATGTATTCTCACTAATACAACTATCATCAAAAGCATGTATTCTCACTAATACATTTATCATCAATAGCATGTATTCTCACTAATACATCTATTATCAAAAGCATGTATTCTCACTAATACATCTATCATCAAAAGCATGTATTCTCACTAATACATCTATCATCAAAAGCATGTATTCTCACTAATATATCTATCATCAATATCATGTATTCTCACTAATACATAGCAGCATATCCTGCAACACACACGATCATATTACAGGATGACCAATCCCGCTCTCTTTAGGACATAGGTCCATGGATGATACAATCCAGATCAAGTTCCAGGATGATCAATCCTTATCACTTTAAGACAAGTCTCATGTCTAGGGATGATGCAATCCCATCATGTACATTTTGAACCCAGTTCATGGACGATGCAGTCCTCTCTCGTACATTTTGAACCGAGGTCCAGGGACGATGCAGTCCTATCTCCAATTCTCGTAGACATCAGTCTACGGATCGATTATGGGACCTCAGTTTGGGGATGATGCAATCCCCTGCCTGTTCATTCAAGACTTCATTATCGGAGACCCAGTCTACGGCTCTATTCTGGGACCTCAGTCCGGGGATGATGCAATCCCCTGCCTGTTCATTCAGGACTTCATTATCGGAGACCTAGTCTACGGCTCTATTCTGGGACCTCAGTCCGGGGACGATGCAATCCCCTGCCTGTTCATTCAGGACTTCATTATCAGAGACCCAGTCTACGGCTCTATTCTGGGACCTTAGTACAGGGATGATGCAATCCCCTACCTGTTCATTCAGGATTTCATTATCGGAGACATCATGTCTATGGCTCTATTCTGGGACATCAGTCCGGGGACGATGCAATCCCCTACCTGTTAATTCAGGATTTCATTTATCGGAGACATCATGTCTACGGCTCTATTCTAGGACATCAGTCCAGGGACGATGCAATCCCCTACCTGTTAATTCAGGATTTCATTTATCGGAGACATTATGTCTACGGCTCTATTCTGGGACATCAGTCCGGGGACGATGCAATCCCCTACCTGTTAATTCAGGATTTCATTTATCTGAGACATACATCTACGGCTCTCTTTAGAACAGATGTTCAAGGATGATACAATCCCTTTTCTTTCTCGGAGACACCTGTCTATGGCTCTCTTTAGGACTGAAGTCCAGGGATGATCCAATCCCCTCATGTCCACCAAGGACTTCATTCTCGAAGACATATGTCTACGGCTCTCTTGAGGATGATGCAATCCTATCATGTCCACCAAGGACTTCATTCTCGAAGACATAAGTCTACGGCTCTCTTGAGGATGATGCAATCCTATCATGTCCACCAAGGACTTCATTCTCGAAGACATATGTCTACGGCTCTCTTGAGGATGATGCAATCCTATCATGTCCACCAAGGACTTCATTCTCGAAGACATACGTCTACGGCTCTCTTGAGGATGATGCAATCCTATCATGTCCACCAAGGACTTCATTCTCGAAGACATACGTCTACGGCTCTCTTGAGGATGATGAAATCCTATCATGTCCACCAAGGACTTCATTCTCGAAGACATACGTCTACGGCTCTCTTGAGGATGATGCAATCCTATCATGTCCACCAAGGACTTCATTCTTGAAGACATACGTCTACGGCTCTCTTGAGGATGATGCAATCCTATCATGTCCACCAAGGACTTCATTCTCGAAGACATACGTCTACGGCTCTCTTGAGGATGATGCAATCCTATCATGTCCACCTTAGACCCTGTCTAAGGACCATCCACCAACCTCTCTGTCGGCATCACCAATATAGGTATTCACATCATCGACCTCAATGTCGATGCAGGCAATCTCATCATAAGTGATCACATCACTCCCCCTTTCGAGGAGGGTCCTTCTATATTAAGTTTGTCTCGAAAAAATTTACTTGAGGTAGAGGTTTGGTTAGTACATCGGATCGGTAGAGGTTTGGTTAGTTCATTGGTAACTTGTTACAAATTCGAACCTTAATTCTTATCTGCTCCATATCTCGTATATAGAAATGCCAGATCTCTATGTGCTTTTGACTTTTCATGGAACACTGGATTCTTTGCCATTTTAGTACAACTCTGTTTGTCACATAGGATCACAGTTGGGTCCATCTCTAAGTCAAATAATTCTGAAGCCATGTCGTTTCACAATTAGTAGAGCAAGCAGCCATATATTCCGCTTGTGCTAGACTGCTTCCTGCTAAACCACGAGATCATGGCTGATCCCAGACAATAACATCTTCTCGATGTGCTCTTCCTGTCTGATACACTTTCTTCTCAATCAATATCTGTGTAGCCATCTGAATTCATGATCTCCATAGATCAAAGTCTATTGTATCCTTTAGGTACCTTATCTCATGCTTTGCAACTAACAGGTGAACACTTCTAGTTTCCACTAGATACTGTCTAAAGGTGTTCACAGCAAAGCATATATCTGACTTAGTATTCGTTAGGCACATCAATGACTCAATAATTTGTCTGTATAGAGTTATATCCACTAACTCTAATGAGTCATCTGCTAAGAACTTCAAGTTGGAATTCATGAGAGTGGCCATTCCAACACATCAAGTCCTTTTAATATTTCTCAGCATACTTTCCCTGGTTGAGAAAGATTCCTTCTGAGCCTTGCCATACTTCCAGACCTAGGAAGTAATGCATCAATCTGAGATCTTTCATTTTTCATTTCTGCAGCCATCTTCTTCTTTCTTTTCATGATCTGTTTCTCATTCCCTATCAGAAAGATATCATCTACATACAATAATAGTATAACCTTAAGGTAAAAGTTAGGAACAACTTTACTTTTGGTAAAGCCCAAGCTTATCAAGAAACTGTCAATTTTCCCTTTGAGACTGAACATCATCCACACTCTGCATTGAATGATCTTCTGCATATCTATCTGTGCCATCTCTCGTTAGATGGGTCTACTGATATGAGCCTCAATATCATTCGAACTCTGTGGTGAGTTCCTTCTTGCATCCAAGTCATCTGTGTATAGAATCCATATTCAACCTTGTAGCAAATATTGAGATCCACATCACTCATGGTGATCATTAAGCTCATCAATTGATTATTGATCCTGAGTACCCATACAGAACCTGATTCACACTTCTTCTTTACCATACTTGGAGCAAACACCTTTTCATGATTCTCTTCCCCTTTCTAAGAGAATCTTCTAGCCACGAGCCTTCTATATTTTGTTTGATTTGTAAATCTTCTTGTTTGAACATCCATCACTTGTACGGTGTCCATCATTCTTCATGACCTTTCCTACAAATCAAAATTATGTACATGATTAGTAATACTTCATAATCATCAAATCATATTGACATGATAACCTATTATGCATACATATATCATTTACATAGTTATGCAACTAATTTGACCAATACTTTGGCACAACACCTTCCCATATCCTGTATTCATATAGTGGCTATCTAGATGCCTTCCATCTCTACCAGAACATACTATCGAGAGTGTGCACAGCTTTCAGTATGTCAGCAAAGAGGTTTCATTCTAGACAAGCAACAATGGAATGTTTGTCCAACTTACCAATCATATGCATATTAGTAGTATATTGTTCAATGTTCTATGAATGTTTACACTCAGCATCATATATTCTAGGAATACAAATATGCATACAACCTATTACAGGCAATATCATTACTATTTCAAATAACAACTCAAATACTTATCTTTTATGTTTCTGTGGTTGCCTCCCGCTTGATATTCTGTATGTCTTTTGAACTTCTATTCATTCTGTACCACTGTGCATGCTCAAGAGTCATCCTCATGATCTCATACACAAACATACACTCATTAGTATATTCTAAATGCTATCAAAACATTATAGTTCTAAGTAATCTTGAAAATGTATAGTCATGATAATAAACATTAGTATTCAAGATTTCAGGGAAGCCTTCTTTTACTCATGCATATCATCAATCATAATATGCATAATCCATTGATTACTAACTTTATGAATAAGCATATATAATCATACCAAGTATACTTATATAAGGGATACTAACACAAGGTAAGATTCATAGGAAACATACCTGGGTTAGTATATCTGTTTAACATACCTAATCAATATCTTCTTTGTTCTCTTCAATGATTTAGAGATCCTGTGGTGGAACCTGCATGTCTCATAGGTTAAGCACAATATATCAAAGTCATACATACCTCGTAAGTAGAACAAAGATTATGGATGAGTCTTTGTCTTCATGTGGAACTTGATTTGTCTTTCGTGATGTACCTGAATCTTGTTAGCAGACAACATCAACCTCACACAACACCATAATGCATTAGTACAATCATATAGCCCTAATCAATGAATGTATTCAATCATTCACATGCATTCATACTGTTATTAGGGTGATAAGATAAGTCTAACATTAATCAAGAATGTAATAACAAATAATATAAAGACAAACACATTATGAATTTAATCAGGAATCAGATTTCAAGACATACCTGAACCTCCTTGAGTCATACCTGTCGAGACTTCTTGTAGTCTTCTTATGTAAGGCCTTAGCCTCAACTCCCCCTGAAACTTGATCTGGAGCTTGATTAGGGTTTGCTAAAGAAACCCTAAAAATTCAATCTTTGACTTGCACACTTCTGAATGGATGGAAGGATGTGTCTTGCTAAGTTGATCAAACTAGCATACTTCAATTTTGAAATCTCCAAAATTTGACCCCTCAAAATTGCCTTTGAAACTTCTGGATCTTCTGGACAGGAACCCGAACTAGGGTTTGATGAAGCCCACCTTTTTGTCCAATCAAAAGGTTTGATACAAGGCTATAAACTCTTATTTTTCTGAGGAGCTTCCAGCCGTGGTTACAGACTTCAAAAATTCCAACTTTTGTTGAAGCCCTAATTTTCCATCTTTCTGATCAAAATCCCGAGCTAGGGTTTAATCAAGCCCGGTCTTCTACCCAACCAAAAAATTCGATCTTGGTCTCTAAATTTCGATTTTCCTGAGTAGCATTCAGCCGTAGACTCTAATTCCAACAATTCTAACTTTCTCTGAAACCCTAAATTCCGGAAGCCATGAATAAAGGTGCTCCAAAAATAATTCTGTTTTGACAGAAATATGCACCTGATTGTTTCTGCTATAACTCTGTAATTTTTACTCCACAGGGTCTGAAAACCTTTTCTGCAGTAGCCTGACCTGTCATCTTTCCATCCTGACAGGTCTGACCTCAATTTGATTTTCTGAGAGAGAGTTATGCCAAGTGTCGCAACGTGACCTGTTTATGGGATAAAACAGGAGAGCGAACTTGTACGGCATGCCACGTGTCACTGTTTGAACTTCGGCTTCTGAAAACGTTTCTTGAGATAGCTCACCCTGCTATCTTTCCATCCTGATAGGTCTGACCTCAATTGGACTCTCTGCGAGAGATTTATGCCAAGTGTCGTAACATGGCCTGTTTATGGGATAAAACAGGAGAGCAAACTTGTACAACGTGCCACGTGTCACTGGTTCACCTTCGGCCTCTGAAAAAGTTTCCTGAGATAGTACTGTCTGTGTACTACCTGTCACGTTTTACGCAATTTCATTTGGAGCTTCCTATCCCAAGTTATGACCTTTTTTTCCAAGGTCACCTTCTTTTGACTGAGATCTGGAAGAGGCAGAAACCCTAACTTGTACTGATCATAACTTACAAAGTACAACGAATATGAGGATTCCCTTTGGAAACAAGGTACTTGGGGATGTTATCTTCTAGCTGTAAACTTTTCAGACCCTGAACCTTCTCCAAAATGGATTTATAGTGAAAGTTCTACGATGACTGGTTTTTGCTATGTAAAACCCTAACCTTCAAATTGTCGTAAGTAAAGCAAGTGTCGTAAGTGCCATACCTTGTCTTCCTTCAGGTTAGCTCTAATACGATGTTAAGATTTAATATGCTAAGATATAAAATAGCAGCATTACATTCCATTTCACAATAATAGCATATACAGGATCATTGAAGAAACAAAAAGCATAGCATAAACACAAGAGATAGAGATTTATCCTGGGAAACCCTCATGGGGTAGAAAACCCAGCAAAGCTTCCTCAATATAGATGACCAGCAATATACAAAGATGAAACCCTGAGACATTATCTCCTCCTCCACAATAGCAGACCTCTTCTCCACAAGTGCGCTATCCTCAAGTGAGTGAGTGTGTCAAATGAGGAACACACCTCCTCTATTTATACACTACTCTGACATATCTTTTACACAAGTACACGTAGGCTCGTATTTAACCAATGGGTTAAATACCCCACTACAACTGACTGGGCCAACCCCTCTAGGGTGGTCTAATAACCCTTTGACCCACATAACACATACAGGGCTGACCCCCACTAGGGAAGTCTAATAACCCAAGTTACCACATTCCGACGGAGGAATAAACATCTCCGGATATACAATAAGATCTTCACGAAGGAATGAAACATCTCCTGAATAATAAAGTACAAATATAATATTCTTTGAAGTTACAATATCTCAACACCTACAGCTATAGGAAGGAAACTAATAGAGAGGAAGAAGTTGAGGCTGATGCTAACTATGGATGAATTAATAGCAATATCTAATTATAAATGATGGAAGAAAGAAAAACTGAAAGCAAACTATAAGTTATTAAACTATTGGTCGACCATTTACTAATTTTGTACATAAATTAAACTGGCAGCACAACATAAATTACAGAGAAAGAAGAAAATATCATCTATAAAAATGAAATTTATTATAAACACAGGAAAAAAAACTAACTATTTGTAGAAAGGAAAAATGTAAAAAACAAAGACAAAACCTTTGGTTGATGAGAGGCCCTTCCCAGCAATCAGAGATGGAAAATTGGATTGATTTAGCTACTCATAATATCAACAAACTAGAACTTCCATTAACTTGGTAAAATTAGAGAACTCTGTCTCTACGGTTATTCTGAATAGCTTCCAATTACTAAGACTAAAAAACTAGCTAACTCGACTTCGAATAACTCGTCTTAGTCATGGAGACGACTATTTATAAGTTACAATAGGTGAGAGGGTCGACAGAGTCGACCTCTCTAATAATAGAGATGTTTAAATGAATGCAACTATTTATTGAATGGTGCATGCCAATGCAAAGAGCATCTACCTAGCTTACACAAGGTTGGTTTCTTCCCGCAAGTGTTGCAGCGTCGATCTACCCTTGACGTGGGATGAGCTTTATATTGATGGACTGATCATGAGAAGATAGGCTTCTTCCCGAATGCTGGCATGAATGAGCGTGAATAGGTATGAGCAAAACGAACAGAGGAGAAGCTATTGGAGCACTGTCATGGCAATGCATTGTGCTGGCAGGCTGAACATGTGCGAACTAGACTCCTTCTAAAACAATAGCGTGAACAGGCAGCACTATTCCAGGATGAATGTGAGGCTGAATCAGCGTGTTGGAGAGTTAACATGGGCATGGTGATGCATTGGAAAGCTCAGCGAACTTGGGGACGGATCTTCTAGAGCAATAGCTCATTAACCATCAGCTCCACCGGGCAAACAGAACCCACGTGCCCTTCTTCTACTTTAACGGTCTCAGATATGCCAACCATGGATTTTGGGAGCTGAACGCAGGGCTGAATGATGAGCTGAATGCGTTTAAGCTTTAACACCTAGCATATAGTCTGAATGAAGGGTCATTCACAAAACGCAATTTGTCAATTAAAACATAAATGTCAATAATGTCCAGAAATTGTCATTTTAACATAAACAAACCATATATAATGAAGTATAAACAAGATTTGCGTCATAGGTAAATATATGCATACCTGCACTGTTTGATGGGTTGAATGACAAGAAAACAACCTAATATAACAAAGAATGACAGAAATAATGCCATTTCGAGTAGATTGAATGATAAAAAATAGTGACAGAATGGAAACCAACACCCCCTCCTCTCCCTAGCCCTTACTAACCCCCTCTCTCAGTCTGTCTCTCTTTCCTACACCTACACCTACCTCTAACCACACCTCCCATCTCTCTTTCTCACTCTCTACAACTAACACCCTCTCCTCTCTCTCTCTCTCTCTCTCTCTCTCTCTCTCTCTCTCTCTCTCTCTCTCCCCCTAACTATTACTAACCCCTCTCTCAATCTATCTATCTTTGTCCCCCTCGCTAAGCCCCCTCCTAGCCCCTTACTCCTAACTAACCCCCCCGCTATCACTCTCTCTTCCCTACCTCTACACCTCTCTCTCTCTCTCTCTCTCTCTCTCTCTAAACCCCCTCTCCCTCTCCATAACCTCTCCCCCATCCCTAACAATCCTAAATTTCTATCTCTCTCCTACTCCCCCTATCCCTAAACCCCTTCCTCTCTATCTCTCTCCCCTCCCCTCCCTAGTGCTTACTAACCCAGGCTTTCTCAGTCTCTCTCTCTTCCCTACACCTCCACTTACCTCAAACCACACCTCCCATCTCTCTTTCTCACTCCCTACAACTAACAACCTCTCCTCTCTCTCTCTCTCTCCCTCCTCTGCCCCCCCAACCATTACTAACCCCCTCTATCAATATCTCTCTCTATCTCCCCCTCGCTAACCCCCCTTCTAGCCTCTTACCCCTAACCAACCCCCCCTCTCTCACTCTCTCTTCCCTGCTTATATACGTCCTCTCTCTCTCTCTCTCTATCAACCCCCTGTCCCTCTCCCTAACCTCTCCCCCATCCCTAACCATCCTACTCTTTCTATCTCTCCACTACTCCCCCTAGCCCAAAACACCCTTCTCTCTATCTCTATCCCCTACTTTCCCTATCCCTTACTAACCCGGGCTCTCTCAGTCTCTCTCTCTTCCCTACAACTCCACCTACCTCTAACCACAACTCCCATCATGGTGAAGATGACGATGATGATGATGAAGATGAAGATGATGGTGATGAAGATGATGATGTGATGATAAAGAAGAGGATGATCATCATCATCATCATCATCATCATATTCATCACCATCATCTTCATCTTCATCATCATCATCATCATCTTCATCATCATCTTCTTCATCATCATCATCTTCATCACCATCTTCATCATCATCGTCATCTCCATCTTCCTCCTCCTCCTCATCATCATCTTCATCTTCATCATCATCGTTGTGGTTATCATCACCATGATGATGATGATGATGATGATGACGATGATGATATCGATGATAATGATAATGTTGGTGATGAGGATGATGATGATGATGATGAAGACGATGAAGATGATGGTGATGAAGTTGATGAAGATGATGATGATGGTGAATATCATGATGAAGATGATGATGATGATGAATATGGTGATGATGGTGATTATGATGATGATGAAGATGAATATACAGATGATGATGATGATGACGAAGATGATGATGATGATGATGATGATGATGATGAACATGATGATGATGATGAAGACGATGAATTTGATGGTGATGACGACCACAAAGATGTTGATTAAGATGATGATGATGATGGTGGTAATGGTGGTGATGAGGGTGATGATGATGATGATGATGATGATGATGATGATGAAGATGACAGTGATGATGATGACGATGAAGATGATGGTGATGAAAATGAGGAGGATGATGATGATGAGGATGATGATGATGATGATTATGAAGATGATGATGATGAGGATGATGATGATGATGATTATGAAGATGATGATGATGATTATGATGATGATGATCGCCATCATTATCATCATCATCATCATCATCATCATCATCATCATCATAGTCATCATCATCCTCTTCTTTATCATCACCACCACCATCATCATCATCATCTCCATCGCCATCATCTTCATCTTCATCATCATCAACATCGTCATCATCATCATCATCATCATCATCATCATCATCATCATCCTCATCACCATCGTCATCATCATCATCATCAACTCCATCTTCCTCATCATCATCATCATCATCGTGGTGGTCGTCATCACCATCATCTTCATCCTCATCATCATCATCATCGTGATCATCATCATCATCATGATCGTCATGATCCTGATCATGATCATGATCATCACCATATTCATCATCATCATCATCTTCATCATCATCATCATCATCATCATCATCATCATCATCATCATCTTCCTCATCATCATCTTCATCATCATCATCATCATCTTCATCCTCATCGTCATCCTCATCTTCATCACCAACATATTCATCGTTATCATCATCATCGTCATCTTCATCATCATCTTCATCATCATTATCATCCTCATCACCATCATCATCATCATCATCATCATCATCATCTTCTTCTTCTTCATCATCATCATCATCATCATCACCATATTCATCATCATCATCATCTTCATCACTTCATCATCATCATTATCATCATCAACATCATCATCATCATTTTCATCATGATCTTCATCACAATCATCTTCGTCATCATCATCATTATCATCATCAGCATCATCATCATCATCATCTTCATCATGATCTTCATCATCATCATCTTCATCATCATCATGATTAGCATCATCATCATCATCTTCATCATCATCATCAACAACAACATCATCATCATCATCTTCATCATGATCTTCATCATCATCATCTAAACCCGCTCTCCCTCTCCCTAACCTCTCCCCCATCCCTAACCATCCTACTCTTTCTATCTCTCTGCTACTCCCCTTAGCCCAAAACCCCCTCCTCTTTATATCTCTCCCCTGCTCTTCCTAGCACTTACTAACCCGGGCTCTCTCCGTCTCTCTCTCTTCCCTACACCTCCGCCTACCTCTAAGCACACATCACATCTCTCTTTCTCACTCACTACAACTAACACCCTCTCTCTCTCTCCCTCCTTCCCCCCCCTAACCATTACTAACCGCCTCTCTCAGTCTCTCTCTCTCTCTCTTCCCCTTGCTAACCCCCCTCCTATCCCCTTACCCCTAACTACCCCCCCCCTCTCTCACTCTCTCTTCCTTGCTTATACAACTGTCTCTCTCTCCCTCTCTCTTTCTCTCTCTCTCCCCCCCCCTCTCGCTCTCTCCTAATCCCCCTTCCTCTACCACTAACCATCACCCATCTCTAATCCCTAAGCCCCTAACACCAAATACCTATTTAACCTCTTAAACCATAGAAACTATTAAATAAACTATTGAATAAGATTTTGATGATTACAATAATGCACATGCATTATAGTGATCCATAACGCACGAGCGTTATGGTGATCCATAACACGCACGTGTTAGGGAATCCTATCCTACATGTTAATTTTCATGGTAGGATTGGAGCCCACCCATTCCTAGTTCTAAGAAATGCTCGCATGTTTTGGTTTTACTGAATACTCATGCATTTTCCGAATGAACGATTGCACCAAAAGGGTCCCTCAACTTCGTGCGAGGGCCCACATACATCAATCTATTTGTTTGCAAGTAATAGAGAAGAACAGTTCACATTCCTGCATATTGTCCGTGCGTATTTGTGTTTATCCGTGTAGTGTAATATTTCTTTTGCTCATTCTGCTTCTTATTGCTTCCGCCATAACAAAGCCGGCTCATTCAATCGAACTATTGTCCCCCTTGTGCTTCCTGGAAATGACCTGGATCATTGAAGGAGGCAAAGTTGTCGGCTCGAGGTTCCAGTCGATAGGGAGGGTAGTTGTGTCACATTGAAGTTGGCAGAGAAAATTTAATGCAACATGTAATGAATAAACCTTAGGGAACCACCTCATTTCGGAGCTAGCAAATTAGACAACACAACCTATCCAAATCATCGCACGATGATTAGATGGCTGAAAATGTATGAAAAAACAAATTCGGAGAGTCAACTTCGACTTGTAGAATGCCTTACGATATAAATATAGTAAACTAGTTTATTGTAAATTTCGACTAATATAGACCCATCTAATGCCGGTTCTACAAAGCATCAAGAGGGACCAAATCTGCAAACCTTTCACCACTAAACTACGACACACGTCCTTCTCACCACTATTCTGTTGATGCATGCCATTTTTATTTTGTTTTATTATTATTATTATTTTGTTTTATTTTTTTATTTTTTATTTATTTTTATGGGGTAGAGGAACACTTCCCCCCACCTGCTCCAATATGTTACCAGTATAGACCGATCTAACTCTGGTTCTACAACGGGAAAAGAGGAATCAAATCTGCAAACCTTTCACCACTAAACTACATTACACATCCATCTCACCACTATGATATAGCACACTGATGCATGCATTCTTATTTATTTATGTGATACCCCAAAGACTTTATTATTTATTTTATTTTTATTTAATAACTGTGACAATTATTTTATGTAAGAGTTAATTAAAACTCAAAAACAAAAAGTGGCACTTTGTACAACAAACTAATTTTTTATTAAATATAAAGAAAAATACACTTGGAGAGTTCAGCTAAATGAGGGGACACCACCATGGCACAATGGAAGATGTGTAAGCAAGCTAGATAGATCTTTAACAATCAAATCCAATCTAAAACTCAACAACCAGACAAGATCCTAAATCATAGGGATTTATGGATTGGTTGGAGATTTGACCGGGATGACACAAGACCTGGGAATAACTATATATAATGGTGCATTGAGATAGCACGGGACGCCATGTTGTGCATAGGGGAACTACTTGAGTGTTCTCTCTTTTCATAAGTCCATCTGCTTGTTACATACTATGGAAGAGTTTGCCACGAGGAAATGATTTCTTGCATTCTAGTGCATGGTGGTGATCCAGCTCGGGGTTGGAGCTGGGAAAACAAACGAGTTTCCCTCTTCTATGGTTGGGAGAAGCTGACTCTCCAAATTGTCCTTTGCTCTGTTTTTTCTTTCAAGTAAGCATATGCATAATATATATTTTTTTATGTGAGGTTATAAAATCATGATTATCAATATGTATTACAAGCTATGATTAGACTTTGTTTGGATCTTTTATCCACGAATTCTAGTTGTAATCCTTTTCGATCACATGGAACGTTTTTTTTTTATATTCTGTTGTTGTACATAAAAACATATCATTCAACTTGATAAAGGAAAATCGTTTATTTTTGGGTTCAATAATTCTACATTAGAATATATTTGCAGTTGCTTGCTGGATAAATATCCACCCCCCAAAAATAAATGAAGATCAAATCTAAGTTATTCAGAGGTTAACATGTAAACAGAGCGGTCTAGAGATCGATTCTCTAATTTCCTTCACAAAGAGTTTCGTTCAGTTCACACCTACCTGCCAAGTAATTGTCATCTAGTACTTAGAATGTATTCCTCTTGATATTATTTAATGATCATTTAAATGATATTCTTTTACTAACTATTAACTCAAGTTATCACACAACTTGTGCATACTACTGTACTCATAAAGAGACTTTGCAAGATGAGCAGTTATGGGTTAGATTAAGGGCAATTTAATATACAAATATAGGTATATGGATGAACATCTAATATAATGATAAGTCTTACAATCATTTTGGTAGGATTTTTTTTTTCAACAAAAAAATAGCTATATTTTGTATTAAAAATATATGAAAGTGTTCAAGTAACACTCCACAAGGAGAAGGTCACAACCTGACCGGCAAGTCCAAGATAGGGAAAAGATCACGATAGAATTGTCTACAACAACCAAATGATCCACAAGAAGCAAAGAGATAACGTGCCACAAGGGCAGCCCACGTCACTCTTGAGAAGAGTATTCAACCAAAAAAATAATGTCGAATAATAAGAAGAAAAGGAATATACAAACAGGAAATATAGCCACCAAAAATAACCGCACCCAAAAGGAAACACCTCTACTAACTGGAGGAGGCAGAAAGAGGAATACTCCCACTCGAAGAGAGGAGAGAGTGAGACCAATACTCAAAATGGAACATGCCCTGGAATGCTATAATTTCGCCGCTGGAGAAGAGGATGATGATCCTCACAACATCAATATTCCAGAGTCAGAAGGGACGCGCAAAGTCGAGGGCCCTCAGCTTGATATTCCTGCCATTACAGAACACATCAAGCTCAAGAAAATTAACATTGGTACAGAAGTTGAACCCAAGGTTGCCTCTATAGGAGATTATTGGGATGATGAAACTGTTGACCACATTGCAGATTTACTACATGAGTACCAGGACATCTTTCCTACCAAGTTTACAGAAATGAAAGGCATCCTAGGAGATTTAGGAGTTATGTGCATACCTTTGAAAACGGATGCTAAGCTAGTAAAACAGCTCCCGTACAAGTTGAACCCGCGATATAAAGAAAAGGTCAGAGAAGAAATTGATAAGATGCTCGCAGCTGGTATCATTGAGCCAGTAGAGGAAAGTGATTGGATTAGTCCTATGGTGGTACAAGAGAAAAAGGCAAAAGGTGAAATAAGAATCTTCGTGGACCTACGCAAGCTCAACGATGCCTCAGCACATGATCCATTTCCTACGCCCTTTATAGATGAAGTGCTTGATAATGTTGGAGGACAGGAGGCTTACTCCTTCACTGATGGCTTTTCAGGATACCATCAGATCAAAATCCATCCAGAGGACCGCCATAAGACCACTTTTGCGACTGAATGGGGCTCATTCCAGTATACGGTAATGCCCTTTGGTCTTAAAAACGCTCCTACTATCTTCTCTAGAGTCGTTGTTGCTGTTTTTAAAGAATTCATTCATAAGTTTCTAGAAGTCTATTTTGATGACTGGACTGTATTTGGTTTACTAAAGAACCATATAGGGAATCTAAGGATGATGTTAGACAAATGTAGACAGTATCATATTTCCCTAAACTTGAAAAAATGTATCTTTTGTGCTCCTTTCGGTATTTTGTTGGGTCACATTGTATGTAGATAAGGACTCATGATGGATCCTGTGAAGGTTGCCATCATTGCTAACTTGCCTGCGCCCAACTCAGTCAAACAATTGCGCACTACATTGGGACATACAGGATACTACAGGAAATTTATCAAGGGTTATGCAAAGATTACTGTGCCTATGGAAAGACTGCTGAAAAAGGACTCAAAATTCCAATGGACAGAAGAATGCCAACAGAGCTTGGACACACTTAAAGAAAAGATGATTACAGCGCCTATTCTAGTTTTCCCAGACTGGACAAAACTCTTTCATGTTCATGTAGATGCTTCTTCCATAGCATTGGGGGTTGTACTTACACAACCGGGAGAAGGAGGTATCGACCACCCCATTGCTTACTCTAGCAGAAAGCTGTCCACAGCTGAGAAGAACTACACCACTATAGAAAGAGAACGACTAGCTATGGTGTATGCCTTACATAAGTTCAGACACTATCTATTGGGTGCTCATTTTAAAATGTATACTGACCATTCTGCTTTGAAGTACTTGGTCAATAAGCTAGTGTTAGGGGGAAGAATTTGCAAATGGCTACTCCTCTTCCAGGAGTATGATTTTGAGATTATTGTGAAGCCAAGAGGATTGAATGCAGGACCTAACCATTTATCTAGGATAGTGTCAGGGGAGGAACCTACAAATTTGGAGGACAATCTTCCTGATGCGCAGCTGTTCTCTATTCAAGCAGCAGATGGATATTATTCTGATATTCTTGAGTTTCTCACTATAGGGCAAGCACCAGCTGAGTTCACAATACAGCAGAAGAAACAACTTGTTGTCAAAGCCGCAGACTTCACTTTGATAGCAGGCTAGCTCTATAAGTTGGGGCCTGATGAAGTGTTGCGCAGATGCATTTTACCGCATGAGAAGAACTCCATAATCATAGAAGCGCACTCAGGAACCGCAGGAGGCCATTTTGCAGGAAAGCCGACTGCACAGAAAATCTTAGCCGCCGGTCTTTGGTGGCCAACATTGCATAAGGATACTAAGGAATTCTGCAAGTGTTGCGATGTGTGCCAGCGAACAGGAAAACCTTCAAGAAGGGATGAAATCACCCAGGAGCTGTCAGCCTGCCAGATTCAACCGGACCTTCCGTTATTTAAGAAAGTGCAACGCATTGGTAGAAGGGAACAAGCCCTAGAACAACAAATAGTTGCTATGGTTGAGGCCCATAGAAAGCAGCTCGCCGAGTTGGAAGCTCGTGTCGCAGTGCCTCCCGTGGATGAGACACAAGTACGACTTGAAGCACTGCACATAGCTTCTATCCAGATGCAGCACAAAATAGATGAAACCCATCAGTTAATGACGCAAGCTATGGAGGCTTGGGCTGAGCTTGAGAAGTTCCCTTCTAAGGTTGCTCTTGTAGAACAGGTTGAAGCAGCAGAACAGCCCCTAACTGTTCTGAATGAAGAAGCTAAGTCCTTGGAAGGCTTAGCCAAAATGAGGAAGATGAGCAAAGTCCGTAAAGTCCAGCAAGAACTGCACCGGCTCAGAAACAAAGATGCTACTCTTGCCAACGTCATTCAGCCCTTTATGGATGAGTATGTTGAACTTGCTGCCCAAGCAGAGGCCAAGGTCAAAGCATTTGCCGAGTATCAAGAGTTGGTCGACGGCATAGACGGAGAAGAAGCTACTGCAGACATGGTGCAGACAGCTGTGAAGTGCGTCGAAGACATGGACTCCGCTATTGTGTAGTGGAAGCAAGACTTCGCTGCGACACAAGCCAAGTCGGATGCACAACTAAAACGATCGCAAGCTAGTGCGGTTGGCTCAGGGACGAGCCACAAGTAAGTGTTAGGGGCTTGTTGGAGCATAGGCCGCAGCTATGGCAAAGCTCAATTTTAGGGAAAAAACACTAAGTTTTGATGGAGAAGTGCTAATTTTGAGAAAAAACACTGTTTTTGGCAGAAGTGAATAGTGCGCAGTACGGTGCCAGATGGACGAGCTCACCGTAGAGTGCACCGAAAATTGCGGAGCTCGTGTGCACGTTAAGGGGAAGAGTAAATAAGGTGGCCAAGTAGAAAGCTCAACCACCACAGTAAATGAAGGAAGCGACGGAATAGAGGGCTCAGCTACCCTCATTTAAGGCAAAGTACAGAAGTTATGGTTGCTCGGACCAAGGAAGAGCAACGGGCCGAAGCATTGAAGGAGAAGGACAAGGAGTAGAGAACGATGAAGCGGCGCCCATACCCGCGATCTGCGCCGAAAATCACGGAACTTGCAGGAAGCTGCGACGCGACTGCAAGAGGCATCTAAAGTACACCTAGCCATCAGTGGTTAGGGTTTTTGGGGATCACTGTTGGGAAAGGCCCACAGTTTTGTAAAGGTGCGACCCTCAGGGCCACCTATATATATGTATAATTGTAAAGGGAAAAAGGTTAGATGGGTTAGAGAGAGATAGGTTGGTTAGAAGGGTTAAGGAGTTAGAGAGTTGATAGCTATAGAGCTAGTCACTGAGTTGCAGACAGTCTAAGTTGATGTCTGAGTCATTGTAATCTCTATAGAAGAAGAGAGTAGATCTAAGAGAAGGGATCCCAGCTGTGTGCATGGAGATTCCAGGAAAGATCTAAGGCCGCAGCTGTGTGCGCAGCGGAACTGTGTAACTCCTATTTTGAGATAATATAAGATATAGTTTCCGTGGACGTGATTTCCCCGTGGAGGCGGAATACATAATTCTTCTTGTTATGGTGATGTTTTGTGTGAATGCATGTCTATGTGTTGATATCTATGTTTTCATGAATGTTTCGTTATCTTTATGAATGAGTATGTAAAGTAAGTCCTTGAAGCTCCCTTAGAAGTTATACTTGTGCACTGTTGAAGGAGCCTGTAAGAACACTATTGCCGCGGCGTGTAAGGAGTGTGTTGCTGTGCTGTGGCGTGAGCACAGAAACAATACAACGTGTAACAAACGTAGCGGGTAAACACCTCATGCGCAGGTGCGGAGGTGCCGCGCAGCTAGGCTAAGGCGAGTAAGCTCCAGCGCTGTTGCGCTGTATGACCTGTGAAAGAATCAGACGCTCTGTTCAGAATTTACTATGGAAGAAGGGAGAGAGAAGACTGTGGATTTCGCTCCACCCCGGTTAAGGAAACCTGATTCCTTAGCCCCCCATAGCCACTTCGGGTGAGACCTCGGGCTGCTGCGCAGCCCGTTGCCGAAAGGGCCACTGCGCCAAGGGGTGTTTGTTGCTGCACCTCCTAAAAACCTGGGTCTGTCCAAAAAGCAGCCAACATACATGATCAAGATCTACCCATGTATCTATGGGTTGAAGCAGCTAGGACAGCAGTCTATGTGCAAAATAGACTATCCCATAGTGCTCTTGAATTCAAAACTCCAGAATAAGTGTTTACAGGAAAGAAGCCTGAGGTCAGTCATCTCAAAATATTTGGGTGTCCTATGTACATCCACATTCCAAAAGAAAAGAGAACCAAGTTGGATCCTTCTGGTAAGAAGGGAATATTTGTCGGATATTATGAATCATCCAAAGCCTTCAGAATCTACATTCCAGGTTTTCATCATATAGAAATAAGTAGAGATGTAACATTTGATGAAGAAGCAACTCTCAAGACATCCAGGAAGTGTCAACTTGAAGAAATCTATGAAGAAGATACACCTCCTAGAATCACAGAGGCTGTGCACATCCCTGAAGATGATTCACCAAAAGATCATGACATGTTGGAACCACAAGAACCTTCTATCACAAATTCATCTAAGAAAAGAAGGCTAGCATGGGCTAGAGATATTATTCAAGGAGCTGGAAGATATGGAGCTCCTGAAGGCTCCACTAGAGAAAGAAAGAAACCTAAGATAGTGTCCAACTATATGGCCTTGATGTGTGATCTTGTAGATCAACAACCTACTAGCTATGAAGAAGCAGCCCAGAAGAAAGAATGGGTAGAAGCAATGACATAAGAATATCAGTCAATAATGAAAAATGATGTTTGGGATGTAGTTCCCAAACCAAAAGATAAAAGTGTGGTTTCTTCCAAATGGATTTTCAAGATAAAACATGCTGCAGATGGTAGCATTGAAAAATGCAAGGCAAGATTTGTAGCCAGAGGGTTCTCTCAGAAGGAGGGAATTGCCTATGAAGAAACATTTGCACCAGTTGCTAGGTATACTTCAATTAGAACTATCATGGCACTTGCATCTATGATGAAGTGGAAATTACACCAAATGGATGTTAAGACAGCTTTTCTGAATGGTGTAATTGAATAAGAAGTATACATAGAGCAACCACAAGGGTTTGAGGTTAAAGACGGGAGGACTCATGTATGCAAACTGAAAAAGGCATTATATGGTTTGAATCAAGCTCCCAGGGCTTGGTACGGAAGGATTGACAATTTCTTAACAAACATGGGCTTTACCAAGAGTAAAGTTGATCCCAATCTTTATCTTAAAGTGATGGATGATGAACCAGTTATACTGTTGTGATATGTAGATGATCTATTTCTAACCGGAAATGAGAAACTGATTATTGAAAGCAAGAAGAAGCTTTCTTCAGAATTCGAGATGAAAGATCTCAGATTAATGCACTACTTCTTGGGTCTAGAAGTATGGAAAGAATCAAAAGGAATCTTTCTAAATCAAGGTAAGCATGCTGTGGAGATTCTAAAAAGATTTGATATGTTGGAGTGTAAAGCCATGGCCACTCCCATGGACTCCAACTTGAAGTTATTAGTTAATGACTCATCGGAATTAGTAGACCTAACTCTATATAGACAAATTAATGGGCCATTGATGTATTTAATAAATACTAGGCCAGATATATGCTTTGCTATAAATACCCTAAGTCAGTATTTAGTAGAGCCTAGAAAGGTTCAGTTAATAGCTGCAAAGCATGTGATGAGGTACCTAAAAGGTACATTAGATTTTGTTCTATATTATCTTGGAGGTCATGAACTCCGATTACATGGTTACTCAGATTCTGATTGGGCAGGTAGTGTCTCAGATAGAAAGAGTACTTCAGGTGGATGTTATGGTCTCGGATCTGCCATGATCTCATGGTTCAGCAAGAAATAATCTAGTGTGGCCCTCAGTATTGCTAAAGCAGAATATATAGCTTCCTGCTCTGCCAGCTGTAAAGCAGTCTGGCTTCGGAATTTATTATCTGGAGTGTTTGGCTTAGAAATGGATCCCACTGTGATTATGTGTGACAATCAAAGCTACATTAAGATGACTAAAAATCCTGTATTCCACGATAAGTCAAAACACATAGAGATACGATACTTTTATATATGAGATATGGTGCAGAGAGGAGCTATCAAGCTCGAGTATGTGAACACTGAGGATCAAATTGCTTATATCTTGACCAAACCTCTGTCTCGAGTGAAATTTGAATACTTCCGAGACAAGCTTGGTGTAGTTCAAAAGGACCCTCCTCTGAAGGGGGAGTAGTATAGTCACTGATGATGAGATTGTCTCATCGAACAACAAGGTCGATGATAAGGCTACCTATTCACTACACCTAGATACTTAGAAATATTTAGATTTAGGGCTCTTATGCTTAGAATACTTAGTTTTTACTTATACATGCTTTTGATATTAGATGTATTAGTGAGAATACATGCTTTTGATGTTAGATGTATTAGTGAGAATACATGCTTTTGATGTTAGATGTATTAGTGAGAATACATGCTTTTGATGTTAGATGTATTAGTGAGAATAAATGCTTTTGATATTAGATGTATTGGTGAGAATACATGCTTTTGATGATAAATGTATTGGTGAGAATACATGCTTTTGATGATAGATGTATTAGTGAGAATACATGCTTTTAATGATGTATTAGTAAGAATACATGCTTTTGATGATAAATGTATTGGTGAGAATACATGCTTTTGATGATAGATGTATTTGTGAGAATACATGCTTTTGATGATAGATGTATTGATGAGAATACATGTGAGGATTGCATCATCCTTGAACTCAAGTTCTAAAGAGAGCCGTAGACATGTTGTCTTCGAGAATGAAGTCCTTGGTGGACATGAAAGGATTGCATCATCCTTGAACTCAAGTTCTAAAGTGAGCTGTAGACAGGTGTCTCCGAGAAAGAAAGAGGATTGGATCATCCCTGGACTTCACTCCTAAAGAGAGCCGTAGACATGATGTCTCCGAGAATTGAAGATAGGACTGCATCGTCCCTGAACTAGGTTCAAAATCTACGTGATGGGATTGCATCGTCCCTAGACATGAGACTTGTCTTAAAGTGATAAGGATTGATCATCCTGGAACTTGATCGGGATTGCATCGTCCCTAGACATGAGACTTGTCTTAAAGTGATAAGGACTGATCATCCTGGAACTTGATCGGGATTGCATCATCCCTAGACATGAGGCTTGTCTTAAAGTGATAAGGACTGATCATCCTGGAACTTGATCGGGATTGCATCGTCCCTAGACATGAGACTTTTCTTAAAGTGATAAGGACTGATCATCCTGGAACTTGATCGAGATTGCATCATCCCTACACATGAGACTTGTCTTAAAGGTACGTGTGAGGACTGCATCGTCCATGAACTGGGTTCAAAATGTACGTGATGGGATTGCATCGTCCCTAGACATGAGACTTGTCTTAAAGTGATAAGGACTGATCATCCTGGAACTTGATCTAGATTGTATCATCCATGGACCTATGTCCTAAAGAGAGCAGGATTGATCACCCTGTAAAATGATCGTGTGATGACGATGCTGATGATTGTGTGATGATGATGCTGATGATCGTGTGATGATAATGCTGATGATCGTGTGATGACGATGCTGATGATCGTATGATGACGATGCTGATGATCGTGTGATGATGATGCTGATGATCATGTGATGACGATGTTGATGATCATGTGATGAAGATGCTGATGGTCGTGTGATGATGACGCTGATGACATTGATGTTCCAGTAACTGGTTAAGTTACTGATGATGATAAATTGAAGAAAGCTTCCGATGATTTATAGATGTATCATGTATGATGTAGTCAATCACTCCTTGCTCCTGCAGATGTTGTTATAATATCCTTCTCGTTAAGGGGGAGTGTTGAATATTGTAACTTCTAAGAATATTATATTTGTACATTATTATTCCGGAGATGTTTCATCCCTCCGAGGTAACCCTATTATGTATCCGGGGATGATTATTCTTCTGATGGGTTGTGGTAAATAGGGTTATTAGACCCACCATGTGGGGGTCGGCCCTGATCTTATATTTTAGGGGTTATTAGACTTCTCCAGGAGAGGTCGGACCCATTAGGGTTTTTAGTCAGTCGGGAACTAATATAAATAGAGGAGGTGAGCTCCTCATTAGATACACTTGTACAACTCATAAAAGTAGCGCACTTGTCTGGGAGGTCTGCTAAGGAGGTAGAGAAGGAGGGAGCACATCTTGTATTTTGGTTGATCATCTTATTGAGGAAAGCTTTGCTAGGTTTTCTACCCCATGAGGGTTTCCCAGGGTAAATTCTATGTCTATCTTGTGATTATGTTTCTTTTAGTGATCTTGCTAGTCTATTTGGTTTAAACATAACACTTTCTTAGTGAAGCCACAAACCAGGTCTTCCAATAAAATCCCCAAAGGGATATGATGAGACTCCAAAGTAAATACTCGGGGGTTCCAAGCACATAGGAAGCCTCGTGACTGGCCTATTGTGTCCACCAAGCATATGACCCAGTCCTTCTTTAGACTCTTAAAGAAATTTCGAGCTTTATCAGCACTAGCAATGGTTTCCTGTAAAAGCACAATATCCGGGTTTCGAAGATCGAGAAGTCTCTTGAGGGAATATTTTTCTGAGGTCCCCCAATCCCTCTAATATTTAGTGAGAGGAAGATCATTTCCTAACCCTTGCGAGGGCTTTCAAGCTTCTAAGCGCCCTGGAATGAGAAGTAGAACTAACCGAAAGTGGCTCCTCGGAAGATGCAGAGAGAATCGGGTTACTCTGTTTTTTTCGAGAAATTCGAGTTTTGATAGGTGAAAAATCCATGGCCAAGCCCCCAACATGACCACCGTTAGATATTTGCTCCTTCATCAACTTTTAAATGCCATTATCATCCAACTCAGGAGATGAAGCAATCGACACAGGTTGATTTCCAATGAATGTACACAGAGGGGATTTTTTAAGAACCGCGGCATAAGATGGAGCATCGGCAGGTGGGGAGAAAAGGCTAACAGGGACCACCAACGAAGGAAGCATAACCTTCCCATGATAGCCCATGGAAGATTCCCCAGTCAAAAAGTTTGAAGAGTGGACTTGGGGAGCCAATAAAGAAGGGTTGGGAGAAGAGGTCAGATTTGATGAGCCAACGACATCGAGCTTCTTGTCAAGGGAGGGACCTGACGTTTGATGGGAAGCAGGAACCATAGGTCGAGGGGGACAGGATACAACCTGCTCAGATGGGTCAGAAAGAGGGTCAACCCCCACAGAAGGAAAAGGATGAGTGTCGCCCCAATCAGCAAGGTCCGGTTGGATGACAGGAATCGGCAGGCCACTTGAGGATGGCACAGATGAAGGGTTCTCAATACCCATATAAAAATAGGGCCCTCCCCCAATGCAGTTCTCCCCTAATCAGTCTCCCTTATCCTGTAAGGATATAATAAATTTTATTTCATCCTCAGATAACTATGAGACAAATAGAGAGTTTTGTGACTTTAACTTACCAATTAAAATAGAAGAAGACACCAAATCTACCAGTGGGGGAGAAAAAATAGGAAAGCTGACAAGACCAGGTTCCAGGTCCTCCTCAGACAAGAGATAGTCCTCTGTCGACCAAGCCTGCACTTTCTTAGAAGAGAAATCAGGGTCGGATCTTGAACTGCCAGAATGAAACTGTCTGCAGAGGTGACCAACCTCCTTACATCGAGAGCATCTGAAAGGGAGGCCCCAGTAGTCAAGGGATTGGCAGTATATTTTGTTTCTCCATGATATCTCAAGTATATCCAAAAGACCCTTTTGCATGTCAATTTCCACCAGCATTCTCCCCACTTGCTGGTCCATAGCAGATAGCATCACTTCGGAAACGTGTAAGAACCGACCCAGATGGTCACCTACCGCCTTGAACGCTTGCCTCTAATCCACGTTTTCTCCAGAATAAGGGATGCATACATTTATTTTCTAAATATGAAGAAGTACCACCTGTTGGAACAAATGATAATGTCAAGTCGATACCCCACCAATGGAGCCCAGACACCACCAACACATGACTCAATCTCTTTTGGATTCATGTCTTTATAGCTAAACTTAACTACAAGAGCCTTGATAGATAGGGCAACTATCCCTTCTAGACCAAAATTTTTGTCCATAAGCATATTCTGACCATCCAAACGTTTTTTAAGCTTACCATTACAGAATCTAGGTCTAGGGTTCTGCATGTTCTGTGTAGTATTCTTTCCTCTATTGAAGGCATGACCCTCATTTGGAGGCGACAAATTCACATGCTCTGTAAAGCCATTCCCCGACAAACTCGTGGTTCCCACAAGAGCCAGAGTGTTGTCGCTTTCTCCCAAGACATTAGGAGAGATTTTGCCCCCCGAATCAACAATGCAGGGAGTGAGAACCTTTTTGGAGAGGGCAAGTTGTCAGGCTTTGTATTCCTCCTCCGACTTGAGCACACCCCCCCACCATTCATCTGACATACTATCCCTGTCATTTTGGGGGTTAACAACCATTTTTAACTCATATGCCTGTCAGTGAGCAGGAGTTGTGTCGAGGTTCCCAAAAGTGGAATATTCTAGGCCACCTGGAAAAAAGGTTTACATATGGTGCATAAAGATGGAATTAAAACCCCTAGGCCATGTCTGTGTACCCATTTTGAGCCCACCGGTTATGCGAGCTACTATCTATAATCTCTCCATGGTATTACAGAAGCCCCACTGCATTACCAGGTCTCAAATTTGTTATGTCATCGTGGTCCATACACATCAATACATCACTTTGAATCATTTTGGTAGGATTGTGGTTGAAATATTATTCACTTTAAAACTATCCAAAAAGGTTATGGATTTAATTGTTTTCATTATTTTCCCTTTGGTTATGTCATTTAAATACAAAGCATTACAATACGTTTGGGCTTATCAACATGTGTTTTGTTTTGGGAAAACTTCTTTATATATAGTTTCGGTCCTCTCATATTTATAGTTGCGCTAGAATGAAATTAGGATAAAAGAAAATCGTGAAAGAGTTGTTTCATTTAAAGATTTATGCCTAGTGAATATATAAATAATAAAAAGAATAGTTATGAAAGAAAAAGATTTCAAAATTGTCATAATTATATACATGCATGTCAATTTTCATTTAGAATGGTTGTTATCAGTTTTCTAGGAGGTATTTGAAAGATTATTATTTTTAATTGAAATATAAATGAATTTCTTATATTAAAAATAGGAGTCATGGGTATATAAGTAGACTTAATATTGATCTAGGAAACTCATGTATCTATTGAGATGAAGAATGAGATGTGGAAGTTTATGAAAGTTCAACATAGAGAAGTTGAATATCTCTTTGAAAGTAAAAGAGTTATACAAAAAATTGATTCGTCATTAGTTTTAGCAAAAGTTTATTTTTCTTCAATTTTTTCGGTATTTGGGGTTGTGATAATTTTTTTTTTATGGAACTAAGGGACACTTCCCCCCACTCGGAATCCACTATGCTACAACACACTAATGCATGCATTATTTTTTTCTACTATGAAAATGTGTCTTTTAGATGCAACAACACACTAATACATGCATTTTTATTTATTATTTTTAATTAATTTATTTATTTATGGAATAGACAAACACTTACCCTCCACCCAAGCTATAGAAATATGCCTTCTCAACTTAAAAATAATAACAATAATTTTAATCAAAAAATTAAAAATATATCTAGTTAAAATGATCTAAAAAATAATGATAATCAAAATTCATCTTCCACTTGTGTTGAATTAAGAGAGCGTTTAAATAGATCAAATGATAAAAGGTAGGTATGCCAAGCTCTCTTTTGAAAGCATTAAAGAGGAGATTCATCATCTAATTTTTTATTCAAATAAAAACAAAAGCATAGCATATTATTATAGTTTGCTACAACTCAGTGACCTCACTTATAAGTCCATTCTTGAGAGGAAGTAGTTAGTGCAACTTCCCTCCTATTAACACTCATTATGGTTTCCACCATGGAATGGGAAGGAAAACCCCCACTCAAAGCCCCGAGGTCACCCATTGGCCAGTTGCATCAAATAAAGAATCAAGAAACCCAAAATTGGCTAAGTGTCAAACAAATCCAAGCCAGATGACAGAGCTACAGTGAGAAAATGGGAAAATACAAGGCAGGAGGGCCCTTCCATAGAAAAAACTAGCAGTTGGAGGTTCTTCCACAACCAAAGAAGATTAGGCGACCAAGATCAAGGAGCGGATCAGATCAACAGTCAAAAGCGTTCCACAAACCTATTTCCGAGTCCCACATCCGCATTGCAGGAAACTATTTCTCAAAGAACACAAATGACAAGTTTCTGCATTCCGCAGTATGGATTGCGGATTGCGGAAGAGCAATCTTCGAGGGCGCGAAAAATATAATTTTTTGCATCCCGCATTGTGGATTGCGGAAAAGTCATTTTTAGAAACATAAAAGGTAAGTTTTTTGCATCCCGCATCCTGCATTGTGGATTGCGGAAAGATAAGTTCTCCAGAAAAGCACGAGGCCGGAGGACCAATCCCTACACGCCACATGGCTAATTGCGGGTTGCGGAAAGGGTCATTGTGGAATGGCTAGTGCGGGAGGGAAATTGCGGAAGCACAGTTGCGGAAAGAAAATTGTGGATCGAGAAATTTTTGTAGAGCCAGTTACAGTCACAGGAAATGGAGATTTTTACAAGGAAATGGCACGTTCGAGAGTGGTGAAGGGGCTTGTTTTTGTTACCCGTCTTAATCAATCTAAATGCCGTGATCTGCAGGATGAACAGGTGGCTTCCATGGCCCAATGGTGTGCTTCCAGCATAGGTGGTTCTTCCCCCTCGTGCATAACATAATTAGAGGTTGTTGATTTGGGCGGCTCAGCTCGAATGACTTCATCATTACCAGTGCAAGTTGTTTTGAATCAGTTAGGATATTGGTGGCTATGAGAAGGCCACTTAAAATCCAAACCCCCAAATTACATTATCCTCAACATATGCAAGTGACTATGGCAACCAAGAGAAGGCCACTTGAAACCCCAAAATACCAAAAATTAAAGAAAGAACTTTTCTTGAGAATTTCTGTTTTATCTTCCTCATCAAATTGTTTTCTTAAGGGCTTGTTAGCACCGCTTCCTAAGGATATCAAATACAAAGACAAGAAAAAAATACCAATCTGAGTAGGAGTTGCTTTGCTGCATATTGGTCTAACATAAATCATAATCAAATAGATTGCATAATCAAGAAAACTATAATATGGCTTGCAACAATCGTTATGCAACAATCATTTTCGAGTTAAAACGGTTCTTGAGTACATTCCCCAAAAAATGTTTGCCTTTTAAGTATGAACCTGCTATGTCATCATGGTTGAACTCTACAAAAGTAAAGTAATGATTCCCTAAAAGAAGGATTGACTCCAACGTTGATTACCATTTTCCAACTAATTTTGTTCATTAAATACATATTCTAACATAAGGAGTGTAAATGTACTCACTTGTTATTTAGCCAATGGGATGGACACACTCAACAACCGCAAATTGTGGTTAAAGTCTTAGAACCCCAATATCCCAACAAAATCTTAGGTAATCTTAACTTTTTGTATGATAATTCAATGAATGATGCCATGGTTTCATTAACAATCAAGTGGCATTATAAACTAGGCCTACATTGCCAATTGCCAATGCCGCCTCAGATAGAAAAAATATATATTAAAACTTTTATAAATATGGTTCAATATATAATATTTCAAATATTATTACCATCATAAATTGGTATATTTTTATTTTATTTTATTTTAATATAAAATTGTCTTAAAGTAAAACATAAAATTAAATTTACATATAACAAAATATGCATAAAAAATAAATACAAATGATATTCTATATATTTAGATAAAACAATAAATTAAAATCATAATAAACTATATTAATCTTCAATAAATTCTCAATGTAAATTTAGCTTTCCAAATCGTGTTATTAAACCTTAATTTTAATACTATTCTATTTTCAATTTTAACCCATAAAACTTACTCTCATTTTCTATGTACACGTATCTTTAAAAAATTACAGTCAAATGTATTTAGTTTTGAGATATATTCAATCTCTAAATTTTCTAACAACCCATTTAAATAGATAAGATCATTATAGGTTTGTTTTTATATTAACATGTTGAAAAATAAATATGATATATATTTCAAATCTGTTTACTAGTATTTTATATCTTCAATTTTATGATGCAAATTTACCTCTAAATTTACCTCTACCGCTTATTGCTTCTAAAATTCTAATCATACGATCACTGTTCGTGAGACTTATGAAGAGCTTGTTCCAACTTTAAATATTTTTTGCAACGGCCACTGTTCACTGTTAAAATTAAAGCTCAAGTAGTATCTGTAAATGATTACGCGGCTTCAATTGAACTATTTGCAAATGTCTATCCATACAAGCCGTCAGTATAGAGTTCTTCGATTGTCAATCTCAAAACAGCTTACTTTGCAGAATTTGAGCAGGTCTGTCTACAGGTTACATAAATTTTATTTTATTTAATATTTTTTCAATATCCCTTGATTTTATCTGAATTTTTTTGTCAATAATTTTTTACTTTGCTTAATAAGTTTTTATAGTGCGTAAATATAACAAGGCTAAGTTCATATGACAAGGCTAAGTTCAAGCTGAATGGAAGGAAACTGTTTATGAAATATATATGAAAAAAATTACTAACTATGAATATGTATAAAACTTAAAACTTAAAATGAAAGGCACTTAAAAAATGTAACCTTTATGAAATTTTATTTGACAGGATGGTAAGATTTGAAATAAAATTTTATTTGACAGGTTGGTAAGATTTGAAATTCCATGGTCCCGGCTAAACTCACATGGATCTTATCTGTGATATGTAATATAAGCTTCCTCTTATGTTAGAATGTTACAATTAAAAAAAAAAAAAATACTTATCTATTATTTTTAATCTATTTTTACCTTGGTAAGGTATGCTAATAAAGTAAATAGCGAAGTGAAAAGTGCCAACCTAAGGGCTTCATGAGTCAAAGTGTTATAGGGATATAGATCTAAAGGTGTAAAGTTATTCTATACCACTCTTTTCCTTGCTCTCCCTAGGGATATACTTTTAGTTGAGAAGTCAATTTTGATTGACTTGTTTTAATTTATAAGTTTTTTTAAAGTTTACATAATTTTTATATTAAATATAATATTTTGAAAAATCAAAATGATTAAAATAATTTTGAAAATACATTATTTTAAATTTTTAATTGATTTATTAACTCAGATAAGACATAAATTCTTGGAGGAACAGTTTTAATTATCAAAATATAAATTTAAATAAAATTAATTTATACAACTTAAATTTATATAATAGCCACTTGTCTATAATTTAGTATAGAGTAATTTATGACATCTATTTACAATGTTTAATCTATTTAAGGGTGAAACATTTGGTATTGAAAGTTTAAGAACTGCTTGGCATGGGTCCCACTTGTTAAAGGATGGTAAGATTTGAAATGAAATTTTATTTGACAGGTTGGTAAGATTTGAAATTCCATGGTCCCGGCTAAACTCACATGGATCTTATCTGTGATATGTAACATAAGCTTCCTCTTATGTTAGAATGTTACAATTAAAAAAAGAAAATACTTATCTATTATTTTTAATCTATTTTTACCTTGGTAAGGTATGCTAATAAAGTAAATAGCGAAGTGAAAAGTGCCAACCTAAGGGCTTCATGAGTCAAAGTGTTATAGGGATATAGATCTGAAGGTGTAAAGTTATTCTATACCACTCTTTTCCTTGCTCTCCCTAGGGATATACTTTTAGTTGAGAAGTCAATTTTGATTGACTTGTTTTAATTTATAAGATTTTATAAAGTTTTTTTAAAGTTTACATAATTCTTATATTAAATATAATATTTTGAAAAATCAAAATGATTAAAATAATTTTGAAAATACATTATTTTAAAATTTTAATTGATTTATCAACTCAGATAAGACATAAATTCCTAGAGGAACAGTTTTAATTATCAAAATATAAATTTAAATAAAATTAATTTATACAACATAAATTTATATAATAGCCACTTGTGTATAATCTAGTATAGAGTAATTTATGACATCTATCTACAATGTTTAATCTATTTAAGGGTGAAACATTTGGTATTGAAAGTTTAAGAACTACTTGGCATGGGTCCCACTTGTTAAAGGACGTTGGAAATATATAAAAGTAAAATACATATAATGAGAGATTGAATAAAGAGTATTTAAAAAAATTACTCTTTAAACTAATCATGTTATAAATTTTTAAGATATAAATTTAGTGTATAGATTTGCAATATTTTTCATTAATTAATTTCATATAATGAAATTTGACTTTTATTTTTAATTCTACATCACATAGTCTTGATAAAATCATGGATGCTCTGTTAACTCTTTTTAATATAGTACTTTGAGATGGATGGAGAATTATATCGTGGAAGAATTTAACTTAAAATATAATTCTTTTACATGGAATAAGTAGATTGTTTGATTGGGGAATTTGGATCTATTGTTGGATATCTTATTCAATCATGTAAACCAATTAAAAAGTGAATTATAAACTTTACCATTTAAAAAATACTTTAAAAAATCACAATTTCTTTAAAAATAATGACACCTTAATACATTTTAACAATGTCAAAAAATATACCTTAATACATTTTAATGATTTAAAAGAACTATTCACAATGTCAAAAATTATGCCTTAATACATTTTAATAAAAGAACTATTCATGATGCTTTAGAAGTAGGGTTTCAATAATTAAACTTTATGCAATTTTGAATTTATTTTAACATAATTGTTTTAAATTTAACTGTATGTCATTTTGAAATTTTTTTATCAAATTTTTTTTAGATTGTAATTTTAGTGTTCAATATATAATTTTATAAGATTAAAATATTATATTAATTTTGTGTAAAATTCTATTAGTCTAAAATAATTTTTAACAAAATTTTATAAAACTGCATCTAATTGAGCGAAGCAAAATTCAAAATAAAATTTCCACGATTGATGCCATTAGCATGTGTGTTAGCTAGAGGAACCGGAGCTTTATGGCTTTTGGTCTAACCTCCCTTCCTTGTCTTTATCTACTTTGCTTATTTCCTTTGGTAGGAATATGTTGCAACACAGCTTTTTCTTATTAAAATTATATTTTGAAACAATTACAATCATTACAATGCTATATTAAGTTTATATTACTTGATAATAAATATCAATCAATCTATAATTTTTTTTTTTTTTAGTATTTTAAAATTTTACATAAAAAATAATTAGAATCAATGCAAGGAAGGGAACATGGCACTAAAATCTGGGCATTTCATAAAACTCAGCCCACTAATTAGAATCATAAGAATTTAGTCATTGGTGTGCAGATACAAATTAGGCAATCTGCACAGCGGAATTTAAAACTAATCCATACACACAATTCATGTCCATCTAGCATATCAAAACAATCATCAAATTGATGCATTGTAGGAGTAAATAAATAGACAGAAAACACTTATCTTCATTGTGCAATTGTCCCAAGCAACTAGCTATGTCGCTACAATGTTCCACCCAGCCATAGGCTCTTCGACAGCTTATACCGAGTCCGTCTGAAGGCCACCCCCGAGCTGAGCATGATTCTCACAAGGAAAAGGGACATTCACTCTCTCACAACCAATTAATCATTCCATCTGAGCCAAGCCAGTCCATAGCTGGGTCTATCAAGCTACAATTGAACCATGGATGCTTATTCTCAAGCTCAAGCCAAAGCAATGAATACCCATACCCAAACCCCAACATATTAATTTCTCACATAGAAAGCACAAACATTGGGCATAGATACACATTTCCAGCAATGGAATTCACAAACAAGATGGCCATAGATTTTCCCCAAATCGTCGCTCACCCAAAACGAGCTGTGAGAAAGGAAATGCAACCACAGGGAGGAGAAACGTTTTCTCCCCAACTCTCTCAGCATTTAACAACAACAACGGTCTCTAGGGAACCCCTGTTCCATTCCTCTTCTTCCCCACTGGTATACAACACAAAAACACCCTTCTCTACTGGGAGAATGAAGGAAAACACAACAAACAAGGTTGGAAAACACCTAGGTAGCTCTAAACTCGTAAGGGAGAAGGAATGATCATGGATAATGGCTTGGGGGGAAAATTCATGGCTCTTTTCTTGCCCAAGAAGCAAAACGCGAATTCCCATGCAGGGTGGTTTTCCCATACCCGAATTTGGACAGCCATACCTCCCATTCCCCAAGGCATTAACTACCTCAACCAACTCTTGGGAGAAATCAATGATTGGGTACAAAAGTCAACATGGGTAGTTGAGGGTTTGATGGGTTCTCTCATTGACACTTGGCTTGACCTGATTGGCTCAAGGGTTTGAATGTTTTCCCTCCCAATTCCTTGTGAAATCATGCCCCCATCTCTTTGTTGCATTGCATAGCTAGTTGTGGGTATTTTCATTAAAATGCACATTACAAGATATTTGAATTTCCAATGTGCATTGCTAGCATGCAAACCATATGCATCACTAAATCGATGGCGGGGCCTTGGTCTTGAGCTCCTCACCATGATTTCATAACAATATTACATCATTTATAATGTTAATGCCATGGGGTTAAATTGGGGACATTGCATTCCCCTCCCCTTGGAATAACACCATCCTCGGTGTTTCAACACTTCGGACTATATACCCATTTTACACATGATTCAAAATTCACAAAATGTGATAGGTATGTCCTGCGTTTCATCCCTTTACTTTGAGCTTTCGGGACCAATTCCTTTGGATTCCATAATCGTTCCTGCTGGCTTTGATCGGCTATCTCTGCAGGTGGGCATTGCCCTACAACGATCCCTTTCTTTTATTTACCTTCTAGCTTTTCTACAAGTCTGGAATTCCATGGATGCCATCTTCCTTGTTGTCCCAGCAACTATCTGAGGAATATTTCCATCCCAAAACAAATAGTCTCTAGTCTGCTGCCATGATCACAATGCACATATGGCTCTCTCTTTTCTCACCAGCAACACTTGGCTAGTAATAGCTGTAATCAATGGCTTTCAATTTCTCACCTGTGAGGCTCATCATGGCAATTCCTATTAGGACAAGCATAACACAATGTTAAAATTAGTCAATTATTTTTCCAATTGACATGGAACATCCATGCTTTACTCATGAGACTTCCACACATTTTACGCTTTCCCAATATAAACATGAACTCATTCATGTTCTTCCTTTCACCGGAAAATGACCATTTCAGCATTCACAATTCATTTCAAGCAATTAAACACAAATTGTTTTTATTTATGACATGCACTCAACAGTCTTTTGTTTCTGAGATGCATCAGTCAAAAGGAAAGAGAAGAGTAAGAGTTTCCCTCTCTTAGTCTTGTTCCAATCCGGAGTCACACCATCACTTGTGGTTCTATGCTCCTTAGCCTCTTTCACTTCAATGCGAATGCTTGGCGTGCCATTTCTTGGCTATGACACTTTAGTGTCTAAGGTCTTTCTAATGGATTTCAACTACGGAACGCTTCCCCATTGTTGCTTACAGAACCTTTGGCTGCTAGGACCCACACAGTTCCACTAGCACTATCTTTCATTACTGCTCATACTAAGCTCTTTAGGAAAGTCATATGTCCACATGCATCCTCCAGATGCTTTCATAGTCCTTGCTTCTAGCAATACCTACACTCAAACATTGAGTCAATTCACATGTTTAGTGTATTTTCATAGGGTTTATCTCCAAATGAGAATTTAAGAAATCATAATTAAATCATATACACATGTATATTCATAAGCAAGAGTTGCAAGATAACCAAATACTTATCTTTATTGGATGTCTTCACTTTATCCCACAGGATCCTTCTTCGCTTTCCAATCATTGGATTTCCCATGGATACAACAATGAATGTTGTGCCAGCACGCAGGCTACTCCACAACCATTCGAATAGGCAACGCCAGGCCAGTACGTTGACTAGCTTTATCAATTGTTTAAGGGAATGTTTGGCCAGCACGCCGGCTGCTCCACAACATCAAGTGGTTAATGTTCCCACCAACTATTCTCTGAATTTACCAAGAATTTTATAGCGCCCAACCAGTTACTCTCTAGCTTTGCCAAGAATTTTATAGCGCCCAACCAGTTACTCTCTGGCTTTACCAAGCATTTTATAGCGCCTAACCAGTTACTCTCTAGCTTTACCAAGCATTTATAGCTCCCACCAGTTACTCTCTGGGTTTACCAAGAAATTATAGTTCTTTCAGGGTCCTTGCTTCCTGTAATGGCCAAGGTTTCCAACAAGAAAACAACAGTGTATTAGCTTGGTTGTCATAAGACTTTTACCTGGATTCATCATTATTCCAAACAAGAAATAAAAGAAAATGAATACTTATCTGTATTATGCATTTTCCTTGCTACTCCACAGGTTTCCTTCTTTGCTTTACAAGACTTGGATCACCTGTGGGGTGGATGCTTGGCCAGCACACATGCTGCTCCACAACATCATCCGAATAGGCAATGCCAAGCCAGTGCGCCGACTGGGTTTATTAGGCATCCCAAAAATCAGAATGCTAAGCCAGTACGTCGACTGGGTTTATCAAGCATTTCAAAAATCAGTATGCTAAGCCAGTACGCCAACTGGGTTTATCAAGCATACGACAATCATTTCCAAGCTAGTTCTCCGACTGGGTTTGTCAGGAAATAACACCCAAATAACCAATACCTCCACAACATGCAAATAACCAATGCCAAGCCAGTACACCGATTGGGTTTGTCAGGCATTAATTTAACAACATGCCAAGCCAGTACACCGATTAGGTTTATTAGGCATCTAGCAACCTTTCGCCACAACACCCAAATAACCAATGCCAAGCCAGTGCACCGACTGGGTTTATCAGGCATACAACAACCATTGCCAAGCCAGTACATCGACTGGGTTTATCAGGCAATATGAACAACATAATATGATTACGTGGGTCCTTCTCTTATGCAACCAGTGGTTCCCTCCAGGAACTCCACACGTGACTCACTTGACTGCAGGCTATAATGGCCCCACAATACCCACTCACACTACACAAGGATGATACCCCTTTTTCTGCAACACAGCTCCTCGGGCCTATCCATCTCTTCTAGTGTCCTTTAGTGTGAACGTAGAAAGGTTACCACTACCCATACAATCCTCTTGAGCACCCTTTCTTCACTTTACCTCTTAACATGCAACACCAAGTTGCATTTGTGTAAGCTGTTAGGACAAGAAGGATTAGCAGGCTCATCAGTATTGCTGCTCAAAAATCATAATCATATTTCATATCATTCACTATCAAGTATTGAAACACCAGGAATGCGTCCATCCCCATAGGGTGTAGTCAATATTGAAAATCCTAACATAACCCATCACCCGAAAGATATGCATCCCTTTCCGATGTGAGCCATCTAGGCCTTAGTCCCACTCAAGCAGTCTAAAATAATAATGAAATAATAAAACATGCTATGCATATGAAATCTAATAACCAGACATGTATATCCTCAGTTAGGGTTACCGAATACTCATTCGTTTCACATATGTATCTTTCTTTAATGGCGAAGAATGGGGGCTCCCTTCTCTGAGTCAACAGTCCTTCGGTTTGCCACCCCAATCCTTTCATGTTCCTTAACCCACACATGCCTTCTTGGCATAATTTCACTGTCTCACTCACATGCTTTACGAACATGCAGTTCGGCTGAGACATTATCAACATTTACAATGGCGTTTCATCCGAAACCCATTTCCAAAGCATGGGATCCTTCCCATCTAGTTTGGCTTCTGCAGGCCATCACACATGGTCTTCCTGCAATGTGTCATCCTGGCACACATTATCAAATAGCCAAACAGTTAGCAACATTTAGCAATAAGCCTCAAATATGATTGTTTCATAACCAATCAATAACATTAATAATTAAATTCAACATGAATTTACAATTCTGTTTCCTACAGAAATTGATTTGCTTAGCGATGAGACTATCCTCATATTGTTTGGATCTCGTAAGTGGTATCACTCTGTCCATTATGGTTTCACCCTTGGTACCATACCTGAACACCCACCTACAACATGTCCCCCTGACACAATTCTATATAAGCCAAACAATCATTAGCAATCATAAGCAAATTCTCAAATCTGAAATTTGTAAATCTGTTTTCCTACAGAAATTAGATTTGCAACCATGAGACTATTCTCATAACTTAAACCAGACAATTTTCAAACTTGTTTCATGCATAACTTACAACCATGAGAACCTTCTCATAACCTTTGGCTTCTGCACATGGTAGATTCTGGTCTTTACTATGGACTTATCCTCATTGCCATATGCAAGAATTTTCTACCTGAAAATTGAAATTTCAATTAGCCAAACACGTTGTGAGTATGTATGCATATACTCTTTTCATTGCTACAACAGTCACTGAAGTGATCTCAAAATTATAACGCTCTATAATTCAAACACTTTCAGTTGTTAACATTTTAAATGCAATGAAATATATACATCTCTATATATGCATTAAAAATTGCAAGACACAGTCATACTATCCATGCAATTTAGATAAACAGTAAATACTCATTACTTCACATTTCATGCAATTCTGTCCTTCTAACATAGCACTCTAAGTAGCCCATCAACATGTATACCTTCTATATTCAATCATTCTCCTACATTCATAGTAGCTTATGAAATGGTCTCAAGATTAGCAATAGTCCACCATTTCATCTATTATCTAATTGCATTGAAACATATATATGTTACACCCATGCATTCACACAATGCTTTTCAACATGTGTACCTACACATGCATGCATATTTACAAAATTTACCGAATATTTCAATGCCATCTTGCATGATTTCATGAATACTATGCATTCAAACATACTATGGCCTAACCATGATTACTACATATAGCATGCACTACCATGACAAGTCCATAAGTCATTAGTTGCTTTGGTTGTTAAACTCACAACCAATATTCACAAATGGCATGATATGAATTCATATGAATGCATTGAGGTTTCTAGAAACTATAGGGTGTAAGGCTCCATGCCTTCACCTACCCGCACCTCACCATACTTGGTGGGTTGGCATTCACATTCAGGCACTCAATGCAAACCAAATTACCTTAGTTTAAGCTTAGTTGAAGAGACTCACCAAATCCTCTTTCAACATTCATGCAATTAAGCACAGTTAACCCTTACCTGCATGGTTGTTATTAATATCACTTGATATTACCTCATCAGTTGGCCTCTTACCAAGGCTACTCCGTCCTTTTTCCAACATCATGATCACGGATTTGTTGCACCATCCTCTCTTCATAAGGTTGTATGAAACAATCATCATCCACATCCTTAGCCATGCTTCGGTTGTCTTTGGTCCTACAACCAATCTAAACATGACTAATTATTAGCAACCACAATAATTATCTTAAGTGGCTCATTGTATATGTAAAACCTCACTATTTTACTAATATGCAATATCATATACATGCAAAAAAAAATATTTTTACATGCACTGTGCAATATGCCATCTAGTACATACTCCCTTCATCTATCTATCCTTTTGCATTTCTAGCATCTCTATGCCATAATTTTCAGTATAGACAACTCAAGAAATATAAATATAATAGCAATGGAGGAGTTAAGGAATTCTCCCTTTATCAACACTGCCTTGTTGCTCCCATTGCTCTTCTGCAAGGCATATTACAGCCAACTACTCTTAATGCAATTCCTGCTTCTCATTCCCAAACATAGAGAATGCATTTCACACTTTCAACAATTGTTTCTGCGGGACGACGGGGGTCAAGGAGGCTTGCCCCTTTGTGGCTTCCCTGCGCCACTACAGGGCAAGTCAAGGGCAGCGCCCTCGTTTTTTTTTTTTTTTGTAAATCCTTCAATTTCGCTCAATCTGGTGCACAAGTTTCATGGCATTTTTCAACTTTTGGCGCCTAAAAAACCTCTCTGAAAAATGGTTGAAATTCCTTGTTTCGAAGCAACTTGTGGAGTTCTTCTGCAATTTCGGAGGAGAATTGGAAATTCCTTCCACAAATTCAGAAGTTCCTTCCACAGTTTCGGAAGAGATTCGGAAATTCCTTCCGCAATTTCGGGAGAGATTTGGAAATTCCTTCCACAGTTTCGGAAGAGATTCGGAAATTACTTCCGCAAATTCAAAAATTCCTTCCACAGTTTCGGAAGAGATTCGGAAATTCCTTCCGCAATTTCAGAAGAGATTCGGAAATTCCTTCCGCAATTTCGGAAGAGATTCGAAAATTCCTTCCGCAGTTTCAGAAGAGATTCGGAAATTCATTCCGCAATTTTGGAAGAGATTCGGAAATTCCTTCTGCAGTTTCAGAAGAGATTTAGAAATTCCTTCCACAAATTCGGAAGAGATTCAAAAATTCCTTCTACAAATTCAGAAATTCCTTCCGCAGTTTCAGAAGAGATTCGGAAATTCCTTCCGCAATTTCGGAAGAGATTCGGAAATTCCTTCCGCAGTTTCGGAAGAGATTCTAAAATTCCTTCCGCAATTTCAGAAGAGATTTAGAAATTCCTTCCGCAAATTCAAAAATTCCTTCCGCAGTTTCAGAAGAGATTCAGAAATTCCTTCTGCAATTTCGGAAGAGATTCATAGACACTTAGAAAAATTTTGAAATTTTTGAAATTTTTCCTAACTATCAGTGCTGAGCAGGAAGAATACTTACCTCTGCAACTATGATAGGTAGCCCATAAAGGCCCAATGCTACAACCAGCAGCTCTGATACCAAATGCAATGTACCCACCTGCTGACCCAATGCAAGGAAGGGAACATGGCACTAAAATCTGGGCATTTCATAAAACTCATCCCACTAATTAGAATCAAAAGAATTTAGTCATTGGTGTGTAGATACAAATTAGGCAATATGCACAGCGGAATTTAAAACTAATCCACACACACAATTCATTCCCATCCAGCATATCAAAACAGTCATCAAATTGATGCATTGCAGAAGTAAATACATAGACAGAAAACACTTATCTTCATTGTGCAATTGTCCCAAGCAACTAGCTATGCCACTGCAACGTTCCACCCAGCCATAGGATCTTCGACATCTTATACCGAGTCCGTCCGAAGGCCACCCCCGAGCTGTGCATGATTCTCACAAGGAAATGGGACATTCACTCTCTCACAACTAATTAATCATTCCATCTGAGACAAGCCAGTCCATAGCTGGGTTTATCAGGCTACAATTGAACCATGGATGCTTATTCTCAAGCTCAAGTCAAAGTAATGAATACCCATACCCAAACCCCAACATATTCGTTTCTCACACAGCAAGCACAAACATTGGGCATAGATACGCATTTCCAGCAATGAAATTCACAAACAAGATGGCCGTAGATTTTCCCCAAATCATGTCTCACCCAAAACGAGCTGTGAGAAAGGAAATGCATCCACGGGGAGGAAAAACATTTTCTCCCCAACTCTCTCAGCATTTAACAACAACAATGGTCTCTAGGGAACCCCTGTTCCATTCCTCTTCTTCCCCACTGGTATACAACACAAAAACGCCCTTTTCTACTGGGAGAATGAAGGAAAACACAGCAAACATGCCTGGAAAACGCCTAGGTATCTCTAAACTCGTGAGGGAGAAGGAATGATCATGGATGATGGCTTGGGGGAGAAATTCATGGCTCTTTTCTTTCCCAAGAAGCAAAACGTGAATTCCCATGCAGGGTGGTTTTCTCATACCCGAATTTGGACATCCATACCTCCCATTCCCCAAGGCATTAACTACCTCAACCAACTCTTGGGAGAAATCAATGATTGGGTACAAAAGTCAACATGGGTAGTTGAGGGTTTGATGGGTTCTCTCATTGACACTTGGCTTGACTTGATTGGCTCAAGGGTTTGAATGTTTTCCCTCCCAATTCCTTGTGAAATCATGCCCCCATCTCTTTGTTGCATTGCATAGCTAGTTGTGGGTATTTTTATTAAAATGCATATTACATGATATTTGAATTTCCAATGTGCATTGCTAGCACGCAAACCATATGCATCACTAAATCGATGGCGGGGCCTTGGCCTTGAACTCCTCACCATGATTTCATAACAATATTACATCATTTATAATGTTAATGCCATGGGGTCAAACTGGGGACATTGCACCTTTAGAGCAACACATGATTTTGATACTCTTTTTCTAATTGATCTGGATTGAGAAAAATCCTGTAGGAAAAAAGACATATTTCAGAAAGTGCAGAAGAATTTTGGAAATCTAGAAAAGTGATTAGAATGGGTTGAGACCAATGTTGGATCGTATCAAGATCAACATAGAACACCAGTGTGTTCTTGTAATGTACCCTCCTACCATACCAGCAGGATAGAGAGGACATGGTGCTCAATCTGGGCAGTTAGCCCCATATCCATTAATTAAATTTAATGATACAAAGACATGTATATGTGCATGCTATAGAAACACAACGGAAATCAAATAAATCCTATTGATATCTATCATTCATTCAAGTTTTCTGTAACAACCATTAAATAAAGACCTTTGCAGAATTATAAAAGATCATATGGAAATGCATAAACTTTTAAAAACACAGCGGAAGTAAATTCGTTTAACACATCCACATACATTCATAATAATCATCAAATGATAATTGCAAATTTACACAAGAGAATACTTATCTCAATAAGGTAGTCCCAAGCAACTGGCTATGCAACTGCAATGTTCCACCCAACCATAGGCCAGTTGTTCTTATCAAACTCTTGATACAACTGCCACCCCCGAGTTGGGCATGATTACTACAAGGAACCAGGGAACAACAAACTCACACATAGCCAAGCCTACACCAAGATGAGCCAAGCCAATCTGCAATTGGGTTTATCAGGCTGCTAGGAAATGGGAAGGGAGAGTTGCTAAGCTAGTGAGCTCAACCACAGAGCTATGGTACCCCTCCCAGATCTATTCAGCTTGGCACTCACAATGCCTACACACCCAACACAAGGAAGTATTCTCTTCACTGCCACACAGTCCCTCAAGCCATACCTTCCTTTCTAGTGCTCTCAGGGTATGCATAGAAAAGTAGCCAGCCCTCTTGATCTTCTTGAGAGGTTACTCCCTACACTAGGTTTATCAAGCCAATTATGTCCACTACCATCCCAATTTCTTGCTTACAGGTTCAAATCAAACAAGGATGCACATAGCAGCAAAACTACACTTGCTGAGCATGAGAAAACATTTCCAACAGTGGGATGCATGAGATGGGGTTTCCTGATCTTCAGAAAAACGTGGGTAGACTCAAAACGTATTGGCACTTGGAAAATTCGACTGGGAGAGAAAAACCCATTCCAGAAAAATGCCCCAAGGGCAAAGGCGACCTCTCCCTCGGTCCCAAATCGCGTCCCTCCTTCCCCAATTGCTGCACAATACCAAAAATGAATTCCTGGGCATGGAAAAACGCAGGGTTATGGTAAAAAACGTGAGGGTAAATTCCAGGGAGCTCAGTCTGCGTGAGAGGAAGAATGTAATGGATGAGGAATTGCCTTAGGCAGTATTTCGTGGGGGTTTTCTTGCCCAGCAAGCCAAAATACGATTTCCAGGTTGATGGCTTGCCCATGCACGAAAATCTGACTGCCATACTTCTTCATTCCCAAGGCATTAACTGCCTCAACCAACTCTTGGAAGAATTAAATGATTGGGTCCATAACCCAAAATGGGTAGTTGGTGGTTTATGGGTTTTATCATTGACACATGGATTAACACCATTGGCTCAAGGGTTTGAATAATTTCCCTCCCTATTCCTTGTAGAATCATGCCCCCATCTCTTTGTTGCATTGCATAGCTAGTTGTGGGTATTTTTCATTAAAATTCGTATTTACATGATGTCTTATTTACATCGTGCCCATCTAGCACAAGAACCATAGGCATCTATTTCTTTAATTGCCGATACATAAAACGCTAAATCAATGGTGGGGCCTTGGCCTTGAGCTCCTCAGCATGATTAAGTAATAATATTTACATCATTTACGACTTAAGTGCGAAGGGGGTCAAAATGGGGACGTGACAGTTCTAGGTATTAGAGACGAGGTTTAGTTGAGGACATAGATAAACATTTCATTGTCTACATGTAAATGCCCTTAATTGTCACCAATATCTTATTGGTCATTAACATTTGTGTATAATGTTAACGAGGTTTTCTATGTGTCACACATGTTTTCTCATATCACAATTCATTTAATTTCTTATGCAAGTTTCCTCAAAATGGCACATCCAACATAGATTATAACATTCTTCCCACATAATTTGAAGAGTTCGTAATGAGAGAAACAAAGGATATTTTGTAGAGTAGTCTAATAAGTAGTTAGAAGAGGTCATTTGGGAATCTCAATTTTTTTTATCAAGACTCGTGAAGGACTTTGAGGTGGGGAGTGATGTTACGGGCCCAAAAATTACTTATGCTTAGTTACATATAATTATTGATAAAATAAATGATTACATGCTCAACTATAATAGAAAAATTACATACTGTTTCTAGTCCTTCGAGGGTAATTGTCATATGGTTGCAAGCCATCTTAATTGATTTCTTATGATATCTTGTAAATATAAGTTATAGTGCCATGTTTCAGCCAATCTAGATAGGACACTAAGGAATAAATTAATTGGGCTTCAAAAAGTAGAGTAGGTGCTTAAATAGAAAGAGATGTACGGCCAAAATTTTTGTTTCTATTCTTTGGTATCAATTTTGTCTTTTATTTGTCAATTAATTGAACATGCCTTTTTTTGTTATCTTTTGTTATCATTAGAGGTGCTTATGTTTCTCATTGTATCAGACCATTGTATTATCTGAATAATCTGCTAAGGTAGTGCCTGCAATTGTTTAAATTACAAGTACATTAATTTTATTAATGCTTTGATTCTTAAATGGCTCTCAATCTCACAGAGACATGGTGTAATTGGGGTATGACATAGATACATCAAGCCGCATAACATTTTGGTGAGTCATGTCATCATCTTGCAACAGTTCTGACCTTATTGTAAGATGCGTTTGAACAATTTGATGAAAATATGCTTCCACAGGTCAATCCTCACTAGTACTAGCTCAAGCTTGTGTGATTTTAGAAGTGCCAAAGTTCTTGTAAGCCAGTCATTTTTTAATATAAGATCATCTAATAATATCATGTACTTCTTAATTAGATATGTAAAATTGGTGGTCTTCTTAAAATGGTTGTAGTTAATTTTCTAGTTGTGATATATGAGTTTGTTTGAAATGAATGATGTAATGCTTATTGTTTCCAATCAAAGTGTTTATTGCTTTTGTTGTTTCTGTTTGGAATTTGTAGTTATTTATTTGAATTTATGATATGTGATTTTGACCAAAATTAATATTTTTTTACAATAGGTCAAGGGTGAACAGAATGTATCATATATGTGCGGATGCTATATCAAGCTCCTGAGGTAATCTTTGGAGCTAATTAGTATACAACTGTTATTCATGTATGGTCAACAAGTTGTGTCATGGCCTAAGATACTTTTGGGTCAGATGCGTAGGCTCCTTTTCTCTAAATATATTCAAGCTTCATTTAATTCTCATCTTACACAAACCACACCATATGGTCTGGTTGCATTCAATTCTAATCCTACACAAACCATACTACATCTTAAAATCACATCCAATTTTGGTAACGTTTTTTAAGGAAATAGGACAAAATGTCAAAGTTTACATTTAATTTGATCACTTGCTTGATCTTTTTTTATTCTCGACACCCCAATTTTTATATTACAATATTCAGGTCATAAAATACTATAAGAAAAACACCATTTTTTTTGTGCAAGATTTGGGACTCTTAGTCACATCTACTGCTGGATGACGTCTTTGGAACTCTTTAGCCACATTTAGTGCTTTTTTTTTATATTGGACACCCCAATTTGTATACTACATTTAATTTTGATCATAAAAATATTAAAAAAAAACACCTCTTTTTTGTGCAAGCTTTGGGACTCTTAGTCACATTTACTACTGGATGACGGAGTTTGGACTCTTTAGTCACATATATTGTTGAATGACTTGTCATCTAGTAGAATTTAACTTTAATCACTTCTAACACAGTTTATTTTTGACAGTAGTTTCATAGATTATGACAAGTTTCTATATTCTAAAAACTTACAGAGTGCTAGTTCAATGGTAGAGCGTCTGAATTACATATAATGTAGAAGGTTGGTGGTTCGATTCCACTATGTTCTATCATAAATATTTGCATTGTATATAATCTCTAGAGACAAAAATTATATGGAGAAACAATATTTGAGACAATACATTTTTTTTATCTCAACATGAGACAATATGGTCATTTATAAAGACAATATGATTTATTATTGACTCCTTTTGTATTGTCTCTATAGAAACAACATTTTAATAGAGACAACATTTTAAGACAATAATTTAAGACACTCCCTTAAAGACAATATTTAAGACAGTTGGCAGAATGCCAAATCACACATGTATAAATAATGTGATTATATTTTTTTTTGCACCATTTATTATTTTATGGTGCTTTGCACCACTTGTTATTTTATGGTGCTTTGCACCATAAATAAATTTGTGTATATTAAAAAAACTAATAATGTTTTTTGTGTTTTTCACCAGAAAGTCCCAATCAATGTTGGATTAGTTTTGGTGTTTTGCACCACAAAATCTCAATCCAACTAGGATTGGTTTTGGTGGTTTGTACCATACACCATGGAATGCCACATATTTATTTAACACCAAAATCAACTTTTTTACAAACACCACTTTTGCACCATAAATATTAGCACCGCTTGCTTATCCCCACATTATCACCACTTTTGCACCACTATTTTAAAATTGAGGATTTCCCAAATCCTTTACAAATAGTGGTGCTAATGTGAAGCTAAAATGCCATTTTTCTTGTAGTGCATGTCAATTCTCATTTAGAATTGTTGTTATCATTTTCTGGGGGAAGTATTTGAAAGATTATTATTTTTAGTTAAAATATAAATGAATTTCGTATATTAAAAATAGGAGTCATGGGTATACCAGTAGACTTAATATTGATCTAGGAAACTAATGTACCTATTGAGATGAAGAATGAGATGTGGAAGTTTATGAAAGTTCAACATAGAGAGGTTGAATATCTCTTGAAAAGTAAAAGAGTTATAGAAAAATTTGATTAGTCATTAGTTTTAGCAAAAGTTTATTTTTCTTCAATTTTTTCGGTATTTGGGGTTGTGACAATTTATTTATTTATTTTTTATGGAACTAATCGACACTTCCCCCACCCGGAATCCACTATGCTACAACTCATTGATGCATGCATTCATTTTTTCTACTGTAAAAATGTGTCTTTTAGGCACAACAACACACTAATACATGCATTCTTATTTATTATTTTTAATCAATTAATTTATTTATGGGATAGACAAACACTTAGCCTCTACCCAAGCTATAGAAATATGCCTTCTTAACTTAAAAATAATAACAATAATTTTAATAAAAAATTTAAAAATATATCTAGTTAAAATGATTTAAAATATAATGATAATCAAAATTCATCTTCCACTTGTGTTGAATTAAGAGAGCATTTAAATAGAACAAACGATATAAGGTAGGTATGCCAAGCTCTCTTTTGAAAGCATTAAAGATGAGATTCATCATATAATTTTTTATTCAAATAAAAACAAAAGCATAGCATATTATTATAGTCTGCTACAACTCAGTGACCTCACTTATAAGTCCATTATTGAGAGGAAGTAGTTAGTGCAACTTCCCTCCTGTTAACACTCATTATGGTTTCCACCATGGAATGGGAAGGAAAACCCCCACTCAAAGCCCCGAGGTCATCCATTGGCCGGTTGCGTCAAATAAACAATCAAGAAACCCAAAATTGGCTAAGTGTCAAACAAATCCAAGCCAGATGACCGAACCACGGTGAGAAAATGGGAAAATACAAGGCAGAAGGGCCCTTCCACAGAAAAAACTAGCAGTAGGAGGTTCTTTCACAACCAAAGAAGATCAGATGACCAAGATCAAGGAGCAGATCAAGTCAACGGTCAAAAGCGCGTTCCAAAAACCTGTTTCCGAGTCCCGCATCCGCATTGCAAGAAACCATTTCCCAAAGAACACAAATGACAAGTTTATGCATTCCACAATCCATAATGTGGATTGTGGATTGCGGAAGAGCAATCTTCGATGGCGCAAAAAATATAGTTTTTCGCATCCCACAGTGCGGATTGTAGATTGCAGAAAAGTTATTTTTAGAAACATAAAAGGTAAGTTTATGCATCCCACATCCCGCATTGCGGATTGCGGATTGCAGAAAGATAAGTTCTCCAAAAAAACACGAGGCCGGAGGACCAATCCCTGCATGCCACGTGGCTAATTGTGGGTTGCGGAAAGGGCCATTGCGGAATGGCCAGTGCGTGAGGGCAATTGCGGAAGCACAATTGCGGAAAGAAAATTACATATCGAGAAAGTTTTGCAGAGCCAGTTATAGTCATGGGAAATGGAGATTTTTACACAGAAATCGCACATCCGAGAGTGGTGGAGGGGCCCGTTTCTGTTACCCGTCTTAATCAATCTAAACAGCCTGGTGGCTTCCATGGCACAATGGTGCGCTGCCAGCACAGGTGGTTCTTCTCCTTCGCGCATAATAGAATCAGAGGTTGTTGATTCGGGCGGCTCAACTCAAATGACTTCATCATTACTAGTGCAAGTTGTTTTGAATCAATTAGGATATTGGCGACTATGAGAAGGCCACTTAAAATCCAAACCCCCAAATTACATTATCCTCAACGTATGCAGGTGACTATAGCGACTAAGAGAAGGCCACTTAAAATCCCAAAATACCAAAAATTAAAGAAGGAACTTTTCTTGAGAATTTCTATTTTATCTTCCTCATCAAATTGTTTTCTTAAGGGCTTGTTAGCACCGCTTCCCAAGGATATCAAATATAAAGACAAGAAAAAAATACCAATATGGATAAAAGTTGCTTTGCTGCATATTGGTCCATCACATTAATCATGTATACAACATAAATCAAAATCAAATAAATTGCATAATCAAGAAAACTATAATATGGCTTGCAACAATCGTTATGCACATATTTCTAAAATCTTCAAGTCTCACAAGGAGATATATTATCAAGGAGACGAGAACCATCGAGTAGTATCTAAAGTAAACATCTACTATAAAGCCCCCTATAAGAGGTGTAACGCATGTGACACCCATCTAATGGTTTACATTTTTTAAATTTTCAATTTTAACCCATAAAACTTACTCTCATTATCTATGTACACATATCTTTCAAAAATTACAGTCAAATGTATTGACTTTTAAGATATATTCAATCTCTAAATTTTTTAACAACCCATTTAAATAGATAGGATCAATATGGGTTTGTTTTTATATTAACATGTATAAAGTTATATTGTTGAAAAATAAATATGGTATATATTTCAAATCTGTTTACTAGTATTTTATATCTTCAGTTTTATGATGCAAATTGTGTTTTATTTGTTGTTATTATACAATATTCTGTGGCAAGCACGAAGCCTGCTTCCGTCAATCATTTCATTCGTAGAATGTTTTGTGAAATATTTGGGTCCATTTATCTCATATAACTGATTAGTGTAATAATTTGAAATTAGTAGCCCAGAATGTTTTATTAAATATTTGTGTCCATTACTTTGATATAACTGGTTAGTGTAATGATTTGAAATTAGTAGCCAAAGGTATTAAAGCCAGCGATGAGGGCCGTATGGCTAAACCAATGAAGTTCAGGTTATTTTAAATTGAGGATGGATTTTAAATTAAGAAAAAGTGAATTTTAAATAAAAAAAATAAAATTCGATTTTGAATTTTTAAATAAACAAAAACACATCAACCTGATGACATATACAATTCCATTGGAAAAAGTTAAACCACCGCCACCATTATGTTTTGAATCATGATTATATATTTTATCTTAACTATTTTTCTATATGGATTTATTTAAGCGTGTTTTTATCTTTTAATCAATATTTTTCTTTATTATATATATATATATATATATATATATAATTTAGTGAATTAGTTCAAGTGATTGAGTGTTGTAATTGTAAGCACAAGGTCTTGGGTATCTCCGAGTCAAATCCCCGAGTAGCTATGCAAAGCCTCACTTAATATCCCCACTCCAAATAAACTGAAATACCTTAAAATTTCTCATAATATGTTCCATTAAATAAATATATATATATATATATATATATATATATATATATATAAACTGATTTAATATTAATTTTATAAATTACTAATTTTTTTTTAAAATATTATTACTATTTATTATGTGTTTTTATCATTATTAATTTTGAAATGAAATTTTATTTGACATGCTGGTAGGATTTGAAATTTCATGGTCCCCCCTAACTCACATGGATCTTATCTGTGATATGTAACATAAGCTTCCTCTTATGTTGGAATGTTACAATTAAATAAAAAAAATATTTATCTATTATTTTTAATTTATTTTTATCCCTGTCAAAGTAGGGATATATTTTTAGTTGAGAAGTCAACTTTGATTGACTTGTTTTAATTTATAAGATTTTATAAAGGTTTCTTAAAGTTTACATAATTTCCATATTAAACTTAATATTTTGAAAAATCAAAATAATTAAAATAATTTTGAAAATACATTATTTTAAATTTTTAATTGGTTTAGGACAGCTCATATAAGACATAAATTCCTAGAGGAGCAGTTTTAATTATCAAAATATAAATATAAATAAAATTAATTTATAAAACTAAAATTTATTGCCTCGAGAGGCACTCTACAGCCCAGTATAAGGGAGATCTTGTAACGTGTATGTGTCCCATTACATGTAGCCCTACACCTAATAAAACATAAAAAGTGATAGTAAAAAGTGAAGTACCATATTATGTCGACCTAATAAAACATAAAAAGTGATAGTAAAAAGTGAAGTACCATATTATGTCGGCCATTAATAAATTCACCTCATCTAATAAAACGTAAAAAGTGATAGTAAAAAGTGATAGTAAAAAGTGAAGTACCATATTATGTTGGCCATTAATAAATTCATGTCGGCTCATAAAATAAAAAATTATGGAAAGTATTTAAAAAAAAACCATGTTGGCTCATAAAATAAAATATTATGAAAAGTAATTAAAATATCAATGTTCGTTTATAAAATAAAAACTTAAAACCTAAACCAGGATCTATCAATCAAGAGATATCAAATTTCTTGAGTTTAAATTTAAAAAAAAAAATACACCTCAAGAAATTGGATCCCTCTCGGTGCTTGATAGATACCGGTTTAAGATGGATCTATGATGGTTTATTTAAGGGTGAAACATTTGGCATTGAAGGTTAAGAAGTGCTTGGCATGGGTCCCACTTGTTAAAGCAAGTTGGAAGTATATAAAAGTAAAATACATATGATGAGAGAATAAGTAAGGAGTATTTAAATAAAATATTTACTCTTTAAACTAATCATTTTATGAATTTTTAAGATATAAAATTGGTGTATAGATTAATTAATTAATTTGCAATATTTTCATTAATTAATTTCATATGATGAAGCTTGACTTTTATTTTTAATTCTACATCACATGGTCTTTATAAAATCATGGATGTTCTGTTAACTCTTTTTAATATAGTACTTTGAGATAGATGAAGAATTATATCATGGAAGAATTTTAGTTAAAATATAATGCTTTTACATGGAATAAGTAGATTGTTTGATTGGGGAATTTGGATCCTTTGTTGGATATCTTATTCAATCATGTAAACCAATTAACAACTGAATTATAAATTTTACTATTTAAAAAATCATAAATTCTTTTCAATTAAAAATAGTAACACTTTAATACATTTTAACAATGTAAAAGAATATACCTTAATACATTTTAATAATCCAAAAAAACTATTCACAATGTCAACAAAAATATACCTTAATACATTTTAATAATCTGAAAGAACTATTTGTGATTCTTTAGAAGTAGGGTTTCCATAATTAAACTTTATGCAATTTTGAATTTATTTTAATATTTTTTTTTTTAATTTAATTTTATGTAATTTTAAATTTCTTTGATTAGAATTTTTTTTAATTGTAAGTTTAATGTTCAATATATAATTTTATAAAATTAAAGTATTATATTAATTTTGTGTGAAATTCTATTAATTTAAAATAATTTTTAACAAAATTGTATAAAACCGGCATTTAATTGAGCGAAGCGAAATTCAAAATAAAATTTCCACGATTGATGCCATTAGCATATGTGCGTCTTTCGGTATATATTTTGAAACAATTACAATCATCACAATGCTATATTAAGTTTATATTACTTTGATAATAAATATCAATCAATCCTTAATTTTTTTTATTATTAGTATTTTAAAATTTTACATAACAAAATAATTTTAATTGTTGTTTCTCCACTTCTTTTTATTATTGAAATTAATTGTACTAGAGGGTGATCTAAACACATTATCACATTATTATATATATTTCAAATTGTTAGTTAATTATATATAATTCACAATTTAGATAATGACTATGAAGATGAAGAAGATATAAATATATAGTTTTATTAATACCAATATAAATATATAATTTTTATATATTCTTGCATTTTTATATATAATTCACACAATTTAGATAATAACTATGAAGATGAAGAAGATATAAATATATAGTTTTATTAATACCAATATAAATATATAATTTATATATATTCTTGCATTTTTATATATAATTCACAATTTAGTTAATAACTATACAAATATATAATTTTATTTACACAAATATAAATATATAATTTATATATATCTTTGCATCCCTCTTTATTTTTATATAAGATTTTTATTTTTATTTATATAAGTTATGATAAATATTTTGGTTATTCTACATAATCTTACTTAATAGTATACAAAAACAATAGTCATGAACATTATAATAAAACAAGTGAAAAAGTTGTAATTAACACAAAGATCGGAGTTAGTCTATTTGGACAAGTGCAATCAAAGGCACTACAAGTACATGGGCGATTCAGATTCCAGCTGGGATGCTAAGGGACATCGGAGGTGTAAATTTTAAGGTTCCTGAGGCATAACATTTCTTATACCAAGTGTTAACACCAAAATTGACCCCAAGTTGTAAGAAGGGTAACTCGGGGTAACCACTAACCAATCTTTGGACTGATGTTACTGACCCACCACAGTCTGAGAGGGATCTCTCAATAAACCAATGAAAAATTGGAAATAAGCAGGGGCGCCAATCATGAAAAAGGAACACCAACATTCATTCTTTAAGATGTTCTATTAAAACATACATAGAAGGTCAGATTTTTGTAGGACAAAATATACTCATGTAAACCATTGGTTGGAGAACAACAGGGATCTATATTGGGCAATGGAGTCAATTCAAGTATAACATAAACATTATTATAAAATGATTAGTAGATACATCCACACAGAGGCAAGGTAGCAACCGGCTAGTAGTCAAAGTGATTTAATTGGCAAAACATAAGAAAGATGAACAATCCATTGATATAATGCATACATAGATGAATCCTACACCAACTTTAGCAGAAATATTTTGTGAAATACTTGGTAAGAAATGAACAAGGCATAATTTCTATGAATCTCATTCAGATACTACACTGAACCAAGTACAAAGGAATATTAACAATATGGATTAACAAAGGAAAGAAACACATATCACATAAGAAAAGGAGAAACAAACTACTAGACCGATTACACAATAATCTTTGAAAAAACGCATGTAAGCTTCTGACAACTTTATTCAAAATTATATCTCGGAATAACAACAGTAGACAAAATATGTGAAGCTCCAAAAAGTTCTCAACCTCTTCCATTTGAAAATACATGGAACTTATAGTGGCCTGGAGTCTAATACTCGGCCCATTTGAAACAGAAATTAGTTACAATATAGGGACACCTCATCATAGTTCAGATGTCACTATCATAAAACAGAAAATATAACAAGATAAGCCTAACTGCTTTCTTGCATTTGCCAGTAGCCGTTAAACAATAAAATATATTTAAAGTATCTGTCTGATGGTGAAACTTCATTACATAATGGGCAACCCACTGCCACGTCCTAGAAAATAAAAATCCTAAATATATTACAAACTTTCATATCGAAAATAGAATGATATTCAAAAAATGCACAAATCCAAGTTTTAAGAGGTAGCAACTGCCAGTGGAGCGTGATAGGTGTATTTCATCTTTCCGTATTTCTCTATAAGTACCCAAAGTTCAGATGCCGGGATGTCATAACTTGTCATCTCTTTCTCTAGGACCCTTATGTCAAGTTGATCGACAGAAAATATGGGTTGAAGTCCTTCACCAATAGAGATCAATATGTACAACATCTCGAACTCTTCGTCCAACTTGTCCATCAGAATTCTCCCTGAAAGTGGTTGGCCCAAATGTTTGAACTTGGAATGATCCATCCGTCTGCTAGTCATCAAATGTTTATGTTCACTTTGGGGAATCAATTTTTGCTTTTCATCCCAAAATGCAGGAAATCCTTTTTCTACTACTCCGTTGAACACTATTAACTGTTCATTCATTTCATTTGCTTTGGCCTCTACAGCTTCAAATAACGCATACTTCCCTAGGATTCGTTTTGTTTCCGCAATGGTTGTGACCCTGTCCTTGATGTTCAAATCTATGACATCCTTATCTGTCAAACTATTTAAAAAATTTATAACATTATACGTAGTCTCCTTTGGCCTTCTGTGCAGCTTTTCCTTCATGGCAGTGCAGCTCTTAAAGACATCAGTGACTATCTTCTCCTTTGTCCTCATGAGATCTAGATAAGGTCTAAACCTCTCAGCTTCCTGGATAATTAAATCCCAAATCAAATGCTTGCACCCCTGCATAGCTTCTCTCCCTGTAATCTGCTGAGAAAACCTGTTGTTAATTGCTACCAGTTCCTTATATTTTTCCTGTAGGGTATTTATCCCTTTCTCCCTTTCGTCATTTTCTTCCTTCAATCTTTGATTTTCCTCTTTTAGTTCTCGTATTTCAACCTCCTTTAGGTTGATCTAGGACATGGCCTGTACCATGCTGTCAGTACCATCCTTCTCCTCATTCGGGCCTTCGCTTGCCTGCTGTGAACATATATTTGACAAACTGCTCTTCAATTCTTCAATTCGACTCTTCAAACTTATCTTCTCTTTCTCCCAACATCCTTCTTTCTCTACAAACCTTAGCAATTCAGCTTTATTATTGTTGATCTCCCTACTTAAATCTTCTTTTTCTTGTATTAACTTTGTTTCTTCGGGAGCTTGTATCAACTGGGTGTTGGGAATTTTCATTCTCTTCTGCAGGTTCTGGATCAAATTATCTTTCTCTATCAATAGCTTTTTGCTTACTTTACCTCCTCCATCTTGCTCAATTAAATCAAACTGCGGCTTTTCGACATGCTGTTGAAGTGCTTTATTCTCTGACCTTTCATGTTTTAACTGGGCATCCATTTTATTTACAGTGACTTCCAAATTAGAGATCTTCAAGGTCGTTTCCTCTAAGTCATCATATAGACCTTCTCCAACTTGCCTGTGAAATTGAATCCTGTCTGGAAAGGGTATCTTCTTCCAGTTTATTCTTTCTTCTGTCATTTTTTCCTTATCGGATATCGTTAGATTGAGAGTGTGTCTCTTGATATCCCTACTCGTCATCAAATACGTATCTGTTTTTGACAAACTCCTTATAGTGGGCATTAGTTCAAAAAGTTTCTGCGCAAATGCTTGCTTATTTTTCCCATGATATTTAAACATATCTTCTTGGGATGGAAATTTACTATCCTCACTCCCTTCTGCTGCATCTTGGAATTTATATTCTTGGACTTGGATAACTGGGGTTGATAACCCCTCTTTCTGCTCCTCTATACTGTTTATCAGGATAGTTGATTCTTCTGGTGTTTCAACTCTTAGTCTTTTCTTTTCAATTTCTTTTTCTTCTTCTTCTATTTCAATGACTTCTTGTAATTCTCTCTTCCCGCCTATGTCCAGAGTGTTAAGTAGTTGGTCTGTCTCCATAGGATCATCAGTCACGATCAAAGCTTGGACTTGTAAATCTAGCTCATCTTCCTCTTCAGGCTCATATTGCAATAAATTTCGCCCTTTCAACAATCCTTCAGCTTCTTGGTGTTCAAATGCTTTCGGACCATTTTTCTTTTTCCTTTTGGCTATGATATGTAGATGATCATATGCGATTGCTACATCTTTTCTGAACCCCATATTTCTTAACATTTTTTCCACTTCGCTAACAGCTCTTCTTTAAACTTTACAATAAAAGGGCCAACTTGCCAAGGGAGCTTGATATCAAAACCTTTCTTATATTGCCCAAACTGTTGCTCTTCTGCAATTAGCTTCTGCCGAATGAACTCAAGGGAAAAAACCCTCCAAGTTAAAAATGTTGGCAAAATGTACGGTTCATGTACAAATCCATATACCCTTATCACTGTGGCCTCTTCTAGCAAGAACCAGTCGCCCATGGCTAGTTCATCTTTCAACTGCATCAGAGTTTGCATTTCTGGTAGCACTCTGGGTAGCTCCTCCTCAAACATAACTTTGTACACATCAGATAGAATGTAGTTCATGTCATTAAAAACATTATCCTCCAAATTCCCTGTAAATACTATCTAAGAGAAACGTAACTTATCTGCACGGCTATGCAGAATCATCTTATTCAAATATGCCTGAAACCAGAAAAAAATCTAGTATTTTCAAAACAACTCAACTGTGCATGGATTTTTTCTGCCAAAAATTCCTCAAACTTGAGGGATGGTACTGACTCACTTCCCGCCTCTGGGGAACTAACACCAATCCTTAATAACAAGCTCAGTTGTACTTCAGTTATCCATAAGTTTGAGTCTAAACCTAAAAATTGTGCTAACAAAGAAAATACCAACTGGGTGCGGTCATTAAAAAGGTTGACGTCGAGCGGGTAAGGGGTATCTATAATCTCTACATCAGGCTTTAAACAAGTGACAAGGAAAGATTTACGGATTTCAGGGGAAATATTCCTATACAGAGTAATGACTTTTTCTTCAGAGAAACTTTCAGGAATTAGGGCTGGTGGCTCGGGCACGTCAAGGGTACTCTGGATGATGGCAACGTCAATACTACATATGATTTTAAACCTCTTGGTGTTCATTATTACTCATTGGGGTTCTGAGTAATTTAACGAACACCATGACATGAACTCTGGGAAAGGCATTATCTGTTCCATGCAAAAGAAGATGAAAAAGGACTGATGGACCCTATGGACATCTATCCCTTGTTCAAGCAGAGCTTTCAGCCTTCTTTTAACTTTTGGTATAGGGAGCCAAAGTTTTGGGTCAAACACATCACAATCTTTGTCTTCTAGGGTTGTTCTGACATTAGAACTAGTAGAAACTTGTTCATCCACCATTTTATGACTATAAAACAGACTGCACGTTGCAAACAAAGGATTTTTGGAACCCTACCTGTCACGGGAAGCTTGAAAGTGACCTTCTCCCTGTCGTCCTTTTCGACTTCTGTGCTTCCAGAAGCTTCCAACTCTGACAAGTCCAAGAAAGAAATGTCTATTTTACATATGCCGCGTTATATATATAAAACCTTTCCGGATAACTTCCGCTCACCTTTGCTAGCTGTCTCTCTTTCCCGTCCGTCGATCCACTGGGCATTGTTTCTAGTCCATTGATCTGATCCCTCATTTAACTTTTTCTGATTTGACATATTTTCATTTCCACCGTAGGATCCTCTATCGGCTTTAACCTTAACCGTCCATCATATCTAACATCTTATAAGGGTATGGTGGTATCGCTACCCGACCTCTGGTTTTAGGTTACCACTTAATCCTCCTCGCGAGGTGCTTAGGTGGTGACACCTGGTAGATGGTATGCACCCTCGCAACCACCTTCTCTGCCTATCTGGAGTGCTCTTTAATCTTGTGACAATCACCGAGGAGCGTTGATCTTGTCCTTTAACGCATCTACGGCGGGGAGTTATCCAAGTGTCTAGTTTTCAGCACCTTCGCCAGTGGAGCCCGCTATGTTATCAACCTTGCATCTCTTATATCCGCTAGCCGTAGATCTAATCCCTTTTATCACGAGCCATTGATCTGCTCTGACCTCCATGCTGGTGTGACAACTTGCCCTTCGTACCGTCAGATCTCTGACCATGCAGCCTGCGTCGTTGATCTTCTACCGTGCTTTACCGCTGCGATGGTATCGCAAGCCTTCTGGCAGTTTTCACTTACCGCCGAAACGTCCATGCGAGGGCTCCTCTGGCTACCACCTGTCTGGGCAGTTTATCTCTTGCGACCACCGTCCTGTGCTCTTTTCCGCGCAACTTCGTGATGCGAGTGCAATTGGGGGCCGTGGATCTCTTTTGCGCACCTAATCAATGGTTGGGACTTGTCTGATATTTAATTTTCATTTTATTTTCTGTTAGACTATAGGTTATTGGCTTTTTTACCCATTTTTTATTATTTTGGGCTAGCTCCTTATGCCTAAAGTGCCCAAACCCTTTATTTTTCTCATTATCTCCTTCCCAACTGAGCTGCTTCTTGGACTTAGCAACCTAGACATGACTATGGAGGGGGTTTAACCATCTCTTCAAGGAATTCACCAGTGGAGTCAATCCTTCCCTTCGGCTTTGTGCAAAAAAATTTATAGGTGCCAGCACCGAGTTGTCTAAAACTACTACGATTTATCCTAGAGAAAATCGTATTTTTAGACACTAATTTGTCGGAATCGAAGATAGAATTTTTAGAATCTCAAATAACAGTATTAATCCTGCATAATTTGGATGCCCTGGAGGTTTTCCAAGGTGTTGAATTCATCTAGATATTCAGGAAAAAAAAAAATCAACAGAAATTGCGGGAATTTTAGATTTCATATCATCGGATTCCGACCAAGTTTTGGTAATATGGGCGAAATCGTCGCACTTTTAGACTGTTTCTTTCTTATACTGCCATGGGAGCTTTACATTTTAAACTAGATGATGCATAACATTTATAATCTAGTTAGTACAAATGCATGACCTGAACTTTCTATGTTGCAAGTAAGGAATTTTAGTAGATAGTCGCTTATCCTTTTTCGCTCCCTTAGAACCTTCGAAGTCCTTTTGGCAGAGATGTTATCGAACAATCTACTTGAGCGAACGCGAGCCAGATCTCCCTAGTTCAATGTGAATCTAGAACAAATAGGAACAAAACATAAAGCTACTTTCCTACATTAGATTAGAGATCGAGTAATTAGATGTCTCACCTTCATATTTGTAGATCTATCTCCTCGTTATTGCTCCAAGCTCCACGGTCATCAGATTCATAGCTGCAAGACCTGTCAAAACATGTAGATACAAAACAAGCAGTAAAACATATCTAAACATTAAATGCTCTAAGTAAACAGTTAAGGAAGTAAACTATAAACATCATCAACACAATGACATTTATGGAAAGAGTTTATATTACTATAAATAGAGTGAGAAATACAAAGTAAGGAGATGACTACAACCCAAGCCTTAACGCTGCAATCTTCCTCCAACAAGCCAAGCCAATGCCTCCAAAGGAAATGTATGCCTCCCAAGAGATGGATAGGGATCTTCTAGGCTAATTCCACCAGCATGTAAGTTCTATAGACTTCCTCCCTTTGGAATGGAGAGGAGCTTTGTATTTATAGGACCAAGTGGATAGAGTAGGTTGAGGATCATGGGGAGAGGACTAAGGGATCCTTCCTTGAAGTTAGGGAACCGTGGGATAACTCACCTAGTAGTTAGGGATAGGGATCCACCTCATCCAACTTCTAGAATTTGCTCGAAAGCCACCTTTATCTATTTTAACCAATCCTGGCACAAGCTCCATGAGGGAAACCTACGCCTGAGAGGGGAAGCGTAGGCTACACAAAGGAAGCCTGAGCCACCAACAAAGTCTGTCAGATTACATCCTACACCTAACCTATTTGGGTGCTTCCTTCTTGAATACAACCTGTGCCAACCCAACTAGATATTGTGGGAAAAGGAAAAAAACTTGCTCTAAATGAATTCTTGATCAGGGAGACTTCAGGGATCAAGGCATTGAGTTGGCATGGGTCTCATGATGACAAGATTTAGGTGTTAAAGAATGCTCCCCATAGCATGAAGCTAGCAAAACAAGACAGGTGAAGTGCTTTGAAAGATGGATGACAAGAACTTGCTGGCTGGAAGATGTTGTTGCAGTACAACTGACTCTGAGATCGCAGTCTCACATGAATCGCGAAATGGATGTCGATCAATACAATGCAGATCCATGGTAGTAAACACCAACTGAACACAATCATGGCTACTAGAAACAAGCGTAGATCCATGTTGAGATGATAGCACAGCCATGACCAATACAAAGTGGATCCGTGTAATATGACTCAAACAATCTCCATTACAACCTGGGTAAGACATGATTTTCCCTAAGGCCTTCAAACCAAACCCACAATGATACGAATATATTCATGTGATTACAATGTTTTGGAGTCGAACATGGTAGAAACCACCTGATTATTGGTTATTGATGTATATTGTTAACAAACATGAGATAAATCACCATTGATGTCAATGATTCTCAAGGTATCATAGTACATACCATCAAATGTGAATAAATGAGTTGAAGTCGAACACTTGACAGAATCTTTTAATCAAGATTCAATGATGTGAACTCATGTTGAAAGCGAGGTAACCTGCCATTGAGGCATGCAGGCCCAAGGTACCTGATTGGTTTCTAGATCCAATCCCTGGATGAGGTCTTGAAGTCGACAAGGATGAATCCGTCGAAGGAGGGCCATGATGAATCACCCATCAATGACACAAAAATCGATAACAGATGTTTGGTGAATTAGACGGTAGAGTAATATGCAAGAATGACTTAGGGTAGACCAACATGATGGAAGGTGTAGTGACTGCAAATGATGAGTAATGAACATCTCTTGAACATGGGCATGGCATGACTTTCCAGTATTGGCATGACGAGAGTGACGCTAACCCCCAATGCGACTGATAATAGAAGCATTCTTTGGACAACCCAAAGGAGTGACAAGACTCATGAAATCAGTATGACTCGAAGAAAAATGGATTACCAAAGTATTGAAGAAAAATGGATTACCCAAGTAGACCTTGAGGTGGTATTTAGTTTTGGACTACATAAGATTAGATTCCTAGTAGTACAACTCTTTGGGGGATTTATTGAGTGGTTGCAGTATCAGAAGGTTTCCTATGCCAATACCTTACAGAACCATACATTCAATAGATGATATCTCACCTCCTTCCGATCAGTTTCAAACTATGACATCATTTTCAATCTTAGTGTGATTCAGTTTGTGGAGTATAGAGATGGTGACCTGGTCCACTTGAAGTTACAACTTAATAAGAAGTCATCACTAAGGAAGGAGGCAAAGAAAATGTTTGTGCACAAATTTGGGGAAGGAGGACAAGTACTTCCACACCTGGATTTAAATTGCTTGAGGACAAGAAATATTGGGTGGGGAAGATTTGTAATTTCCCCAAATTTTTATCTTTAACCATTCGAGAGAAAAATAATTAAAATTGGAATTCCATGGCCTAGTCACTTTGTAAGGTTCATGAGAAATTGTTAAGGGGTTTATGTGCATCATATAATTGTAAAGTATGGTGTCCAATATTTATGAATAAGGTTAAATTAGACAAATTGGACAAGGAGGGTACATTAGAGAAGGAATTGTGGGCCCAAGAAGAGGTGACACATGGGAGGAAGCTCATGTTGAAGGTTGAAAGTGTAACTCACCATTGACTAAAAATAGCTAGGAGGGGCACATTAGTGGAGGAGGGATTCAAAGTGGGTTGTAACTCCCACCAAATGAGGAAGAATCTCCTCAAAACAAGGTGTAACTCCCAAAAGAACCTCATGAAGGAGCATTTGCTAAGAATAGCCCAAGGAAGGCGCATGACGGGAAGAGTAAGCCCAAGGGGAGTTGTAACTTCCACTAAACAAGGGAGGAATCTCCTAATTCAAATTCTAAGGAAGATCAACTATTAATGAGGCCAAAATAACATTAGAAAGGAATTTAATGTGTCCCAAGAATCATTATCTCATGAAAATAATAATTATTAATATTTTATTGATATTTTTGAGAGGGAAAACTCTATAAGGAGGGAAATGGTAAATGAAGGGTTATAACAAAAGGGTGAGGGAACCTATTTGGGATATTTTGAAAAAATATTTTTGATATTGGAGAGCTATTGTGGATTTCAAGATTGGGAGATGTGCCCCTTGCATTTGTGACTGGTTTCGATAGTGAAATATTCCACCCTAGCTAATGTGAGAAGAAAGGTCATCCATATATCTTCATTTGGGCTTCATTGCACGTGTTGAGAGAGATCATCCAGATCTTTCTACTCAGCTTCATTGACTAGAGTATGTTGTGAGTTTCATTACATATTTGAAGATTCATCAGTTTTTTCAGTATTCTAATGTGTTGGTTTTCTAGTGCTCTTAGTGTGGAGGGTGCACTTGCTCTCATTCGGTGTTTGTTTGTTATTGTTTTTAGAGTTGGAGGGCACATTTTTGGAAGATATCACACCATTTTGGAGTTGAAAATAATATTATCAACTCTCTTTCATAGATTCATTTTGTTTGGGCTCTTATTGTGCGGTTGGAGTAGCACTTCCATGAGAACCGGTGTTGGTGGGCCGATATCAATATTCTGGTTTCGATACTTATGTGAATTTATGGACTATGAGACCTATTCCATTTTGTGTAGAGAATTTATTCCAGTGGGAAACACTTTTTATTTCACTGGAAAAGGTTTTTTAATTCCTGAGATATAGCCATTTTACCATATCTGGGGGTTTTAGCCGAGGAGAGCACACCTATGCATTTCTATCTATGTATTTCTTGGGTTTTGAGCTACTGTAAGAGACATATATGGTTGCAATCAGTATTATTACTGTTTCCATCCATTCATAATAAAAAATTACAGTTCCTTTCTCCAATTTTGTTCAATGTTCAAGTTTCTGGTAGATCTATGTGCAAACCTGCTAGTATGGTTATGCAATCTTAATGCAATGTGTGTTAAAATATCATTAAAGCACCCTGAAGGATGTTAGTGAATGATTAGGGTTTATTTGGGTTTGTTTGTTCTGATTTGTATCTGTTTGGGACAAATTTGAGTGGGTTAGGAAGTGTTTGGGAATAGTTGGAAACCAAGACCATCACTGTAGTGAATTTCAAGCTAGTTTTCCTAGATTTGAATTGATGCTTGTGGGAGCTATTCATGCTTGTTAAAATATGAAATGTACATCAATTGCTGCTATTATATTGGGCCAATAGATATTCCTTTGAATTTGGTGATGTGATTTGTACTCTCCATGCTTCAATATTTATAATCAAGAGGTTGAGTACAAAGTGTTTGAAGAAAGTTTTGAACCAGATTTAATAACTAGTTGCCAAACATTTTATATCAAATCTAACTGTGCATATTACAGTGGTTCAAAGTATATTTTATGAGATGCACACAATTATTCATATCCAAAATTATATATACATATTCTTTTGTTGTTGAACTAGAACATATCATAAGCCTTCATAAGCCACTATTGGGTAAAGTTAAACATCAATAAAATTTCTATTGGAAAATTGGAGTTAATATTCCTAGTTTTTTTAATTTGTGACATTACACCATAAGATTTGGTTTCTTTTCCGACATTCTCTATGGGCACTCTGGACACTTCGCATCCAATTTTTATTTTCTTCAAATCATTAGGTCCTTAGCCTCTGTGGCTTCATCATTTAAATGGGTGTTTGGAGAACTCCTAATCATGTTAAATGGATCTACATGGTTAGCATGTTGATTTCCTGAGTTTTAAGATCGACATTGTAGGTGATGGAGGAATTGGTAAGACAACCATTGTGAAACATTATCTTACTAGGGATTTTGAGAAGAAATGAAAGCCTACTATTGGTGTTGAAGACCAACCTCTTTAGTTTTTCACAAACTGTGGAAAGATTCACTTTTATTTTTGGGACACTTCTAGGAAAGATAAATTTTGTAGAATTAGGGATGGTTATCATCTTCATGGAAAGTCCACAGTTATCATGTTTGAGGTTACTACCCGCTTGACTTACAAGAAAGTCCCAACTTGGTGCAGGGATATTTTTAGGGTGTGTGAGAGCATTCCCATTGTTCTTTATGGAAACAAGGTTGACTTGAAGAAAATGAAAGTGAAAGCCAAGAAATTTGAATTTCGCATAAAGAAGAATCTCCAGTGCTATGAGATATACACAAAAGTAAGTACAAATTCGAGAATCCATTCCTCTCTTTGGCCCAAAATATATCAGGGGATCCAAACCTTCATTTGATCCTCATGAGGTTTAGATTGACCTTGCAACTTAGCATCGGTACGAGGAAGAAATTTAAGCAATTGCATCCCAACTTATTCCAGATGATGATGATGATGCTTTTGAATAACTTCGTATCATTGGAATTTACTCGAGTTCCAAGATTTTATTATAATGTGTATTTGGGATTTATTATAACTTTGCCAGATCCTTGATATGCGTTTTGTGGAAGATGGTTTCATCAATGGATTTGGATAATGTAATACCCCTAGTTTTGACTTGGAATGTATTTATCCAATATTATGTAAATGATGTAAATATGCTAGTGTGAATTCCTAGTGCGGAGATCAATGCCAAGGCCCGACTAGTGAATGTCTAGGCATGTATGAAGTTATATTTCATTTGGACTGTTTATTTGGATTTTATGTTGATTTATAATATATGTAAATATTATGTGCATAAATAATAAAATGTTCCAAGGCTGGTTGTGTAAAGAGAACCAAAGGGGCTATGATTCCACTAGAGGGGAAGAGGAAAGGGGGTCCATGGGTGACTAAGTCCTTCCTTCCAAGTGTCAACCTTAGAACTCACCCAAAATTTTGTCATGTGAAGAGAATAATCCAATTATCTCCTTTATTGACCATTTCCCAATCATTAATGCATGTGTGGGGTTGGTGGGAAAAGTCACATCATGTAGTTATTGAAGCATGCGACTGACTACACTTTTGTGACAGTTCTGTCATGACAGAAGTCAGTCTACAACTGCGGGGAGTCCTTTCTTCTACTTCCAGAATTCATGTCAGTTGTCTTTTCACCATTTTCCCATATCCCTTGGATTCAACAATTATTTTGTCTCATTCTTACATGCAGGTTTAGAATTTGCAAAGCTATCCATTGTTGTCAATGAACTTACCATGTTGTTTTGAACCCAAAAATTAGAATATGGAGATCATGTTGCATATTGGGAAGTGGGTTTTGTTGGTTGTAGGTGAGGAGACAAGTTGGGAAAGGTAGGAACCTTTACCCTTTAGTTCTTTTTCTCATAGGTGCTTGAGAAGCCACAAATTGAGGCTGTAGGAGGTTCTATAGCAGCCTATACCAGGTTGGACTTCTTCTATGCACACAATGGAAGCACGCAACAAGATGGATCACCTAAGAGAATCGTGGATCGGTGAAGGGGATGCCTGAGCTAGAAGGGTGTTGTGTGGGGCAGGTATTGTGGAAGCCAAGGCTGTGAGATCTGAGTGAGACCCCTGTAGAGCTATGTATGAGCATTTGTCTAAACACAGAGAGAACAATGGGTTGTGGGATAAGAGATAGAATATTGTAGGTGTTTCCTTCTCCCTGGTGGCCTCATAGCCCGACTTGGGGGTGGACTCAGCAGCAGAAAGAGTATATGCTGGATTGAGTGCCTATGGTTAGGTGGAAAAGCGCTCTTACACAGCCAATTGCTTGGATCTATTTTAGATAAAGATAAGTATTCTTATGCATTTGAAGTTGAACTATTTTTATTTCATACCTGTAATGTTTATGCTTGTATTTTCATATTAGATGTGTGTGTATAGATTCGAATTCTACTATGCATGTTTATTTAAGTTCTGCACTCAATGCATATGTTGAAAAATGTATTTTGAATCTTGGGGCGAAGTTTTAGAGCCCATGTTTTCCCTGCGTCCCCTCTCGATGGTCGGATTGGGTGAGCGAGACATTACAACTAATCTATCTTTGTTCAACTCCATTGCAGAGGTATTTTGATATGCTAAGATATACTATATAGTTATTATGAATATATACTGTTATAGGGTGAGCATGATTGTTTAGATTTCTAGAAACTAGAGTACACTCTCATGTAAATGATATAGCATGGTTCACTTTTCAAACTAATTAACTACACCTATACCATGTACATAAATGCTATAACTGAGAAACGCTTCATTCATGCATGTTACCTCAAGAAAATATGAATGTGAAGTACTCATGTTGTCTAGTTTCACTCGGTTGAACTTGGGATGTTGAGAGCAACATAGGATCCTAGAAACCTCTTGTCCTTAGGGGTCTGAAATGGGCCACGGTTGTTTGTATTGATGAATATCAAACTCTTTGTTGATCTATAAAAAATCCTTTTGTCCCTACTTGATCCCATAGTTTTACATTTTATCATTCGAAATAATTTCATTTTCTCTTGTTCAACATTCTTTAAAAGCTATAAATAATCAAGATTGTAAATATTCTTTTATTTAACTTGTACAAATTTTGATGAATTTTCACATTAAAAACATTGTAAAAGCAAGCTAGCTTCTAGATTGAGTTTTATGTACTTTTTCATATATTACAGAATAATTAGTGCAAAAATATCATTTCACAACCATGCTCATAACAAGAATATTCACACCTGACATAGGATTATTGTACACTCAGTAAATGAACCGCACATAAAATAATTAATTAATATTTTGCATTTGGCTTAATAATTTTGAACTTACAACTTTTTTTATTATGATTCATATATTTTATAAGTTTGTTTTTCTCAAAGGCCGACACTTTCATTTTGTTTATTCTATTCATTTCATTAGTTAGTTATCTGATTCTTTTTAATCATATAGTTTCATTTAAATTTTATTTTATTTTTTCAATACTAACAATTTCATTTTTAATTCATTATCTTTCATTTTCTACATGATTTCTAACTTAGTTTCATAGTTTCATGTAATTTATTATTACATGTATATGTTTTTTACGAGCATTTGCAGGTGATAAAAGCAAGGGATCTAAAAAAATATCTTGGTTTCCATACCATCTTCCCCTTGAGCCGCCCTCTAAGGGCGTCCTTCACTATTTTTGTTGAATTCATCTTGAGCATCAACACCTACTACTGAGAAAATTTATGCAAGGATCCCTAGTTGGACCCTTTAGTGGTAAACCTTCATGGGAAGTTGCAAAAGAAAATTCAATTGGCCCTTTTCTAAATTTATAGAAGGAGAGTATTGTGAGATTTGCATAGGATATGCAAGCCTATGCAACACTTCCCTATTTGATAAAATATTTCCTTGGTTCCTATGAATCTACATTATGTGTTCTACATAATTGGTATATGCATAATATGGATAGTTGTCACGGTTTATAATCCCTAGTAAAAAGAATTGAGAAGACTATAGTTGAGGTTGAAGAGAACTCCCCACTACAAGTTGCGTGGGGGTGGTGGATAATTCATGTATGATATCACTGAGTTGGTGAAAGAACTGGTGGAAGGACCAAACCCATTGAGTGTCATAATTATGATTAGATGGGACTTATGTCCCAAGACATACCACTCCCTCAATGACCGAGGTGCATTAAGTTCCAAGAAACTAGACACATCACTAAATACTTCCCTAATGAAACATGAAGCTCATGAAGGTAGAGACAACCAACCTATTTAGCTTCAAGCCAATGCGAGTAGGTGAACATGAGGGCACTACTATAAGTTTGTTTACTTAACGTTATAGCCAAATTAGGGTACATATAGTAATTAATCAACAATCGGTATTAATAAAGATAACCTAGTGAAAACTATGTTTTACATAATAAAACAACAAGATTTCTTTTGAGAATACTTATATACATTGAATAATTTAACTAATCATTTTTCAACCCCAAGGGTTACCACTAGATTTAAGGTTCACAATCTTGGGCCCACATGGAAAGGGAGAATTATTAGGTCACTGGGTATAACATTAAGAATGTATTGTTTCAATGATACACCAATGATTGGAAAATGGTTTAGGAACACTATTGTGCTTCCTTCTCTTACATCTCTTACATGGGTTAGATTCCTATGAATCTTATTTATGTTACATTCCATTAGACAATTTTATTTTTATATCACATCCTTAGGTTTTTCCTCCAACATGAGTAGTTGAAATAATCTAAGATATTGCAAGAAATATTAGAAAAAAAATTATGTTTCAAATATATTGGACATATTGGGAAAGAGAACTTAGATGACCTAGAAGAATTGTACCACCACTGCTTTAAATAATTGATATTGTCTAGGATTCGTGAACAAGAATGAGATTATGCAATTGAAAAATAATATCCTAACTGTCTAAAGTTATGAAAGATTGATATTGTAACAAAACACTGACTAAAAATAACTTTTGTAAGATATTATTTGGATGAGTGGATAGTATAGTGGTACTAAAGTAGTATGAGAATCTCTACCCACTTAGTATTAAAAATATGAAGGGGATTAAAGGGAAATTGACGGAAATGAGGATTTAGTTGCATCGAGAGTTGAAGTCGATCGAGCAATGTCCCTACCATTGTAACCTTATTGTTAAGGAAAAAGTTAAAAGAGAGATTGATTAAATGTTTGGCCACATTATTTTTATATGTGTTAATCATTTTATGGTGTATTGATATATTCTAAGTTGAATAAGATTAAACATGTTTAAACATGTTAAATTATTAAATATTTAATTATTTAATTATTTTATGGTGTATTGATATGTTCTAAGTTGAATAACATTAAATATGTTTAAACATCTTTAAAGTATTAAAAATCTAGAACATTAATAAAAATTTAGAGCATTAATTTATTATATATTTAACTATATTTTTAATGCCCTTTGATCGTTATTTATGATAAGGAACAATACTTTGAAATAAAAATTTGATAATTGGTATTTAATACATGGGTGGTTCAATTGTTGTCAAATGAAATATATTCACAATGTTTGGCATATATGACATGTTATCCTATTGCAATTATATTGTGGTGTGTTGATATGTTCTAAGTTGAATAATATATATATTGAGTCAATGAACCCTTATACTGACCTCCTAAGAGGAAACACATGTTCTTAACCCTTTGACCCACTCATATTATACAATTAAAAATATACTAACACATCAACATAGAAAGTGATTCACACTTCAAAATCAACATATCACATTATTTACTGTATGTGTACTTTTAATATACATGAACATTTAAATCAAATTTGGTGTTACATTTTTTTATAATATTTATTTATATCTAAAATTGTGGTAAATATTACTATTTTTAGATGATATATAAGTTGATGGATATAATTATTTCAAATCCAATTTCTTATATTCTATTCTAAAAACATATAATGTTAGGTATTGTAAAATTACATTTTTCTTTATTATATTAATGATGTATTTATTGATCAACTAGAACTTTAATTACCACATATTTTATTTCTTTAATAAACCAGCATAGATCCATCTTACAAGTATAGAGAGGGATCCAATTTCTTGAGGTGCATTTTTTTTTTTTTAAATTTAAACTCAAGAAATTTGATCTCTCTTGATTGATAGATCCACTTTTAAGTTTTAAGTTTTTATTTTATAAACGAACATTGTTACATCACAACTCCCCCATACTTACTTTACTTTACTTTACTTCTTTTTACTTTACTTTACTTTACTTTTTTTTACTTTAATGTTACAAATGTTACTAATGTTACATCATGTAACATCCTCTTATTTTACCCTTCTGATTGTAAATGTAAATTGTAAAAAGGTTTTTTGGTGAGGAGCTCAAGGCCAAGCGATATGGCTAGGAAGCCACGGATGACAAATGTCATTTTGTTGTCAGTAAGATTTGGAGGGAAAAATGAGTGTTTTAGTTATGTTATCCTATTTTTAAAAATTCATTCTAAATAGGATTGTCAAAGTAAATACCAGCACAACTCAAATCTCCTCGTAAGTGAGAAGACTTAGCTTTTAAATATGAGAATAATACTCTCTAAAAAATAAAATAGTCTCAATGACACAAATAACTCACTAGAACTAAGCGTTCCTTAAACTCTGAGAGAAGTAATAATTTCTTCTTAGGTAATAAGGGCAAGAAGAGTGGAATTATATATATAAGGGTTTATATAGAAACAAAATATCATAGTTTTCTTTTATATAAATAGTCAATTTATTATTGAATTAAATTAATACGAAACAACCTTTTTAAAAAAGTGTTATATCCTTTTTATAAATTTAAGGGATTACCATTATCCTCATACTCTAAAGTTTATTTTTTATTTTTATATATTGGGAGAGGATCGACAAAACATCTTCTCCAATGGGTATTAAAGTTATACCTATTAAAATTGTTCACGAATTGTATGAATGAAAGTTTTACTGAACATTACAATTACTTATATAAACTCCTACTCGACGAGGCTGGTATCATTGGTGACCTACCTCCAGCTGTTCAATTCGGAGTTTGGGGTTATGGTCGGCCTCTCTAAGAAGGGAGATCGAGCCATCATGAAAGAACACTTGTAAACTACACACTTGGCAATCTTGATCAAACTTTCGACCCCCAAGTGGCTGGAGATCTTCCTATAACCTGATGGATTGCATTTGGCGTATGATGTGATATCTGTATGTGGAGCGGAGATGGTCGCGGCTCTAGAAGAGCGTGATCTGAGAGCCTTTAGATGGACCTGTAGACTATTAAATGCTGCGACCTCTTCTTCATCGCTGCTTATTGTAATTACTGGATCGGAAATTACATATTTGTGTACATTGCATTTCTTAAATGTAGATCCCTGTCAGAAGGGTAAATTACTCTCCATGAGAAAAGTGGTAAGAGAGCTGGAAGTAAGTATAGTAACATGGGTGTTGCCGGATGTAAGCTCTATTTTGATAATTAATACAAGATGTGACTCTCCTTTGGTGGACTAGCCCAATGTAATTGTGATTGGGTGAACCACGTACATTTTGTCTCCCATGTGTATGACTTTATTGTTTATGTCTTGTCAATAATTCTTGTTTCGCATGTTTATGTCTTAATGGTTATGTCTTGTCAATAATTCTTGTTTTTGCATGTTTGTGTCGTAATGATTATGTCTTGTTTCGCATGTTTATGTCAAACATGTTTATGTCTTAATGGTTATGTCTTGTCAATAAGTCTTAACTAAGTGTTTATTCATAGAATGTGTATGGAAATGATTTTGTGAAGGCATTTTGTTATGATAGCATGTAGCTGTATAGTTCCTTTATATATAATGGTTTCAAAAGAGATCCATGGAGTTGTAATGGTAACACTTAATAAAATAAGTAAATTGACTATTATAAGAATGTCAAGTGTAGGAATAAGGGTTAAATACATGTTATTTATTTCTTATAATATTGAACTCGATCATAAATATTTTTATTGTGAGGATGTTTAATGGAAGAAATTTTAATTTTTACCAATTTACTAACTCACAAATTTTGAAGATGTTACACATTATGTTACAAAATTTCTCCTATAATATTTATTATCACTATTACTTTACTTCTTTTTACTTTAATATTACAAACATTACAAAATCTCTCAGCGCAATAAAATAAATATATTAATAAAATACAAAATAATTAAATATTTAATTACTACATATTTCATTTCTGTGATACATAAATTAAACATATTAACAAAATACAAAATAATTATAAGATATTAATAACAATATTAGGTCCCAATGCAACATGACAACCCATTGATAGATTTTTAAGGATACCAACACTTCATTTTTTAAAAAAGAAGATAAGGAGAAATATTACACACACAATAATCCTTGGGTTACAATGTGATGCTTTTGGGTTTCAAAAATGGGACTGCATCTTTTACATGTAACATTTCTCAATTTTTGGAAGTTTATTTAGATGATTGGTTGTCTACGATGAATAACTGTAAACACTTATAATAACAATTTATTTATTAAGAATTTTCAAAATCAATCTGTATGCAAAACAACAATGCATTATTAGCACGCGAAAATGTTTTTTCTTCACCAATCTAATAAAAAGAGCAGCTAATAGGCAGCCCTTTTACTTATCTTTCTGATATTTAATTGTAAAAATACGATGGCATGCCCCCAACTCCTCCACTCCAATTCCCGGCCGCTTCTTTTCTCCGTCTCTTCCTCTTGCGCCCCAAGTGACCTACGGCCGTTCCGTTCTCTAAATTGGAAGCGAGGGCCAGGGGAAAATTAAGCAGAGCCCTGGCTCCTCGCATCTTGAACGCAGCGCGGTCATATGCGAGAGCGGCCTCTTCGGCGGTGTCAAAAGTGCCCAGCCAAACTCGAGAGCGCTCCCTCGTGGGGTCTCTGATTTCTGCAGCGAACTTTCCAGACCGGCGTTGTATGACTCCTCTGTAGTGCCTGGCCCAGCTATGCTTCCTCTCTCCATTCTCCTCCTCCTGTGGTGGTGGGTCTGCATTTACCGCTTCTGTAATTACAGAAGAAGAAGAAGAGAAGTTCCTCTCTCCATTCTCCTCCTCCTGTGGTTGTGGGTCTGCATTTACCGCTTCTGTAATTACAGAAGAAGAAGAAGAGTTTTCTTCTGTAATTTCAATCTCCTTATCTTCTGATGTTGATCTGCTGTTGTCATCTTGACATGAACCACTGCTGCGGGTGGCATTGGGTTGGATATTATCAGAAATATTTATAAAAGCTGCGCTACCATTATAATGAATATCCATATCGTCGTCCACTTCCAGCAAATGGTGGCGAATAAACTCCAACATATTGAGGTTCAAGCTCGCCCCTGCAACATCCATGGTGGTCTCGCACCAATCAAATTTAGATGGACTGATTTCCGCAGGCGGGCACACAAGCCGATGGTGGTAGCCGATTGAGAAAAAGTTCGTATATAAAGTACTTTTTGGTCAACGCCTTCTAAGTGTGGCAAGCACATTACTTTCGCCGAATTTTCATGATTAGATTTAACAATGTTATTTGCACTAAATAATAAATATTTTATATGTTAGCCATGTGAGTGTGTATTATACTATTATTAGATAATCACTGCAAATCTCCATCCGTCATCATGTGTACGTCATAATGCATTGAAGTAAGTGACAGATGGGAATCTAATGTGACACAGGGCAACAGATAAATGTTATAATGTACTTTGCGAGTAAAACAAGTCTATGTTTTCAATCAATTCGCTGAGAGGAACACCTACCCACGGCCCACCTCTTCTCACGACTTCATTGGAAATGCACGGAAAAACAAAAAGCTAACTCTCATTGGTCAATGGTCAACGTTAAAAAAGGTAAAATGTTGAGTGAAGTTTAAATTAAGTTATATATTTTTTATTAAATTGTAATTTTTCATTATTGAAGGTGTATTTTTAAATGTAAAAATAAATTTAGTTTTTGAAAAACTCGTGAATAGAGATTATGAAATCTCAACAATTCTATATAAATTTTAATAATGTTTTTGAAATTTGATTTAAAAAATAAAAAATAAAATATAACTGAAAGAATCTCAATTATAAAATATTTAAACTATCATTATTTAAATAATATATCATATTTTTTTATGACTTACCACCCTTAAGAGAATCTAACTTATTTTCTCTGTTTTTATATATATATATATATATATATATATCCCAATTATAAAATATTTAAACTATCATTATTTAAATAATATATCATTTTTTTTATGACTCACCCGGTCTTTAAAAAATCTAACTTATTCTCTCTGTTTTTATATATATATATATATAAATACTAAAAGAATCCCAATTATAAAATATTTAAACTATTATTATTTAAATAATATATCATATTTTTTTATGATTTATCACCTTTAAAAAAAATCTAACTTATTCTCTATGTTTAATTATATAAATATAAATATAATTTTTAATGTTAAAAAAACAAAGTAGATTTAACTTCTTAATAATTATGAAGAAACAAGGTAGATTTAACTCCATAAACTTATTAATTATGAATATTTTTGTAGCAATAAGTCAAATCATATGAATAAACTTTAGAATGTATACATATAAAACGTAGGATCATATTCTTCCAATACTTAAGGTGAAAGTTTATTTAGTTTTAATTTAATATTTAAAATATTTATACATATACTTATATTTACATAGAGCTATCTCTTTCTTTTCATATATGTATAACAGTAAATAAGTCAACCAACCCAAAAAAACAAGCATTAACGAGATCAATGGATTTACAAAGTGTCATGTTGTTTTTTTTTCAAGAATTAATGTGTGAAGGTGAAGGTGAAGGTGAAGGTGAAGGTGTAGTAAAATATTTACAGAAGCTCTTAGACTTTAGTAGGTTGGAGGTTTGAGTTTGGAGGAGATCCAGATATTAATAGAGGTTTGGGAGGGGGTAAGGTTTACCTGTGTACCTTGTCTCCTTGTTCAACTGTTTTCTAAATCTTATGTTAAAATATCAAAACCCATGTTCCTAAGCCAAACTCAAATGGGGGAGTGCTTAATAATTAAATATTATTAATTAAACTTTGGGAGAACTTAATTGATTTTAATTATAGGGAGAAGGTAACATGGTTCCTTTGGGATAACCACGTGGGAACCCAAAGGATGACACTCATTTTTCATGAATTATGGGGGGGAAAGAAAGGGTGATTTTCGAATTGGGGGGCTGAAACTCTTTCTGGCTGATACGGTTTTCTGGGAAATTATGGTGGTGCTAAATCCTTGAGTGAAATTCAGACACTCATAGTGAAGAGTATCACTGTGCGTCTTTGAATTTATAGAGGTGGAAGAAAACTTTGTTTTTCAACCTGAAACTATGTTTTACAGCTTGTACTGGCATTGTATTTCCTTTGGTTGAATTAACGAGTCAATTGGCAATTTGTGCACGAAACCCCGAGTAGACCGATGCTTGCACTGAAGTGTATCACTGTGTGTCTTTGAAGGAGCTCTTGTGGGTTAATTGCGGAATTGACAAGAATTGGTTTAAAAATTGTTGTTTTGTTTGTGCCTAGTTGTGATTATTTCATACTTCCTTGTTATTTCTATTTTGTCCATGTGAGTGAGATGAGGGGGTTGGTGAGTTATCTCTGGTTAATGTCTGGATCTCATCTCGAGGGTGGACTTGGGAGCTGAAATAATACAGGTTGGACAAGTTCTAGTGTTGGGTGGAGCGTGGCTCACATGCAGTTAGTTGCTTGTTTCAGGACATAATTCCAGATAAGTATATGCAGAATTCTACTTTTTTACAAATTCTGTGTTAAATAATAATTTAAGAGAATTATATGGTGATAAATCATGGTTTAGAATTCGTATTTTGATATACGTTAATTCTGTCTACAAGTATGCTTTGAAAAATTATGTCTTCTGTGCATAATAAATTATATTTCTGATGCAAATGAAATTTAAATGGATTTAAATTTTTGGGTAAGTTTAATTTACCTTGATTAATTATTTCTTCAACCTAATCAATTTTATAATATGCATCTTACTGGAGTTTATGCGTTTAAATGATTGGGAATTTATATTTTTGGGAAATCGTATTTTCTGGGTTGAAATAATAAATCCCTCTTTTTAATTTAATCCCTGAAAACTTAATAACCATTAGTTAGAATTTCAATTGAATTAAATTCCGATAATAAGTTTCCTGTCGTAACTGGTTTAACTAATTCTGAAAATTGTTGGTAAATTCCTATTTTACTTATTTTACACATTTCTATAATTATGGAAATTGTATGTAATTTCTTGTTTACACATTTCCTTAATTCTCGAAATTATTAGTCATTTTTTATTTTATGCATTTAGTAAAATATGAAGGAAATATCTTATTTACGTCCAGTTTTTAAGAATGGATGAAAATTGCTAAAAATAAGTCAAATCATTTTAATAAACTTTAGAATCTATACATATAAAAGGTAGGATCATATTCTTCCAATACTTAAAATAAAATTATTTTTTAAGGTGGAAGTTTATTTAATTCTAATAAAAGGTAGAATCATATTCTTCCAATACTTAAAATAAAATTCTTTTAAGGTGGAAGTTTATTTAATTTTAATCCCATATTTGAAATAAATATATACATATATTTAGCTATCCTTTTCTTTTCATATATATGTATAATAGTAAATAATTCAACCAACCCAAAAAGGTAGCATTAAGGAGATTAATGGATTTACATAACCTTTGTTTTCAAGAATTAATGTGTGAAGGTGAAGGTGTAGTAAAATATTTACAAAAGCTCTTCGTAGGCTGGAGGTTTGAGTTTATTGATGCGAAAATGCTTAGGCGCATATGGATTTTAGAATAGGGATTTCTCTCTCTTCATTGGAGTTGGGTGTAAAATTATGCTTTGTTAATATTTATGGTCCTTACTTTGACAAAGTTAAATTTTGGGATAATATGTTCTCAAAAATATGTAAAGGATTTCATAATCTAATAATGGGTGGAGATTTACATTTTCTATGGGTTTTTTTGAAGTTTGGGGTTCATCTGCACAAGTAGACAACCTGTCAGAGTATTTTACAAGGAAACTGGAGGAAGTGAGACTACTAGATATTGAACCGGTCAAGTTGAAGCCGACTTGGAAAAACAAGAGGACTGGGAATGTCAGAATAGGTAAGCGATTGGACAGGTTTCTTGTATCAGAAGACTTGATGGGGAAATAGTACCGGCACAAGAAATGGGTGGGAATCAGAGGTGAGTCCAATCATTTTCCTATTTTCTTTGAAGTTAAAGATGGTTGCAAGAAACCTCCTTCTCCATTTAAGTTTAATTCAAATTGGCTTAAGGATGAAGGTTTTGTAAAATTGCTGAAAGATAATTGGATAGTACATGATGATGCCTCTACGAAATCACCCTCTAGTCTTTTTTCAAAAAATATTAAAGGGGCAAAAAAAATGGCTATACAATGGTCGATAAATAAAAAAGGAAAAGAGGAAAAAAATCTAAAGGAAATTGAGCAATAGCTGATGGAAAAATACAATGAGATCAATCTTGGATTTATATCTGAGGAATCAAAAGAGAAATTTTTTTATTTGGAAGATGGCAAAAGAAAAAATTTGGTTGATCGGGAAGCAGAACTAAGACTTCAAAGTAGGGCTATATGGATTTCTAGTGGAGATGAAAATTCTAAATTTTTCCATCATTATGCAAATTATAGGAAAACCATAACCTCAATTTGGAAAATATCATCGGATTTAGGAGAAGAAGTTGAAGGTTTTGAGGATATCTCATAGGATGGTATAAGCCATTTTACATCTCTTTTTAAGGAATCCAAAAATGTTTCGCTAGCGGAGCAAGTGCAGGTGGCCCAGTTGTTTCCCTCTTCCGTGACTGAAGAATATAACATAATGCTGATGGAAGAAGTGTCTCTGAATGAACTAAAAGATATTGTGGTCGTGTTAAAAAAGGATAAAATCCCTGGACTAGATGGGTTTTCGATTGAATTTTGCTTAGAGTTATTTTATGTTATGGCTCTTGATTTACTTAAGGTTATTGAAGAATTGAGACTCTTAGGGAAAGGTCCAATAATGTTTAACTCAAATTTTATATCTCTAATACCAAAAAATAACTTCCCAGTTGGTTTTGAGGATTTCATACCTTTTTCACTTTGTAATTGTGTCTACAATATTATTGCAAAAGTTATCTCTACAAGGATACATAGTGTTTTGATAAATTACATATATGATGAGAAGTTTGGGTTCCTCCCTGGTAGACAGATCCTTGAAGCCATTGGAGCTACACAAGAGGTATTGCATACTATAAAGAGTAAAAAATGAAAAGTGGTGGTTATAAAATTAGACCTGTCAAAGGCTTATGATCGAGTGAACTGGACGTACCTAAGGGTAGTGCTATCAAATATGGGTTTCAAAGTTTTGTTTATTTCCTGGGTGATGGGTTGTATGTCCTCTGTCTCTTTTTCTATTTTAATTAATGGCTCTGCATTGGATTTCTTAAGGCCTGTTCGGGGCATTAGGAAAGGATTCCCTTTAGCCCCACTATTATTTCTTATTGTGGTTGAAGGACATAGCATGATACTACTTCAGGTTAGGAATGTTGGTGCTCTAAAAGGTATTCAGTATGGAGGTAATGTGCATATAACTCATATATTTTTTGTATACGATATGCTTATTTTCTCCGATGGCACAAAAAGAGATCTAGATAAAATATATGAGTCCATAACCAACTTTTGTTAGGTATGGGGAATGATTGTAAATATTTCAAAATCGCCACTGTTAAGGGAAGGATTTGAAGATCGGGAGATGGTAGATATTAGAATTTTGTTTCCTTATAATGTTTCACCCATTGAAGATGGATTAAAGTATTTGGGATTCATATTAAAACCAACTTCTTATTTAAATAAGGATTGGGACTGGCTTATTTCAAAGTGTGAAATTCATATAGAAAACTGGACCCATAGGTGGTTATCAAAAGGTGGAAAATTTGTATCGGTAAAATCTATATTAGAAGCAACTCTAGTTTTCTGGATGAATTTTTGGATCCCTATTGGTTGATAGAAAAGTTAAGGAAGTTATGTTATAGGTTCCTATGGTCATCTAGCATGGAAAATCATGGAATGGTATGTATCAATTGGGACTCTTTGGCCTTACCAAAAAGAAATGGAGTTTGGGGTTTTAAAATACTTGTTTTATTCTCAAAAGATTTGGCTGGGAAAAATGTTTGTCGTTTGATACATGGAACACGTATGTTGGTTCGAATAGTGAAATACAAATATATCTATCCTCCCTCAATTATAGATTGGATTCTCCATCCAATAAAATCCCTACAGAATCTATCTTTGTGATGGAAATCAGTCATCCATTCCTTTGATTTGATTGCTTCAGGATTATCATGGAAGGTGGGAAATGGCTCTTCTGTTCATTTGGTAGCAGACCTATGGTTAGGATGTAATTCATGTTATAAATTTCTAGATCATGTGACAGGTTATCTAAATGGAAAAAAAAATTTCTATATTTAAACAATATTGTTGATCATGGAGCATCATCCTTTAGAGGCCAAGTTTGGATGACAGCTGCAACAGTAGGTTTTCATGGGGGTGATTGTGCAACCTGGAATAAATTCATTTCAAACGTAAAAAATAGGAGTATCAGAATACAAGTAAGCAGAGATACTCTTGTTTGGATGCATTCTCGTACAGGGGAATATTCCCAAAAATTTGGTTATAGGGTATTGCTCAACGATATGGTGAGTAATGAACCATATTAGTGGTGGAAAGCGGTATGGAGATTTAAGTGCCCAGAGAAATCAAATATTTTCATGTGGTTCATGTTATCAAATAAGGCACTTACTTGGGAGATAATTCAAAGAAAAAATAGAGTAGGGCCAGGGAGGTGCTATCTTTGCAACAAAGGGGAAGAAACAAATTTTCATTTAGTTGTTGAACGTCTGTACACAAAACAAGTCTGGAATGAAATTGAAAAGAGGTTAAAAATGAAAAATCTTTGGAATGCTCATTCAATTGATAATTGCATAAAGGAATGGTGTTTAAATGATTCCGCTAGACGAGATTAGATCCTTACCTTTGATTGTAGCTTGGGGGATTTGGTTAGCAATGAATGCTAGCTATTTTGAAGATATTTTTGTTCATCCTATTCAGTGTGCTTATCAAATTTTAGGAATACTTAGTTATTTTCCTCAGGATAAATTTGAAAATCTAATCAGACATGTGGTGGTGGAAGAGATAGACCAGAATTATCGTTGGGATTATTTTGATAGATATGCACAGGGGGGTCTGAGGTGATGCAGAGTAGGTGGTTTACTTTAGCTATCTACGAAACATTGGTACAACTGCAAGCTAGACTTGAGAATGGAACAAGCAATTATGCGGAAATGTGCGCTCATAGATTATTATTATGGCTAGAAGTGGAACATGAAATAAAGACAATATATATATTTGGGGACTCTCAGATCATAGTGAGGTGGTTAAATGGGAAGAGAAGGATACACAATTTGCAGTTGATTCCTTTATTGGAGGAGATCTGTTACACCATATTTTTCCACCTTGTGATCATTAGCACTCCTTGGCCTCCATTATCCATTTATGGACTCATAACCACATTTTTTCCCTCTTGGAACCCTTGTTTCCCTATTTTTACTCCTATACGTGAGTTTCTTCAATGTAACTTGCGCATACGCAGGATGCACCATTATAGCCCATCTACATCGAGTTAATTGGTAAAAGAGAGTAAAATCTCCCCTTTTCACTCCAAAAAGCGGCCATTGTGACCTTTGGCCCTCCATGTATCTCTAAACGACTCGATCCGACCTTTCACTTGCCTTTGGAGGGTTATATATTGAGCCATTATGCATGGAAAGAGAGGAGAAAGAGAAGAGTTTTGGAACATTTAAAAAACCCACTATGTCATTCTAGAGCTAGGATAAAATTAATTAATTATTTATGATTAACTTCCTGATTTTTGAATAGGTAGAATAGGCCAGTTTATTCTTTTAGTGGACCACATGCTATCCTCATTCACAAAAAAGAATTTGGATAGATTCTGGATAAGATTTAATTGGATTATGTCTGATTTTATTCCATTTCTGAATTAGAAAGACACTATCCTGATTTAGTTAGCTTTCTGTTGTATTTTCTACTTTCTAGTGGAAAAGATAAAGCTAGTTGACTTGGAATCTTTTGCCACTTGACCAATTCAACCTCCACATCATATCTAACCTTCTAAATCCATTAATACATCCTATTTACCTAACTCATGAGCTTCCATACCATACTTACTAAATTCGTGATCCTCTAGGACATGTTTGGAAACTGCTTTTGCCACCTAGGGTTTTTTGTCTTTTCTAAGCCTTTTATTTTTGCTCTTTCCATATTTCCTCAAAGGAATTCGATTTTCTCCATGGAGGATGTATTATATATTGTTATCATATCAATGAATAAGATACAGAGTGATTTCCACAATTTATCTTCTATATTCTTCTTCTCTCATTGCCTGAAATATTCCATGGTGAAATTGTCTTATGAATCTAGTTCCTAGTAGTTGAAAATCTCACATGGTATCAGAGCTAGCTTGATTCAAAGAAATTTCCAAGAGTGTTTTTTTGCAGGTATTACCATCACCAGGAGAGCATCAGTATGGAGTAAAATCAAGCCAAAGCTGTGACTCTCACTCCCTTCAATTTCTTTGAATGGAAAGCGCATATGATCATCTAGCTCCGGAGCAAAGGATTGTATAGAGTCACTATGGGGCTTGAAACTGAGCCAGGAGCTGTTCCATTAAAATACAAATGGTTTAATAGGCTTGATGAAGCTTATGGGTTACTTTGTATCTTTGTATCTTCAGATATTCTATTCCATACTGATTCTCTATCCACTCCAAATGACGTGTGGACAAAGCTAGAATCTCTCTTTGGAAAACGGGACGAGCTCAGAGGCCATTTGTTGGAGATTGAGTTGATCTCTCTTAGTCCAAGTAATTTCGATTATATGGAGGAATTCATCTCAAAATTCAAGAACCTAGTGCTTAAACTCAAGAAATATGGCATAAAGAAGAAGGATGATCAATTAATTCTCACCATTCTGTCAAAACTGAGTTCAGAATACTCAGTATTTGTGTCTACTTTTCATTCTACAAGACTTGCAGTTCCCAAGTGGAAGATTCCAAAGTTGGATGCATTAATTTATTTGATCACTCAAGAGAAGGAAAATCTAGTCCAAATGAGGGATCAATCAACCTCCAAATACCTTGCACTTGTTTCTCATGGAGCAAAGAGTTTCAAGAATAACAAATCCAAACAAAAGATATTGTTAGATGAAGAGGATTCTGATGGAGATTCCAAATCCAAGAAGATGAAGAAGGAGAATCCCAAGTGTTCTTATTGCTTCAAAGGCACTCATCCTGAAAAATATTACTACAAGAAGAAATTAGACATCATGTCCAAAATGCTTGAAGAACATAACATAGATGTTCCTGACTTTGCAAAGAAAGAACAAGGCAAGCTTGCTGTAGAACAAGAACTCTGTCTCCAAGCCTCTCCCAAAGGTAATAATGTTTATGCTTTGAGTGATAGAGTGAAATATAATTATGATGTCTATGATATTGATCCACACTCTAATATATCAGAATAAAAAACCTCCACCTCTTCCTTGGAATAATCTTAAGTCAGTTCATCGAAGTCTACTCTCAAAACTAGTCATTTTTTACTAGCTTCTGACTTGTCTTCTGAAAGGTATTTCCACCACCATTCAAATATTTTAGATTCTAATTTAGAAGATGATTTACATTCTGATATGTATTTCATTACATCTCCCACCCCATTTTTCCATCCATTGGATGCACAAAAGACCCAACAACCCCCAAGTTATTCAGTTAAGAAACTACACAATTCTATGTTTTCCTACATTGTGTCACTTGCCTCTGTTGCAATTTTTTCTTGCATATCTTTCATTGGTTGGAAAAACATGTTTTTGGAATTATTTGGATTGATATTACACACATCTGGTACTGACCCCATCACACATGGTTCAAAATTCAAGTCCTCACACTCTCTGGGCTCGCTCAGCTGTGAGGGTGATCTAGTTTCTCAAAATTTTCCTACTGAAATTTTGTTCCATCATGGAGACTCCACATATTTATTGGTTGTTTCTCCATATGACTCACATTATAATATTTCAAAGCTGCATGATCTCATTTTAAATATCAGAAAGGTTCTACATCAGGTTGAGAAGAAAGTACAAGAACTAGTGCACCACATTACAGCTGCAGAAGAAATTGATCATGTTGGGTTCATTGGTTCTCCTTGGGAAGGAGTATGCATAGATCTTATTTCCATCATTGATTATGTTGTGAGATATGATTATATATGTTACAAAATAAAGAAAATTTCATTTGATGCTCCTCCATCATCAGAATATGAGCTTCATAGAGCCTCTACACTTGGTTCTTGCCTACACAACATTGATGCACTAATGCATGATCATGACATCCACAAAATCTTCATCAAGTCTGTTACTTAGAAGCAACCCATTCACCTCACTCAGCTAATTCAACTCATTCAAATGAGCAACATGACAGTGTTACACCTAAAATCCTACCATCTTGAGATTCAGTGTATACATCCCTGAAGTTTCAATGGCTAAGTCATTTACCTGGAAAGGATACCTTTGCATTTATGCTAGGTTTTGAGAGCTCGTCGCAGGCTACACACATGAAACCTGCGACGTCCCATCTTGCTCTAATGCAGGGTGCAATGAAGTCAGTTAATGGAAAAAAATAGGCCCTTCGAGCTCATTCTCGAAGCCTGCTGACTTGGATCCTTATCCCTGACCTCTTGGAGGAGTTGGCACTCGGTTCCTAACCTCTTGGGGGGATCCCCTATCTCTCTCCTACCATATCTCAACCTACCCTATCCATATCCTATCAAATTAGACCTATATAAGTGAAGCTCTACCCCTCTCCAAAGGGAGGAAGTCTATAGTGTCTACATGCTAGTGAAATCAATCCTGGAGAGATTTCTAACTCATCCATTGAGAGACTCATACTTCTTTGGGAGGATATGGAAATTGGCTTGGATGGAGAAGGGCTACTACGTCAAGCTTTGGTTGTAATCATTCTATCCTATGTACTTTCCCTATATTTATAGTAATATAAACGCTTTCCACCAATAATTTTTATGTGTGATGATATTGTGTAGTTTACCTGCTTAACTATTTACTTAGATCTTTTATTGTATAGATGCTCTTTACTCGTTTGCATTGTTCTATGTGTCTTGACAGGTCTTGTAGCTGATATTTGACGACTGCGAGGCGTGGAACAACATCCAGGAGAAAGGATTGCAAAGTTAAGGTAAGACATCTAGTCACTTGATCCTTAAGTAGATCTAGGAAAGTAGTTTGTAGTTTGTAATATTTGTTCTAGACTCACTTTAAGCTAGGGAGATCCAACTCGCGTCCGCTCGAGTGGATTGTCTGTCAAACAGATAGTATGAAGACATCAAGCATGTCCATTTTTTAGGGAGGGTTTTGTTCCCATGATGTTTTCCCTGTTTCCTCAGTTTACATGGACTAGTTATTTTTGTATTGGGGTGACCATAAGCCTTGTTGCTTGGGCCCTATATTTATGATATTTTTCTAATTCCCATCACATAAAGACAGGCTTAAGGGGGGGTGTTGGAACATTTAAAAAAACCACTATGTCATTATAGACTTAGGATAAAATTAATTAATCATTTATGATTAATTTCCTAAGTTTTGACTAGGTAGAATAGGCCAGTTTTTTCTTTTAGTGGACCACATGCTATCCTCATTCACAAAAGCAAATTTCGATAGATTTTGGATAAGATTTCCTTGGATTATGTCTTATTTTATTCCATTTATAAATTAGAAAGACACTGTCATGATTTAGTTAGTTTTGTCATGTTTTTCTACTTTCTAGTGGAAAATATAAAGCTAGTTGACTTGGAATATTTTTCCACTTGACCAATTTGACCTCTACATCATATATAACCTTCTAAAGTCATCAATACATCCTGTTTACCTACTCATGTTGAAATATTGTAACTTCTAAGAATATTATTTTTGTATTTTATTATTCCGGAGATGTTTCATTCCTCCAATGGGACTTTATTATGTATCAAGAGATGTTTATTCCTTAGAGAGTTTGCAGTAACTAGGGTTATTAGATCTCCCATGTGAGGTCAGCCCTGAGTTAGTTATTTGAGGGTTATTAGAATCTCCTGCGAGAGGTCGTCCCCATAGGGTAAAAAGTCAGTCGGAAAACAAGTATAAGTAGAGGAGGCATGTTCCTCACTTATCTCATCGATTCATCCACTTGGGAGTAGCGCACAAGTGAGAGAGAGGTATGCATAGGAGGAAGAAGGAGGTCTAGTCTTGGTCTACATCTTGTATTTGGTTGATCATCTATATTGAGGAAAGATTTGCTAGGTTCTCTACCCCATGAGGGTTTCCCAGGGTAAATCTTTGTCTATCTTATGATTATGTTTCTTTCTGTTGATGTATATGTAACTTCGGAATGTATTTCATCAGTATATTATATGTATATTTATTGTACCCTTATAAGAGATGTGTTATTCCTCTATAAGGAAGTGTCGTCATGTGGATTGACAAGTGTCGCAAGTGTGTGTACTTGCCGATGGGTTATTAGACCACCTTATGGGGTCGGCCCTAATTAATATATAATATAATGTGGATGTACTCAAGTAGACAAGTCGGCCCCAGTAGGTCACTGGGCAAAAAGGTGAGTATAAATAGAGATAGGAGATCTCTATTTTACTCACTCGGAAAAGTATCTATCTCTCTCTCTGGAAAGTGGCGCACTAGTGAGGAGGAGGAGGATCATCTGCTAGGAGACTATCTCTGTATTATTTGGTTGTATTTTGGTTGAGCCATTGCTCTCTCTATCTCTGAGGAAGTTTGTGGGGTTTTTCACCTTAGGGTTTTCCCCACGGAAACTCTGTGTCTCTTGTCTCTATGCTTTTGATTCTTGTGATGCTTGTGATGCTTGTCATATTATGATTGTCATGCATTGATATACTGTAGATGTTATTCTCTCAGCAAAGATCCTATAGTATTGTGATTTAATACTGAAAATTTAACATGGTATCAGAGCTTAACTGAGAAGAAGACATTTTGCAGTGACGGAAGCTTGTATTGCTTGTTTATTGGGTTTCTCTCCACAGATTTTTGAAATTCAGTATAGTAGATTGGATCTACTCATCAAGGCGCATCTTTCTGTCCAATCAGATTTCAGTTCCGAGCATTTTCAGTTTTGGCCCTAAAAAGTAGGGTTTCCACAAAAATAGGAATTTCTGGAAACTGAAGGTATAGCTGGAAGCTCCTTGCAAAAATCGAAGGTTTGAGCTTTGGATCGAGATTTTTGGCTGGGTAGATCTCCGGGAAACTCAAACCCTAATTCAGGGCTCTCCCAAGTGAACCCGGGAGGACAAAAAGGCAATTTTGAAGGGCAAGACTTTGCTGATCTCAAATTCTGAATGTACTAGGCTGATCAGCTCTCCAAGGCGCATCTTTCTATCCTTTCGAAATTTTGAAATTCACATTTTGAATTTTTAGGGTTTCTCTGACAAACCCCAATCCGGGACCAGATCCAGTTTTCAGCACTTCAAGTGGTAAGTTCTAAATCTTCTCTATTTCCATTTGAAGTACTCTTAAAGATGTCTCTTCACACCAAGCTTGAGGATAAGCTTGAAGGGGCTGATAACTTCCGAGCCTGGAAGTATAGGATTGGGCTAATCCTGGAAGAAAATGAGTTGGACTCATATGTGAAAGAAGACATCCCTATCCCAGAGGATGAAGAGGCCAAGGTATTGCACAAGAAGAACTTGGTCAAGGCAAAGAGAATCATTGCTGATTCTATCAAAGACCATCTCATACCCCATGTGTCTTCTCTCAAGACACCCAAAGAGATGTTTGAATCTTTGACCAAGCTATTTGAAGGAAAGAACATAAATCGGAAGATGACCCTGCGGAACCAATTGAAAGCAGTGAAGTTTCAGAATGGAGAAACCATTCAATCCTACTTTTCAAGGGTCTCTCAGATCAAGGAACAATTAGAAGCAGTAGATGAAATGGTGGAGAATGGTGAAGTGGTGATGACCACTCTAAATGGCCTACCCAGGCCATGGGATTCCTTTATTCAAGGAATTTGTGCAAGGAAGAAGTTGATCTCCTTCAGTAGACTCCGGGAAGAATGTTCTCAAGAAGAAGCTAGACTTATAGCTCGCGAGGAAAAGATGGGAGGAGAAGATCAAGCTCTTGCAGCTCACACCAAAAGAAGCAAAACTAAGAAGGATCACCCTCGCCACAATAGATCCTATCAAAAGAATAAGAAAGACCTAAGATACTTCACATGCAATGAGAAGGGTCACTTTGCTTCAGATTGTCCTAAGAACAAAAGGGATAATATCAAAAATCCTAGTAAGAAGAAGAAGGGCAGCAAAAGAAGGTTTCATGCTCATGCTGCTGAAGATGATGAACCCCCAAAGAAGAAGGCTAAGGAAGAAAATAGTAGTGATGATGATTCATCAAGTGAAGAAGAGTATGTTCTGATCTCTGCACTCACTGGTACCATCTCCCATGGTTGTAATGATTGGTTGATTGATAGTGGGGCTTCCAAACACATTACTGGGTTCAAGGAATCTTTTGTGAACCTATCTGAACATGAATCACCCCATAAGGTGAAACTTGGGGATGATTATCAATACCCAATCAAAGGAAGTGGTGAAGCCTCCTACAACCTAGATTCTGGAAAATCATTGAAGATGAAGGAAGTACTTTATGTACCTGGGCTCAAGAAGAACTTACTCTCCATTTCTGCATTAGATGCAAAAGGTATGAGGGTTGCATTTGTGGATGGCCAAGTCCTAATGTGGCCAAAGGGAAAGACCATAGATGATGCAGTAGTGATTGGAAAGCAAGAGGGAGGTTTGTACAATTTGAAGGGACAACCTGAACATGCCATGGTGACATAAATACAAAGATTCATCCATAGTCATGGATCACATAGAGGTATGTATTATTTGTTTTTGCAAAAGTTAACTAATGAGTTATGCAGGTCATTGAAGAGAACAAGATCACATTGCTAGACATAACTAGCAAATATGGTGACCAGGTATGTGTTTCTTATATCATAGGATCTTTCATATAAGTATGCATGGCATGATTGATGATGATTGTTCATAAAGTCATAAGTTTGAATAATCATGGGCATATGCATATTATGTGTCTTACCTTAATTAATAATATGACTAACCAGAAGAGTCATAGGTTTGAGTAATTACAGGTTTAGACATGTTATGTTTCTTATGATATGACTAACCATAAGAGTCCTATATAAACCTTGAATGCTAATGCTTATTATTTCTGTTTGAAATGATCATGACTATACATACTTGAGATTATTGTGTTTTAATGAATGTATGATTTTGTATGAGATCACAAGGATAACACAATCATGATACTAATAAGCATGCATAGGGACCAAGGATGAATATGAGTTCAAGAACAGGTAATCCAGGAAGCAAAGATCAAGAGGGAGCACACTCCAGTGGTTTCTGCAAGGGTGCAGATATTCAGAGGGAGTTGTCCATCTCTCTACATTCCACAACAAGAAGGTGTAGAAGGACTCCAGCAGCTCCTGCAAGGAAGAAAAGACTCAGAGGGAGTCCACCCAACAAACAAACAAAGATAAGTATTTTAATTTTCTTGCATATTTGTTTGCTTAAATAAAATTGTTCAATGATGTATATGCTCATGTTCCTAGACTTAGGATATGTATTGTGCATATTAGAATGATTGAATTAATGAACAGTATACTACTAATATGCATGTGTTGGGTAAGTGGCCTATGGCACTGTACAACATTCCATTGCTACTTATCTAGAATGAAACCTCTTTGCTGACATGTTGGGGGTTGTGCACACTCTTAACAATGTTCTGGTAGAGATTGGAAGGCATCTAGAAAGTTACGGGATATGGATAAATGTTGTATTGAAGCATTGGCTAAAGATAATTGCATGACTGTATGACATATTTCTTCATGTGTAAGAATTTGTTCTGAAAATTATGAGATGTTTCTAATCATGCAATTTAACTTGTTTTGTAGGAAAGACCGTATATCTTCACCTACAAAAGGACTACAACATTTGTTCCAGCAACAAAGATATCTATTGAAGATATTGAAGTTCCCAGGATCTGGGATGAAGAAATGGAATGCCATGATCCATCGATCATGAAGAATGATGTTTGGGATGCGATCCCAAGAGCTAAAGGGAAGTCTGTTGTGACTTCCAAATAGAACTTTTAGATCAAGCATGTTGCAGATGGCAGCATAGAGAAATATAAAAGTGATACACCAGATGGATTCAAGACAGCTTTCTTGAATGGTGTAGTTGAAGAAGAGGAAGTATATGTGGAATAGCCACTCGGTTTTGAAATACATGACAGGGAGTCATATGTGTGCAGATTGAAGAAAGCCTTGTATGGCTTGAAGCAAGCTCCCAGAACTTGGTATGGTAGGATGGACAGTTTTTCTATCTAGCTTGGGCTTTACCAAGAGTAAAGCAGATTCCAACCTTTACTATAAGGTTGAGGAAGGGAATCCTGTGATTCTACTACTATATGTGGATGACCTATTTGTGACAGGAGATGACAGACTGATTGCAGATACTAAAAGGAAGCTTGCAGCTGAATTCGATATGAAAGACTTGGGAATGATGCACTATTTCCTAGGTATGGAGGTGTGGCAGAATGCAGGTGGGATCTTCCTTGGTCAAGGGAAGTACACAGTAGATATACTGAAGAGATATGGGATGATGGATTGCAAGGCCATGGCCACACCTATGGCATCGAATCTGAAGCTTCTTTGTGATGCTTCATCTGAGCCAGTTGATGTTTCTATGTATCGTCAGATGATTGGGTCCTTGATGTACCTGACGAACACGAGACCAGACATTTTCTTTGCTGTGAACACATTGAGCCAGTTCCTGACGGATCCGAGGAGTGTTCACCTAGTTGCTGTAAAGCATGTTCTGAGGTACCTGAAGGGTACAGTGGATTATGGGCTTAGATATGAGGCGAATCAAAAGTTTAACCTACAGGGTTATGTTGATTCAAATTGGGCTGGCAGTGCTGCAGATAGGAAGAGCACATCTGGGTGTTGCTTCAGCATGGGATCAGGTGTGATCTCTTGGTTTAGCAGGAAGCAGTCCTGCGTAGCACTGACTACAGCTGAGGCAGAGTATGTTGCAGCCTGTTCAGCTAGTTGTGAGGCAGTATGGCTACGGAAGCTACTGTATGAGTTATTTGATCTCCCGTTGGAGGCTACTGGTATATTCTGTGATAACCAGAGTTTTGTGAAGCTGTCCGAGAACCCAGTGTTTCATGACAGGTCGAAACACATAGAGATCAAATATCACTATATCAGGGATATGGTGCAGAGAGGAGCTGTGAAGCTCCTATATGTTGCGACAGACGAGCAGATTGCAGATGTGCTGACGAAGCCACTAGCCAGGGTGAAGTTCGAGTACTTCAGAGAGAGGCTTGGCGTTCTTCAGATCAAGGACACTTCGAGGAAGAAGTGATGGACACATTTGCTGAAGCCATTCCAAGCATGTTGGAAGGAGGATCCTTCACATGGCTGTGGATGTAAGCGCTGGATGATGAGCATCAGGATGATGTTCTGGTTTCTGCTGGATATGATCAGTTGGATCATTTTATGTATGTATGTACGCATCATGTGGATGCTGGATATGATCAGTTGGATCATTTTTGTATGTATGTATGCATCATGTTGGATGCTTGGACCATGTATCTGTATATGTATCAGGTGGATACATTGTATGATCAGGTGGATCATGTATGGTGATATGTATCATGTATTTGTATTTGTATCAGGTGGATACATTGATGATCAGGAGGATCATGTATGATGATATGTATCAAGTAGATACTTGGTATGCATCAGGTAGATGCATTGATGATCAGGAGGATCATGTAGGATGATATGTATCATGTATTTGTATCAGGTGGATACATTGATGATCAGGAGGATCATGTATGATACTTGGTATGCATCAGGAAGATGCATTGATGATCAGGTGGATCATGCAGCAGGACATCTGGATCATGCAGTGGATCTTTCGAGGTTTTACCTATGGCATGTAATTCGGTTCCCTGGGACATCTGGCAAATGCTCTTTCGAGGTTTTGCCATGACCACATGTAATTCGTTGCCCTGGGAGATCTGCAGATAGTCTTTCGAGGTTTTGCCTATGGCATGTAATTCGGTTCCCTGGGATATCTGGAAGATGCTCTTGCGAGGTTTTGTGGTGAGGTCACATGTAATTCGGTGCCCTGGGAGATCCTATAGGTAGAGCTGTGTGCTCGTAACAGCCTGGGATGCTCTTTCGAGGTTTTGTGACGCACGTAAAAGTCCTGAGGATTCCACAGTATGGCCAGTGATGATGAAGACCTGCAGGTGGTGGGCCTACATCCAGTATGAAAAAGGACTGGCTCTGTAGAACTTCCTATGACGAGTAGAGACAGAGATTGGACGCGATAGCAGCAGCAGTGACGATGAAGATGACGATGATCCAGAGAAGAAGACTTGTCTAGCAAATCTGTGTCGAGAAATACCTTCCTTGTTAAGAGGGAGTGTTGATGTATATGTAACTTCGGAATGTATTTCATCAGTATATTATATGTATATTTATTGTACCCTTATAAGAGATGTGTTATTCCTCTATAAGGAAGTGTCGTCATGTGGATTGACAAGTGTCGCAAGTGTCTGTACTTGCCGATGGGTTATTAGACCACCTTATGGGGTCGGCCCTAATTAATATATAATATAATGTGGATGTACTCAAGTAGACAAGTCGGCCCCAGTAGGTCACTGGGCAAAAAGGTGAGTATAAATAGAGATAGGAGATCTCTATTTTACTCACTCGGAAAAGTATCTATCTCTCTCTCTGGAAAGTGGCGCACTAGTGAGGAGGAGGAGGATCATCTGCTAGGAGACTATCTCTGTATTATTTGGTTGTATTTTGGTTGAGCCATTGCTCTCTCTATCTCTGAGGAAGTTTGTGGGGTTTTTCACCTTAGGGTTTTCCCCACGGAAACTCTGTGTCTCTTGTCTCTATGCTTTTGATTCTTGTGATGCTTGTGATGCTTGTCATATTATGATTGTCATGCATTGATATACTGTAGATGTTATTCTCTCAGCAAAGATCCTATAGTATTGTGATTTAATACTGAAAATTTAACACTTTCAGTGATCTTGCTAGTCAAATTAGCTTAAACTTAACATGGTATCAGAGCTAGCATAGGAAGGATTTGATTAGGGAAAAGAGAATCATTGCTGATTCTATCAAAGACCACTTGATTCCCCAAGTGGCATCCAAGAAGACTCCAAAGGAAATGTATGATGCCCTTTCTAGAATGTATGAGGGAAAGAACATCAATAGGAAGATGAACCTGAGAGCTCAACTGAAGAGCACCAAGATGAATAAAGGAGAATCTATTCAAGACTATTTCTCAAGGATTTCCTAGTTCAAGTAACAACTAGATGCTATTGGAGACACCCTTGATGAAGCTGAACTAGTCATGAATGCTCTAAATGGTCTCACTAGATCTTGGGAGTCATTCATCCAAACCATGTGTGCCAGAAAAGAAAGTATGAAGTTTGATGTGGTTTGGGAGGATTGCATTCAAGAAGAAGCTAGGGTTGCCAACAGAGAAGCCTTACTCAAAGAAGATGACCAAGCCTTGGCTACACACACCAAGAGATGAAGGAATCAATCCTTCCTCAAGAAGGATAGTCACAAGGAGTCTCAACCTCCACAAAGATTTCAGAAGAAAGGAAGAAGAAAACACTCTTCCTTCCAATGTTTCAATTCTCACAAAATAGGATACATTGCTAGACATTGTCCTTCAAAGAAGAATAAATATCTTCACCATAAAAGACATCAAGCACATATTGCAGAAGATGATAGTGAAGAAGAAGAAGAAGAGGACGAAAGGCCTCACAAGAAAAGATCTAGAAGAGAAGAAGAAGAGGAAGAAAGGCCCTTCTTCAAGAGAAGATATAGAAGAAAAGAAGAAGAAGATGCATAAGAGTATGTTCTATTCTCTGCAGTCTCTGGATCTATAACACCTGGAGAAGATACATGGCTTATTGATAGTGGTGCCTCAAAATGTATGACTGGACAAAAGAAAACTCTTTCAAAATTGGAAGAGAAGACTTCTCCACAAAAAGTGTCATTAGGAGATGACTATCAATATCCCATCAAGGGAATTGGTGAAGAAAACTACAAGCTTGATTCTAGAACCCCCGTGAAGATGAAGGAAATATTGTATGTACCAGGATTGAAGAAGAACTTGCTTTCCATCTCAGCATTGGACAAGAAAGGTTATAGGGTTGCATTTATTGATGGATAAGTACTAATGTGGTCCAAAGGTAAATCTATTAAGGATGCAATTGTCATTGGTGAAGAAGAAGGAGGTCTGTACAAGCTCAAAGTCGATCCAGAAGCTGCCCTTGTACATGAAGCCACTAGCCCAAATGAGCTATGGCATAGGAGGCTTGCTCACATTAACTACAAAGCACTACCTCATGTAAGCAAGGTAGTTATAGGTCTGCGAGACTTGAAGATTGATCATGATGGCACATGCAAAGGATGTGCAAAAGGGAAGAATATCAAGAACCCATTTCCAAAGAGTGAAACAAAGACTAAGAGTACCTTGGAGTTAATTCATTCAGATGTATGTGGACCAATGCCCTCTACATCTTTGAGTGGATATGAATACTATCTCACATTTATTGATGACTATTCAAGGAAGACTTGGATATACTTTCTAAAAGGAAAGAATGAAGTCTTTGGAAAGTTCAAGGAGTTCAAAGCCTTGATAGAGAATCATTAAAAAAAGAAAATCCAAATACTCAGTACAAATAATGGCAGAGAATATACTTCAAAGGACTTTGAAGATTTCTATAAGGAAGCTGGAATCAAGAGGGAGTTAACCACTCCCTACAATCCCCAACAAAATGGTGTTGCAGAAAGAAAGAATAGAACCATCATGGAATCTGTAAAGACAATGATACATGATCAAGACCTACCTATGTACCTATGGGATGAAGCAGCTAGGACAACAATCTATGTGCAAAATAGACTATCTCACAGTGCTCTTGATTTCAAGACTCCAGAAGAAGTGTTCACAGGAAAGAAGCCTGAGGTAAGTCACCTCAAGATATTTGGATGCCCAGTGTACATTCACATTCCAAAAGAAAAGAGGACCAAGTTAGATCCCTCTAGGAAGAAGGGAATATTTACATCCCAGGTTTTCATCATATGGAAATAAGTAGGGATGTGACATTTGACGAAGAAGCAACTCTCAAGAGATATAGGTAGTGCCAGTATGAAGAAGTATATGAAGAAGATGCACCTCCCAGAACTGAAGAGGCTGTACCCATCCCTAAATATGTAACACCTGAAGACCATGATATGATAGAACCACAAGAACCCCCCCTTTCAAAAATTTCAAGGAAAAGAAAGCCAGCATGGGCAAGGGATATTATACCAGGAGCAGAAAAGTATGGAGCTCCTGAAGGCTCCACTAGAGTGAGCAAGAAACCAAAGCCTTTCTCAAACTATATGGCTTTGATGTGTGATCTTCTAGATCAAGAACCTGCTAGTTATGAAGAGGTAGTTCATAAGAAAGAGTGGGTAGAGGCAATGACAGAGGAATACCTACAATAATGAAGAATGATGTTTGGGATATAGTTCCCAAGCCAAAAGACAAAAGTGTGGTATCCTCCAAATCGATATACAAGATAAAGCATGCTGCGGATGGTAGCATTGAAAAATATAAAGCAAGATTTGTGGCCAGAGGATTCTCTCAGAAAGAGGGAATTGACTATGAAGAAACATTTGCACCAGTTGCAAGGTACACTTCCATTAGAACCATCATGGCACTTGCATCCATGATGAAATGGGAATTACACTAGATGGATATAAAGATAGCCTTCCTGAATGGTGTGATTGAGGAAGAAGTGTACATAGAACAACCACAAGGATTTGAGGTGGAAGATGGAATAATCCATGTATGCAAACTGAAGAATGCTTTGTATGGGTTGAAGCAAGCTCCCAGAGCTTGGTATGGAAGAATTGACAGTTTCTTGACAAGCTTGGGATTTACCAAAAGTAAAGATGATCCCAATATTTATCTCAAGGTTATGAATGATGAACCTATCATATTGTTGCTATATGTAGATGATCTATTTTTGACTGGAAATGAGAAACATATTATCAAGTGCAAGAAGAAGCTCTCATCAGAGTTTGAGATGAAAGATCTCGGATTGATGCACTACTTCGTAGGTCTGGAAGTATGGCAAGGACCAAATGGAATCTTTCTCAACCAAGGTAAGTATGCTGTGGGAATCTTGAAAAGATTCGATATGTTGGAATGCAAAGCCATGGTCACTCCCATGGATTCCAACTTGAAGCTATTAGTTGATGACTCCTCAGAGTTAGTGGATGTAACTCTGTACAGACAGATTATTGGGTCATTAATGTATCTGACGAATACCAGGCCAGACATATGCTTTGCGGTGAAAACCCTAAGTCAGTATCTAGTGGAACCTAGATGAGTTCACCTGATTGCTACAAAGCATGTGATGAGGTACCTAAAGGGTATGATAGACTTTGATCTATATTATCGTGGAGATCATGACTTCAGATTATATGGATACACAGATGTTTATTGGGCAGGAAGTGTATCAGACAGAAAGAGTACATCGGGTTGATGTTATTGTCTGAGATCTTCCATGATCTTGTGGTATAGCAGGAAGTAGTCAAGTGTGGCTCTCAGCATAGCTGAAGCAGAATATATAGCTGCCTGCTCTGCTAGTTGTGAAGCAGTATGGATTCAGAAGTTACTATCAGGACTGTTTGACTTAGAGATGGAACCCACTGTGATCCTGTGTGACAACTAGAGTTGTATTAAGATGATAGAGAATCCAGTATTCCATGACAAGTCAAAGCACATAGAGATCCGATATTTCTATATACGGGATATGGTGCAGAAAGGAGCTATCAAGCTCGAGTATGTAGGCACTAATGAACAAGTTGTTGATGTGTTGACCAAACCTCTGTCTCGAGTAAAGTTTGAGTATTTCCGAGACAAGCTTGGTGTAGTTTAGAAGGACCCTCCTTGAAAGGGGGAGTGATATGGTCAATGATGATATCTGGATACTGGTATCGATGAGGATACCTATATCAATGATAAGCTTTCCTATATCGATGAAAAGGTCGATAATGAGGATACCTGTATTGATGAGGATACTGTATCGATGATGAGGATACTGTATCGATGATGAGGATACCTGTATTGATGAGGATACTGTATCGATGATGAGGATACTATATCGATGATGAGGATACCTGTATTGATGAGGATACTGTATCGATGATGAGGCTACCTGTTCCAACGATGAGGTTGATGATGAGGTTTCCTGTTCCGACGATAAGGTCAATGACATGGTCCTTAGAATTTGTCTAAGTGGACGATGAGGGGATTGTATCATCTCTAGACTTTAGTCCTAAAGTGATCCACAGACAGATGTCTCCGAGAGTGAGTGGATTGTATCATCCCTGGACTTCAGTCCTAAAGTGATCCGCAGACAGATGTCTACGAGAGTGAGAGGATTGTATCATCCCTGGACTTCAGTCCTAAAGTGATCCGCAGAAAAATGTCTCCGAGAGTGAGAGGATTGTATCATCCCTAGACTTCACTCCTAAAGAGATCTGCATACAGATGTCTCCTAGAGTGAGTGGATTGCATCATCCCTAGACTTTGGTCCTAAATAGATCCGCAGATAGATGTCTCTGAGAGTGAGTGGATTGTATCATCCCTAGAGTTCAGTCCTAAAGAGATCCGCAGACAGATTTCTCCAAGAGTGAGTGGATTGTATCATCCTTGGAATTCAATCCTAAAGAGATCCACAGACAGATGTCTTCGAGAGTGAGTGGATTGTATGATCCCTAGACTTCAGTCCTAAAGTGATATGCAGATAGATTTCTTCGAGAGTGAGGGGATTGTATCATCCTTGGACTTCAGTCCTAAAGTGATCCATAGACAGATGTCTCTGAGAGTGAGATGATTGTATCATCCTTGGACTTCAGTCCTAAACTGATCCGCAGACAGGTGTCTCCGAGAGTGAGGGGATTGTATCATCTCCAGAATTTGGTCCCTGAATTGATCCATAGACATATGTCTCCGAGAAGTGGCCCTTAGACTTTGTCTATGTTGACGAGTGGACTGCATCGTCCCTAGATATGACATGGTGTCTTAAATAGATCATGTGTGTTGCAGGGTATGCTTCTATTGTGTTGTTGATCGAGAGGATCTAGTTGATGACGATGATGTTGATCATGTGATGGCAATGATGTTGATCGTGTGATGATGATGATGTTGATCGTGTGATGACGATGATGCAGATCATGAGATGATGATGCTGCTGATCGTGATGGTCTAGATGACGATGTTGTGATCGTGATGGTCTAGATGACGATGATGCTGATCGTGATGATCTAGATGACGATGCTGTTGATCGTGATGATCTAGATGACGATGTTATTGATCGTGAGGATCGAGATGATGATGTTGATCGGTAGATCCAGACGATGAGGCTGTTGATCGAGAGATCCAGATGATGATGCTGTTACTAATCAAGTGTTGCAGAAGATGAAGACTCAATACTGATGATGATGATATTCCAGTATTGATTATGTTCCAGTAACTGTTTGAGTTACTGATGATGATGTATAAAGAAAGCTTCCAATGATTTATATCTATATCATGTATCATGTAGTCGACCACTCCTTTCTCCTGCAGATGATGTTATAATATCCTTCTCGTTAAGGGGGAGTGTTGAAATATTGTAACTTCTAAGAATATTATATTTGTATTTTATTATTCCGGAGATGTTTCATTCCTCCGATGGGACTTTATTATGTCTCTGGAGATGTTTATTCCTCCGAGAGTTTGTGGTAACTAGGGTTATTAGATATCCCATGTGAGGTCGGCCCTGATTTAGTTATTTGAGGGCTATTAGACTCTTCTGGGAGAGGTCGGCCCCATAGGGTAAAAAGTCAGTCGGAAAACAAGTATAAGTAGAGGAGGCATGTTCCTCACTTATCTCATCGATTCATCCACTTGGGAGTAGCGCACAAGTGAGAGAGAGGTCTACATAGGAGGAAGAAGGAGGTCTAGTCTTGGTCTACATCTTGTATTTGGTTGATCATCTATATTGAGGAAAGCTTTGCTGGGTTTTCTACCCCATGAGGGTTTCCCAGATTAAATCTTTGTCTATCTTGTGATTGTGTTTCTTTCAATGATCTTGCTAGTCAAATTAGCTTAAACTTAACAACTCATAAGTTGCCATACCATACTTACTAAATTCGTGAGCCTCTAGGACAGTTTTGGAAACTTCTTTTGCCACCTAGGGTTTTTTTTGTCTTTTCTAAGCCTTTTATTTTTGCTCTTTCCATATTGCCTCAAAGGAATTCGATTTTCTCCATGGAGGATGTATTATATATTGTTATCATATCAATGAATAAGATACAGACTGATTTGCACAATTTATCTTCTCTATTCTTCTTCTCTCATTGTCCAAAATATTCCATGGTGAAATTGTCTTATGAATCTAGTTCCTAGTAACTGAAAATATTACAAAGAGCATCAAAACTCTATTGGAATTTTGGCATAGCTTGAGTCTGCATCCATTGATCCTAGTTGTTGTGAACCTTTTATGTTCACCTACCAAACTCTTCCATATCTTGTGAAGGATTTGCTCATTTACTCGTGAGTTTTCCATTGCATGAGGGATTGAAGTGGTGGAGGCACAAGTGGAGGGACCTAGTTCTTGGTTCATATGAGTTTCCGACGGGAGGTTATATCTTGTACTTCTTGTCCATATTAATAGAAATACTCATTTTCTCGTCCAATTGATATTGTGAATGATTGTTTATTATCATTGGGTACATTTACTTACATATATCATGGATTTTGCTATTGTTTATGCTAACATATTTCATATATCGTATGAACTTGTTTGCATTTATTGTTGAGACTAAGCTGCAGGTACAAGTGTGGTGATTCAAAAGCTCAACAGGGATCTTCACCAAACATCCGGATTGAGGTTGGTATTTTATTCCATTTCTTATCATTTACATTTATATAGCATACATTGTGAAATGAATTGATTTTTGGAATTCATTTGTCTGTTGTGGTCTACCCCAAGCCATAGGAAGTTTTTCTCCGTAACAGAATTGGCGACTCCACTGAGGAGAAGCATCCATTTTGGGGTTTTTGGGAAATTTTCCTTATTTTGGGTCTTTGTTCTTTTGAGTTTACATGTCATTGGTAGGTCGTCAGGTTCTTATAAAGAAACATTGAGTTTTTTGGGCCATTCCACTCATTGTTTGGTTGCCTATCTTTCCATTTATGCTCGCTAGCTGTGTTTTTCCCGCATCTATACGTGATTTTTCCTTCAACAACCCACGTACATATGCAACTGTTTACTGAACAGTCACGTACAACTCCGGTTTAACCTTGTTCTTGGTGACCGGTTGATGTTGGGTGAGTTCTGGGTGTTCCTGAGTCTTTCTGGGCCTATGTCCTGACTGTTCCTTGCCTCTTTTCGTGACTGCAAGCTCCTCTTTCTTTATTTTTGATAATTTCATTTTTAACCATTTTTCTTTTCATAGCTCATTAGCTTAGCTGAGTCTTGACTTTTGGGGTTTGCTAGGTTATCTGCACTGCATTCTCTGCATTCTTTTCTGAAAAGTTTTCATTCTATTTGCATTTTCATTCATTTATTTTGAAAATACGAAAAAAATGTTGCATTTTCATTCATTTTATAGTGAGAATACAAAAAAAAATTGCTTTATGTATTTTCATTTTTTGCATCAGAGTGCTTGTGCTTTCATTAGGGATTGTTTGTACATGAAATATTAAAGAGATTGCATTTTATTTCTGAAAAGAAAATTTGGTTTGACTGTCATTTAGTGGCATATATTTTCCATTGATAGAAGAGTCTAGTGGTTTTTAGGTGTGCATTTATTGAGTCATCTCACATCACTAGTTTCACGACCATATCCCTTTGAGTAATCACAACCAATAAAATTAACGCTTAATTAAAGAATTGATTAGAACATTTTCTTTTCTAGGGTGCACCAACTACTATAGGTTTAGAGTCTTGGAATAGATCATTGTGAGTTAACAATCTAAGACTATTAAAAAAACATTATGTGTCTGACCAGGGAGTGGTGAAACCCATGGTATACATTGGTGTTCTCAGGATGCTCTACTTAAACCAGAGTTAAGCACGAGGTCACGTGAGGTTGGTTGCAGAGATAGCCCTCCAATACTTGCTGAACATGGGAGATATATCCAGTATTTGTTCGTATCTGGGGATTTTTGGGGGATTTGACCCTCTTGAGTTTCGGGCTTAGCTACCCTTCCCATACAATGGATCCCACCAGCGACTCTTCGCATGAGCATTGGTTATATGTGATGTCCATAGTTGCTTTACCTAGGTATCACATAGGGAATTTGCAGTGGTTATTTTGCGATTGTCCCAAGTCAGATACAGGTTGTACAACACAGTTGTGTTCGCACAGTGAAGACTAAGGGCCCTTATAACTGATTTTGTTACCTCCGGTTATAGTTTGGGAGTCTCAATCCTCTCCTAGGAGAGATACCGGCTGTAGTGTCAGGAGATCCCTTGAGCCAGTCCCCTGTTGCATGCATTTGGTTGTAGTTTCTTTTAGGTGTGTGCTCCATGACGTTTTAGTGGGCTGTTAGGAGGCGCTTATTTGTTGACATTTTGAATTCATCGTGGATTGAGATCCGGCTCCCCGCCGATCTCGTCGGTTGGATGGTTTACCAGCTAGCGATCTGTCATAGTCTCTTCGCAAGAGACGTTGGAGGACTATCCCTGGTTCTTTATTTACATCTCACGAGCTTCAGAGAGCTCCCATTATGAGTTCTACATCTGGCACGACAATATTCCCAGTGACTTTGTCTAGTGGCACAATGAGAAACTCCCCTCCTTGCACTCTGAGGATTGGATGGGGAGGAGGTTCATCACACAACACTCCTCGTGGATTTGGGACATCCCAGCCCACTAGAATGAACCCATTCGATGATACATGGTCATCGGGTATTCCATATATTTCATCTACGGGTGTGTCAGGTTTTGGTTCTACATCCATCCCTACAAGTCCATATCCTTTTTCTTTGGGTATGCTCAATTTCATTCCGAGTATTACTCCCACTATGTCTGGTAGTCATGCTAGCTCTAGCATTGGGATTGGGGGAACTATACCGATCCCCTTATACTGCTTATCAGTTTGGGGGTGGTCACATCCCTCCATATTTTCTAAATGTTGGAGGAGGGCCTCCTCCTTCGTCATCCCCTAGTGTTAGTGTGAATCCTTTCTTGAGTAGAGGTTTCATGATAGGTATCGGATCTATGACTTATATTCCATCCATTAACCCGAATGCCTCTACATATATGCCTCCACTGACGAATGCTTATATGATATCGCAACATCCTCCTCCTTCTAGCTCCTCGGTTCCATGGAGTGGGAACATACCATTTTGTTATGAACCTTATTCGACGAGTTTTCCTACGTCGAGTAGTTATATGGGACTCCATTCTTATGGGGGTAATTTTCATGGTTATTCAACAGGTCCTAACCATTATCCCATTCCCTCCTATGGAATCCCTTCCATGCACATACCTGCATATCCTTATATGGGTTAGTTTGGAGGAGGATATCATCCTTCTGGTCATGGTCACATTTTCTATCAGAGTTCGTCGGCACCCAAGGTGTCGACTTCGATGAACATAGTCTCACCTTCACAAAGTCAGTCTCTTGTGGGAGCTTATTATCAAGCTTCACAGCCTCAGCTCCCTTTCCTTGCTAGGTTAAATTTTCCGGACCTTTTGAATCTCATGAATAATATGGTGTGTCATGACCCTACATGGCGCCCAATCCCCACCATGCTCCCTTCCGATGTTCCAAATTTTGAAGGGAAGAAGGGTGATGATCCAGGTGATCACGTAACCACATTCCATTTATGGTGCTCCTCGAATTCCTTAAACCACGATTATATCCGTTTGAGTATATTTCAATGCACCTTCATGGGGTCTGTCGCAAAATGGTATTTCAAGTTTCCTAGGGGCACATATAGGAGTTTCAATGATTTGGATTTGGTTTTTCTAGATCACTTTCAGTTGTCGGTTCGTTATGATACTGGTACCGAAATCTTATCTACCTTCTGCTAGGATAAAGCCACGCATATCTTTGATCACATTCAAGAGTGGTGCCGATGGAAGAGGTTAGTGAAAGCCAACATTCCTCTGGAGTTTCTCCTGGAATGGTTCCTTAATTCTTTGCTCCCATGTATTTCGAAGGACGTTTTATTGTCTGGAATTATGACTGAGGACCAAGCCATCTTCAAAGCCTAGCATTTAGACCTAGTTTATGCTCAGTTTGGGATTTTGTATGACATTATACCCGAAGCGCCATGATCACGACATGAGCCCAAGCTCATTCCTAGATCGCATGTCGATGACAATGTTGGGTCCGCAAGCGGTCGCTCCGTGGACATGGTTACGAATCAGATGCACAATCTGTTTATGAACAAGTCTACTTCTAGATAGGCTCCTGCCTCGTCTGTTTCCACCCAGTCGTCCAATGTACATTCTGTGCAATCAACGAACCCATCCAGTAACCAACAACTTGGTGGGAAGAAGAAGGGGAAGAATAACCGTATGGGTGGGAACACCAGGAATAAAAAAGAGAACGCTAACCCTCCTCGAGAAGGAAAACATGTTGGTGGGGATCGCAAGCCTAGACGTAGGGTGAAGTTTCCTTATAAACTTTGCTCGGAATATCACCTTACACATTTGTGTCCTCATATGGAGGAAGCATCGAAGCACATCACACAGAGCCCAGCTGTGTTGACAAATCCCCTTCCTCATAATCAAAATATGGATTCTAGTGCTTCCACAGCCGATAATGGGACTAATGAAACTTCGACTTCCTCTTCTCATGATGACGGTTTTCGATGTGTGAACATGGTTTGATCCGAGGTTTGTGTTGCTACTCGCTTGCATGATTATGGAGCTCCACAACCTTCTTTAGGGAATGAGCCCCCTCCACTGGAGACTCCATTGCATATCGAGAAGCCCAATTTTATTTTGCGGGTTTCGAAAGGTGTCCTTAAGCGCTTGGCGCATAATCCTAATTCCTGAGCCACCCAGAACTACTCAATTGTGAAATATTTGGGCCAAACTCTGTGTGGTATTGTTTTGGAGATAACTTCCTATGTCTTGGCGTAGACCACAACAGATAGCTGGCTACTAGAAATTAACTCAATTCTCAGTACTATGCTATATAAATGACAATGCTAAGATAATGAAGAATATAACCAACCTCGATCCAAATGTTTGATGTAGATCCCCATTGGAGCTTTCAATCCGTGCACTTGAATTTGCAAATTAGTCTTGCCAGCCAATACACAACAAGTACATATAATATATAAACGACATTAACATCATCAATAGAAATGGTCCACGATATTATAAGTAAATGCAACCCAATGTAGTATAAACAACATTCACAACATTAATGGACAAGAATATGAGTATTTATATTAATAAACAACAAGAAGTACAATGTGATACGACCTCTTGCCAGCAACCAATCTGAACCAAGATCTAGGTCAATCCACTTGTGCCTCCACCACTTCAATCCTCCATGGAACGACAAACTCAAACTATGAGTGGAGTTTGGAAGGTGAACATAAAGGGTTCACAACTACAAGGATCAATGAGTGTAGACTCAAGATAGGGAAAAAATCCACCAGAGTTCTCTTGCTCTCCTTTCTCCTCCCATCCATAAGCCATATGTGCTCAATATATAGTCCTCCCAAAGGTAAGTGAAAGTACACATCGAGACGTTTCGGGGCAAATGGAGGGCCAAAGGTCACCCTATGACCGCTTTTTGGGAGTAAAAAGTAATAAACTAGTGATTTCTACCATTTTATATGCTACCCGCGGGCTATAGTGATGCAACTCGCGGGTACACTCACTGTAGTGATGCAGCTAGTGTACAAGGGAAAAAATAGGGAAAAATAGTGTTTGAAGGATATAAAGTGGATCTGAGTCAGTAAAATGGATTTTACAAGCCAAAGAGTGTTGATGCTCACAAGGTGGAAAATTACATTGTAATAGATGCCCCCTAATGTGTGAGGTTAGAGACTGATGCTACGATGGCTGAAATACATTATAAATCTCAGAAGTGGAGTGATGGAGACACAAGTGGAAGGAGCATCTCACTCGTCATAATACAATAGTATTCCTGAATACATGTTGGTATAGTACAACAATCTGACACAATGGCCATGAACAAGCAATACATAATGAATACATGTCATAAGTGATCATAGCCATGATCCCTCTATAGTAAGATATGGTCTCCTACTGAAAAGGAAACAACTAGTGCAAACTGGAGGTACAAGCTGTTGATATCTGAGAGGTGATATCTCATATGTAAAGTCATAATCATAAGTAGCATACTGAATGCAACATTCGCCTGGGGTCTTCTATACAAGTCTTCGACAGTGCAAGTCCCATCAAGTGAATAAAGGAGTTGAGGTCAAACCTGATGTGACATCGTCTGATTACCAGTCAATGGTGTATACCGTTAACAGACACGAGATAACTCACCAATAATGAAAATGGGAATCAAGGCACAGAGTACAATCATCGGAGTGTGAATAGATGAGTTGAAGTCGAACACTAGGATGAATCCATCGATCAGGGGACATTGATGTATTCCCAAAACTGTCGATGGCGATAGAACCTACCACTAATGAATGCAAGCCTGAAGGTGCTCAACCAAACTCTAAGCCTTAAGTCTCGGAAGAAATGAGTTGAAGTCGATGGAACGAGACTTGCTGGAAGGAGGGCATTAAGGCATCCCCCATCAACCATCACGAGGTACCAGCTACGCTAAAAGATTTGGAAGATCTCAAGTGAAACTAATTGACTCAATAAGGATGGCCGACATGCAATAGTCAAGAAATCTGAGGAGTGACCGACTCTGGTTTCAGGACTTCCTTTGAACAAGAGCATGAGTAGATGGATAGACTCAGGTAGCAGAGACTCAATATAGACTATGCGATGCAGGAGGCACCACAAAGGGTTCCATAATGACTGGAAGCTTAACCAATCGATAGAGTAAACTGAGAAACAAGTACAGATCCTAAGGTCCAACTATAGTCCTGACTCATAATGTATGGAGTGGAATGAATGCTCTATTCAAAGGTGACACAACAACTATGTTGCCTTGAAAATCGTAGCATCAATCAGCAAGGGATTCTCCCCGGTAAGCAAGCCCAATTAGATCACTCACCGTTTGGTGTGGGGAATCCGTCCGGTTAACAGTTCCGGCTACCATAAGATTTAAAGATTCTTGTTCTTAACACTAATCGCGACCCAATCCACCATTTATGTATTTTATTTTAAATATGATATGCAAGTGCCCTAAGCTAAGTCCATGCAATTAATCTAAACTAATCTAAAATGTGTAAGCAAATCTATTCTATCCTTGCAAGGAGCAAACTGTAGATATGAGTAGTGCGCTGAAAGAAACACCTTAAAAATTATACAGGTAGCCATTTAATCATAAGATACATCTACAGTAGGATATAACAAACATTAAAGATAGCTTTAATTCAGTTAGTACAATCCACTACTCATTTAAGAAAAACACATCTTTGCACAGGAAAGCATAAGAACATTCATTGCATAGAAACAATTCAAGATAGAAAGGAATGATCTCACAATAATATGCAAATGATACAAGAATAATCCAACACACGTTTGACACATCTTCCAGGAAAAAACGCCTTCTCCCAGGCTTTCATTAGGCAAAAAATGATCTCCTAGAGAAAGTAGCAAAGTAGTCCACGTACAAGCTAGAAAATATTTCACCTGCCAAAAGTCCTCTATCCTTCTCTTATTCCTCTATATATAGCTTTACAAATTGCTCCTTGAGCTGACAAGTGTACCCTAAAGTTCTGGAAGTTTCTAATTTGTCATTTAGCATGTAACTACAAAACATAATAATTCATAAGTACCTTCCACAAAAGACAAAATAAAAAAGACAGTTGTCCTTTAACGTATTTACATAAGAAAACTTTCCATCCTATTTTCCTAAAGTATAGTAAAATAAGCTAAGGCCCAACTAGTTCTGCCGGCTCATTTGGTCGCTCCTCTCTTATTGATTCTCCCACTGCAATAGGTTCTTCTTCTCCAACAGGCTTGCCTAATTGTGCTAATTTGTCTTCTTGTTCAATGTAGCTTGCCCACTTTCCAATTTCCCTTACAATGGTTTTTCCTCTCAATGAGACTGTCACATTCTGGGCTATTCCATGTCTGCATAATTATGTTTTGATGGTTGTTGTCCCTATTATAGTCCTATGCGCGCAAATTTCCAGACAGTGAGTGTGGACAACAATCTTCCCAATGAATTGATGAAGGTCTTCCGCAGATATAGCATCTATCTTCTTTAAATAATCCAACTCTGCATTTAGATTATTCTCTAACTCCATTATGCGCTGGTCTCTCTCAGGAAAATCATAAATATTCTGTGGTAGAGGCATCTGACATGTCTCATGAGTTTCTCGGATCTTTGAATAGATAACATGGCATTTTTTTATTGTCTTCCATATTTCAATACGTAATCTATAGCCACAGTCTCTGCAGAATTCCAAGAATCCTAAATATATATCTAGCTCCTCATTGGTCAAGGGACACAGATTTGAGGGAAAGCCTGATTTTCCTTTTCTCCACTCCGATTGCTCCTTAATTTGTACTGCATATTGAGCAAATTTGTCTTTAATCCAAAGTGCTTCAACCTCAATACTTGCCATCTTTGTGATCATTTCTTTCATCCTGCAAATTTCTTCAGAAATGGATACCAACAATTGATGTATCCTTTCTTCCATGTCGCGGGCTTGCTTACAAAAGGTGGATAGATCCTGCCTGTTTTCTGTCACTTCCTTAAGCTGTTTCACTAACTATTCCTTTTCCTGTAGTAATATTTCAAAGTGAGGTTTGAAGATATGAATTTGTTGAACCCTGCTGGCTTCGAGTTTCTCCAACTCTGATATATGATTCATTAAGTTCTTTAGCTGATCTTCTGAGATGGACAGCTGCATCTCCAGTGAATTCTTCTCATTTTCGAGCCGCAGAGCTTTTGAAGTTGTCCTTAACTTTTCTTCTACCAACTCCTTGTATTTCCTCTTCATTTCATTTGCTTCTAGCATCTCTTTTTTCCTGTCAGCTTTTATTTTGAAGCATTTCTCTCTGTAACTTTTTACTTTATTAATTAACCAATCAACATTGGCTTTATTTGCCTGAGCTGAAGCTACAGTGCATTCTGCCTGAAATGAAGGATCAATGTCAGTCCCCTGAACTAGCATGGTCTCCGATACTCTGAACTCATATAAGTCTTTCCCAATCTCCATTTCCTTACTCTTCTGTCAATGATAGCCCTCTTCCGTTCATGAAAATAGACAGAATCTAGGTTGGCCACTTGGCGCTGCTTCCTGGGGTTGTAGGGGGTCAGTGCTAGTTCTTTGGTGGGAACAACCCCTTCATGAGCTATCCCTGGTTGGTCTATCTTTGGCATATCTAAGTCCATGGCCTGTGGGCTGAATGGGTTTTGTTTAGGAGTTCTCTCAGCCTGCTCCTTTTCTTGTCTTTCAGCTAGCTCTATTAATTCTGCTTGTAATCTATCTGCCTCTTCCAACAAAATCCTCCCTTCTTCTTCTTCTTGTTTAGCAGCCTGTTCTTGGATGATCCTTTCTTCTTCTTCTCTCTAGGCCTTCAATTCCTCTTCCTTCTGGATTCTGGTGACTTCTTCTTATTGCTGCAATTGAATAGCCTGCTCCTGCTGAATTCTTGTTCTCTCTTCTTGTAAAACCTTTTCTTCCTGCTCCCTCTTGAGTCTAGCAGCTTCTTCTTGAACAAAGTTGGCAGCTTGTTCATTTTGAATCCTAACAACCTCCTCATCTTATGGCAATTTGGTAGCTTGATCATTTTGAATCCTAGTTGCTTCCTGATCTTGCTGTCGTTTGATAGTTTGTTCTTGTAACATCTTGTCCTCTTCTTCTTGTTCCATACCTGTCAAATCTCCTGATTGGGACACTGATGCCTCCTACTCCTTTTGGATTAGGCCAACAGGCCTATGGGCAGATCTCTTTTTCTTAGCATTCTTGTAGCACTTGCCTAATGCTATTGAGTTTCGAGCACTACGGAAGAACTCTTCATCTAGGTCCATATGATGAGTGTACTCGAAGCTGGTTTTGACATCAATAATATGCTGGGCAATTTTACCACAAGGCTCATGCCTTCTGAAGAACTTTGTACCAAAATGGAAGATTTCTAAATCCTGGACATAGTTTTCTCCTTCCTTGGCCCTCGGGAGGCTGTATGCTCCTATGGTGAAAGGAATTGGTGGATATATCAATTTCTTTCTTTCAGTGAGGACTCTATGATTCCACCAATGCTGAAGAGTTGCCTCAAGGCTTCCCTATGTATCACAAAATATGTAGCTTATCTGGGAAGCACAAAGGGGGCTATGGATCCTCCACTCATTCATATGTAGGTACCTTCTAGACCATGGTAATAATCGCTGCATTCCTCGATAATGGGCATGGCATTCTCTGACATACAATCTGGCTCCTCTACAAAAATGAGTTGATATAAAGCATGATGAATTTCTCGCAAACCTACTTGTAATAATTCGCATATTTGCTTGCCCATGTGAGTTGGTAGGCCATGAAGAGAGGTGTCTCCTTTTTGTTCCATGAGCAACCCAAGTCAGGGAAGGTGTGTTTTCTTAGTAGGCAGTCTATCAAGTATGAGGAAATAAAGAATTCTGCTTTCTTCTGAGTCATTCCTCCTTGGGCAACAGTTAGCTATGAGACCAAGCTTTCTGAAATTATATCTTCCCAATTAAAGATGGTACCATTCATAGCTATATGGAATATTACTGGTACCCATCCGAGTTTAAAGATATTGCCATTTGGCATCCCAAAGATCCGGTTCAACATCAGAACAATGAGCCTATAAGGAGTTTTCAAGAGGTTGCTTTCATACTCATTATTTTGCCTCTTTCTTATCTGTCTGTCAACTATCATCATCTTCCTGGCAGTGTCCAGCGGAACCATAGGGTGTTGTGCTATCCATTCATTATCTAACCAAGCCCTAGCTGAGGGAAATCTATAGGTAGCTGTGAGATGCTCAGGAGCAAAAGATGCTAGGTTCATTCCATTCTTATCATTTATAAACCTGGTGTCAGTGTTGACATGAGGGATCAACCAGCCAAGCACCTCATAACATGGGAATAACTTAGGACGAGTTGTCGCCTTATGGAGATAGGAACTTCTGATATTTGCATATACCATAGCGTCCTCTATGGAGTTTTGAGAGTTTTCTTGATCTATGATGAATCTATACAAGTCGCCCCATTGAAACTTTGGGGCAGAGCTCCCTAGGGGTATATTGGTGGTAGCTTGTGTATCAGCGAACATGGTCTCGAGTGAGGTATCCAACAGGATCTCTACATCTGAATCTGACTATACCTTTTGCGCGGCTTTCTTCCTTGTAGATCTTCCATGCATGTTAAACCTGTGGTGAGCTGGGAGCACAAATAAGGAGTTTTTTAAGACATTTAGAGTAACTAATTAAACACAGTGCTTTTTCTTATCAATAGGAAAGCTGCGTGGAAGAAACTTACTTAGGACCCCGAGCAAGGGATAGTTGGAAAAAGCCTAGATGCGCATGTGAGGGTAGGGCATTCCCGGCTCTGGTTCGCATAGGGTGGCTCCGCGTCTTCATTGCTTCGACTTACACTAACCGCTTAATGCGTATAGGTTCGTTTGGAACATATATATAGCAACAAAAGCTACCAAAAAGAGTGTAATTTCAACTGAGAACCTCAGATAACACAGAGGGGAGGGGTAGAGCACCTACCTAACTTTTTTGCAGTATCTCCCATTGGCTAGTGGACGTTCTTAGATGGGTGACAGTGCAATCAGAGGTCCAATATCGAACGGTGAGCTATGTTCTCATTTGGCAATGGTGGAGTGATTTTCTTTCCAAAATCCCGTTCTGTGCATTCATATATGGGAGGCATTAATTTCGCGTACGTGATAGGTTGGAGAATTGATGAGCACGGGGCTCGAGGCAGATGGGTAGTTAAAACATCACATGGCCACACTAATGACCCTACAAACTCCGTATTCACACGTTTTCCCAAATTTCTTTCCGCGCCAAAGCGACGATTTTACTGTTACATTCTGCGCTTGTAGCGGCAGTATTAGTGTTAATCTCATCACTGATGGGCTGCGCCAAGAATGGAGCTCGGGGTTGCGTCCAACGATGAGGCGTGGTTATGATGGCAGCTGTTATAGGGATAAGTTTTACACGTGGATGGAGGATTTAGTCACAATATCTGTGCTAACGAAAGATGCGCCAAAGAGTCAAAAAGACCTAGAAGATTCTCATGTTTGCATCCTTTATAAAGTTAAACTCTGCGCCAAAGGTGGCCAAAATAATGCTAGCAATCGCACCAAAGTCGGCCAAAATAAGACTAAGATAGGTTCCATGGTTGGACCGAAAGCGGCTAAGGTAGTTTTATACTTTGCGCTATAAGCGGGAAGTTTAAATCTAAAAGTTGCGCAAGCGATGATAAAAAAAAAATGGTCGAATTATAGTTAAGACTCTCGCCGAAAAGGCAGAGTTGGGTTTTAAGATTTGCACCGAAGGCAAAAGACTTATGGTTAAAATTTGCACCAAAGGCGGAAGACTTATGGTTAAAACTTGCACCGAAGGCGGAAGACTTATGGTTAAAACTTGTGCCGAAGGCGGAAGACTTATGGTTAAAACTTGCGCTGAAGGCTAAAGGTGACTTTGCCTTAGAAAATTTTTTAGAAAACTTCTTTGGGAAACAAGTGTTAAATTTTTCCAAGTTGGAGCAAGATAAGCTTCAAAAAAGAAAGAGAAATAATTGTTACAAATGTGTAGAAGGAGGGGCCCTAACATTTTTCAAAAAATTTGGGGAAGGATGTTGGAGCAACAACAATTGGCGATTCGCTGGCAAACATAGATCTCTGAAACAAAATCTTGTCATGATCAGAATGACTTTTAAATTAGTAGCTTCAAGCGTAACAACCTGCCCCTCAGTTCAACCTCTAATAATGGAGTGATCTCTTAATCATATTGGTCTTATGGGACAAGGAGGATAAGACTTATACTTCCTTCAAACTCTCTCAAGGCCAGGATATGGAGTTAATTTTCTTAAGATCTGTCTTTATGGTGTTTCGACTAAAAGAGGATTCCACAAGATCATAACAATGTCTCACAGGTGTATTCATTTGTTCCTCATTCCCATACTAATTGCATCTTTTTTGGATGTCCCTTGAATTGACAACTTTATTTATTTGAGCCTTCCAGAAATAAATTGCTTAAACTTTCAATATTTTGATCTGAGTTCTTCAATCGACAATGTCCTTTTGTGTGAGAGAGAGATTTTATTTAGTATCAAGCTTAACGAATAGAGAAGAATATCGCTTGGGCTGAGTTACTTGAACAACTCTATAGGTTGATCATTTTACTTCATCTCGGCCATGCTTTAATTGAGGCGAGAATTTCTGGAAACCAGACTCCTTGACCTAATCCCTTTGGGATTTTATCTGTAGTATGGGATCATTTTAAATACTATACACTTGTGAAACATGCTTCCTTTCTGTGGGTCCATTAATAGTGAAAACCTTGAGACAAGAATCAATGTTAAAGTGGGTGGAGCCTTTAGATAGTGAGAGAGAAATGTTGCATCATTAGTCATTGAACTGGGGTTATCCTGACCAAACAGGAAAACATCTCTACATTCCTAAAGGTTGATCAGTGAAGGAGAAATCATTGAGCTAAATTTTCTTTGTGTCTGAAATCTTGTCTTTCAAGATTTCAATTTTTCTCAAAGTTCTGGTCTACAACTATGCCAAGAGTCGGGGTGGGATTTATTAAGTAAAGTGAAGAAAAGAGAAAACAAACGGGAAGGAGAAGACCATCTATAACAGACCAAACCACTTAAATTGTTTGTGAGAACAAAACAAAACAATGGAAATAAAAGAAAAGAAAAGAAAAGAAACAAAGAAACTGTTAATTTATGTACAAAAGGTCTCAAATGAGACTATGCAAAGTATTTCTTCAAGGCAAGGCCATTGAGGGGAAGGGTTACTTCCTGTCCTTGGAGATCCTTTAGCTTATAAGTAGATGGGACAAATTTTTCAAAAATTAGATATGGACAGACCCATAGATGCTGAAACTTCGTATGCATTCCTTTACCTTCATGTGGGTGATCCCATTTTAGAACTAAGTCGCCTACTTCGAAAATCCTTTTGCTGGACTTCCTTTTATCGAATCACCTTTTGACTATGTCTTGGTGTTGGTGGAACCGGTATTTGGCCTTTTGCCGAGATTCTTCGAGTTTCAGTAAAGTGTCAATCCTAGACTATAAAACCAGACTACTAGTGCCCCAGGAGGCTTGATATAATTGCAACGATGGGAGCAAGAGGTTAGGAGAGAGGATGGCTTCTCTGCCATAGACAAGGGTATATGGGGAAAATCCTAAGGCATTCTTTGGAGTGACTCTATTTGCCATAAAGCATTTGAGAGAGAAATATGCCAGCTTCTCTGGTTTTCAATCACAGTTTTCTTAAGGATTCAGATGAGGTTTTTGTCTGAAGATTCTGCTAACCCATTTTCCTGGGGATAATAATTGGCTGAATAATGTAATTTCATTTCTCTTTCATAAACAAATTCATTTATTTTAAAAGACGATAAATAAGTTGCATTATCAAAGACTAAGGAAATTGGAACCCGAAACCTGGTTATGATGTTCTCTTTTAAGAAACTAATGACCACATATTCATTAATTTTGTGCAATGGGATAGCCTCTGTCCACCTTGTAAAATAATCTGTGGCGGTCAGGATATACCGGTGTTGCAGAGACAAATTTGGTTTTATCTCTCCAATGACATCTATGCCCCATTGTTCAAAAGGTTCTGAAATAATAACCGGTTGTAATGGTCCCGCTGCCTTGGGTAATTTCCCAGCAATTCTTTGGCATACATCGCAATTTCGTGCATAGGCATGAGAATCTCTAAGCAAAGTGGGCCAATAATATCTATCCCTTAGTATCTTGTGAGTTGTCCTATCTCCGGAATAATGCCCGCCAGCAGGGACATCATGTAGCTCTTTGACCACCTTACTTGCATCTTCCTTCTCTAAGCATCTGAGAAAAATACCATCATAATTTTTTCTGAAAAGTATTCCATCTAAGATCTGGTAAGTTGCCGACTTCAAACGAAGTGCTCTTCTTTGTTTAGAATTCCAATGCTAGGTAGGTACCCTTGTTGCAAGTAGTGCACTAAGGGCGGTGACCTAATACCCTCTTCTTTCTCCCAACTCCTTTTGAACAAACAGGGATCTAACGACTGGATGGGGAACTACAACTTTAGTTCTGTTCTTAAGAATATATGGCCTAAACTATTTTACTGCTTTGTATACGGTGTACACCTATTTATCTATGACAGGATAGTTCAGTTCATCGCCCTGTAGACCAGTTCTCATAAAAGAGATTGGGTATTCATCTCCTAACTCCACCTTTTGCTTAAGCACAGCTATGAGCGAATCATCTGATGCAAAGGTATATAAGATAAAATATTTGTCAAAATATGGGCTTCTTAGACAGGGAGCCTTGGCTATGGCTGTTTTGATATCCTTAAATGCATCCTTTTCTAAATCTGTTCATTTGAACTGCACATTTTTCTTGACCATCCGCTGTAACAATTTAACGGTTTGAGCGAAATCAGGGACAAATCTTCGAACAAAATTAATCGTTCCCATAAACGATTGCATAACCTTTTTGCTGTGGGGCATGGGAATTTTGATGATAGCTTGCACTCTTTCTTGGTCTATCGAAATTCCCTTTTTCGAAATGATGTGACCAAGAAGCTTGCCCTCAAGGACTGCGAACACACTTTTCTTGGGGTTTAGAGAGATACCATACTTCCTGCATCGGTCAAAAATCTGTTTCAAATGGAAAACAAGGTCCTTTATTTTCTTTGAAAAGACTGTCACATCATCCAGATATACTACGACACAATGACCACCCAGTCCCCGAAAAGCAATGTCCATCGCTCGTTGGAAAGTAGCTCCTGCGTTTATCAATCCGAACGGCATTCTTCAGTATGCGAACGCTCCCCACTTAGTGTGGAAAGTAGTCTTAAGACGATCTCCTTCCGCTACCAACACTTGATTGTAACCGGAGAAACCATTTAGTAGAGAAAACATTTCTGCTCCTGATACTATCTGCAAAAATTGTTCCATTGAAGGAACAGGATAATTATCTTTATCAGATGCTCTGTTCAGGTTTCTGAAATCCACACATAGTCTTATTTCTCTAGACTTCTTCCTTACAGGAACTAAATTAGTGACCCATTCCGAATGTCAGACTTTAAAGATGATTTTAGCATCTAATAACTTCTTTAATTCCTTTTGAATCAAAGGCTTGAGAGTAGGGTGCATTCTTCGTAGCTGCTGCTGAAAAGGTTTAACACCTGTCTTCATAGGTATGACATGCTGAATAATACGATCATATGTTTCTAGATCTTCATACGTCCAAGCAAACACATATTTATATTGCAGAAATTTTTTTATGAACTTTTCTCTTTCACCCGATGAATAGCATCTACCGATATTGACATATTTTGGCTCGGCTTCTGTACCTAGATTTATCAATTCATGCTGCATAGTAGAACTATGAGTTTTAACGTTTGCTGGTTTCTTGAACTTGCTCTGCAGATCAAATAAACTTTTGAGTGATCTCACTCCTTTAGGCATGAAGTTTCCTTTGATTGCGTCCTTGCTTTGCAGATCAACATCATGTTTTTCTTCATCTATAACAACTTCTTGAAACATGTTTTCATTAGTAAGGAAACTAATGATCTGATCGTCATCATCAAACACCCTGAAATTTGTGATATTATCTGGAATGGAAGGACTGAAAACCAATTCAATAGAACACTTATTATTAGTAGGCACCAACCTAGAAGTAGAGGTAGCTAACAAGTCAGTGGCAGCATTCTGTAATCTAGGGACAGATTTTATATTAAAAGCTTCAAAGTTTGTAATTAGATCCCATACCTCAGACTAATAGCCTTTCAAATGTGGTGAGAGACAATGGATCGTGTCTCTTACCTGTCTGACGACTATTTTCGAGTCACCGAAGACTTTCAGATATTTCACATTCAAACCGATGGCTTTCTTCAATCCATGTACTAAAGCTTCATATTCAGTAGTATTATTAGTACAATCGAACTCTAATCTACAAGACAAAAAGTGCTTGTTCCTCTCGGGATCCATTAGAACACAATCGGCTCTGGATTCTTCTTGAGTTTTGGAACCGTCAAAGTAAAACACCCAAAAAACATTCTTTGATCTAACTAAGTCAGGATTTGAACCATCTAAATTAGTAACTAAGTTAACTATGTTACAGTCGATATCGTCAGTCCGAGAAAACTGAAGGAGATTGGGTTGTTTGTCTGATTCATTGCTGATATCTTCTGATTGATAATTTCTAGGCTCGATTTCCAAGAAACAATTCCCTAGAACGGAAGATGAGAAAGTTACGGCTTCATTCTTTTCCTCTAGCTGAGTTATGTTCTGTTTCATGTGTGGTTCCCTCAACACTTTAATTTGGTTTTGCCTGTTCTGATAGGGCAACCATAAGTGGGACCAATCTGTGGAAAAATAACTGTCTAGTTTAGCTGACCAGTCTCGTCTTAGGATCAAACCATAAGATTTAGGGATATCAACTACCATTATATCAATAAACTGACACACTCTAGAATCAGCAGACAACCTAATAAGCACATCTTTCATTTCCCCAATTACTTTAACAACAATTCTATCTAGCTGAATAATCTGGGTTGGGGATGGAGTTGGCTTCCCATTGTTCCTTTTGCAAATAGACAATGGCATGACATTCGAGGATGCTCCAGAATCTACTAAACAGTTATGCACATTGTGATTGAAAATTTCAAAAGTTAAAAGAAACGACAATGTTTGGGATTTAGATTTCCTACCAATACTAGCTTCATTAATTTCAGGGTCTTCCTGAGTATCTGCTAACGATGCCCTAGGTTGGGGTTTGAGAGCTTGCAACAATTTATTTCGTTGTTGAGGAAAACTACACATGTCAAATATAGACACATTAGCTTTTGCTTTCTTTATGTCTTCGATGATGTCATATCCCATATCAAATTCCTTTACAACTTTGGGTTGATTATCTATTTTATTCAAAGTTACTTTTGATGGCTGAATTGTTTCTATGCTTGGTTGCTTAGTAGGCATTTGGTTAAGTTTGGGTTGTGGCAGAATGACTATGATGTGTGTTTTAGGTATCTATTTGAAGACTTTAGGCTTGGGCACGGTTGAGCTTGGGTTCGGATTGGCGACTGGACCTTTACTGCGAGTATTGATGTTAACAGTTAAAACTCAACTTTCTTCGGGATAATCTTCAACCAATTCCGTCAAAGGTACCCAATCCCATAACACCATAGTAGTGTTTGTGACGGGTTCTTCAAGTTCAGTATTTTGATCCTCTGGAGGATTGTCTTGGTCTGGGATTTGGGATTCTAACATTTGGTTCATCACCAAGCTCATTGAATTTATCCACTGTGGATAGCTTTTTTCAGAGTGTGGTTCTTGATGAAAGGTGCATAAATGCTCCATTCCTACTTCATTCAAATTTAAAACAGGAGAGTTGTTCATAGGTGGGTGAGGTTGATCGTTTTCCTCTCTTTTCTTGTAGAAAGGTTTAAAGGGATTCCTGGAAGTGGTAGATGCGTTATCCTTTTCAAGATCTACAATTTTATTGGACAATTTTTGCATCATTTTGACTACATTTTCCATATCTGCTGATGGTTCTTCCTTATTCCTGGTAAGAAAGAAAGGTTTCTTAGTGGTTGTTGTTTTTGTTTCTGCATCAAGCGCGTGCTTAGAAATGTTATCTGCTTCTTCTTCTACCTTCCTAGCTTCTTCGAAATTTTCTATTAACGTGGTTTTCTTAGTTCTTTTGACAAACATCGCTAGGGGGGATAAAGTGTAGTTGTATAGTATTCCACTAAAGATTCTTCTGCGAGTTTAGCTGCTTTGCTAAAATTATTTAACAGTGTGGTGAATCTTTGGTTGAATTCTTGTACCTTCTCTTTCTTTTCCATCCTCATGGACAACAATTCTTTCATGAGTGTAGCTACTATTTTTTGATTTCCATGTTTCTTCAAGAAACATTGCTCGAAATCTTCCCAACCAGCTATTGAGCTGGCTTGCAAACTAAAATACCATGAGGATACTTTAGGCTCGAAAGTATAGGGGAAAAGACGACAGACTAAATTTTGATGCTGCACATTTAACAGGTTCAAGGCTAAGTAATAGCTCTTAAGGTGATCTTCAACGGAAATACCTTTTTCAGGATCATACTTAGGCAAGACCTTTTCAAGGTTCTTAGGTAGATTGTGAAAAGGACCAGCCAAGTTAAAGGCTCTTCTTGCTCTCCAGGTAGGTACAGCCATGGCTCCTCACAGATAATTTGGTGGAGTATCGTGAGGATTACGAGGTGGAGAATTCTTCGGAGTGCACAGTTCTTCAAGATCTAGAGGATCTTCAAGTTCTATTTCTCCAAGAGGTTTTGTAATTTCTTCTAAAGATAAGTCTACTAACTCTTCAAAGCTTTGAACCAGAACTGAATCACATGTGTATTGTCTTTCTTTTCTAAGAGCTCTTCTTCTAGGAAGAAAGGGAATCGCGTTTAAACCACCAAGCTGTTTAACGTAAGCACGGGTATGTCTTCTCAAGTATGTTACTTCAGCAAAAGGTATAGCATATAGTGTTTCTTGATTTTCTTGATTTTCAAATTCAAAATTGGGATTTTCTTGATTTGTCACTTCCATATCTGAATTGCCTGGGATTGCTATTTTAAGCAGGTTTCCAGTTGGGTCTCCTCTTGAAGAAGAGTCTCCTGTATCAACCATACACTGGTCTCCCTCCTTCTATCTCCAAAAACTGTTGATGCATCAAAAATCATAGCATCAATCAGCAAGGGATTCTCCCCGGTAAGCAAGCCCAATTAGATCACTCATCATTTGGTCTCGGGAATCCGTCTGGTTAATGGTTCCGGCTACCGTAAGATTTAAATATTCTTGTTCTTAACACCGGTCGCGGCCCGATCCACCATTTATGTATTTTATTTTAAAGATGACATGCAAGTGCCCTCAGCTAAGTGCACGCAATTAACCTAAACTAATCTAAACAGTGTAAGCAAATCTACTCTATCCTTGCAAGGAGCAAACTGTAGAGATGAGTAGTGCGCTGACAGAAACACCTTAAAAATTATACAAGTAGCCATTTAATCATAAGATACATCTACAGAAGGATATAGCAGACATTAAAGATAGCTTTAATTCAGTTAGTACAATCCACTACTCATTTAAGAAAAACACATCTTTGCACAGGAAAGCATAAGAACATTCATTGCACAGAAAAAATTCAAGATAGCAAGGAATGATCTCACAATAATATGCAGATGACACAGGAATAATCCAGCACACATTTGACACATCTTCCAGGAAAAAATTCCTTCTCCCAGGCTTTCATTAGGCAAAAAATTATCTCTTAGAGCAAGTAGCAAAGTAGGTTATGTACAAGCTAGAAGAATCTTTCACCTGCCAAAAGTCCTCTATCCTTCTCTTATTCCTCTATATATAGCTTTACAAATTGCTCCTTGAGCTGACAAGTGTACCCTAAAGTTCTGGAAGTTTCTAATTTGTCATTTAGTGTGTAACTACAAAACTAAATAATTCGTAGGTACCTTCCACAAAAGAGAAAATAAAAAAGACAGTTTTCCTTTAACGTATTTACATATGAAAACTTTCCAACCTATTTTCCTAAAGAATAGTAAAATAAGTTAAGGCCCAGCTGGTTCTGCCGGCTCATTTGGTTGCTCCTCTCTTATTGATTCTCCCACTGCCAGAGGATCTTGTTCTCCAACAGGCTCGCGTGATTGTGCTGATTTGTCTTCTTGTTCAATGTAGCTTGCCCACTATCCAATTTACCTTACAATGGTTTTTCCTCTCAATGAGACTGTCACATTCCTGGCTATTCTATGTCTGCGTAATTTTGTTTTGATTGTTGTTGTCCCTGTTACAGTCCTCTATGCACAAATTTCCAGACAGTGAGTGTGGACAACAATCTTCCCAATGAATTGATGAAGGTCTTCCGTAGATATAGCTTCTATCTTCTTTAAATAATCCAACTCTATGTTTAGATTATTCCCTAACTCCGTTATGTGCTGGTCTCTCTCAGGAAAATAATAAATATTTTGTGGTAGAGGCATTTGACATGTCTCATGAGTTTCTCAGATCTTGGAATAGATAACATGGCATTTTTTGATTGTCTTCCGGATTTCAATACTTAATCTGTCGCCACAGTCTCTGCAGAATTCCAAGACTCCTAAATCCATATCCAGCTCCTCATTGGTCAAGGGATGCAGATTTGAGGGAAAGCCTGATTTTCCTTTTCTCCACTCCGATTGCTCCTTAATCTGGACTGCATATTGAGCAAATCTGTCTTTAATCCGAAGTGCTTCAACCTCAATACTTGCCATCTTTGTGATCATTTCTTTCATCCAGCAAATTTCTTTAGAAATGGATACAACCAATTGATGTATCCTTTCTTGCATGTCACAGGCCTGCTTACAGAAGGTGGAAAGATCTTGCCTGTTTTCTGTCATTTCATAAAGCTGTTTCACTAACTCTTCCTTTTCTTGTAGTAATCTTTGAAACTGAGGTTTGAAGATATGAGTTTGTTGAGCCCTGCTGGCTTTGAGTTTCTCCAACTCTGATATATGAGTCTTTAATTTCTTTATCTCATCTTCTGAGATGGGCAGTTGCATCTCCAGTGAATTCTTCTCATTTTCGAGCCACAGAGCTTTTGAAGTTGTCCTTAACTTTTCTTCTGCCAGCTCCTTGTATTTCCTCTTCATTTCATTTGCTTCTAGCACCTCTTTTTTCCTCTCAGCTTTTATTTTGAAGCATTTCTCTTTGTAACTTTTTACTTTATTAGTTAACCGATCAACATTGGCTTTATTTGCTTGAGCTGAAGCTACAATGCATTCTTCCTGGAATGAAGGATCAATGTCAGTACCCTGGGCTAGCGTGTTCTCCGATACTCTAAACTCATATAAGTCTTGCCCAATCTCCATTTTCCTTACTCTTCTGTCAATGATAGCCCTCTTCCGTTCATGAAAATAGACGAAATCCGGGTTGGCCACTTAGCGCTACTTCCTGGGGTTGTAGGGGGTTAGTGCTAGTTCTTCGGTGGGAACAAACCCTTCATGAGCTTGTAATGTCCCTTCCCATCATACCAGCATGATAGAGGGAACGTGACGCTGAAACTGGGCATCTAGCCCCATGAACTCTTACATAAGCATTCACATAATATAAAAAGACATATGGAAATGTATAATTATAAGAAAACACAGCGGAAGTAATTACAATAACACATCCATCATACATTCACGATATTCATCAAATAAATAATTGCAAAGTTAACACAAGAGAGTACTTATCTTATAACAAAGTAGTCCCAAGCAACTGGCTATGCAACTGCAACGTTCCACCCAACCATAGGCTAGTTGTGCTTATCAACCTCTTGATACAACTGCCACTCCCGAGCTGGGCATGATTTCTATAAGGAACCAAGGAACAACAGACTCACACATAGCCAAGCATATTCCAAGATGAGCCAAGCCAATCTACAATTGGGTTTATCAGGCTGCTAGGAAATGGAAAGGAAGAATTGCTAAGCTAGTGAGCTCAAGCACAGTAACCTTACAAGATCTATCTAGCGTGGCACCCACAATACCTACACACCCAACACAAGGAAGTATTCTTTTCACTGTTGTACAGTCCCTCAAGCCATACCTTCCCCATCTAGTGCTCTCAGGGTGTGCATAGAAGAGTAGCCAAAGCCCTCTTGATCTTCTTGAGAGGTTGTCTTCCCCACTAGGTTTATCAAGCCAATTCTGTCCACTACCACTCCAAATCTCTTGCTCACAGATTCAAACCAAAACAAGGATGCACATAACAGCAGAACCACAATTATTGGGCATGATAAAAACGTTTTTACAGTGATATGCCCAAAGATGGGGATTCTACCAGCCCAGAAAAACGTGGGAAGACCCAAAAACGAAATGGCAATTGGGGATTCAACCCTGGAGAGAAAAAACCGTTTTCAGAAAAATGCCCATGGGTATTTTGGGGCAAAAAGACCTCTATAAACCCCCAAAACGTGACTTCCTTTCTCCCAACCACTGTGCAACACAAAAACGAGCTCCCAGCTATGGAAAAATGCAGGAAATTGGTAAAAACGCGATGAGGAAAGACCCAGTAGTTCAGACTGCGTGAGAGAGGAAAGACTGTGGGTTTAGAATGGATTTGGGCACCATTTCGTGGGTGTTTTCTTGCCCAAGAAGCAAAAATACGAATTCCCAGGTTGATGGCTTGCCCATGCATGAAATTGGCTTCCATACCTCTTCATTCCCAAGGAATTAACTGCCTCAACCAATTTCTGGAAGAATTAAATGATTGGGTCCATAACCCAAAATGGGTAGTTGGTGGTTTATGGGTTTTCTCATTGACACATGGATTAACACCATTGGCTCAAGGGTTTGAATAATTTCCCTCCCTATTCCTTGTAGAATCATGCCCCCCATCTCTTTGTTGCATTGCATAGCTAGTTTTGGGTTTTTCATTAAAATTCGTATTTACATGATGTCTTAATTTACATTGTGCCTATCTAGCACAAGAACCATAGGCATCTATTTTTAATTTCCGATACAAAAAATGCTAAATCAATGATGGGGCCTTGGCCTTGAGCTCCTCACCATGATTAAATAACAATATTTACATCATTTACGATTTAATGCAAAAGGGGGTCAAAATGGGGACATTACAGAGCTATCCCTGGTTGGTCTATCTTTGGCATATCTAAGTTCATGGCCTGTGGGCTGGACGGGTTTTGTTCAGGAATTCTCTCAGCCTGCTCTTTTTCTTGTCTTTCAGCTAGCTCTGTTAATTATGCTTGTAATATGCCTGCCTCTTCCAACAAAAGCCTCCCTTCTTCTTCTTCTTGTTGTTTAGCAGCCTGATCCTAGATGATCCTTTCTTCTTCTTCTCTCCGGGCCTTCAACTCCTCTTCCTTCTGGATTCTGGAGGCTTCTTCTTGTTGCTGCAATTGAATAGCCTGCTCCTACTGAATTCTTGTTGTCTCTTCTTGTAAAACCTTTTCTTGCTGCTCCCTCTTGAGTCTAGCAGCTTCTTCTTGAACAAACTTGGCAGCTTGTTAATTCTGAATCCTAACAACCTCCTCATCTTGTCGCAATTTGGCAGCTTGCTCATTTTGAATCCTAGCTGCTTCTTGATCTTGCTTTCATTTGATAGTTTGTTCTTGTAATATCTTGTCGTCTTCTTCTTGTTCCATACCTGTCAAATCTCTTGATTGGGACACTGATGCCTCCTGCTCCTTTTGGATTAGGCCAATAGGCCTGGAGGAAGAGCTCTTTTTCTTAGAGTTCTTGTAGCGCTTGCCTAATGTTGTTAAGTTTCAAGCACTGTGGAAGAACTCTTCATCTAGGTTCATATGATGAGCGTACTCAAAGATGGTTTTGGCTTCCATAATATGCTGGGCAATTTCACGACAAGGTTATGCCTTCTGAAGAACTTTGTACCAAAATGGAAGATTTCTAAATCCTAGACATAGTTTTCTCCTTCCTTGGCCCTCGGGAGGCTGTATGATCCTATGGTGAAAGGCATTGGTGGATATATCAATTTCTTTCTTTCACTGAGGACTCTATTGATTCCACCAACGTTGAAGAGTTGCTTCAAGGCTTGCCTATGTATCACAAAATCTGTAGCATATATGGGAAGCATAAAGAGGGCTATGGATCCTCCACTCATTCGGATGTAGGTACCTTCTAGACCATGGTAATAATCGCTGAATGCCTTGATAATGGGCATGGCATTCTCTGACATACAATCTGGTTACTCTACAAAAATGATTTGATATAAAGGCATTATCAATTTCTCGCAAATCTGCTTGTAATAATTCGCATATTTGCTTTCCCACGTGAGTTGGTAGGCCATGAAGAGAGGTGTCTCCTTTATGTTCCATGAGAAACCCAAGTCAGGGAAGGTGTGTTTGATTAGTAGGCAGTCTATCAAGTATGAGGACATAAAGAATTCTGCTTTCTTCTGAGTCATTCATCCTTGGGCAGCAGTTAGCTATGAGACCAAGCTTTCTGAAATGATATCCGACCAATTAAAGATGGTACCATTCATAGATATATGGAATATTACTGGTACCCATCCGAGTTTAAAGATATTTCCATTTGGAATCCCAAATATCTGGCTCAACATCAGAACAATGATCCTATAAGGAGTTTTCAAGAGGTTGCTTTCATACTCATTATTTTGCCTCTTTCTTATCTGTCTGTCAACTATCATCATCTTCCTAGCGGTGTCCAGTGGATCCATAGGGTGTTGTGCTATCCATTCATTATCTAACCAAGACTTAGCCCAGGGCAATCTGTAGGTAGCCGTGAGATGCTTAGGAGCAAAAGATGCTAGTTTCATTCCATTCTTATCATTTATAAACCTGGTGTTAGTCTTGACATGAGGGATCAACCAGCCAAGCACCTCAGAACATGGGAATAACTCATGCTGAGTTGTCGCCTTATGGAGACAGGACCTTCTGATATTTGCATATACCATAGCGTCCCCTATGGAGTTTTGAGAGTTGTCTTGATATTTGATGAATCTATACAAGTCGCCCCACTGAAACTCTGGGGAAGAGCTCCTTGGGGGTATATTGGTGGTAGCTTGTGTATCAACGAACATGGTCTCAAGTGAGGTATCCAGTAGGATCTCTACGTCTGAATCTGACTCTACCTTTTGCGCAACTTTCTTCCTTGCATATCTTCTATGCATGTTAAACCTGTGGTGAGACGAGAGCACAAATAAGGAGTTTTTTAAGACATTTAGAGTAACTAATTAAACGCAGTGCTTTTTCTTATCAATGGGAAAGCAATGTGGCAGAAACTTACTTAGGATGCTGAGCAAGCGATAGTTGGAAAAATCCTAGATGCGCATGTGAGGATAGGGCCTTCCTGGCTCTGGTTCGCATAGGGTGGCTTCGCATCTTCATTGCTTCGACTTACACTAACCACTTAATGCGTATAGGTTCGCTTGGCACATTTATATATAGCAACAAAAGCTACCAAAAAGAGTGTAATTTCAACTGAGAACCTCAGATAACACAGAGGGGAAGGGCAGAGCACCTACCTGTCAGTTCCGCAGTATCTCCTATTGGCTAGTGGACGTTCCAAGATGGGCGGCAGTGCAGTCATAGGTCCAATATCGAACGACGAGCTATGTTCTCCTTTGGCAGTGGTGGAGTGATTTTTTTTTCAAAATCCTGTTCTTTGCATTCATATATGGGAGGCATTAATTTCATGTACGTGATAGGTTGGTGAATTGATGAGCACGGGGCTCGAGGTAGACGGGTAGTTAAAACATCACATGGCCACACTAATGACCCTACCAACTCCGTATTCGCACGTTTGCCCAAATTTCTTTCCGCGCCAAAGCGGCGATTTTACTATTACGTTCTGCGCTTGTAGCGACAGTCTTAGTGTTAATCTCTGCGCTGATGGGCTGCGCCAAGAATGGAGCTCAGGGCTGCATCCAAGGATGAGGCGCGGTTATGATGGCGACCATTATAGGGATACGTTTTTCATGTCGGTAGAGGATTTAGTCACAATATGTGTGCTAATGAAATATGCGCTAAAGAGTCAAAAAGACCTAGAAGATTCTTGTGTCGGCATCCTTTATAAAGTTAAACTCTACGCCGAAGGCGACCAAAATAATGCTAGCAATTGCGCCAAAGACGGCCAAAATAAGACGAAGATAGGTGCCATGGTTGGGCCAAAAGCGGATAAGGTAGTTTTAGACTTTGTGCGATAAGCGAGTAGTTTAAATCTAAAATTTGCATGAGCGAGGATCAAAAAACAATGGTCGAATTATAGTTAAGACTCTCGTCGAAAAGGCAGACTTAGGTTTAATATTTGCGTCGAAGGTGGAAGACTTATGGTTAAAATTTGCGCCGAAGGCGGAAGACTTATGGTTAAAACTTGTGCTGAAGGCAGAAGACTTATGGTTAAAACTTGCGCCGAAGGCGGAAGACTTATGGTTAAAACTTGCGCCGAAGGCTAAAGGTGACTTTGCCTTAGAAATTTTTTTAGAAAGCTTCTTTGGGAAACAAGTGTTAAAGTTTGCCAAGTTGGAGCAGGATAAGCTTAAAAAAAGAAAGAGAAATAACTGTTACAAAAGTGTAGAAGGAGGGGCCCTAACATTTTTCAAAAAATGTGGGGAAGGATGTTGCAGCAACAATAAACTGCCAACTAGAAGTAGTCACCATAATCCCATCCGGATTTTTGGAATATTTGATTTTTTTGGTTTTTTTCATATTTGGACAAAGCTTGAAAAAGAATAAAATTGCTTATGGTACAACAAGTGAGGGAACGAGTGTCAAATAGCGAGCAGACTAGTCCGAAGCAGTGGAACATACCTATGATCAATGCAAGGAAGCATGTGCAGGATGTGGACACTCGGGGGGGTGTTCCCTTAGGGTCAAAAGGTCATCAAATTGTGAAGGAAAAATGGAAGCTCTGCAAGGCTTGACAGGGAAAAGTGCTCAGGCACCAAGCTAAGAATTGAGTGAGCGGGAGCCGGCACAAGGCTCAAGCAGCAAACAGGATGATGTAATGCAATCACAACATGATATGACTGTGGGGAGTCCTTATGGGAGGTCGCTAGCATAAGACAAAGTAGAGTATGAGTCTTTATCGCAAAGCCATGGTGTAACTACAAAGGAATCCCAATCCTAAGGACACACAACGGCATGGGCACCATAATGCAACAGGGGTTTCTAACTAGGGTACCCATGTTCGGAAAGGCCCTACCACCACATAATGACACTTCTATAATAGTGTGAAGGGTCCATGTCGATTAAGAAGCGGGGTCGCACCTAGGGTTTATGAAAATGGTAAAAAGGTCAAATGCATAATGCATGTGAGAATGACATCTAACCTATATGCCAAGTGTGAAATATACCTGCCATAGGCGCGAAATGGTCCAAAACAAGTTTCGCCAAATAAATATGGTAAAAAATGCTACTCGAAGACGTTATATTAGTCCAAAACAACATATAATAGCAAAAACTATAGACAAGTGGGTCTTGAAAATTATAAATAGTAACAAAAATTTACAATTTACAATTCATTTTTACTATTCACCCATTTGGAGTTTTGTGGTTAGTTTTCACCTCAAAGTTCAGCTACTGAATGTGGGACCTACGGGTGTCCGACCATCAAACCGTCAGGAGCAGGTTGGTAATCACACCCATCCCTTCCATTTTAATGCTTATATTTCAATTTTTACCGGTTGGATATTTTGTTTGGACAATCCCTAAATGGCTTTGGCGCTACCCACAGGCTATAACTATGCAGGTCATGGGTAGGGTAGGTTACGCATAGTCAACGCACGTGTTGACCACGGGTACCCACCTCTATAAGCAAAGTTGCCGTGGGTACGACTGTGAAGTTAATTTTTTTAAATAAAAAGGACTAAAATCTTTGTTTTTCTCCCTCCAGGATGGTTCTAGAGTGGAGAGAGAGGGAGAATGACCAAGTGGATGAGGTCGTCCGCAATAATGTGCGTGCCCAGCAAGCGCTGCAAGCATGTGGGCTATAAAAATTTTGGAGCATAGGGGGTTTAAGGGCCCAAAACCTATTACTCCGCCGCTTGATAGACTACTGGGATGTCAATGTATAGAACTTCAATCTAGACAGGAAAATACTCTCACTGGAAGTGGAAGATATCTACTTCATTACTGGTTTGTCCTGCCGAGGTGAGGTGGAAAGCCTTCGGTCTCATTCTGTGGGTGGTGGGATCACCATCCCCAACTATATAGAGCGGTATTGTATACCAGATACTTAGGCATTGGGGAGTCAACTGCCCATTAGAGCCATATTTAATCTGAGTAAAAAGATCATAGTGGCAACCCTAGTGCGGATTACTGGTTCGAAAGCTCCTCACTAGGCATCCAGGCCAGTGATGTTCTATGCATCATAGTGTATGCAGCCCATGATATTAGACTAGTGCAAAATCCTACTGGGGTCCATGAAGTCCCAGCTGACAGAGTGCAAGCAAGGGGAGGAAAAAAACTTCAGTTACGACAGTATCTTGTGCAATTTATTCTTAGAGTGAGTTCCAGGGCCGGCTCAGTCCGAGGGTTGAGGTCCCTCCTCATAGTCTCCGTGACCCAACCCTGACTCGGTGGGAAAAGGTCTTTAATCGACAGGGTGGTGGCCGTCAGGCATCACTGTATACAGAGAAGTTTTTTCACCGGTGGGACTAGTAGGTCATAGCCATAGAGGACTACCCCAATGCAGGGATAGACTTCTGGCAGGATCGTGACATGCTTCTCCCACAGGATGTCGCGTTCAGAGATATTGGTGAGTACTCTTTTTAAGTTTTTGGTGTATTAAATTTTTATGGATTTTTTAATATAGATGTAAATGCAAAAATCTTTTTGGGGGTAGTGCCACATATTAATGTTTTACTGTTTTCTCGCAGATAAGGGCCTAGTGAGACCCGAGGGCTTCCTGAGACATCATCGTCGGGGCAGGGGTGATGAGGCAGGGGGTGCTGCAGTAGAGTGTACACCACAGACTCTGTGAGGCAATCTATCACGGATGACTTCCCGGGTACCACAGATAGAGGTGGCACGGCTACCAGAGGATATACAGCACCAGGTAGTGGCGGTGCCGGGTAACTGGGTACGACTACTGCAATGTATAGAAAATGTAGTACAGTACTACTATGAGACTCATCCTATCGGGGTGGAAGCTGGGCCTCCTCGTAGGGAGTAGATATCTCAGGATCCCATATTTTGTATCGATATGTATATTTTTGAGGGCTACGGGCTCCAGTTTTGTGTTATGACACTACCATTTTTGGACATATTATTTATAAAAAACTTTGATTCTCCGGTTCTACTATATGTGTGTATGTACAAAAATGTATCAATGTCTTCTTTTATTTGTGTGCTTCAATGTGAACGTGACAAATGCCAATCTAATACATAGTTAGCGTATGCATCAGATATATGATTAAAACTTCTTGGAACATGAATATATGTAATTGAAACAAAATGTCGTTCTAAGAGTCTTACCCTTAGGAATTTCCATAGTAGCGTAGGATCTTGCACATGGTACTGACCATTCAACTGATACATAACCAGTTGTGAATCAAGGTGGACTTCTAAAGACTGGATGCCATGTGAAATAGCATCCTGAAGTAGCTCAATCATAACACTATACTCCGCCACATTGTTAGATGTAGGACTGAGACAAGCGCCTCATGAAGACACAACTAGATGGTTAGGCGAATAAATAACCCAGGCAGTAGAAGCAAGCTACTGCGTATGACGGCTAGTACCATCCATGAAACCTAAGAATGTAGGAGATTTCGCTGACATCTGTCAATCAAACAGAAGCGAATCAACAAACACGAAGAACAAAAGAAATCTAAACTATGTGCAGAAAGAAATATACAATAGTATATAAAGGCGTTAGCTTGAACTAGAAGTTAAATCGTAATACCGCTTGAGGTAGAGCCCATTCCTAGGTTCCTTCAAGATATTCCCCTCATAGTCCTCTAATTCATAGGATCCTTTTTCCAGGACACGCCTCATAATGTAAGGACCGTGCCACATGGGGTTGAACTTGCCTGCCCCCAGGGGTTCTTTATCTTGGTCATATAAGAGGACCAAGTCACCTTCAACATACTGCCTGGGGCAGACAAACCTATCATATTGAACCTTGAAACAACGTTTATTGTCATCTATGGCCACAATGGCATCTCGACGTTGCTCCTCAAGCTGCTCAAGGTGGATTAAACATTGCTCAATACCCGTCGTATCAGGGAGGAGCTCTATGGCTAGTTTAAGCGAAGGGATTTTGCATTCAATCAGTAAAATCGATTCCACACCGTGTACTAGCTGAAACGGTGAGAACTCGGTGGCAGTCTTGACTGCGGTTTGATATGCCCACAAAGAAAGATATAACATAATGTTCTAGTTGTTCTTACTTTGTTGGATGGTACATTGGAGAATGGTCTTTAAAGACTTATTGATTGCTTCAACCTGACCATTCGCTTGGGGATAGTAAGAAGATGAGTGTTCTTGACGAAACCCGAGCTTAAGTGACAAATCCTCCATCATTTCATTCTAAAAGTGACAGCCATGGTCAGTGACAATCTCTTTCGGAATACAGAACTGAGTAATAATCTGATTGAACATGAAATGGGATGTTGTAGCACCATCAGATTTTACGGTAGGCATGGCCTCAGCCCATTTGGAAAAGTAGTCCATGGCCACTATGATATGGTGATGTCCCCAGCTGAAGCTGGTTTGCAATCCATGAAATCCACCCCCCACTTGGTGAAGGGACCAATGGTGACGACAGGATGAAGGGGCGCTGGATGCGAGTGTATGTTACGAGAAAAATCCTGGCAAGGATGACATCTCTTCACAGCGTTAATACAATCTTTAAAGATTCAAGGAAAAAGTAACAAGCTCGCATAATACGTTGGGCTCTAGCAAGCTCGAATAAGTGACCGCCACACACCCCAGCATGGAAATCATTAAGCACACGCTCCGCTTCTTCGTGAGTTATGCAACGACGGAGAATAGAATCCTTTCCTCGATGATACAAAGTTTCACCGATAATAGTATAATCTTTAGCGTGATGTTTCACACGCCGTCGCTCATCTCGTGAATAATGCGAAGGAAACTTCAAAGTTTGGAGATATATGATGACATCCCCATACCAAGGGTCCTCCAACGAGATAAGAAATAAGTGTTCAGCCACAAAGGAATCCTCATGGATGACATCCTTATCCAGTCTTGGAAGGTCCAACATAAGCTCATCAAACACCAACAATTTTACCGACTTGGCCGAAGCAAAATTGAGATCGAACTCCTAAAGGATCACAATCCATTTATTGTACCTCCCCCCTATAAGGCATCATGATAGGATGAACTGAAACAGATTGATATGTGCTACAACTGTGGTTGTTCTAAGCAAAATATAATGTCGTAACTGCTGGACTGCATGGACAGTCGCGAGTGCCAGTTTTTCCACGTGAGTATATCTCAGTTCAGCGTCTACTAGATTTCGACTGAGGTAATAGATGACATGCTCGACGAGTGCATCATCAACCTGAACTACGACCATGCCAATCGTCTCTTGAGACGCAACCCCATAAAGTATAAAATCTCATGCGAAGTCGGTGTTCGGGTACACTGGGTACTCCCAAAAGACCGAACACCTAGACCAAGCACTTCACACAAACATATCATAGATCAATACACCGATGTTTTGACGTGGTTTAAACACTCGTGAGGGAAACACTCCACAGCCCCCGCCAAATAGCTTCTACAAGACAATTTATTATGCAAAGAAAGAAAGTTACAAATGAGCTTCTCATAATCAATCAACTTTCCAATGACCCTCCATGCTCTTTAAATAGAGATCATGTACCAACCGGGTGTTAAGCCATGGATCAAGGGTAGGTATGATCTAAGAGAAGTTGATCTATCAGATCACTCTATGTCGGGAACATATCGTGACCGTCGGATTAAATATTTACAAATGCATACTAATGCATACTAAAGAAACACACTTTTCCTAACGGATATATTACACAAGTTGATCTTAACTAACTCCTAAGTGTCTAAATATCCTAACATCCCCCCTTAAGAACAACTTGGGATAGGATTGAAGGATTTACAAAAGTGACACTATTAGGAGAAGGAATGAGGAATTAGAGCCTATCCCCCCTTAATGACAAGTTCTTGAACTCCTAACATAGATCGAAGTTTAGAAAACTTCGCTTCTTTAAGAGACTTGGTGAAGATGTCTGCAACTTGATCATCTGCAGGACAATAGAGTACTTCAAGAACACGATCGTGAACAAGATTTTTGATGAAGTGCATATGAAGCTCAATGTGTTTGCTGCGTTGATGTAGGACTGGATCTTTGGCAAGCTTGATGGCACTTTGATTGTCGCACCAAAGTGGAGTAGGCTTCTACTGTTCGAATCCAAACTATGAAAGGATCTGTTGAAGCCATAAAGCTTCCTGACTGGCATTAACTGCAGCTCGATATTCTGCCTCTACTGAAGAAAGAGCAAGAGCTTGTTGTTTCTTACCAGAACAAGTATTAGGTCCAGATCCCAGACTGATAACATAACCTGCAGTAGACTTTCTATCATTAGAATCATCGGCCCAATCTGAATCAGTGAAACCAATGTACAAAGGTTTCCTCCCTATACTGTAATGAATCCCGAACTGAATTGTACCTTGAATATATCGAAGTATTCTTTTTGCTGTTTTCTAGTGACTTTCATGAGGTGTTTGCATATAATGGGCAACACAACCAACGACAAAGGAAAGGTCAGGATGGGAATGAGTCAAGTATAAGAGACTACCAACAAGCTGGCGATACAAGGTGGCATCTACTTTAGGTGAAGGACAAGTGGAAGAAAGTTTAACTCCAGACTGGAAGGGAGAAGGGGTTGGTGAACAATCTTCCATGTGAAAGCGACGAAAAAGGTCACAAGCATACTTAGACTGAGAAAGAAAGATTCCTTCTTTGGTTTACAGGACTTGGAGACCAAGAAAATAATGCAAATGTCCTAAGTCTAACATTTCAAAAAATTTCTTAAGACTGGATTTCACATGGGTTATAAGCTTAGGGTCACTACCAGTAAGAATAAGTTCATCAACATATAGAACAAGTATTATGAGATGGTTTTCTACTTTCTTGGTATAGACATTGGCGTCAAAATGACATCTAGAAAAACTAGTGTCAAGGAGAAAGCTATCCATTTTGGCATACCAAGCTCTAGGAGCTTGCTTAAGGCCATATAAGGATTTCTTAAGGTGACAAACAAGGCTAGAGTTATTCTGAACATATCCAGGAGGTTGTTCCATGTAAATTTCATCCTGTAGATCACCATGTAAGAAGGAAGACTTGACATCCATTTGATGGACTTCCCAGTTATGTATGGCTGCAAGGGAAAGAACAAGGCGGATGGAGTTCATTTTTGCGACAAGAGCAAAGGTTTCATTGTAGTCAATCCCTTCAACTTGGGAAAAAACTTTGGAAACTAACCTTGCCTTAAGTCTTTCAACACTTCCATCTGATGCATACTTAGTTATGTAGACCTATTTACATCTGACAAGTTTTCTTCCTTTTGGAAGAGGTACAAGATCCCAAGTATCGTTTTCCATTAAGAAATGATATTCTTCATCCATAGCTGCATCCCAATTTGGATTTCCTGAAGCTTCTGCAAGGGTTTCTGGATCATGATTCTCGGAAACTTGAGCCAAAAGAGAAGAGGCTCGCTAAAACTGAGAACATGTTCAACGTTTATCTCTAGGATCACCGGTAAGATCACCAGCTGCTTCACATGTTGAATGGACCCATCGAGGAAGCACTTGTGCTGGTGCAACTAGAGGAATATGAGTAGGCGGAGCTATATTTTTATCCTCACTGTCATCATCAGAAACAAGAGTTGGAAACCTGTCAAAGAAGTTGGAAGAAGAAGAAGAAGGCACAATTACCGAATCAGGCTCGCAGGCCAAAGATGGCACAATCACTGAGATAGGCTCACAGGCCAAGATATTTTCATCAAATTTAACATCTCTTCTAATGATTACATATTGAGAATGTGATTGAAGAAATCTATAACCTTTTACATATTTAGAATATCCAACAAATATGCACTTTTTACTTTTAGGCTGCAATGCTTTCCATTTTTCATCTGGAATGTGAGCCCATGCTTCACTACCAAACACACGGAAGTGACTTACACTAGGTTTAGTTTTACTCCATGCTTCTTCCAGTGTGATACCTTGTAATGCTTTAGTGGGGGTGCTATTAACTATGTAATTTGCACAATTAATGGCTTCAACCCAAAATTGAAGACTTAGTCCCTTAGATTGGATCATACAATTAGCCATTTCTTTTAAAGTGCGGTGCTTCCGTTCAGCTACACCATTTTGTTGTGGTGTATATGGAATAGTGTGTTGTTGTTGGATTCCTTGTTCAGTGCAGAAAGTAGTGAACTTTTTGTTAACATATTCTCCTCCATTGTCAGATCTTAACTTAATAATTTGATGACCAGATTGTTTTTCAACAAGGGCCTTGTAGGCCAAGAACATGTTAAATACTTCGCTCTTAAGTTTTAGTAAATAAATCCAAGTGCGTCTGGTGTAATCATCAATGAAATTTAAGAATATTTGAAACCAGAAAATGAAGCAGATGGAAGAGGACCACACAAGTCACTATGCACAAGCTCCAAGGGAACCGAGGCGTGCCAAGAGGCACATTTGTCAAAATTGTCTCGATGATGTTTTCCGTGTACACAACCGGAACAAACACCATCCCTGCAAGATACCATCGGAAGACCTATCACCATATTGTCTTTACATAGTTGTTGCAATGAGCGATAATTTAAGTGACCAAATCACTCATGCCAAAGTTTGCTCAAGTTATCACTATGAGCGACAAAAACTGAAGGAAAAGGTGATGACCTAAAGTTGTTAAACTTCTACAATCTGGTAATATCATCAACAATTCCAGTAGCTATGATCTGTTGAGGATCTTTAAAATCCTTGATTACAACTTGGTGAGGTGTAAACATCACAGTTTTACCTTCACCAGAATGAGTGATTTGATAGACTAATAACAAATTGCAGGAAATTCTTGGAACACATAGTACATCATTGAAATGACCATTAACTGTTCCAGCTCCTACAACACTTAGAGATATATCATCACCAACAAATATTTGTTTGGTGTTACATTCATGCATAGTAGAAAACATGGCTTGATCCTTAGCCATATGATAAGATGCTCCAGAACCAATGAGCCATTCATTTGAAGGAGAAGAAGAAGATGCATTATAAGAATAACCAGAAGCACAAAGTGCATGTCCATGAGAGATAGATTCTGAAGACGAATCTAGGCTGATGTGGTGCTTCTTTATTACTGCTTCCAAGGCTGCCATCTTCTTGAAACACTTAGATTCATCATGATTATATTTTCCGCAATAGTTGCAATGACGCTTAGTCTTCTTGCCTTTTAGCTTGGATCCTTTGTCATTTTTTAAAGAAGAAGCTGACTGATAGGGTTTGGGACCCTTGTTTGACTTATTATTGTGAAAATTTTGTTTCTTGGGAGGCTTCGACTTTTCTTTCTATTGGGACAATAAGGCTTTCCCAGATGCATCTGCATTGTTGATTATTCCAAGATGGATGAGTTTAACTTGCTCTCTAATCAAGGAATCACAAAAGGATTCAAGACTAGGCTCTTGATAGCTAGCTGCATTCAATGATTCTTTCATGGAGTAAAATGTAGATACAAAAACAGAACATGCAGGTCTAAGTTTTGAAAGAATATGATAAATGCATTGTTTTTCTTCCCTCTTAATCTTACATTCTGCACATAAGAGTTTAAGAGTTTTGTACTTAGATAAATAATCTTGAATGCATGAAACAACACTTGGATTTAAATAAATCAACTCATTTTCAAGTTGATGACCTCGAATTTCATTGTGTTTACCAAACACAGATTCCAACTTGTCCCAAGCAGCATCAGGTTCATCAATTCCATATATGTGGAATCACAAATCAGTAGAGATTGACATCCCAATCAATCCACGAGCTTTGTCACATCTATTTTTCCATTTGATTTTCTTATCATCATCAGTAGGTTCTGTTTCTTTCCCTGAGGTAATTCTGAAAATTCCTCTACTTCGTAGAACATCCTCCATACGAAATTTCCATGAGAAATAGTTGGAACTTGTAAGTAGAATATCACAAGGGGCAGCCATATTTATAAATTAATAGATGTAAAATCAGAAACCAATAGTCTGGATGTGAAGAGATCGAAACAATAGGCGGTTTTACAAAAACGGCACTGAAAACTGACTCCGTATGATGAAGTTATGCTTGAACAAAGAAAATGGTGAAGATGTCCCCAAATAGTGACGTGGCAGATAGAGAATGACCAGCTAAATAAATGACCCCCCTCTTCCCAAGATGAACCTTTTACAATCACTTTACAAGAAAGTTGCTTTAAGTGAATCACTTTTATAAAATAAGTATTTCACTTTTACAACGACGTTACTTTAAATAGTGCAATAATAAAAAAGAACTTAAGTGACTCACTTTTTATTTTTATTTTTATTATTTAAGTGAGATACACGTTTAGAATTAAAATAACTTGAAAATAGAAATTGAATGCACTTTTTCTTTTAAAAGTAACTTTCTAAGACTTGAACTCAAGACCTATTAAGGAATAAAGCAACTTTGAACCAAGTGAGCACTTTTTTTTTTATACTCTTCTTGCTCGGTTTCCGTGCTTGTCTTTTTTTCTGCAAATCACACCATAAACAAAAACAAAAATAAATTTCCACACTTGTGGGTTAGATCTCATTAGCTTGCCCGGAAAGTCTATGTTTTCTCTTTGTTTCGGATTTTCCGAGATCGCACAAGGTGCACGGCAAAGAGCATACGCAGCCGAGGAAAACCCTTTCCCTTTATGTTTCTGGTTTGTCGAGATCGCTCAAGGTGCACGGCAAAGAGCATACGTAGAAATGGAAAGCAACAATTGGAAACTAAAAAAATCTAATAGTAAAAACTGATAAAATATAAGATTTTTTTTCTTTTCAACCAGAAAATAAAAAAAATGCATCACTGCAACATTATACCTTTAGATCTGATAAAATATGCGTTTCTGAAGCAACCGAGAACCGTTTTCGATCAAACGAAAACTATTTCCCAATGGAAACGGTGCTCTAGACATAATGGAACACCTCCCATAGCCCAGAAATGCACAGAAATACTAGAACCAGAAACCCTTTCAAGTTTCGGCAACAACAGTTCAAGATCTAGATCATAACCAGAAGCGACCCTTCATAAAAGCTCTAATACAATGTTTGGGTACACAGGGTACTCCCAAAAGATCGACCACCTAGAAAAACCACTTCACACAAATAGATCACAAATCAATACACCGATGTTTTGATGTGGTTTAAACCCGCGTGAGAGAAACACTCCACAGCCCCGACCAAATAGCTTCTATGGGACAATTTATTATGCAAAGAAAGAAAGTTACAAATGAGCTTCTCATAATCGATCAACTTTCCAATGACCCTCCATGCTCTTTAAATAGAGATGATGGACCAATCGAGTGCTAAGCCACGGATCAAGGGTAGGTATGATCTAAGAGAAGTTGAGCCGTCGGATCACTCTATGTCGGGAACATATCGTGACCGTCAGATTAAGTATTTACAAATGCATACAAATGCATACTAACGCAACACACTTTTCCTAACGAATATATTACACAAGTTGATCTTAACTAACTCCCAAGTGTCTAAATATCCTAATAGTTGGGCGGACTAACCACAGGGGCTAATACCAAATCTTTCTTAAGGGAATCGAAAGACTGCTGGGCTCACTCATCCCAGATAAACGATGTGTCTTTCTTCAATAGGCACATAAAACCTTTGGTAAGATTAGCATAGTTGACTACAAATTGACATACAAAAGTAGCTCTCCCTTGGAGGCTTTGAAGCGAAACAAGTTGCACGGAGGAGGCAACCGAAGTATTGCCTCAACTTTAAGAGGATTGACTCTAATACCCTCTTTCGAAACTATGAATCCTAGGATGCAACCAGACCTCACTGCAAAGATACATTTATTGGGATTCAATCCGATCTTGTAGCATATACATCGTTCGAGAATCCAACGGAGGTGCATGGGGTGGTCCATTCTCTTACGAGAATGGCTGACAAGATCATCCAAGAAATCCATTATACTTTTAAGGTCATGGCACGCTGAAACGTAGCTCCGGCCTTTTTAAGGCCGAAGGTCATTTTCTAATATGCAAACGTACCCCAAAGACAAATGAAAGCAGTCTTATGCTGGTCCTTGGGTTTGATTTGAATCTGGTTATACCCTGAAAAGTCGTCCATGAATGAAAAAAACTCACTTCCCACGCAAGCATCCAAGATCTGATCGATGAATGGTGTGGGGAAGTTGTCTTTCAGACATGCGTGATTCAGGTCTCTAAAATCAGTGCATACATGGATCGTTCCCTGCTTCTTATCCACAGGAACGGGGTTCGACACCCATTCGGTAAGGGGAACGGGGTAGATGAAACCAACTTTGAGTAGTTTCTCCACCTCTGCATTGATAGTGGTTTCCTTCCTAGGGTTAACAGCTCAAAGATGTTGTCAACCCGGTTTAGCATGAGGATACGTTCTAATCTCATGTTTGACAATACTAGGGTCTATTCCTGGCATCTCCTCGTATGACCAGGCGAAAGGTTCCCGAATTTCTGTAAATAATTCGGTGTAGATGGAAACATATTCAGGAGAAAAATCATCACCGATGTAAACTTTTCAATTTTTCTAGGAGTGTGAGAGATGGTGATCAGTTGAGTCAGGGAAATATTAGCCATGTTCCCCTCTGTGAAAATCTCATGTGAATCCAAAAGAGCCATAGGGTTACCAACCATCTTTGCAAGAGTCATGCTGAACTCTTCTTGCTCGGCGAGATCGAGGTTGGGAAGGAAATAAGAGTGATGGTGCATATCCTCCCAAGGCCTCTCACTACCACACATGGCCTTGATAATATCTTCATCCGAAGGTAAAGTACCATCAAGGAAATCATTCGAACAAGACGAGTCGGCTACCGAAACTGGCAGCGTAACGGGATCTTCCTCATCTGTCCGAGAAGAAGAGAGATCCAGCTCTGCAGTGGCTTGTTGAATATCCTGGTAATCAAGCTCAACTACAGATAGTGGCATAGCCATTTCGATGTGCATAATGTCTCTAGACGTAGAATTCATAGATAGTAAAGTCCATGGATCGTCAAAACATGAATTTAGGAATGGTACATTATGTTAAGGAGGAGACACATTGTCGGAAATGGTCCCAATAAAATTCACAGGTGTGGGAAAATCATAATATCCCATCAATGAAGGGTACATACCAACACCCATGTTCCCAGTTGCCGGCTGAGAATCTGTAACTTATGGGACTACGGATCCCATGGATGCTTCCGGAGGAGGATTAACAAAATCCAGCTGATCAATTGTCACTATCTTTCCTTCATGTGGAAAGCAAATAATCCTGAATACAGTAGACGTGATAGCTTTCATAGTGTACATCCAATTCTGACCCAGTAAAAGGTTGTAGTTGATGGGTGCATCAACTAGTTCGACTTCAATAGGACCAGGCTTACCCCCTAAGCGGACAACAAGGGAAGGGATAATCCCATGCGGCTTAAATAACTGACTGTCAAATGCAGTGAGCATGGTTCTAGACATGAGTAGGGGAGGAGAGTCAAGAGCTTTCCAACAAGATAACAACATCACTGATGCGGAAGCACCTTCATCAACCACCGTTCTTTTGATGAAATTCTTAAGGCACTCCACATGGATTTGAAAAGCCACATGGTAAGGTAAGTGAGGTTGAATATGAGTAGTGTCGAACTTGATAACGTTGGGATTTCCCCCATCCTGAGCTCCTAAAGCACTCAAAATTGCATGCCTTTGAGAAGGACATGCCTACAAAACTTCAAGAGCCGACATGGCACACAGAGTTTGGCCCAAATCTTCTACAATGGAGTAGTTATGGGCGGCTCAGGAATTGGGATTATGCGTAGAGTGCTTAAGAACACCTTTCGGTATCCGCGACATAATAGAGGGCTTCTCGATATGTAAGGAATTATCAGGAGGAGAGGGAGGTTCATTCCCCATATTAGGTTGTGGTACACCATAATCGCATTGACGAGTAGCAACACTAACCTCCAATTGAACCATATTCATGGATCCATAACCACTAGTATTAGAAAAAGACATTGCGGTCTCATTAGGTCCATAACCAGTGGCAGGAGCATGCAAAGCCATGTTTTGGTGATGAGGAAGGGGATCCTTCAACACAGCTAGGCTCTGTGCCAAATGCTTCGATGATTCTTCAATTCAAGGACATAAGTGAGTAAGATGATCTTCCCCGCAAAGCTTACAAGGAAACTTCACCTTACGCCTAGGTTTACGGTCCTCACCAACATTTCCGCCTTCCCAAGGAGGGTTGGCATTCTCCTTACCAGGGGTATTGCGATTGCTATTATTGTTCCCATTGTTTCCACCCTTACGGTTGTTTCTCCCCTTTTTCTTACCACCAAGTTGCTGGTTACCCGATGGGTTCGTCGATTGCACACTGTGTACATCGGACGATAGGGTGGAAGTGGACAAGGTGTGAACCTGTCCTGGAGTAGACTGGTTTAGCGGCAAATTTTGCATTTGACTAGCCACCAAATCTACAGGGCGAGTGCTTGTGGATCCCACAATGCCATCGGCATGCGGTCTAGGAATTGAATTGGGCTCATGGCCTGTTCACGGTGCGTTAGGAATAATGTCATACAAAATGCCAGATTGAGAGTATAGTAAATCTAACTGCTGGAATTTCAAGATGGTTTGTTCCCCAGTCACAATGCCGGACATCGAAACATCCTTTGCATTATATAGGAGTAAATACTTGAGGAACCATCCCAATAGAAATTCTGGAGGAATGTTGGCTTTCACTAACCTCTTCCAACGATGCCACTCTTGAACGTGGTCATAAATATGTGTGGCCTTATTCTGACGGAAGGTAGACAAAAGTTCAGTACCAGTATCATAGCGAACCGGAAACTGGAAATGATCCAAGAAAACCAAAGCAATCTCATTAAATCCCCTATAAGTGTTCCCAGGAAACTCAACATACCACTTTGCGGCTACCTCCGTGAGGGTGCGTTGAAATAGTCATAATATAATGGAATCATGATTCAACAAGTTGGAGGAGCACCAAAGATGAAACATTGTGACATGATCACCCGGATCCTCACCACCTTTCCCTTCAAACTTAGGAATGTCCGAAGGGAGCTTGGTAGGGACCGGAGGCCAATTAGGGTCGTGACACACTAGATCATTTGTGATCTTCGAAAGATCTAGAAGATTCAAATGTGCAAGGAACGGGAGCTGCGGCTGGAAAGCTTGATTATAAGCCCCCATAAAAGGTTGGTTGAACGAAACTGAATTATAAGGTGGACCAAAAGCTTGACCATGAGCATTAAACTGCTGATAATGAGGACCTGACGAACCATAAGCTTGACCATGGCCATAAGGTTTATAACCTCCTCCGACCTGACCCGTATGAGAGTAAGCAGGGATATAAGTGTTTTGGGCACCATATTGAGGTGGGTTGTACTAGTGGCCAGTACAGACTGTGTTGCAGTAAGGGTTGCCACCATAAGTATGGGGCATATACGTACTATTCGTAGCGGGAACCGTGTTGTAATGACCATAATGGTGAGGTATGTTCCCACCCCCAGCATTAAGATTAGGGTGAGCAGTTGTGTGGTGACCATAAGTATGAGATGTATTCCCAACCCCAACGTTGGTGTTACTAGTAGAAAGAATGGTGGCGTTATGACCATGAGGATAAGATATATTTCCACCTCCTACATTAGTATTACTAGTAGCGGCAGTAGACGCAAACGTATGCGGTATATGTCCACCCCCGTGGTTAGGAGGAGCATTAACATTTGCAAAAGTGGTCCTAGGTTGACGGATAGCGACATGTGTATTAGGTGGTGGATGGCGAGTCGTGTTGCAAACAGTGTTCCTATTAGGTTGGGTAGCCCTAGGAGGCGGTCATCTTCCAACATTAGAATTGTTAAGAGGAATATGACCTGTCCCCATACTATGTGTGTGAGTGGACAACGTGGTGCCTCCGACGAGGGTATTTACCCCGACGAGGGTATTACTCCCAGTGGGTGCAGTGTTGCTAACACCATGAATGGCGCCAACATGACTACCAAAAGCAGTGGAAGGATCAACTGTGGTGTAATTCGGCATACCATATGAGAATGCGGTAGGGTTGACCGTAGGACCTGTGTCATCATGTAACTATGGTATCTTGTATAGATAATTATGTGGATATGAAGGATAGAATGGGTCATCCTCGGGTAGATCCAGACCAAACAAACTAGGTCGGTTCTCGGGTGGATCTGGAGCAAACAAACTAGGTTGGGTCTCGGGTGGATCAGCTCCCCATGCCTCACGAGGAGTGGGTGTGTCTGAAGTGTGCTCAACTCTACCCGATGGACTGGTCGGGATTTCTCCCATGCTAGAGTGTGCAGTCATGGCGTCGATAATGTATGTCTCGTAAGAATTGAAAGATTCGGAGGGAGCCCGGTGGCATCCCTTCTTCACATGGCGTGAAATCTCGGCAGCTGGTAAACCAGCCAACCGACGAGATCGACGGGGAGCAGTACTCCGTGCCACGATATATTTGGAGAGACTATAAAATCAAAACTTCCCCTAAAGGCCAACTATCGATCAAAAATAGTAAATCAAGGAACAGACCTAGAGAAACTACAACCAACAACAGACAAACAGAGTGGCTAAATGATCTCCTGACACTAGAGCTGGTATGTCTCACCTAGCGGAGGCTTGAGACTCCAAAACTATAGCTGAAGGTAACATAATCAGTTATAACAGCCCCCAGACTTCACTACATGCATAGGGTCAAGTCCCTATACAACGGAAATTGTGCTATCCGACCCCTATCTGACTCTGGACACAAACAACATAACCACTGCAAGTACCCTATGCGATACCTAGGTAAGGAAACTATGGTCACAACAATATAACCAATGCTCAGGGGGACAGTCACAGGTGGGATCCATCGTATGGGCAGGGTAGTTAAGCCCAAATCACAAGAGGACGAACCTCCGGTACCCCCAGATACGAACAAACCCTGGAAATATCTCCCACGTTTAGCCAGTATTGGAGGGATATCTCCTCAACCAACCTCCCGTGACCTCGTGCTTAACTCTGGTCTAAGTAGAGCTTCCTGAGAACACCGATGTATACCATGGGTTTCCCCACTCCCTGGTCACACACGTAATGTTTCGTCTAGTAGTCTTGGATTGTTTACTCATAATGATCTATTCCAAGACTCTAAACCTATGGTAGTTGGTGTACCCTATAAATAAAATCGGTTTAATCAATTTTAAGATTAAGCGTTAATTTTAATGGCTGTGGTTACTCAAAGGATATGGTCGTGAAACTAGTGATGTATATGACTCAATAGTATGCAAAATCGTCAAATCCTAGACTCATCTATCCTATAAAAACAATGCCACTAGTATGCAAAATCAATCCAACGGTTTCGAAATAAAAATGCAACTCTTTTATATTTTCAATGCATAAGCAGAACCTAAATGAAAGAAACAAACACTCAATGCAAGATGCAGTACATGAAAGTAAATTTTTTTTTTTGTATTTTCTCTTATAAACAAAAAGGAAAATGCAAAACTATTTTTTGTTGTTGTATTTTTCAATATAATGGAATGAAAAATGCAAGCAAAATCCTACTATTTAGTCATTGATATGCCAAGGAGATCACTAAGACAACCCAGCAGATCCCAAACAGTAAGACTCAGCCAACGGAGTGAGCTCGATAGGAAAAACCAACAAGGCTAAATCCAAAGATAGGTAAAAAGCCAACAAGGATCAACCAAGAGAAGAGAAGAGTTCCGATCACGAACAAGGCATGGAACAGTCAAGAATCAGGCCAACAAAGACTCAGGATCATCCAAAGCCAACCCAGCAACAACCAAAATTCATAAATCAATAAAAGCCGGAGTTGTACGCTACTGTCGAAGGAATACCTGCGGGTACCCGCGAGCAGTAATGTAAATAGAGGCAGGTGTACGCGGGAAGAGCTAAGCTCACCCACGGTTAAGGAAAGGAAAATGGGAAACAAAGAGTCCAATGGCTCAGAAAAAACCAGTTTTCTATAGTGTATCTCAATAGCTCATCAGTGACACAGAGCTTCGACAAACAACAACTCTAAATAAGGACTAATGCTAAAAAATCCCCAAAAATGTATGTTGTCCCCAGTGGAGTCGCCATTTCTATTCTGGAGATAACTTCCTATGGCTTGGGGTAGACCACAATAGATAGCTAACTACCAGAAATTAACTCAATTCTCAGTACTATGCTATATAAATGACAATGCTAAGATAATGAAGAATATACCAACCTCGATCCAAACGTTTGATGTAGATCCCCGTTGGAGCTTTCAATCCGTGCACTTGAATCTGCAAATTAGTCTTGACAGCCAATACACAACATGTACATATAATATATAAACGACATTAACATCATCAATAGCAATGGTCCAGGATATTATAAGTAAATGCAACCCAATGTAGTATAAACAACATTCACAACATTAATGGACGAGAATATGAGTATTTATATTAATAAACAACAAGAAGTACAATGTGATACGACCTCTTGCTGGCAACTAATCTGAACCAAGATTTGGGTCAATCCACTTGTGCCTCCACCACTTCAATCCTCCATGGAATGGAAAACTCAAACTATGATAGGAGTTTGGAAGGTGAACATAAAGGGTTCACAACTACAAGGATCAATGAGTGTAGACTCAAGATAGGGCAAAAATCCACTAGAGTTGTCTTGCTCTCCTTTCTCCTCCCGTTCATAAGACATATGTGCTCAATGTATAGTCCTCCCAAAGGTAAGTGAAAGGACACATCGAGATGTTTTAGGGAAAATGGAGGGACAAAGGTCACCCTATGACCACTTTTTGGTAGTAAAAAGTAATAAACTAGTGATTTTTACCATTTTACAGGCTACCCGCGGGCTATAGTGATGCAACTCGCGGGTACGCTCACTGTAGTCATGCAGCTAGCGTACAAGGGAAAAAATAGGAAAAAATAGTGTCTGAAGGATATAAAGTGGATCTGAGTCAGTAAAATGGATCCTGCAGGCCAAATAGTGCTGATGCTCACAAGGTGGAAAATTACGCTGTAACAGGTATGTTGGCACTCGAAGTACTTCAGGCTTGACCTTCTCAAAGGAATGCCCTTTTATTTGCTTTAGGACCCCTCGATTCCGATAGCCCGAATGTCATCAAGTTTGACACTATTGACATTCAACCTCATTTACCCTATCATGTAGCTTTCCAAGTTCATGTTAGGTGCGTAGAGATGATATTTAAGTGCACCGTCGTTGATGAAGGTGCATCTACTTCAGTAATGTTTCTATCTTGTTGGAAGGCTCGTGTCTCACCCCCATTGTCCAAGTCTACAACCTTGCTTACAACATTTGACGGTAGGTCTTTCAAGCTGCATGGTATTATTCCCTCCCTTGAGGTCTACTTGGGTGGGAAATCCGTGCCTATAGAAGTCGAGGTGGTTGATGCGCCCATCGACTATAACCTTTTATTGGGTCAGAATTGGATTTATGCTATGAAAGGGATTGTATCCTTTGTTTTCAGAGGTATTTTCTTTCCCCATGAAGGAAAGATTATAACAATCTATCAGCTATCCTTTGCTAGTTCCAGTCTCGTAGCATCGCTGAGATCTGTGGTCCCTTAAATAAAAAATTCTCGGTCGGAAACTGGGAATCTTGGTGTAGGCTTATATTGCTCCTTGATGGGATCTTTCAATTTCTCTGCACCAATCCCATTTATACTAACCATCTTCGATGATGCTACTTCAACGTTGCGTCCCGTACCATTCCGGACATCATATTTTAGTGATTTGTGGACCCTATCTTCCACGAGTAATTTGTCGGGAGACTCTTCGCACATCGGAATGGCCATGCCCTTGTTTGCAGCTAAGCTTGCTTATCATGATATTCAACAAGCCACTACAGACACAAATCTCTCTTCTTTAGGGACATAGGAAGAAGATCTTGTTATGTTGCCTGCATGGGTAGTGGAATCGTCTTGTTCACATGACTTCCTTGATGATACTTTACCTTCATATGAGGCCATTATCGAGGCCATGAACAGAAATGACAAGCCTTGGGAGGACCTTCATCATAGATCTTATTTCCTTCCCAAACTTGATCTTATTGAGAAAGATGAAAGTATTTCTACCACAGTGACTTGTATCGGATCTTTCTTTACATATGTTTTAGATATGATCTTGGTACTAATGTTTCTTGGAAACAGGATTCTTAGCTGGACTTATGCTTGCTTACTGGTAGTTTTCGACACTTTGTTCGATCATGTCAGGTATATTCGGAACCTTGCATATAGGTTTAGGCCTTCCTGCTGTTATGATGCATTTGAAGATTTTTCCATCCGAATTCGCCATAGGGTCGAACCTGTTGGCCATTGGTGTGTTAGCAATCTTTATATGCATTGTGCACTAGTCTGACAGCAGAGCCTACCTAACATGGGTCACCCTAGTCAGCACCCGTATGCCATTTTGGTTCCCATGATGAGTTTTTGTCATAGGCTCGAGAGCCTTTTTAGATTTACCATGACTTTGAGAAGAAGCCTCATATATTTCTGGCCGTCCTTGATAAGGCTCCCATTTTTGTGTTTAAGTTGCATGTGCATTTATTTTGATCCTGCTTTTGCTAATGAGCCTGATGCTGGATTCCACACTTTTAGCTCATTATATAAGCTTCCATCTCTGATCTCATTTCCATTAAGCTATGCATCACTTTTCCTTTGTGATTTCACATCCTTTACCTGAAGGAGACACCCCCTGAGTGTCCTTATCTTGCTCATGTTCCTTGCATTATGCATAGCTTTGTTCCATGCACTTGGAACTAGTCTAACATGTCCCTGCCGCTCGTCTGCTCCCATTATGAGCATTCTTCCACCTTTACTTCAAGCTCGTTAAAAATACCAGGGAGGTTACGAGCATTCTTCCATATCTCCTTTGAGCTCATTAAAAACAGTAAGGAGGTCACGAGTTTAATTTTTCAGGATCGTTAAACCTTTACAAAAAATATTTTTATAAATTCTTTTTTAAGCCCTTGTTAGACTTTTTCAAATCAAACAAGATTGCCAAGTATACTTGTCATTTCAGACTCATTAAAGGATTTGAAGCGACATTCACTTAGGTATAAGTTTACACCTTTTTCGGAACTTTGTGGATTAATTACGAAAAAGGTATACTCTAGTCATACATGACTAGAAGAACTATGACTAGAAGAGTTCTTTTCTCATTTGTTTTACACGTTTTCGGGTGACGAGACTAGCTTTATGAAAAAGGAATCCCCTTTTATGTCAAGTTGTGAATGCATTGCATTATCCTGCTTTCCTTTGAGCCTTGTGTCGACTCCTGCTTTCTCAGTTATAAGCCATTTTCCTGAGAACTTTTCCTTCCGAGCCAAGCAGAGCCTTAATTTATATTTCGCAGCTTGATGACCCTTACCTGGAGGGAACACCCCCTTGAGTGTCCACGTCTTGCACATGCTTCCTTGCATCAAGCATAAGTATGTTCCATTTCCCGGAACTAGTTTGATTTCCCATGACAATCATTCCCTCACTATTGTATCATAAGCAATTTTATTCGTTTTCAAGCTTTAGAATATGAAAAAGACAAAAAAAAATCATATAATTTAAAAATCCAGACGAAAAAGTTTTTACTACCTTCTATTGGAAGTTATTGTGTCACCTTTGAATAGAGCATCCATATCCACTCCATGTATCATGAGTCGGGACATTAATATGACCTTAGGAAGCTGTAATCGTTTCTTAGATCTTACTCCACTGGATGGTTAAGCTTCCAGTCATTATGGAGCCTTTGTTGATGCCTCATGTGTCACAAAGTATTACTAGTATCTAGTGCTTGAGTCTATGCTGCCTGATTAGTTTCATCTACTCATGCTCTTGTTCAATGGAAGTATTGAAACCAGAGACAACCACTCCTTAGATCTTTTGACTATTGCATGTCGGCCATCCCTTATGAGTCCTGTTCGATCACATATGGTGTTCATCCTGTTCGTCTGAGTTCTTCCAAATTTTTCAGACTAGCTACTACCTCATGCTCATTGATAGGGGATCCATTAATTCCCTCCTTCGAGCGAATATCATTCCATCGAATCCAACTCATTTATTATGGAATCGAGATTTAGAGTCCTATTGAGTACTTTGAGACTTGCAGTCATTAGTGGTAGGTCCTCTCTCCATCAATAGTTGGGAATTCATTAATGTCCCCTGATCGATGGATTCGTCAGAGTGTTTGACCTCAAGACCTCTATTCACACTTTGATGGATGTACTCAGTTCATTGATTCCCACTTTCATTATCAATGGGTTATCTTGCATCTATTAATGGTAGACATCAATGACTGGTTATCAAACGATGTCACATCAGGTTCCACATCAATACCCTTATTCACTTGATGGGACATGTACAATAGATGGTTTGTGTAGAAGACCCTAGACTTCAGTGGCATTCAGTATGCTACTTGTGATCGTGATTGTACCTATGGGAGATAATTCTCATACATCAACAGTTTGTACCATCATTCAACATCGGTTGTTTCCTTTTTAGCAAGAGACCATATCTAATTGTATATGGTTCATGGCCATGACCATTCATGACATGTGTCCATTATGTACTGCCTATTCATGGCCATTGTATCAGATTGCTATGTATTGTACCGATATGTACACAAAGATAGCATTGTATTATGACGAGTGGGATACTCCTGCCATTTGTGTCTCCATCACTCCACTTCTGAGATTTATAATGTATTTCGGCCATCGTAGTACCTTCTCCGACCTCACACTTTAGGGGGCATCTATTACACCATATTTGCCACCTTGTGAGAATTAGCACACCTTGGCCTCCATTATCCATTTATGGACTCAAAACCACATTTTTGTCCTCTTGGAACCCTTGTTTCCCTATTTTTACTCCTATACATGAGCTGCTTCAATGAAACTCGGGCATATGCAGGCTGCACCATTATAGCCCATGTACATCGAGTTAATTGGTAAAAGAGAGTAAAATCTCCCTTTTTCACTCCAAAAATCGGCCATTGTGAGCTTTGGCCCTCCATGTATCTCGAAAAGACTTGATCCAACCTTTCACTTGCCTTTGGAGGGTTATATATTCATCCATTATGCATGGAAGGAGAAGAGAAAGATAAGAGCATCGAAAATCTATTGGAATTTTTCCATAGCTTGAGTCTACATCCATTGATCCTAGTTGTTGTGAACCTTTTATGTTCACCTACCAAACTCTTCCATATCTTCTGAAGGATTTGCTCTTTTACTCGTGAGTTTTCCATTGCATGGGGTATTGAATTGGTGGATGCACAAGTGGAGGGACCTAGTTCTTGGTTCATATGAGTTGCCGACATGAGGTTGTATCTTGTACTTATTGTTCATATTAATAGAAATACTCATTTTCTCATCCAATTGATATTGTGAATGATTTTTTATGTTAATTTTTCATCATTTAATTCAATATGATCTAGGATCTTACTGAGAGAATAGCAAGCATAGCATAAACACAAGAGACAAGAGACACAGAGCATTTCATTGGGGAAACCATAAAGAAGAAAACCCCGCAACTTCCTCAGAGATAGAATGAGCAATAATACAAAACCCCAAAACAAGTAGATGATCTCTAGCAGCTTCCTCCTCCTCCACTTGTGTGAACTCCTCTCTCTCACTAATGTGAAGTGAGTGAGTGTGTGAATGATAAAATGAGAGAGTCACACTCTTTATTTATACTTTACTTTCCACTTATCCTTAACCCCAAACAGGTCGGCCCCTAAGTGTAACTGACTGGGCCGACTTCTCTAGGAGAGTCTAATAACCCATTAATAACTTAACTATGGGGTCTAATGTCCCGACATACATGGGAGGTTTTACCTCAATGACTTTACATAACCCGAGTACAATAATGACTTCTTCGACTGGAGGAATAAACATCTCTGTCGAAGGTACAATAATAAAATACAAATACAATATAAAATATACAAGTGAATATCTTTCGAAGTTGAAAATACATCAACACTCCCTCTGAACTAGGAAGGCATTCTCTTGACATAGTTCATCAGCACAAGTCTTCATCACTAGACCATCATCAAAGATGGATCATCATCAAAGCTGGATCATCATCGTCACTGCTGCTGCTTGTATTGGAGAAAACTCACTATGGCTTGGGAATACCACAACAGACAGATGACTACCAGAAATCTACTCAATTCTCAAAACAATGCTATTATAAATGACAATGTTAAAACCATGGAGAAATGTAACCAACCTCGATCCAACATTTGATGTAGATCCCTATTGTAGATTTCAATCCACGGACATCCAAGCACTTGTAATCTGCAAATTAGTCTTGACAACAAATATCTAACAAGTAGATGTGATATAAAAATAACATTAACATCATCAATAGCAATGGTCCATAATATCATAAGCAAATGCAACCCAATGTATAATAAATGACATTCACACCATGAATGGACGAGAACATGAGTATTTCTATTAATGAACAAGAAGAAGTACAAAGTGATATGACCTCTTGCCGGCAACCAATCTGAACCAAGATCTAGATCAATCCACTTGTGCCTCCACCACTTCAATCCTCCATGAATGGCAAACTCAAACTAGAAAGGAGTTTGGAAGGTGAACATAACTAGTTCACAACTACAAGGATCAATGAGTGCATACTCAAGATAGGGAAAAAATCCACTAGAGTGCCTTTACTATTCTCTTCCTCCTCCCGTCCATAAGCCATATGTGCTCAATATATAGTCCTCTCAAAGGTAGGTGAAAGGACTCATTGAGATGTTACTTGGGCAGATGGAGAGCCAAAGGTCACCCAATGACCAATTTTTGGGAGTAAAAAGTAATAAAATAGTGGTTTTTACCATTTTACTTGGTACCCGCGGGATATAGGGATGCAACTCGCGGGTACGCATGCTATAGTGATGCAACATGTAGGTAGGAACAAAAATAGGATAAACTATTATCACTGAAGGATGAAAATGGATCTGAGTCACTGAAATCGATCCTACAGGCCAAAGAATGTTGATGCTCACAGGGTGGAAGATTTCTCTGTAACAGATGCCCCCTAATGTGTGAGGTCAGAGACTGAAAGTGGTACGATGGCTGAAATACATTATAAAAATCAGAAGTGGAGTGATGGAGACACAAGTGGAAAGAACGGATCACTCGTCATAATACAATAGTATCTCTGAATACATGTCGATATAGTACAACAATCTGATACAATGGCCATGAATAGGTAGTACATAAGTAGATACATGTCATAAGTGATCATAGCCATGATCCCTCTACAGTAAGATATGGTCTTCTGCTGAAAAGAGGACAACTGGTGCAAACTAGAGGTACAAACTGCTGAAATCTGAGAGGTGATATCTCAGATGTAAGGTCAAAGTCATATGTAGCATACTGAATGCCACAATCACCTGGGGTCTTCTACACAAGTCTTCGACGGTGCAAGTCCCATCAAGTGAATAAAGGAGTTGGGGTCGAACCTGATGAGACATCTTCTGATTACCGGTCATTGATGTATATCGTTAACAGACGCGAGATGACCCACCAATAATTAAAATGGGCATCAAGGCACAGAGCACAATCATCAGAGTGTGAATAAATGGGTTGAAGTCAAACACTAGGATGAATCCATCGATCAAGGGACATTGATGTATTCCCAAAACTGTCGATGGCAAGAGAACCTGCCACTAATGATTGCAAGCCTCAAGGTACTCAACCGAACTCTAAGCCTCAAGTCCCAGAATAAATGAGTTGAGGTCGATGGAACGAGACTCGCTGGAAGGAGGGCATTAAGGCATCTTCCATCAACCAGCACGAGGTACCAACAATGTTGAAAGATTTGGAAGATCTTAGGTGAAACGGACTGACTCAATAAGGATGGCCGACATGCAATAGTCAAGATATATGAGGAATGGCCGACACTGGTTTCAAGACTTCCTTTGAACAAGAGCATGAGCAGATGGATAGACTCAGGTAGCATAGACTTGACATAAACTATGCAATGCAGGAGGCATTACAAAGGGATCCATAATGATTGGAAGCTTAACCAATCGGTGGAGAAAACTGAGAAATAGGTACAGCTCCTAAGGCCCAACTATAGTCCCAACTCATAATGTACGAAGTGGATTGAATGCTCTGTTCAAAGGCGACACAACAGCTGCAAACAAGAAATAATGACCATAATCCTGTACGGCTTTTTGGAATATTTGATTTTTTTTGTCTTTTTCATGTTTGGGAAAAGCTTGAAAAAGAATAAAATTGCTTATAGTACAACAAGTGAGGGAACGAGTGTCAAATATCTAGGAGACTAGCCCCAAGTAGTGGAACATACATATGCTCAATGCAAGGAAGTGCGTGCAGTCTTATGCTGGTCCTTGGGTTTGATTTGAATCTGGTTATACCCTGAAAAGTCGTCCATGAATGAAAAAAACTCACTTCCCGCGCAAGCATCCAAGATCTGATCGATGAATGGTGTGGGGAAGTTGTCTTTCGGACATGCGTGATTCAGGTCTCTAAAATCAGTGCATACATGGATCGTTCCCTGCTTCTTATCCACAGGAACGGGGTTCGACACCCATTCGGTAAGGGGAACGGGGTAGATGAAACCAACTTTGAGCAGTTTCTCCACCTCTGCATTGATAGTGGTTTCCTTCCTAGGGTTAACAGCTCAAAGATGTTGTCAACCCGGTTTAGCATGAGGATACGTTCTAATCTCATGTTTGACAATACTAGGGTCTATTCCTGGCATCTCCTCGTATGACCAGGTGAAAGGTTCCCGAATTTCTGTAAATAATTCGGTGTAGATGGAAACATATTCAGGAGAAAAATCATCACCGATGTAAACTTTTCAATTTTTCTAGGAGTGTGAGAGATGGTGATCAGTTGAGTCAGGGAAATATTAGCCATGTTCCCCTCTGTGAAAATCTCATGTGAATCCAAAAGAGCCATAGGGTTACCAACCATCTTTGCAAGAGTCATGCTGAACTCTTCTTGCTCGGCGAGATCGAGGTTGGGAAGGAAATAAGAGTGATGGTGCATATCCTCCCAAGGCCTCTCACTACCACACATGGCCTTGATAATATCTTCATCCGAAGGTAAAGTACCATCAAGGAAATCATTCGAACAAGACGAGTCGGCTACCGAAACTGGCAGCGTAACGGGATCTTCCTCATCTGTCCGAGAAGAAGAGAGATCCATCTCTGCAGTGGCTTGTTGAATATCCTGGTAATCAAGCTCAACTACAGATAGTGGCATAGCCATTTCGATGTGCATAATGTCTCTAGACGTAGAATTCATAGATAGTAAAGTCCATGGATCGTCAAAACATGAATTTAGGAATGGTACATTATGTTAAGGAGGAGACACATTGTCGGAAATGGTCCCAATAAAATTCACAGGTGTGGGAAAATCATAATATCCCATCAATGAAGGGTACATACCAACACCCATGTTCCCAGTTGCCGGCTGAGAATCTGTAACTTATGGGACTACGGATCCCATGGATGCTTCCGGAGGAGGATTAACAAAATCCAGCTGATCAATTGTCACTATCTTTCCTTCATGTGGAAAGCAAATAATCCTGAATACAGTAGACGTGATAGCTTTCATAGTGTACATCCAATTCTGACCCAGTAAAAGGTTGTAGTTGATGGGTGCATCAACTAGTTCGACTTCAATAGGACCAGGCTTACCCCCTAAGCGGACAACAAGGGAAGGGATAATCCCATGCGGCTTAAATAACTGACTGTCAAATGCAGTGAGCATGGTTCTAGACATGAGTAGGGGAGGAGAGTCAAGAGCTTTCCAACAAGATAACAACATCACTGATGCGGAAGCACCTTCATCAACCACCGTTCTTTTGATGAAATTCTTAAGGCACTCCACATGGATTTGAAAAGCCACATGGTAAGGTAAGTGAGGTTGAATATGAGTAGTGTCGAACTTGATAACGTTGGGATTTCCCCCATCCTGAGCTCCTAAAGCACTCAAAATTGCATGCCTTTGAGAAGGACATGCCTACAAAACTTCAAGAGCCGACATGGCACACAGAGTTTGGCCCAAATCTTCTACAATGGAGTAGTTATGGGCGGCTCAGGAATTGGGATTATGCGTAGAGTGCTTAAGAACACCTTTCGGTATCCGCGACATAATAGAGGGCTTCTCGATATGTAAGGAATTATCAGGAGGAGAGGGAGGTTCATTCCCCATATTAGGTTGTGGTACACCATAATCGCATTGACGAGTAGCAACACTAACCTCCAATTGAACCATATTCATGGATCCATAACCACTAGTATTAGAAAAAGACATTGCGGTCTCATTAGGTCCATAACCAGTGGCAGGAGCATGCAAAGCCATGTTTTGGTGATGAGGAAGGGGATCCTTCAACACAGCTAGGCTCTGTGCCAAATGCTTCGATGATTCTTCAATTCAAGGACATAAGTGAGTAAGATGATCTTCCCCGCAAAGCTTACAAGGAAACTTCACCTTACGCCTAGGTTTACGGTCCTCACCAACATTTCCGCCTTCCCAAGGAGGGTTGGCATTCTCCTTACCAAGGGTATTGCGATTGCTATTATTGTTCCCATTGTTTCCACCCTTACGGTTGTTTCTCCCCTTTTTCTTACCACCAAGTTGCTGGTTACCCGATGGGTTCGTCGATTGCACACTGTGTACATCGGACGATAGGGTGGAAGTGGACAAGGTGTGAACCTGTCCTGGAGTAGACTGGTTTAGCGGCAAATTTTGCATTTGACTAGCCACCAAATCTACAGGGCGAGTGCTTGTGGATCCCACAATGCCATCGGCATGCGGTCTAGGAATTGAATTGGGCTCATGGCCTGTTCCCGGTGCGTTAGGAATAATGTCATACAAAATGCCAGATTGAGAGTATAGTAAATCTAACTGCTGGAATTTCAAGATGGTTTGTTCCCCAGTCACAATGCCGGACATCGAAACATCCTTTGCATTATATAGGAGTAAATACTTGAGGAACCATCCCAATAGAAATTCTGGAGGAATGTTGGCTTTCACTAACCTCTTCCAACGATGCCACTCTTGAACGTGGTCATAAATATGTGTGGCCTTATTCTGACGGAAGGTAGACAAAAGTTCAGTACCAGTATCATAGCGAACCGGAAACTGGAAATGATCCAAGAAAACCAAAGCAATCTCATTAAATCCCCTATAAGTGTTCCCAGGAAACTCAACATACCACTTTGCGGCTACCTCCGTGAGGGTGCGTTGAAATAGTCATAATATAATGGAATCATGATTCAACAAGTTGGAGGAGCACCAAAGATGAAACATTGTGACATGATCACCCGGATCCTCACCACCTTTCCCTTCAAACTTAGGAATGTCCGAAGGGAGCTTGGTAGGGACCGGAGGCCAATTAGGGTCGTGACACACTAGATCATTTGTGATCTTCGAAAGATCTAGAAGATTCAAATGTGCAAGGAACGGGAGCTGCGGCTGGAAAGCTTGATTATAAGCCCCCATAAAAGGTTGGTTGAACGAAACTGAATTATAAGGTGGACCAAAAGCTTGACCATGAGCATTAAACTGCTGATAATGAGGACCTGACGAACCATAAGCTTGACCATGGCCATAAGGTTTATAACCTCCTCCGACCTGACCCGTATGAGAGTAAGCAGGGATATAAGTGTTTTGGGCACCATATTGAGGTGGGTTGTACTAGTGGCCAGTACAGACTGTGTTGCAGTAAGGGTTGCCACCATAAGTATGGGGCATATACGTACTATTCGTAGCGGGAACCGTGTTGTAATGACCATAATGGTGAGGTATGTTCCCACCCCCAGCATTAAGATTAGGGTGAGCAGTTGTGTGGTGACCATAAGTATGAGATGTATTCCCAACCCCAACGTTGGTGTTACTAGTAGAAAGAATGGTGGCGTTATGACCATGAGGATAAGATATATTTCCACCTCCTACATTAGTATTACTAGTAGCGGCAGTAGACGCAAACGTATGCGGTATATGTCCACCCCCGTGGTTAGGAGGAGCATTAACATTTGCAAAAGTGGTCCTAGGTTGACGGATAGCGACATGTGTATTAGGTGGTGGATGGCGAGTCGTGTTGCAAACAGTGTTCCTATTAGGTTGGGTAGCCCTAGGAGGCGGTCATCTTCCAACATTAGAATTGTTAAGAGGAATATGACCTGTCCCCATACTATGTGTGTGAGTGGACAACGTGGTGCCTCCGACGAGGGTATTTACCCCGACGAGGGTATTACTCCCAGTGGGTGCAGTGTTGCTAACACCATGAATGGCGCCAACATGACTACCAAAAGCAGTGGAAGGATCAACTGTGGTGTAATTCGGCATACCATATGAGAATGCGGTAGGGTTGACCGTAGGACCTGTGTCATCATGTAACTATGGTATCTTGTATAGATAATTATGTGGATATGAAGGATAGAACGGGTCATCCTCGGGTAGATCCAGACCAAACAAACTAGGTCGGTTCTCGGGTGGATCTGGAGCAAACAAACTAGGTTGGGTCTCGGGTGGATCAGCTCCCCATGCCTCACGAGGAGTGGGTGTGTCTGAAGTGTGCTCAACTCTACCCGATGGACTGGTCGGGATTTCTCCCATGCTAGAGTGTGCAGTCATGGCGTCGATAATGTATGTCTCGTAAGAATTGAAAGATTCGGAGGGAGCCCGGTGGCATCCCTTCTTCACATGGCGTGAAATCTCGGCAGCTGGTAAACCAGCCAACCGACGAGATCGACGGGGAGCAGTACTCCGTGCCACGATATATTTGGAGAGACTATAAAATCAAAACTTCCCCTAAAGGCCAACTATCGATCAAAAATAGTAAATCAAGGAACATACCTAGAGAAACTACAACCAACAACAGACAAACAGAGTGGCTAAATGATCTCCTGACACTAGAGCTGGTATGTCTCACCTAGCGGAGGCTTGAGACTCCAAAACTATAGCTGAAGGTAACATAATCAGTTATAACAGCCCCCAGACTTCACTACATGCATAGGGTCAAGTCCCTATACAACGGAAACTGTGCTATCCGACCCCTATCTGACTCTGGACACAAACAACATAACCACTGCAAGTACCCTATGCGATACCTAGGTAAGGAAACTATGGTCACAACAATATAACCAATGCTCAGGGGGACAGTCACAGGTGGGATCCATCGTATGGGCAGGGTAGTTAAGCCCAAATCACAAGAGGACGAACCTCCGGTACCCCCAGATACGAACAAACCCTGGAAATATCTCCCACGTTTAGCCAGTATTGGAGGGATATCTCCTCAACCAACCTCCCGTGACCTCGTGCTTAACTCTGGTCTAAGTAGAGCTTCCTGAGAACACCGATGTATACCATGGGTTTCCCCACTCCCTGGTCACACACGTAATGTTTCGTCTAGTAGTCTTGGATTGTTTACTCATAATGATCTATTCCAAGACTCTAAACCTATGGTAGTTGGTGTACCCTATAAATAAAATCGGTTTAATCAATTTTAAGATTAAGCGTTAATTTTAATGGCTGTGGTTACTCAAAGGATATGGTCGTGAAACTAGTGATGTATATGACTCAATAGTATGCAAAATCGTCAAATCCTAGACTCATCTATCCTATAAAAACAATGCCACTAGTATGCAAAATCAATCCAACGGTTTCGAAATAAAAATGCAACTCTTTTATATTTTCAATGCATAAGCAGAACCTAAATGAAAGAAACAAACACTCAATGCAAGATGCAGTACATGAAAGTAAATTTTTTTTTTTGTATTTTCTCTTATAAACAAAAAGGAAAATGCAAAACTATTTTTTGTTGTTGTATTTTTCAATATAATGGAATGAAAAATGCAAGCAAAATCCTACTATTTAGTCATTGATATGCCAAGGAGATCACTAAGACAACCCAGCAGATCCCAAACAGTAAGACTCAGCCAACGGAGTGAGCTCGATAGGAAAAACCAACAAGGCTAAATCCAAAGATAGGTAAAAAGCCAACAAGGATCAACCAAGAGAAGAGAAGAGTTCCGATCACGAACAAGGCATGGAACAGTCAAGAATCAGGCCAACAAAGACTCAGGATCATCCAAAGCCAACCCAGCAACAACCAAAATTCATAAATCAATAAAAGCCGGAGTTGTACGCTACTGTCGAAGGAATACCTGCGGGTACCCGCGAGCAGTAATGTAAATAGAGGCAGGTGTACGCGGGAAGAGCTAAGCTCACCCACGGTTAAGGAAAGGAAAATGGGAAACAAAGAGTCCAATGGCTCAGAAAAAACCAGTTTTCTATAGTGTATCTCAATAGCTCATCAGTGACACAGAGCTTCGACAAACAACAACTCTAAATAAGGACTAATGCTAAAAAATCCCCAAAAATGTATGTTGTCCCCAGTGGAGTCGCCATTTCTATTCTGGAGATAACTTCCTATGGCTTGGGGTAGACCACAATAGATAGCTAACTACCAGAAATTAACTCAATTCTCAGTACTATGCTATATAAATGACAATGCTAAGATAATGAAGAATATACCAACCTCGATCCAAACGTTTGATGTAGATCCCCGTTGGAGCTTTCAATCCGTGCACTTGAATCTGCAAATTAGTCTTGACAGCCAATACACAACATGTACATATAATATATAAACGACATTAACATCATCAATAGCAATGGTCCAGGATATTATAAGTAAATGCAACCCAATGTAGTATAAACAACATTCACAACATTAATGGACGAGAATATGAGTATTTATATTAATAAACAACAAGAAGTACAATGTGATACGACCTCTTGCTGGCAACTAATCTGAACCAAGATTTGGGTCAATCCACTTGTGCCTCCACCACTTCAATCCTCCATGGAATGGAAAACTCAAACTATGATAGGAGTTTGGAAGGTGAACATAAAGGGTTCACAACTACAAGGATCAATGAGTGTAGACTCAAGATAGGGCAAAAATCCACTAGAGTTGTCTTGCTCTCCTTTCTCCTCCCGTTCATAAGACATATGTGCTCAATGTATAGTCCTCCCAAAGGTAAGTGAAAGGACACATCGAGATGTTTTAGGGAAAATGGAGGGACAAAGGTCACCCTATGACCACTTTTTGGTAGTAAAAAGTAATAAACTAGTGATTTTTACCATTTTACAGGCTACCCGCGGGCTATAGTGATGCAACTCGCGGGTACGCTCACTGTAGTCATGCAGCTAGCGTACAAGGGAAAAAATAGGAAAAAATAGTGTCTGAAGGATATAAAGTGGATCTGAGTCAGTAAAATGGATCCTGCAGGCCAAATAGTGCTGATGCTCACAAGGTGGAAAATTACGCTGTAACAGGTATGTTGGCACTCGAAGTACTTCAGGCTTGACCTTCTCAAAGGAATGCCCTTTTATTTGCTTTAGGACCCCTCGATTCCGATAGCCCGAATGTCATCAAGTTTGACACTATTGACATTCAACCTCATTTACCCTATCATGTAGCTTTCCAAGTTCATGTTAGGTGCGTAGAGATGATATTTAAGTGCACCGTCGTTGATGAAGGTGCATCTACTTCAGTAATGTTTCTATCTTGTTGGAAGGCTCGTGTCTCACCCCCATTGTCCAAGTCTACAACCTTGCTTACAACATTTGACGGTAGGTCTTTCAAGCTGCATGGTATTATTCCCTCCCTTGAGGTCTACTTGGGTGGGAAATCCGTGCCTATAGAAGTCGAGGTGGTTGATGCGCCCATCGACTATAACCTTTTATTGGGTCAGAATTGGATTTATGCTATGAAAGGGATTGTATCCTTTGTTTTCAGAGGTATTTTCTTTCCCCATGAAGGAAAGATTATAACAATCTATCAGCTATCCTTTGCTAGTTCCAGTCTCGTAGCATCGCTGAGATCTGTGGTCCCTTAAATAAAAAATTCTCGGTCGGAAACTGGGAATCTTGGTGTAGGCTTATATTGCTCCTTGATGGGATCTTTCAATTTCTCTGCACCAATCCCATTTATACTAACCATCTTCGATGATGCTACTTCAACGTTGCGTCCCGTACCATTCCGGACATCATATTTTAGTGATTTGTGGACCCTATCTTCCACGAGTAATTTGTCGGGAGACTCTTCGCACATCGGAATGGCCATGCCCTTGTTTGCAGCTAAGCTTGCTTATCATGATATTCAACAAGCCACTACAGACACAAATCTCTCTTCTTTAGGGACAGAGGAAGAAGATCTTGTTATGTTGCCTGCATGGGTAGTGGAATCGTCTTGTTCACATGACTTCCTTGATGATACTTTACCTTCATATGAGGCCATTATCGAGGCCATGAACAGAAATGACAAGCCTTGGGAGGACCTTCATCATAGATCTTATTTCCTTCCCAAACTTGATCTTATTGAGAAAGATGAAAGTATTTCTACCACAGTGACTTGTATCGGATCTTTCTTTACATATGTTTTAGATATGATCTTGGTACTAATGTTTCTTGGAAACAGGATTCTTAGCTGGACTTATGCTTGCTTACTGGTAGTTTTCGACACTTTGTTCGATCATGTCAGGTATATTCGGAACCTTGCATATAGGTTTAGGCCTTCCTGCTGTTATGATGCATTTGAAGATTTTTCCATCCGAATTCGCCATAGGGTCGAACCTGTTGGCCATTGGTGTGTTAGCAATCTTTATATGCATTGTGCACTAGTCTGACAGCAGAGCCTACCTAACATGGGTCACCCTAGTCAGCACCCGTATGCCATTTTGGTTCCCATGATGAGTTTTTGTCATAGGCTCGAGAGCCTTTTTAGATTTACCATGACTTTGAGAAGAAGCCTCATATATTTCTGGCCGTCCTTGATAAGGCTCCCATTTTTGTGTTTAAGTTGCATGTGCATTTATTTTGATCCTGCTTTTGCTAATGAGCCTGATGCTGGATTCCACACTTTTAGCTCATTATATAAGCTTCCATCTCTGATCTCATTTCCATTAAGCTATGCATCACTTTTCCTTTGTGATTTCACATCCTTTACCTGAAGGAGACACCCCCTGAGTGTCCTTATCTTGCTCATGTTCCTTGCATTATGCATAGCTTTGTTCCATGCACTTGGAACTAGTCTAACATGTCCCTGCCGCTCGTCTGCTCCCATTATGAGCATTCTTCCACCTTTACTTCAAGCTCGTTAAAAATACCAGGGAGGTTACGAGCATTCTTCCATATCTCCTTTGAGCTCATTAAAAACAGTAAGGAGGTCACGAGTTTAATTTTTCAGGATCGTTAAACCTTTACAAAAAATATTTTTATAAATTCTTTTTTAAGCCCTTGTTAGACTTTTTCAAATCAAACAAGATTGCCAAGTATACTTGTCATTTCAGACTCATTAAAGGATTTGAAGCGACATTCACTTAGGTATAAGTTTACACCTTTTTCGGAACTTTGTGGATTAATTACGAAAAAGGTATACTCTAGTCATACATGACTAGAAGAACTATGACTAGAAGAGTTCTTTTCTCATTTGTTTTACACGTTTTCGGGTGACGAGACTAGCTTTATGAAAAAGGAATCCCCTTTTATGTCAAGTTGTGAATGCATTGCATTATCCTGCTTTCCTTTGAGCCTTGTGTCGACTCCTGCTTTCTCAGTTATAAGCCATTTTCCTGAGAACTTTTCCTTCCGAGCCAAGCAGAGCCTTAATTTATATTTCGCAGCTTGATGACCCTTACCTGGAGGGAACACCCCCTTGAGTGTCCACGTCTTGCACATGCTTCCTTGCATCAAGCATAAGTATGTTCCATTTCCCGGAACTAGTTTGATTTCCCATGACAATCATTCCCTCACTATTGTATCATAAGCAATTTTATTCGTTTTCAAGCTTTAGAATATGAAAAAGACAAAAAAAAATCATATAATTTAAAAATCCAGACGAAAAAGTTTTTACTACCTTCTATTGGAAGTTATTGTGTCACCTTTGAATAGAGCATCCATATCCACTCCATGTATCATGAGTCGGGACATTAATATGACCTTAGGAAGCTGTAATCGTTTCTTAGATCTTACTCCACTGGATGGTTAAGCTTCCAGTCATTATGGAGCCTTTGTTGATGCCTCATGTGTCACAAAGTATTACTAGTATCTAGTGCTTGAGTCTATGCTGCCTGATTAGTTTCATCTACTCATGCTCTTGTTCAATGGAAGTATTGAAACCAGAGACAACCACTCCTTAGATCTTTTGACTATTGCATGTCGGCCATCCCTTATGAGTCCTGTTCGATCACATATGGTGTTCATCCTGTTCGTCTGAGTTCTTCCAAAATTTTCAGACTAGCTACTACCTCATGCTCATTGATAGGGGATCCATTAATTCCCTCCTTCGAGCGAATATCATTCCATCGAATCCAACTCATTTATTATGGAATCGAGATTTAGAGTCCTATTGAGTACTTTGAGACTTGCAGTCATTAGTGGTAGGTCCTCTCTCCATCAATAGTTGGGAATTCATTAATGTCCCCTGATCGATGGATTCGTCAGAGTGTTTGACCTCAAGACCTCTATTCACACTTTGATGGATGTACTCAGTTCATTGATTCCCACTTTCATTATCAATGGGTTATCTTGCATCTATTAATGGTAGACATCAATGACTGGTTATCAAACGATGTCACATCAGGTTCGACATCAATACCCTTATTCACTTGATGGGACATGTACAATAGATGGTTTGTGTAGAAGACCCTAGACTTCAGTGGCATTCAGTATGCTACTTGTGATCGTGATTGTACCTATGGGAGATAATTCTCATACATCAACAGTTTGTACCATCATTCAACATCGGTTGTTTCCTTTTTAGCAAGAGACCATATCTAATTGTATATGGTTCATGGCCATGACCATTCATGACATGTGTCCATTATGTACTGCCTATTCATGGCCATTGTATCAGATTGCTATGTATTGTACCGATATGTACACAAAGATAGCATTGTATTATGACGAGTGGGATACTCCTGCCATTTGTGTCTCCATCACTCCACTTCTGAGATTTATAATGTATTTCGGCCATCGTAGTACCTTCTCCGACCTCACACTTTAGGGGGCATCTATTACACCATATTTGCCACCTTGTGAGAATTAGCACACCTTGGCCTCCATTATCCATTTATGGACTCAAAACCACATTTTTGTCCTCTTGGAACCCTTGTTTCCCTATTTTTACTCCTATACATGAGCTGCTTCAATGAAACTCGGGCATATGCAGGCTGCACCATTATAGCCCATGTACATCGAGTTAATTGGTAAAAGAGAGTAAAATCTCCCTTTTTCACTCCAAAAATCGGCCATTGTGAGCTTTGGCCCTCCATGTATCTCGAAAAGACTTGATCCAACCTTTCACTTGCCTTTGGAGGGTTATATATTCATCCATTATGCATGGAAGGAGAGGAGAAAGATAAGAGCATCGAAAATCTATTGGAATTTTTCCATAGCTTGAGTCTACATCCATTGATCCTAGTTGTTGTGAACCTTTTATGTTCACCTACCAAACTCTTCCATATCTTGTGAAGGATTTGCTCTTTTACTCGTGAGTTTTCCATTGCATGGGGTATTGAATTGGTGGATGCACAAGTGGAGGGACCTAGTTCTTGGTTCATATGAGTTGCCGACATGAGGTTGTATCTTGTACTTATTGTTCATATTAATAGAAATACTCATTTTCTCATCCAATTGATATTGTGAATGATTTTTTATGTTAATTTTTCATCATTTAATTCAATATGATCTAGGATCTTACTGAGAGAATAGCAAGCATAGCATAAACACAAGAGACAAGAGACACAGAGCATTTCACTGGGGAAACCATAAAGAAGAAAACCCCGCAACTTCCTCAGAGATAGAATGAGCAATAATACAAAACCCCAAAACAAGTAGATGATCTCTAGCAGCTTCCTCCTCCTCCACTTGTGTGAACTCCTCTCTCTCACTAATGTGAAGTGAGTGAGTGTGTGAATGATAAAATGAGAGAGTCACACTCTTTATTTATACTTTACTTTCCACTTATCCTTAACCCCAAACAGGTCGGCCCCTAAGTGTAACTGACTGGGCCGACTTCTCTAGGAGAGTCTAATAACCCATTAATAACTTAAATATGGGGTCTAATGTCCCGACATACATGGGAGGTTTTACCTCAATGACTTTACATAACCCGAGTACAATAATGACTTCTTCGACTGGAGGAATAAACATCTCTGTCGAAGGTACAATAATAAAATACAAATACAATATAAAATATACAAGTGAATATCTTTCGAAGTTGAAAATACATCAACACTCCCTCTGAACTAGGAAGGCATTCTCTTGACATAGTTCATCAGCACAAGTCTTCATCACTAGACCATCATCAAAGATGGATCATCATCAAAGCTGGATCATCATCGTCACTGCTGCTGCTTGTATTGGAGAAAACTCACTATGGCTTGGGAATACCACAACAGACAGATGACTACCAGAAATCTACTCAATTCTCAAAACAATGCTATTATAAATGACAATGTTAAAACCATGGAGAAATGTAACCAACCTCGATCCAACATTTGATGTAGATCCCTATTGTAGATTTCAATCCACGGACATCCAAGCACTTGTAATCTGCAAATTAGTCTTGACAACAAATATCTAACAAGTAGATGTGATATAAAAATAACATTAACATCATCAATAGCAATGGTCCATAATATCATAAGCAAATGCAACCCAATGTATAATAAATGACATTCACACCATGAATGGACGAGAACATGAGTATTTCTATTAATGAACAAGAAGAAGTACAAAGTGATATGACCTCTTGCCGGCAACCAATCTGAACCAAGATCTAGATCAATCCACTTGTGCCTCCACCACTTCAATCCTCCATGAATGGCAAACTCAAACTAGAAAGGAGTTTGGAAGGTGAACATAACTAGTTCACAACTACAAGGATCAATGAGTGCATACTCAAGATAGGGAAAAAATCCACTAGAGTGCCTTTACTATTCTCTTCCTCCTCCCGTCCATAAGCCATATGTGCTCAATATATAGTCCTCTCAAAGGTAGGTGAAAGGACTCATTGAGATGTTACTTGGGCAGATGGAGAGCCAAAGGTCACCCAATGACCAATTTTTGGGAGTAAAAAGTAATAAAATAGTGGTTTTTACCATTTTACTTGGTACCCGCGGGATATAGGGATGCAACTCGCGGGTACGCATGCTATAGTGATGCAACATGTAGGTAGGAACAAAAATAGGATAAACTATTATCACTGAAGGATGAAAATGGATCTGAGTCACTGAAATCGATCCTACAGGCCAAAGAATGTTGATGCTCACAGGGTGGAAGATTTCTCTGTAACAGATGCCCCCTAATGTGTGAGGTCAGAGACTGAAAGTGGTACGATGGCTGAAATACATTATAAAAATCAGAAGTGGAGTGATGGAGACACAAGTGGAAAGAACGGATCACTCGTCATAATACAATAGTATCTCTGAATACATGTCGATATAGTACAACAATCTGATACAATGGCCATGAATAGGTAGTACATAAGTAGATACATGTCATAAGTGATCATAGCCATGATCCCTCTACAGTAAGATATGGTCTTCTGCTGAAAAGAGGACAATTGGTGCAAACTAGAGGTACAAACTGCTGAAATCTGAGAGGTGATATCTCAGATGTAAAGTCAAAGTCATATGTAGCATACTGAATGCCACAATCACCTGGGGTCTTCTACACAAGTCTTCGACGGTGCAAGTCCCATCAAGTGAATAAAGGAGTTGGGGTCGAACCTGATGAGACATCTTCTGATTACCGGTCATTGATGTATATCGTTAACAGACGCGAGATGACCCACCAATAATTAAAATGGGCATCAAGGCACAGAGCACAATCATCAGAGTGTGAATAAATGGGTTGAAGTCAAACACTAGGATGAATCCATCGATCAAGGGACATTGATGTATTCCCAAAACTGTCGATGGCAAGAGAACCTGCCACTAATGATTGCAAGCCTCAAGGTACTCAACCGAACTCTAAGCCTCAAGTCCCAGAATAAATGAGTTGAGGTCGATGGAACGAGACTCGCTGGAAGGAGGGCATTAAGGCATCTTCCATCAACCAGCACGAGGTACCAACAATGTTGAAAGATTTGGAAGATCTTAGGTGAAACGGACTGACTCAATAAGGATGGCCGACATGCAATAGTCAAGATATATGAGGAATGGCCGACACTGGTTTCAAGACTTCCTTTGAACAAGAGCATGAGCAGATGGATAGACTCAGGTAGCATAGACTTGACATAAACTATGCAATGCAGGAGGCATTACAAAGGGATCCATAATGATTGGAAGCTTAACCAATCGGTGGAGAAAACTGAGAAATAGGTACAGCTCCTAAGGCCCAACTATAGTCCCAACTCATAATGTACGAAGTGGATTGAATGCTCTGTTCAAAGGCGACACAACAGCTGCAAACAAGAAATAATGACCATAATCCTGTACGGCTTTTTGGAATATTTGATTTTTTTTGTCTTTTTCATGTTTGGGAAAAGCTTGAAAAAGAATAAAATTGCTTATAGTACAACAAGTGAGGGAACGAGTGTCAAATATCTAGGAGACTAGCCCCAAGTAGTGGAACATACATATGCTCAATGCAAGGAAGTGCGTGCAGGATGTGGACACTCAGGGGTGTGTTACCTCAGGGTCAAAGGGTCATCAAATTGTGAAGGGAAAATATATCAGCTCTACAGTGCCCGACAGGGAAAGTGCTCAGGCACCAGGCTAACAATTGAGAAAGCGGGAGCCGGAACAAGGCTCAAGCGGCAAGCAGGATGATGCAATTGAATCACAACATGATATAACTGAGGGGAGTCCTTAAGGGAGATGGCCAGCATAAGACAAAGTAGAGTATGAGTCTTTATCGCAACGTCATGGCGTGACTACAAAGGACTCCCAATCCTAAGGACAAACAACGACATGGGCACCAAAATGCATAAGGGGGTTCTAACTAGGGTACGCATGTTCGGGAAAGCCCTACAGCCACATGACGACACTTCTATAACAGTGTGAAGGTCCCATGTCAGTCACGAAGCAGGGTCGCACCTAGGGTTTATGAAAATGGTCAACAGGTCAAATGCATAATGCATGTGGAAATGACATCTAACCTATATGCCAAGTGTGAAACATACCTACCGTAGGTGTGAAATGAATCGGAACAATTCTCACCAAGAAAATATGTTGAAAAGACATTAATCCATGACAGGACATTAGTTCATAACGACCCAAAATGGACAAAACTATGGAAAAGTGGGTCCATAAAATTATAAATAGATTTGTCAAAAGTATACATATCGATACAAAAAATGATGAGACCCTGGGATATCTACTCCCTCCGAGGAGGTCTAGCCGCCGACTCGATAGGATGTGTCTCATAATAGTATTGTACTGCATTGGCCATCTGCTGCAGTACCTGCACCCACTCACCAGGAATACCCACTACTTGGCACTGCATAGCCTCCGGTAGTCGGGCTACCTCTATCAGTGGTACTCGGGAAACCATCCATGATATGTTGCGCCGCAATGTCTATAGTGTGCGCCCTGCTAAAGCATCTACTGCCACCTCATCTCTACCCTCACGACCATGTCTCGGGAAGCCCTCGGGTCTCACTGGGCCTTTGTATGCGAGAAAACAGTCACCCATTAGCACATGATATTACCACCAAAAAAAAGATTTTTTGCATTCTAACTATAATAAAAAAATCCATAAAAATTTAAAAAACACAAAACCAAAAAGAGTACTCACCGATGTCCCCAAAGGCTGCACCTGGTGGGAGCGGCATGTCACGGTCCTGTATGAAGTCTATCCCTGCATAGGGGTAGTCCTCGATAGCAAACACCTTCCGGTTCCACCAGTGGAAGAACTCCTCAGTATATGGTGACGCAAGACAGCCACCACCCTGTCGTGTCAGTGTCTCAGCCCACCGGGTCAGGGCTGGATCTCGGAGACTGTGAGGAGGGACATCCACCCTCGGGCTTGTTAAATTTTGAGCATTAATTCACAATACTCTAGGATATTCACTGAGAGAATAACATATATAGTATATCAATGCATAACAATCACAATAATCATGACAAGCATCAAAAGCATGCGAGACAAGAGACACAGAGTTTCCGTGGGGAAAACCCTAAGGTGAAAAACCCCACAACTTCCTCAGAGATAGAGAGAGTAATGTCTCAACCAAAGTACAACCAAAATACACTTGAGATAGTCTCCTAGAAGCAGATGATCCTCCTCCTCACTAGTGCGCCACTTTCTGAGTGAGAGAGAGATGACTTTCTGAATGATCTAAATAGAGATCTCCTGATCTCTATTTATACTAACCTGTTTTCCCAGTGACCTTATGGGGCCGACTTGTCTAGCTAGGTACATCCACAATATAATATATATTTTAGGGCCGACCCCACACATGGTGGTCTAATAACCCATCAGCAACTACACACACTTGCGACACTTGTCAATCCACATGACGACACTTCCTTATAGGGGAATAACACATCTCTAATAAGGGTACAATAAATATATATGAAATACATAGATGAAATGCATTCCGAAGCTACATATACATCAACACTCCCTCTTAACTAGGAAGGTATTTCTCGACACAGATCTGCTAGACAAGTCTTCTTCTCAGGATCATCGTCATCATCATCGTCATTGTTGCTGCTACCTCAACCAATCTCTGACTCTACTCGTCATAGGAAGTTCTACAGAGCCAGTCCTTTTTCATACTGGATGTAGGCCAACCACCTGCAGGTCTTCATCATCACTGGACATACTGTGGAAATCTCAGGACTTATTACGTACGTCATAAAACCTTAAAAGAGTCTCTTGACTAGCAAGAACCCTAAAGAGCATCTGAGGCCTTTTTCATCCTGTCCAGATCTCCAGGACTTATTACATGTGACCCCACCACAAAACCTTGAAAGAGAATCCCAGGACTGATTACGAGCACAAGGCTCAACCTATCGGATCTCCCAGGGCACAAATTACATGTGGTCACCACAAAACCTCGAAAGAGCATCCCAGGACTGATTACGAGCACACGGCTCAACCTATCGGATCTCCCAGGGAACAAATTACATGTGGTCATGGCAAAACCTTGAAAGAGCATCCCATGACTGATTACGAGCACATGGCTCAACCTATCGGATCTCCCAGGGCACAAATTACATGCCATAAGACAAAACCTCGAAAGAGCATCTGCCAGATATCCCAGGGCACAAATTACATGCCATAGGGAAAACCTCGAAAGACTATCTGCAGATCTCCTAGGGCACAAATTATATGTCCTCCCAAACAAAACCTCGAAAGAGCATTTTCCAGATATCCCAGGGTACAAATTAGATGCCGTATGCAAAACCTCGAATGACTATCTACAAATCTCCCAGGGCACAAATTACATGCTTATCTGCACAACTTGTTCCACGGCCATAGAGTATCAACCTGATACTCACCATACATCATCCTAATATACACATGATCATCCTGATCATCATCACTGCAACATCCTGTTGCATGTCATCTGGAGCAACATCCCGAAGCTCGTCATACATGATCATCCTAATCATACAATGCATCTACCTGATGCATACCAAGTATCTACCTGATACATATCATCATACATGATCCACCTGATACAAATACAAATACATGATACATATCACAATACATGATCCACCTGATCATACAATGTATCCACCTGATACATATACAGATACATGGTCCAAGCATCCAACATGATGCTTATACAAAATACATACACATGATCCAACCGATCATATCCAACATCCAACATGATGCGTACATACATATAAATGATCCAACTAATCATATCCAACATCCAACATGATGCATACATATACATATAAAAAATGATCCAACTGATCATACAAAGCAGAAACCAGAACATCATCTTGATGCTCATCATCCAGCGCTTACATCCAATGCCATGTGAAGGATCCTCCTTCCAACATGCTTGGAATGGCTTCAGTAAATGTGTCCATCACTTCTTCCTCGAAGTGTCATCAATCTAAAGAACACCAAGCCTCTCTCTGAAGTACTCGAACTTCACCCTGGCTAGTGGCTTTGTCAGCACATCTGCAATCTGCTCATCCGTCGCAACATACAGGAGCTTCACAGCTCCTCTCTGCACCATATCCTTGAGATAGTGATATTTGATCTCTATGTGTTTCGACCTGTCATGAAACACTGGGTTCTCGGACAGCTTCACACAACTCTGGTTATCACAGAAGATACCAGTAGCATCCAACGAGAGATCAAATAATTCAGATAGTAGCTTCCGTATCCATACTACCTCAGAACTAGCTGAACAGGCTGCAACATACTCTGCCTCAGCTGTACTCAGTGCTACACAGGACTGCTTCTTGCTAAACCAAGAGATCACACCTGATCCCATACTGAAGGAACACCCAGATGTGCTCTTCCTATCTGTAGCATTGCCAGCCCAATCTGAATCAACATAACCTTGTAGGTTAAACTTTTGATTCGCCTCATACTTGAACCCATAATCCACTGTACCCTTCAAGTACCTCAGAACATGCTTTACAGCAACCAAATGAACACTCCTCGGATCTATCAGGAACTGACTCAATGTGTTCACCGCAAAGCAAATATATGGTCTCGTGTTCGTTAGGTACATCAAGGACCCAATCATTTGACGATACATAGAGACATCAACCGGCTCAGATGAAGCATCACATAGAAGCTTCAGATTCGATGCCATAGGTGTGGCCATGGCCTTGCAATCCATCATCCTGAATCTCTTCAGGATATCTACTGTGTACTTCCCTTGACCAAGGAAGATCCCACCTGTATTCTGCCACACCTCCATACCTAGGAAATAATGCATCATTCCAAAATATTTCATATCGAACTTGGAAGCAAGCTTTCTCTTAGTATCTGCAATCAATCTGTCATCTCCTGTTACAAATAAGTCATCCACATATAGGAGTAGAATCACAGGATTCCCTGTCAGGTCTTGGGACTGCATCCTAAACATCATCTTCATGATTGACAGATCGTGGCATTCCATTTCTTCATCCCATATCCTGGGAACTTCAATATCTTCAATAGATATCTTTGTTGCTGGAACAAATGTTGTAGTCCTTCTTTTGTAGGTGAAGATATACCGTCTTTCCTACAAAACAAGTTAAATTGCATGATTAGAAACATCTCATAATTTTCAGAACAAATTCTTTACACATAAAGAAATATGTCATGCAGTCATGCAGTTATCTTAGCCAAAGCTTCAATACAACATTTATCCATGTTCCACAACTTTCTAGATGCCTTCCAGTCTCTACCAGAACATTGTTAAGAGTTTGCACTACTCCCAACATGTCAGCAAAGAGGTTTCATTCTAGATAAGTAGCACTGGAATGTTGTACAGTGCCATAGGCCACTTACCCATCACATGCATATTAGTAGTATATTGTTCATTAATGCAATCATTCTAATATGCACAATACATCTCCTAAGTCTAGGAACATAAGCATAATATTATTTAAACAAAAATAGGCAAGAAATGATAATTGAAATACTTATCTTTGTTTGTTTGTTGGGTGGACTCCCTCTGAGTCTTTGCTTCCTGGCAGGAGCTGCTGAAGTAGATTCTTCTACACCTTTCTGTTGTGGAATGCAGGAAGATGGTTAACTCCCTCTGAAAATCTGCATCCTTGCAGGAGCTGCTGGAGTGTGCTCCCTCTTGATCTTTGCTTCCTGGATTACCTATCCTTGAACTTATATTCATCCCTGCTAACATCAATCTTCTTGAACCCTGGAAAGTATATTCTGTAAGCCTTCGAGCTTTCACTGTAACCCACAAAGATACCCTTCTTTCCTGAAGGATCTAGTTTGGTCCTCTTTTCCTTTGGGACATGAGTGAATACTGGACAACCAAATATTCTGAGATGGCTGAATTCAGGTTTCTTACCAGAAAAGACCTCTTCTGGTGTCTTGTTGTCCAATATCTTGTGGGGTGTTCTGTTCTGCACATATATGGTTGTTCTAGCTGCTTCTGCCCATAGATGCATAGGTAGATCCTGGTCATGCAGCATTGCCCTTGTTGCTTCCATGATTGTTCTGTTCTTCCTTTCTGCCACTCCATTTTGTTGAGGATTATAAGGAGCAGTCAACTCCCTCTTAATCCCTGAATCACTGCATAGCTTCTTGAAGTCACCTGAGGTGAATTCTCCACCATTGTCGGATCTGAATGTTTTGATCTTCTTGTCAGTTTGATTCTCCATCAAGGTTTTGAATTCCTTGAACTTATCAAACACCTCATCTTTGTTCTTCAATAAGTATACCCAAGTTTTCCTGGAGAAGTCATCAATAAATGAGACATAGTAAACATACCCACTTAGAGAACTGGATGACATAGGACCACATACATCTGAATGGATGATTTCCAGGATATCCTTTGCCTTTCTTTCACTGCTTGGGAAAGCCTTCTTAATGTTCTTACCTTTTGAAAATCCTTTGCAAACACCTTCATGTTTGGCCTTGATTTCAGGAAGACCCTCTACAGCCTTGCTTGCAATTGGAAGTGCCCTATAGTGCATATGAGCAAGTCTTCTATGCCAAAGTTCACTTGGCTCCATGGATTCATGTACCATGGCATGTTCAGGTTGTCCCTTCAATTTATACAAACCTCCCTCTTGCTCTCCGATCACTACTGCATCATCTATGTTCTTTCCTTTTTGCCACATTAGGACTTGGCCATCCATAAATGCAACCCTCATACCTTTTGCATCCAATGCAGAGATGGAGAGTAAGTTCTTCTTGAGCCCAAGTACATAAAGGACTTCTTTCATCTTCAAAGATTTTCCAGAATCTAGGTTGTAGGAGGGTTCACCACTTCCTTTGATTGGGTATTGATAATCATCCCCAAGTTTCACCTTATGGGGTGATTCATGTTCAGATAGATTCACAGAAGATTCCCTAAACCCAGTCATGTGTTTGGAAGCCCCACTATCAATCAACCAATCATTACAACCATGGGATATAGTACCTATGAGAGCAGAAATTAGAACATATTCTTCTTCACTTGATGAGTCATCATCACTATCACTTTCTGCCCTAGCCTTCTTCTTCGGGGGTTCATCATCTTCGGCAGCATGAGCATGATATCTTCTTTTGTTATTCTTCTTCTTCTTATTGAAGTTGTTGTTGTTGTCTTTCTTCTTCTTGGGACAATCTGAAGCAAAGTGTCCCTTCTCATTGCAATTGAAGCATCTGAGATCTTTCTTATCTTTATGATAATGGTGGTGTGAGAATCTCTTGTTATGAGATGATTCCTTCTTAGACTTACCTTTCCTGGCATGTGCTATGAGAGCTTGATATTCATTTCCCATCTTTTCTTCTCGGGCCACAAGCCTAGCTTTTTCTTGAGAGCATTCTTCCCGCAATCTGTTGAAGGAGATCAACTTCTTCCTTGCACAAATTCCTTGAATAAAGGAATCCCATGACCTGGGTAGGCCATTTAGAGTGGTCATCACCACCTCACCATTCTCCACCATTTCATCCACTGCTTCTAGTTGTTCCTTGATCTGGGAGACCCTTGAAAAAAAATATTGAATGGTTTTTCCATTCTGAAACTTTACACCTTTCAATTGGTTCCGCAAGGTCATCTTCCGATTTATGTTCTTCCCTTCAAATAGCTTGGTCAAAGAGTCAAACATCTCCTTGGGTGTTTTTAGAGAAGACACATGGGGTATGAGATGGTCTTTGATAGAATCAGCAATGATTCTCTTTTCCTTGACCAAGTTTTTCTTATGAAATACCTTAGCCTCTTCATCCTCTGGGATAGGGATGTCTTCTTTTACATATGAGTCCAACTCATTATCTTCCAGTATTAACCCAATCCTATACTTCCAAGCTCGGACGTTATTAGATCCTTTAAGCTTATCCTCAATCTTGGTGTGGTGAGACATCTTAAAGAGTACTTCAAATGGAAATAGAAAAGATTTAGGTCTTACCACTTGAAATGCTGAAAATTGGATCTGGTCCCGGATTAGGGTTTGTCGAAAAAACCCTAAAAATTCAAAATGTGAATTTCAATTTTATGAAAGGATAGAAAGATGCGCCTTGATGAGCTGATCAACCTGTTGTATTCAGAATTTGAAATCAGCAAAGCTTTACCCTTCAGATTTGCCTTTTTGTCCTCCCGGGTTCACTAGGTTGAGCCCTGAATTAGGGTTTGATTTTCCCGGAGATCTACCCAGCCAAAAATCTTGATCCAAAGCTCTAAACTTCAATTTTTGCAAGGAGCTTCCAGCTATGTCTTCAGATTTCAGAAATTCCTAGTTTTGAGGAAACCCTAATTTTTAGGTCCAAATCTGAAAATGCTCAAAATTGAATTCTGATTGGACAGATAGATTCTCCTTGATGAGTAGAATCAATCTACTATACTGCTTTTCCAAAATCTGTGGAGAGAAACCCAATAAACAAGAAACTCAAGTTTCCGTCACTGCAAAATGTCTTCTTCTCAGGTTAGCTCTGATACCATGTTAAATTTTGAGGATTAAATCACAATACTCTAGGATCTTCACTGAGAGAATAACATATACAGTATATCAATGCATAACAATCACAATAAGCATGACAAGCATCACAAGAATCAAAAGCATGAGAGACAAGAGACACAGTGTCCGTGTGGAAAACCCTAAGGTGAAAAACCCCACAACTTCCTCAGAGATAGAGATAGCAATGGCTCAACCAAAGTACAACCAAAATACAGTTGAGATAGTCTCCTAGAAGCAGATGATCCTCCTCCTCACTAGTGTGCCACTTTCTGAGTGAGAGAGAGATGACTTTCTGAATGACCTAAATAGAGATCTCCTGATCTCTATTTATACTAACCTGTTTTCCCAGTGACCTTATGAGGCCGACTTGTCTAGCTAGGTACATCCACAATATAATATATATTTCAGGGTAGACCCCACACATGGTTGTCTAATAACCCATCGGCAAGTACACACACTTGCGACACTTGTCAATCCACATGACGACACTTCCTTATAGAGGAATAACACATCTCTAATAAGGGTACAATAAATATATATGAAATACATAGATGAAATACATTCCGAAGTTACATATACATCAACAGGGCTAAGTCCCGGAACCATCTCAAAGAAGAAACTGCAAAGGATACTACCTTACCCAAATTTTTTGGCCTTCCCATCTTTGCATTCCATCAGTTGTGTCTTCATAGACACCAGCAGAGTAGTACACCAGTCGAATATAGTAGGCTGCAAGCATTGTGATGCATAGAACATCACCGTTCTGGATGCCTGATGTAGTGCTTTGGATCCCGTGATCCGCACTAGAGTTTCCACTATGATCTTTGTGGTCAAGTTCGTTATGAGATTGATTGGAACTTGACTTCCCACTATTCGTGTGTTGGCGGGACAGTACCGTACTATGTAATCTTATACATTGATCCCACCACCCATGGTCCGTGACCGAAGACTAGCCACTTTCCCTCTACAGGAAAAACCTGTAATGAAATAGATAACCTCTACATCTAGTGTCAGTGTTTTCCCATTGAGGATGAAGTGTTGTGCATCCACATCCCAGTAGTTGACCAAATGTTGGAGTAGTAGGTTTTGGGCCCTTAAGCCCCTGAGACTCCAGTATTTATATAAGCCACATGCTTGCAGTGCTTGTTGTGCTTGAAAATCATTGTGCACGGCCTCATCTACCTAGTCATGCTCTCTCTCCCTCCACTCTAGAACCATCCTGGAGTGAAAAGCAAGAGATTTTTAGTCAGTTTCATGCTTAAAAACTTCTTCATGGCCTTACCTGTGAGCTATATTGTATACAGGTGCGGGTAGACGCAGGAAACCAGTTTTTTGATTGCACGTTTTATGCCCTACCCGCGACCCGCATACTTACAGCCTGTAGGTAGTGCCGAAGCCATTTAGGGCTTGGCCAAACAAAATAACCCACCAACCAAAATTGAAATAAAAGCACTTAACTGAAAGGTATGGCAGTGACCACTAACCTGCTCCAGACGGTTCACTGAAGGATTGCTCGTAGCTCCCACGACCGACGCTTGAAATTTCAGGTGCAAACTTACCACTCAATTCCAAAATGGTGAATAGTGCAAATGAATTGAAAATTATTAAATTTTGTTACTATTTATAATTTTCTGGACCCACTTTTCTATAGTTTTGTCCATTTTGGGCCGTTATGAACTAATATCATGTCATGGAGTAATGTTTTTTCAACAGCTTTCCTCGGCGAGAATTGTTCCGATTCATTTCATACCTATGGCAGGTATGTTTCACACCTGGCATATAGGTTAGATGCCATTTCCACATGCATTATGCATTTGACCTATTGACAATTTTCATAAACCCTAGGTGTGACCTCGCTTCGTGACTGACATGGGACCTTCACACTATTATAGAAGTGTTGGCATGTGGCGGTAGGGCTTTCCCGAACATGGGTACCCTAGTTAGAACCCCCTTATGCATTTTGGTTCCCATGCCGTTGTTTGTCCTCAGGATTGGGAGTCCTTTGTAGTCACGACGTGATGTTGCGATAAAGACTCATACTCTACTTTGTCTTATGATGGCCATCTCCCTTAAGGACTCCCCTCAGTTATATCATGTTGTGATTGCATTGCATCATCCTACTTGCCTCTTGATCCTTGTGTTGGCTCCCGCTTTCTCAATTGTTAGCATCGTGCTTGAGCACTTTCCTTGTCGAGCCCTGCAGAGCTTATATATTTTCCCTTCACAATTTGATGACCCTGTGACCCTGAGGGAACACACCCCCGAGTGTCCACATCCTGCACGCACTTCCTTGCATTGAGCATAGGTATGTTCCACTGCTTGGGATTAGTCTGCTAGCTATTTGAGACTCGTTCCCTCACTTGTTGTACTATAAGCAATTTTAATCTTTTTCAAGATTTTCCCAAACATGAAAAAGACAAAAAAAATCAAATATTCCAAAAATCCAGACGGGATTATGGTCATTACTTCTTGTTGGAAGCTGTTGTGTCGCCTTTGAACAGAGCATTCATTCCACTTCGTACATTATGAGTCGGGACAATAGTTGGGCCTTAGGAGCTGTACTTGTTTCTCAATTTTCTCCACCGATTGGTTAAGCTTCCAGTCATTATGGAGCCCTTTGTAATGCCTCCTGCATTGCATAGTTTATGTCAAGTCTATGTTGCCTGATTCCATCCATCTGCTCATGCTCTTGTTCAAAGGAAGTCCTGAAACCAGTGTCGACCACTCCTCAGATATCTTGACTATTACATGTCGGCCATCCTTATTGAGTCAGTCCGTTTAACCTGAGATCTTCCAAATCTTTCAGCATTGCTGGTACCTCGTGCTGGTTGATGGGGGATGCCTTAATGCCCTCCTTCCAGTGAGTCTCATTCCGTCGACCTCAACTCATTTATTCTAGGACTTGAGGCTTAGAGTTTAGTTGAGTACCTTGAGGCTTGCAGTCATTAGTGGCAGGTTCTCTCACCATCGACAGTTTTGGGAATACATCAATGTCCCCTGATCGATGGATTCATCCTAGTGTTCGACTTCAACCCATTTATTCATACTTCGATGATTGTGCTCTGTGCCTTGATGCCCATTTTCATTATCGGTGGGTCATCTCGCATCTGTTAATGGTATACATCAATGACCGGTAATCAGATGATGTCTCATCAGGTTCAACCCCAACTCCTTTAATCAGTTGATGGGACTTGCATCGTCGAATACTTGTGTAGAAGACCCCAGGCGATTGTGGCATTCAGTATGCTAAATATGACTTTGACATTACATCTGAGATATCACCTCTCAGATTTCAGTAGTTTGTACCTCCGGTTTGCACCAGTTGTCTTCTTTTCAGCAAAAGACCATATCTTACTGTAGAGGGATCATGGCTATGATCACTTATGACATGTATCTAATTATGTACTGCCTATTCATGGCCATTGTATCAGATTGTTGTACTATACCGACATGTATTCAAAGATACTATTGTATTATGATGAGTGATCGGTTCTTTCCACGTGTATCTCCATCACTCCACTTCTGAGTTTTATAATATATTTTGGCCATCATACCACTTTTAGTCTCTGACCTCACACATTAGGGGGCATCTGTTACACATAAATCTTCCAACTCTGTGTCTCCATCAAGTAAAATGGTAAAAACCACTATTTTATTACGTTTTACTCCCAAAAAGTGGTCATTGGGTGACCTTTGGCTCTCCATCTACCTAAGTAACGTCTCGATGAGTCCTTTCACATACCTTTGAGAGGACTATATATTGAGGACATATGGATTATGGACGGGAGGAGGAAGAGAATAGTAAAGGCACTCTAGTGGATTTTTTCCCTATCTTGAGTCTGCACTCATTGATCCTTGTAGTTGTGAACCAGTTATGTTCACCTTCCAAACTCCTTTCTAGTTTGAGTTTTCCATTCATGGAGGATTGAAGTGGTGGAGGCACAAGTGGATTGATCTAGATCTTGGTTCAGATTGGTTGCCGGCAAGAGGTCGTATCACTTTGTACTTCTTCTTGTTCATTAATAGAAATACTCATGTTCTCATCCATTCATGGTGTGAATGTCATTTATTATACATTGGGTTGCATTTGCTTATGATATTATGGACCATTGCTATTGATGATGTTAATGTTATTTATATATCACATGTACTTGTTAGATATTTGTTGTCAAGACTAATTTGTTGATTACAAGTGCTTGGATGTGCACGGATTGAAAGCTCCAATGGGGATCTACATCAAACGTTGGATCGAGGTTGGTTACATTTCTCCATGGTTTTAACATTGTCATTTATAATAGCATTGTTTTGAGGATTGAGTTGATTTCTGGTAGTCATCTGTCTGTTGTGGTATTCCCAAGCCATAGTGAGTTTTCTCCAATACAGAAATGGCGAATACCACAACAAACAGATGACTACCAGAAATCTACTCAATTCTCAAAACAATGCTATTACAAATGACAATGTTAAAACCATGGAGAAATGTAACCAACCTCGATCCAACGTTTGATGTAGATCCCTGTTGGAGCTTTCAATCCACGCACATCCAAGCACTTGTAATCTGCAAATTAGTCTTGACAACAAATATCTAACAAGTACATGTGATATATAAATAACATTAACATCATCAATAGGAATGGTCCATAATATCATAAGCAAATGCAACCCAATGTATAATAAATGACATTCACACCATGAATGGACGAGAACATGAGTAATTCTATTAATGAACAAAAAGAAGTACAAAGTGATACGACCTCTTGCCGACAACCAATCTGAACCAAGATCTAGATCAATCCACTTGTGCCTCCACCACTTCAATCCTCCATGAATGGCAAACTCAAACTAGAAAGGAGTTTGGAAGGTGAACATAACTGGTTCACAACTACAAGGATCAATTAGTGCAGACTTAAGATAGGGAAAAAATCCACTAGAGTGCCTTTACTATTCTCTTCCTCCTCCCGTCCATAAGCCATATGTGCTCAATATATAGTCCTCTCAAAGGTAGGTGAAAGGACTCATCGAGACGTTACTTGGGCAGATGGAGAGCCAAAGGTCACCCAATGACCGCTTTTTGCGAGTAAAAAGTAGTAAAATAGTGTTTTTTACCATTTTACTTGATACCCACGGGCTATAGGGATGCAACTCATGGGTACGCATGCTATAGTGATGCAACATGCAGGTAAGAACAAAAATAGGATAAACTAGTATCACTGAAGGATGAAAATGGATTTGAGTCACTGAAATGGATCCTACAGGCCAAATAATGTTGATGCTCACTGGGTGGAAGATTTCTGTGTAACGTTGCTATCTCGATCATCAATCTCCAATATACTCACCATAGGAAGTTCTACAGAGCTATCCCTTTTCATGCTGGATGTAGGCCTAGCCTCCATGTAGGTCTTCATCATCTCTACGAGCAAGCCATCAAGTATGTACATCTCAGGACTGATTATGCTGCCTCTACAAAACCTGCAAGATCTCCCAGGACTGATTATATGCCACTGCAAAACCTGAAGGAGCATCCCAATATTGATTATATGCCTCTACAAAACTTGTGTACCATATAGTCACCTCATCATCTTTAGATCATCTCATTGTCCACGAAGCGCAGCCCAGATGCACACAACACAACACTTACACTCACCGGCATGGGAGGACACACCTACCACCATACATGAAAGGCTCAGCACTTACATCTATGCCATGGGAAGACACACCTCAACCATGCGAGAATGGCACTGCCCTTACATCTACACCATGGTAAGACACACCTCAACCATGCAAGAATGGCACAACACTTATATCGCAGCCATGGGAAGACACACCTCAACCATGCTGGAATGGCTCAATACTTATATCGCAGCCATGGGAAGACACACCTACCACCATGTGAGAATGGATCATGTGCATCTACGTCTGCTCGACTCATCACTTCCCCTTGGAAGGAACCTCGATCTGAAGTACAACAAGCTTCCCTCTGAAGTACTCAAACTTAACTTTGGCCAGCGGCCTAGTCAATACATCATCTATCTGCTCGTCCATCGCAACATACTGGATCTTGACTACTCCTCTCTGTACCATATCCCTAATATAGTGATACTTGATCTCGATGTTCTTCGACTTGTCATGAAACACTGGGTTCTCCGACAACTTCACACAACTCTGGTTGTCGCAATATATACAAGTAGCATCTAGCTCGAGATCAAATAAATCAGACAGTAGCTTCCTTAGCCATACTGCATCACAACTAGCTGAACAAGTTGTGACATACTATGCTTTGCCTGTACTTAGTGCCACGCAGGACTGCTTCCTGCTAAACCAAGAGATCACACATGATCCCATACTGAAGCAGCATCCTAGAGTGCTCTTCCTATTAATGTCACTTTCTGCCCAATCCAAATCAACATAACCCTCCAGATAATATTCTAATTCACATCATACTTGAGCCCATAATCAACCGTACCCCTTAGGTACCTCAGAATATGCTTTGCAACAATCAGGTGAACATGTCTCGGATTCGTCAGGAACTGGATCAATGTGTTCACATCAAAGCAAATATCTGGTCTCATATTCGTCAAATACATCAAGGAACCAATCATCTAACAATACATCGTGGCATCAACCGAATCTGATGAAGCATCACTCAATATCTTAAGGTTTGATGCCATAGGTGTGGACATGGCCTTGCAATCCATCATCCCGAACCACTTCAGGATCTCTACTGCATACTTTCCTTGTCCAAGGAAGATCCCATCTGCATTCTGCCACACCTCCATGCCTAGAAAATAGTGCATCATACCCAAGTCCTTCATCTTGAACTCGGCAGCAAGATTCCTCTTTGTATAAACAATCAACCCATCCTCACTCGTCACAAACAGGTCATCTACATACAGTAGGAGTAAAGGTTAGAATTGCCTTCCTCAACCTTGTAGTAAAGGTTGGAATCCGCTTTACTCTGGGTAAATCCCAAACTAGTCAGGAAGTTGTCTATCCTGCCATACCATGTCATGGGTGCTTGTTTCAAGCCGTCCAAGGATTTCTTCAGTTTTCACACATGAGACTCCCTGTCATGTGTCTCAAACCTGAGTGGTTGCTTCACATATACTTCCTTTTCCATTGCACCATTCAAGAATGTTGTCTTAACATCCATCTGGTGTATCTTCCATTTCATCACTGCAGCCAGAGAAAGTACTGATCTGATGGAAGTATATCTGGATAAAGGTGCAAATGTATCCTTATAGTCTATTTCTTCTTTCTAGGAGAAGCCAAGTGCCACAAATATTGCCTTGTATTTCTCTATGTTGGCATCTGCAGCATGCTTGATCTTGTAGATCCACTTGGAAGTCACCACAGACTTCCCTTCTGGTCTCGGGACCACATCCCAGACACCATTCTTCATGATCGACTGGTACTCCTCGATCATGGCATCCTTCCATTACTACATCCCTGATCCTGGGAAATTCAGATTCTTCAATATCTTCAATATGTAGTTTTCTTGAACTTCGTTGCTGGAACAAATGTCATTGTCCTTCTTTTGTAGGTGATTGTACACAAACTTTCCTACAAGTCAAATTCAATTGCATGATTAGAAACATCTCATAGTTTTCAGAACAAATTCTTACGCATAAAGACACAGGTCATACAATCATGCAATTATCTCAGCCAATGCTTCAATACAACATTTATCCATATCCCGTAACTTTCTAGATGCCTTCCATCTCTACTAGAACATTGTTAAGAGTGTGCACTACTCCCCACATGTCAGCAAAGAGGTTTCAATCTAGATAAGTAGCAATGGAGTGTTGTACCGTACCATAGGCCACTTACTCATTACTTGCATATTAGTAGTATCTTGATCAATAATGCAACTTCTCTAACATGCATAATATACATCCTAAATCTAGGAACATAAGTATGTATATGACTGAACAACATCATTTAAGTAATCATATATACAAGAAATGACAATTCGAATACTTATCTTTGTTTGGTTGTTGTGTGGAATCCCTCTCAATCTTTGCTTCCTTGCAGGAGCTACTCGAGTCTCTGATAGTGTGCACCTTAACCAATGCTTGAAAATGGATGAGAGGTTCTTTCATAAATTATTTGTTTTCCAGAGTCCAACTCTGTAGTAGCTTCTTCTACTCCTTTTATGTAAAAATGAAAGTCATCTTTAGCTTCACCTTATGAGGTGCAACCCATGTAGCTGGTTATCTTCATTACAATACATATTCTTGATCACTTGAAGAATATTCCCTGGTTCTCTTCCTTGGAGGTTCATAATCCTCTCCAGTGTGAGCATGCTGTCTTTTGTTGTTCTTCTTTTTGTGGGAACTGCTTTTGTTCTTGGGACAATCTCTGGAATAGTGTCCCTTTCTCATCACAAGTATAACATCGAATATGCGAAAGATCTCTCATGGTTCCTCCAAAGTTCTCCCTCCCATTGTGGTGGTGGTGTTTACCCTTCTTGTGATGAGGATGCTCCCTATTGTGGTTATTATTCCTGGTGTGTGCTGTGAGAGCCTGGTCTTCATTATCCATCTTTCCTTCTCGAGCTACAATTCGAGCTTCTTCCTGTGAGCATTTGTTGGCCCGGTTTTGCAACCAGGCTTAGTGCTATGGGCACCTGCTAACTAGTAGCAGCAGTTTCAATAGAATTAAAACAAGAAACTAATCTAAACTAAACTAATCATGGATCTATGCAAAGATATTAAGCAAATAACAAAAATAATTTAAAATCAAGAACAAGATAATGTAAAATAATGAATTTGTATTGAAAGAATGGGGCAAGCAAGTGCTTGCGGAATCAATACCTCTAATGGTGAGGTTAAATGGCTCCAAGGATGAGCAACTCCAATCTCCAATGGTCTCTTCTCCAATGTGGTTTGCAATGGCCAAAATGCTCAAGGGAGATTTCAGCAGCATAAGGATGAGATAATGGATGGATGTGAAATGAGGAGCCCCTACCACCTTTTTATAGGTTTTGGTGGTGGGGAATACCATTTGTGGTTTTGTGGAAACCAAATGGTATTGACCAACATGGTTTAGCTACTTTTCCCTCCTTTTTCCTTTTTTGAATAAAACTAATATTTTAATTCCCTTTTTAATATTTTTGGGAATTTGGACCCTTTTTGAGGGTTTTTTATGCTTTTTAGGAAAAATAATCTTTTTTAATGGAAAAAGGGGTGTACTAAGGTCTTTTGGTGACCTTTTGTTGGTTTCAGAGGCTCAGATGGTGGAAAAGTGGACAAATGGGTCATGTGAATAAGGGAATGAGCTAGTGAGCACTTTTTAGGTGTTAACAACATTCCTCCCACAACCCACTGAATGTGATGAGCTTCTTCCTAACACAAATTCCTTGAATGAAGGAATCCTATGATCTAGGAATACCATTCAAGGTGGTCATCACAATTTCACCATTCTCTATATCTTCTCCCACAGTTTCAAGTTGTTCTTTTATTTGAGAGACCCTTGTGAAGTAGGATTGCATGGTCTCTTCATTTTTTATCTTCACATTCTTCAATTGGTTTCGCAAAGTCATCTTCCGATTTATGTTCTTCCCTAAAAATAGCTTGGTCAAGGAATCAAACATCTCCTTGGGTATCTTTAGAGAATACACATGAGGACTGAGATGGTATTTGATAGAATCTGCAATGATCCTCTTGGCCTTGTCCAAGTTCTTCTTATGTAAGGCATTAGCCTCATCTTCCTCTGGAAATGGAACCTCTTCACTTATGTAGGTGTCCAATTCATTCTCTTCTAGGATTAACCCAATCCTATACCTCCATGCTTAGAATTTATCAGCCCCTTCAAGCTTATCCTCAAGCTTGGTGTGGTGATACATCTTAAAGAGTACTTCAAATGGAAATAGAAAAGTTTTTAGGTCTTACCACTTGTCTTGTTGAAACTGGATCTAGATCTGGCTAGGGTTTGATAGGAAACCCTAATATTTAAAACTTGGAATTTCAAACTTCTGTGTTGATAGAAAGATGCCTATTGCTGAGACAAACAAGTTGGTAAACTTGGATTTTGAAAACTCCAAAAATTGTCCCATCAAAAGTGACCTCCGAATTTCAGATCTGCAGTTACTGTAAATTTCTGGTTTTCTCGTTTTTCTAGTCCAAAAAAAATCAAACTAGGGTTTGAAAAATCCCGAGGTTCTACCCAACCAAAAAGTTTGATATTGGTGTAACATACCTCAAAAACCAAGTTAGTAAATTAGTGAAAATTTACAAAACTCAATAAAACATTAACAATTTCTATAATTGATATTGATTTATGATAAGAACCAAGAGTTGCCATCCTTACCTCATATAAATCAAAGATTAGATACACAGATGATTTATACATGCATATCTATTCATTAGTATTTCTCAATGCAAACCATCATTTCATAATGCACCAAACATATTCTTTTTTAAAGGATTCTATCTTTAATCCTAGCATAGGGTTAAGAAGAATCAAATTTTACTTATTAACCCATTCTACAAAACCTTCACTTTTATGAAACTTTCAATTTATATAGAGAACTTCTAAGGAGAAAGGGTAATAAACATTATTTAGGACCCACCCATACAACTATATTAAATATTGGAACAATTATCATCAACTCTTTTAAGGTATGACCACCTCTTTCGTTTACAACCAATTATATGTACTAAAGACATTGTGACTATACATTATGTTAATTAATAATAACATGATTTAAACATCTTATAACTATACATGACAACTAAATCATCTAACATGTTAAATCCAAATCAAACATTAATATCTTTACCTTGAATACTTTCAGGACATTTTTACCCATTCGTGTAACATAATGTAACTGCACCCAACAATGATACATCTATAACATAAATAACATTAATCTATCTTTTACACAACCAACCATCATGAACACACAAATGAGAGACGATCTATAACATAAATAACATTATTCTATCTTATACATAACCAACCATCATGAACACATAAATGAGAGATGATATACGTGGTTCACCCAAAACTATGGGCTACGTCCACCAAGGTAGGTCATATTTATTATTTAAATAAGGATTTACATTTTGCAACAATTGTTGTTGCCATACTCTTCTTTTCCGCTATTCTCATAGCCCTTCTCCCCGAGAGTACTTTTAAGCTAATTCAATACAACATCAGAATAATTACCACGATATAACTCTGGTAAATATTACTCTTAGAGTTCTTTCTAGCATATATATATATTATACTTAACAGGAAAATTAGTCACTTCAATCTGGAAATCTAAACATAAAAATAAAACAATATCACATCTATACCAACAGGGGTCGAGTTCTCTTCTGAACTAACGTTTCCCTCTAGCTCTCTCGTGCAACCAATAAATGGAGACATGCTGAATTCTTATTCAAAACTTTATTACACAAGACGCTTTTAAACAAAGATCAACTTTTAGATGAGTTATCCATTTCCCAAATTTTCTATACCAACATTAAGTGGACTCCCAAGGCTGTCTCAATCTTATCATATTTCTAAATGAAAATGTAATGAAAACGCATAGGATAATGGGATCGATCACAAATATGGGAGTTGTTTAGTAAATCTGCAGCTACCAAGATCGTTGGCCAACGTAGACAGCAACAGATATTACCATCTATGAATGTAAGCGACATCTCAAAAGGGATCTCGACAAGGTCCAACACATGAACTACGATCTACAAAAATGAAGGGAATCGCTTAACTAAAACCAGGGTCCATTACCCCAAGGAATTCATCTTAGGTCAATTCCAAAAGACATCCACCAAATAAATCTAACTCGTGTTCTTATTGAGGTGTATGGTGATTGACAAATACAGACGGTGTCAGCCTATAGGTCGTGCTTCTTATCAATAAGTACTGCATAAACCATATAAAATCTATCCAAAAGAGATTAAGGGTAGCATGCATTTTTGTAGAGTAATATTATTCTGTCAGCAATTTAGGCGTAGTTTGAGTCTGCAGAGTATTTTCAAAATCTACCAATCAAAAAATCTTTGCAATAATGAAATAGCTCCTAACAAGGATGTCCAGATCTCAGACTGTCACACATGGGTGCTAATCAAGATCTATATGGTATTTCGACTATTTCCAATGTACAGATCGATTCAGTTATCTTTTGTAAAACTAATATCTATTAACCAGATCATATATAATGGTTGAACAATAACCTTAAGAAGACTACACAATCACATGGACCGTTCCTCAAGTTGCATAAACTTTGTTCCCACAGAGAACAAGTTTAAGACCCGAGGCATAAAGTAAAACACGACACTTTGTCCTTAACTAGGTGCTAATTATAACCAGGTAACCTCCCATTCGGAGTTATCGTTTAATAAATAACTTCAACTATCTATGCAGAGAGGTTTTCAGCCAAAGAATAATTCTTACCTCCTAAATCCCTAAAAAAAGATAAGGCGGTTTCAGAGGAGGAGCGTCGTCGCCTCTCATCATAGAGGGCTAGAATCCAGATCTTGAGAAATGCAGCACCCAATGCAGCCTTAAGCATAGGTATAAAAAAAATAACCACGCCAACTCCGTCAGAGAAAACGTTCAAACAGAGAAAGAGGTAGCTTCTTACCCGTGAAGCCCCCTCCCCAAACACCTTCTGGCTACTCAATACATAAAGTTCTGTAAATGAAAGACCCTTCCCCCACATGGAGAGGCCTCTCCCTAAAGAGTGCCATCTATAAGACTATACTTCCAAAGGAAAACCACGTCGGCCTCAGGAATCATTTCCGGTTACCTACTGGCTACACTGATGGCGAGTCAAAAGGATGATAGAGAGTAAAACGTGGCCTATCAAGAACCCCAAAAGTGTGAGCCTGTCCACTGATGTATGTGAGGTTTTTAATGCATAAATTATAAGGATAATAGTGGAAAATAGGACTATTAGGCATTCACAACCATCGACGCTCCTTCTCCATGATGGAGACAACACTTATAGAAATAAGTTATTGTCTATCATAATATAAAAAAAACCTTATAAACATTAATTTATTGTCGAATTAGTCCCATTGACTATTTTAGTAGCTTTAACTCTTATAAATAAATATATATATATATATATATATAAACATTCTTGACATGTATAGTCTCCTATGTATATAAGTATAGAATGCTTTGTTTACCCATTTAGAGCATGATTATTTCGTTGGGGTTATAGTAATATTTTGTATGCTTAGGTCTAACCTTAACGATTTTAGGGTGACACCAATTCCTTTTAGATTGACCGGTGAATATTAGTTGTTCCCTCTCATCCCATGTCCCGGAATAAAAAAATGCCAGTCATCAATTCAAGGCTCCTTGCCTTTTCAAACTCTCCGCCCTAATGACTTTAATAGCCCATCGTTTAGTTGCTCACCAATTTTAGTCTCCTAAGTTTAGGAGTTAAATTACATGAGTTACGAGGTTTACTGGTGGGGCCTTGGCCTTCAGATCCTCACCAATAACCGAGTACAATTACATTTACAGTATAATAAGGTGAAAATGAGGGATGTTACATCCTTTCCCCCTTAAAAATAATAGCGTCCTCAGTGTTTCACAGTTTGTCTTTCGCATCCTTACATCATCTTTCACTCGCTTTGTTCTTCTGTTTTGGCCATCTTCACATTTTCATGATTTCCGCAAGCTCTTATCAATCATAACCTACACATTGTACCACTCGCACAAGATTTTCCAACACTCTTAAGCATATCATAATCATACCATTTGCAATTTTAATCATAGGATAGTACTTGTCTTTTGCAATACCTTATCATTCACAAGTTAGCATTATATATTTCACAATATCTTAAATAGTAAAATTTAACATTTAACATTTATCCTCATCCTTGAGGATTTTTTTTTGTTGCTTACTCCAGCATTCCTAACATTCGCACGAAAAGACATCCAATAGTCTAGTTATAAGACAATCATTAATATTTGTTATATCATAAAACAAATCTTTTAACAACACTTTGTTGATCATCAAACTCTCCCATGAGTTTGGAACTTTAGCAACCCTCTGCTGAACACATAATTCTTCCTTGAATTCTGTCATCAAATTCCTATGGAATTATGGGATACAGTTTTGAGGTTACTCTCCTTTTTTATTGCTAGTCAAAAAGTTTTCCTCCTCAAGACATCAAACAACTTCCTGTCTCTAGATGTCAATCTTTGTGCCTAGGTCTTTGCCATTGATACCACAAAAATCTTTTGCAATTCCCCTCAAGCCTTCTTGCTTGAGTCCAGGAAAATTTGCTTTAGCAAAACAGAGTTGGGTCAATTTTTTACACCTCAAGCCTCCTACTTGAGTCCCGGAATATTCTTTCCCCCTCAAACCTTCTCATTTGAGTCTAGGAAATAACAATCATTTATTATTTCTTGTAGTTTTGGTTAACCACAACATGCAACAGAATAGCAACATAATATTAACATCAAATAGGTTCATCTAACTACTCATCAGTTCGAACTCATGCTTTTATCATATCCCTTCATGAGTCATTGCTCTTACCATATGCTTACCATGTATACTGTATTGCGTCCATGTCTTTCCACAAGTTCCAAAGAATTTTGCCCACCATGTATACTGTATTGCGTCCATGTCTTTCCACAAGTTCCAAAGAATTTTGCCCACCATGTATACTGTATTGCGTCCATGTCTTTCCACAAGTTCCAAAGAATTTTGCCCATCTGTCAATTCATTTGTTAGTACCACTTTATATAAGATAAATCAAATTTTGTAAGAAAATCCTTTCTTTAAACATAATAATAAGAAAATCTTCATTCACACTGCAATAATTATGCCTTGAACACAAAATAACATTCTTCCATGCACATTATGCTCGCTTATCTTCAATTCTTAGCTTTCATCATTTCACATACAATTCCTATTTTGGTTATACGGCTATTCTTTGTACATATTAACATCGTACAACCCATTGTCTACAAACATACTTCCATACCTTTACAAAGATAACCATATATCTCCTTTTTATATGACGCTTATACGCCAAGGTACACCTTTGCTTGTATTATCTCATATTAGTATTATACTCAATATTACCTAAATCAATACATCAAAATGAATTAGATTATCAAGATATCCCTGCCTATACTGTATACCCCTACCACATAAATCGTGATCACATAAAAATATAACTTTTATGACAACCATCCATATTAAGGATTACTAGAAAATGAAATTATACTATATGCATCCTAGGATTACTAGAAAATGAAATTATACTATATGCATCCTAAAAGATCTCCAAATCAACCTGCATCTTTTGTCATTTGACTATAGTAACACTTTATAAAAACCTTCTCTACTCAAGGGTCTTTATATTGCTTATTCTTTATTAAAGAAGCATAACACTAATCACCTTAAATTAACAAAATTATATGGGCTAACAAAAGTACCCTAGTAGCCTAGTATAACATTCATCAAAATACATGAACCTCCACAAACGTCTATCTTCGATAAATGGTAGTAACAAGGCCCAACACACATATTTAATAACTCTTTGTTCTTCTAGTATCACATGGTCGATGTCTTATTATTGTTATCTACCTTTATTCGCTAGACCATCGTACATGAATCATGGATTATAGCCTAAGTTTGAATTTATGATAATAATTCAAAACAGGCTCATTTATTTCAAAGCATATTTATATTAATTTTACTATCACCCCAAAATTCCTTGAAATTTTTTCAATGTATTATAATTATCTATGCATAAATTGTGCATGTAGATTTCTATCTATTCCTTTCCCTAAGGTATTATAGCAGAAGGTAGAATTCAATTTAGTCATGATACTTATTTAAGCTACTTGACCTATTATATCAAGCATGTTATCCCTAAGACGAACTACATAACAATACTTGAATCATCCAAATGAGTTTATGTTATGCCACCTCACTCAAGTATTAGGAGAATTACTTTAATTTCCTTAACTAAAAGAGAATGCTACTTATACATCTAGTATAGTGTCAATCACTTCACCTTAATGCTTTTACCTAAGATTTTGTAGCGATCTAGCATATATATATAATCATTTACATATGATTAGTATTATAATCATTTACATATGATTAGTATTGAACAATAGAGGATTAGCATGGAACATTGGAAGTACTAATGAATTTTACAAAAGGTTTTGAACAACAAGTACATGCCTATCAGTCATAACCGAATACATGCAAATCACCAACCGGAATATGCACAAGCACAATTAGAATGTCCAATTGGACCAATTAAAGTTATTTTCCTTAATTCATAATTATAACTTTAATCTTCACTACGAGGATGACCTTTTGCTATGCATTTAATCCACCATGCAAGATTAAGACAATGTCATACAATATAGTAAACTTTCCATTTTTTGAATGTAACCTAGCACAATATACTAAATAACATGAAGTATAACATGTATACTTACAGTTTAACCCGACGAGTGATGAAATTCCATATTTTGAAAATCGATAATGTACTCTTGTCCATTTGTTCAAGGCATTCAAAACAACAATTTAGTTAGTTTCGTATCCTTCATACCGATTTACCTTTTTGAGCCCCTATAGACCCGAGTGCTGAAACCTCAGCTCTGATACCATATGTAACATACCTCAAAAACCAAGTTAGTAAATTAGCGAAAATTTACAAAACTCAATAAAACATTAACAATTTCTATAATTGATATTGATTTATGGTAAGAACCAAGAGTCTCCATCCTTACCTCATATAAATCGAAGATTAGATACACAGATGATTTATACATGCATATCTACTCATTAGTATTTCTCAATGCAAACCATCATTTTAGAATGCACCAAACATATTCTTTTTGAAAGGATTCTATCTTTAATCCTAGCCTAGGGTTAAGAAGAATCAAATTTTACTTATTAACCCATTCTACAAAACCTTCACTTTTATGCAACTTTCAATTTATATAGAGAACTTCTAAGGAGAAAGGGCAATAAACATTATTTAGGACCCACCCATACAACTATATTAAATATTGGAACAATTATCATCAACTCTTCTAAGGTATGACCACCTCTTTCGTTTACGAGCAATTATATGTACTAAAAGAGCAATTATATGTACTAAAGACATTGTAACTATACATTATGTTAATTAATAATAACATGATTACAACATCTTATAAATATACATGACAATTAAATCATCTAACATGTTAACTCCAAATCAAATATTAATATCTTTACCTTGAATACTTCCAAGACATTTTTACCCATTCATGTAACATAATGTAACTGCACCCAACAATGATACATCTATAACATAAATAACATTAATCTATCTTTTACACAATCAACCATCATAAACACATAAACGAGAGACGATCTATAACATAAATCACATTATTCTATCTTTTACACAACCAACCATCAAGAACACAGAAATGAGAGACGATATACGTGGTTCACCCAAAACTATGGGCTACGTCCACCAAGGCAGGTCATATTTATTATTTAAATAAGGATTTACATTCTGCAACAATTGTTGTTGCCATACTCTTCTTTTCCGCTATTCTCATAGCCCTTCTCTCTCAGAGTACTTTTAAGCTATTTTAATACTACATTAGAATAACTACCATGATATAACTCTGGTAAATATTACTCGTAGAGTTCTTTCCAACATATATATAGATTATACTTAATAGGAAAATTAGTCACTTCAATATGGAAATCTAAACATAAAAATAAAACAATATCACATCTATACCAATAGGGGTCGAGTTCTCTTCCGAACTATCGTTTCCCTCTAGCTCTCTCGTGCAACCAATAAACGGAGACATGCTGAATTCTTATTCAAAACTTAATTACACAAGACGCTTTAAACAAAGATCAACATTCAGATGAGTTATCCATTTCCCAAACTTTCTATACCAACATTAAGTGGACTCCCGAGGTTGTCTCAATCTCATCATATTTCTAAATGAAAATGTAATGAAAAGGCATAGGATAATGGGATCGATCACCCATATGGGAGTCGCCCAGTAAATCTACAGCTACCAAGATCGTTGGCCAATGTAGACAACAACAGAGATTGCCAGCTATGAATGTAAGCGGCATCTCAAAAGGGATCTCGATAGGGTCCAGCACATGAACTACGATCTACAAAAATGAAGGGAATTACTTAACTAAAACCGGGGTTCATTACCCCAAGGAATCCATCGTAGGTCAATTCCAAAATCCATCCACCAAATAAATCTAACTCCTGTTCTTATTGACGTGTATGGTGACTGAAAAATACAGACGATGTCAGCCTATAGGTCGTGCTTCTTATCAATAAGTACGGTATAACCCATATAAATTCTATCCAAAAGATATTAAGGGTAGCATGCATTTTTGTAGAGTAATACTATTCTGTCAACAATTTAGGCGTAGTTTGAGTCTGTAGAGTATTTTCAAAATCTACGAATCAAAAAATATTTGCAATAATGAAATAGCTCCTAAAAAGGATGTCCAGATCTCAGACTGTCACACATGGGTGCCGATCGAGATCTATAGGGTATTTTGACTATTTCCAATGTACAGATCGATTCCGTTATCTTTTGTAAAACTAAGATCTATTAACCAGATCATATATAATGGTTGAACAATAACCTTAAGAAGACTACACAATCACATGGACTATTCCTCAAGTTGCATAAACTCTGTTCCCATAGAGAACAAGCTTAAGAGCTGAGGCATAAAGTAAAACACGACACTTTGTCCTTAACTAGGCACTAATTATAACCAGGTAACCTCCAATTCGGAGTTATCGTTTAATAAATAACTTCAACTATCTATGCAGAGAGGTTTTTGGCGGAAGAATAATGCTTACCTCCTAAATCCCTAAAAAAAGATAAGGCGGTTTCAGAGAAGGAAGAACGTCGTCGCCTCTCATCACAGCCGGCTAGAATCCAGAGCTTCAGAAACGCAGTACCCAATGCATCCTTAAGCAGAGGTATAAAACTAATAAGCATGCCAACTCCGTCAGAGAAAACGTTCAAACAGAGAAAGAGGTAACTTCTTACCCCCGAAGCCTCCTCCTCAAACACCTTCTGGCTACTAAATAAATAAAGTTCTGTAAATGAAAGACCCTTCCCCCACATGGAGAGGCCTCTCCCTAAAGAGTGCCATCTGTAAGACTATACTTCCAAAGGAAAACCACATGGGCCTCAGGAATCATTTCCGGTTACCTACCGGCTACACTCGTGGCGAGTCAAAAGGATGATAGAGTAAAACGTGGCCTATCAAGAACACCAAAGGTGTGAGCCTATCCACCGATGTATGTGAGGTTTTTAATGCATAAATTATAAGCATAATAGTGGAAAATAGGACTAGTAGGCATTCATAACCATCGGCGCACCTTCTCCATGATGTGGAAAATAGGACTAGTAAGCATTCATAACCATCGGCGCACCTTCTCCGTGATGGAGACAACACTTATAGAAATAAGTTATTGTCTATCATAATATAAAAAAAACCTTATAAACATTAATTTATTGTCGAATTAGTCCCATTGACTATTTTAGTAGCTTTAACTCTTATAAATAAATAAATATATATATAAACATTCTTGACATGTATAGTCTCCTATGTATATAAGTATAGAATGCTTTGTTTACCCATTTAGAGCATGATTATGATTATTTCGTTGGGGTTATAGTAAGAGATCGTATGCTTAGGTCTAACCTTAACGATTTTAGGGTGACACCTAAATTCCTTTTAGATTGACCGGTGAATATTAGTTGTTCCCTCTCATCCCATGTTCCGGAATAAAAAGAAGCCAGTCATCAATTCAAGGCTCCTTTCCTTTTCACACTCCCCACCCTAGTGGCTTTAATAGTCCATCGTTTAGTTGCTCACCATTTTTAGTCTCCTAAGTTTAGGAGTTAAATTACATGAGTTACGAGGTTTACTAGCGGAGCCTTGGCCTTGAGCTCCTCACCAGTAACCGAGTACAATTACATTTACAATATAATAAGGTTAAAATGAGGGATCTTACATCCTTTCCCCCTTAAGAATAATACCGTCCTCTGTGTTTAACAATTTGTCTTTCGCATCCTTACATCATCTTTCACTCGCTTTGTTCTTCTGTTTTTGGCCATCTTCATATATCATATGCACTTGTTTTTGTTTATTGTTGAGACTAAGTTGCAGGTACAAGTGTGGTGATTCGAAAGCTCAATGGGGATCTTCATCGAAAATCTGGATTGAGGTTTGTATTTTATTGCACTTCTTAGCATTTACATTTATATAACATACATTGGGAAATGGATTGATTTCTAGAAGTCATCTATCTGTTATGGTCTACCCCAACCCATAGGAAGTTTTTCTCTGTAACAAAACCTTAAGGATAAAGGATAGGTTGGGAACAGTGGACATAAAGCATATATATAAATATAGAAAGAAATCAAATGGTAGATGAATTGGCACACTTATGCAATAAGGGATATGGTACATAACATAAAACATAAATTCCACTACAAATGGATACTATCACACATCTTTTCAGTAGTATCTTGTATACTTAATACAATTATGGAAATGACTGGTTGGAAAGTTTTATGAGATTTTGGTAAACAGGAAAGAAATGAAAATATAAATGCTTCAGCTTGAAGAAAACAAGCTATATAGTTGTTATATCAACATAGTGTTTTTTGGAATCAAAATTATGAATGTATTTTTCTACAAATTTTGTAATTGTATGCTTTAAAGATTATCCATTAAATTGGAATGATATATATATGGATAATGCTTTGAACATTATGATATGTAAAGAAGAATGATTTTATAAAAAAGAAGCTAATATCAGAATGATAATTTTGAACATTTGATTGGATTATGTGTAATCCAACACGATAGGCACATGAATTCTTCATAAATTCGTATGAGAAATATAACTCTATTTTAAATAATTCAGTTATGAAATGTGGAAACAAATTCAACCAACCATTATAATGATAAATAATATTCATTATAAATAATATAATAAAAATTTATAGAGTCAAAACACATAAACATATACCACTCCATGTAAAACATGACATGATAAAATAAGCGATGCATTATTTTATTTTATTATAACCACTTTGATGTATTATACAACATTATACAAAATTGCTGGAATTTACCAATTATAACAATATCAATGTGGTGTTTCATAATCAATAATCTGAATTGTAAAATACGTTCGCATAATCATAATAACAAGAAGAGCTATGAAGGAACAATGTCCATATGCCTTTATTTTATTGAATATAATTAAATAGTGATAAAATGTTGGAAGAGCATAGGGGTTGAACCCTTACTGTAAGCTTGGAAATTAATAAAACAAATCTAGTAAACAAGTTTATTGTAAGCTTGGAAAATAATAACAAACAAGTTTATTTAAGCTTGGAAACAAGTTTATGTGAAGTTTATTGTAAATTTGGAAAATAATAATATTAGTTTTAATAAAAATATTTAAAGATAATAATAATATAACAATAATTTTAGGAAAATAATAATAATAATAATAATATATCTAGTCAAAATATTTGATACTTTGATTTGTAAAAAAAAAACAAAATTCATCTTCTACTTGTATCGAGAGAGCCTTTAAATAGATCAAACTATGTTAAGGTAGGTATGTCAAGCTCTCTTTTAAAAGCATTAAAGATGAGATCCATTATCTAATTTTGTATTCACATAAAAACATAACATGTTATTATAGCTTCCTACAACTCAATGACCTCACTTATAAGTCCATTCTTCAGAGGAAGTAGATAATGCAACTTCCCTCCTATGCTCAAATTTGGTAGAAGCAATCTACTTATCTGATACTAAGATACATTAATCATGTTGAATTTATGAATAGATGCTAACTTCGTAACTAAATTTCTTGTCTCACGAAATCCATTGGTGTAAGCCTACAAAAATTATTTTCATATAATTGTATGAAATGATTTTTTTTAATTTAGAAAATTTAAAGAAGAATAAAACTCTTGTTTAGAGTGAAATGCTTATATCTAAACACTTGGCAGCATTTCAAGTAACTCCTCAACCTGGGGTGTCGCCCAAGGAAGCGGGAGTAGCAGTAGCTGCTGAATCTTCCACCGGTACATGGACCATTTTTTGGACCGATGGACTTACTAGTCTTGATCGTTATAAGGGACGATGCTATGACATTGAGTGATTTGGTTGGGTGTTCAGAACGGGAAAAACCTTGTATGGATTCTTCCATTTCTCGATTGAACACAAGTTCACTATATTTTTTACTAGGAACAAGACCTATTACAATAATGTTTTTTCGATTGGGGACATTGCAATCGGAGATTATGGATGCTCTATCCACAAAGTGATGTTGCTAGAGAACCTGATGCACATATTTAGATAGAAATTTTGATATGCTTATGCTAACAATTCATTTTGTGTGGACTACATTGTTACACCTAAAATATTGCCATCATAAGACTCAGTGCAAACATCCCTGAAGTTTCCATGACTAGGAAGTCCATCTGGAGAAGTTGTTGACCTCTTTCCATAGGATCTAGTTGGGTTGGCACAGGTTGCTCAATACTAACTTGCGCCCAACTAGGTCAGGCCCATGTTGTAACGTACTGGCTTGCGACGATGGCTCAAGTCATGTTTGTTCAGCATGTGTTGTCCCTATCAGGCGCAGGTTGTCCTAATACAACTTGTGTCGATGTCAGTTAATGTGGATAAAGGGAATCTTCGAGCGATTTGTCAAAGGTGTATGACTTGGATCTCTATCCCTAGCTTGTAGTTGAGATGGAATTCGGTTCCCTAACCCCTTGGGAGGATCCCTTGTTGGTTGCGGATCTAGATCTTCTAGTCTCATAGATGATCTTGTCTTAGCCGTGTATCCCAGAGGACTATACACTCATTCCCCCACCTTGGGGTTCAGGAGCAATGCCCCCGCGAATGGGGGTTCGGAGGAAACACCCCCAAGAAACTTTTTTGGGGGTTGTTTTCGCCAACAATTTTTGGGCCCATGGTTTTGGGTAACCCGTGGTATTTTCCCATTGTATTTCCCTTATAAAAGAAAAACATTGTAATACGGCTAGGGTTGATGTATTAGGTTTTATGCATTGTAAAGATCTCTGAGATCGTGAAGAGAGACTGTGAGATAATGAAGAGGAAGTGCAGCACTTGTGCTGCAGGTTGTATCCCTTCACTTTGCTGGACGGTATAATAATAAGGATTGGCAACTTCAGTGTGGACGTAGCCCAAGTTGGGTGGACCACGATATATTTGTGTCTCTCTTGTAATGTGTATGTGTGATTATATTTGCGATTTTGTTTATTGTTATTGCTTTGCGATCCTACTTTTCTAACAATTGGTATCATAGCCAAAGGTCTATTTGGCAGATAAACCCACAGGAAGCTCTGGTTCGAGTGGGAGCAATGGCAGAACAATGAAAGTTTAAGGTCGAGAATTTTAACGGCCAAAACTTCCAGTTATGGAAGATGAAAATGGAGGACTATCTATACCAGAAGGATCTATTCATGTCGTTGGGAGGAAGAGCAAAGTAGTCGGCGGCCATGAAGGACGAAGAATGGGAGGTTCTTGACAGAAAGGCTCCAAGAACAATACGGCGAGCCTGGCTTCGTTGGTGGCTTTCAATATCTCAAAGGAAACGACAACGAAGGGTTTGATGAGCACACTGGGTAAGTTGTATGAAAAACCCTCGGCCTCCAACAAGGTATTTCTATTGAAGCATTTATTTAATATGAATATGTTTGAAGGTGGATATGTTACTCATCATTTAAATGAGTTTAATATGGTTACAAATCAACTAATTTCTGTAAGTGTGAACTTTGATGATGAGGTTAGGGCTCTTCTAATCTTCTGTTCATTGCCAGAAAGCTAGAATAGCTTGGTCATGGCTGTAAGTAACTCTGTCTCTAGTTCGAACACCTTGAAATTTGATGATGGTATTGGTGTTATTATTAGCAAGGAAATGCGAAGAAAAATCACAGGTGAGACATCAGGTAATGCATTGACCATGGAGAGCAGGGGAAGACAAAAGGAGAGAGGAAAGAGCCAAGGTAATCGTGTAAAGTCTAAAACAGGCAGATCCAAGTCCAGACTGGGAAAAATAGAGTGCTAGAACTGTGGAAAGAAAGGACATCTCAAGAAAGACTGCAAATCTCTAAAGAAGAAAGGAGATGCATAGCAAGAAACTACCCAGGAAGAAAATGTAGCAGGTGATGTGTTACAAGATGCTTTGATTCTTGCATTAGATAATACTTGTGATTATTGGGTAGTAGATTCAGGGGCTTCATGTCATGCTACACCCCATCAGAAATATTTTCATGATTATGTTCCAAGAGATTTTGGGCATGTTTTATTGGGTGATGATAAGATGTGTAAAATTGTTGGAAAGGGTAAGGTATGGATAAAAGTTAAGAATGGAAATGACTGGCTATTAAAATATCTTAGGCATATTCCTTCTATGAAAATAAATCTGATCTCAACAGGGCAATTGGGAGATGGCGGCTGTCTATCTACATTTGGAGAAAAGTGGTGGAAGATCACTAAAGGATCAATGATGATATAAAAAGGAGGCATGGTAGGTACATTGTATTTATGTCCTCATAATACTGACCACTCTATCTCTTTAGCTTCCACATGAATAGATACAGTATTGTGGCATCATAGGCTTGGCCACATGAGTGAGAAGGGGATGCAGATTCTCCACTCAAGGAAGTTGTTGCCAGATTTGAAGCAGGTAAGTTTGGAATTCTATGAGAACTATGTTTATGGAAAACATAAGAGAGTCAGATTTCTCAGGGTTGGGAAACAGAAGAAGAATGAAAAGTTAGAGCTAGTGCATACATATGTATAGGGACCGGCTCAGGTACAATATCTTGGTGGCTCTCATTATTATGTTACATTTATTGATGATGCAAATAGGAAAACTTGTGTTTATTGCATTTGTTTTCTATTTTTAAGAAGTGGAAAGCTTTGGTTGAGAATGAGACAGGAAAAAGGTTGAAGTGTCTCAGATATGATAATGGAGGTGAGTACTGCAGCAAGGAGTTTGATAGTTACTGTTCATACCATGGGATTCATAGAGAGAAGACAGTCCCAGGAACACCACAAGAAAATGGTGTGTCAGAAAGGATGAATAGAACGATCATGGAGCGTGCAAGGTGTATGGGACTGATGCAGGGTTTCCCTTACAGTTTTGGGCGGATGCTGTAAATACTGTTGTTTATTTAATAAACAGAGGACCTTCAAGTGCTTTGGATGGTGGTATTCCAGAGGAGGCATGGACAAGTAAAAAGGTAAACTATTCATTTCTGAGAATGTTTGGTAGCGAAGCATTTGTCCATATTGTTAAAGATAATAGAACAAAGCTTGAAGCTAAATCCAAGAAATGTACCTTTATTGGATATGGGGTTGATGAATTTGGTTATCGCTTATGGGATTATGAAAATAACAAAATTATCAGGAGTAGGGATGTGATATTCAATGAAAAGGTCATGTATAAAGATCAGTTGCAGGGAAAGAAACAGGAAAAGGAAAACACAGAGTACACAGTACTTGATGAAATTAAAGAAAATGAAGTTCCAAAGGTGCCAGAAAATCAAGAGCAATAGCAAGTACCTGAAACTCCTGCAACTGCAAGAAGATCTGCGAGGTTAAGTAGACTCCCTGGATGATACTCTCCATCAATGTATTATTTATTGATGACTGATGTTGGTGAACCAGAGTGTTATGAAGAAGCAATGCAGGTGGAAACTAGAAATAAGTGGGAGCAAGGCATGAATGAGGAGATGGACTCATTGGTAGGAAACCAGACTTGGGATTTGGTTCATTTGCCTCCTGGTAAAAGAGCATTGCAGAACAAATGGATTTACAGGTTGAAGGAAGAAGAAGGAGGTAAGAAGCGGTACAAGGAGAGACTTGTTGTAAAGGGGTTTGCACAGAAGAAAGGTGTAGATTTTGATGAAATATTTTCTCTTATTGATAAGATGACTTCAATTAGGAATAGCTTAAGTCTAGTGGCGGTAGAAGATTTGCATCTTGAGCAGTTAGATGTAAAAATAACCTTTCTCCATGGGGATTTCGAGGAAGAGATATATATGCAGCAGCCACAAGGGTATGAGGTCAAAGGTAAGGATAACTTGGTATGCAGGTTGAAGAAGAGCTTGTATGGCTTGAAGCAAGCTCCAAGGCAGTGGTATTTAAAATTTGACAGGTTTATGACAGAATAAGGTTATAGTAGATGTCATTTTGACCACTGTGTTTATTCAAGAAGCTAGACAATGAAAGATATATTATCTTGTTATTGTATGTGGATGACATGCTTGTTGCAGGGTCTAACATGCAGGATATAAATGTGCTCAAAAGGAAGTTAGCTAATTCATTTGCGATGAAGGATTTGGGTGTTGCAAAGCAAATCCTTGGTATGAGAATAACAAGAGATAGGAAAAATCACAAATTGACATTATCTCAGGGTGAGTACATACAAAAGGTGTTGGAGAGGTTCAAAATGTAGAATGGAAAACCAGTTAGTACACTTTTGGCCAGCCATTTCAGTCTAAGTAAGGAAATGTGTCCCAAGACATAGGAAGAGACAGATTACATGTCCAAGATTCCCTATAAATCAGCAGTTGGAAGCTTGATGTATGCCATGGTGTGCACAAGACCAGATATTGCACAAGCAGTGGGAGTTGTGAGCAGATATATGGACAATCTAGGTAAAGAACATTGGAAGGAAGTACAGTGGATTCGTAGGTATTTGAGAGGTACTATCACTCAGGCATTATGTTTTGGAGGTTTAGACACTGTTCTATAGGGATATGTTGATGCAGATATGGTAGATGATAAGGATAACGGTAGGAGCACCACAGGGTATGTGTTTACTGTAGGTGGAACAATAGTAAGTTGGATTTCGAGACTGCAAAAGGTTGTTGCACTTTCAACAACGGAAGCAGAGTATGTTTCTATTACAGAGGCTAGTAAAGAGATGATTTGGTTGTAGAAGGTTTATGGAGGAAGTGGGTAAGAAGCAGAAGGATAGCAGGTTGTCTAGTGACAGCCAGAGTGCCATTCATCTTGCAAAGAACTCAACATTCCATTCCAGGACTAAACATATACAACTCAAGTGCCATTTCATACGCTCTATTCTGGAAGATGAACTGTTGAAGCTGGAAAAGATACACACTAGCAAGAATCCTGCAGACATGTTCACAAAGGTAGTGACCAGAGAGAAACTGAGTTCTTGCTCGGTTTCAGTTGGCCTTCTAGCATAAAGGTGAAGATGAAAAAGTTTCCAAGTCCAAGTCCAGCAAGTGCAGTAGCAGTGGAGTTGCTGTGATCAGTCTCCAAGTGGGAGATTGTTGGTTGTGGAGCCACATTTTCCAGTCTCATAGATGATATTGTCTTAGCCGTGTACCCCAGAGGACTGTACACTCATTCCCCCACCTTGGGGTTCGCCAACAGTTTTCGGGCCCATGGTTTTGGGTAACTCGTGGTATTTTCCCATTGTATTTCCCTTATAAAAGAAAGACAATGTAATACGGCTATGGTTGATGTATTAGGTTTTATGCATTGTAAAGATCTCTGAGATTGTGAAGAGAGACTGTGAGATAGTGAAGAGGAAGTGCAGCGGTTGTGCTGCAGGTTGTATCCCTTCACTTTGCTGGACGGTATAATAATAAGGACTGGCAACTTCAGTGTGGACGTAGCCCAAGTTGGGTGAACCATGATATATCTATGTCTCTCTTGTAATGTGTATGTGTGATTATATTTGCATTTATGTTTATTGTTATTTCTCTGTGATCCTGTTTTTCTAACATCCCTTAGTCCTCTCCCACTATTTCTCAACCTATCCTATCCTCCTAGTCATATATATATGAAGTTCCTCTCCAGTCCAAAGGGAGGAAGGCTATAACATCCATATGCTGGTGGAATAAGCTTAGGGGATCACCATTCATCTCTTGGAGGCACCCATTTCTCCTTGGAGGCACCCATTTCTCCTTAGAGGCAATGTCTTGGCTTGTTGGAGGAAGATTGCGACGTTAGGGCTTGGTTGTAATCTTATCTCTTCTTTGTATTCCCACTTTTACACAATAATACAAAATTATTTCCATAAATTTCTTGCTGTTCATTGATATTTATAGTTTACTTCCTTAACCGTTTGCTTAGATCAATTATTGTGTAGATGTACTATTACTGATTGTTTGTCTCTTGCATGTTCTGACAAGTCTTGCAGAGACGACCATGGAGCTTGGAGAAACAAAGGAGGAAATGATCTACAGCTATGAAAGTTAAGATGTTTACATCACTTAATTTCTAGTTTGATATAGGAAGTTAGATTTGTATTCTATCTGATTTGTTCTAGATTCGCATTGAATTAGGGAGATCATGCCTTAAGTCCGCTTTCGGTAGATTGTCCGGAAACAAGTTTGGCAACCATACTGGGGATACATGCATTGTTTCTGAGTTTTCAATTTGAATGTCATCTTCTTTATTTCTTTGTGAGCCTTTTCATTTTCCTCCTAAGCCTCTTTCACCACTAGATCTTCTCTTTGAAGAGTCTATTGACTTCCTTTGAGTTTGTATGCATGATCATCAAACCTTTTAGTTGCTCATTCAGGGAGATATTTTCATCCTTGCATTGGGATTTTTCCGTCACACCTGGGTAGTATAGCCAGAGCATCGTACCCTCACGGGCGCATTTTGCTTCCTTGCAACCTGCGCAAATCACATACTTATCAACTGCACTAGGCACTCTGAGCCTGACCACCGGCTACGTCGAGTAGTCAAGCCTAGTGCTTGGTTCATCCCCTCCCCAACTTTTTGAGTTTGGTTTGGTTTGCAGATGAATCTGTACTGCACTTTCCAGTCAGAGATCTTTTGATTTTGCATTGGTAGTGTTTGGACCGGTTTGGATTTGTTTTGTGTTCCATTTTGTACAAGCTTGAGATTTGGTAGTGGTGGACACTTTAGACTCCTCCACCTTCATCTTCTTGACTTTGCACTCCCTCCTCTCCTCAGCTGATCTAGTCATTGCATTGGATATGTTTCCATACCTCTTTCTAAATACATCATTTAGTTTTGCTTGCATCTGGTTGATTTTGAGTGTTTTGCGTGTTTTTGATTTATTAGAGTGCTTGTCATTTTCTTGAGAATTTCTAAGTGATTAGAGTGCTGCAAGTAATCTCTTATTTTAAGCTATTTACATTTTAAATCATTATTATTATCAAGTGTTTTCTTGGTGCATTCATTGGAAAAATTAAAAAGTGCTTCATTTTCACCATTTTTCAAGTTCATTTGAGAATTGTTGTAAAAATTGTCTTGTGCATTGGAATTCATCATTCATTGATCTTTTGGAAAGTTTGAAAAGACGTTAATTGCTTGTGTTTTTCATGAATTATGAACCATTCATTTTCTTCAAAAATCCAAGTATGTCAAATTTTTGCAAAAGTGTTTCTATTCTAGAAGGGGTTATATTCATTTTTAGTTTTCATGCTTTTAGGCTGTCATAGTGAAAATTGAAGAGTTAGCATGCTCTAAGTAGAATTTCTCCATTTTCATCACTTAGTTTCATTCTAATTTAAAAGACAAAAAGAAAATGCTTTGATTTGGATTTGATGCTTATTGATTTTCATGTTTTGCTTGAAAAACGAAAAATAGTACTTTCATTGTCATTTTTGGTAGATTTGGGATTTTGTTGAAATTTGTATTTTGGTAAAAACCACTTGGAAAAAGATTTGTCCTTCCCATACATAGATTTCATCAAAAGAAAAAGTGCATTTCTTCATGTAGTTAGGGATTGAATTATGCTTACATTTATGTACTCACTTCATGCATTCACCTAACTGTCCAGATAAAATTAACTGTAGAAATAGGGTGAAATCTCTAGTAACTTGTGTGTTAAGTTAGAGACGTGTTCCGGCATCGTAAAATGTAATAGTTGTCGTTACTTTCCTGCTCTGCATTCTGGGGGTATTGTAGTTCTTCCACATACTTACAATATATCGAAGCTATTTTATGTACCAACTGGTATATCGAAGGCACTTTCACATACCCTAGGTTATATCGAAAGGAACTTCATGTACTCGACATATATCAAAAGGTGTTTCACGTACTCGGTAGTATATCAGAAGGCTCTTTCTGTACGGTTGTGCATTAGACAAAGCCACTACAGATTTGAGCTCCCACGTACCTTGTGTATATCGGGAGACACCCTTAGGATTCCTGAAACCAATCGAGCTAGCCATTTAGCCGTCTTGGCAGATCATTACAATGAGAACAACACTCAAGGAGTTACTACGCACGTAGTATCAGGTAGTCGGGTTATATGGTCAGGGGTACGGTCCTAATCCTCCCTCGTTAGTGCTATGAAATATTGGGCCAAGTATAACTGTTGGATCCTGGAGTATATCGCAAGTTGCAAAGCCTTGACAATCCCATGAGGTTCCATATTTTTCAGTCCACACCTATCACACAAGTTTGCTTGTGGCCTTAGTTTGTGTATATTTTTATGGAATTCTTTTCTTTCATTTAGAATACACTTAGGAGGAATTAGAGGAATTATGATTCGGTCACTCTGGATGAATTTCCTTGGAGAAGGTCCCGCAGAATTTTAAACTTACCACCCGAATATCCCCTTAATCAGGAGGTAATTTCGAGGATAAGAATGGACCCACACATCACGGTCGTGTCACCTGAAGTAGAAAACCCTACTATGGATTTGGGAAAACATATGTTTCCTCTAGAGTCACCAAACTCAAACCCCTCAAGGGGAAAAGAGGCAAAAGCTTCCACTTCAGAAGATACATCTCTCCCTCACGCCCTGTCGGGAGAGCTTGGATCTTTAGAATGGTTAAATACATCCCAGGATGACCCTGTATGCACTGCATCCTTTTGGGATACATGTCTAGGTCAACAAGTGGGTCATCTTGCCATTTCACCCCAACCCAATTAGGTTACTCCGAATGTGCTTTTTGCACCCATTCGTGATTGCTTGGACCGAATACGTGCCATGGGCAATGAATTTCGAAGACGAAGTTGCTTACGAAGGGCTGAAGACACGGAGGTACCCACATATCGGCATATCTCGATTTGTTCATTATCTTATGATTCACGGGAACCATCCATCCTCAACGTGACCACTTATGAACTTGGTCAACCCTCATTTCCTACAAGTACACCCCTTAGACAGGAGATCGGTTCTATACTTGTTGATGCCTCGAAAATTGTAGCATCAATCAACAAGGGATTCTCCCCAGTAAGCAATCCCAATTAGATCGTTCACCGTTTGGTGTGGGGAATCTGTCAGGTTAACGGTCCGGCTACCGTGTAAGATTTAAAGATTTGTTTTCACTTTCACTGGTTGTGGCCCGATCCACCGTTTATGCAAACTGTTAAACAAATCTAATCTAAAACTGTTTAAGCAAAATTAATCTATCCTCGTAAGGATCAAATTTAAAGAATGAGTAATGAACTGGAAATGAAACCAAGAACTTCACAGATAGCTGTGAAATTTAATAGAAGCATTTATAGCAGAAAATAAAAGATTATCAAAGATAACCTTGATAGATATAAACATTCTATTACCCATTTTACACAGAAAGTTTGCATAGGAAAGTGAAAGTATTCATAGCAAAGAAACAATTTCGATGGTTAAGAATGATCTCACAGCCAATGTGTGAATAATTAATAAGTAATTTGGCCAAACATTCAAACATTCCCATAACAAAACTCCATGCAGGCTTCCATTAGGCAAAATAGAGCTTCCTTTATTGATGCAGTAAAATAATTCACGCACAGCATAAGTATGTCCTTTCACCTACCAAAAGTCCCTGATCATCTGTTCTATTCCTATATTTATAGATTTTACAAAGCTTGTCTTTTCTCAAAAACTAACTGCAGGGGAATATAAAAGTTTGTCCTCTAGTGCCTAAAGGGGCAAAAGACATTTCCAGCTATTTTTTACAAAACATTTATACAATAAACAAATTCCAGCTGTCTTTTCATCAAAATTAGAATAAGACAAATTAAGCTCCAGATGGACCTGCCGCTTCATCTAAGTTATATGCCTCTACTGACTTGTTCTCTTTAGTAGGCCCCCTTGCTTGTGCAGGTTTTTCCAACCCCTGAATATAATTGGCCCACTGGCCGATCTCTCTCAGAATGGTATTTCCCCTCGCAGATATTATCACTTTAAGCACTATTTCGTGCTTGCGCAACTCCGACATGACACTTTCTGCTCCTGCTACAGCCACTTGAGCAATCTCTTCTTGGAAATAGGCATGTACAATAGTCTTCCAAATGAACTGGTGGAGATCCTCCGAGGTTATCGCCTCTATCTTCTTCAGATATTCTAATTCTGCATTCAAGTTACCTTGCAGTTCTGCTAGACGCTTCTCTCTCTCAGGAAACTCATAAATGGTCTGAGGTAAAGCCATGTGACATTTATCGTGGGTTTCCTGAACCTTGGAATAGAAAGAGTGGCATTTTTTGAAAGTTTTCCAGATCTCAAGACTCAACTTGGCACCACAATCCCTGCAAAATTCGAGCACTCTTGTATCCATGTCCAATTCCTCAGCGGTTTTAGCACACAGGTTTGAGGGGAATCTGGATCTCCCTTCCTCCATTCAAATTGTTCCTTAATTTCTACCACGTGATGCACATGCTTGTTTTTCATCTTGAGCGCCTCAACCTCAATGGCTGTCATCGTTGTTATCATTTCCTTCATCCTGTAGACCTCTTCAGAAATCAATACTAGCGATTGATGAGTCTTTTCTTGCATGTCACAGGCTTGTTTGTAGAATGTAGCTAGATCCTGCTTCTTTTCATTTACCTCCTTGAGTTGTCCCAACAGTTCTTCCTTTTCTTGTGTCATCCTAAGAATTCAATTTGCTGAACACTATTGGCTTTGTGATTTTCCAATTCTGTTACGTGAGCATTTAAGTCTTTTTGCTCGCCTTCTGAGATTTCCAGCTGCATTTCTAGTGTATTCTTTTCATTTTCCAGCTGGAGAATTTGCAAAGCTGTTTCTTCTTTCTCTTCCTGCAGCTTGTTGCGTCTTAACCTTAATAAGTTACCTTTCAACACTTCTTCCTGCATGTTGGCTTTTACCTTGAAACATAATTCGCTGTACTTCTTAACATCTTCAACCAGACGATAAACATTGTCTTTACTTGCTTGGGATGAAGCCACAGAGCATGATGCTATGAACACAAGGTTGATGTCAGTCCCTTGGAAAAGTGTGGTTTCTGATACTCTGATATCATATCAGTCCTCTCCAATCTTCATCTTCTTTTCTAATATTTCTACAATAACTTCTTCCTTTTATTAAAATAAACGGAATCCAGGTTGGCCACTTGGTGCTACTTTGAAGGATTGTATGGGGTGTGTGCTAACTCTTCAGTAGTTACAACTCCTTCATTATCTATCCATGATTGGTTTATTCTTTCTAGATCCGAGTCCGTGGCTTGTGAGATGGACATGCCTTGTTCCATGGCTTTATCAGCTTCTTCTTTTGCTTGCCTTTCTACTTGTTCTTCCAACTCTGCTAGCTTTGCTGCCTCTCGCTCTACTTGTAACATTTCGGTCTCTTCTTGTTTGGTTCTCTTAGATTCTTCTCATTGCAATTGGGAAGATTGTTCTTGCCGAATTCTCTCTTCTTTCTCTCTCAGAGATTCTACTTGTTGGTCCTTTTGAACTCTAGCAACTTCCGCATCTTGCTTCTGCTTGACTTCTCGCTCCTTTTGGAGTTTTTATTCTTCTTCCTTTTCCTTCCTCTTTGACTCTACTGATTGAGATGTTGCTTCCTCTTGCTCCTTCTGGATCAACCCAACCGGTTTAGGGCTGGGACTTGTTTCGCTTTTATGGAGGTAACGTTTTCCCAATTCGGTTAAGTTCCTGACACTACGAAAAAATGATTCATCCTTGTCCCACCGATGTGCGTACTCAAAAGAATTTTTGACATTGATACAGTGCTCAGCAACTCTGCCACTAGGACCATGCCTCCTAAAGCACTTTGTGCCACAATGAAAAACTTCTAAGCCTTGACCATAGTTTTCACCATCTTTTTCCTTTTGGAGACTATACACACCAATGGTGGAAGGCATTGGTGGGTACATACCTTTCTTCCTCTCACATAGAACATTGCTGAAACCGCTGATGAAAAGCTTCCTTAGAGCTTCTTTGTGTACTACAAAATCTATAACATACCAGGGAAACAAAAAGGGAGGTTGAGACCCTCCACTCATTCGGATATAGGTTCCCTCGGGGGAAAAGTAATACTCCCCAAAATCCTCTATGATGAGCATTGCATTCTTAGACAGGCAGTTTGGCTCCTCTATAAAAATGAGTTGATATAGGGGCATGATGAGTTTCTCACAAATCTGTTTGTAGTAGTTTGCGTATTTTCTTGCCCATGTGGGTTGGTAAGCTACAAAGAGAGGGGACTCCTTTCTACTCCACATGCAACCCAAATCTAGGAAAGGGTGTTTGCTTAACAAGCAATCCATCAAATAAGAAGACATGAAGAAATCAACTTTCTTTTGGGTCAGTCCTCCTTGGGAAACAGTTAAGTGCAAGACCATACTGTTTGATATTATGTCGGCCCAGTTGAAGATTGTACCAGACATGGCCACATGGACCATTAATGGAACCCAACCAAGCTTGAAGACATTTCCATTTGTCACGTCGAAAATCCGACTCATCATTAAGGCAATGAGTCTATAAGGAGTCCTTAGAAGAGCACTTTCATAATCATTGTTGTTCCTTTGCCTAATTTTCCTTTCACTTATCATCATCTTTCTAGCGGACTCTAGGGGGTCTATTGTTTTCTTTTCCAACCACTCATCGTCCAGCCAAGCCCTTTCCTAGGTCAGCTTGTAAGTAGCCACAATGTGCTCTGGTGCGAAGGACACAAGATTCATCCCAGCTTATCATTAATGAATCTTGTATCAGTATTAACATGAGGAATTATCCAGCCAATAACTTACGAGCATGGGAACAGCTCGGGACGAGTTGCTTCCTTGTGAAGGCTAGACTTCTTGATGTTTAAGTAGACCATGGTTTCTTCCAGGGATGCTTTGGGGTACTTCTAATCTCTGATAAACCTGTATAACTCACCCCATTGAAATTCTGGGGTAGGGGATCAACATGGTTTCGAGCGATGTATCTAACAAAATTTCCATGTCTGAATCTGATTCGGAAAGCTTAGCCTTCTGTCTGGAAAATCTCCTATGCATGTCAAACGTGCAACGGTGAGGATGATACAAATGAGGAGTTGACAAACTTATGATAAATTGTTATTTAGAGGAACAATACATCATTTAAATTCATGGTGCTAAGTATGCAATAGTATTGGATTTCAATTTAAAATAATCTTTCAGAGGAAACGATGACGAGAAGGAGCATTTAAAACAAAACAACCATGCAACGACTCAAAAATGCATTTTATACAATACCGAATGTTGCTAGCTTGCATTTGACAATATCTTGAGATAAATTTAATTAATCTGCTGGCACTAGTTCTTTCAACAAAATATAATCACACAAAGCTTTGTCACTGTGGGAGAAGGAATTTCCTCGGATTCTTTAGTGGCCTTAACGTAGGGGCTTGTCGTCCAGGGCATGACTTATCACATGGGACACCGACGAGTACAGTATGGTATTCCCGGGAACTAACATATCCTTTGATGTGTGCTGCAGAGGAGAAAGTGTGCTATCATTGGCCTTATAGAATTCTGTGATAGGTATTTTTCTTAGGTTCATCTTTTATCAAAAAGACAAAAACTGGGATGGAGCTTTTTCCTAACACTAAGAGAAAAAATGACCGGTAAGCCATATTGTATGTGCGCAGAATGTAGCTCCTTTGGGTAGTGATTCTTCGGGAAAAATAACAAAACCTCGGTGCTCTGTCAGAATTACTGGAGGTCTTCCCATCAGGTAAAGAAATCCTCTCAAATCATGCAAAAATAAGGGGAATCCAAGCGCTAGACATGGGTTTGGCCTTGAGGACCACCAACACATAGCCTTTAAAGGAGAAAAAGGAGCTTCTAACGAAGTTCCCTTCCAGATAAAAGCAGAGGGAGGGAATAAGCACCTACCTATCAGTCTTGGAATGTCTCCTTGTGGTCAACGCGCGTACCTAGGTGAGTGACAGTCTGAAAGCTTCCATTGGTGAATAGAAACTCTTCTTCCTGTTGGAGAGAATGGAATGGAATGAACCCTGTTCTACGTATATATAGAGTGAGAAATAAATCCCCACTGGGTGGCCAGTTAGAGTTTTAATGAGCACGGGGCTCAACGTAAAAAGTAATAAATCCGCATGGGCCGCAATAAAAAACCCCTACCAACTTGACTTTCGCACTTACCCAAAAATTGGACTAGGCTGCGGCGGCGATTATGAAAGTATATCCAACGCAATGGGCGGCGATTTTAGGGGTAACTCCCACGATCAGACGTTGCGATGGGGTTGAAATGGGGTCGGCAATTTTAAGGTTAAAAATCAGTGCAACGGGCAAGAACATTAGTCTTAGAACCTGGGAAAAAAAGGTGCGATGAAGAAGACGAGGCCAAGGTCAAGGAAAGGCACAAAAAGACAGGCGGCGATTTTAAGGCCAAAATCCGTGCATCGGGCGGGAATTTTAACTCTCAAATATGCAACGATCGACATAAATTTAAGATTCAGAATATGCGCAACCATCGGCGAAGTTTAAGACTAAAAACTACGCAACAGCGGCGATTTTATTGTTAAAAGATGCGATCGGTCTTGGGAGAAAAAATCAATAATGAATGCCTCCGTTCGGCAAAGTTAAGACCAATAGATGCACAACGACGGCCAAAATAAGGCTAAAATTTGCACAACTGTCGCAATTTTTTTCATTAAAAAATGCGCTACTGTTGACGCTTTTATCATAAAAAACTGCGACCACTACCAAAAGATGAATTTTGCCTTAGCATAAAAAATCATAAATTTGTCAAAGGAAAAGAGAAGATTTTGCAAAGCTAAACACACAAGTTTCAAAAGACCAAAGGACTTCTTCGAAAAAATAGAAGGAGGGGCCGCAATATTTACAAATTTTTTTGGGGGGGATGTTGCAGCAACAACAATTGGCGATTCACTGGTGAACATAGATCTCTGAAACAAAAAATTCCCACGGTTAGACAACTTACAAACTGCTAGCTTCATATGCAACAAAATTGCCTTCATAGTTCATATTTAGTTAATGCAATGATCACTTTATCATAATGGTCATTTGGGAAAGGGCAACTTTAACTCAAACTTTCTTAAACCCTCTCAGGGCCAGAGCGTGGAGTTCATTTTGAAAACTATCTTTTAGATGCCAACTAATATAGGACTCCACAGGATTGTAACAATGTCTCACAGACATATTCGTTTGTTCCTCATTCCCATGTTATTTGCATCCTTTTGGATGTTTCTTAATTGATGACTTTTGCCATTTGAGCCTTCCAGAAATAAATTTCTTCAATCCATAATGTCCTTTTGTGTGAGTGACATATTTTATTTGCTTATCAAACTTCACGGATGGAGAAGAACCTTGATGGGCTGAATTATTTGAACAACTTCCTTGTCTGAACACTTTTGCTTCTCTTATCCATGCTTTAATTGAGGCGCGAATTTCTGGAAAATAGACTCTTCGATATAAGCTCTTTGGGATTTTATTTGTAGCATGGGATCATTTTAAATACCATACATCTGTGAGACATGCTTCCTTTCCATGGGTCCGTCATAGCGAACTTCTTGAGATAGGAATTAATGTTAAAGTGAATGGAGCCCCAAGATAGTGAGAAGGAAATGCTAAATCTCAGTTATTTAAATGGGGTTATTTTGACCAAACAGAAAAGGATCTCTCCATTCCTAAAGGCCACTCAGTGAGAGAAAGGTCACAAAGATACGTTCTCTTTATAAGTGAAAAAATGCCCTTCAAGATTTTAGATTTGCTCAGAGTTCCGTCTCACCGCTAAGCCAAGGGTTGGGCTGGGATTTATTAAAGAAAGAAATAAAGAAAACTTGAGTAGAAAGCAAGGTAAAAATCAAACCAAACTACTTAAATCACAACAAACAAGGAAACAAGAAAACAAGAAACAACAGCGTTTATTTATGTACAAAAGTCTCTACGAGACTATCCAAAGTACTGCTTTAAAGAGAGGCCATTGAGAGGGAGATTCACTTCCTATCCTTGTAGGTCTTTCAGTTTATATGTCGATGGGCCAAGCTTTTCAGAAATTTGGTAAGGTCCAACCCATAGATGTTGAAACTTTGTGTGCATTCCCTTACCATCATGTGGATAGTCCCATTTTAGAACTAAGTCACCTAATTCAAAATTTCTCTTGCCATCCTTTTGCTTATCAAACCACCTTTTGACTATGTCTTGATGTTGGTGGAACCGGTCTTTGGCTTTAAGCCGATATTTTTCAAGCTTCAACAGGGTATCAATTCTTGATTGTTGGACTTGACTGCTAGACCCTTGAGAGGCTTGGGCCAATTGCAAGGATGGGAGTAAAATATTCGGAGGGAGGATGGATTCTTTACCGTAGACCGGAGTGAATGGGGAAACTCCTAAGGCATTCTTTGGGGTGACTCTATCTTCCCATAAAGCATTCGGGAGGGCTGTATGCCAACTTTTTTTATTTTCAATTACAGTTTTCTTAAGAATTTGAATGAGATTCTTATTGGTAGACTCAGCTAATCCATTTCCTTGGGGGTAGTAATTGGCTGAATAATGCAATTTAATTCCTTTCTCATAAGCAAATTCATTTATCTTAAAAGATGAAAAATAAGTTGCATTATCGAAGACTAGGGAAATTGGAACCGCAAACTTGGTTATGATGTTTTCCTTCAGGAATATGATAGCTACATCTTTGTTTATTTTACGCAGCGGAGCAGCTTCTGCCCATCTTGTAAAATAATCCGTAGCTGTCAGGATATACCGATGCTGCAATGAAGAGTTCGGGTTTATCTCATCGATAACATCTATGCCCCAATGTTCGAATGGTTACGATATGACGACTCGCTGCAGAGGTCCTGCTTCTTTTGGCAGTTTCCCGACACTTCTTTGACATACATCACAATTCTAGGCATAAGCATGAGCATCTCTGAATAAGGTGGGCCAATAATACCCAGCTCTGAGAATTTTATGTGCTGTGGTATCTCCAGAATAATGTCCCCCAGCAGGGCCATCGTGCAATTTCTTGACCACACTATCAACATCTTCTTTCTCTAGACATCTAAGGAAAATCCCATCATAATTTCTTCTAAAGAGTATCCCATCAATGATTTGATAGGATGCTGATTTGAGACGTAGTGCTCTCCTTTCTTAGAATTCCAGTGTTCCGACAAATATCCTTGTTGCAAATAATGCACTAGGTCCCTATACCAAGATTCCGGAGCTGTAAAAATAGGACATACCTCAACCATATTCAGTTCCACTTCATTTTCCCAGTTCAACTCTTCATCAACTGGATGTTCAATGAGTTATTTACATAATCCTTGACTCTTGATAATGGTGGAGGGTTTGAATTCTAAATCATACTATTGAAGAGCAGTGACCCAATTCCCTCTCCGTTCTCCCAATTCATTCTGAACGAACAGAGATTTGATGGCGGGGTGAGGAACTATGACTTTAGTTTTGTTTTTCAGAATATATGGACTGAACTACTTTATCGCTTTGAATACGGCATATACTTGCTTGTCTACAACAGGGTAGTTCAGTTCAGCGCCCTGCAGACCAGTGCTCATAAAATAAATTTGGTATTCGTCTCCTTATTATACCTTTTGCATGAGCATGACTGCGAGAGAGTCATCCGAAGCAAAGGTATACATAATGAAATATTTATCGAAGTCTAGACTCGTTAAAGAAGGTGCATTAGCTATGGCAGCTTTGATCTCTTTGAAATCCACTTTCTCCAAGTCAATCCACTTGAACTATACAATCTGCTTTATCGTTTTCTGCAAAGGTTTAATGGTCTGAGTGAAATCTAGAATGAACCTTCGAACAAAATTAATAGTTCCCATAAATGATTGCATAGATTTCTTGTTGTGGGGCATGGGAATCTGATTGATGGATTGCACTCTCTCTTGATCCATTGAGATTCACTTTTTTGAAATTATATGACCCAAAATATTTCCTTCAAGAACAACAAAAATACTTTTCTTGGGATTCAAAGAAATACCATATTTCCTGCAGCGATCAAAAATCTGCTTCAAGTGGAAAACATGATATTTTCTCTTCTTTGAGAAAACCCTCACATCATCTAGATAGACTATGATACAATTACCACCCAGTCCTAGAAACGCAATGACCATTGCTTGTTGGAAAGTAACTCATGCATTTATCAAACTGAATGGCCTTGTGTGATAAGCAAAGGTTCCCCACTTTGTATGAAAATTAGTTTTGAGCCAGTCTTCTTCCACTACTAACACTTGATTGTATCCAGAAAAACCATCTAGTAAGTAGAAAAGCTCTGATCCTGAGACCATCTGCAATATTTGCTCCATTGGGGGCACATGATAGTTGTCTTCATCGAAATATTTATTTAAGTTCCACAAATCCACACACAGTCTGATTTCCCCCGATTTCTTTCGGACGAGAACTAGATTAGCAACCCATTCTAAATGCCAGATTTTAAAAATAATCTTTGCATCCAACAATTTCTTCAACTCCTTTTGTATCAAAGGCTCAAGAGTCGGATGAATCCTTCTTAATTGCTACTGAAATAGATTAACACCTGCCTTCATTGGTATTATGTGCTGAATAATGCGGGTATCATATGTATTTAGATCTTCATAAGTCCATGCAAAGACATCCTTATACTGCTGATTAAACATATTTCGGTTCAACATCTGTAACCAGATTTACTAATTTATGCTGCATAAAGGAGCTGTGAGTTTTACCTTTTACTGGCCTTTTGAACTTGTTCCATGGATCGAATAAACTTTCAAGAGATCTTACTCGGGCATAAAATTTCCTTTAACAACATCTTTACTTTGCAGATCTGAATTGTGCTTATCTTCGTCTATTATGGCTTCTTGGAAGACATCTTCATTTGTTAAGAAGCTGATGATATGATCATCATCATCAAACACTCTAAGATTTGTAATGTTATCTAGAACAAATGGTCTGAAAATCAATTCGATAGAACATTTGTTATTGGTAGGCACCAATCTAGAAGCAGATGTAGCTAACAAATCAACTGCAACATTTCTTAATCTAGGAATGGATTTGATATTAAAAGAATCAAAACATGAAACCAGACTCCAAACCTCCGATTGATAACCTTTTAAGTGCGGTGAAAGGTAGTGAATTGTATCTCTCACTTGCTTGACAACTATCTCTAAATCACCAAAGACTTTCAAATATTTAACATTTAAACTAATAGCTTTCTTCAAACCATGGACCAGAGCTTCATATTCAACAGTATTGTTAGTGCACTCGAACTCTAGTCTACAGGATAAGAAATGTTTGTTGGTTTCAGGATCAATTAAGACACAACCAACCCCGGATCCTTCTTGGGTTTTGGAGCCGTCAAAGTATAGAACCCAAAAAAAAATTCTGATTTAACTAAGTGAATATCACTACAACCTATGTCAGTGACTAATCCTACTATGTTACAATCAATATCATCAGTCCAAGAAAATTGAAGGAGATCGGATTGTTCATCTGATTCATGGCTAATGTTTTCCGATTGATAATTTCCTTGTTCAATCTCTAAGAAATAGTTTCCCAAAACTAAAGACGAGAAAGCTACAGCCTCATTCTTTTCCTCTAACTGAGTTACATTTTGTTTCATGTGGGGTTCTCTTAGTATCTTAATCTGATTTTTCCTATTCTGATATGGCAACCACAAATGAGACCAGTCTGTTGCAAAGTAACTATTTAGTTTCGTAGACCAATCCCTGCTCAATATCAAACCGTGAGGTTCTAGAATATCAACCACCATTATAGTCACAAATTGACACACTCTAGGGTCTGCTGATAACCTAATAAGCACATCTTTCATTTCTCCAATGAATTTTGCAGCAGCTCTATCTAACTGTATGATCTAAGATGGGGATGGGATTGGCTACCCATTAATCTTCTTGCAAATTGACTGTGGCATGACATTCGAAGAAGCCCCAGAATCTACCAAACAATTATGAACATTATGATTGAAAATTTTGAAAGTCAAAAGAAAAGGCAAAGTATGCAATCTTGATTTCCCTCCAATGCTAGCTTCGTTTATCTTAGGGTTTTCCTTAGTGTTTTCTACCGAAGTGCTAGCTTGTGAGTCGAAATCATCCAACAATTTATTTCTTTGCTGGGGCAGACTGCACATATAAAATATAGAGACATTTTCTTTTGCTTTCTTAATGTCTTTGATTATATCATACCCCATATCACATTCTTTTGAAACTTTAGGTTGATTTTCCGTTTTGTTCAAAGTGACCTTTGGCTATATAGAGATTTCTATGTTTGGCTCTTTCGTCACTGCTAGGTTTTCCGTAGGCTGTGACATAATGACAGTTATGTCTCTTTTGGGTATCTCTTTCACAACCTTGTCTTTAGGTGCCTCAATAATTTGATCAAGCACAGGGCCTTTACTCCTAGTGGTGACATTAATTGCTGTAGTATGAAATTCATCAGCTATATCTTCGAAAGAAGATTCTTGTACGGGTTCTCGATCCCATAAGACCATTGTTGTGTCAGGAGCGGATTCTTCCTACTAAAAAACATGCTCTTCCTGAGGATCTTTCTGATCAGTTATCTGTGCATCTAGCATTTGGTTCATCACTAGGCTCATCAAATCTATCCATTGTGGACAAATTTTTTCTGAGTGTTGTTCTTGATGGAAGGTACATAAATGATCCATGCCTACTTCATTTAAATTTAGCATATTAGAATTGTTTACAGGCGGAAGTGGCTGTCCACTTTCCTCTCTTTTCTTATAGAAAGGTTTGAATGGTGGCTTGGAAGTGCTAGCTGTCTTATCTTTCTCTAGATCGATAATTTTATAAGAGAGCGTTTGCATCATTTTGACCATATTTTCCATGTCTGTTGATGGTTCCTCTTTATTTATGGTTAATAGAAAGGGCTTCTTAACAACTGCCTGTTTTGTTTCTAGATCCAAAGCATGCTTAGCAATGTTTTCCACTTCTTTTTCTACCTTCTTTGCTTCTTCGAAGTTTTCTATTAAAGTAGTTTTCTTTGTTCTTTTAACAAACATTGCTATGGGAAGATCAAGAGCCGTTGTATACTATTCAACTAAAGATTCCTCAGCAGGCCTTGCTGCATCACTAAAATTGTTCAACAATGTAGTAAATCTTTGATTAAACTCTCGAACCTTTTCTTTCTTTTCCATTCTCATGGACAACAATTCCTTCATGAGCGTAGTGATTGTTTTCTGATTTCGATACTTTTTTAAGAAGCATTTCTCAAAATATTCCCAATTAGATATTGAACTAGCTTGCAAACTAAAATACTAGGAATAAACTTTGGGTTCAAAAGTGTAAGGAAAAATCCTACAGACTACATCCTCATGTTGCACATTTAAAAGACTTAAAGCCAAGTAGAAACTCTTGAGATGATCTTTAGACGAAATGCCTTTCCCAGGGTCATATTTAGGAAAAACCTTTTCTGGATTCTTGGGCAGATCATGGAACGGTCCAGCTATATTTAGTGCTCCTCTCGCTCTCCACGCTAGTACAGCCATGGCTCCACATGGGGAATTTGGTGGAGTGTTATGTGGATAATTACGTGGGGTATGTGGTTCGTCTAGATCTAGAGGATTTTCACTTTCGATTTCTCCAAGAGGTTCTATGATTTCTTCTAAAGATAGAGCTACCAGCTCTTCAAAATTCTGCATAAGAACTGAATCTCTTGTATACTGTGTTTCCCTTCTAGGGGCTATTCTTCTAGGGAGTAAAGGAATCGCATTTAAACTATGAGCCTGCCTAACATAAGCACAGGTATGTCTTCTTAAATTCATTATTTTAGCAAAAGGAACATCATACAGTGTCTTTTGCTGTTCGATCTCAGAATTGGGATCTTCTTTATTTGTTAATTCCTGATCTAGATTATCTGAGATAGCTGTTTCAAGCAGGTCTTCAGTGGATTCCTTCTAATGAAAGGATCTCCTCTGCCAGCCTTGTACTAGTGGCCCTCCTTCTAGCTCCAAAAACTGTTGATGCCTCAAAAATCGTAGCATCAATCAACAAGGGATTCTCCCTTATAAGCAAGCCCAATTGGATCGCTTACCATTTGGTGTGGGTGTTACACCTAAAATCCTACCATCTTGAGATTCAGTGTATACATCCCTGAAGTTTCATTGGCTAAGTCATTCACCTGGAAAGGATACCTTTGCATTTATGCTAGGTTTTGAGAGCTCGTCACAGTCTGCACACATGCAACCTACGACATCACATCTTGCTCTACTGTAGGGTGCGACGAAGTCAGTTAATGGCAAAAAATAGGCCCTTCGAGCTCATTCTCGAAGCCTGTTGACTTGGATCCTTATCCTTGACCTCTTGGGGGAGTTGGCACTCGGTTCCTAACCTCTTGGGGGGATCCCCTATTTCTCTTCTACCATATCTCAACCTACCCTATCCATATCCTTTCCACTTAGTCCTATATAAGTGAAGATCTACCCCTCTCCAAAGGGAGGAAGTCTATAGTGTCTACATGATAGTGAAATCAATTGTGGAGAGATATCTAACTGATCCATTGAGAGACTCATACTTCCTTGGGAGGATATGGAAATTGGCTTGGATGGAGAAGGGATACTACGTTAAGCTTTGGTTGTAGTCATTCTATCCTATGTACTTTCCCTATATTTATAGTAATATAAATGCTTTCCACCAATATTGTTTATGCGTGATGATATTGTGTAGTTTACCTGCTTAACTATTTACTTAGATCTCTTATTGTATAGATGCTCTTTACTCATTTGCATTGTTCTATGTGTCTTGATAGGTCTTGCAACTGAGATCTGACGATCGCGAGACGTGGAGCAACATCCAAGAGAAAGGATTGCGAAGTTAAGCTAAGACATCTAGTCACTTGATCCTTAAGTAGATATAGGAAAGTAGTTTGTAGTCTGTACTATTTGTTCTAGACTCACTTTGAGCTAGGGAGATCCGGATCGCATTTGCTCGAGTGGATTTTTCGTCAAACAAATCTACGCACTCTACGGGGTACTCTACCCCAGTAATCCTTACACTCTATGGGGACAACAATTTTTTTTACAACATGGATCCCCACTTATAGTCCCTTAAGTCCCTCCATCCCCGTTTGGTTCACCCCCACCTCCCATTGGAGGCGATAGGCCCCCACATAACTTTGGAGGAGGCGGACCTCTACCTTTTGGAGGAGGGCCACCTCATTTCGGTCATCATGGACCGCCCCCTCCTGGTGGAGGTGGTGGGGGACCACCCCCTCTTACGGCAGTGGTGGGGGAGGACCATCTCATCCAGGCAATGGCAGAGGAACACCACCCCCTCCTGGTGGTGTTGGTGGAGGACCTTCTCATCCTGGTGGTGGTGGTGGTGGACCACCACCCTACTATGGTGGAGGTGGCAGAGGAGGATCTTACTCTTCCGGCGATGGTGGCGGCCCACCATCCCCTCCAAACGGAGGTGGTGGAGGCTTGTCCTATGCCAGTGGTGGTAGTGAACCACCACCTCCTCCCAGCGGAGATGGTGGTAGCCCATCCTACCTTGGCGGTGATGGTGGACCCCGACCATTTGGAGGCAGCCCACCCCCTCCCGACGGCGGAGGCGAGCTTCCACCTTATGGAAATGGGTCACCTTATTATGATTATGGACCACCTTACTATGGGGGCGGATCTACATTTGGTCTGGGAGGCCCGTACCCCTATGGCCAGTTTCCTCTTGGAACACCTTATGGTCAACTGACACAAGGTCCCACAGGTCCTTACATGCCTTATACATACTATCAATACTCGCATCCTAATCCACAACCGCCCTTTTTGGCTACTTTGGACTTACCTAACTTGTCTTGCTTAACCAACGACCCCATCTACCATGGATCTAATTGGCCACCTATTCCAGTGAAACTTCCATCATATATCCCAAAATTTGATGGTAAGCCTGGGGAGGATCCTAAAAACCATGTGATGACATACCACTTATGGTGTTCATCCAACTCACTAATGGATGACTCGATCCGTCTTCGGTTATTCCAACAATCTCTCACTAGTTCGACTACCAACTGGTATATTGAACTACGACCCCATTCTTTTCCCAATTTTGGTTCTCTTGCTATGAACTTTTTGACTCATTTCCAGCTACCTATATGGTATGAAACTGGTACAGAGATTTTAACCTCGCTCCTTCAAAATACCGCTACTCATATATCAGATCATATACATGAGTGGCGAAGGAGACGACGTCTCATTAAAGATCCTATTCCAGATCAACTCCTAGTAGAATGGTTTACGAAGTCTCTCATTCCTACCATATCATGAGATGTTTCCATGGGTGGCGCTGTCACTGAGGAACAAGCCATTGCTCGTGACCATTTTCTAGACTTATTCTATGCTCAATCTGACACGTTGTTTGATATTCTTCCCGACACACCCCACAACACTTACGACCCCGCGAAACCACCCAAGGGACCCCAAGTTGATGGCATCATTGGATCCCTTCACACCCAGCCTTCCACTCAATTTGTTGGCTCGTCGAACCCCCAGGGTTCTTCCCCATCACCAACACAGGCTAGTTACGACACCACCAAATCACCCACTCCTGATGTCACCGAAGAAGTGAATTCTATTTCATCAGTTTCACCTCAGAATTCTGGTGGTAAGAAGAAAAATAAGGGGAAACCTAATAAATCTTCCACTCAATAGGAATAAAAGAGCACCCCTGATGATACCAAACAGAAAAGGAATTTGAAGTATCCTTTCCTACTGTGTGGTGATGATCACGTTTCTAAAGAGTGCCCCCATAGAGATGAAGCTCAAAAGTTTCTTAAGGGAAAACCCACACCCGCAGTTCTCAATGATCCCTTCCCTGCTCAAAATCAACAGTCGATCGCTCACACTTATTCCTCCCAAGGAGAAGCATCCACCACCGCACATGTTCTCATGATGTGTAGCGAAACTATCAACTTGAACACCCGTTCTCATTCATATGACTCTGTTCTAGCAAAGGAACCTGTTGGAAGTAGTACTGAAAAAGCTTCCACTTCGATGCCCGACGTCACCGTTCCGACTGCTTCTTTCACCATTGAGAAGGCCTCATTTGAGTCAGTGTTGCGTCCACCCAAGAGAACAATTATAAAATTGGTTTTCAATCCTAATGCTTGGGCTGCTCAAAACTACAACATTGTAGAGGACCTAGCACAAGTCCCTTGTGCTATGTCACTGCTCGAGGTCTTGCAAAACTGTCCAAATCAGCGCAAGACTCTCCTTGCTGCAATGGGTGCAGTTGACCCAGATTCATCGAATACCATCATGTTCAGGCTAGAATACTTCAAAACGAGGCTCTCCCATCAACTATCATTTCAAGTTGCTACAAAAATTGCTGGGAAGATCATCCATCGTACCGTCTTGGACGAAGGAGCCTCTACTTCAGTCATGTCAATCGCATGTTGGAGAGCCATTAGTTCTCCTGAGTTGAACCATCCTCCTACCACTTTGAGAGCCTTCGATGGACATGGATTTCAACCTCATGGGTTGTTACAGGCTTTACCAGTCGAGCTAGGGGGCAAGACCACCACCCTCAACGTGGAAGTGGTCGTTGCCCCGTTAGATTATAAAATTATGTTTGGTTGTAATTGGTTTTACACCATGACTGTGGTTGCATCATCTGTCTTCCGCATAGTACAATTCCCCCATCAAGGCCGAATTGTCACAGTCGACCAACTGGATTTTTGCACACCTTAAACCACTAATCACCCAGGCGATAACGTTCCTTCGATTGGACAATCTTCGCAAAAGTATGAGATTTGGGGGTTGGCCTCCTTAAGGATTCGTCCCTGATGGGCATCTTTCCTACTTCGGATCCCCCAAACCGTGTTTCGAAGGTGAACATGATCTCCTCGCAGATTTCATCTATCCCTAACTGCACTGATTCAAGGCTTGTACCTGATGAAGCCACGACACACCTGATTGGAGACACTATGCCTCTGTCACCCGCTGAACTCATGTATGAGGCTATACAGTCAGCGCCATAGGACCACTTCGATGTGGCCTCCACCTCCTGTTGTCTACAACAGACATCATCCAATCCTCTGCTACAGACTTTTCATTTTGATGAGTCCATTATGGAAATCATGAGCACAGGTGATCCTCCATGGGAAGACCTCCACCATCGTTCATCTCTCCCTCCCTTGTTGGATACTGTGGAGAACAACATTTACACTATCTTTTCACTGAATGTCTACTCTGGCTCTTAGTCTTTGATACTCGCATGTCAAACGAACTCTGAAGGAAACTTCACCAACATTGAGCCTACCACTTTGATAGACATTTCGGTTACTCCTGGTGTAGTGGAACACATGCAGTTTGGCTAGAAGTGTTCCCCTGAAGAAGTCGTCACCGCCACATCCTTATTCAAGCAATTCCGAGACGTGTTCACTTGGACTTACAAGGAGATGCCTGGGATAGACCCCTCCATTGTTTTACAGGAGATTAAAACCTATCCTGACATCAAACCTATTCGCCAAAAGCTGCGACTGGTATGCCCTCGGAAGACTGCGGCAATCAAGGAAGAGATTGAGAAACTCTTGAAGAACGGTTTCATTTACCCTGTACCGTTGACAGAGTGGGTCTCAAACATCATCCCTGTTAATAAAAAACAGGGTACCATCTGTGTCTACATCGACTATCGGTATCTCAACAAAGCTTGTCCCAAGGACAACTACCTAACTCCCTTTATCGACCAGATCATTGAAAATTGTGCTGGAAGTGTCATTTTTTCATTCATGGATGTATTTCCTGGATACAACCAAATTGAGATCCACTCAGCTGACCAACACAACACGGCATTCATCTGCCCTTGGGGAACGTTTGCATATCGTAAACTTCCATTTGGTCTTAAAAACGTTGGTGCCACATTCTAGTGGGCCATGTCGTATGCCTTCCATGATGTGAAGGACTTTTTGGAACCTTACTTGGATGACCTCCCTTCCCACTCAAAGCAGCGTGAGTTCCATTTAGATCATATGACAACCATTTTCCTCAGATGTAGGAGGTACAATATCCGTATGGATCCTCACAAGAGCATTGTTTGTGTCGATTCCGGTCGCTTCTTAGGCTTTATCATCTTGAAAGATGGGATCCGTATTGATCCCTTGAAGGTGGAAGCCATCCTCGCTCTTCCACCTCCAACCAACATTACGGAACTTCAGAGTCTGTAAGGAAGAGAAACTTATTTACGACGCTTCATTCGTAACTTCACGCAAAAAACACAAGGGTACATGAGATTAATGAAAAAGGACGTATCGTTCATCTGGGATGACCAAGCTCAGCGATCGTTTGATAGCTTAAAACATGCCGTCACACATGCCTCTGTGATCCAACTTCCAAATTACTATCGAGATTACATTTTATATCTCGCCACTTTCGACACCACTATCGCCATGGTTTTGGTACAAGAAGACCAGAATGCCCAAGAAGATGTGATATACTATGCTAGTAAAGGTCTCATTGACATTGAAATTCGTTATTCACATGTTGAGAAGCTTGCTCTCGCGGCAGTCATAGCTATGCAGAAGTTCCGACATTACATTTTGCTTCGCACCACCACCATCATTGCTGATTCAAACCCCATGTACCACATTCTGACTCGCCAGGTACTTGGGGGCAAGTATTCACGCTGGATCGTGATACTGCAAGAATTCGATCTTCTTTTCAAAAAAGTCAAGTTGAAAAAATATTTGGTGTTTGCTGAGCTCATCTCCGACCTCCCCCATACTGATGCAGAATCTGAGCCCAATGACTCTTTTCCGGATGAGTCATTGTTTCTTATCAGTACGTCTAATCCGTTGTATGGAGATATCACATTGTATCTTCAAACCCAATGTTTCAGCCCTGAATTGTCTCGTGATGACCATCGTCGCATACGCCAACATGCAAAGTATTATCTGATTATCAGTGATACTTTGTACCGCTATGGCATTGATTCTATCCTTCGACGTTGTCTGACTCATGATGAGGCTGAACACGTTCTCAATGACTGTCACCCTAGGGCATGTTGCGGTCACCTCTCTGGGATGGCTACAACCCAAAATATTTTGCCCGCGGGATATTACTGGCCGTCTATCTTCAAAGATTGTATCAAGGTCGTAAAAAAATGTCTTCCCTACCAGCATTGTCATAAGAAAAAGCACACCCATCCTGCCCCATTACACCTGGTTATTGCCATTGGCCCCTTCGCTAAATGGGGCATTGATTTCATGCATTGTAATCCTACCTTGGCCGAGGGGCATAGATACGTCATTGTAGCTTTGGACTACTTTACAAAGTGGGCTGAGGCAATGCCTACATACACGAGCGACGGCAAGACCGCTGCACTCTTCATGTTTAAATATTTAATAGTGTGGTTTGGAGTTCCTCAAGTGATAGTTACTGACCATGGTTCTCACTTTATGAGCCATATGGTTGATGAGTTGAGCAACAGATTGGGTTTTCGCCATGAAAACGCAACACCGTACTACCCTCAATCAAACGGACAGGTTGAGGCCATTAACAAGGTCTTGAAAACTATGGTCCAACATATGGTGGGTATTGTTGGCTTGGTTTTGCAACCAAGCTTAGTGCAATGGGCACCTATCAACAAGTGATAGCAGTTTCAAAGATTGAAAGCAAAAACAATTATTATAAATCTGAATCTAAACTAAACTAGCATGTGCATATAACAAATAAAATTTTCTGAAAATGATTCAAGAACAAGAAATAAAAAGAATGAGTATTGTATTAAAATACCTCAAATGGTGAGGATTTGTGTTGAGTAACTTCCAAGGTGAGTAGCTCCAAGCTCCAAAGGTCTCTTCTCCAAGATAGCTACAATGGTCAAAAGCTCATGAGAGATTTTGACAGCATGAGGATAGGATGATGGATGGATGGAAAGTGAGGAGCCCCTACCACCTTTTTATAGTTCTTTAGTGGTGGGGAATACCATTATGGTTTTGAGGAAACCACTGGTATTGACCAACATGGTTTAGGTACCTTTTCCCTCCTTTTTCATTTTTTGAATATTTTTAATATTTGTATTCCCTTTTTAATATTTTTGGGAATTCTGGACCCTTTTTGAGGGTTTTTTATGCTTTTTGAGGAAAAATATTCATTTTGAGTGGAAAAAGGGGTGTATTAAGGTCTTTTGGTCGCTTTAGAGGCTCAAATGGTGAAAAAGTGGACAAAAGGGTCATGCGAATAAGGAAATGAGCTAGTGAGTACTTTTTGGGTGTTAACAGATTGCCCCCTGATGTGTGAGGGAAGGAGCTCGTCGTATGGCCGATAGACATCATAGTTCTTTTGTCGTTTTTCTGGGGTTTGGAGAAGAGAAGAGACCAATTGGAGACTAGATCCACGGCCCTTGGAAGCTGCAAAATAAACAATATTACATGGCCTCAATATGAATGAGGAATAATATCTTATAATGGACGAGGCGGGCATACCCATGCTCGTATCAAGACATATACATAACAATTAGTCCCAAGAAGGGGGACTTGAAAAATACGTAAAAAATCTGCTGGTACATCATAATGGTCCAGAGGGGACATTATTTTGGGATGTACTCATGATCATAACATGACTGATATCAATAACTGATACACTAGAATAAAGCATGAACCATTCTGAATAAGGTCTCAGAAGGGTTGATGAACTGCTGAAACTGAAGGTGTCCAACATCTGTAGGGACTCAATGACTGTGAGCCATCTCTGGGAAGTACATGTAACTATATACTCGAGGGAGCATAAAACTGGGGTACATCTGAATACTGTCGCCATGCGCAACTCGGATATTTATAGAAAAAATGTAACTGGTTGTTTCCATAAGTAGACTCTCAAATGTGGAAGAGTCAGGTGGTATCTGGGGTCTTCAACTAATAACTGAACAGACCAATACCCTGTGCGAGTCTCAACGATGCGATCAAGGTGTTGAAGTCGAGCATGTGAGAAACAACCATTTGGAGAGGCACTAAGGACTCTTCTCGAAATGATTTGTAGGCACTCATCATAAATGGTGATGAGTCCAAGACACAGGAACCTCTAGGTCTATCCTCTGGAATAAATTTGGTTGTCGTCGACAGAGGGAGACCAGCAACTAACAAGGCAATGATGTTTCCTTGATAGGAGCACGAGGTGTGGAACTGAAGTGTGGTAGTACTGATGGTAGGATTGACATACTTGTGGGGATAGGAAGTAACTGGGGTCATAAAGTGGGTAGACTCAAACTTCCTTTGTTCAGAGCATGATGACATGGTTGACCTGGCAGCATAGGGAACTGACTTGTAGGTGTGGGGATCATAGCTTTTAGGGACTGAAGAGTATGTATTGACTCTGGGGGGGTCAAGCTGATGGGTGCTGTCGAGGGGTTCTCAGGGTGACATACTGCAGAATACTCTGAACAAAGGAGACCAAAATGGGAAAGCTGCCATATGAATAGACGTGATCTGTTCTAGCACCGAGAAGCACCATTGGGTCCTTCTTTGTAGTTTTAATGAGCTCCAAGAAGGGATAAAAGAATGCTATGAAATGGTACTGTCCTGTGGATTTTGTGAGCCCAGGACTGTTCGTGCTCATGGGTGATTTCTTTTTTAAGGAGTCTGAAAATGATAAGAAGACTCTGTAGTGGTTGTGAGTACCGTCCTGTGGGTTTTTACGAGCCCAGGATGGTGATTGCTCGTGGTCGCTTTCATGTTTAGAGAGTCTGAAAGTGGTAAGTGGACTCCATTGGTGTTCTTTTTCGTAAGTTAGTCTCCAAGGCCCGAAAAAGCATAAAATGATGCAAATGGAGAACTCTTCTAGCCGATGTGACTAGAGTATTCCTTTTTCGTAATTAGTCTACAAGGTCCGGAAAAGGGGTAAACTTATACCAGGTAGACTCCCTTTCAGATACGTTTAGCAAGCATGAAAGGAAGCAAGGTTGCTCGACGATCTTTTCATTGTTTTACGAGTCAGAAAAGAGCTTAACAAAAACTCCCTAAGTGCCTTTTTCGTAAAAGGGATTGCTCGACCTGAAAAAGGGGTAAAATTATATCGAACAAAAGGGGATTGATGAGAGTGAGAAAAGGTCTCAAGCACCATCATGAGTGCGGAATACTGGATCCGGTGACATAAATATTGTCAAAAAGGGGCAACGGCCAATGTGGCATGCAAACTGAGGTGATGGGTGGCATTTTGAAAAAATGTCCGAAAATCATGGGGTGAGAGCGAGAAATGATCTCAAGCATCATCACGAGCGTGGAGAACTGAATCCGAAGATATCAAACTTGTCAAAAATGGAAGACGGCCGATGTGGCATGCAAACCGAGGCGACGAGGGGGCATGGTAAAAATGGCCAAAAAATATGGATGTGAGAGCGAGAAATGATCTCAAGCATCATCACGAGTGCGGAAAACTAAATCCGGCGATATAAAACTTGTTAAAAATGGAGAACGACTGATGTGGCACGCAAACCGAGGCAACGAGGGGGCATGGGAAAAATGCCCAAAAAATCTGGGTGTGAGAGTGAGAAATGATCTCAAGCGTCATCACGAGCGCGGAAATATGAATCCGTCGGTGCAAATGGTGCGAAAAACGGAGGTCATAAGGACTCTGGAATGGTCAAAGCAAATAACTAGGTTAAAAAATGGCTACAAATAAAGGTGAGCCCACCAAGCCAAGGATGTAGTGGTGGGGAGAAATGATGACCTACAGGGGGAGAATACTAGGTGTATCAAATCAAATCGAATATACAAGTGATATGTGACCTCAAAAAATGGTTGAGATCACACATGTGAAGAAGTAAGCAGGGTTAATGACCTGCCCCCATGCTATGTGCATGGGGTTTGTGATTGTGGATCACATATGTGTTGGTTTGAATGATGGGCTCATTGAGATGTTGAGATAGAGATGATGGGGAAGGTTCAAAATGATTGATCATGCCCCCTATCCCGAGGTCGAGGTAATCTATTATGCCCCCTAACTCAGAGGTGTTAATGTGGTGCAGATGTTGTCTCAGAGAGAGATCAATAGGGCATTGAGCAACTGCTGGCGGGGTGTTATACCATGAGGCTGTGGGCTGTGGTGGCATACTGAAGTGATGATATGATGATGGGGGATTCCCTTTGTGGGGTGGATGCCCCCAGTATCTCCAACGAGAATCACGATGATGATTTGTTGGCAAGGTTTTGGGCCTGCCCCCATGTTGTGGACATGGGGGCATCCACCCCCATGTCCACAACATGGGGGTGGATGTCGATTTGAAAGGGTTGAACATGTGTGTCAAAGGGATCAATGGAAGGGGCCGACTGGACAGAGGGATATCCAGTGGAAATCGTGTAAATGGTGTTAATTTCTTCCAAGGAGGAATATCGTGGGGGATGAATTTCCTCAATTTTAGGAGGGGATATCTCTAGGTCAGCATTATTCAATTCATATAAGGCTTCTCTATAATCTGGGAGATCAGGGAAATGGTGTGAATAATGGCCATAAATGCCACACATTGCACAAGGATGGTTTGTGCGCAATGATTTATCACGAGGTGGAGGGGGGAGTTCTAGTTTGACTACTGGAATGTTGGCGTTGTCATCCAACATATTCATGTGTTCTTGAAGTGATGGTAACTGTGGACATTGATGGGTGGCATGGCCTATGTTATTGCACAAAGAGCACTTGGGGGGTATGCGGTTTGTTGGGGGATTCTTTGCCAACTTGGGGGTCGCTGGGGGGGTGTGAGTTGTGGGTCCAGTGGTGTAGGTTTGTGGACCTCTGCCCCCAGTGTTAAGGGAATGAGGGGGGACATAAGTAGATGTCGATGTAGTGCCCCCTGTTGGAGTTGATCGATTTTGTTGTATCGAAACATGAGGTGAGGGGCAGTTTTGGTGGTTTGGTATGCCAGGTGGTGGATGGTTTGACATATTCATAGGTTGTACCGGTTGTAAATTGACGTTCGGTGTCGGGGGAGGGGTTGGGGCAAGCAGGTACCACACAGGTAGTCCTAATGTTAATCCTAGGAGATTAAGTGTAGCCATGACTGGTGTGCTGATGGCGCCTGAAGGGGGAAATAAAAATGGGATAGTATGAATTGGTGTGGGTCCTACGTGAGTTGGCACTGAGGGTGGTTGCGGGAGTAAAGGGTGTTGTTGGTTTGGTACCTATGTGTTATGCGAGAGGGTGCACAAATTAGATATCTCGGTTATCTTCAAAGGGGGTTGGATGGATTGGAATGTGGAAGTCATAGGTGATTCTAAGTATAATCCAGGTATGAATGTGGAGACGAACGATGTAGGTGCATTCTGAACTGGTTGTTCAATCATAGGGAGAACATTTTTAGGTGCAATGGGAGCGTATGGGTTTCGACGTGTTTAGAGATTCATGTCGGACGATGACATCATAAGGAGATGATGAGTATTTGAATCCATCGGTTGGTTTGTGTGTGCAACATATGTGATTTGCTGTTGTGGTGTTGTGGTTCCTTGAGGAGGATCCAACGGACGAGTGTTCACCACTCCTTGTGTGGGAAAAGGATTCTGCAGCACCATGGGTTGTGGTTGAGGAGGTGGCGCTGGTTGTGCCACGTTCCCTTGGCGTTGGGCGTCATCAGATCACAGTTGGCGTGCTCGCACCAAATGGGGGAAAGTGTGTGTATAATGGCTATATACCCCACATATGGAACATGGGTGGTTTGTTCATAAATTGGGGTTCTTTACCTGTTTCGGTGGTCGATCAGGGTTTTGGTTGGCGAGGGTAGCATTGTTGTTGTTTGGAGGATAAGTCTGAGCGATTGGAGGTTGCGGTGCAGTAAGGACTACCTGTGGTGGAATATAAGTCGTTGGGGCTTGTGAGTGAACAGGAGCATGTGTGGCCAGTTGATGGTAATACGTAGGGGGTGCAACCAGAGGTAGATAGGCTGAAGGTGCATGACCATAACACTATGGTGGACATGGGGGTCCATGAGTGTGGTGGGGGTGGGCCATGGGAGCATACGAAGTTGTAGCTCCAGAGTGAGATGTGGCCCGCGAAAGATCGGGGTCGTTATTATTGCGCATAATGGAAAATGGTTGGTTGTGGGACGCAACTTGTCCAATGATGCCATCGGCGGCGTGGGATGCCCCCAGTGCGTCAGTCCGGTAGGAATCACCACGGGGAGTGTCAAGTAAAATGGTATACAGGTAGCCACACTGGGTGTAGATCAGATCAAATTGCTGGGCTTTTAGAATGGCTTCTTCTTCCGACTGGGGTCGTTCAGAAGCTACATCCTTGGCTATGAGGGCTAGGAGTGATTTGAGAAACCAATCCAAAAATATACAGTCGTCCAGTTTTATCTTGCATAGGCTACGACGCTTGCGCCACTCAGGGATATGGTCGGTGATGTGGGTAGCTGTGTTTTGTCTACAAGACAATAGTATTTCAACTCCTGCATCATAGTGTACAGGTGGCTGAAAAAACTGAAGGAAAGTGGAGGCGAGGGACGTAAATGTATGGTGGGTCCCATGTGGTTGTTCAATGTACCACTTGGCTGCAGAGCCAGTGAATGTTCGTTGCAACAGTCTTAGTCTAATGGAGTCATCCACTATGGAGTTAGATGAACACCATAGGTGAAATGACATTATGTGGTTTCGGGGATCTTCCCTAGGTTTTCCTTCAAACTTCGGGATGTCTGAGGGAAGCTTTGTGGGAATGGGGGGCCAAGTGGGGTCGTGTCTAATAGGATCATTAGTTAGTATTGCCAAGTTTGGCAAATTCAAACTTGCCAGAAATGGTAGACTGGCCGAGGGGTGTGATGTAGTGGCTAGGACATAACTGTTAATGGTAGCATTATGTAGTGGTCCAATGGCCCCTAAGGGTATGCTAGGTATGGAAGGTATGTGTCCTCCAACCGTTGTGGTTTTGTATGGGCCAGCATTTCCAAGTGCAACATGGGTTACACCGGGGTTAGGAATAGTGCCAGGAATTCCTGGGATCTGGGTTGTGGTAATGACAGGTGGTGTGATTCCCATGTTTGGCATACCCATAATAGGAGGTAGTCCTGTGTTGGGCATACCTAAAGGTGGAGTATCCCCCATATTAGTCATGCCTAGAGGGGTTGTTGTTACCATGTATGGCACAGTAGTAGAAGGGTTTGTGGATGTATCTCCAATATTACTGGAAAAAAGTGGGTCATATTGTGTTCCAGCCATGAGGTTGGTTGGTGATAATTCAGTAGGGTTTTCGGATTCAGCCTCAAAATCAGATGTGAAGTGAGGTGTGTCAGAATCGGATGACTGTATGTTTGGCCGATGACGTGTCGAGTCAAGGGATAAGGCTCTACGTCAGTGACGTTGAGAGCCAAGTAGACGGAACTGAGGGGGTTCACCCTGAAGACGACGAGATCGTCTTAAATTCTCAATGGTGAGAAATATATATATTTTTAAAAATGTTTAGTGTAAGGTGGTGATGTAAAAAACTAGAAACCCTAATGTAACTATGAGTGCAAAAAGGGGAGTGAAAATAAAGGCTCTTAGGCCAAAAATCAACCTCAAAAAGCACTTAATATAGCAGCTATGCTATAATAAGTGGAGGGATGCAACAAAATTGGTCAGAATACAAAAAGTCAAACAGTTTCTAGAAAAAAGATGTGTTACTAGACCAAAGGTGGGTAATGTATCATGCAAACACCTAACTAGAAGTATTGTGAGTCAACAAATGATATCCTCTGCAAGGTGATGAAATCCAAGTCAGACAATATAGAGTGTTGAATCAACGACTAGATATCCCCCTACCAGGAGGGACACCAGGTAGACAATCCTAAAGAGTGGCAACTACGATACCCCGTTCATGACATGTTCGGTTGGGTGAATCTGCAGTTTGGTTCTATCGTCGTTGTACACCAAGAGGGCATACACCGAGAACTTCGAAAGGTATCCTTCGGTTACTGAATGGATTGCAGTATTCCACTCAGACTTCCGGAACCAGTCTGGCTACTTCAACCCTCCTAAGGGAGAGACCTTCCCGATAAATTGGTTGATAACCGTGTCAAAATTATAAGGGATTTTGGTACCGTAGAGGACAACCACTATGTCTCAAATGTAATAATTGAGGGGTGTTATTGGAGCACCTATCCCCTCAATTCTACCTAACTACAAAATTATTTTAAGTGCTCCCCAAGTGGGGTTAAAAGTTTGTTGAGTTTAAGGTAAATTTTAAGGCTCAGTTTAAATTATGTGGCAGAGTTGGTGCAAGTGTGGTATTTAAACTGAAATTGATTTGCCTCGCTTGGGCGATTTTACAAATGAAAGAAAAGACGCTTCCAGTTTTGCAAAAAATAAAGGCGTTTTTAAAATGTAAATGCTTGAAAAAACTATTCAAAAATAATAGATCTTTGAAATAATTTAAAGGGAAGCAAATAACATAAATATTTCAAGAAATAAATGGATCTCTTAAAAGTTGCTTGGGCAAAGTATCGAGCAAATAAACAGTAAAACCTTGATCTAAATAAAATGCAGAATATCTTTCTTTCAATTACTGAAAATTTTTGAAAAGACTTTTTAAAGGAGCATTCTAAATAGTAAAAGATTCTATGGCTGTAAAAAATGCAGGAAATTTAATACTGTAAAATATGCTAAATGGGCAGAAAATACAGCAAAAAATATTTTTCAAAAAATTGGCCGAATTGAAAAAACTTGCATCGCGGGTTTCGGGAAAACAACCGTGATGGGCCGTGCGGGTTTCGGCCACGAAGCCGTGATGTGCAGCGCGGATTCCGGTCACACAGTCGCGATGGGCAGCGCAGGTTTCGGTCGCGAAGCCGCGATGTGTAGCGCAGGTTTTCGTCACACAGTTGCGATGTGCAGCGCAACAAATGGCCGCGAAGCCACGATGTGCAGCGCGTAAATTGGCCGTAAAGCCGAGGCGAGCCGCGAGGTCGCGATGAGCCGCGCGACTGTTAAGCAAAAAACCGTGAGGCAAAAGCCGGAAACGGACGCCGAAAAATGAACCCAAAAATGGAAATTTTGGTCTGTTAATGGCAATAGAAGGGGCCAAGATCTAGAACATCAATGGATCTACTGTCTAGGATGGTAGATCTATGGATTAAACTAATTAAAGCTAACAAAAACTAAGATCTAAAGCAAAAAACTGAGATCTAAGAATTTGAAGCCAGCGGAGTCGCCAAAAACTGTTGGCTTGGTTTTGCAGCCAAGCTTAATGCAATGGGCACCTATCAACAAGTGATAGCAGTTTCAAAGATTGAAAGCAAAAACAATTATTATAAATCTGAATCTAAACTAAACTAGCATGTGCATATAACAAATAAAATTTTCTGAAAATGATTCAAGAACAAGAAATAAAAAGAATGAGTATTGTATTAAGAGACCTCAAATGGTGAGGATTTGTGTTGAGCAACTTGCAAGGTGAGTAGCTCCAAGCTCCAAAGGTCTCTTCTCCAAGATAGCTACAATGGTCAAAAGCTCATGAGAGATTTTGACAACATGAGGATAGGATGATGGATGGATGGAAAGTGAGGAGCCCCTACCACCTTTTTATAGTTTTTTGGTGGTGGGGAATAGCATTATGGTTTTGAGGAAACCACTGGTATTGAACAACATGGTTTAGGTACCTTTTCCCTCCTTTTTCCTTTTTTGAATATTTTGAATATTTTTATTCCCTTTTTAATATTTTTGGGAATTCTTGACCCTTTTTGAGGGTTTTTTATGTTTTTTGAGGAAAAATATTCATTTTGAGTGGAAAAAGGGGTGTATTAAGGTCTTTTGGTGATCTTTTGGTGGCTTTAGAGGCTCAAATGGTGAAAAAGTGGACAAATGGGTCATGTGAATAAGGAAATGAGGTAGTGAGCACTTTTTGGGTGTTAATAGGTATGCACAAGGCCAATTGGCATAACATGCTCTTCTCTGCGCTTTGGGCTTATCGAACCTCCGTTAAAACCGCCACTGGATTTAATCCCTTCCAACTAGTGTATGGAATGGAGGCGGTCCTTCCTATTGAGTGCGAGATTCCGTCCCTCAAGCTCGCCATTGAACTTCTCCCAAACACTACTGCTGAGGAAGAACGCTTCCTCTACCTAGCTAAGCTCGACAAGACTCGCCCAGATGCCGCTCTTGCCAACGAGGCCCATAAGAAGCACATCAAAGCACAGTATGACAAGTCGATAGAAGATCACACCTACAGCGAGGGAGATTTGGTCCTCACATATGACAAAAAACATGATAAGTTGGGGGCAGGAAAATTTGAGTCCATGTGGCATGGACCTTACGTAGTGAAACACGTCTTGGAGAAGGGAGCTTATGAGATTGAAGACTACGAAGGGATATCTTTGGGTGAGCCCCACAATGGGCTCTACCTAAAGAGGTACTATGTATGAGTCTTTCACGCATAAGTACTTTTGTGTGGTGTGACGCTTTGATTTCTTGTGTGTTTTGGTCTTGTTTTGTTTCTTATACCATGTTCTGTCTGCATGTGCAGATGGAAACATGCTATGGATTCACAGACGGTGCTAGCCGGCATACCCGTAACCTTGCTTCGGCAACCTGGGTACTCTATTCCCCCACCAGCGAGCTCATCAGCTCAGGAGGAATGTGTCTAGGTTTCACAACCAACAATGCTGCATAATATCAAGCAGTCATTGGAACCCTAACTGACGCCATTTCTTTGGGTATGGACCATGTTGTCATCCACCTGGATTCTCAACTAGTGGTCTCTCATCTTCATTGAGTCTACGTCATCCGCGATCCTCTCTTAATCCATCTCTATCGACGAGTCCGTCTCTTGGAAAGGTCCTTCGAGTCCATTTAGTACCTGCACATTCCACGAGATGTGAAGACAGTTGCCGAGTCTATGGCCAACTTCATCTTAGATTGGTACATTGCACACACATAAGCATATTCATGAATTGTTAAAAGTAGACGTAACATGTAAATAACTCATTTTATATAGGCAAACACATAACAAGGCCACACCATTCATTCATTTTAAAAACACATAATGTATAAATCGTCGGAATGTCTGTATATATATATCATCATAAAAGTAGTGTTGGTACAAAATCTAAAGCATGACGACTTTCAATGAGTCTCTACAAACTCTGAAGCCTTGCAACTTTCGGTAAGTACAAAAATTTGAGGCCTCTAAGCTCTCAGTACATGATAAAATCATAAGGCCTATCGCCTGGCCCATACAACCCTAGGTCTAGCAGCTCTAGCCTATTGAGTGTGGAAACAGTGAACTACTCTCGCAACCCTGTGAAGTAGCGTGTTGAAGCGCGCAGTCACTCCAACCATGTACACCTACATCGGTCGCAGCACCTCATCTACCATTGGATCAGGAACATCTAATGTCAACCCACTCAGGTTGGCATAGACTCCATCCATCTCTGCAATAGCAGCATGTACAATAGGACCCATAACTGCTCCCTCTCCTCTCTCTCTCTCCTCGCAAGAAGAGAGACTTTGACTGATCGTACAAGGCCCACATCTGCACACACATGTGGTTAACTCATAAACACTATAACAAAAAAATTATAAAACAAAAAACTTAAAAGTGCAAGGGTTTATCGTTCTTACCTATGTCTCCCCATTCTGCTCCCTCGGGCAACGACAAGTCCGAGTAATCTCTGAAGTCCATACCACTGTACTGGTAATCCTCTACCATAAGTAACTGGCCCTCTAGCCAACAGAAGAACTCAATACCATATGAGATGATGGGACCCCCACCATGTCGGGCCATCACCTCTGTCCATCTAGCCATGTGTCGATCCCTAGGATCCCTATCATCCAGTGGTACCTGAGGGCACAATAGGGGAACCCGTTCCAAAAGGAACGAGATCACTATCGAACTGTAGCCAAACTGTTTGAGCTCTCCCCTCCGACACTTTCTTAGCTGAGCTCGCATGTTTGCGAGGAGTCCCTCACACCAGTTGAAGATCTTCGGAGACATGCAGTCCTCCGCATATAGCATCTGAGACCTGGTGGCTAAGTCAGGAGCTTGGCTTCCTTCCATCCTCATAATGGTGAAATGTATGGCACGCAATGGATTTTCTTGCACATCTTTTATGGGAATATTCCCACTAGAAGCATGAGTGTTGGGAATATAGTGCCATAGGATCATGTCACCCACAGTTCGATCACTCCCACGTGATCCGGTAAGAATCACATTGTCTCCTCTTCAGGACAATCCTGTCAGGAGGTAGATGTACTCGACATCTATGGTAAGCACGTGCTCACCGATCACGAAGTATTGTTGGGCTGCATCCCAGCATCGAAGCATATGTGTTGGTAATGGGATTTGGGCTCTCATGCCCTAGATCTTGAAGAAATTGAGGATCCCACAGTTCCTCAGTGTTTCCACACATTGTGGATCACTCGCAGCCTATACATCATCTATCTCATGCTCTCGTTCATGCCACACCAAAACCAATCTGGCTGCTAGTAACTTGCCAAAAGGGGAGTTTAAACATTGTTTACACTTGCTTCAACCACCAAAAGTTATTTTTTGGGCATGGTTTGTGTTTGGGGTTGGACGTTTTCACCGTCGCACCCCGTTATTGCTAACATTACGACGTTGTCGTGGTCCATCCATGTGAGCCTTGCGACGACTCAGTCTCATTGCAGTTCCCGAAAGGGAAGACTGCCATGACCCGAGGACACAATGGCCCTTCACAAACCAAGCTAAAAACCAAAAAAATGAACCTAATTCAAAAATGTAAACCACTACATTTATGCTGGATGAAGTTTAGAGTTACCTGCTCCGGACGGCGGGTGAAATGGCTACTCGTAGCTCCCGGAATCGAAAAGAGAAGTTTTTGGCTCCAAATGGCACTTCTCCTCCCAAATTTGGCAAATTAAACAATGGTGACATATTTGGTTTTTCTTTCTATTTATAAACAAAATGGAATATGCTTTTTTAAATATTTGATGCTTTTAGGTCATTTGCTATAGTTTGGGTCAATTTCATCACATTTGAACACTTGGTTGGCTATTTGACGTAGTTTTCGACTGTGCAGGAGTCATTAAGTGTCTTTTTACGCCGCTTCCACATTGGAACGGTCAGCTCAGGTATAAACACCCCTTGTGTGTCTTTGTCGTTATTTTCCATTCATTGGTAATTATTTTATGATGATGAGCTTACTTTCTGTTCTTTCTCGTGCTCTTGAAACCATGAGAATATGTTACCAAGTTACGATTTATCGCTTTTCCAGGCTCGTTAAAATCCTATGGAAAAGGAACCCCCACGGATTCTATCTTTAAGCTCTTTTCAGGATCTTGAAATACAAAAATGTTGCCAAGCAAACTTGTCACATTCACGCTTGTTAAAGAATTTGAATGGTCATCTTCCTGGTAATAGTTTACCCCTTTTTCGGACCAGGGGGCACTACTTACAAAAAAGGTATACTCCAGCCAATCATGACTGGAAGAGTCCTCTCCTGCATTGTTTTTGCTAGATTTTGAGCATTAATTGAACATACTCTAGGATCTTTATTGAGAGAATAACATGTACAGCATATGAATCATATCAAGCATGTATCAAGCATATCAAGCAATCACATAAGACAATGGACACACAGAGTTTCATTGGGGAAAACCATAAAGGTGAAAAACCCCACAACTTCCTCAGAGATAGAAAGAGAAATGATACAACCAAATACAAGAGATAGTATTCTACTAGCAGCTACTTCTCCTCCTCAACTAGTGCGCCACTTTCTGAGTGATGTAAGAGTGAGTAATGAGATGATCAAATAGAGATCTCTCGATCTCTATTTATACTTGTCCTGTCCTGCCCAATAAACTTATAGGGACAACTTGTCTAACTCAGTCTAATAACCCATGGTTACATTAATCCGGGATGACCCCACACTTGGTGGTCTAATAACCCATCACAACAAGTTACGACACTTGTGACACTTGTCAATACAAATGATGACACTTCCGTATAGAGGCATAATACCTTCTCTATAGGAGTACAATATACATGGGTGAAATACATTCCGAAGTTACATATACATCAACACTCCGTCTTAACTAGTTTCTCGACACAGAGCTGCTAGCACAAGTCTTCTTCTCTGGATCATCGTCATTAGATCATCGTCATCGAATCATCATCATCGAATCATCGTCATCCTCACTACTACTGCTATCTCAATCATTCTCCAATCTACTCGTCATAGGAAGTTCTACAGAGCTAGTCCTTTTTCATACTGGATGTAGGTCTGCCACCTATAGGTCTTCATCATCTATAGACCCAGCCCTTTTTCATGCTGGATGTACATCATCAACATCTCTGCGAGCAATGCATCAAGTAGGTACACCTCGGGACTGATTACACTGCCTCTGCAAAACCTACAAGAGCTCCCATGACTTATTACACTGCCTCTGCAAAACCTGCAAGAGCATCTCAGGACTGATTATATGCCTCTGCAAAACCTGTGTACCATACTGTCACATCATCATCTTCAGATCACCTCATCGTCCATGGAGCACAGCCCAGATGCACATCACACAACACTTACACTCACCAGCATGGGAAGACACACCTCAACCATCCGTGAAAGGCTCAACCCTTATATCTATGCCATGGGAAGACACACCTCAACCATGCGAGAATGGCACCGCACTTATATCCATTGCCATGGGAAGACACGCCTCAACCATGCTAGGAATGGCACAACACTTATATCGCAGCCATGGGAAGACACACCTCAACCATGCTAGGAATGACACAACACTTATATCGCAGCCATGGGAAGACACACCTCAACCATGCTCGAATGGCCCAACACTTATATCGCAGCCATGGGAAGACACACCTCAACCATGATCGAATGGCCCAACCCTTACATCAACAACCATGGTAAGACAAACTTCAACCATGTCGGAATGGCTCCAGCCCTTACATCAACGACCATGGTAAGACAAACTTCAACCATGTCGGAATGGCTCATGTGCATCTGTGTCTCTGGACTCATCACTTCCCCTTGGAAGGAATCTCGATCTGAAGTACTCCAAGTATCCCTTTGAAGTATTCAAAACTCATTCTGGCTAGTGGCTTGGTCAACACATCGATTATTTGCTTGTCCATCACAACATACATGAGCTTCACTGTTCCTCTCTGCACCATATCCTTGATATAGTGATACTTGATCTCAATGTGCTTTGACTTGTCATGGAACACTGGGTTCTCCGACAACTTCACACAACTCTGGTTGTCGCAATATATACAAGTAGCACATAACTGGAGATAACACAGATCAGACAGTAGCTTCCTGAGCCATACTACCTCACAACTAGCCGAACAAGCTGCGACATAGTCTGCTTCGGCTATACTTAGTGCCACACAGGACTGCTTCCTGCTAAACCAAGAGATCATACCAGATCCCATACTGAAGCAGCACCCCGAAGTGCTCTTCCGATCAATGGCACTTCCTCCCCAATTCGAATCAACATAACCCTCCAGGTTAAACCTTTGATTCACATCATACTTGAGCCCATAATCAATTGTACCCTTCAGGTACCTCAGAATATGTTTTACAACAACCAAGTGAACACCTCTGGGATCCGTCAGGAACTGGCTCAATGTGTTGACCGCAAAGCAAATATCTGGTCTCATGTTCATCAGGTACATCAAGGACCCAATCATCTAACGATACATAGTGACATCAACCGGATCATATGAAGCATCAAACAGAAGCTTCAGGTTTGATTCCATAGGTGTGGCCATGGCTTTGCATTCCATCATCCCGAACCTCTTTAAGATCTCTACTGCATACTTCCCTTGTCCAAGGAAGATTCCATATGCACTCAGCCACACCCCCATGCCTAGGAAATAGTGCATCATCCCCAAGTCCTTCATATCGAACTCGGCCTCAAGCTTCCTCTTGCTATTGGAAATCAACTCATCCTCACTTGCAACAAATAGGTCATCCACATACAATAGTAGTATCATCGGATTGCCTTCCACAACCTTTTAGTAAAGGTTGGAATCCACTTTACTCTTAGTAAATCCCAAACTAGATAGGAAGCTGTCTACTCTGTCGTACCAGGTCCTGGGTTCCTGTTTCAAACCATACAGGGATTTCTTTAGTTTGCACACATGAGTCCCTTTGTCATGTGTTTCAAAACCGAGTGGCTGCTCCACATACACTTCCTCTTCAACTACGCCATTAAAGAAAGCTATCTTGACATCCATCTGGTGTACCTTCCATTTCAACACTATAGCCAGAGAAAGTACTGATCTAATGGAAGTGTATCTGGCCACAGGAGCAAAGGTCTCTTCATAATCAATCCCTTCTTTTTGGGAGAAGCCACGAGCTACAAACCTTGCCTTATATTTCTCTATGCTGCCATCTGCAACATGCTTGATCTTATAGATCCACTTGGAAGTCACCACAGACTTCCCATCTGGTCTTGGGACCACATTCCCAAACATCATTCTTGATGATTGACTGGTATTCCTCGACCATGGCATTCTTCCATTACTGCATCTCAAATCCTGGGAACTTCGGATTCTTCAATATCTTCAATAGATAGATTTCTTTAAACTTCATTGCTTGAACAAATGTTGTAGTCCTTCTTTTGTAGGTGGTTGTACATGATCTTTCCTACAAGTCAAATTCAATTGCAAGATTAGAAACTTCTCATTGTTTTCAAAAACAAATTATTATACATAAAGACATATGTCATACAGTCATGCAATTATCTTAGCCAATGCTTCAATACAACATTTATCCATATCTCGTAACTTTCTAGATGCCTTCCAATCTCTACCAGAACATTGTTAAGAGTTTGCACTACTCCGAACATGTTAGAAAAGAGGTTTCATTCTAGATAGGTAGCAATGGAATGCTGTACAGTGCCATAGGCCACTTACCCATGTATATTAGTAGTATACTATTCATTAATGCAACTATTCTAATATGCATAATACACAACCTAAGTCTAGGAACATAAGTATATACATCATTGAACAACATTATTTAAACAATCAGAATATACAAGAAATGGCAATTCAAATACTTATCTTTGTTTGTTTGTTGGGTGGACTCCCTCTGAATCTTTGCTTCCTTGCAGGAGCTACAGGAGTCCAACTTTGAAGTAGCTTCTTCTACTTCTTTCTGTTGTGGATTGTAAGGAGTAGTCAACTCCCTCTTAATCCCTGAATCACTGCATAGCTTCTTGAAGTCATCTGAAGTAAATTCTCCTCCATTGTCGGATATGAAGATCCACTCAGAGAAATAGATGACATCGGACCGCATACATCAGAGTGGATGATTTTCAAGATTCTTTTTTCCTTGCTTTAACTGCTTGGAAATGTATTCTTTTTGTTCTTTCCCTTTGCACAACCTTTGCAAATGCCTTCATGCTTTGACTGGATTTCAGGAAGACCTTCCACTTCTTTGGTTGCAATTGGTAATGCTCTATAGTGCATGTGTGCAATCCTTCTATGCCAAAGTTGACTTGGCTCTACTGAATCATGGACCATGGCTTGTTATGGTTGGCCCTTCAATTTGTATAATCCTCCCTCTTGCTCTCCAATTACTAGTGCATCATCAATAGTCTTACCCTTTGGCCACATTAGGACTTGGCTATCTACAAATGCAACCCTCATGCCTTTTGCATCCAATGCAAATATGGAGAGTAGATTCTTCTTGAGACCTGGAACATATAGTAAATCTTTCATCTTCATAGACTTTCTAGAGTCTAGTTTATAGGAGGCTTCACCACTCCCTTTTATTGGATACTGATAGTCATCCCCAAGTTTCACCTTGTGGGGTGATTCATGTTCAGATAGGTTCATAAAGGATTCCTTGAATCCTATCATGTGTTTAGAAGCCCCAATATCTATAAGCCAATCATTACTTCCATGAGTAATGGTTCCAGTGAGAGCATAAATCAAAACATATTCTTCATCACTTGAAGAACCTTCACTATCTTCTCTATCCCTCTTCCTGGGAGGTTCATCATCCTCTGCAACATGAGCATGATGTCTTCTTTTGATGTTCTTCTTTTTGTTCCTGGGACAATTTCTGGAAATGTGTCCCCTTTCATCACAAGTATAGCACCAAATATGAGAGAGATCTTTCATAGATATTCCAAAGCTTTCCTTCTGTATTGGGTGATAGTGTTTACCTTTCCTGTGATGAGAGTGCTCCCTTTTGATATTATCTTTCCTGATGTTTGCTGTGAGAGCTTGATCTTCATTCCCCATTTTCTCTTCTCGAGCTATAATCCGAGCTTCTTCCTGTGAGCATTCTTCCCACAGCCTGCTAAAAGTGATAACTTTCATTCTAGCACAAATTCCTTGGATGAAGGAATCCCATGACCTAAGAAGGCCATTAAGAGTGGTCATTACCACTTCTCCATTTTCTATATCTTCTCCCACTGCTTCAATTTGTTCTTTTGTTTGGGAGGCCCTTGAGAAATAATACTACATGGTTTCTGCATTCTGGATCTTTATATTCTTTAGTTTATTCCTCAAGGTCATTTTCCGATTTATGTTCTTCCCTTCGAATAGCTTGGTCAGGGAATCAAACATCTCCTTTGGTGTCTTTAGAGATGACACATGTGGTATGAAATGGTCTTTGATAGAATCAACAATGATCCTTTTAGCCTTGACCAAATTTCTTTTGTGTAAGGTCTTACCCTCTTCTTCCTCTGGGATATGGACCTCTTCACTTATGTAAGTGTCCAACTTAGTTTCTTCTAGGCTTAACTCAAACCTATACTTCCATGCTCGGAAGTTATCAGCCCCTTCAGGCTTATCCTCAAGCTTGGTGTTGTGAGACATCTTTAAAAAGTACGTCAAATGGAAATAGAAAAGATTTAGGTCTTACCACTTGATTTGCTGAAAACTGGATCTGGTCCCGGATTAGGGTTTCTCAGACAAACCCTAAAAATTCAAACTTTGAATTTCAAACTTCTGAAAGGATTGAAAGATACACCTTGATGAGCTGATCAGCCTGGTATACTCAAAATTTGAAAACGACAAAGTTTCACCCTTCAGAAATGCTTTTCAATCTCCCGGATTCACTAGGGAGGACCCTGAATTAGGGTTTGAGTTTCCCGGAGCTTCACCCAGCCAAAAATCTAGATCCAAAGCTCTAAACTTCGATTTATCCAAGGCGCTTCCAGCTATGTCTTCAGATTTCAGAAATTCCTATTTTTGTGGAAACGCTATTTTTTAGGGCCAAAACTGAAAGTGCTCAGAATTGAATTTTGATTGGACAGAAAGATTATCCTTGATGAGTAGAGTCAATCTACCTTACTGCTTTTCCAAAATCTATGGAGAGTAACCCAATAAACAAGAAACCCTAGTTTTCGCCACTGCACAATGTCTTCTTCTCAGGGAAGCTCTGATACCATGTTAGATTTTGAGCATTAATTGAACATACTCTAGGATCTTTACTGAGATAATAACATGTACAGCATATCAATCATATCAAGCATGTATCAAGCATATCAAGAAATCACATAAGACAATGAACACACAGAGTTTCATTGGGGAAAACCATAAAGGTGAAAAACCCCACAACTTCCTCAGAGATAGAAAGAGCAATGATACAACCAAATACAAGATATAGTCTTCTACTAGCAGCTACTCCTCCTCCTCAACTAGTGCGCCACTTTTCGAGTGATGTAAGAGTGAGTAATGAGATGATCAAATAGAGATCTCCCGATCTCTATTTATACTTGTCCTGTCCTTCCCAATAAACTAACAGGGCGGACCTGTCTAACTCAGTCTAATAACCCATGGTTACATTAATCCGGGCCGACTCCACACTTGGTGGTCTAATAACCCATCACAACAACTTATGACACTTGCGACACTTGTCAATAAAAATGACGACAATTCCGTATAGAGGAATAATACCATCTCTATAGGAGTACAATATACAGTACTCCTTTACCCTTTTTCGGGCGATGAGGCTAAATTTAGGAAAAAAGGACCATTGGAGTCTTTTTTAGTTCTTTTCAGACTCTCTAAACATGAAATGACGACCAAGTTTACCTTATATGGACTTGTTAAACTTTCACATTGAAGGGCCTGCCTCGGGACGAACCCCTCCTATCCCAGGTTCATAAAATATTTGGGATTGGACTCATTTATGAGATGAGCTATATTGAGCATCTGGTTACCCTCATCAAGCTCGTAAAAAGCACATGAGGCACTCATCATTCATGATGGGGAAAAAGGAAAGCTTTTATGTTACACCCCTTATTGGTGGCAGTATCTAGTTATTTCTTGAACATGGCACTCATCTGCATTTGCATACTACACTTGGATCATCCGTTTTTCCTCGAGTTTCACCTATTTCCTGAGTCTCGTTACTCCTTTGAGTCATTCAAAGAACGCTTCCATCATCAGTTGCATTAGGAATTGGTATCATAACTCATCAGGTCAATACTACCAAGGCATGCCATGCCCATGTTCAAGAATACTCTCACTACTCATTATCTACAGTCAGTACACCTTCCATCATGTCGGTCTACTCTGAGTTAGTCTTGCATGTCACTGTACCATCCGATCTACTCTACACATCCTTTGTCATGTTTCGTGTCGATGATGGGGGATTCATCATGGCCCTCCTTTGACGAATTCATCCTTGTCGACTTCAATACATCATCCGAGGATCGAATCTAGAAACCAAGCAAGTACCTTGGCCCTGCATGCCTCAATGGCAGATTTGTTATGGAGAAAAATTCCTATGGCTTAGGGTAGACCACAACAGACAGTTGACTACCAGAAATTAACTCAATTCTCAATGCGATGCTATATAAATGAAAATGCTAAGATAATTAAGAATATAACCAACCTCGATCTGGACATTTGATGTAGATCCCTGTTGGAGATTTCAATTCGTGCACTTGAACCTGCAAATTAGTCTTGACAGCCAATATACAAAAAGCACATATAATATATAAATGACATTAACATCATCAATAGCAATGGTCCATGATATCATAAGTAAATGCAACCCAATGTAATATAAACAACATTCACAAAATTAATGGACGAGAATATGAGTATTTCTATTAATAAATAACAAGAAGTACAATGTGATACGACCTCTTACCGGCAACCAATCTGAACCAAGAACTGGGTCTCTCCACTTGTGCCTCCACCACTTCAATCCTCCATGGAATGGAAAAATAAAACTAAGATAGGAGTTTGGAAGGTGAACATATTAGGTTCACAACAACAAGGATCAATGAGTGTAGACTCAAGATGTGGCAAAAATTCACTAAAGTTATCTTGCTCTCTCTTCCTCCTCCCTTCCATATGCCATATGTGCTCAATATATAGTCCTCCCAAAGGTAAGTGAAAGGACACATCGACGCGTTTCAGGGAAAATGGAGGGCCAAAGGTCACCCTAAGACCTCTTTTTGGGAGTAAAAAGTCATTTACTAGTGATTTTTACCATTTTACTTGCCACTCGCGGGCTATAGTGGTGTACCTCGCAGGTACGTTGGCTAAAGTGGAACAATGAGCGTATAGGAAGAAAAAATAGGGAAATAGTGTATCTAAAGGATATAGAGTGGATATGAATAAGTAAAATGGATCCTAAAAGCCAAAGAGTGCTGATGCTCACAAGGTGGAAAACTACGTTGTAACAGATGCCCCCTAATGTGTGAGGTCAGAAAATGGTGCTACGATGGCCGAAATACATTATAAATCTCAGAAGTGGAGGGATGGAGACACAAGTGGAAGGAGCAACTCGCTCATCATAATACAATAGTATCTCTGAATACATGTCTGTATAGTACAAAAATATGATACAACGACCATGAATAGGCAGTACATAATGAATATCTGTCATAAGTGATGATAGCCATGATCCCTCTATGGTAATATATGGTCCCCTGCTGAAAAGAAAACAACTGGTGCAAATTGGAGGTACAAACTATTGATATCTGAGAGGTGATATCTCAGATGTAAAGTCATGATCATAAGTAGCATACTGAATGCCACTATCACTTGGGGTCTTCTACACAAATCATCTACGGTGCAAGTCTCATCAAGTAAATAAAGGAGTTGAGGTTGAACATGATGTGACATCGTTTGATTACAGGTCAATGATGTATACCATTAACAGACACTAGATAACCCACCAATAATAAAAATGGGCATTAAGGCACAAAGTACAATCATCAAAGTGCGAACAGATGTGGTGAAGTCAAACACTAAGATGAATCCATCGATCAGGGGACATTGATGTATTCCCGAAACTGTCGATGGCGAGAGAACCTACCACTAATTACTGCAAGCCTCAAGGTACTCAACCGAACTCTAAGCCTCAAGTTCCGGAATAAATGGGTTGAAGTCGACAGAACGAGACTCGTTGGAAGGATATACATTGAAATATTTGGAAGAACTTAGGTGAATTAGACTAACTCAATAAGGATGGCCGACATGCAATAGTCAAGAGATTTGAGGAGTGGCTGACTCTAGTTTCAGGACTTCCTTTGAACAAGAGCACGAGCAGATGGATAGACTCAGGAAGAATAGACTCGATATAGACTGTGCAATGCAGGAGGCATCAACAAAGGGCTCCATAATGACTGGAAGCTTAACCAATAAGTGGAGTAAAGTAAGAAACAAGTACAGCTCCTAAGGTCCAACTATAGTCTCGACTCATAATGTATGGAGTGGAATGAATGCATTGGTCAAAGGCGACACAACAGCTTCCAACTAGAAGTAGTAACCATAATCCCGTCTGGTTGTATGGAATATTTGATTTTTTGGTCTTTTTCATATTTGGAAAAGCTTGAAAAAGAATAAAATTGCTTATAGTACAACAATGGAGGGAACGAGTGTCAAATAGCGAGCAGACTAGTCCCAAGCAGTGGAATATACCTATGATCAATGCAAGGAAGCATGTGCAGGATGTGGACACTCGGGGGGTGTTCCCTCAAGGTCAAAAGGTCATCAAATTGCGAAGGGAAAATGGAAGCTCGTCAGGGCTCGATAGGGAAAAGTGCTCAGGCACCAGGCTAACAACTGAGTAAGTAGGAGTCGACACAGGGCTCAAGCGGCAAGAAGGATGATGCAATGCAATCAAAACTTGATATAATTGGAGGATTCCTTATGGGAGATGGCCATCATAAGACAAAGTAAAGTATGAGTCTCTATCGCAAATTCATGGCATAACTACAAAGGACTCCCAATTTTAAGGACAAACAACATCATGGGCACCAAAATGCAAAATGGGGTTCTAACTAGGGTAGCCATGTTCGAAAAGGCCCTACCACCACATAACGACACTTCTATAACAGTATGAAGTTTTCATGTCAGTTAAGAAGCGGGGTCGCACCTAGGGTTTATGAAAGTGGTCAAAAGGTCAAATGCATAATGAATGTGAAAACGAAATCTAACCTATATGCCTGGTGTGAAATATACCTGTCGTAGGCACAAAATGATCAAAAACAACTATGGCTGAAGAAATATGGTCAAAAAATGCTACTCCATGACATTATATTAGTCCAAAACAGCTTAAAATTGTGAAAACTATAGACAAGTGGGTTTTCAAATTTATAAATAGTAACATAAAATTACAATTTACAATTCATTTTCACTATTCACTCAATTTGGAGTTTTGTGGTTAGTTTTCACCTCAAAGTTCAACTGCTGATTCTGGGAGCTACGGGCATCTATTCGTCGAGCCGTCTGGAGCAGGTTGGTTGTCTCATCCATAGATTTCATTTGATTGTTTTTATTTGAATTTTCATTGGTTAAAAATTTTAAATGGCCAAGCCCTAAATGGTCACGGCGATACTCGCGAGCTACTAGCATACGGATAGCAGGTAGGGCAAGGTACGCGCGGTCAATGCATGCGTTGACCATGGGTACCCGCCTTTGTGAGCTAATTAACTCGCAGGTACGGCCATGGAGTTGGTTTTTTAAATGAAATTGACTAAACTCTTTGCTTTCTCTTCCTCCACGATGGTCCTACAGTGGAGAGATAGGGAACATGACCTTGTTGATGAGGCCGTCCGAAATGATTTGCATGCACAACAAGCTTTACAAGCATGTGGGCTTTACAAATTTTGGAACATAGCAGGTTTGAGGGCCCAAAACCTATTGCTCCACCGTTTGATAGATTATTGGGACATAGATGCACAAAACTTCAACTTGGACGGGAAAATACTATCCTTGGAGGTGGATGATATCTACTTCATTATTGGTTTGTCCCGCCGAGGTGAAGTGGCAAGCCTTCGATCTCGTACTATGGGTGGTGGGATCACCATTCCTGACTATATCGGGCGGTACTGTCTTCCCGATACTCGGCCAGTGGGGAGTCAGGTGCCCATCAAATCCATAGTCGATCTGAGCATGAAGATCATAGTGGCTACCCTAGTGCAGATTTCTGGTTCAAAATCTCTTCACCAGGAATCCAGGCCAGTGATGTTCTATGCCTTGCAGTGTATGCGTCCCATAGTATATGACTGGTGCACAACGTTACTAGGGTCCATGAAGACTCAATTAACGAAGTGCAAACAAGGGGAGGCAAAAAAATTTGGATACAATAGTATCTTATGTAGTTTCTTCTTTGAGCGAGTTTCGGGGCTCAGTCTAAGGGTTGAAGTCCCTCCTCATAGTCTCCGCGACCTAGCCCTAACTTGGTGGGCAGAGGTCTTGATGTGACAGGGTGGTGGCCATCAGGAATCACCATACATAGAGCAGTTATTCCATTGGTGGGACCGACAGGTCATAGCTCTAGATGACTACCCCTATGCAGGGATAGACTTCTGTCAAGATTGTGACATGCCACTTCCACCAGGAGCAACGTTTGGAGACATTGGTGAGTACTCTTTTTATGTTTTTTTTGTGTATTAAATTTTTTGGATTTTTGAGTATAAATGTAAATGAAAAAATCATTTTGGGGGTGGTATCATATATTAATGTTTCACTGTTTGCTCACAGACAAGGGTCAAGTTAGACCACAGGGCTTCCCGAGACATCGTCGACGGGGAAAGGGTGATGAAGTAGTGGGTTCTGCAGCAGAGCATACACTATAGACTGTGCGGGTCAACCTATCACGGATGACCAACAAGGTACCAGGTATAGAGATAGCGCAGTTACCAGAGGATATGCAGCGTCATGTGGTGGGGGTACCGACCAACTGGGTGCGACTACTACAATGTATAGAAAATGTAGTACATTATTACTATCAGACGCATCCTATCAAGGTAGCAGCTAGACCTCCTTGTAGGGCTTAAATATCTCAGAGTCCCATTTTTGTATCAATATGTATATTTTTGAGGGCTACGAGATCCAGTTTTGTATTATGACACTACCATTTTGGACATATTATTTATAAAAAACTATGGTTCTTCGGTTCTACTATATGTGTGTATGTACAAATGTATGAATGTGACAAATGCCAAACTAGAACATATTTAGCATATGCATCAGATATATGATTAAAACTTCTCGGAACATGAATGTATGTAATGGAAACAAAATGTCGTTCCAAGAGTCTTACCCTTAAGAATCTCCATAATAGCGTAGGATCCCTCACACGGTATTGGCCATTCAACTGAGACACAACCAATTGTGAATGCAAGCGGACTTCTAAAGACTGGATAACATGTGAAATAGCATCCCGAAGTGGCTCAATCACGGCACTATACTCAACCACATTGTTAGATGTAGAACCAAGACAAGCACCTCCTGAAGACACAACTAGATGGTCATGAGAATAAATAACCTAGGCAGCAGAAGCAAGCTGCTGCGTATGATGGCTAGCACCATCCGTGAATCCTAAGAACGTAGGAAATTCCACTGACATCTATCAATCAAACAGAAACGAATCAACAGACCTGAAAACCAAAATAAATCTAAACTATGTACAGAAGCAACTATACAATAGTATACAAAAGTATTAGCTCAAGGTAGAAGTTCAAGCATAATACCGCTTGAGGTAGAGCCCATTCCTAGGCTCCTTCAAGACATTCCCCTCATAATCCTCTAATTCATAGGCTCCTTTTTCCAAGATAGGCCTCACGATGTAAGGACCATGCCACATGGGGTCAAACTTGCTTTCCCTCGGGGGTTCTTTAGCTTGGTCATATAAGAGGACCAAGTCACCTTCATCATATTGTCGGGGATGGACAGACCTATCATACTAAACCTTGACACGATGTTTATTGGCATGTATAGCCATGGTGGCATCTCAACATTGCTCGTCAAGCTACTCAAGGTGGACTAAACGTTGCACAATACCCGATGTATTAGGGAGGAGTTCTATGGCTATTTTAAGCGAAGGGATTTCACATTCAATAGGTAAAATCGACTCCACACCGTGTATCAGCTGAAGCAGTGAGAACCCGGTGGCAGTATTGACTGCGGTTCGATACGCCCACAAAGCAGGATATAACATAATATGCCACTTGTTCTTTCTTTGCTGGATGGTACGTTGAAGAATGGTCTTTAAAGACTTATTGATTGCTTCTACCTGACCATTCACTTGGGGATAGTAAGAAGATGACTGTTCTTGATGAAACCCAATCTTTAGTGACAAATGCTCCATCATTTTGTTCTGAAAGTGACTACCATGGTCAATGACAATCTCTTTCGGAATACCAAACCGAGTAATAATTTGATTGAACACAAAATGGTCTGTTGTAGCACCATCAGCTTTTACAGTAGGCATGGCCTTAGCCTATTTGGAAAAGTAGTCCATGACCACTATGATATGGTGATGCCCCCTAGTCGAAGCTGGTTTGCAATCCATGAAATCCACCCCCCATTTGGTGAAGGGACCGACGGTGATGACCGGATGAAGGGGCGCTGGATGCAAGTGTATATTCTAAGAAAACACCAGGCAAGGGTGACATCTCTTCACAACATTTATACAATCTGTAAATATTGAAGGCCAAAAGTAACTAGCTTGCATAATGTGTTGGGCTGTAGCAAGCCCAGATAAGTTACTGCCACATGCCCCAGCATGGCAGTGATTAAGCACACGCTCCACTTCTTCGTGAGTGAAGAAACGACGGAGAATGGAATCCTTTCCTCGACAATACAAAGTGTCTTCTATGATAGTATAATATTTAGAATGATGTTTCACACGCCGTCGCTCGTCTTGTGAATAATGCGAAGGAAACTTCAAAGTTTGGAGATATACAATAAAATCCCCATACCAAGGGTCCTCTGACGAGATAAGAAATAAGTGTTCATCAACAAAGGAAACTTCATGAACGACATCCTCATCGAGTCTTGGAAGGTCCGACATAACCTCAACAAAAACCAAGGATTTCACTGACTTCACTAAAGCATACTCGAGATCAAAATACTGAAGGATAACAATCCATTTATTGTACTTCCCCCCTATGAGATGTCATGATAGCATGAACTGAAATGGATTGATATGTGCTAAAACCATGGTAGTTCTAAGCATGATATAGTGTCGTAACTGTTGGACTGCATGAACAATTGCAAGCACCAACTTTTCCACGTGAGTATATCTTAGTTCAACATCTACTAGATTTCGACTAAGGTAATAGATCACATGCTCAATGAGCACATCATCAACTTGAACTAAGACCATGCCAAACGTCTCTTGAGACACAGCCACATAAAGTATAAAATCTCATGCCAAGTCGGGTGGACTAAGCACAAGGGCTGATAAAAAATCTTTCTTAAGGGAATCGAAAGACTGTTGGGCTCGCTCATCCCAGATAAACGGTGTGTCTTTCTTCAACAAGCATGTGAAACCTTTGGTTAGACTAGCATAATTCACTATAAAGTGACGTAGAAAAGTAGCTCTCCCTTGGACGCTGTGAAGTTGAAACAAGTTGCACGGAGGAGGAAATCGAAGTATTGCCTCAACTTTAAGAGGATCGACTCTAATACCCTCTTTCGAAACTATGAATCCTAGAAGGTGACTTGTCCTCACAACAAAGATGCATTTATTGGGATTCAATCAAATCTTTTAGTGTATACATTGTTCGGGAATCAAATGGAGATTCTTGGGGTGGTCCTCTCTCTTGCGAGAATGGCCAGTAAGGTCATCCAAGAAAACCTCCATTATACGTTTAAGGTCATGAAAGGCATAGTTCATAGTTCGCTGAAATGTAGCTCTTGCGTTTTTAAGGCCGAAGGGCATTTTCCGGTATGCAAATGTACCCCAAGGACAAATGAAAGCAGTCTTATGTTGGTCCTCGGGTTTGATTTGAATCTAGTTATACCTCGAAAAGCCATCCATGAACGAAAAAATCTTGCTTCCTGCACATGCATCCAAGATCTGAACAATGAATGGAGTGGGGAAATTGTCTTTCAGACATACACGATTCAGGTCTCTAAAATTAGTGCATACACAAATTGTTCCCTGCTTCTTATCAACAGGAATGGGGTTTGACACCCATTCTGTAAGGGGAATGGGGTAGATAAAACCAGCCTTGAGCAGTTTCTCCACCTCTTCCTTGATAGCAGCTGCCTTCCTAGGGTTAACAGCACAAAGACGTTGTTGAACCGGTGTAGCATGAGGATACGTTCTAATCTCGTGTTTGACAATACTGGGGTCTATTCTTGGAATCTCCTCATATGACCCGGTGAAAGCTTCCCGAAGCTCTGTAAACAATTTGGTGTAAATGGAAACCTCCTTAGAAGAGAAATCATCACCAATGTAAACATGCTCAATCTTTCCGGGAGTGCAAGAGATGTTGATCGGTATAGTTGGGGAAATATTAGCCATGTTCCCCTCTGCATAAATCTCATGTGAGCCCAAAAGAGCCACAGGGTGACCAACCATCTCGGCAAGAGTTGTCCTAAACTCTTCTTGCTTGGAGGGATCGAGGTTGGGAAGGAAATAAGAGCGATGATGCATATCCTCCCAAGGCCTCTCACTACCACACATGGCCTCTATAATAGCTTCATCCGAAGGTAAAGTATCATCAAGGTAATCGTACGAACAAGACGAGTTGGCTGTGCAAACCGGAAGCATAACAGGATCGTCCTCCTCTGTCCGTGAAGAGGAGAGATCTGGCTCTGAAGTGGCTTGTTGAATATCTTGATAAGCAAGCTCAGCAATAGACAGTGGCATAGGCATCTCGACATGCACAATGTCTCTAGACGTAGAACTCGTGGAAGGTAAGGTCCATGGATCATCAAAATATGAAGTTCGAAATGGTACATTATGCAATGGAGGAGACGCATCATTAGAAATGGTTCCAATAAAATTAATGGGTGAAGGGAAATCATAAGATCCCATCAATGAGGAGTACATTCCGACACCCATGCTCACAGTTTCCAGTTGAGAATCTGTAACTTGGGGGACTACTGATACCGTGGATGCTGAGGAAGCAGGATTAACGAAATCCAACTGATCGATTTTCACAATCTTGCCTCCATCCGGAGAGCAAATAACTCTGAATACAGTAGATGTGACAACTTTCATATCGTACATCCAAGTCCTACTGAGTAGAAGGTTGTAGTCGATGGGCGCATCAACCACCTCGACTTCAATAGGCACATGTTTACCTCCCAAGTGGACATCAAGGGAAAGGATAATCCCATGTGGCTTAAATGACCGACTGTCAATTGCAGTGAGCATGGTCTTAGACGTGAGTAGAGGAGGAGAGCCAAGAGCTTTCCAACAAGATAAAGACATCACTGACGTAGAAGCACCTTCATCAACCACCATTCTCTTGGAAAAATTCTGAAGGCACTCCACATGGATTTGAAAAGCCACGTGGTAAGGTAAGTGAGGTTGAACATCAATAGTGTCAAACTTGATAACGTTGGGACTCGCCCCATCCTTAATTTCCAAAGAACCCAAAAGGGCATGCCTTTTAGAAGGACACGCTTGTAAAACTTCAAGATCCGACATGGCACATAGAGTTTGGCCCAAATATTCTACAATGGAGTAGTTATGGGCAGCTCGAGCATTGGGATTATGCATAGAGTGCTTGAGAACACCTTTTGGTATCTGCAGCATAATAGAGGGCTTCTCGATAGGAAAGGAATTATTGGGATGATGGGGAGGCTCATTCCCCATATTCAGTTGTGGTGCACCACAATCGTGTTGACGAGTGGCAACACTAACCTCCGATTGGACCATATTTACACATCCATAGCCACTAGTATTGGAAGAAGACATTGTAGTCTCATCAGGTCCATAACCAGTAGCAGGAGCATGCAAAGCCATGTTTTGATGATGAGGAAGGGGATCCTTCAACACAGATGGGCTCTGTGCAAGATGCTTCAATGCTTCTTCGATTCGAGGACACAAGTGAGTAAGATGGTCTTCCCCACAAAGCTTGCAAGGGAATTTCACCTTACGCCTAGGTTTATGGTCCTCACCAGCATTTTTTCCTTCTCGAGGAGGGTTGGAATTCTCCTTACGAGGGGTATTGCGATTACTATTATTGCTCCCATTGTTTCTACCCTTACAGTTGTTTCTCCCCTTCTTCTTACGACAAGGCTTCTGGTTACCCGATGGGTTCGTCGATTGCACAATGTGTACATCGGACGACGGGGTGGAAGTGGACAAGGTGTGAACCTGTCCCGCAGTAGACTAGTTAAGCGAAAATTTTTGCAATTTATTAACCACCAATTCTATGGGGAGAGTACTTGCAGATCCCACAATTCCATCGGCATGCGGTCCGGGAACTGACTTGGGCTCATGTCGTGTTCACGGTGCATCAGGAATAATGTGATACAAAATTCCAGATTGAGAATATAATAAATCTAACTGCTGGACTTTTAAGATGGCTTGTTCCTCAATCAGAATGCCGGACATCGAAACATCCTTAGTAATATATGGAAGTAAAGACTTGAGGAACCATTCCAACAGAAACTCTAGAGGAATGTTGGCTTTCACCAATCTCTTCCATCAACACCATTCTTGAATGTGGTAAGAAATATGCATGGCCTTATTTTGACGGAAGGTAGACAATAGTTCATTACTAGTATCGTAGCGAACCGGCAACTGGAAATGATCCAAGAAAACAAAAGCGATCTCATTGAAACCTCTATAAGTGCCCCCAAGAAACTCAACATACCACTTTGCAGCTTCCCCCATGAGGGTGCCTTGAAATAGTCGCAATCGAATAGAGTCGTGATCCAACGAGTTGGATGAGCACCAAAGATGAAAGGTCGTGACATGGTCACCCGGATCCTCACCACCTTTCCCCTCAAACTTAGGAATGTACGAAGGGAGCTTGGTAGGGACCAGAGGCCAAATGGGATTGTGACACATCGGATCATTTGTGATCTTTGAAAGATCTGGAAGATTCAGTCGTGCAAGGAACAGGAGCTATGGCTGGAATGCTTGATTATAAGCTCCCATTAAAGGTTGGTTGTACGGAATTGAAGCATAAGAAGGACCATAAGTTGACCATGACCAGTAAAATGTTGATTATACGGACCTCACTGACCATAAGCTTGACCATGGCCATAAGGTTGATAACCTCCTCCAACCTAACCCATGTGAGAGTAAGCAAATATATATGCGTTTTGAGCACCATATTGAGGTCGGTTGTACTGATGGCCAGCACCGACTGTATTGTAGTAAGGGTTTCCACTATAATTATGGGGCATATATGTACTATTCGTAGCAGGAACTTTGTTGTAATGACATTGATGTTAAGGTATGTTCCCACCCCCTACGTAAGCATTATTAGTAGCGTGAGCAGTCGTGTAGTGACCATAAGCATGAGATGTATTCCCAACCCCAACATTGGTGTTACTAGTAGCAGGAATGGTGGAATTGTGACCATGAGTGTGAGGTATATTCCCAACTCCTACATTAGCATTACTAGTAGCAGAAGTGGACGTAAAAGTATATGGTATGTGTCCACCCCCGTGATTGGGAGGAATGTTAACATTCGCAAAAGTGGTCCTCGGTTGGCGGGTAGAGGCATGTGTAGTGTGTTGTGGATGGCGAGTCGTGTTGCGAACAGTGTTCCTATTAGGTTGGGTAGTCCTAGGAGGCGGTCGTCTTCCAACATTTGCATTGCTAGGAGGAACGTGACTGGTCCCCATACTATGTGTGTGAGTGGAGAAAGTGGTGCCCTTGGCGAGGGTATTTCCCCCAGTGGGTGCAGTGTTGTTAACGCCATGACTAGTTCCATCATGACTACCAAAACTAGTGGAAGGATCAACTGTGTTGTAATTAGCCATACAAAAAGAGAGGGGAGTAGCATTGGTTGTAGGACCTGTGTCATCATGTAACTCTGGAATCCCGTATAGATAAATATGTGGAAACAAAGGATCAAACGGGTCGTCCTCATGTGGATCCAGACCAAACAAACTAGGTTAAGCCTCAGGTGGATCTGGACCAAACAAACTAGGTTGCGTCTCAGGTGGATCACCCCCCCACACCTCTCTAGGAGTAGGGGTGTCTGAAGTGTGTTCGACCCTACCTAATGGACTAGTAGGGATTTCTCCTGTTCTAGAATGTGCAGTCATGTCATCGATTATGAATGTTTCGTAAGAATACGAAGACTTGAAGGGAAAACACCGGCGTCCCCTCTTGACACGGCGTGAAAGCTTGGTAGCTAGTAAACCATCCAATCGACTAGATCGACGGAGAGTAGGAATCCGTGCCATGATATCTCCTGAGAGACTATAAAATCAAAGCGTCCCGTAACAGCCAAACTATCGATCAAAAATAGAAAATCAAGAGCACACACCTAGAGAAAATACAACCAAGAGAAGACAAATAGAGTGGCTAAATGAGCTCCCGACACTAGAGACGATATGTCTTGCCTAGGAGAGGATTGAGACTCCCAAACTGTAGCCAGAGGTAACATAATTAGTTATAAAGGTTCCCAGGCTTCACTGCGTTCAAAGGTTCGTAACCCTCGGCAACAAACAACTATGTTGTCCAACCCATATCCGAATCAGGACACAAACAGTATAACCACTGCAAGTACCCTATGCGATACCTAGGTAAGGCATCTATGGTCACCGGAGTATAACCAATGCTCAGGGAGACAGTTGTAGGTGGGATTGGTCATATGGGTAGGGTAGCTAAGCCTGAAACTCAAGAGGGTCAAATCCCCCAAGAGTCCCTAGATACGAACAAATCCTGGAAATATCTCCCACGTTCAGTCAGTATTGGAGGGCTATATCCGCAACCAACCTCCCATGACTTCGTGCTTAACTATGGTCTGAGTAGAGCTTCTGGAGAACACCGATGTATACCATGGATTTCACCACTCCCTGGTCAGACACATAATGTTTCGTCTAGTAGTCTTGGATGTTTTACTCACAATGATCTATTCCAAGACTCTAAACCTATGTTAGTTGGTGTACCCTATAACTAAAAATCGTTCTAATCAATTTTAATAGTAAGCATTAATTTTAATGGTTGTGGTTACTCAAAGGATATGGTCATGAAACTAGTGATGTATATGACTCAATAGTATGCAAAATCGTCAAACTCTCGACTCATCTATCCAATAAAAACAATGCCACTAGAATGAAAATCAATCCAACGGTTTCAAAATAAAAATGCAACTCTTTTATATTTTCAATGCACATGTAGACCCTAAATGAAAACACAAGCGCTCAGATGCAAAATGCAGTACATGAAAGTAATTTTTTTTGTATTTTCACTTATAAGCAAAAAGTAAAATGCAAAACTATATTTTTGTAATTTTCGATATAATGAAATGAAAAATACAAGCAAAATATGACTATTTAGTTACAAAAATGAAAGGGAGATCACTCAGACAACCTAGAAGATCCCAAACAGTAAGACTCAGCCAAGGTAATGAGCTAAAAATTAAAAATGGGTGAAAACCAACAAGGCTTAAAACCAAGAGAAAAGAGAAGTTTTGGTCACGAACAAGGCTTGGAATAGTCAGGAACAAGGCCACAGAAGACTCAGGAACACTCAAAACCAACCCAACAACAACCAAAGGCCATAAACCAATCACCCCCAGATTTGTACGCTACTGTCGAAGGAATAACAACGGGTACCCACGGGCTATAGTGCAGATAGAGGTGGGTAGACACGGGTAGAACTAGGCTCACCCGCATACAGGGAAAACCAAATGAGTAGTAAAAGAGTCCAAAGGCTCAGAAAAAGGCTATTTTCTATAGTGTATCATAACGGCCAATCAATGACACAGAGACTCGACACACAACAACTCTAAACAAGGACTAAAGCCTAAAAATCCCAAATAATCGATGTTCTCCCTAGCAGAGTCGCCATTTCTGTTACGAAGAAAACTTCCTATGGCTTGGGGTAGACCACAACAGAAAGTTGACTACCATAAATTAACTTAATTCTCAATGTTATGCTATATAAATGACAATGCTAAGATAAAGAATAATATAAGAAACCTCGATCCGGACGTTTGATGTAGATCCCCGTTGGAGCTTTCAATTCATGCACTTGAGGCCTGCAAATTAGTCTTGACAACCAATATACAACAAGCGCATATAATATATAAACTACATTAGCATCATGAATGGAAATGGTCCATGATATCATAAGTAAATGCAACCCAATGTAATATAAACAATATTCACAACATTAATGGATGCGAATATGAGTATTTCTATTAATAAATAACAAGAAGTACAATGTGATACGACCTCTTGCCGAGAACCAATCTGAACCAAGAACTGGGTCTCTCCACTTGTGCCTCCACCACTTCAATCCTCCATAGAATGGAAAACTCAAACTAAGATAGGAGTTTGGAAGGTGAACATAAGAAGTTCACTGCAACAAGGATCAATGAGTGTAGACTCAAGATGAGACAAAAATCCACTAGAGTTATCTTGCTCTCTCTTCCTCCTCCCTTTCAAATGCCATATGTGCTTAATATATAGTCCTCCCAAAGGTAAGTGAAAAGAAACGTAGAGGTGTTTCAGGCCAAATGGAAGGCCAAAGGTCACCGTAAGACTGCTTTTTGGGAGTAAAAATTCATTTACTAGTGATTTTTACCATTTTACTTGCCACCCGCGGGCTATAGTGGTGTATCTCGCGGGTATGCTGGCTAAAGTGGAACAAGCTGCGTACAGGAAGAAAAAATAGGGAAATAGTGTATCTGAAGGATATAAAGTGGATCTAAGTCAGTCAAATGGATCCTAAAGGCCAAAGAGTGCTAATGCTCACAAGGTGGAAAATTACGTTGTAACAAGGTTACCTTGCTTTCAACATGGGTTTACATCATTGACTCTTGTTTGAAAGATTTCATCTCGCGTTTGAATTCAAATCATTTATTCACGCTTGATGATATGTACTGTGATACCTTGGGAATCACTAACATTAATGGTGATCTCCCTCGCACTTGTTAACGGTATACATCAATGACCGGTAAGCAAGTGGTTTCTACCATGTTCGACGTCGAGACATCTGTAATCATATGGATAGATTCGTATCATTGTGGGTTCAGCTTGAAGACCCTGGGGAGTCATGTTTTACCTAGGTTGCGATACAGTTTGTATTGAGTCATATATCACTGATCCACATTTGTATTGGTCGTGGTTGTGTTATCATCTCATTATGGATCTACGCTTGTGTCTAGTATCCATGATTGTGTTCAGTCGGTCGTTACTACCATGGATCTTTAATGTATTGGTCGGAAACCATGTTGTACATCGTGTGAGATAGTATACTAAGAGTTAGTTGTATTGAAACAATGTCCTTCGTCTGACAAGCCATTTCCATTCTTTCTGTCAAAGCATTTCACTTGTCCAAATTTCAACAACTTCATGCTTTGGGGGGCATTCTGTTAAACCTAGAATCCTACCATCTTGAGATTCAGTGTATACATCCCTGAAGTTTCATTATCTAAGTCATTTAGCTAGGAAGGATACCTTTGCATTTATGCTAGGTTTTGAGAGCTTGTCGGAGTCTGCACACATGCAACCTGCGACATTGCATCTTGCTCTACTACAGGGTGCGACAAAGTCAGTTAATGGACAAAAATAGGCCCTTCAAGCTCATTCTTGAAGCCTGCTTACTTGGATCCTTATCCCTGACCTCTTGGGGGAGCTAGAACTCGGTTCCTAACCTCTTGGGGGGATCCCCTATTTCTCTCCTACCATATCTCAACCTACCATGTCCATATCCTATCCACTTAGTCCTATATAAGTGAAGCTCTACCCCTCTCCAAAGGGAGGAAGTCTATAGTGTCTACATGCTGGTGAAATCAATCCTGGAGAGATCTCTAACTCATCCATTGAGAGACTCATACTTCCTTGGGAGGATATGGAAATTGGCTTGGATGGAGAAGGGCTACTACGTTAAGCTTTGGTTGTAGTCAATCTATCCTATGTACTTTCCCTATATTTACAGTAATATAAATACTTTCCACCAATATTGTTTATGTGTGATGATATTGTGTGGTTTACCTACTTAACTGTTTACTTAGATCTCTTATTGTATAGATGCTCTTTACTCATTTGCATTGTTCTATGTGTCTTGACAGGTCTTGCAGTTGAGATCTAACGACTGCAAGACGTGGAGGAACATCTAGGAGAAAGGATTGCGAAGTTAAGGTAAGGCATCTAGTCACTTGATCCTTAAGTAGATCTAGGAAAGTAGTTTGTAGTCTATACTATTTGTTCTAGACTCACTTTGAGCTGTAGATCCTCCTCGTGTCTGCTCGAGTGGATTGTCCGTCAAACAATGGGGAGTCCGTCCGATCAACTATCTGGCTACCGTGTAATATTTAAAGATTTGTTTTCACTTTCACCGTTTGCGGCCTGATCCAACGTTTATGTATTTTATTTTAAAGATGAGATGCAAGTGTTTTAATCTAAATGCAAACTATTAACAAATCTAATCTAAAATTGTTTAATCAAAATTAATCTATCCTTGTAAGGAGCAAATTTAAAGAATGAGTAACGAACTGGAAATGCAACCAAGAACTTCATAGATAACTGTTAAATTGAATAGAAGCATTTATAGCAGAAAATAAAAGATTATCAAAGATTGCCTTGATAGAGATAAACCTTCTATTACCCATTTTACACAGACATTTTGCATAGGAATGTGAAAGCATTCATAACAAAGAAATAATTCAGACGGTTAAGAACGACCTCACAGCCAATGTGTGAATAATACAGAAGTAATTTGGCCAAACATTCAAACATTCCCATAACAAAACTCTATGCAGGCTTCCATTAGGAAAAATAGAGCTTTCTTTATTGATGCAGTAAAATAATTCATGTACAACATAAGTCTGTCCTTTCACCTACCAAAAGTCCCTGATCATCTCTTCTATTCCTATATTTATAGATTTTACAAAGCTTGTCTTTTCTCAAAACCTAACCCTAGGGGAATACAAAATTTTGTCCTCTAGTGCCTAAAGAGACAAAAGACATTTCCAGCTATTTTTTACAAAATATTTATACAATAAAAAAATTCCAACTATCTTTTGATCAAGATTAGAATAAGACAAATTAAGCTCCAGACGGTCCTTCTGCTTCATCTGATTTCTCTGCCTCTGCTGACTTGTTCTCTTCAGCAGGCCTGCTTGCTTTTGCTGGTTTTTGCAATCCATGAATATAACTGGCCCACTAGCCCATCTCTCTCAGAATGGTATTCCCCTCGTAAAGATTATCACTTTAATCGCTATTTCGTGCTTGCGCAAATCCGACTTGACACTTGTTGCCCCTGCTACAGCCGCCTGAGCAATATCTTCTAGGAAATAGGCGTGCACAACTGTCTGCTCAATGAACTGGTGGAGGTCCTCCGAGGTTATCGCCTCTATCTTCTCCAGATATTCTAATTCTGCATTGAAGTTGCCCTGCAGTTCTACTAGATGCTACTCTCTCTCAGGAAACTCATAAATGGTATGAGGGAAAGCCATGTGACATTTATCGTGGGTTTCCTGAACCTTGGAATAGAAAGAGTGGCATTTTTTGATAGTTTTCCGGATCTCAAGACTCAACTTGGCACCACAATCCATGCAAAATTCGAGGGCTGTTGTATCTATGTCCAATTCCTCAGCGGTTTTAGCACCCAGGTTTGAGGGGAATCCAGATCTCCCTTTCCTCCATTCAAATTGTTCCTTAATTTATACCACGTGATGCACATACTTTTTCTTCGTCTTAAGCACCTCAACCTCAATGGATGTCATCCTTCTTATCATTTCCTTCATCCTGCAGACCCCTTCAAAAATCAATACTAGCGATTGATAAGTCTTTTCTTGCATGTAGCAGGCTTGTTTGTAGAATGTAGCTAGATCCTACTTCTTTTCATTTACCTCCTTGAGCTTTCCCAATAGTTCTTCCTTTTCTTGTTTCAGCCTTTCAAACTGAGGCTTGAAGAATTGAATTTGCTGAACACTGTTGTCTTCATCATTTTCCAATTCTTTTACGCGAGCCTTTAAGTCCTTTTGCTTGCCTTCTGAGATTGCCAGCTGCATTTCTAGTGTAGTCTTTTCATGTTCGAGCCGGAGAATTTGCAAAGCTGTTTATTCGTGCTCTTCCTGCAACTTGTTACATCTTAACCTTAATACATTACCTTTCAACACTTCTTCCTGCATGTTGGCTTTTACCTTGAAACATAGTTCCCTATACTTCTTAACATCTTCAAGCAGATGATCAACATTGTTTTTACTTGCTTGGGCTGAAGCCATAGAGCATGATGCTGTGAACACAAGGTCGATGTCAGTCCCTTGGACAAGTGTGGTTTCTGATACTCTAATTTCATATCGGTCCTCCCCAATCTTCATCTTCTTCTTTGATCGGTCTACAATAATCTTCTTCCTTTTATTAAAATAAACGGAATCCAGGTTGGCAACTTGGCACTGCTTTGAAGGATTGTATGGGGTGAGTGCTAACTCTTAAGTGGTTACAAATCCTTTATTAGCTATCCCTAATTGGATTATTGTTGCTAGATATGAGTCTGTGGCCCGTGGGCTGGACATGTCTTGTTCCATCGCTTTATCAGCTTCTTCTTTTGCTTGCCTCTTTGCCTGTTCTGCCAACTCTGCTACCTCTCGCTATGCTTGTAAACTTTTTATCTCTTCTTGTTTGGTTCTCTCAGATTATTCTCATTTCAATTGGGCAGATTGTTCTTACTGGATTCTCTCTTCTTCCTCTCTTAGATATTTTTCTTCTTTCTCCTGTTGAACTCTAGCAACTTCCACATCTTGCCGCTACTTGACTTCTTGCTCCTTTTGGAGTTTTTCTTCTTCTTCCTTTTCCTTCCTCTTTGAATATACTGATTGAGATGCTACTACCTCTTTCTCCTTCTAGATCTGTAAGAATATGCAAGGATCTAACAGCTGTAGCAACTCACAATCAAACCCAAAAATATGTTTCAAAGAAGAAGAGAAGGAGACACTCAATGATCACTCATAAACACAGTAGAATAGAACATAATCTCAGTATTATACAATGAATAAGAATGTAAGTGAATGAATACAATATAACAAAAGGATCATAATATAGGATTCGAATAGGACAAGTAGGGCATTCGAATTCCTAACTCAGAGTGTGGCTTGAATGATAGTGGAGTCATCATCCAGTCAATATATCAGTCAACTGAGTCTAACTGAGTGAGGTAGGCATGAACTGAATGAAAGAGGCTTAGTGGAGGGTGCATGAGGAGTCTAACTGAGTGAGGTAGGCACGAACTGAATGAAGGAGGATCAGTGGAGGGTGAATCAGGAGCTAACTAGAGTCAGAATGGACAGACTAGTCTCACTGGAGGTCCATCGGAGTGAAACAATCAATGGGGGAGTCAATCTAGCTTCAAATAAAAAAATAACTGAGAGATAACTGACTGGTAGGTGAGAAAGATTCCTAACTGGATGTGGTAGGTGAGAAAGGCGAACTAGCCATGCAAAAGACTGGAGAAGGGCGCCTTTGGTAGCTGGGAGGCCCCTTAGGGGCTGTAGATAGGCTGTGGGAGCTAGAACCAAGTTTTAGGAGTTGGGAGGTCCACCATGATGATGACTGGATGCATGCAGTGGCATGCAAATGCATGTAGCATGCAGTTTTGCATGTAGGTAAAGAAGAGCTAGAAGCAAGCGCTAGGTGCTAGGGAGACCACCAAGATGATGACTGGATGCATGCAATTGCACGCAAGTGCATGCATCATGCAGATCTACATGGTAGCATGAAAAATACAAAATGATGGGGAGAATGTTATAGGTCAAATATACACTTCTCCATCTGTGATCACATTTAGCTATTGATCACACAAAAAAACAACTTGGATTGAAGAGCATGATGACCCTAGATGATGAATGGCCTAGACTTACCACTCTGCAACTGACAAAACCCTCTTTTTACCTACTTTTAAGGAAAAAAACTACCCTACAAGCATGAAAGTAGCGTTTGCCTCTAGAAATACTCTACTCCACTTCATTAAAGTAGCGTTTTCCCTAAAAAACACTCTACTTTGCTTCAATAGAGTAGAGTGCAGCCTCTGAAATCTTGCAAACGCTGGTTGTAAAGCAGGGAAGTTGCATGTTGAACGCTACTCCACTTAAGAAAAGTAGCGTATACCTTAAAAAGTACTCAAAAATATATTAATTTGATGAATTGGGATTAGTTGAAGTTGGCTTTGCAACTTCCCCAACTTCCCAATCAAACTACCTCTCAATCCAAGCTGCCTACCTTGTCCCATAAATACAAGGAGGATCCATGAGAGGGGTTACTCAGAATGGTCAGAATGACCTAGAAGGAGAAACTATGCATTAAGGGTTGTTACGCTGGAGGAATTCCAAAGTTGGTGTGAAGAGTAGGAGCCCAAGATCTGGTTGCACAAGCACTCTGAATGATCAGGTATAATTGTATTGATTATTTGCTTTTGACAATAAAGGTTGAAATGCCCTTCCCATCCCAATCAAATGTCTTATGGATTGCATGTTTGTTTGGATTAAATGCTTGATTGTATTTGATGTCTAAATTGTATTTCAATTTTATCATTGTTATATCAGTCAAGATACGCCGAGGAAGGTATCTTCTTATTGCAGGTTCGTCAAATGGAAGATCAAGTGGAGGATTGATCGAAGGAGCAAGCGAAAGCTAGGATCGAACTTCGTTAATAAGGTAAGCCTTCAAGAACCTTAATCTCTTTCCTTTTGTAGAAGCCTATATTATATGATGAATGCATTTACCTATCACCCCAGAAGGTTGTAGTGTCCCTCTCCTCGCTATAGGGTAGAATTCCCGAACAACAGACTGGCGACTCCGCTGGAGACTAGTTGTTTTCTATTCTAGGAGACTCATTTGACTTTCCTTCAAGTACTTTTTGATCTTTTTGATCTTCTGAGAGGCTCTGTAGGTTATTGTAGCCTATTTTCATTGCTTGACTTACCTCAGTTTTAAGTTTTGAAGCCTCTTTAAACCTTCTCTGGAAAAAACACTGGTTTTCTATGCATACAGTAGCGTTCATCTCCTGAAAATGGTTGGTTTTCCTTTACATAGTAGGGTACACCTCCTGAAAAATGCTAGTTTTTCTTTACACAGTAGAGTACACCTCCAGAAAAATGAAAGTTTCTCTACTGCATAGTAGAGTATTTTCCTGTAAGTCTCTGTTTGTGTTTGGGATTTGATTTTTTCATGTTTGGCTTGATTTCCACCCTTTGTTTTTGCTTTCCCAACTGATCCTTGAGGTCTTTATGCCTTTGTTGAGTCTTGTTTACCTCTCCTAAGTCCCTTAGGTCATCTTTTGCTTGCTTGAGTACTTTTGAGGTGCCTTGCTTGTTTGTGGCTCTTTTTGAAGACTGTGCTTTGTTCCTTGTTGGACATAGCTGCACTTCTGTACCATAGATGCTTGTTGCAGGTATACAAACCTTTGTTTTGTAGCATTTGTTGTTTGTGGAAACTCTAAGCATACTTTGACGGTGTCTTGGCCTTTGATTTAAGGTTTGACCCCAAGTTGGATTCTTTAGGGTGTTTTCAAAAGTTTTTGAGTCTAGACACTTCCTGGTTGCTTTGTCAATTTCAGCTTCAAGTAAGTTGAAGTCTCTTAGTTTGCTTCCATTTGAGTCTTTGTGATTGTAAATTTATCTTTGGTTCGCTTGCCTACCGTTAGCTTGGCTTAGTGTTTTTAGGGTTCTTGATGATTTGGAGCAACCTTTGAAGTTTGCCTTTCCATTTTAAAGCATCTCTTATCCTTCTTTTCTTTCCGCTTTGTCTTCCAAACCCAAGGTTTTTTCCTTTTAAAAAAAAAAAACTTCGTAGGACAAGTCTTTGTCATGTAATCAAGTTGATTTTTGTGAACCTTAGAGTTGCTTTTCCTTGCTTACATTGATCTTTTAGTTCTTACTTGCTTCCATTTTTGAGTTGTTTTTCTTTTGCATATATTGGAAAAAGCAAAAAATGAGTTTGGTAGTTTAAAGTAGTAAGGCTTATGATAATTTCGAAGTAGTGTAGTTTACTTTGTGTTGAATTTGAAAAAGAAAAGAAAAAAGAGATTTGTTTTTGGTTTGCTTAAGCTTTCATTTTGGAAAGAGTATAAACGAAAAAAAGAAAAAGAGTCTTTTTGTTGCTTTGACAGTTATTTCTTTTGCACTTTACTTTCTCAAACCATTTCCACATAATGCACTACCCCATTGAGTAAAAAGTTTCCTTAAAAAGAATTTTAATAAAATAAATTAGAAACATTTTCTTTTTAGGAATACATGACACCAACTAGCTTAGGCTAGAGTTTCAAGCTTAAAACACCTTAAACTGCTCGGAACTAGTTTCATTATGCAACAATCATAGTACAACTTTGATTTAGGTAAACCCATATATATCAAGTAACCCTAGGATGCTCTACTCAAACCAGAGTTAAGCACGAGGCTGTGGAAGATCGGAATTGTTGAGGATAACCCCCTCACATTTCTTTTGACCATAAACTAGAGTTGATTCACGTACGGGGGTCCTTTCGGACTTTGGGCTTTGCTACCCCACCCATGCATTTTGACTAGGCTGACGACTGTCCCCCCTGGATATTTCGTATGTATGGTAGCCTTAGTATCAGACCTTTAGGATCCTACATAGGTAGAGCGGACAGTTATTCCCACTTCACCTAGGACTGGCGTGGAAGGTAACCCCCTGGCAGTACTCCCGGGAAAGCGGTTTGGTGATTCAAGTGCTTGCACCCAGTGGACCTCCGGTGGATTCCATGAAACTGACCATCAATACTCTGTTAGTCTATTCTAGGCCCTAATAATCCTAGACTTACTTCCGAGAGTATTTTCTATCCATTTGATTGGTTTGATTACTTAGGATTTTTTAGTGGTATGCTGTTTGCCCCTTAGTCTTAGTGGCCACTAGGTTTTTACTTAGTGATTTGTTTTTATATAAATGTGGAAGACCAACAGCTTCGCAGGTCTCGGAGGTTGAAAAACCTTCCCCCACCCAGTGTGGAGCCACTACCGCCACCACGATGACGAAGGACTAACTCCAGTGGTATTTTTGAATCTGCTGGTGAAATAGAGGTTCCTGGTAAACCACAACCTAGAACCTCGGATCAACAAGTTTTTAACACTATTAAGGTTGAGGATATCACTTCTAGTGATTTTAACACTCCTTTTAACTCTCCTCCTACCGGACTTAACGATCCACTTCTGGTACCTGTTGGTTTCCAACAACCCAAGTATAGTGCATATTTTTTCACACCTGGGCATATTATGACTAACCCAGGAGATGAACAAGGAGTCCCACAGACTCCAACAATGGGTATGAATACAAGTATTGTAAACCCTCCTTCCAACACTACACTGAGTTCAACACAGACAACTTCTGTTTCAACTCTGTCCTTCAATTTTAACGCTGGTACGTTAGGCATGCCAAGCTCAACAGCTTTGACATCCGCCTCTACCCCTACTTTTGGACCCAGTAATACAGTGAATGTCATTCCACCTCCTGCAACTCAACAGTCATACCATATACCTAGTACTTAGATTTCCACACCCAATGTTGGGTCAAATCCCTCTGCAACTATGCCTATCATGAGTACCATTACTGCACCATCCACCTCAACTACTCTTGGTTTTAACAGCTTTGTAGGTTACAATATGAATCAAAGTAACATACCTGTAGGAAATATCCCCTTTTCTTTGTTTTCTGGAAGAGGGGGTAATATTTTTAACCAACAATATGGCGGGACTAACACCCAGCCACAGTGGACGAATATACAGGGTACCAACCCACTTTCATTTGGGTGGGGGAATTGCAACAACACTTTCACACAACAACAGACGGCTGGGGGAAACCCCTACTCGTAGATGGCTGGGGGAAACCCCTACCAGTAGATGGCGGGGGGCAACCCCTACCAATAAATGGCTGGGGGCAACCCTAACCAGCAGTTTATGGGTCAAACGATGGGAATTTCCCCCTTTATGACTCCAGCTCATCAAATGCCATCTTTTAGACCCCTTTTACCATTTCTGGCAACTCTGAATTTGCCAGATCTTTCCAAGTTAACGAACGATTCGGTGTGCCATAACGTTACGTGGCCACTAGTTCCCACTAATCTACCTTCAAACATTCCAAAATTCGAAGGTAAAACTGGTGAGGGTCTTGGTGAACATGTTACCACTTTTCATCTCTGGTGTTCTTCGAACTCGTTGAACGAAGAATCCGTTAGGTTGAGACTTTTTCAAAGAAACTTAACTGGTGCTGCAGAAAAATGGTACATTGAGTTACCTGCAGCCACCTTTTTTAACTTTTGGGATCTCACCGTAGTATTTTTGAACCACTTCCAGCTTCCTGTTCGGTACGATGCCGGAACAGATCTTTTGTCTACCTTTAGACAAAACAAAGCCACCCATTTATCTGATCACATTCAGGAGTGGTGACGACGAAAGAGGCTCGTTAAGGCCAATATCCCCCCAGAATTTTTATTAGAGTGGTATCTGAAACCACTCCTTCCTTATGTTTCTAAGGAAGTCGCTACTTCTGGGGTGTCATCGAAAGAAGAAGCCATTCTAAGGACCCAGCAACTAGACTTGGTTTACGCTCAGTCTGGGCTCCTTTATGAGATTATACCTGATGCACCATGATTGAACATCGATCTAGGTAAACCAAAACCTGGACCACATGCTGACGACATAGTAGGTTCAGTTGATTCTATAGCCTTCGAAGCATTGACTAAATAGGTTCATGCCTTATCGGTCAAACAATAGACTGCAGAAGTGACTCCCATCACAACCTCTCCTTCTACTACTGAATCTGTACAACAGGTTCAGACTAATCAAAATGGCCCTCGGCAGCCCAACAATAAAAAGAAGGGCAAGAAAGGAGAGGGGAACCAACAAAATCCCCAAAACAAAGAAAATGCCGAGGAGGGTAACAGAGAAAACAAGAAGGTCAAGTTCCCTTGCAAAATTTGCAAGCAAGACCACCTCACATACCAATTCCCTCTAATCGAAGAAGCCCAGAAGCTGCTTCAAGAGAAGAATCCTACCATCCTTAAAGATCCATTTCCAAAAGGGCAGGGATCAACTTCTAGGACCTCCAATACTGGGGGCACCACCCACGCTTGAATTGATCAAACTTTTATTAATATGGTTAACTCTGACGCTCTTTTACAAATGCGAGCAAGAAATTATACCCCCGATTCGCAGAATAAGGATAAAGATGTTCCTGAATCTTCCACTGCTCTCCACATTCCTGTGGACCCATTTCCCAAGATCCTGAAAGGTGTCTTGAAAAGGGCTTCACACAATCCCAAAGCACGGACTGCTGCCAACTACAGTGTGGTTGAAGATCTAGCCCAGGCCCCTTGTGCTATGTCCACCTTAGAGGTCTTGCAAAGTTGTCCATTACAATGAAATGCACTTCTAGCAGCGATTGGAAGTATGGAATCATCCAACATGACTATGCGTTTTGATATATCTGATATCAAATACTGGTTTTCGTACAACGTTGCTTTTCAGATAGAGGTAGTTCATGGTCCCATGACCATTGGACGAGCTGTCGTAGATGAAGGCACGTCTACGTGTGTAATGTCTATTTCTTGTTGCAAAGCCTTAGGCTATTCCGAGTTATCCCCCTCTAACACGCTGCTTACTGCGTTTGATGGCAGAACCTTCCTTCCACACAAAGTCTTGCCATCATTCGACATCACACTGGCTGGTAAGACAGTTGCTGTAGAGATTGAAGTTCTGGACGCTCCGCTTGATTACAACATGTTATTAGGCAGGAGCTAGACTTATTCCATGCAAGCTATTCCATCGGTAGTTTTCCGAGTTGTTATGTTCCCTCACTAAGGTAAGATCGTCACAGTCGATCAACTTTCTTTCACTCAATGAAACAACCAGAATTCATCGGAATCCACAGTTCCTCTAGTTGATCAATCTGCCCCAGTAATTGAGAGTTTAGGAGCAGGGATTTATGGGTCATTAATAGGAACTTTTGACCTACCCTCTCTCATTATTTTCATGCATTCTGATGAAGGTACATCTACTGAAACTTTCATGGTCGGTTTAAGGACTGATCCGTGGATCCTTCCTACTCTGTCATAACCATCAGTGCCTTTATCCGTTGCAGAAGTAGCATACATGGAAGAAAAACATGTTGCAACAGAACATATCATGACTCCGCCAGTCTTTGTCGAGTCAGATATGGACCCTGCTCCTGCATGGTCAATGGACTCTACTCTCTCTCCTAATAGTTTAGACATGATTTTTCCTTCTGACGAAACATTTTTTGAAGCTATGATAGGCGTGAGACACCCTTGGGAACATTTACACCCCAGGACCTATTTACTTCCTATTCTAAACCTAATAGAGAGAGGTGAGTTCCCTTCAAGACCCAGTGAGAATGCTAATTGGTCCTCTGTCCTTTCCACTTCACAAGTTGTTTTTGCTGAAGGGAATAGGACGAGTACAATGATGACCATCCCCATCAACATTCCCACTGAACCTGGGGTCACAGAACATATCTTTATTGGAACGGACTGTTATCTTGATGAGATCATTCTATACACTAATTTGTTTAATGATTTTCGTGACATCTTTGCCCGATCTCATGAGAAGATTCTAGGCATCGACCCTACTTGAAGGAGTCTCCGAGCAATCTTCCACCTTTCCTTCGAGCTCGTTAAAAATAGTAAGGAGGCTACGAGCATTCTTCCACCTTCACTTCGAACTCGTTAAAAACCGTAAGGAGGCTTCGAGGATTCTTTCGCCTTCACTTCGAGCTCGTTAAAAACAGTAAGGAAGTTATGAGCATTCTTCCATCTCTCCTTCAAGCTCGTTAAAAACAGTAAGGAGGTCATGAGTTTACTTTTTCGGGCTCATTAAAATTTCATGAAAAAGATTTTTATGGAGTTCTCTCTAAGCTCTTGTTAGACTCTTTAAATATGACAAGATTGTCGAGTAGACTTGTCCTCTTCAAGCTCGTTAAGGGAACTGAAGGCCCATCCACTTAAGTATAAGTTTAACCCTTTTCCGAACTTTTGTGGATTACTTACGAAAAAGGAATACTCTAGTCATCCATGGCTAGAAGAGTTCTTCTTCCATTGTTTTACACTTTTTCGGCGGAGGAGACTAACTTTACGAAAAAGGACCTTTTGGAGCCTTCTTTAGGGTTTTCAGACTCTTGAAATATGAAAACACCAAGCGAGCACTCACCTACTCGAGCTAGATGTGAAATCCATGAGAGGGTGCATAGAGGATTGTTTAAGTGTTTCAGACTCTATAAACAGGAAAACACCGGTGAGCATTAACCTACTTGGGTTCAATATTAAAATCCACAAGTAGGTGAATGGAGTTATTGTTTAATTTTTTCAGACTCCTTAAAATTGAAAACACCGGCGAGCAAGAATAGATCTCATCTCGATATTAAAATCCAGAGATCAGTACTATAGAGTAATATTCTATCTCGTCTTCGAACTCTGTAAATAATGAACAAGGTCCTGAGTCTTCATCCCATGGGCTCGTTAAACTCTTTACATGATTGTATGTATTGAGTTTTCATTGTTTCTTGGACTCATTAAAACAACAAGAAAGGTATTCTTTTATCTAAAAATAATAAGAGATAAGAAGGGTATATCACATCTTACAGTTTCAAAGGCAGTTCAGTCAGTCCTATCCTTGAACATAGCACCTACTTGAATGCATCATGTCAGTTGGGTTTTAGTTTTTGACCTTAGGGTGAACCTAAGCTCTGAGTTGTTTACTCCCCCAGCTGGTTATTCATACAACCATATGGAGGGTCTACTAATGTTTCCTACATTGCAGGCTTATATCACTTCCCCATCATGTTGAAAACTGCCTAAGTCACTTTGTGTCATGCTCACTATTCAAGGATACATCCTGTGTCGTCCATTCTGCAGTTTACCTTGACCTCATGTGTCGGTCATCCTAGTGTCAGTCTTGTTACTTGTACTACTCCATGTCAGCTCATACCATTTGAGTGTTCCTTGTGCTGGATGATGAAGGATGCCTTAAGGCCTCCCTTCCAACGAACTTCTTCCCATCAACATCAACTCATTTTACTTTGGGAATGAAGTTTAGAGTTTCGGTTAGTACCTTGAGGATTGCAATCACCAGTGGCAATCTCTCTCGCTGTTGAATTATGAGAATACCTCAATGTCTCTTATTTGATAGGTTGCTCAAGTGTTCGACGTCAAGTCCATTTATTCACACTTGTTGGATCGTACTAGGTACCTTGGGCCCCATTATCATTATCAGTGGATGCCCTCGCGTTTGTTAATGCTATACATCAATGAATGGTAATCAAACAATACCCCCCATGTTCGACTTTCAGCTCATTTATTCACATGGTTAGGGTTTGTACCTTGGGTTGTTTGGATGAAGATCTTGGGTTTTTGATAGCAATACCTCATTATATTATCACCCAAGCTACGCAAGACTGATCCTCACTCATTTTTTGGCTCTCCATGAGACATAGATCCAGTTTGTTGTTATGGCTATGCTCTCTCATTTTGACATGGATCCACGCTTGTATTTCAGTGGCCATGCTATATATACATCTCCTAGTTATGTATCGGAGATCATGTTGTATCATACTACACATATGTATGATGTCAAGATTGTAATTGCTTGCTGACCTTGATCATTATTTCAAGTACTTTTTTGACTTGGTTCTGTGGTTTCTTGCTGCTCCACTGACCTGGAATTATAATGTATTTCGGCCATCGTTTCCCTCTGATCTCACACATTAGGGGGCATCTGTTATAGGTCAAATCTGCACTTCTCTATCTGTGATTACATTTAGCTATTGATCACTCAAAAGTACAACTTGGATTGAAGAGCATGATGACCCTAGATGATGAATGGCCTAGACTTACCCCTCTACAGCTGACAAAACCCTATTTTTACCTACTTTTAAGGAAAAATGCTACCCTACAAGCATGATAGTAGCATTTGCCTCCAAAAATACTCTACTCCACTTCATTAAAGTAGCATTTTCCCTCAGAAATACTCTACTTTGCTTCAATAGAGTAGCGTACAGCCTCAGAAATCTTGCAAATGCTAGTTGTAAAGCAGGGAAGTTGCATGTTGAATGCTACTCCACTTAAGAAAAGTAGCGTACACCTTTAAAAGTAATAAAAATATATTAATTTGACGAATTGGGATTAGTTTAAGTTGGTTTTGAAACTTCCCCAACTTCCCAATCAAACTACCTCTCGATCCAAACTACCTACCTTGTCCCATAAATACAAGGAGGATCCATGAGAGGGGTTACTCAGAATGGTCAGAATGACCTAGAAGGAGAAACTATGCATTAAGGGTTGTTACGCTGGAGGAATTCCAAATTTAGTTTGAAGAGAAGGAGCCCATGATCCAGTTGCACAAGCACTCTGAATGATCAGGTATAATTGTACTGATTATTTGCTTTTGACAATAAAGGTTGAAATGCCCGTCCCGTCCCAATCAAATGTCTAATGGATTGCATGTTTGTTTGGATTAAATGCTTGATTGTATTTGATGTCTAAATTGTATTTCAATTTCATCATTGTTATAGCAGTCAAGATACACTGAGGAAGGTATCTTCGTATTGAAGGTTCTTCAAACGGAAGATCAAGTGGAGGATTGATCGAAGGAGCAAGCGAAAGCTAGGATCGAACTTCGTTAATAAGGTATGCCTTCAAGAACCTTGATCTATTTCCTTTTGTAGAAGCCTATATGATATTATCAATGCATTTACCTATCACCCAAAAAGTTGGTAGTGTCCCTCTCCTCGCTATAAGTAGAATTCCCGAACAACAAAGAATATTCCAACACCCCTCAGAAGCTATACTATGAGGAAATAACTGAAGAATAGGGCCCTGGTTACTCAAACCAAAAGTCACCCTGTAAAACAGTAATATAGGGCCCTAGTTACTAATACCAAAGGTCACCCCATACAATCTATCTAAATAAACTAAGTGAGAAAAGAGGGAAAACCCAGTGGGAAGAAATACCTACCTCAAAATAGACTGAAGGTGCTAAAGTACCATATCATGACTTACTTCCGAAGGAGGCAAGTGTCCTTTTCTGAAGAAGGATCGATCGATCTGCAACATACCGGCAATGTGAGAAGGATGAAACCTTCCATTCTGAAAATCAGATCTGGCTCTTTTATGATCATGTGAATCGCTAACCAAATCTCCGGCAGATCAGAGTGTAGTGGATGCCCATCGAGGAAGAGGAGGAATATAAGTTGAGAGATATTCAGGTTCTTATGGATCTTCATCTCCCATTCGCTCATCTTCAACATCAGTTGCTAGACCTTCATGTTCTTTTGGATCAGGGTCTAGCATTCTTCCATCTTCATCTTCAAATTCAGAATCTAAAATATCATGTGAATATGTATCTATAGCTGGCTCATCACCATATCCCAACTCTGAATCTAAAATCTTATGTGATTATGCATATCTCTCTTGATAATCAATCAAGGAAGGAGGTATCTTCCTTTTGGGAAGAGGTTGATCATGCTACAAAAACATAATATGAAGATCATCATGAAGTATGTGATTCGAACGAACTGATGTAGAATCAAAACCATGAATGTGTAGATAGTTCTTTGATATCTCCTTTGAATCGACATAGGTGTGATTGTCACCAAAGAAATTATGATATGATGATGGTGAATCTTCAACAAGATCACCGGTGGATGCAACAGTGGTGGTGGCCCATGAACCAATAGGTGCTAGATCTTCAAGTTCTTGTGGATCTGGATCTAGCATTCTCCCAAAAAGAGTTATCTTCCTCTTGGGAAGAAATATATCATGCTGCAAAAACAAGTGCTTGAGTTCTCCAATAATGGATGCAAGCAAATCAGATCCAAGACTTGGAAGATGGTTTTTCATGATCTCCTTTGAACCAACAGGGGTGAAATCAAAACCAAAATCCCAAAAATGTGCATGAGTCATGAACCCAAGCGAATGATAGAGTCTTCCATCGTCAGTGAAACTCTGAAAACATGTTCCAATGACAAAATAGGAATCCAAAGAAAGCATATGATAAGGAGGAGCGAATGCATTACCTTCCAAATCTGATTTTACCTTCAAAGTACTAAGTAAGTCACCATCTTGCACATCAACAGGTGCATCAACTCCATGAAAGTGTATGTAGTTCTTTGATATCTCCTGTGAACCAGCAGGGGTGAGATAAGTACCAAATGAACCATATAATGGTGATGAATTGAAATTCAAATCAGAAACAAGATTTTGGGGATGGTATTTCAAGATCTTCTTTGAACCAATAATGGTGAGATCAAAACTGAAATCTTGAGAATGTTTGGCCTTCTTAGAGTACGAAGCTCTATCTCACTGGTGAGTAGGACTTGTATCACTAGGAATTTCTAGCTTTCCTATATCATTCGCTCTCTCTACAACTGTAAGGGATGAATCCAATTTGGGTATGATCATTCCCATTGAAATCATCTTCTCTTCCTCTTGAGTAAGAGATTGTGTTAAATCATCAAATGAGGGAAACTTCCATCTTGGAATGGACAACCTAGCTGATTGGAAAGTAGAGACAAAAACTGAGAAATTTGCCCCCAACTTTGAGAGAATGGCAAGTATAAGCTGGTTATCTTCCTTCACTATCTCATATCTTTTCAACAGTGATATCAAGCTTTTGAACTTGGTGAGAAAGGAATTGATAGAATCGAAGCTACTAGGACTCAGACATATGAGCTTATTCTCCAATTGTTGTGCTTCCATATCATCTTTTGGCCCAAAGAGAGATTCGAGGTTGTCCCATGCTGTTGATGTATATGTAACTTCAGAATGTATTTCATATATGTATGTTGTATGTACTCCTATAGAGATGGTATTATTCCTCTATATGGAAGTGTCGTCATTTATATTGTAAATGTCTTAACTTATACTTGATGGGTTATTAGACCACCTTGTTGGGGTCAGCCCTGTATAAGTCATGTGGGTCAAAGGGTTATTAGACCACCCTATTGGGGGTCGGCCATGTGGGTCGAAGGGTTATTAGACCACCCTATTGGGGGTCGGCCCAGTCAGCATTATGTTATATGGTTAAGTTCGACCCTACATGATTTATGTAAAAGGCAAGTCAAGTCAAGTATAAATAGAGTGTGGGAGGCACTCTATTTTATCACTCACTTCTCACTCATGCACTCAAGGAGGAGTGGCACACTTATGGAGGAGGATGATATGCTACTAGGATATGTCTATCTCTTATGTTTGGGTTGTATCATTGCTCTATCTATCTCTGAGGAAGTTATTGGGGTTTTTCACCTTTATGGTTTTCCCCAAGTAAACTCTGTGTCTCTTGTGTGCTTGCATTATTGTCTCCATGATTGATATGCTGTAGATATGCTATACATGTTGTTCTCTCAGTTAAGATCCTAGATCAAATTGAATTAAATTCTGAAAATTTAACATGGTATCAGAGCTAGCCTGAAAGAAGGCATGATATGGCATGTATGACACTTGTTGCACTTACGATGCTAGGGCTTGACATAGAAAAAACAAGTCATCGTAGCACTTTCGCTATAAATCCATTTTGACGATGTTTTCGGATCTAAAACCTTTACAGGTCGAAGATTAAATCCCCATGTACCTTTTTTCCAAAGGAAAACTTCTAATTCATTGTACTTTGTGATTTATGATCTGTACAATATAGGGTTTCTTCCTCTTCCAAATCTGAGTCAAAATCAGGTGACCTTGGGAAAAAGGTGATAACTTGGGCTAGGAAGCTCCAAATGAAATTTCGTAAAATGTGACAGGTAGCACACAGATGGTACTAGCTCAGAAAATGTTTTCAGAGGCCGAAGTTGAACCAGTGACACGTGGAATGCCGTACAAGTTTGCTCTCCTGTATTATCCCATAAACAGGTCACGTTACGACACTTGGCTTAACTCTCTCTCTCAGAGAATCCAATTGAGGTCAGACTTGTCAGGATGGAAAGATAACAGGACAGGATATCTCAAGAAAAGTATTCAGAGGCCGAAGTTGAAACAGTGACACGTGGCAGGCCGTACAAGTTCGCTCTCTTGTATTATCCCATAAACAGGTCACGTTGCGACACTTGGCATAACTCTCTCTCAGGGAATCCAATTGAGGTCAGACCTGTTAGGATGGAAAGATAATAGGTTGGGTTATCTCAGGAAATGTTTTCAGACCTTGTGGAATTGAAAAGTTCGGAGTTACACCAGAAACAATCAGGTACATATTTCTGTCAAAACAGAATTATTTTTTAGTACCTTCATTCATGGCTTCCAGAATTTAGGGCTTTGGAGAAAGTTGGAATTTTTGTAATCGGAGACCACGGCTGAATGCTACTCATAAAAATAAAAATTTAGAGACCAAGATCAGAATTTTTGGTTGGGCAGAAGGCCGGGCTTGATCAGACCCTAGTTCGAAACTTTGATCAGAAAAGTGGAAAATTAGGGCTTCTGTAAAAATGGGAATTTTTGAAATCTGTGACCACGACTGGAAGCTCCTCAGAAAAATAGAAGCTTAGAGCTTTGGATCAAACCTTTTGATTGGGAAAAAGAGTGGGCTTCATCAAACCCCAGTTCAGGGTCACGTCCAGTGAATCCAGAAGTTTCAAAGGCAAAATTTAGGAGTGAAACTTTTCCGTTTTCAAATTCTGAATATACCAGCTTGATCAGCTCATCAAGGTGCATATTTCTATCCTTTCGGAAGTTTGAAATTCAAAGTTTGAATTTTTGGGGTTTCTCTGCCAAACCCATATCATGCTCCAGGTCCAGTTCTTGCAAATCAAGTGGATTCGGTTAATCCTAGAAGAAGATGGATTGATCACCTGCATAAGTGAAGAAGTTCCTGTTTCAGCGGGAGATGAGGCTAAGGCCTTACATAAGAATATTACAAGCGATCTCGACAGGTATGACTCATTGAGGTATGTTTCGATATTTTATGGTATGTTTGTCTTCATGTTATTACAGTTAGTACAATCTTGATTTTAGATTTGTCGTATCACCTTAACAAAATTATGAATGCATGATAGAAGATATTCATTGGTTAGGGTGTTGACACTTATGATTGTACTAATGCATTATGGTGTTGTATGAGGTTTATGTTGTATGCTAACATAAAAGGTACACCAAGAAAGACAAATCATGTTCTACTTCAAGAACGTATGATCATGGTGACATGAAGACAAGGATTCATCCATTGTCATGGATCACAAAGAAGATCTACTTTCGAGGTATGTATAACTTGTTTCTACAATGGTTAACTTATGAGACATGCAGGTTACTAGCACAAGTCACTGAAGAGAACCAGAAGACATTATGCGGGTATGCTAGACATAACTAGCTAGCATGCTAATCTAGGTATGTTTTTCCTATATCAAGCTAGAATCCTACCTTGTGTTAGGATCTTATGCTGTTGTGTTGTTGATAATGATTATTCATGAAGTCATAGGTTTGAATAATCATGGTTGTATGCATATTATGTTTTTTACCATAATTGATGATATGACTAACCAGAAGAATCATGAAGGTATAGGTTTGAATAATCACAGGTTTTATGCATATTATATCTCTTATCTTGATTGATGATTCAACTAACCAGAAGAGTCCTATGATCAAATAAAAAAATGTATGAGTAAAAGAAGACTTCCCTGTGGAATACTAATGTTTGTTATCTGTGAATGATCATGAATATACATGTTTAAGATTATTGTGTTTATTAAGATTATACTAATGAATTATGTATGAGACCTAGAGGATAACACAATGATGATACTAACAAGCATGCATAGGGATCGAGAATGTATATAAGTTCAAGGACAGGTAATCCAGGAAGCAAAGATCAAGAGGGAGCACACTACAATAGTTTCTACAAGGATGCAGATATTCAGAGGGAGTTGACCACTTCTCACAATCCACATCAGAATGGAGCTGCAAAGATTCAGAGGGAGTCCACCCAACAAACAAACAAAGATAAGTATTTGAATTGTCATTACTTGCATATTTTATTGTTTAAATAATACTGTTCAATAATGTATATACTGATGTTCCTAGAATTAGGTTGTGTATTATGCATATTAGAATAGTTGCATTGATGAACAGTATACTACTAATATGCATGGGTAAGTAGCCTATGGCACTATACAACATTCCATTACTACTTATCTAGAATGAAACCTCTTTGCTGACATGTTGGGAGTTGTGCACACTCTTAACAATGTTCTGGTAGAGATTGGAAGGCATCTAGAAAGTTACAGGATATGGATAAATGTTGTATTGAAGCATTGGCTAAGTTAATTGCATGACTGTATGACATATTTCTTTATGTGTAAGAATTTGTTCTAAAAACTATGAGATGTTTTCTAATCGTGCAATTTAACTTGTTGTGTAGGAAAGATCGTATGCCATCTCCTACAAAAGAAGAACTACAACATTTGTTCAGCAACAAAATTATCTATTGAAGATATTGAAGTTCCCAGGATATGGGAAGAATGCCATGATCCGTTGATCATGAAGAATGATGTTTGCGATGTAGTCCCAGGACCTGAAGGGAAGTTTGTTATGACTTCCATATGGATCTATCAAGATCAAGCATGCTGCATACGGCAGCATAGAGAAATATAAAAGTGATGAAATAGAAGATACACCAGATGGATTTCAAGACAACTTTCTTGAATGGTGTAGTTGAAGAAGAAGTGTATGTGGAGCAACCACTTGGTTCTGAGACACATGACAGGAAATCATATATGTGCAGAACTTGATATGGTAGGATAGGCAGCTTTCTATCCAGTTTGGTCTTTACCAAGAGTAAAGCGGGTTCCAACCTTTACTACAAGGTTGAGGAATGCAATCCAATGATACTACTATGTGGATGACCTGTTTGTATCAGGAGAGGATAGATTGATTGCCGACACACAACGGAAGCTTGCTGCCGAGTTCGAGATGAAGAACTTGGGGATGATGCACTATTTGTTTTTGGCATGGAGGTGTGGCAGAGTGTAGATGGAATCTTCCTTGGACAAGGGAAGTATGCAGTAAGAGATCCCGAAGAGGTTCGGGATGATGGATTGCAAGGCCATGGCCACACCTATGACATCGAATCTTAAGCTTCTTTGTGATGCTTCATCTGAGCCGGTTGATGTCTCTATGCATCATCAGATGATTGGGTCCTTGATGTACCTGACGAACACGAGACCAGATATTTGCTTTGCTGTGAACACATTGATCCAGTTCCTGATGGATCCGAGGAGTGTTCACCTGGTTGCTGTAAAGCATGTTCTGAGGTACATGAAGGGTACAGTGGATTATGGGCTCAAGTATGAAGCAAATCAAAAGTTTAACCTGCAGGGTTATGTTGATTCAGATTGGGAAGGCAGTGCTGCAGATAGGAAGAGCACATATGGGTGCTGCTTCAGTATGGGATCAGGTGTGATCTCTTGGTTCAGCAAGAAGCAGTCTTGCGAAGCACTGAGTACAGCTGAGGCAGAGTATGTTGCAGCATGTTCAGCTAGTTGTGAGGCAGTATGGCTACGGAAGCTACTGTCTATGTTATTTGATCTCCTGTTGAATGCTACTGGTATCTTCTGTGATAACCAGAGTTATGTGAAGCTGTCCGAGAACCCAGTGTTTCATGACAGGTCGAAACACATAGAGATCAAATATCACTATATCAGGGATTTGGTGCAGAGAGGAGCTTTGAAACTCCTGTACATTGCGACAGACGAGCAGATTGCAGATGTGCTGACGAAGCCACTAGCCAGGGTGAAGTTCGAGTACTTTAGGGAGAGGCTTGGTGTTCTTCAGATTGATGACACTTCGAGGAAGAAGTGATGGACACATTTACTGAAGCCATTCCAAGCATGTTGGAAGAAGGATCCTTCACATGGCTGTGGATGTAAGCACTGGATGATGAGCATCAGGATGATGTTCTGGTTTCTGCTTGGATATGATCAGTTGGATCATTTTGTATATGTATGTATGCATCATGTTGGATGCTGGATATGATCAGTTGGATCATTTTTATGTATGTATGTATGCATCATGTTGGATGCTGGATATGATTAGTTGGATCATTTATATGTATGTACGCATCATGTTGGATGCTGGATATGATCGGTTGGATCATATGTATGTATTTTTGTATATGCATCATGTTGGATGCTTGGACCATGTATCTGTATATGTATTAGGTGGATACATTGTATGATCAGGTGGATCATGTATCGTGATATGTATCATGTATTCATATCAGGTGGATACATTGTATGATTAGGTGGATCATGTATGATGATATGTATCAGGTAGATACTTGGTATGCATCAGGTAGATGCATTATATGATCAGGATGATCGTGGATGATGAGCTTTAGGATGTTGCTCCAGATGACATGCAGCAGGATGTTGCAGTGATGATGATAAGGATGATCATGTGTACATCAGGATGATGTATGGTGAGTATCAGGTTGATACTCTATGGCTGTGGATCAGGTTGTGTAGATGAGCTTATAATTTGGCCCTGGGAGATTTGCAGATAATCTTTCGAGGTTTTTCCTATGGCATGTAATTCGTTGCCCTGGGATATCTGGCAATTGCTCTTTCGAGGTTTTGCTCTGGGAGGACATATAATTTGGCCCTGGGAGATCTGCAGATAGTCTTTCGAGGTTTTTCCTATGGCATGTAATTCATTGCCCTAGGATATCTGGAAGATGCTCTTTCGAGGTTTTTTCCTATGGCATATAATCTGTCCCTGGGAGATCTGATAGGTTGGGCTGTGTGCCTGTAATAAGTCCTGGGATGCTCTTGCGAGGTTTTACCATGACCACATATAATCTGGCCCTGGGAGATCTGCATATAGTCTTTCGAGGTTTTTCCTATGGCATGTAATTCGTTGCCCTGGGATATCTGGCAGATGCTCTTTCGAGGTTTTGTGGTGACCACATATAATCTGTCCCTGGGAGATCCTATAGCTAGAGCTGCATGCTTGTAACAGCCTGGGATGCTCTTGCGAGGTTTTGTGGTGAGGTCACATATAATATGGCCCTGGGAGATCCTATAGGTAGAGCCGTGTGCTCGTAACAGCCTGGGATACTCTTTCGAGGTTTTGTGACGCACGTAATAAGTCCTGAGGATTCCAGAGTATGGCCAGTGATGACGAAGACCTGCAGGTGGTGGGCCTACATCCAGTATGAAAAAGGACTGGCTCTGTAGAACTTCCTATGACGAGTAGATTCAGAGATTGATTGACATAGTAGCAACAATGACGATGATGATGTCTTGATGACGATTATCCAGTGACGACGATCCAGAGAAGAAGACTTGTGCCAGAAGACCTGTGTCGAGAAATACCTTCCTAGTTAAGAGGGAGTGTTGATGTATATGTAACTTCGGAATGTATTTCATATATGTATGTTGTATGTACTCCTATAGAGATGGTATTATTCCTCTATACGGAAGTGTCGTCATTTATATTGTAAATGTCGTAACTTATACTTGATGGGTTATTAGACCACCTTGTTGGGGTCTGCCCTGTATAAGTCATGTGGGTCAAAGGGTTATTAGACCACCCTATTGGGGGTCAGCCATGTGGTCGAAGGGTTATTAGACCACCCTATTGGGGGTCGGCCCAGTCAGCATTATGTTATATGGTTAAGTTCGAGCCTACATGATTTATGTAAAAGGCAAGTCAATTCAAGTATAAATAGAGTGCGGGAGGCACTCTATTTTATCACTCACCTCTCACTCATGCACTCAAGGAGGAGTGGTGCACTTATGGAGGAGGAGGATCTGCTGCTAGGATATGTCTATCTCTTATGTTTGGGTTGTATCATTGCTCTATCTATCTCTGAGGAATTTATTGGGGTTTTTCACCTTTATGGTTTTCCCCAAGTAAACTCTGTGTCTCTTGTGTGCTTGCATTATTGTCTCCATGATTGATATGCTGTAGATATGCTGTACATGTTGTTCTCTCAATTAAGATCCTAGATCAGATTGAAGTAAATTCTGAAAATTTAACACATGCCTCTTTCGAAGATGTAAGATCAATAACATGAAAGAGCAGTTCATCAAAAATTGAGAGAAAGAGGAGACCAATTGCTTCATCAAGCCGATCCAAGTACTTGGACTTTTCAAATGCACTGAGAGGTTTCACCATCATTCTGTTGAGTATTCTGGTGATGGTATTGGATCTCATTAAGAGAGCCATCTTGGCTATCCACTCAACATAGTTGGAATATGTAAGCTTTAAATCCATTTGAATAGAGAAAGTCAATAGTTGAAGAAGGTTCCAAATGGGTGAATAAACCTACAAAATAATAAAAGATGTTCTCATGGAGAATGCTACACTTTGACTGAACACTCCCTTAAGGACACTTGCCACATTGGCTAAGTCCTTCACACCTGGATAGATCTCACTGGATTTATCCAATGAAATCAAGTGATAGCACCAGGATTTGCTGTGGAAATGCAGAGGATTCTGGTGCACAAGTGAAAGATATCTGCTCAAATAAATGTTGCAACTGCTGCAATTCGAATAGTTGCTTTCTACTCTGATACCATGTAAGAATATGCAAGGATTTGACAGCTGTAGCAACTCACAATCAAACTCACAAATATGTTGAAAAGAATAAGAGAAGGAGACACTCAATGATCACTCATAAACACAGTAGAATAAAACATAATCTCAATATTATACAATGAATAAGAATGTAAGTGAATGAATACAATAGAACAGTAAGGAGCATAATATAGGATTTGAATAGGCCAAGTAGGGAATTCGAATTCGTAACTCAGAGTGTGGCTTGAATGATAGTGGAGTCATCATCTAGTCAATGTATCAGTCATCATAGGTAACAATCAATCAACTGAGTCTAAATGAGTGAGGTAGGCATGAACTGAATGAAGAAGGATCAGTGGAGGGCACATGAGGAGTCTAACTGAGTGAGGTAGGCATGAACTGAATGAAGGGGGCTCATTGGAGGGAGAATCAAGAGCTAACTGGAGTCATAATGGAAATACTAGTCTCACTGGAGGTCCATCGGAGTGAAACAGTCAGTGGGGAAGTCAATCTAGCCTCAAATCAAGGAAGAAATGAGAGATAACTGACTGGTAGGTGAGAAAGATGCCTAACTGGCTATGGTAGGTGAGAAAGGCACACTAGCCATGCAAAATACTGGAGAAGGGTTCCTTTGGTAGTTGGGAGGCCCCCTGAGGGCTGTAGACAGGATGTGGAGAGCTAGAACCAAGCTCTAGGAGCTGGAAGGTCCACCATGATGATGACTGGATGCATCCAGTGGCATGCAAGTGCATGCATCATGCAGGTAAAGAAGATCTAGAAGCAAGCTCTAGGTGCTGGGGAGACCACCATGATGATGAATGGATTCATGCAATTGCATGCAAGTGCATGCAGCATGCAGATCTACATGAAAGCATGCAAAATACAAAATGATGGGGAGAATATTCTAACAGGATCAACCCAACTGGTTTAGGGTTGGGACTTGTTCCGCTTTTATGGCGGTAACGTTTTCTCAATTCGGTTAAGTTCCTGGCACTACGAAAAAATTCTTCATCCTTGTCCTACCGATGTGCATTCTCAAAAGAAGTTTTGACATTGATACAGTTCTCAGCGACTCTGCCACTAGGATCATTCATCCTAAAGGGATTTGTGCCTAAATGAAACATTTATAATCCTTGAGTACAGTTTTCACCATCTTTTTCCTTTTGGAGACTATATGTGCCGATGGTGAAAGGCATTGGTGGGTACATACCTTTCTTCCTCTCACAGAGAACCTTGCTAAAATCGCTGATGAAAAGATTCCTTAGAGCTTCTTTGTGTACTACAAAATCTATAACATACCGAGGAAACAAAATGGGAGGTTGAGATCCTCCACTCATTTAGATATAGGTGCCCTCGGGGGAAAAGTAATAGTCCCCAAACTTCTCTATGATGGGCATGGCATTCTCGGAAAGGTAGTTTGGATCCTCTGTAAAAATGAACTGATACAGGGGCATGATGAGTTTCTCACAAATCTGTTTGTAGTAGTTTGCGTATTTGCTTTCCCATGTGGGTTGGTAAGCTACAAAGAGAGGGGAATCCTTTCTGCTCCACATGCAACCCAAATCTGGGAAAGGGTGTTTGCTTAAAAAGCAATCCATCAAATTGTTAAATTTTGAGCATTAATTCACAATACTCTAGGATCTTTACTGAGAGAATAACATGTACAGTATATCAATGCATATCAATGATAACAAGCATGTCAATCATCACAAGAATCAAAAGCATGAGAGACAAGAGACACAGAGTTTCCGTGGGGAAAACCCTAAGGTGAAAAACCCCACAAATTCCTCAGAGATAGAGAGAGCAATGGCTCAACCAAAGTACAACCAAACTACATAGAGATAGTCTCCTAGTAGCAAATGATCCTCCTCCTCACTAGTGCGCCACTTTCTGAGTGAAGGAAGTATGAGTTTTCGAATGATCAAAATAGAGATCTCCCGATCTCTATTTATACTTGTCTGTTTTCTCAGTGACCTTATGGGGATGACTTGTCTAGATAGGTACATCAACTATATAATATATAAATAAGGGTCGACCCCACACATGGTGGTCTAATAACCCATCAGCAAGTTCACACACTTGAAACACTTGTCAATACACATGACAACACTTCCGTATAGAGGAATGACACATATCTATAGGAGTACAATAATATATAAATGAAATACATGGATGAAATACATTCCGAAGTTACATATACATCAACACTCCCTCTTAACTAGGAAGGTGTTTCTCGACACAGATCTGCTAGCACAAGTCTTCTTCTCTGGATCATCATCATCGATGCATCAACCTCGAATCATCGTCATCATCACTACTGCTGCTATCTCAACCAATCTCTGAATCTACTCATCATAGGAAGTTCTACAGAGCCAGTCCTTTTTCATATTGGATGTAGGCCCACCACCTGTAGGTCTTCATCATCACTGGCCATACTGTGGAATTCTCAAGACTTATTACGTGCGTCACAAAACCTTAAAAGAGTCTCTTGACTAGCAAGAACCCTAAAGAGCATCTGAGGCCTTTTTCATCCTATCCAGATCTCCAGGATTTATTACATGTGACCCCACCACAAAACCTTGAAAGAGCATCCCAGGATGTTACGGGTACACAACTCCAACCTGAAGGATCTCCCAGGGCACAAATTACATGTGGTCACCACAAAACCTAGCAAGAGCATCTCAGGATGTTACGGGTACACAACTACGACCTGAAAGATCTCCCAGGGCACAAATTACATGTGGTCATGGAAAAACCTTGAAAGAGCATCTCAAGATGTTACAGGTACACAACTTCGACCTGAAATCTCCCAGGGCACAAATTACATGCCATAGGACAAAACCTCGCAAGAGCATCTCAGGATGTTACGGGTACACAAATCCGACCTGAAATCTCCCAGGGCACAAATTAAATGTCCTCCTAGAGCAATGTCTCGAAAGAGAATCCCAGGCTGTTACGGGTACACAACTCCAACCTATAGGATCTTCCAGACATGCTCATCTGCACAACCTGATCCACGGCCACAAAGTATCATCTTGATACTCATCATACATCATCCTGATGTACACATGATCATCCTGATCATCATCACTGCAACATCCTGCTGCATGTCATCTGGAGCAACATCCTGAAGCTCGTCATCTATGATCATCCTGATCATACACTGCATCCACCTGATGCATACCAAGTATCTACCTGATACATATCATCATACATGATCTACCTGATCATACAATGTATCCACTTGATACATACACAGATACATGATCCACACAATGTACCCATCTGATACATATCAACATACATGATCTACTTGATCATACACAATATCCTCCTGATACATATACAGATACATGGTCCAAGCATCCAACATGATGCATATACAAATACATACAAATGATCCTACTGATCATATCCAGCATCCAACATGATGCGTATGTACATCTACATATAAATGATCCAACTGATCATATCCAACATCCAACATTATGCGTACATAGAGCAGTAACTGAAGCATCGTCCTGATGCTCATCATCTAGCGCTTACATCCACAGCCATGTGAAGGATCCTCCTTTCAACATGCTTGGAATGGCTTCCGCAAATGTGTCCATCACTTCTTCCTCGAAGTGTCATCGATCTGAAGAACACCAAGCCTCTCCTTGAAGTACTTGAACTTCACTCTCGCTAGTAGTTTCGTCAGCACATCTGTAATCTGCTTGTCCATCGCAACATATAGGAGCTTCACTGCTCCTCTCTGCACCATATCCCTGATATAGTGATATTTGATTTCTATGTGTTTCGACCTGTCGTGAAACACTGGCTTCTCAGACAGCTTCACACAACTCTGGTTATCACAAAAGATACCAGTAGCATCCAAAGGGAGATCAAATAGCTCGGAAAGTAGCTTCCGAAGCCATACTGCCTCACAACTAGCTGAACAGGATGCAACATACTCTGCCTCAGCTGTGCTCAGTGCTATGCAGGACTGCTTCTTGCAAAACCAAGAGATCATACCTGATCCCATACTGAAGTAGCACCCATATGTGCTCTTCCTATATGCAGCACATCCTTCCCAATCTAAATCAACATAAACCTATAGGTTAAACTTTTGATTTGCTTCATACTTGATCCCATAATCAACTGTACCCTTCAGGTACCTCAGAATATGCTTTACAGCAATCAGGTGAAGACTCCTCGGATCCGTCAGGAACTAGCTCAATGTGTTCACCGCAAAGCGAATATCTGGTCTCGTGTTCGTCAGGTACATCAAGGACCCAATCATCTGACGATACATAGAGACATCAACTAGCTCAGATGAAGCATCACATAGAAGCTTCAGATTCGATGCCATAGGTGTGGCCATGGCCTTGCAATCCATCGTCCCAAACCTCTTCAGGATATCTACTGCATACTTCCCTTGTCCAAGGAATATCCCATCTACACTCTGCCACACCTCCATCCCTAGGAAATAATGCATGATCCCTAAGTACTTCATATCAAACTCAGCAGCAAGCTTCCTCTTTGTATCGACAATCAATCTATCCTTTCCTGTTACAAACATGTCATCCACATACAATACGAGTATCACTAGATTTCCTTCCTCAACCTTGTAGTAAGGTTGGAATCCGCTTTACTCTTGGTAAATCCCAAACTGGATAGAAAGCTGTATATCCTACCTTACCAAGTTCTGCACATATATGACTCCCTGTCATGTGTCTCAGAACAAAGTGGCTGCTCCACATATACTTCTTCTTCAACTACACTATTCAAGAAGGTTGACTTGAAATCCATCTGGTGTATCTTCTATTTCATCACTTTTATATTTCTTTATGCTGCCATCTGCAGCATGCTTGATTTGATAGATCCATATGGAAGTCATAACAAGCTTCCCTTCAGGTCTTGGGACCACATCCCAAACATCATTCTTCATGATTGACGGATCATGGCATTCTCCCCATATCCTGGGAACTTCAATATATTCAATAGATAATTTTGTTGTTGAGTAAATGTTGTAGTTCTTCTTTTGTAGGTGATGGCATATGATCTTTCCTACAAGACAAGTTAAATTTCATGATTAGAAACATCTCATAGTTTTTCAGAACAAATTCTTACCCATAAAGAAATATGTCATATAGTCATGCAATTATCTTAGCCAATGCTCCAATACAACATTCATCCATATTCTGTAACTTTCTAGATGCCTTCCAATCTATACCAGAACATTGTTAAGAGTTTGCACTACTCCCAACATGTTAGCAAAGAGGTTTCATTCTAGATATGTAGCAATGGAATGTTGTACAGTGCCATAGGCCACTTACCCATCAAATGCATATTAGTAGTAAGCTGTTCATTAATGCAATCATTCTAATATGCATAATACACATCCTAAATCTAGGAACACAAGCATACACATCATTGAACAATACTATTTAAACAAACAAATATGCAAGAAATGAAAAAAATACTTATCTTTGTTTGTTTGTTGGGTGGACTCCCTCTGATTCTTTGCTTCCTTGCAGGAGCTACTGGAGTCCTAATCTGAAGTAGCTTCTTCTACACCTTTCTATTGTGGAATGTAGAGAGATGGTCAACTCCCTCTGAATATCTGCATCCTTGAAGAAACCACTAGAGTGTGCTCCCTCTTGATCTTTGCTTCCTGGATTACCTGTTCTTGAACTTATATCCATTCTTAATCACTATGCATGCTTATTAGTATCATCATTGTGTTATCTTCAAGGTCTCATACATAATCAAACATTCATTAGTATAATCTTAATACTATCAAAACACAATAATCTCAAGCATGTATAGTCAAGATCATTTCAAACAGAAATAATAAGCATTCTTATGGTTAGTCATAAATTAAACTAAGAAACATAATATACCTAAACCCGTGATTACTCAAACCTATGACTCTTCTGGTTAGTCATATCATCAATTAAGGTAAGAAACGTAATATGCATGAACCCTAGATTACTCAAACTTGTAACTTCAAGAGTAATCATTATCAATCATACAAAAGTATAAGATATATAACAAAAACATACCTGGTCATCATATTTGCTAGTTATGTCTAGTAATGTGTTCTTGTTCTCTCTAATGACCTGCATAACTCATAAGTTAAACTTTGCAAAAACAAATTATACATACCTCTATGTGATCCATGACTATGGATGAATCTTTGTCTTCATAGCATGTTCAGGTTGTCCCTTCAATTTATACAAACCTCCCTCTTGCTCTCCAATCACTACTGCATCATCGAATGTTTTACCCTTTGGCCACATTAGGACTTGGCCATCTACAAATGCAACCCTCATACCTTTTGCATCCAATGCAGAGATGGAGAGTAGGTTCTTCTTGAGCCCAGGTACATAAAGGACTTCTTTCATCTTCAAAGATTTTCTAGAATCTAGGTTGTAGGAGGCATCACCACTTCCTTTGATAGGGTATTGATAATCATCCCCAAGTTTCACCTTATGGGGTGACTCATGTTCATATAGGTTTATAAAAGATTCCTTAAACCCAGTCATGTGTTTGGAAGCCCCACTGTCAATTAATCAATCATTACAACCATGGGAGATAGTACCTGTGAGAGCGGAGATTAGAACATATTCTTCTTCACTTGATGAGTCATCATCACTTTCTTCCATAGCCTTCTTCTTTGGAGGTTCATCATCCTCCACAGCATGAGCATGCTACCTTCTTTTGTTGCCCTTCTTCTTCTTGTTGAAGTTGTTGTCCCTTTTTTTCTTGGGACAATTTGAAGCAAAGTGACCCTTCTCATTGCATGTGAAGCACCTTAGATCCTTCTTATTCTTTTGGTGAAAGTGAGTGGACTTGTTTTAGTGAGAGTGCCCCTTCTTGGGCTTGCTTCTTTTGGTGTGAGTTGTGAGAGCTTGATCTTCACCTCCCATCTTTTCTTCTCGAGCTACAAGCCTGGCTTCTTCTTGAGAGTGTTCATCCCATAGTTTACTAAAAGAGATCAATTTCTTTCTTGCACAGATTCCTTGAATAAAGGAGTCCCATGACCTAGGTAGGCCATTCAAAGTGGTCATAACAACTTCACCATTGTCCACTACTTCATCCACAGCTTCAGGCTCTTCATTGATCTAAGAGACCTTGGAGAAGTAAGATTGAATGGTCTCTCCATTCAACATCTTGACCCCTTTCAATTGATTCCGTAGAGTCATCTTCCGATTTATGTTCTTCCCGTCAAATAACTTGGTTAGGGAGTCAAACATATCCTTGGGTGTCTTTAGAGAAGACACATGAGGTATGAGATGGTCTTTGATAGAATCAACAATGATTATCTTTTCCTTAACCAAGTTCTTCTTATGCAATACCTTAGCTTCTTCATCCTTTGGGATAGGGATGTCTTCTTTTATATATGAGTCCAACTCATTCTCTTCCAAGATTAACCCAATCCTATACTTCCAGGCTCGGAAGTTATCAGCCCCTTCAAGATTATACTCAATCTTGGTGTGGTGAGACATCTTTAAAGAGTACTTCAAATGGACATAGAAAATATTTAGGTCTTACCACTTATTTTGCTGAAAACTGGATCTGGTCCCGGATTAGGGTTTGTCGGAAAAACCCTAAAAATTCAAAATGTGAATTTCAACTTTCTAAAAGGATAGAAAGATATGCCTTAATGAGCTGATCAGCCTAGTATATTTAGAATTTGAGATCTGCAAAGCTTTACCCTTCATAAATGCCTTTTTGTCTTCCTCGGTTCACTAAGGAGAACCCTGAATTAGGGTTTGTGTTTCCCAGAGATCTACCCAGCTAAAAATCTCGATCCAAAGCTCTAAACTTTGATTTTTGCAAGGAGCTTCCAGCTATGTCTTCAGATTCCAGAAATTCCTATTTTTGTGGAAACCCTAATTTTTAGGGCCAAATCTGAAAATGCTCAGAATTGAATTTTGATTGGATAGATAGATTCTCCTTGATGAGTAGAGTCAATCTACTATACTTCTTTTCCAAAATCTATGGAGAGAAACTCAATAAACAAGAAACCCTTGGTTTCCGTCACTGCACAATGTCTTCTTCTTAGGTTAGCTTTGATACCATGTTAAATTTTGATAATTAATTCACAATACTCTAGGATCATTACTGAGAGAATAACATGTACAGTATATCAATTCATGTCAATCATAACAAGCATTTCAATCATCACAAGAATCAAAAGCATGAGAGACAAGAGACATAGAGTTTCCGTGGGGAAAACCCTAAGGTGAAAAACCCCACAATTTCCTGAGAGATAGAGAGAGCAATGGCTCAACCAAAGTACAACCAAAATACACAGAGATAGTCTCCTTGTAGTAGATGATCCTCCTCCTCACTAGTGCACCACTTTCTGAGTTAAGGAAGTATGAGTTTCCGAATGATCAAAATAGAGATCTCCCAATCTCTATTTATACTTGTCTATTTGCCTAGTGACCTTATGGGGTCGACTTGTCTAGCTAGGTACATCAACCATGTATTATATAAACCAGGGCCGACCCCGCACATTGTGCTCTAATAACCTATTGGCAAGTTCACACACTTGTGACACTTGTCAATACACATGACGACACTTCCGTATAGAGGAATGACACATCTCTATAGGAGTACAATAATATATAAATGAAATACATGGATGAAATACATTCTGAAGTTACATATACATCAACACAAATAAGAAGACATGAAGAAATCAAGTTTCTTCTGGGTTAGTCCTCCTTGGGAAGCAATTAAGTGCGAGACCATACTATTTGAAATTATGCTGGCCTAGTTGAAGATTGTACCGGACGTGGCCACATGGACCATTACTGGAACCCAACCAAGCTTGAAGACGTTTCCATTTGGAATGACAAAAATCTGACTCAACATTAAGTCAATGAGTCTATAAGGAGTCCTTAGAAAAGGACTTTCATACTCATTATTGTTCCTTTGCCTGATTTTCCTTCACTTATCATCATATTTCTGGCGGACTCCAAGGGGTCTATAGTTTGCTTTTCCAACCACTCATCGTCCAGCTAAGTCCTTGCATGGGACAAATTTTTAGTAGCCACGATGTGCTCTGGTGCGAAGGACGCAAGAGTCATCCCGGTCTTCTCATTAATGAATCTTGTATAAGTCTTAACATGAGGAATTATCCAGCCAATAAATTCCGAGCATGGGAACAACTCGGGACAAGTTGCTTCCTTGTGAAGGATGGACTTCTTGATGTTTAAGCAGACCATCGTTTCTTCTAGGGATGCTTCAGCGTACTTCTAATCTCTGATAAACCTGTATAACTCACCCCATTTGTTCTAGGTCAAATCTGCACTTCTCCGTCCGTGATCACCTTTAGTTGTCGATCACACAAAAGGACAACTTGGATTGAAGAGAATGATTGCCATAGATGATGTATGGACTAGACTTACCCCTCTGCAACTGAAAAAAACACTATTTTTACCTACATTTTGACATTAATGCTACCCTACAGGCATAAGAGCAGCATTCACCTGCTAAAATATGCAACTCTGCTTCAGTAGACTAGCGTTTACCTATGGAAATATGCTACTCTGCTTTAGTAGACTAGCGTACACCCTCCAAAAACCTTGCAAACACTGGTTGTAAGCATGAAAGTTGCATATTGTGCACTACTCCACTTAAGAAAACTCACGTACATTTTAAAATGTAATAAAAAATATATTAATTTGACGAATTGGGATTAGTTGAAGTTGGTTTTGCAACTTCCACAGCCTCCCAATCAAACTACCTCTCGATCCAAATTGCCTACCTTGTCCCATAAATACAAGGGGGATAGATGAGAGAACGGACGAGAAACTATGCATTAAGGGTTGTTATGCTGGAGGAATTCCAAGTTGGTGTGAAGAGCAGGATCCCAGGATCCAGTTGCACAAGCACTCTGAATGATCAAGTAGAATTGTATTGATTATTTGCTTTTGACAATAAAGGTTGAAATACCCTTCCCATCCCAATCAAATGTCTAATGGATTGCATATTTGTTTGGATTAAATGATTGATTGTATTTGATGTCTAAATTGCATTTCAATTTCATCATTGTTATATCATTCAAGGTAAGCTAAGGAAGGTATCTCTTGTATTGCAGGTTTGTCAAGCGGAAGATCAAGTGGAGGATTGATTGAAGGAGCAGGCGAAAGCTAGGATCGAACGTCATTAATAAGGTATGCCTTCAAGAACTTTGATCTCTTTCCTTTTGCAGAAGCCTATGTGATATGATCAATGTATTTACCTGTCACCCCAGAATTTGCTAGTGTCCCTCTCCTCGCTATAGAGTAGAAATCCCAAACAATAGATTGGCGACTCCACTGGGGACTAGCTGTTTTATGCTTTAGGAGACCTAGTTAGCTTTCCTTCCAGTACTTTTTGATCTTTTTGATCCTCTAAGAAGCTCTGTAGGTTACTATATCTTGTTTCCATTGCTTGACTCATCTTAGTTTGAAGTTTTAGTGCTTGTTTCAAACCTTCTCTGGCATGAACCTTGGGATTTGATTTCCACTCATTTGGTTTGATTTACAGCCTATTGCTTTGTCTTCTTAACTGATCCTTGAGGTCTTTATGCCCTTGTTGAGTCTTATTTGCCTCTCCTAAGTCCCTTAGGTCATCTTTTCCTTACTTGAGTACTTTTGAGGTGTCTTGTTGTTTGTGACTCTTTTTGATGACCGTGCTTTGTTCCTAGTTGGGCGTAGCTGCATTCCTGTACCCTAGATGCTTGTTGTAGGTATACAAACCTTTGTTTTGTAACATTTTTTGTTTTGTAACATTTTTTGTTTGTGGCAACACTAAGCACACTTTGATGGTGTCTTGGCCTTTGATTTACGGTTTGACCCCAAGTTGGAGTCCTTAGGGTGTTTTCAAAAAAAAATTGAGTCTAGACACTTCCTGATTGCTTTGTCAGTTTCAGTCCAAGTAAGTTGAATTTTCTCAGTTTGCTTCCATTTGAGTCTTTGTTATTGTAAGGCCATCTTTGGTTTACTTGCCTACCTTTTGCTTGGATTAGTGCTTTGTTAGAGTTCTTGGAACTTTGGAGCAACCTTTGAGGTTTGCCTTTCCATTTGAAGCGTCTCTTATCCCTGTTTTCTTTTCACTTTGTTTTCCAAGCCCATAGTTTTTTCCTTTAAAACAATTTGTAGGACAAGTCTTTGTCAAGTCATCGATTTGATTGTTGTGATCCTTAGAGTTGCTTTTCCTTACTCACATTTCTCTTTTAGGTCTTACTTGCTTCCATTTTCGAGTTCTTTTTCTTTTACATTTATCAGAAAAGGCAAAAAAATGAGTTTAGTAGTTTAAAGTAGTGAGACTTATAATCATTTCGAAGTAGTGTAGTTTACTTTGTTTTGAATTTGAAAATAAAATAAAAAAAGAAACATGTTTTAGGTTTGCTTAGTTTTCATTTTGGAAAGAGCATAAACGGAAAAAGAAAAAGAGTCTTTTGCTTTTTTGAAAGTTGTTTCATTTACACACTTTACTTGCTATCACAACCACGCCACACAATGCACTGCAACCTTTGAGTAAAAAAAAACTCTCAAAAAGAATAATTAATAAAATTTATTAGCAACTTTTCTTTCTAGGGATGTCACTACACCAACTAGCTTAGGCTAGGGTTTCGGATTAGAACACACTTTAACTATCTGAAACCATTTTCATTACTCAATAATCGTAGTAAGATTGTTTTTAGGTAAACCCATTGACATCAAAGTTGTTCTGGAAGCTCCAGTGAAACCAGAGTTAAGCACGAGGTCTTGCAAAGGTGAAATAGTGAGGATACCGCTTCACTTTTCATTCGGAGCATACTCCAAGGCTGGTTTGCATACGAGGATCCTTTTGGATTTCGGGCTTAGCTACCATGCCCATGCATTCTAGTCATACCTGTGACTGTCTCCCGGAGCTTCTTTTGTGTTAATGGTATCCTTAGTATCTTCACTTTAGGGCTTCTCACATAGGTGGCAGTGAAAGTCTATTTTCATTGTACCTAGGACAGATACGGAAGGTAACCCTTTTCAGTAATCCTGGGAGGGCGGTTTGGTGATTCAAATGCTTGCACCAAGAGGACCTGAACTGGATGCCATGTAGCTGTTCTTTGATGCTCCACTAGCTTGTTCTGGGACCTGATCATCCCATACATTCTATTAAGAGTATTCACCATCCTTGTTTTCCTGGTTTTGGATACTTAGGATTTTGTAGCGGTGTGCTCTTTGTGCCTCTCGCCCTTAGTTGGCCTTAGATATTTATGTCCCATTGATTCGAAACTATGTATAGCATCTCGGTGAGCACCAATCAAGGGACCCTTGTTCAAGGGGATCCTTGTGCTTTTCCATTCATTGGGAACACTGGTTCTCCCTTAATGGCTACCTTGAATCTTCCGAGATTCACTATAGGGCTACCAATTTGGTTGTTTTCCACTCTGAATTCCTTGCATGCTCTTGATTCTTCTCAAGTAAGCACCTCACATCAAGAGTATCAGAAACCTATGTCATCTTCGCCAGTAACATCTTCTCCTCCTCCTTCTACCTCATGTGGTGAAAGTAGTAATACTAGTAAGCAACAGTCTAAAAGGAATAGACGGAGGAAGAATAGGAAGAAGATGCCAAAGCAAGGGGGCATCTACCCAACCTCTGGAAGTCATGCTGGGGGAACCTACCCAACCTATGGTGGTCATGTTGGGAGAACCCGCTCAGTCACTGGAAATCATACTGAACCTTGCCACCCTGCTTCTGGAAGTCATGCTGGGGGAACCTACCCAGCCTCTGGTGGTCATGCTGGGAGAAAACTTACAGTCAATGCAAATTATACTGAAAGCATGTCTTCAACCACTGTTTCTCATGTTGAGGACACGTCATTGATCACTGCTGGTCATATTAATGACAAGTCACCAGTTCCTGTGAGTCATACTAGAGACACTGAATCGGCCATTGCAAGTCATGCTAAGAACGTTTGCATTGTCAACAAACCTTATAAATAGAAGCTTAAGTTCCCTTGTAAGTTTTGTGAGGGATACCATCTTACTCACCGGTGCCTTGCTATTCCAGAGGTGCAAAGAGTGTGGTCCATATTTCAAAAGTCTTATGCTTCTGAGCAACCAGCCAATGCAAGTCATGCTGGGGGAAAGCTGTCAGCCAATGCTAGTCATGCTGAGAGTATTGTTTTTGTTACAGAGTCTAAGCGTATAGGATGCAAGCCAAAGTTCCCTTGTAAACTTTGTAAGGGAGATCACCTTACTCACCGGTGCCTTGCTATTCCAGAGGTGCTGAGAGTGTGGTCCATGTATGAAGGATCCTCTACTCCTGAACTGTCTATAGATTCCCAATAGCCTGATCAACCTTTGGTTGATGAAGTGGTTGAACCAATGCAATCTTTGGTCAACCCCACTCTTCCTTTGGAGAGTGAAGTGATTGAATCGATGCAATCTTCGACCGATCCCATCAGTCCTTCGGAGACTGATGCACCTGTCCCTGAAGTCTTTTGCATTACCAATTCAGATGTCTCTATAAATGAGGACACTGCATCTGTGCCGAGTGAACCCCTACCAAGATCTAGGATCATTTCCTTTGATTGGAATAGTCTAACTGGGCCTCTCCTTCCTTCTGCTACACCTTTCCAGATAAAGGTTGATATCGGCAACCATGTGGTTCACTGATGTGTTGTAGATGAAGGAGTCTCTATTAGTATCTTATCCCCTTATGCTTGGAGAGATTTAGGTTTTCCTAACCTTGTTCCAGCTGTTAATTGGTCGTTGAATTTCGATAAAGGACCTAGTGAACCGTTGGGATTCCTCCCTCAAGTACCCGTTACATTGGGTGGAAAACAGTTTTAGTTGATTTTATGGTTTTAAAGGACCCTATGGACTTTGATATGATCCTAGGGCATGATTAGGTATATACTATGTAGGCTATGGTGTGTACGCTCTTTCGTGTGATGCATTTTCCTCACAACAAAAGCATTGTCACCATCGATCAGCTTACATTTGTCGATCCCTCTTATTACCCAACTATAGACCAGGTATGTTCCCTGTCAATAGGCACTTCTATGTCACAATAAAATTATGTGGCATATTGTTCCTTGAGTCCAATTGGTACTGAGAATAAGCCTCTGACTTCATGCTTATCTTCTCGGTACTGGGTTCCGGCAATTAACCAGGTGATCACTACATTTGAATGTTTACATATGTGTTATATTTGGGATGATATACTTCCATCTGATGAAATTTTCCTAGAGTCTATAATGTAGTCTATGATTCATTTGGACAATGATCCACTGCTGAGCATTCTTCTGTCTTCACTTCGAGCTCGTTAAAAACAGTAAGGAAGCTTCAAGCATTCTTCCACCTTTTCTTCAAGCTCGTTAAAAACAGTAAGGAGGCTATGAGCATTCTTCCATATATCCTTTGAGATCGTTAAAAATAGTAAGGAGGTCATGAGTTTACTTTTTCGGGCTCGTTAAAACTTTACGAAAAAGATCTTTATAGAGTTCTTTCATACTCTTGTTAGACTCTTTAAATATGACAAGATTGATGAGCAGACTTGTCTTCTTCAAGCTTGTTAAAGGAACTGAAGGCCCATTCGCTTAAGTATAAGTTTAACCCTTTTCCGGACTTTTGTGGATTACTTACGAAAAAGGAATACTCTAGTCATCCGTGGCTAGAAGAGTTCTTCTTCCATTGTTTTACACTTTTTTGGGGGAGGAGACTAACTTTATGAAAAAGGACCTTTTGGAGCCTTCTTTAGGGTTTTCAGTCTCTCGAAATTTGAAAACAGCAAGCGAGCACTCACCTACTCGAGCTAGATGTGAAATCCACGAGAGGGTGTATAGAGGATTGTTTAAGTTTTTTAGACTCTATAAACAAGAAAACACCGGCGAGCATTAACCTAATTGGGCTCGATATTAAAATCCACAAGTAGGTGAATGGAGTTATTGTTTAATTTTTTCAGACTCCTTAAAATTAAAAACACCGGCGAGCAAGAACAGATCTCGGCTCGATATTAAAATCTAGAGATCAGTACTATAGAGTAATCTTCTATCTCTTCTTTAAACTCTGTAAACAATGAAGAAGGTCCTGAGTCTTCCTCCCATGGGCTCGTTAAACTCTTTTCATGGTTGGATCTATTGAGTTTTCATTGTTTCTTGGACCATTAAAACAACAAGAAGGGTATTCTTTTATCTAAAATGAATAAGGGATAAGAAGTGTATATCACATCTTGCAGTTTCAGAGGCAGTTCAGTTAGTCCTATCCTTGAACACAACACCTATTTGAGTCTATCATTTTAGTTGGGTTTAGTTTTTGACCTTAGGGTGAACCTGATCTCCGAGTTGTCTACTCCCCCGTTGGTTATTCTTCAAACCATGTGGAGGGTCTGTTAATGTTTCCTATATTGCATAATTATATCACTTTCCCATCATGTTGAAAACTACCTAAGTCACTTTGTGTCGTGCTTACTGTTTAAGGATACATCCTTTGTCGTCCATTCTACAATTTATCTTGACCTCATGTGTCGGCCATCCTAGTGTCAGTCTTGTTCCTTATACTACTCCACATCAGCTCATACCTTTTGAGTGTTCCTCATGTTGGCTGATGGAGGATTCCTTAAGGCCTTCCTTCCAACGAACTTCTTCCCATCGACATCCACTCATTTCGCTCTGGGAATGAAGTTTAGAGTTTCGGTTAGTACCTTGGGGATTACAGTCATCAATGGCAGTTTCCCTCATCGTCGAATAATGAGAATACATCAATGTCTTTTATTCGACGGGTTCCTCAGGTGTTCGACTTCAAGTCCTTTTATTCACACTTGTTGGATCATACTAGGTACCTTGGGCCCTATTATCATTATCGATGGAATCCCTCGCATTTGTTAACGATATACATCAATGACCGGTAATCAAATGATTCCCCCCATGTTCGACTTTAGCTCACTTATTCACATGGTTAGGGTTCGTACCTTGGGTTGTTTGGTTGAAGACCTTGGGATTTTGATAGAATTACCTCATTATGTTATCACCCAAGCTGCGCAAGACTGAGCCTCACTCATTTTGGCTCTCCATGAGACATAGATCTAGTTTGTTGTTATGGCTATGATCTCTCATTCTGACATAGTTCCATGCTTGTAATTCAGTAGCCATGCTATATATACATCTCCTAGTTATGTATCATATATCATGTTGTATCATGCTACACATCTATATGATGTCAAGATTGTAATTGCTCGCTGAACTTGATCTTTATTTCAGGTACTTTTGTGACTTGTTTTTGTGGTTTCCTGCTCCTCTGCTGACTTGGAATTATAATGTATTTCGCCCATCGTTTCCCTCTGACCTCACACATAGGGGGCATCTGTTATAGGTCAAATCTACACTTCTCCGTCCGTGATCACCTTTAGCTGTCGATCACACAAAACGACAACTTGGATTGAAGAGCAAGATTTCCATAGATGATGCATGGACTAGACTTACCCCACTGCAGCTGAAAAAAACACTGGTTTTACCTACATTTTGACATGAACGCTACCCTACAGGCATAAGAGCAGCGTTCACCTGCTAAAATATGCAACTATGCTTCAGTAGAATAGTGTTTACCTATGGAAATATGCTACTCTGCTTCAGTAGACTAGCGTACACCCTCCAAAAAACCTTGCAAACGCTGGTTGTAAGCATGAAAGTTGCATATTGTGTGCTACTCCAATTAAGAAAACTAGCGCACATATTAAAATGTAATAAAAAATATATTAATTTGACGAATTGGGATTAGTTGATGTTGGTTTTCCAACTTCCCCAACATCCCAATCAAACTACCTCTCAACCCAAACTGCCTACCTTGTCCCATAAATACAAGGGGGATAGATGAGAGAAGGGAGGAGAAACTATGCATTAAGGGTTGTTATGCTGGAGGAGTTCCAAGTTGGTGTGAAGAGAAAGATCCCAGGATCCGGTTGCACAAGCACTCTGAATGATTAGGTATAATTGTACTGATTATTGGCTTTTGACAATAAAGGTTGAAATACACTTCCCGTCCCAATCAAATGTCTAATGGATTGCATATTTGTTTGGATTAAATGCTTGATTGTATTTGATGTCTAAATTGCATTTCAATTTCATCATTGTTATATGAGTCAAAATATGTTGAGGAAGGTATCTCTTGTATTGCAGGTTCGCCAAGCAGAAGATCAAGTGGAGGATCGACAAGCGAAAGCTAGGATCGAACGTCATTAATAAGGTATGGCTTCAAGAACCTTGATCTCTTTCCTTTTGTAGAAGCCTATGTGATATGATCAATGTATTTACCTGTCACCCCAGAAGTTGGTAGTGTCCCTCTCCTCGCTATAGTGTAGAAATCCCTAACAACACCATTGAAATTCTGGGGCAGCAGCTACTGGGGCTACTTTGGTGACATCTTGTGTGTCACTAAACATGGTTTCGAGCGATGTATCTAACGAAATTTCCACGTCTGAATCTGATTTGGAAAGCTTAGCCTTCTGTCCGGAAGATATCCTATGCATGTCAAACCTATAGTGGTGAGGATGATACAAATGAGGAGTTGACAAACTTATGAGCAATCATTATTTAGCGGAACAATACATCATTTAAATTCATGTTGCTAAGTATGCAATAGTATTGGCTTTCAATTTAAAATAATATTTCAGAGGCAACGGTTAGGAGAAGGAGCATTTAAAACAAAACAACCATGCAATGAATCAAAAATGCATTTTAGACAATATCGAACGTTGCTAGCTTACATTTGACAATATCTTGCGACAAATTTAATTAATCTACTGGCACTAGTTCTTTGAACAAAATTTAATCATGCAAAGCTTCGTCACTATGGGAGAAGGAATTTCCTCGGATTCTTTAGTGGCCTTAACGTAGGGACTTGTTATCTAGGGCATGACTTATTACCTGGGACACCAACGAGTACAGTATGGTATTCCCGGGAACTAACATATCCTTTGATGTGTGCTACAGAGGAGAAAGTGTGCTATCATTGACCTTATAGAATTCTGTGATAGGGATTTTTCTTAGGTTCAGCTTTTATCAAAAAGACGAAAACTAGGAGGGAGCTTTTTCCTAACACTAACAAAAACAATGACCAATAAGCCATATTGGATGTGCGCAGACCACAACTCCTTTGGGTAGGTGATTCGACGAGAAAAATAACAAAACCTCGATGCTCTGTCAGATTTACGGGAGGCCTTCCCACTAGGTAAAGAAATCCTCTCAAATCATATGAAAACAAGGGAAATCCAAGCACTAGACATGGGTTTGGCCTCGAGGACCACCAGAACAAATCTTTTAAAGGAGAAAAATGAGCTTCTAATGGATTTCCCTTCCGGATACAAGCATAGGGAGGGAACAAGCACCTACCTGTTAGTCTTGGAATGGCTCCTTGCAGTCGACACGCGTACCCAGGTGAGTGACAGTCAGAAAGCTACCACTGGAGAATAGCAATGCTTCTTCCTGTTGGCGAGAATGGAATGGAACGAACCTCGTTCTACGTATATATAGAGTGAGCAATAAATCCCCACGGGGTGTCCAGTTGGAGTTTTAATGAGCACAGGGCTCAACATAAACAATAATAAATCTGCATGGGCCACAATAAAAAACCCCTACCAACTTGACTCTCATGCTTACCCAAAAAATGGGCTGCGTCGTGCCGACGATTTTGACTGCATCTCCCGTGCAATGGGCGGCCATTTTAGGGGTAACTCCCGCGATCAGACGTTGCGACGAGGTTGAAATGGGGTTGGTGATTTTAAGGTTAAAACTCAGCACAAAGGGCGGAAACAGTAGTTGTTAACACCCAAAAAGTGTTCACTACCTCATCTACCACATTACATGGCTCATTTGTCCATTTTCCCACCATATTTCCCTTAAAAACCCAAAAATCCCACTAAAAAGCCTCCAAAAGGCCACAAAACCATCAAAATAGCCTCAAAAAGGCTAAAAAACCCCTTTTTCCTCCAAAAATAGCAAAATCCCACTAAAAAGGGAATAAAAAATATAAAATAATGAGGAAAAGGAGGAAAAAACCCTATACAGCTGCCCTAAACCATATGGTTCCCAAAACCACGGGCCAACACTCCACCACCAAAAAACTATAAATAGGTGATGGAGATCCCTTATTTCATATCCACAATCAAGTATACCCTTACTCTGCCAAAATCTCTCTTGAAACCCTAGCTCACCATTGAGCCACTTTCACCTTGAGAGCCCCTTTTGGCCCATTTCCACCATTGGAGAAAGAGAAGGAGCACATTGGAGCTTGGAGCAACCCTCTTGGACATTGCAAGAGCTTCATCAACCTCCACATTGGAGGTAATATCAATACAAAACCATTATTTATCTTTTGTTCTTTATGTTTCATGCATGTGTTTTAGGTTAGTTTACATTTTTGTTTTAGCTTAATAATTTACATTTACTGAACTGCTACTAAGGAGTCCATTCTCCTTAGTAGGTGCTCATTTGCACAAGCTCGGGGTAAAACCCTAGCTACAGTTTTGGCGACTCCATAGATGGCGCTTCCAAAGCCCCTCGTTTCCCACTTCGCCGTATCAACAACAACCCCAATGCGCGCGCTGCGTCAAACTACAACATTGTAGATGACCTAGCCCAATCTCCCGCAACCATGTCTACGTTAGAAGTCTTGAAGAACTGCCCTTCCCAGCGCAAGAATTTACTCTTAGCCATTGGGGCTATTGACCCAAATGATTCGAATTTGATGGCATTTGATTTGGACCAGTCCGAACCACGCCTGCCTTCCACCTTAGCTTTCCAAGTTTTTGTTTCCGTTCAGAATCTTGTCATCCATCGATGCATCATCGATGAGGGTGCCTCCACATGCGTTATGTCTACATTCGTATGGCAGAAGTTGGGATCCCCTACCCTCCAGCAGTCCACCACTGCGTTACGCACCTACGACGGTCGTTCGGCTCAGCCCCAAGGTCTCCTAGCCAATGTCCCTGTCCAGTTAGGTGGTAAAACCGTCCTCATCGATATCGAGGTCATCAACGCCCAGCTTGATTACAACCTCTTACTCAGTCGCAGCTACATGTATGCTATGCGGGCGGTCGCTTCCTCTGTCTTTCGTACCATGATGTTCCCCCATGATGGACGCGTGGTTAAGATCGACCAACTTACTTACTATGATCCAAATGCTCCCGCTGCACCCGAAAATGTTCTCCCCATGGTGGAACAACCGGTCAGTAGTGATGCTACCTCATTTGTTTCCTCTTTGGGACCTGGAGTTTACTCAGACCCGTCGATGACATCCACTTTCCAATCCATTGCTCCCCCGTCATCTATGCTCGAAGTGTCTGACCTATGTACCCTCCCCCACGATAACCAACCAACTACCAATCAGCTACCCTTGTTGCCTAAACCACCACTGGTACCTAGCCACATTGGTGTTACACCTATCCACACAATCCCCTTCCTAGTCCCTCCTTCGGGAGTAGTAAGCACCCCGGTTATGGCTACCCTTAGCCTCCCTGGGTTAACCTTGGGATTACCCGTATGGTATCTTTCGCCTCCCGTTCGCCCGCCGACACCAGATGTTGTCCTCCAACCGGTGCAACCCATGGCTACTACAACTCAGCCACCCCCCGGTGTCTCTACCCCTTCGTCCTCCACGACTCCTCCCCCTACTCCCAAACCCACTGGGGGCAGAGGTCCCCAACCTTACACTGCTGTACCACCTCCCAAGACAGTCAAAAACCCCCCAGTATTTCGTGCTCCTCCCAAATGCTCATTGTGCGACGAGTTAGGCCATGCGACTCATCAGTGTCCACAGTTCCCAGCATTACAGAAGCACATGCAGATGCTCGACGACAACCCCAACATCCCGGTTGTCGAACTAAACCCCACCCCCAAGCCTAAAGATAAATCCTTGCATACCAACCACCCCTGTGCTATATGCGGTGTTTACGGGCACTACTCACATCATTGTCCCGATCTCCCAGATTACAGAGCGGCTCTCTATGAGATGAACAATCTGGATCTTGAGACGACCCCAACCATTATTGAGGAGATTCACCCCCCAATCTCACCCACTTCCGGGGAGGTCAACACCATTTACATGATCTCTTCCACTACCATTCCCACGTCAACCGATTTGACGGCCCAAAATTTCCGTATTGATGAGGAGATTCTTGAGGCATTCACTGCCCCAGAGTATCCCTCGGATGACATGCACCATCGTTCGTATTTCCTCCCAGAAGCATCTTCCTCTAGCACCGCTACCCAATTTGCGGTTGAATCCAAAGACTTCCTTCCCACCAAGGTCGACTGGTTCAAGGACCCTATTCCTGCTCCAGATGCCTTTGAGGAAGGTAACATGGCCAATATTTCACCCGTCATCCAAATTGACATCGCTGCACCAGGAGGTACGCCTGAACTCATCACTTTAGGAGCCTCCTGCAGTGAGTATGAGATTGAGGAGTACAAAAAACTCTTCCAAGAATTCCGTGATGTCTTTGCCTGGTCATATACCGAAGTGCCCAGTCTTGACCCCGCCATCATAGAGCACCACCTTGACACCTCTGAGTCAAGGGGCACAATAGATTACATCGACCCTGGGATAGGGGGCATGATCAATCATTTTAAACCTTCACCATCACATCTATCTCAGAACGTCAATGAACCCATTGTTCAAACCCACACATATGTGATCCATAATCACAAACCCCATGCACATAGCATGGGGGCAAGTCATTAACCCTGCTCACTTTTTCACACTTGTGATCTCAACCATTTTTGAGGTCACATATCACTTGTAGATTTGATTGGATTTGATACACCTAGTATTCTTCCCCCACGGGTCATCATTTCTCCCAACCACTGCATCCTTCGCTTGGTGGGCTCACCTTTATTTGTAGCCATTTTTTAGCCTAGTCATTTCCTTTGACCATTCCGGAGTCCTTATGACCTCCATTTTTCGCACCATTTGCACTACCGGATTCATATTTCCGTGCCCGTGATGATGCTTGAGATCATTTCTCGCTCTCACTAGGACCAATATCACCATTGTGTCCCGACACCTTGTCACCCCGGTTTGCATGGCACATCGGCCATAGCCCATTTTTGATATACTTTATATCATCGGATTCATTTTTCTGAGCTGGTGATGATGCTTGAGATCATTTCTCGCTCTCACCCCCATATTTTTCGGGTATTTTTCCCAAAACGCCCCTGTCGCCTCGGTTTGCGTGCCACATCGGCCGTTATCCATTTTTGACACTTTTTATATCGCCGGATTCATTTTTCCGAGCTCGTGATGATGCTTGAGATCATTTCTTGCTCTCACCTGGTACAGTTTCAACATTGTGTCCCGACACCTTGTTGCCTCGGTTCACTTGCCACATCGGCCGCCATCGGATTGTTCCACACTTTTACATGAGCCATCCACTCCTGTCATACTGCAAATGTTTCATTATTTTGCCACCATTTCATTCACCCCGCAAGGAGGCCCACCAGTGTTCCCTCCCACCCTTGTTCTTGGTCATCATATATGTTCCTTGATTGAACACTTCCTCCTTGCCTGGCCATTCCTTTTGTTCGGTATAATTTTATCCCTTTTTCGGGCCGGACAAGTCCTTTACGAAAAAGGCACTTAGGGAGTTTCTGTTAAGCTCTTTTCTGACTCCTAAAAGAATGAAAAGATCGCCGAGCAATCTTGCTTCCTTTCATGCTCGTTAAAGTACCTGAAAGGGCGTCTATCTGGTATAAGTTTACCCCTTTTCCGGACCTGGTAGACTAATTACGAAAAAGGAATACTCTAGTCACACCGGCTAGAAGAGTTCTTCATTGCATCCTTTTATGCTTCTTTGGGCCTTGGAGACTGAACATACGAAAAAGAAACCCCCTGGAGTCTTCTTATTTGCTTTCAGACTCTCTAAAATTGAAAGCAACCACGAGCATGAACTGTCCTAGGCTCGTAAAATCCACATGACAGTACCATTCCATCATTTCAGAGTCTTCTTATCGCTTTCAGACTCCTTAAAATTGAAAGCAACCACGAGCATGAACTGTCCTGGGCTCGTATAAATCCACACGACAGTACCATTTTACACTCACTTCTTCTAGTTCCTTAACCCATGAAGAAGTCATCCCGTGCCTCCAGGCACTATGATCGATCATCTCCACAGCACCCCCAATCAAGTCGCCTTTGTTCAGAGTATTCTGCAGTCTCCTGCCATTTTACCCCAGCTTGAGTCTCCCTCATCCCAGTCACCATCCCAGATCCAATACAGTTATGATCCCTTTCCCATCCATCAGTTTCATATGCTGCCCAATCATCCCCATTTTTCATACTCTGAACAAAGGAAGTTTGAGTCCACCCACTCTACTTGCCCAGTTGTCCCCCCAGTTTTTCAGTCCTGCCATCAGTACTATCACATTTCGGTTCTCCACCTCGCGCTCCTGTCAAGGAAACATTATTGCCTTGATAGTTGCAGGTCTCCCTCTGTCGACGATAGCCCCTCTATTCCAGAGGATAGGCCCAGAGGTCCCTGTGCCTTAGACCCATCACCATCTGTGGTGAGTGCCTACGGACCATTTTGAGAGGAGTCATCATTGCCTCTCTGAATGGTTGTTTCTCACATGCTCGACTTCAGCACCTTGATCGCATCGTTGAGAATCGCGCAGGATTTCCATACCTACCATTATTTGTCGAAGACCCCGGATTTACCCCGACTCTAGCACATTGGTGAGTCACTTCGGAACACCCAGTTGTATGTTCCCGTGGATGTCCGGGCTGCGGAAGCCATCCAGTTCTATGCTTCCTTGAGTACCCAGATCAGTTCCAGTTCAGTGTACCATGGCGAGTGTACCCCTTGTCACTCTGATCCAACAGCTCATCAGTTCCTTTGGTACCACACTCAGTAGCACTGTTGATTGTTCCAGTGTATCAGTTCTTCAGCCCAGACATGGTCAGCCCAGTAGTATGTCCCAGATTTGAGTCCCCTCTGGACCCTTATGATGTACAGAGTGGTTTTCTATGTATCTTACAGGTCCCTCTTTTCGGGCCTCACAGTTCTTTTTATGTATCTTGATACGAGCATGGGTATGCCCGCCTCGTCCATATATTGAGATTATTCCTCATTCATTTTTTTGAGGTCATGTATATGTCAGGTCCCCATTTTTTGGACCCCATTGTTATTATTATGTTATATCCTGATACGAGCATGGGAATGCCCGCCTCGTCCATATGATCAGATGATTCCTCATCCATTATTGAGGTTATGTACTTTTAGTTCTTGCAGTTGTTCGGGATCATTGTTCCGGGCTTCAGTTTGTTTCTTCTCTTCTCCATACCCCAGGAAAACCATACATGAATTATGATGTCCATCGGCCATACGATGAGCTCCTGCCCTCGCACATCAGGGGGCAATCTGTTAACACCCAAAAAGTGTTCACTACCTCATCTACCACATTACATGGCTCATTTGTCCATTTTCCCACCATATTTCCCTTAAAAACCCAAAAATCCCACTAAAAAGCCTCCAAAAGGCCACAAAACCATCAAAATAGCCTAAAAAAGGCTAAAAAACCCATTTTTCCTCCAAAAATAGCAAAATCCCACTAAAAAGGGAATAAAAAATATAAAATAATGAGGAAAAGGAGGAAAAAACCCTATACAGCTACCCTAAACCATATGGTTCCCAAAACCATGGGCCAGCACTCCACCACCAAAAAACTATAAATAGGTGATGGAGATCCCTTATTTCATATCCACAATCAAGTATACCCTTACTCTGCCAAAATCTCTCTTGAAACCCTAGCTCACCATTGAGCCACTTTCACCTTGAGAGCCCCTTTTGGCCCATTTACACCATTGGAGAAAGAGAAGGAGCACATTGGAGCTTGGAGCAACCCTCTTGGACATTGCAAGAGCTTCATCAACCTCCACATTGGAGGTAATATCAATACAAAACCATTATTTATCTTTTGTTCTTTATGTTTCATGCATGTGTTTTAGGTTAGTTTACATTTTTGTTTTAGCTTAATAATTTACATTTACTGAACTGCTACTAAGGAGTCCATTCTCCTTAGTAGGTGCTCATTTGCACAAGCTTGGGGTAAAACCCTAGCTACAGTAGTATTAGAACCTATGACCAAAAGGAACGACGAAGAAGATGAGGCCAAGGTCAAGGAAAGGCACAAAAAGAGAGGCAGCGATTTTAAGGCCAAACTATACACAACGGGCGGGCATTTTCGCTCTCAAATATGCGACAATCGGCGCAAATTTAAGATTCAGAATATGCGAAACCATCTGCAAAGTTTAAGACTAAAAACTGTGCAATGACGACGATTTTATTGTTACAAGATGTGATCGGTCTTGGGAGAAAAAATCAATAATGAATGCCTCCGGTCAGCAATGTTAAGACCAATAGATGTGCAATGGCAGCCAAAATAAGGCTAAAATTTGCACAACTGTCGCAAGTTTTATCATTAAAAAATGCGCTACTATCAACACTTTTATCATCAAAAAATACGACCACTGCCAAAAGATGAATTTTTCCTTAGCAGAAAAAATCATAAATTTGTCAAAGGAAAAGAGAAGATTTTTCAAAGCTAAACACACAAGTTTCAAAAGACCAAAGGACTTCTTCGAAAAAATAGAAGGAGGGGACCCAATATTTACAAATGTTTTGGGGGGGGATGTTGCAGCAAAAAAAATACCCCAAATGACTCAACCTATTGAAGGACAACAGTCCAACATGCCTCTTAACACTATGATTACTGTACCCACCCCTCCCCCACCCCAAAAATCACGGGTAGGATACTCTTTACCCCCTAATTTTCTTACGAGTAATGCTCATCCCATAGCAAGTAATAAACAGTCCATTATGGGTCAACCATCGCTTAGTGGTCAGCATGTTGTTACTGGGGGGAAACCCCTGCTTCCTAACCATAATTCGAGTGGAGGATTTCCTATCAGTCATTCCGTTGGAACTTCCTTACTTGCTGTGGGATCCACCATGGATTTATCTCATATCGGGGGACCATCTGATTCAACTCAACCACCATGGAGTCAAGCATATCAAGGTTATCTTAATCCTCTGTCAGGACAACTCAATCCCGAAAAACGCACTCTACGGGATACCTTATCCCGGCAATCCATACACTCTATGGGGGTACCAAATTTTTTTACAAAATGGACCCCCACCAACCGTCCCTAAAGTACCACCACCCCCATTTGGTCCCCCTCCACCTCCCTCTGTAGGAAGCGGGCCCCTATATAATTCCGGAGGAGGCGGATCTCTAACTTCTGGCGGAGGACCACCTCATCCTGGAAAAAATGGCCCACCCCCTCCTTGCGGCGGAGGCGGAGGCCCTCCCCCTTCCAGCGGAGGTGGAGGACCAACCCCTCCCCTAGTGGTAGTGGATCCCCACGTTATGGTGGCGGACCACCCTCTTCCGATGGCGGCGGTAAAGGACCACTCTATTTTGGTGGAGGTGGTGGAGGAGGATCACACCCTTCTGGTGGAGGTGGTGGCAAAGGCCCCCACCCCTCCGACGATGGTGGTGGAAGCCCCCACCCTTTTAGCAGAGGAAATGGAGCACCACCCCCTCCTTGTGGAGGAGGTGGAGTTCCACCTTATCCCGGTGGTGGTGGCGGACCCCCACCTTGTGGCAGTGGACCACCCTATTATGGCGGCGGACCTACATATGGTCCAGGAGACACACCCCCTTATGGATAGTTTCCTTCGGGAACACCCTACAACTAGTCGATGCAAGGTCCCACTGGTCCATATATGCCATATCAGTACTATCAGAACCCAGAGCCGAATCAACAACTGCCTTTCTTGGCGACTTTGGACCTACCTTCCCTGTCTCATCTGACTAATGACCCCATCTTCCAAGGATACAATTGGCCACGAATTCCAGTTAAACTACCATACGATATTCCCAAATTTGATGGAAAACCTAGTGAGGATCCAAAAAATCATGTGATGACATACCATTTGTGGTGTTCATCTGACTCCCTGATGGACGACTCGATCCGTCTTAGGTTATTTCAACGGACTCTCACCAGCCCATCCGCCAAGTGGTATATTGAATTACCACCCAACTCTTTTCCATATTTCCATTCTCTTGCTATGTCTTTCTTGACCCGTTTCTAGTTTCCCATTCGCTATGAGACTAGTATGGACTTATTGACCTCTCTTCGCCAGAATACAACAATTCATATCTTAGATCATATCCATGAGTGGCATTAAAGATGACGCCTCATTAAGGCTCACATTCTAGACCAACTCTTAGCTGTCTGGTTCACGAAGTCTCTTTTTCCTACCATATCTTAAAACATGGCCATGGGAGGGGCTGCCACCAATGAATAGGCTATTTCCCATTCCCATTACTTAGACCTGGTCTATGCTCAATCCAACACGTTATATGAAATTGTTCCTTACGCACCCCTCCCTACATATGACCTTCAAAAACCACCCAAGGGACCTCAGGTTGATGGCATTATTGGTTCCCTTACCTCCAAGCCTCCTACTCAAACTGGTGGACCATTGAACGCCTAGGGTTCTTCCACATTCCCACCACAGGCTGGAAACAGGACCACCAAGTCATCCACTCTTGCCTCCACTGAAGAAGTGAATTTTGTTCAATTAGCTTCAGCTCAGAAATCCGGTGGTAAGAAGAAAACGAAAGAGAAACCTAAAAAATCTTCTAACCAGCAGGAGCCCAAGCCCACCCCTGAAGACACCAAACAAAAGAGGAAGTTGAAGTATCCTTGTTTACTATGTGGTGGTGACCATTTATCAAAGGAATGTCTCCACCGAGATGAAGTGCAAAATTTTATCAAGGGAAACTCTATTCTCAATGATCCCTTCCCTAATCAGAACCAACAATTGATCGCTCAAACCTCTACTTCACACGGAGAGGCATCCTCTACCGCGCATGTTCAAATGATGCGTAGCGAGATGGTTAACTTGAACACACGATCACGTTCATACGAATCAGTCCCTCCAAAGGAACTCGTTGGAATTAATATTGAAAAAGCTTCTTCTATTCCCGACGTCACCATGCCACTGACTTCTCTCACCATTGAGAAGCCTTCCTTAGAGTCACTATTGCGTCCGCCTAACAGCACGATTTGGAAAGTAGTTTTCAATCCCAATGCTCAGGCACCTCATAACTTCAATGTTCTAGAGGACTTAACGCAAGCTCCTTGTCCTATGTCGACGCTAGAGGTCTTGTAGAACTTTACTAACCAGTGCAAGAATTTTCTCCCTGCCATTGGCAAGGTTGATCCGTATTCCTCTAATACAATCATGTTCCGACTTGAGGACTTTAAACCGGTGCTTTCCCACTAGTTGGCATTTTAAGTTTATACAAACGTTTCTAGGAAGAAAGTCCATTGTACTGCATTAGACGAAGGGGATTCTACCTCGGTCATGTTGCTATCTTGTTGGTGATCCATTGGCTCTCTCGAGATAAACCGTTCTGCCACTACCTTGAAAGCATTCGATGGTCATGGCTTTCAACCTCATGGGTTGTTACAAGCCTTGGCAGTAGAGTTGGGGGCTAAGACCGCAACCATTAACGTGGAAGTAGCCGCAGCCCCTTTAGATTATAATCTCTTACGTGGTCGTAATTGGTTTTATGCCATGACTACGGTTGCGTCATCCATCTTCCACATAGTGCAATTCCCTCACCAAGGCCGAATTGTCACTGTCGACCAACTGGACTTCTGTATAATGGACACTGCTACTCATTCGGGCGATAATGTCCCATTGCTTGGACAATATTCGCATCTATATGAGAGCGTGGGGGTCAGTCTTATAAAATATTCGTCTCTTATGGGCATCTTTCCAACCCCAGATCCCCTTAACCATGTTGCTATGGTGAACATGATATCCTCTTTTCCAAACTCCATTGACCAATGGTTTGTACCCGATGAAGCCACTATGCATCTGATTGGAGATACCATGCCTCTTTCACTCGATGAATTCACTTATGAGGCTATCCAATTAGCACCCGAGGACCAATTGGCTATGGCCTCTACATCCTATTCTCTACAGCGGATGTCGTCCTTACTCGATCCTCTGCTCCAGAATTTTCCTTCTGATGAGTCCATCATGGATATTATGAGTGCGGATGATCCTCCATGGGAAGACCTCCACCATCGATCATCTTTCCTTCCCCCATTAGATTCTATAGAGAACAACATTACCACCATTTTCACTCTAGACATCTACCCTTTCCCTCAGTCCCCGATTCTCACATGTCATACAGACACTAAGGGAACCTTGGCAAACATTGAACCCACCACTCCAATTGACATCTTGGTTACCCCTGGTGTAGTGGAACATATTCGTTTAGGCCAGAAAGGTTCCCCTGAAGAGATTACTATTTTTACGGCCTTATTCAAGCAATTCCGAGATGTTTTTGCTTGAACCTATGAGGCAATGCCCGGGATAGACCCTGCTATTATTTCACATGAAATCAAAACCTATCCCGACGCTAAACTAGTCCGCCAAAAGTTACAACCGGTACACCCTCGAAAAACTACGACGATTAAAGCAGAAATTGAAAAGCTCTTAAAGGTTGGCTTTATCTACCTTGTTCCATTGACGCAATGGATCTCAAATGTCATCCCTGTGGCTAAGAAGCAAGTCACCATTCGTGTCTCTGTCGATTATTGGGATTTGAACAAGGCTTGTCCTAAGGATAATTACTCCACTCCCTTTATCAATCATATCATAGACAATTGTGCCGAAAGTGTCATCTTTTCATTCATGGATGGTTTTTCTGGTTACAACCAAATTGAGATCCACCCAGCCGACCAACACAAGACAAATTTCATCTTCCCTTGGGGCACATTTTCTTATCGCAATCTCCCTTTTGGTCTTAAAAATACTGGGGCCACATTCCAACGGGCCATTTCGTATGCTTTTCATGATGTGAAAGACTTTGTGGAACCCTATCTTGACGATCTCCCTTCTCATTCGCAACAGCGTGAGTTCCACATCAATCATCTGATGGTTGTATTCCTCAGATGCAGGAGGTATAACATCCGCCTGAACCCTCACAAGTGTATCTTCTACATCGAATGCATATGGATCCTAGGTTTTATCATTTCGAAGGATGGTATTTGGTGGCCTCTCAGAATGGATGCCTAATGAGGGAAGCTAGACTAAGAGCCTACTTTAATTATCAACCTGGGGGATGTACAAACTTCAGAGGTGCACGCACTGTATGTTCTCTCTAGGATAGTCTTTGTCGAAGTTGAGTGTTTGTATCAGTGTTTTTAAAGAGTTTCCTAAAGAGGATTAAATAAACTGTAAAATGGATTGTCTAATCTATGGAGGAGAAATTCCTATTCTAAGAAATTCAAATACTGAAAGCAGGAAATCTATGTCTAAGAAATTAAATGCAGGAAACAGTAAGCATATCTTTAAGAATTAAGTTGTTGAAAGCAATAAAAATTATACTATGGAATTGAATGCTGAAAACATAACAGATCTATTCTAGACTACTGAAAGCTTGATCTTTAACCTAAGGAGTAATTACTGTAAATCGAATGCATAAAACTCAAAGTCTGATCTAACATAATCTAATGCTAAGGCTAAGTTCAGAATACCATTATCTAATGCTGCAATTTTTAATCAAAACGTTAAGAAGTGAATATCATCATGTAACCAAAAATACTGAAAGTAATCAATCTCCATAAGCAGTTATAATAATGAAATGAACACATGGGCTTTAAGATCGGGATTGTTGCTTTAGAAGTAAATGCAAGTACATAGGAAAATAGGTGTTAAATTATGCCTTGGAAGAATGATGCTACAGGACTATAGACACAGTGTTACCAAACTACAGAATGCGCTATAATGAACTACGGAATCAGAAAGGTTCAACTACTACAGAAATAAAATCATTCAATTTAAATGCTATTTAAAATACTCTCATCTGCAATATAAATTCAACCAATGCAAAACACATAATGAGAAATACCTAAACAGTAAGATCTCCTGACTTACGTGTTGGAGGGGCCCTCTCCAACCCGTACTCAGGAGTGAAGGGAACTTATAAACGCTCAATTGTAAGTAACATCAAGTCTTTATTTAAAATAGGAACTTCATAGTTTAAAACCAGGTCTGTAACACAACTGTCTCAGTGGTATAAAACGTAAAACAATAATTCTGCAAAATAGCAGCAGGAGCCTCCCGCTACCTGAGAGGTCCATATTTATATAATTCTAATGCTTAACCTAACTAAATGTCTAAGTGTAGATTCTCTTTGAACAGGAGTTCATTCTCTACAGATCAGGAAAAAGGCATTGAGTTTGGTGATGTTCTTTCAGTTCTTCACTTGATTTGCGCGTTGTCCTTTAGCGCACCTACACGTGCTCATTCAAACTCGTTTTTTCATGTAATTAGCTCATAACAACCCTTTCAAACATAACAGAAATAATGTTTTAAACACTTCATTAAATAATTAAGGTAAATCATTTTCCCACTAACGAGTATATTTCTTCAACCTTTCTTGTGCTTTCCTAGTAGGAAAAGAAACTATCAGATACCTGAAATGGGGACTCATCATCTCCCCCATGCTTGAAGGATTCACCCATCCTTGGGTGACATATTTTGTTCTTTGATGACGTCTCTGATGTCCCATGCTACCACCTTGGGGGTCCCTTCCTGCTTGTGGTAGCCCATACTTTGATCCTCCTTGACCCATTCTCTCCTCTGTTCTTCCTCATTGACCTATTCCTTAATGACCAGAGGAAGGAAGAATGGGGGATTTAGCCTCATCCCTATCCACCTAAGCTGATTCTTTATCAATGAATCCCTGTAGAGATTAGCTTTTACGAGAGCATTTTTAAGTCTGATAGGGGAGTGAAGCTCTTTTATTTTTAGGTCATTTGCTACTCTGCGCCATATTTCACCAATAGACTCCTGAACCTCCTTATGTGTGCTCTGAAGAGTACTATCAATGTGAACCACAGCCTCCTACTGCTTCTCAAGCAGAATCAGGATGAGATCCTCATCCATGGTGAGATTTCTATGGTCATAGATTATTCTTTCAGGGTGAGTCGCCTTTGCCCTGATCCATAATGCGGTTTTCCATTTTGCTGCAACATAAATGTGGTGGTCCCGAGCTTGTTCAATTTTGTGATTCATCTAGGAACATAATGCCCTTAACTGGAAATTTCCCATATAGTTTTGGCGACCAGTTGGGTGAGCTAGGAACTAGAAAACTGTGTAAGAAAAACTCACTGAGGTGGTCCTTCTCCAACTCTGTGGCTTTGAGAGATGCACCCACAAATTCCCTGGTTGTTTTGATTTCTATTGTGAGTCCCTGTGCCAACCTTTGGAGCTGGAATTTGCCCCACTTTTCTTGTAGGTAAACTGCATATATTGCTGAAGGTGGCCTGTGCTCCAATAGTTTACTATATATTTTAGTGGTAGTAGCCAAAACGTTCTGTAGTTGAACAATTTCTTGGTCCTTTTTGTCTAGTTCCCCTTGTGCCTCAACCAACTTCTCTTTAAGTGATGAATTTATCTGTTCCACCAGTCTTAGCTCCCCTGCATGATGCATTTTCAGGATTTGTGTCTTTTGAGATGAAAACGAGGGTGATGTGGGTTGGTTCCCTGATTCAATTATCAATGTTGCAAGTTCCTTTCTAAGATTTTCTAATTTCGCCCGAGCTTCAGCGAGTTGGTTGACAACCGTAGGGTTTTCATTGTGCTCAGGAGGGTCCCCCTAGAGGTTCTCTTGCTCTTCTTGTTCATTCTGCTCTTCTTCTACCTCCTGTTCTTCTTGTTCATCCTGCATTTCTTTCTCATCCTACTCCTCTTCTGAAGTGGGATCCTCCTGATCTACCCAAAGATCATTGCCCTCATCCGACATGTTTTGATCTATGGGACTAGGTTCTCTACTCTCTTCCTTGGTAATTTGGATTATGGATGCTTGTGTGAATCTTTTACTTCTTCTCTTCGGCCCTTGATTACTGCTAGGAATCCCTGGGTTTGTTTTGGGGGAGTCATCTCGTGAATGATTTATTTTGACCAGGGTATCAGCCACACTGTCGAGATCAATTTTCCTCTTTGCCCCTGATGTAGAGGTGGTTTTGCTCATTGATCCTGGTGGTAGGGGTACACTAGCTGTGGGTGTACCCTTCATTCTTTGAACATCTTCAGAAGATACCAACAAGAATTCTTTCCAAGAAAGCTCTGGTATCTGCGCTTTTAATTCCTCACAAACAATTAATTTGATCATCCCATGATGGGATAAGGCATCCTCCTTTCCTTTAATCACTTTCTTGCTCATTTCTGCTAGAGATTGGAGTAGATAGTATGGAATACTAATGTTGTTGTTCGGTTGATGATGGGCCCTGTGCCTCAATAGTTCTGGAATTCGAAAATGAAAAATGGGGACGTAGCTCAACCTACCAGTGCATGTAATATATTTCTGGACAATGGTAGCCATTTCATCCCACGGTGCAGGCATGGAGAGCCTTTTGACTCCGTTTTTATCTTCGTCGTAGAACTCTCCTCTTTTGAAGAATGCTTTCTTTGCTTCATGGTTTGACTCCCTGTCGTCCCTGCCCCAATGCACACCCATTAACAGACCAGTGTATTTGGCAATTGCTTCATGATCCAACCTTATACGTAACCCCTTCACTCAGGTGATGAACTGTTCATCCTTGATATGTTTTAAATTTCTCGCAAATTCCATAGCCACTGTCACGTACCCACCCATCCATCCAAGGCAAGGGAGGGAACATGATGCCAATCTATGGGGTTTTTCATAAAAACTCAGCCCATTCATTAGATTCATACAATTTAGAAACGCATGTGTGCAGATGTAAATTCAACAAACATGCACAGCGGAGATAAACTCATCCTTACACAAAATCTCATATGCATTCAATATATCAATATAATCATCAAATCAGACATTGCAGAAGTAAAATAAAGAGATAGAGAACACTTATCTTGTTGTGCAATCGTCCCAAACAACTAGCTATGTCACTGTAACGTTCCTCCCAACCGTAGGTCTCTGCCCAGCCTGTATTATTTCAGCACTCAGATACCACCACCGTGCTGGGCATGATATCTACAAGGAAAAAGGGGGACTTGCAAGCTCATCAGAGCCAAACAATCCTTTGCACTTCAGCCAAGCCAGTCCACAGCTGGGTTTATTAGGCTAAATTTGAACCCTCTTCATTTGTGGATGCTTCCACTCAAGCTCAAGCCAAAACAATGGAAACCCATTTCAACCCCAACAATATCCTACACACAGAAAACTCATAAACTGGGCATGGATACACACAACAACAAAATACCAAGCGTTGGGTATGAATGGAAAATGTGGACAACCAAAAACGAAGTGATAAATGGGGAAAACAACCCTGGGAAAGCAATTTCGTTTTCAGAAGACGTCCATGGGCGTTCAAAGGGTAGAAACGGTCTCTATAAACCCCCAAAATGTGTTTCCCTTCATCCCAGCCACTGTGCAATACAAAAACGAGTTCCCTGGCATGGAAAAATGCAGGAAAATGGTGAAAAATGTGATGGGGAAAGACTAGCTAGCTCCGACTGTGCAAGAGGCAAAGGCCATGGACTTTCCCAAATCGTGGGCACACCAAAACGGACTATGAAATGGAAGGTTCAACCACAGGGAGAAAACCGATTTCTCCCACAGGTTAAGAGCATCTCAAATTGCCGAAAACGGCCTCATTGAAACCCCAATCGAGCTCCCTCTTCTTCCAGTAGCTCTGCAACACAAAAATGCGCTCTTCCCAACTGGAACAATAAGGAAAAAAACCACAAAAACGTGGAGAAAAACACCCAGGAAGCCCAAAAACGTGAGAGAGTGGAGTCTAATCATGAATAATGGCTTGGGAAGGCAATTCATGGGTGTTTTCTTGCCCCAGAAGGAGAAAAATGATTTTCCATGAGAGTGGCTTGCCCATACTCGAATTTGGATAGCCATACCTCCCCAATCCCCAAGGCATTAACTACTTCACCCAACTCTTGGGAGAAATGAATGATTGGGCACCAAAGTCAGCATGGGTAGTTGATGGTTGATGGGTTCTCTCATTGACACTTGGCTTGACTTCATTGGCTCAAGGGTTTGAATATTTCCCTCCCAATTCCTTGTAATATCATGCCCCCATCTCTTGTTGCATTGCATAGCTAGTTGTGGGTATTTTATGAAAATACATATTTACAATTCCAATGTGCCTAGCTAGCACGTAAACCATATGCATCAATAAATCGATGGCGGGGCCTTGGCCTTGAGCTCCTCGCCATGATTTTATAGAAATATTACATCATTTACATTTTTAATGCAATACGGTCAAAATCGGGATATTACAGCCACCCCTGCATTGTATCCTCTCAATCCCAAGATGAAAGGCATCTAGTTTGCACTACGAATCACTGTTAATATTCGTGGGTTCTGAGAAATAGCACTGTGTTCCTCTGGTTCACTTTTCTTGAACCCCTTTGTCATCATAAAAACCCTTTTGTAATCAACAAAAACCAAAGACTTTGAATTGAGGAACAGGCTCAAGCACTCGATTGTTGGCTGGGTGACCACACTACTTCCAGTTCCTTGCATCTGGAGAGTTCTGAGAGGTTCGTATATGCAAAACTGGCCCTTTAGAAGATTATACAACCTTACTTAACTACCTTTTCGCACTTAACCTCATCATCGTTCATTGCACTTACCGCTTTATCCATTTCTTTCCATAACCAAGCCCTTCATTTCGTTTCATGATTGTACTTTGCACTTTTGCTCCGATTATTGGGAAGTATGGTGGTTATATGCGGGTTCATCATTTGCTGATATGACGGGGGTGTGCAATCATGAATTTGTAATCTGAACCTTTCCCCTGACTTTAGTGAAAAGCTGTCCTCAGCTTAAAAATAACTGTTTTGGGGATAATGATTTGACCTTAAGAATAAAATAAATATGTTTAGAGATTACCTCGTTATGCCTTAACATACCTGAGTTGATGAGTTGGCTTGATTTCTGTGTGTGCAGGATTCTGTAGTAGATTTGGCATGCTCCGTAGTAAATTTTGGCATGTCAGTAGTTACATGTGTTGTCTGCATTTTTCATTGGATCGTTTGAATTTGTTATATCGCCTTCATTTGAACTTCATGCCATTTCTGATTTGACATTGTGATAATGCTGCGCATTGATTTTTTTTCCGTTCTGTGCTAGCTCGCTTGAATATGTGGCAGGATCACGTGATCGTATGGCAGAGTTGATTGAACAATGTGCTTTGATGTATTCCTATAGTGGTAGATATCTTTGCTAGCTCTCTTGAATACATGTCTGGCTTTCTTGATTGCTGTAATCATTGATAATTTTCGGGCTCTCTTGATTTGTTGGTTGGCTCGCTTGCATATTGATGTTTCTTTATTCTCTTTGCAATTACTAATGCCGCATCTTCATAGGTATGTATGTGGCCCTGTACTTTGGCCTGTTATTCGTTCAACAATATCTAATTTTCTTTGTTTCTTTTCCTTTTTCTTTTTTTTTTTTCTTTTTTTTTTTTTTGCTTCTTTTTTCTCATCTTTTTTTTTCATTTTTTTCTGTTTTTTCTGTTTTATTTTTTTCATCATTTTTTCAATAATATTCCATATTCTCTATCAGCATCAGTTGTTGCTGGTAGAGTACCTATGTAAAATATTCCTTTGACTGTGATTTCTTGTAAAGTTTTAGCCGATGTCCATTCACTATCATTGGAAACTGTTGTTCGTCTATTGTAACAATTTTGACTGCTCCATTGTCATAGATATGCTCAATGGTGTAAGGTCCTATCCATCTAGTTGTTAGTTTTCCTTTGAATGTGTGAAACCTAGAGTCATAAGGTAGTGCCCAGTCACCTTCCTTGAAATTTTTATCCCTTAGGTGTTTGTCATGCCACTTCTTTCTTTACTGCTGGATGATTTCAATGTGGGCAAGTGCTTGCTGGCATTGCTCATCCAGTTGATTCAATTGTAACATGCATTCTTGTTGAATTTTTGATAGTTCCATATTAAATTCTGCTGCAATTCCTAATGTTTTTATTTCAAATTCAATTGGCAGCATGACTTTCTTTCCATATACTAGTTCACATGGTGTGAATCCTGTTGTTGTCTTCCATGTGGTATTATAGGCCCAAACCGCCTCACTTAGTCTCTCAGCCCAATCTCTTTTGTGGAGTAAGACTGTCTTTGTCAGAATTATCTCTGATTCTCTGTTTGTGACCTCAGCTTGACCATTTGCTTGAGGGTGATAGGAGGAGGATTGTCTTTGCTTGACTTTGTTTCTCTTAAGCAAGTCTTCTATTAAATTTGATGTAAATTGTGGGCCTTGATCATAAACTAGTTCTCTTGGTACTCCAAACCTATGAAATATCTGCTCAGTGAAGAATTTTTCTATGTTGTTTTCATTGCCTGCAGTAAGTGCTGCTACCTCCGTACATTTTGTGAGGTAGTTAGTGCAGACTAGGATGTATCTTTTCTTATTTGACTGTGGGTTGATTGGACCAATGAAATCAAATCCCCATATTTCGAATGCCTCCAAGGAGATTTGTGGATGGAGTGGCATTTCTTCCTTTTGTGTTGGTTTTCCCTTCCTTTGGCAGTCCTCACGGTGTAAAACATATTCATAAGTATCCTTGTGGAGTGCTGGCCAATAGTATCATGTTTGTAAAATCTTATAGGTTGTCCTCTTTGTAGCATAGTGTCCTTCACATGGTTCATTGTGAGTGGCATACATTATTTCATGCACTTCGTCTTCTCTGATGCACCTTCTGAGTATTGGATCAGGTCCTTGCTTCAAGAGCATGCATTCTATCCATGTGTATGTTGCACTTTGCCTTATTACTTTTGTCTTTTCTTTATAACTATAATGTTCTGGAAACTTTCCAGACACTAAATAGATTACTACGTCAGCAAACCACGGGCTTCTTGTGGATATGGAAAAAAGGTGCTCATCTGGAAAACTGTCATAAATTACTTCACTTTCTTGTCCATGTGTCAGTCTGGATAGAAAGTCGGCCACTACATTGTGTTTACCTGGCTTGTCTACAATCATGATGTCAAACTCTTGGAGTAGTAGCAGCCATCTAATTACTCGGTCACTTGTGTTGGGTTTGTTTATTAGATATCTTATGGCTGAATGGTATGTATGAAAAAATACTTGGTAGCGAGTGATATAGTGCCTGAATTCATTGATGGCATTATTGACAGCCAAAAATTCCTTCTCTGTTACAGTATAATTTAATTCTGCCCCTGCTAAATTCTTACTGGTATAATATATTGCATAGGACTTCTTCCCTTTTTCTTGTCCAAGGACAAACCCGATTGCCTTATCTGATGCATCAGAGTGGATGTGGAATGGAAGTGCTCAGTCTGGTCCTTGGAGTACTGGAGTTGTAATTTTTTTCTCCTTAATATTTTCAAATGCTGTCATGCAATTGTTTGTCCATATGAACTCAGTGTCTTTAGTGAGAAGTGCAAACATCGGGGCAGCAATTCTCCTATAATTTTCAATAAACCTTCTGTAGTACCCTGTTTTCCCAAGGAAACTTCTCACATCCCTTTGTTTAATAGGTGGTGGAAACGTTTTGATTACTGATACTTTTGCTTGATCAACCTCTACCCCCCTCTGTGATATATGATTCCCTAGTACGATGCCTTCTTCCACTAACATTCTGCATTTGTCATTGCTAAGGCATAGGCTCATCTCAATACATTTTTTTAATACCAATTCAAGATGGTTCAATGCTTGATCAAAGTTTTGTCCATAAGGTGTGATGAGTGGTTTTTGCTACTGCAATGGAGCTCTCCAATTTGATGGATACGGATTTTGATTCCCATAATTTGTGGTGGTTGAAGCAAAAGGTGGGGGATATGCAAGGTAAGATGGTGGATAATAAAGTTGTTGATAGGATGGTTGATAAGTTTGTTGATTCTGCTGATAAGTCTGCTGATTTTGCTGCCATTGATTTGAATTTGGCTGTACTTGCCATGGAGTTGGTGCAGAGTTCCAATTTTTTTGGCCCTGATTATGGTAGGCTTGATTGCTAGGTTGATATGGTCTAACAAAATTATTCCTCCTTTGATTTATAAAACAAAACTATTCTATTGCTCCTTCAGTTGCAGTATCTTGAATAGCAGCCTTACATGAGGGTAAGAGGGGACATTTATCAGTGGAGTGGTCGTCAGTGCAGAGACCACATATTTCTATGGTGTTTAAAGTGCATTGCCCCTTCTCATGTTTCTTTCTACATCAAGGACATAATACTACCAAGGATTGGTTAATTTCATCCTGCTTCTTTTTTATCTGAAATGCATCAAGTTGCATGGCCAGAGACTGTAAGATGTCAGTCTTCATATCAACTAATAGGTTTCCTAGATCAGATTTTGTAAGATTGGGTCCTCAAGATGATGAGGATCCTATGGGTAGATGTGTATCTCTTGTCCCATTCTCGCTTTTCCTGGACCTAGAATGGTTCTTGAAGATGTGGAGTCTCTGGTCATACATCTTCTAAAATATGTCTCCATCTACTAAGAGGTTTAAGATCTCAAAATTCTCTTCTTTGATCCCTCTAAGAAGGACAAGTTTCAGCGATTCAGGATCTAGGGTGAAATGGTTAGCTCGTTTGTAGCTGAGCTGAAAGCGCTGGGCATAGTCTTCTAAGGATTCATGGTCTCCCTACTGCATCCCTTGTATCCTTTGCTTTGAAGTAGTCCCTATATTTTTCTAGGAATGCATGTTTCATCTGATCCCAACTAAAAATACTATTTCCCTCTAAACTCATGAACCACTTAAGTGATAAATCTTTCAGTGTGGAGGGAAAAAGTCTCAGCTTATGTGCATCTGTAGTGTAATCAAAGGATCTGCAAACTACCTCAAATTCAAACAGTAATGTGTCAGGATCTTCTGAAGTCAATCCATGGAAGTTTGGAAAATTGTTAGGGTTTATATTCTTCATCCTAGAATATCCAAGAGGTATGCTAATGGGGAAGGTGAACAGCTCCGTAGGTTCCTCTTCTTCGCCTGCCATAGTGGTGTTTGAGCTGGAACTAGTAGAGAAGTTGTCTCTGTTTGGATCGTATGTGGATTCAGTTTCGTTTTCAGAGTTCAGAAATTCAAACTAAGAATGGTAAGAACTATTGTTACTGTTGTTCCTCATGGGATGCTTAGGCAGAAAGCATTCAAACCTATCCCTTTGCCAATGAGGCATTCATTGGTAAAAATCTTTATGTTTTTTTATATGTGATTTTTCTTTTCTTTTTGTGTTGTTTTTGAAGATGTCTCCTAAACGATTTAGCACCTCCCCGACAACGACACCAAAATGTGGTGGCCTCTTAGAATGGATGCCTAATGAGGGAAGCTAGACTAAGAGCCTACTTTAATTATCAACCCAAGGGACGTACAAACTTTAGAGGTGCAGGCACTATATGTGCTCTCTAGGATAGTCTTTGTCGAAGTTGGGTGTTTGTATCAGTGTTTTTAAAGAGTTGCATAAAGAGGATTAAATAAACTATAAAAAGGATTGTCTAATCTATGGAGGAGAAATTCTTGTGCTAAGAAATTCAAATACTGAAAGCAGGAAATCTATGTCTAAGAAATTAAATGCAGGAAACAGTAAGCATATCTTTAAGAATTAACTTGTTGAAAGCAGTACAAATTATACTATGGAATTGAATGCTGAAAACATAACAGATCTATTTGTAGCTAGGGTTTTCACCCTAGCTTGTGCAAATAAGCACCTACTAAGCAGAATGGACTCCTTAGTAGCAGTTAAATAAACAGTAAATGAAAGTAATAAAACAATACAAATTCTAAACTAGCATGAGCATTAATAAACATAACAAAAACATGAAATATGGTGAAGATCTTTCTTTTTTGTACTAAAATTTTACCTCAAGTGTAGAGGTTGGTGAAGTTCTTGCAATGGTCCAAGAGGGTTGCTCCAAACTCCAGCTTTGCTCCTTCTCTTTCTCCAAAAGGTTGGAAATGGGCCAAAAGGGGCACTCAAGGATGAAAGTAGCTCAAGGGTGAGCTAGGGTTTCGTGAGTGATTTTGGCAGAGTAAGGGTGTATTTGACTGTGGATATGAAATGAGGGGTCTCCATCACCTATTTATAGGTTTTTAGTGGTGGAGTGCTGGCCCATGGTTTTAGGAACCATATGGTTTAGGTCAGCTGTATAGAGTTTTTTCCTCCTTTTTTCCTCTTTTTCCTCTCTTTTATATATTTTTTATTCCCGTTTTAGAGGGTTTTTGCTATTTTAGAGGAATTTTGGATAATTTTTGGGGGAAAAGGGGTTTTTTAGCCTTTTGGAGGATTTTTAATGGGATTTTAAGGTTTTGAAGGTAAATATGGTAGGAAATATGGACAAATCAGTCATGTAATGGGGTAGATGAGGTAGTGAGCACTTTTTGGGTGTTAACAGATTGCCCCCTGATGTGTGAGGGAAAGAGCTCATCGTATGGTCGATAGACATCATATGTCTTGTATGGTTTTCCTGGGGTGTGGAGAAGAGAGGAAACAAACTGGAGCCTGGAACAACGGTCCCGAACAAACTGCAAAAAATGAAAGTACATGACCTCAATAATGAATGAGGAATAATCAGAACATATGGACGAGGCGGGCATTCCCATGCTCATATCAAGATATAGAACAATAATAACAATGGGGTCCAAAATACGGGGACCTGAAACATATACATGGCCTCAAATAATGAATGAGGAAGAATCTCAATATATGGACGAGGTGGGAATACCCATGCTCGTATTAAGATAGATAAAAAATGACTGTGAGGCCCGAAAAGGGGGACCTGTAGGATACATAGAGAACCACTGTGTACATCATAAGGGTCCAGAGGGGACACAAATCTGGGACATACTGCTGGGCTGACCATTTCTGAGCTGAAGAACTAATACACTGGAATGACAACAGTGCTACTGAGTGTGGTACCAGAGGAATTGATGAGCTGCTAGATCATAGTGACAAGGGGTCATACTCTCCATGGTACACTGAACTGGAACTAAACTGGGTACTCAAGGAAGCATATAACTGGATGGATTCCGAATACAATCGCCAATGCAACCCGGACATCCACGAGAACATATAACTGGGCGTTCTCAAGTGACTCACCAATGTGCTAGAGTCGGGCGAAATCCGGGGTCTTCGACCAGTAACTGAAGGAATGATACCCTGCGTGATTCTCAACGATGCGATCAAGGTGTTGAAGTCGAGCATGTGAGAAACAACCACTCAGAGAGGTAATGATGACTCCTCTCAAAATGGTCCGTAGGCACTCACCACAGATGGTGATGGGTCCAAGGCGTAGGGACCTCTGGGTCTATCCTCTGGAATAGAGGGGTTGTCGTCGACAGAGGGAGACTTGCAACTAGCAATTCAATGCTGTTTCCTTAATAGGAGCGCGAGGTAGAGAACCGAAGTGTGATAGTACTGATGGTAGGACTGACATACTATGGGGGATATCTGGGCAAGTAGAGTGGGTGGACTCAAACTTCCTTTGTTCAGAGTATGATGGCGGGGACGATCGAGCAGCATATGAAACAGACTGAGGGGAAAGGGATCATAGCTGTAATGGATCGAGGATAGTGACTGGGATGAGGGATACTCAAGCTAGTGTAAAATGGCAAGAGACTGCAGAATACCCTGAACAAAGGTGACCTGATTGGGGGTGTTTCCAAGATTATCGATCATAGTGCCAAGAGGCACGGGGGGACTTCTTCATGGGTTAAGGAACTAGAAGAAGTGTGTGTAAAATGGTACCATCGTGTGGATTTATACGAGCCCAGGACAGTTCATGCTCGTGATTGCTTTCAATTTTAAGGAGTCTGAAAGTGATAAGAAGACTCTGAAATAATGGAATGGTACTGCCGTGTGGATTTGTACAAGCCCAGGACAGTTCATGCTCGTGGTTGCTTTCAAGTTTAGAGAGTCTGAAAGCGATAAGAAGACTCCAGGGGGTTGCTTTTTTGTGTGTTAGTCTCCAAGGCTCGAAGAAGCATAAAAGGATGCAATGAAGAACTCTTCTAGCTGGTGTGAATAGAGTATTCCTTTTTTGTAATTAGTCTACCAGGTCCAGAAAAGGGTTAAACTTATACCAGATAAACGCCCTTTTAGGTACTTTAACGAGCATGAAAGGAAGTAAGATTGCTCGGCGATCTTTTCATTGTTTTAGGAGTAAGAAAAGAGCTTAACAGAAACTCCCTAAGTGCCTTTTTCGTAAAGGACTTGTCCGGCCCGAAAAAGGGATAAAATTATACCGAACAAAAGGAATGGCCAAGCAAGGAGGAAGTGCTCAATCAAGGAAAATTGATGATGACCAAGAATGAGGGTAGGGGGGAGCACTGGTGGGCCTCCTTGCGGGATAATGAATGGTGGCAAAATAATGAAATAATTGCAGTATGACAGGAGTGAATGGCTCATGTAAAAATGTGGAACAATCCGATGGCGGCCGATGTGGTGCACAAACCAAGGAAGCAAGGTGTCGGGACACAATGGTGAAACTGTACCAAGTGAGAGTGAGAAATGATCTCAAGCATCATCACGAGCTTGGAAAAATCAATCCGGCGATATAAAAAGTGTCAAAAACGGATAACGGCCGATGTGGCATGCAAACCGGGGTGACAAGGTGTCGGGGCACAATGTTGATATTGGTCCTGGTGAGAGTGAGAAATGATCTCAGGCATCATCACAGGAACGGAAAAATGAATCCGGCAGTGCAAATGGTGCGAAAAACAGAGGTCATAAGGACTCCGGAATGGTCAAAGGAAATAACTAGGTTAAAAAATGGTTGCAAATAAAGGTGATCCCAACAACCCAAGGATGCAATGGTGGTGAGAAATGATTACACACGGGGGAATAATACTAAGTGTATCGAATCAAATCATATATACAAGTGACACATGACCTCAAAAATGGTTGAGATCACAAATGTGAAAAAGTGAGCAGGGTTAATGACCTGCCCCCATGCTATATGCAGGGGGTTTGTGATTGTGGATCACATATGTGTTGGTTTGAACAATGGGATCATTGAAATATTGAGATAGATGTGATGGGGAAGGTTCAAAATGATTGATCATGCCCCCTATCCCAGGGTCGAGGTAATCTATGATGCCCCCTAACTCAGAGGTGTCAATGTGGTGTTGTTTCTGGAGAACGGGGGGTACATCTGGCCATGTGTCAATGTGGTGCTCTATAATATAGGGGTCAAGACTAGGCATTTCGGTATAGGACCAGGCAAAGACATCACGGAACTCTTGGAAAAGTTTTTTGTACTCTCCAATCCCATACTCATTGCAGGATGCTCCTAATGTAATGATTTCAAGAGCACCAGGTGGGTCTGAGATATCGATGTGGATGACGGGTGAGATGTTGGCCATGTTACCTTCCTCAAAGGCCTCAGGAGCAGGAATAGGATCCTTAAACCAGTCGACTTTGGTGGGAAGGAAATATTTGGACTCAACCGCGAATTGGGTAGCTGTGGTGGAGGAGGATTCTTCGGGGAGGAAATACGAACGATGGTGCATGTCATCCCAGGGATAATCCGAGACAGTGAGAGCCTCTAGAATTTCCTCATCATTGCGGAAACATTGAGTTGTCAAATCGGTTGACAAGGGGGTGGTAGTTGAAGAGATCATATAAATGGTGTTAATATCGCCGGATGGGGATGATACCGGGGGGTGGATCTCCTCAATTGTGGGGGGTGCCGTCTCAAGGTCCAAATTATTCATCTCGTAGAGAGTTGTTTTGTAATCTGAGAGATCAGGACAATGATGTGAGTAATGGCCGTAAATATCGTATATTGCACAAGGGTGGTTGGTACGCAGTGATTTATCACAAGGCTTAGGGGTTGGATCGAGTTCGACAGCTGGGATGTTGGGGTCGTCGTCAAGCATTTGCATGTGTTCCTGTAATGCAGGTAATTGTGGACATTGATGAGTTGAATGGCCTAACTCATCACACAACGCACATTTGGGGGGAGCACAAAACATGGGGGGGGGGGGTTTAACTGCCTTGGGAGGGGGTACAGTAGTGTATGGTTGTGGTCCTCTGCCCCCAGTGGGATTGATAAGAGGAGGGGGATTCATAGATGACAAAGGGGTAGTGACACCAGGAGGTGGTTGACTAGTAGTGACAATGGGTTGCACCGGTTGAAGGATGACATTTGGTGTCGGCGGGGGAACAAGAGGCGAAATATACCACACGGGTAATCCTAAGGTTAACCCGGGGAGGCTGAGGGTAGCCTTAACAGGGGTGCTTACTACTCCCGAGGGAGCGAATAGGAAGGGGATTGTGTGGGTGGGTGTAACACCAATGTGACTAGGTACCAATGGTGGTTGATTGTTGGGTGTTTTTGTATTTTGGGAAAGGGTACATAGGTCAGATACTTCGAGCGCAGGGGACGGGGGAGGAATGGATTAGAATGTGGAGGTCATCGGCATATCTAAGTAAACTCCAGGTCCCGCGAAGGAAACAAACGAGGTAGTGGCACCATGAACGGGTTGTTCAACCATGGGGAGAACATTCTCGGGTGTAGCGGGGGCATTTGGATCATAATAGGTGAGTTGGTCGACATTGAGCACGCGTCCGTCATGGGGGAACATCATGGTATGAAAAACGGATGAAGCAACCGCCCGCATGGCATACATGTAGCTGCGGCCAAGTAAGAGGTTATAATCAAGCTGGGCATTGATGACCTCTATATCAATGAGCACGGTTTTACCAACCAACTAGACGGGGACATTAGCTAAGAGACCTTGGGGTTGAGCCGAACGGCCGTCATAGGCGCGCAACACAGTGGTGGACTCCTGGAGAGTAGGGGATCCCAACTTCTGCCAAATGAATGTGGACATGACGCATGTAGAGGCACCTTCATCGATAATGCACCGATGGATGACAAGATTCTGAACGGAAACAAAAACTTGGAATGCTAAAGTGGAAGGCAGGCGTGGTTCGAACTGGTCCAAATCGAAGGCCATCAGTTGTGAATCATTTGGGTCAATAGCACCAATGGCGGAGAGTAAAGTCTTGCGCTATGAAGGACAGTTTTTTAAGACTTCTAACGCAGACATGGCTGTGGGAGATTGGGCTAAGTCATCTACAATGTTGTAATTTGACGCAACACGAGCATTGGGGTTATTGTTGATACAATGAAGTGGGAAACGAGGTGCTTTAGAGGCGCCATCGAGTGGAGCTAGAGGTATACGTAACGCTTGATCAGTGGGATGAGTGTTAGTGTTTTTGTCGCCAGGAGAGGCTTCAGGGGTGGAGCCATATTGGTGCTAATGGGTTTGGAGGTTTACATCAGTGGATGACATCATCAATAAGTGGTGGGTACTTGAATATAACATGGGTTGATCAGGAGCAGCATAAGTGATATGTTGTTGTGGTGGCACGTTGCCTTGAGGGGGAGCCAACGGCTGAGTGTTCACTACACCTTGGGTTGGTAAGGGGTTTTGCAACACCAAGGTTGCTGCTGAGGGGGTGGGGGGTTGGGTGGCGCCTGAGGAGCCGTGTGCCCTTGGCGATGGGCATCATTAGTCCAGAGTTGCCGAGCTCGCTCCAAATGTGGGAAATCATGTGTGTAGTGGCCATAGACCCCACAAATAGAACAAGGGTGGTTTGTTCGCAAATTAGGGTTTTTAGCCTACTTGGGTGGCTGATCAGGGTTCTGATTGGCAGGGGCCACGTTATTGTTGTTTGGGGGATTGGGAGGTTGACCGGCTTGGTCCGGAGGGGGGTTGTTCCCACGGTTACAGCCTTTGCCACGGTTTGGCTAGACCTGTTGGCGTTGGTTGTTTTGGTTCTTCTGCGGATTCTGTTGGGCGTAAACTTCCCCTTGGGCAGTAGGTGGGTTCTGGGGTTGCGCAGGTGTGGGAGCAGGCTGCGGTGGATAATAAGTAGGGGGAGGCTGTGCAGGTGCTGAATCTTGTGGGGGTTGCTGATACGTCTGCAGAGCGGGTTGTGGGTTTTCCGCAGGGGCTTCCTGTGGTGGGTAATAAGCATGTTGGGCTTGAGAGGACACAGGAGCTGGTGCAGCCTGCGGGTGGTAATAGGGCTGAGGTGCGACCGGGGGGGCATAACTGGGGGATGTATGACCAAAGCACTAAGGTGGACATGAGGGTCCATGGGAATGGTGGTGATGTGCCATGGGAGCATACGAATTGGTTGCTCCGGACTGTGATGTAGCTCGTGAAAGGTCGGGGCCATGGCTAGGATGTGCTATTGAAAAGGGTTGGGGATGCGAGGTAATATGGCCAATGATGTTGTCTGCGGCATGGGATTCCCTCGACGCATCGTGTTGGGAGGAATCCCCGCGAGGGGCATCGGGTATGATGGAATACAGATAACCCGACTGGGTGTATATGAGGTCAAATTGCTGGGCTTTGAGGATGGCCTCTTCTTTAGACTGGGGTCTTTCGGATGCCACATCCTTGGAAATGACGGGAAGGAGGGATTTAAGAAACCAATCTAAGAAGATACGGTCGTCTAACTTGATTTTGCAGCGGCTGCGGCGTCGACGCCACTCATGAATGTGGTCAATGATGTGGGTAGCCGTATTCTGTCTGCAAGATAGTAAGATCTCAACTCCCGCGTCATAGCAGACAGGTAACTAGAAGAACTGCAGGAAGGTCGAGGTAAGGGAAGTAAAGGTGGCATGGGTCCCATGGGGTTGCTCGATGTACCACTTAGCTGCACAGCTAGTGATGGTGCGTTGTAACAGACGGAGGCAGACAGAGTCGTCCACTATGGAGTTGGAGGAACACCATAGATGGAAGGACATAATATGGTTCTGGGGGTCCTCACCTGCCTTTCCCTCAAACTTCAGGATGTCGGAGGGGAGCTTGGTGGGCATGTGAGGCCACGCAGGTTCGTGTCTAATCAGATCGTTAGTCAGTCTAGCTAGGTCAGGAAGGTTGAGACTAGCCATGAATGGCAAACTAGTAGAAGGATGTGACATACTAGTGGGTGTGACCATGTTGGAGCCAATGCCCCCAAGTGGAGGGGCTGAGTTCGGGACGTTGCCCCCAAGTGGAGGAACGAAACTGGTATGGGACGGTCCTGCACCACCAAGGGAAGTGTTAGTCACTGATGGAGTGGGAATGGGTATTCCAGCTACTGGAATGGGTGCAGTGATCGGAATGGTAGATGAGGGCCCCATCGAGGGCATGCCCAAAGCAGGTGTGGTAGCTGGTGTGGTGGTGGATGCTCCACCAATGGTCTCTACAAAGAAAGGGGTTGGTGTAGTCCAAATGGGGTTCTCGGACTCTGCCTCAGAATCAGAGGTAAAATAAGGGGCGTCTAGCTCGGGTGACAGAGTTCTATGCCACTGACAAGTGGAGTCAAGTGACAAGGCTCGAGATCTATGATGAGTGGTATCAAGTGATGAAGATCTATGTCTATGACGAATGGTGTCAAGTGAACCATGTTGTGGGGGCTCACCCCAGAGGCATCGAGAATGTCTCGGGGACTCAATGGTGACAGATGGTGTCAAATATCTAGGGGTTGGGTTGAGTGAAAAACAACTCAAAAACCCTAATGCAACCGAGTGTGTAGAAGGAGAGCTCAAAAAATATGGCACTCAGGCCAACAACCAACTCAAAACACTTATTGTAATAGTTGTGCTACAATAAGTGGAGTATCAATAGAAAAGGTCAGAATACCAACAAGCAGCAGGTTTCCTAAAAAATAAAAATAGTGGACTCGCTAGACCAAAAGGAGGTAAGGGAGCATGCAAACACCTAGCTAAATAGTATTCTGACTCAACTAGACATATCCTCTGCAAGGTGATGAAATCCAAGTCAGACAATATGGATAGGAGAGCCAAGTGGCTAAAGATATCCCCCTACCGGGACGGACACTGCTGCTTCGGATTTGGGAATAATCCCTATCCGCTTAACTGTGGGAAGTACTTGGGCATAAGCCATAAAACTCATTGTGAGGAGTACCACAGGAACCCCAAAGTAGCTAGCCCATTGAGAGGACTTGCCAGCGAAAATGGCAATGACCCCTACCTAATTGACTAGTTCCCACCCGTGAGGTAAACCAAGAGCTGTCATTTGTGGCAAAGTGGTTATCAGTTTTACCTGAGCCGTGGAGTGAGGGGTACTGCCCCAATACGCAAGCCGTCAGATAGCATTGGTGGCCGAGTGAAACACCTGAACTGTTAGGAAGCCGTACATACCTGGGGTCCATATCTATTTTCAGTTGAACTGTTGCCGATCACTTCTGCTCCAGATCCATTCGTTTCAGATCTATTCTGAAATTCGTTCGAGATCCAGTTGCCATTTCAGATCTAGCCATTTTTTATCCCTTCTGCGTCGTTGCAGATCCATCTGTTGCGGATCCCTTCTGCGCCGCTGTTGCCATTTCGGCCATATCTCCCTTGTTTCAACTTTGTTTTCTCTGAAACTTCACTGAGATCCCTGCAATCCCATTTTGGATATTTCATTCCTGAAGACCCTATCCCAAATTCCACCTCCCAAGACCAGAAAACCCACATTTGTCTATTTTTAGGGTTTGCCATAACTTCTTCAATTTTCACCCCATTGCCTTCAAATTTTACCATAGAGTTCCCGCTTCTGAAATCCCCATTTTTTGCTTCCCTGTCCCTCAGAAAGTGTCAAAAACCTAGTCAAACCCCAATTACCCCTCCGAGTTTTTCCCAAATCCAAATTTCCCCTTACTAAATAAGCTTGTGTTGTGTTTTTCTATCCATTCCACCGCCCCCCCACAAAAACAAAATTACTGGTTATGGTTGTCACTTGCACGGGAGCAAACACCATGGAGGAAGCACTTGCAGCCATCCAAACCAAACTCCAAGATCTGGATGAAAATTTTCTCAGCCTCCACTTCAGCATTCAGCCATGAACAATAACTGACAACCATAATCTTTTGCAGCCATCGGGTTCTCTTCTTCCAGGAATTTTCGTGGGCCGAAGCTTGATTTTCCTCATTTCAATGGTACTGATCCGACTGGATGGATATACCGAGCAGAACAATATTTCAATCTGCATAATACTTTTGATGTTCAAAAAGTTCCACTTGCATCCTTTCATTTGGAACAGGAAGCCCTTCAATGGTACCGTTGGTACATCAAAGCTCATCCCGAGCCAAACTTGACATATTTTTGCCAACTCCTTTTGCCACGATTTGGTCCTAGGGATTTTGACGACTTCACAGGAGCACTCACTAAACTTCACCAAACTGGCACAGTGAGAGAGTATCAGATGGAATTTGAGAAACTAGCCAATCACACAGAAGGATTGTCTAATGAATTCTACAGGAGTTGTTTTATCAGTGGTCTCAAGGATGGAATCCACTTAGAGGTCAAAATGTTTTGTCCCAACACAATGATGGAAGTCCTAGGGTTGGCTAAGCTGGCCGAGGACAAGATCGCAGCTCAACAATGCTCCAAACCCACGTTTGTTCCCATCAAAAATATGGGTTCCCAACAACCTCCCATCACTCCTGCTCCTCAACCAACTCCTATCAAGCAATTGTCTGAAACAGAGATGCAGGCATGTCGAGAAAAATGGCTTTGTTATAATTGTGATGAGAAATTCACTCGGGGACATAGATGTGTTCCACAAAAGCTCTATCTCTTGGATGTGGATTCTCCGCCTGCCTCAGAACTTGATGAAGAAGCTCCAGATACAGTAGATGATCAAGTCGACATTCAACACCCGCCTATTGACACCCCATCTCAGGATGACCCACCCGAGATCTCTCTCCATGCTGTAACCGGCATCACCACCCCACAAACAATGCGAGTCAGGGGATACTTCAAGAAGCTCCCTCTTACCATACTCATTGATTCTGGTAGCACTCATAACTTTATTGATCCTCGGATTGCCAAACAGGCTCATTGTTTTGTCCATCCTTGCTCCAACTTTGAAGTCATGGTTTCCAATGGGGGCACCTTACCTTGCAAGGGGAAGTGTCACAATGTCTGTATCTCTATGGAATATTACAACCTGCGCTCTCACATGTTTTCCTTGTCCTTAGGTGGATGTGATGTGGTTTTGGGCGTTCAATGGTTACGCACACTTGACCCCATCTTATGGGATTTTGCTGAACTTTGGATGCAGTTTTTAGTCAATGGGGCACAACACAAATTTATGGGTTTACAACCAGGGTCTCTCTGCATCATCAGTTCACATCACCTGGAAAAAATACTTAAGAAGAATTCACATGGTGTCATCGCTCAACTCCATTCCATTCAGATGCATCCATCAATAGTCTCCACTACTTCCTTGGATAGATATGCAGGTGTATTTGCTGAACCAATGAGCTTGTTGCCTTCAAGAGACCTTTCCGGTAAGAATTTAGCCGCATCTACCTCTCAGCAGGAAATGATGACTATTTTGCATACAGTCCAGAAGTGGCAGCCATCCCTATTGGGGAATTATTTCTGCATCAAGACTAATCTCCAGAGTCTGGAAACTTTCCTGGAACAACGGGTCTCCTCCCCAACACACCTGAAATGGGTTATCCAACTCATGGGTTATGACTATGCGACCACTTACCAGAAGGGTAAGGACAATATGGTGGAAGATGCTCCTCCTCACACATTTGATGATCCAGTTTCTCTTACAGCTATTTCTCTGCTTGTCCCAAATTGGTTGCAATCTGTTCAACGGGGCTATCTCTTCTATGAACTCCATGCTTCTTCATCAGTAGGGCACTCTAGGTTCCTCAAAACGTATGACTAGGAACAATGTAACTTCTTTTGGCAGGGACTCGAAAGGACAATTCAACTGATGGTGGTTGACTGTGATACTTTCATGGTCAACAAGGGTGAAATGACCCTCCTTTCAGGACTGCTCGAACCCTTACCCATCCCTGCACAGATTTGGACAACTATTTCTATGGATTTCCTAGAAGCGCTCCAGTGGTATAGTACCACATCTCAAAGGACACCATATGAAGCAGTCTTTGTACATGCACCACCAGTTCTTCTTCCATACACATTCAGCAGCTCCCTAGTTCAGGCAATTGACTCAATTCTTTGAAACCGTGATCAATATAAAAGTGATTTTGAGTTCTATTATTTCTGATATCTTGTGTATTTGCATTAATTAATTATTGCAGGTTCATCACAGGAAAATGGCTGAAAGCCGCAGTCGGGACGTGTGAAAAGGGTAAACAGCGGCAATCGGATCGCCCCAAACAAGCTAATAGCCGCGGTCGGATCGTAGGTAACAGACTGAAAACGGTCGGCAGGTTGCCAGAAATAGTCTGAGAGTCACGGTCGAATCGCAGGTAAAGGCCTGAAAGATGTGGTCGGAACGCAACTACAAGGGGTAAAAGATACGGTTTACGGCAGTTGAAAGGGATAGCCAAACAAAAATATATTGCAGAAAATTAAAAACATTTGAAACTTTAAAAACTATAACCAGAAATTCAAAGGAACACAAGGGGAGTCACCAAAACTATAGCTAGAGTTTTCACCCTAGCTTGTGCAAATGAGCACCTACTAAGCAGAATGGACTCCTTAGTAGCAGTTCAATAAACAGTAAATGAAAGTAATAAAACAATACAAATTCTAAACTAGCATGAGCATTAATAAACATAACAAAAACATGAAATATGGTGAAGATCTTTCTTTTTTGTATTAAAATTTTACCTCAAGTGTAGTGGTTGGTGAAGTTCTTGCAATGTTCCAAGAGGGTTGCCCCAAACTCCAGCTTTGCTCCTTCTCTTTCTCCAAAAGGTTGGAAATGGGCCAAAAGGGGCACTCAAGGATGAAAGTAGCTCAAGGGTGAGCTAGGGTTTCGAGAGTGATTTTGGCAGAGTAAGGGTGTATTTGTCTGTGGATATGAAATGAGGGGTCTCTATCACCTATTTATAGGTTTTTAGTGGTGGAGTGCTAGCCCATGGGTTTAGGAACCATATGGTTTAGGTCATCTGTATAGGGTTTTTTCCTCCTTTTTGCCTCTTTTTCCTCTCTTTTTTATATTTTTTATTCCCATTTTAGAGGGTTTTTTCTATTTTAGAGGAATTTTGGATAATTTTGGGGGAAAAAGGGGGTTTTTTAGGCTTTTGGAGGCTTTTTTGGCCGTTTGGAGGCTTTTTAATGGGATTTTAAGGTTTTGAAGGTAAATATGGTAGGAAATATGGACAAATGAGTCATGTAATAGGGTAGATGAGGTAGTGAGCACTTTTTGGGTGTTAACACTATTCTAGAGTAATGAAAGCTTTATCTTTAATCTAAGGAGTAATTACTATAAATCAAATGCATAAAACTCAAAGTCTGATATAACATAATCTAATGCTAAGGCTAAGTTTGGAATACCATTATCTAATGCTACAAATGAACACATGGGCTTTAAGATCTGGATCGCTGCTTTAGAAGTAAATGCAAGTACATAGGAAAATAGGTGTTAAATTATGCCTTGGCGGAATGCTGCTACAGGAGTACAGACACAACATTACCAAACTACAGAATACGTTATAATGAACTACAGAATCAGAAAGGTTCAACTACTACAGAAATAAAATCGTGCGATTTAAATGCTATTTAAAATACTGTCATTTGCAATATAAATTCAACCAATGGAAAACACATAATGAGAAATACGCGAATAGTAAGATCTCCTGACTTACGTGTTGGAGGGGCCCTCTCCAACCCGTACTCAGGAGTGAAGGGAACTTATAAACGCTGAATTGTAAGTAACATCAAGTCTTTATTTAAAATAGGAACTTCATAGTTTAAAACCAGGTCTATAACACAACTGTCTCGGTGGTATAAAACATAAAACAATAATTCTCCAAAATAGCAGCAAGAGCCTCCCGCCACCTGAGAGGTCCATATTTATATAATTCTATTGCTTAACCTAACTAAATGTCTAAGTGCCGATTCTCTTTAAATAGGAGTTCGTTCTCTACAGATCAGGAAAAAGGCATTGAGTTTGGTGATGTTCTTTCAGTTCTTCACTTAATTCACGCGTTGTCCTTTAGTGCACCTACACCTGCTCATTCAAACTCATTTTTTCATGTAATTAGCTCATAACAACCCTTTCAAAACATAACATAAATAATCTTTTAAACACTTCATTAAATAATTAAGGTAAATAATTTTCCCACTAATGAGTGTATTTCTTCAACCTTTCTTGTGCTTTACTGGTGGGAAAAGAAACTATCAGATACCTGAAATGGGGACTCATCAGGATCTGCATTGATCCCTTAAAGGTGGAAGCCATTGTTGCTCTCCCACCTCCTACTGACATTACAGAACTACAAAGTTTGAAAGAGAAAGAAAATTACCTATGGCGTTTTGTCTGCAATTTCACTCAAAGACATAGGGCTACATGAGATTACTTAAGAAGGACGTCCCATTCATTTGGGACGAGCAAGCATAACAATCCTTCAATAGTATGAAACATACGATTACGCATGCCCCTGTGCTCCAGCTGCCCAATTACTATAAGGATTACATCCTTTATTTTGTTGCTTCTGCCACCACGATCGCCATGGTTTTGGTGCAGGAGGACAACAATGCCCAGGAGCATGTGATCTATTACCTAAGTAAGGGTTTTATTGGATCCAAAACTCATTATTCACATGTCGAGGAGCTCGCTCTCGCGGAAGTCATCGCCGTCCAAAAGTTCCGTCATTACATACTGCTCTGCACCACCACCATCATCGCCGACTCGAACCCCGTGTACCATGTTTCGACACGTCAAGTACTTGGGAGCAATTATTCACGCTGGATTGTGATAGTTCAGGAGTTCGACCTCCTCTTTGAGAAATCCTAGTCTAAGAAGTCTTTGGTGTTTGTCAAGCTCATTTGCGATCTTCCTCGTGTCAATTTAGGATCTGAGCACAATGATTCTCTTCCAGATGAATCATTGTTCCTTATCAGCACATCTGAGCCATGGTATGGATATATTACCTTATATCTTCAAACCCAATGGTTTAACCCCCAACTGTCTCGTGACGATCATCATCGTATCCGTCACCATGCCAAGTATTACTTGATCATCAGTGATACATTGTACCGTTATGGTATCGATTCTGGTCTTCAACGCTGTCTGACACATGAGGAGGCTGAACACGTCTTGAATGACTGTCACGATGGGGCTTGTGGCGGTCATCTCTCTGGGATGGCTACAACCTAGAAGATACTACACACACGATATTACTGATCATCCATCTTTAAAGATTGCATAGATTCCATTAAAAGATGTCCCTAGTGCCATCATTTTCAAGCGAAAAAGTGCACCCACCTGGCCCCGTTACACCCGGTTATTGTCGTTGGCCCCTTCGCAAAGTGGGGCATAGATTTCATTCATTGTAATCCTACCTCGAACGGGGGGCATGGTTACATCATAGTAGCCGTGGATTACTTTACTAAATGGGCCGAGGTTATGCTTACATTCAACAAAGATGAGAAAACCGCCGCACTGTTCATGTTTAATCATGTCATTGCACAATTCAGATTTCCACAAGCCATAGTCACTGACCATGGATCTCACATTTAGAACCACATGGTAGATGAATTGAGCACCAGACTGGGTTTTCGGCATGAAAAATCAACCCCTTACTACCCACAGTCCAACGGACAAGTAGAGGCCATCAACAAGGTCTTGAAAACCATGATTCAACACATGGTGGGTATGCACAAGTGTAACTGGCACAACATGCTCTTTTCCGCACTATGGGAATATAGGAACTCCATAAATAATTCCACTGTATTTACCCCTTTCCAATTATTTTATGGATTGGAGGCAGTCCTACCTATAGAGTGTGAGATTCCATCTCTCAAACTCACAATTGAACTTCTTCTGAACACTACTACCGAGGCAGAATGATTCCTTTACCTAGTGAAACTTGACAAGACCGGCCACGATGCTACTCTTGCCAATGAGGCAGACAAGAAACACATCAAAGCACAATAGGATAGGTCAGTTAAACCTCGTGTCTTCAATGGGGGTGATTTGGTCCTTACATACGACCAAAAGCATGATAAGATGGGGGCAGGAAAGTTCGAGTCCATGTGGCACGGACCGTACATAGTGAAACATGTTCTGGAGAAGAGAGCCTACGAACTAGAGGACTATGATGGGATATATTTAGGTGAGCCCCGCAATGGGTTTACCTAAAGAGGTACTTTGCCTGAATATTCCATGCATAGGTACCTTGTATAAATTGTACATGGCGTGTGTTTTGTGTGTTGTGACGCTTTTGTTTTAGTGTGTATAGATCTTGTTTCGCTACTTATACCATGTTCTGTCTGCATGTGCAGATGGAAACTTGTTATGGATTTGCGGATGGCACCAGCCGGCATACCCGTAACCTTGGTTCGATAACCTGGGTACTTTACTCTCCCACCAGCGAGCTTATTAGCTCAGGAGGAAGTTGTCTAGGATACGCAACCAATAACGCGACAGAATAATAGGTGGCGATTGGAAGCCTAACTGACGCTCTTTCCTTGGGTATGAACCATGTTGTCATCCATTTGGATTCACAACTAGTGGTTTCTCATCTTAACTAGATCTATGCTATCCGCAACCCTACTCTACTCTGTCTCTTCCGACGAGTTCGTCTTCTGGAAAGGTCTTCTGGAAAGGTCCTTTGAATCTATTCAATACCTGCACATTACCCGAGACATGAATATAGTTGCTGACTCGATGGCCAACTTCATTCTAGATTGGTATGTTGCACACACATAACATATCCAAAAAATATAAAATCATACATAACATGTAAATCATCCATCGTATAAGAAAACATGTAAACAAGATCTCATTAATCATCCATAGAACACAAAATGTATAAAGCTTCCGAAAATGTCTGCATATATATATCAATCAATACAAAAATGATGGTGCTGATAAAAAAATATGAAGCATACTAGCTTTCAGTAAGAGTCATCTCTAACAAAATATGAAGCTCAGAAGCTTCCAGTACATACATAAACATGAGCCTAATCCCTAGGATTCTCACGATAGAAGGCTACAGCCCTCGCCAGTTTATGGAGCAGCGTGCCGAAACGTAAAGACACCCCAATAGTTTACTTCTAATAGCCTCGGGGTAGATCATGCACACTAGGCTCTGGGATATCTAGTGTGAACTTGTGGAGGTTCTCATGGACCTCCTCCATATCCTCAATGGAATCTCGCACCGTGGGACCTATGACTGGAACACCTCCTCTCCTCGCAATGAGCAAGACTCCAACTGGTCGCAATGGACCCACATCTGCACAAAACATTATTGAATCATCAACACTACTTCAAAAAAAATTATAAATGCATAAAATGCAAAAAAACAACAGTTTTTGTTCTTACCGATTTCGCCCCACTGTGCTCCCTGGGGAAGCACCAGGTTGGGGTCGCCTCTGAAATCTGTCCTGCTGTCCCTCTATCCAAGTGAAAAATCCTTAACTAAAACCTATGATAGGACCCCTGCCACAATGGTGGGCCACCACCTCTTCCCATATGGTCATGTGCGGATCCCGGGAATCTCAGTCATTCAAGTGCACCTGTGGATGTAGATGCGGCACCCGCTCCAATAGAAATGATATCACCACCGACCCATAGCCAAACGGCTTCAGTGCCCCATGCTGAAATTTGGTCAACTGACCCCGGACGTTGGTGAGGAGTCCCTCACACCAATTGAATACCCTAGGAGCCATGCACTCCTCCTCGTACATAAACTGCAATTTGGTCGAAAGGTGAGCAAATCGACTCCCCACTACTCCCACTATGGTGAAGAGAATAGTCTCGAATGTATTTTATGGGGATCTTCCCGCAATTAGCCACAGTTCCTGGGTACACCACTGGTCAATCATATCATCCACTATCCGATCAGCTCCTCGTTATTTGGTAAGAGATATAGGCTCCCCCCGCCAGGATAACCCTGTCAGGAAGTAGATGTACTCGACTTCTATGCTCAATGTATGCACTCCGATCACAAAATGTTGCTACACCGGATCCCAACATTGGATCATGTGTGTCAGCAGCGGAACTTGGGCCGTCATGCCTGACACTCTGAAGTATTTGAGCAACTCACAGTGCCTCAATGCAGCAATGCATCTAGGATCATTCTCATCTTGAGCATCATCAACTTTGTGCTTTCGTTCTCGCCACTCGAGAACCATTTTTATCACCGTGAAGCTATCCAAAAGGGAATTTAAACATTGTTAGAAACCTTTCCAACCATCAAAAGACTTTCTTTTTGGTTGGGCATTGAGTTGTAATTGGGGGTTTGTGCTGGCGCAGGATGTCATTGCTGAAAGGGCACCACCGACGGAAATTACCCTTACGGGTTTTGCGCCAGCTAATGCCCAACACAGGTCCCGTAAGGAGGGATTGCGCTGACCCGCGAGCGCATATCCCCCCACCAAATCAACTCAAAACTCACTAAAATGCACAAAAAACATAAAAGTGATCCACTAGAAAGTAAAATAGAAAAGGTTAGGCCTACCTGTATCTCACGGAATGCTAAATGGTCGAATGTAGCTCCCAGAACCAGCAAGTGAAAAATGGCTCCAAATGGCTCTTCACAATTCTCCAACTTGGTAAAAAAACAATTGTAATTATTTTTCACTATTTTTCCCATTTTATAACTAAAAAGAGAATATTATTTTTTTAGTTTTATGCTCTAGTGGGTTATTTACTATACTTTGAACTATTTTCTGCATTTAAACACTTGGTTAACTGTTTTGACCTAGTCTTTAAGCTTGCCGGTGAACAACTCATCGAGCATCTTTTTGTCATTATTTTTCTCATTAAATTCAATTACTAATGACACCGAGCTTACTTTTTGTTCTTTCTCGTGCTCGTAAAACAATGAGAATAACTCACCAAGTTATAGTTTATCACTTTTTCGGGCTCGTTAAACTCCTACGAAAAAGGAACCCCCCGAAGTATTTAATTAAGATCTTTTTAGGCTCTCTAAATACAAAAAGATCACCAAGCAAACTTGATGCGTTCACGCTTGTAAAAGTATTTGAATGATCATCTTCCTGGTGATAGTTTACCCCTTTTCGGACCAGGGGGCACTACTTACGAAAAAGGAATACTCCAGCCAGTCATGAATGGAAGAGTCCTCTCTCGTGTTGCTTTACCCTTTTCTGAGTGAAGAGGCTAACCTTATGAAAACGGACCTTCGGAGTCTTCTTTAGTTATTTTCAAACTCTCCAAATATTAAATGACGGCGAGTTTACCTTCTATGGACTCGTTAAAATTCAACATTGAAGGGCCCACCATGGGACGAACCCCTCCTTTCCCAGGTTCGAAAAATATTTTGGATTGGACTCATCTATGAGATGACCTATACTGAGCATCTGGTTACCCTCCTCAAGCTCGTTAAAAAACACATGAGGCACTCATCGTTCATGATGGGGAAAAAGGAAATTTTTTTGTGTTACACTTTAACCTATGCATTGGGGCTTCACTAGAAGGCAATATAATACTACGTTAATTCATATTGTGGTATTAAATATTCATGAAAACCTAAAAATTATATTGCTTATATATTAAGGGGTAAATAGTTTTTTTATTTAATGTAACAATACAAAAATACTTTGGGGTCTTTTTTATATGGGCGGGCTGACAAATATCCACCAAATGGAGATGGCGGGATCACGGCCGGATGAGAAATCGGGTTGAGTCAAGGCTCGGTCTTACTAGTACGCAGGGAAATCAGATATTGAGGCATGCTTGAGGCCAAGGGTTCGTGGTGAAGTGGGTTTCCAGTCAATCATAGTTGAGAGACAGTGGTCATTGACAACCAATTGTTACCAATAGCACTCAGCCAGTTGTTACCAATATCCTTAGGAGGCTCTAAGCCTCCAGGGCCTATTATAGGCCCTCATTAGGACTTGGGAGCTTGAATACCCAATCGCTTATGCCTATTACAGGCCTTGGGAGGCTTAGTCAGCCTCCTAGCGCTTGTTACAGGCCCTGGGGGCTTGGATACCTATCCCACAACAGGCTTAGTCAGCGATTGGGGAACTGCAACATGCAATCTAAATGTTTTACTATGTGGATTGGCTCTAGTGACATACAAGAAGTGATATCCTATCTCTTCATTAGACCATTAGATGTTTCAAATCATAATGATATGTGGTTGAGTAATTACATTGTGGATGAAGTAATGTGCATCCACAATATACATCAAAAGAAGCAAGGTGCATTGTAGAATGCATGTGGGGTCATAAGAGGGGTATCATATCAATATACTAGGTAGAAATATAAAGGGGTATAAAAAATGTTAATGAAAAAATTGATACATACAATATCTAATGAAAATAGGGTTTTTTTTAAATTGGGAAGGCATATTGGGAGGGGGTTAAAAAAAATGATTTTGGAAAGTATTTTCCAATATTTAGTGAAATTAGGGGTATTGTTTCATATGCCACGAACGAAGATGCTATGATAGCGGTTTATTGAGTGAAGCCCCCTTGAACCTGTGGCAGTACTTAGTCGTTCTTGAACATGGCACTCATTTGCATTTGCATGCAGTACTTGGGTCATTCATTTGTTCTCGAGTCTTCCTAACTTCATTAGTCTTGTTACTCCTTTGGGTCATCCAAAAAATACTGCCACCATCAGTTTCATTAGGAGTTGGCATAGTTCTCGTCATGTCAAATACTTCCAAGTCATGCCATGCCTATGTTCAAGATACATTCACTACTCATCATTTGCAGTCCGTACACCGTCTATTATATCGATCTACTCTGAGTCAGTCTTGCATGTTACTGTACCATCCAATCTAATCCAAACATCTGTTATCGAGTTTCATGTCGATGATGGGGGATTCATCATGGCCCTCCTTCGACGGATTCATCCTTGTCGACTTCAACACATCATCTGAGGACTGAATCTAGAAACCAATCAATTACCTTGGTTCTGCATGCCTCAATGGCAGGTTACCTCACTTTCATCATGAGTTTACATCATTGACTCTTCATTGAAATATTTCATCAAGCGTTCGACTTCAACTCATTTATTCAAGCTTGGTGATATGTACTATGATACCTTGGGGATCATCGACATTAATGGTGATTTTCCTCGCGCTTGTTAACGGTATACATCAATGACGATAATCAAGTGGTTTATACCATGTTCGAATTCAAAACATTGTAATCACATGGATATTTTCGTATCATTGTGTAATGTCCTTTTTTAATGAATTTATTAAAATGGCAAATTTTTCACTTTTTTCCCTAGTTCGACCTTTGACTAGTTTTGATGTCTAGGTCTCCAATTTGCTCCAAATGATCTCAAATATTCTGAGAAGGTATATGACTGATATTAGGACTTTATTATGATTTTCATGGATGATATAGGACGAAAAAGAGTGTTGGGCCTAGCCCAAGTGGGGCATTTTTGTGGAAGTCGGTTTTGGAACTGCGAAGGTGAGTGCAGTTCAAATGAAGACTTTTTGGAAAGACAGTGTTTGAGGAGATGCGAGGTGAGCGCAACACAATATCGGCAGGATGGGAATAGCGCGGCTGAAGACCGGTTCCCCGAAGTAGTAGCGTCGCGATGTGCCAGCAGGGCACCTGTTTTGGGTAAAGAATGAAGGTAAGGTTGGATGGGTGAAAGGGACCTATTTTTGGTTAAAATGCTCCATGATTACCAAGTAGTGGGTAAGGAGTAAGAAGAAAGGAAAGTGACCGGTCACATGCGCAGAGGAAGCATGACGTGAACCGGGCGCATAAGGTCGTTAGAGAAGAAACGACCAGGTGAAAGTGACACTTGGCATGTGGTTGATAGGGCAGGATGAAAGTGACGTGACCACGCATAGAGGATGGCCACGACAGAAGATACACTACCAGAAGCCAGCAATCCAGTTAAGGGAAAACTGTGACAGTTTTGGGAAACCTTAGGGTTTTTTCCTACGCATTGTAAAGACATGACCTATTGGCATGATCTATAAGAAGGCACATTTTGTAAGGGAAAGGTTTAATGTTAATGTTGTTGGTTGTTGAGTATTGAATTGTAATTGTTGAAAGGCATTGTAAAGGCTCTGCAAGCTGCGTGCGCAGAGACCTATTGAGAGAGAAGAGAGTCTGCAGCTGAGTGCACAGAATGGGACTGTTGTACCCTTCCCAAAGACTAATATAACAATACTTCTTGTGGACATAGCTCCCATCCTGTGGGTGAACCACATTAAATTTCTGTGTTGTGTGATTGTTTACATATTTGCACCTATTTATTTGCTTACAATGAATGCTTAAGATCTTGCTTATCAGTTTATGTGTTTTACTTTTATATGTATTCGCCATAAATAATGAGATGGGAATAATATGTTAAGTAACACATATGTGGATGAATGTTAGATGCACAAGTATTTCTAAGTCTGTGAATGCATAAGTCAGTTGGATAATCACTTAAGTGAGTGGAGTTCGCGCCATGCGATTCACTGGAAGCACAGCACTGGAAGTGCGCAGTATTTTGTGTTCTATCATATAGCATAAGCCATAAGATAAATAACCTAATACAAATGATGAATGCATAGGGATTCCTAAGAAGAATTTCCGAAATTGGTTAAGTCTGCACAAGAAGCATAGTTATCAGTTGCGTTGTCCTATCCACGAAAGCCCATCCGACATTGTGCAATCCTTGGATGCATGATAGAGTAAGAGTTGACCACGAAGGAGCTAAGATTCACGCAGTCTTCAGTTTGCAGTGCACTGCTCATCAGATCTGTTTAAGCACTCATCACGTGGTTGTGGAAACTAGATTCCACAGCCCCCCCATAACTTCGCCTCGGGTGAGACCGCATCCTGTTCTCATATTGTTGCCAAAACAGCCGGTGAAAAGGGGTTTTGTTGGTTCCTTTTACCGCGAAGAACCTGGATCTTTATAGAAAAACTCAAGATAGTTAGTTAATCCAACAAATGGTTCCGTTTCCACGCTAAGAATCTATGACGAGTTTCAGTGCTTGAAATAGTGATGTGCTCAGAAGAAAAGGTGTTAGCACCTAATTATTTGCAACATAAATGCTAAAATATGAGGGGTGGAGAGTTAGAAAATACCTAGTGGAAGCCTGAAATCCCCTTCGTTCTCCCTGACTAAGGTGCTAGGGTATGAAAAAACTGCTGCAGGGATGGTGAATATAGTGCACTCGAAGAAAAATGCAAAGGAAAGTATTAAAAGGAGTAAAATAACCACAAGTCTATAGGCCAAAGGCCAAATACTATGGAGATTATCCATTGTGTGAATTCCACCGTTGATTGGGCACGAACGCGAGATCAATGGTCCTCGTTGATCATCGCATGGCCGAGGCACATGAAGAATAGTCATAAAGGTGGTTGCGATGGGTTTTACCACCGAACAAGTGGCAGCAGGAGAGCGCATCGCATGGAAGAAAAGTGGTAAGCAAAACCGCCGCAGGGGCATGCGACACCATGATGGTGGGACTGGGCACTAGAAATTGGCGGTTGGGCTTCGTTGTCATAGATCGGACGGTGCGGAGTGAAGGCTATTATTCCACCATATGGGTTGCAGGTGATCAATGGTTCAGGATGCGATGGTAGTCAAATCAACGACGATGTGATATTGAAGCTACAAGGGAGACAGGTAAGGTGGACCCCGTCGGCAAGAAGATTTAAGAAGTTAAGTGTGTGACAAGCCTCCACTGTAGATGCGGTGCAGGAAGCGATCAACGGTTTACGATGATCGACGCATCAAGAAGAAGCATGCTAGATAGAGGAAATAGTGGTTGCGGTGTGTAAAACCATTTGATAGGTGTCAACACCAAGGCTGGTCGCAAGGAAGGAAAGTGGTATTGGAGACCTCTTTGAGGTGTTCACAATACCATTTCATGGACATGAGGTGCCAAGATGAACGGTGTGGATGGAATATAAAGGGATGATCCAATGGAATACAAGGAAGGGTATTCAAATCAATGGTTAAGTGGGGATCATATCTAACGGTGAAGATCAACGTGTGAAAGATCAACAGAGGGAAAGGACATACATCTGGCAGAGAAGGCTGAGGTTTAAAGAAAAAGGTTTATATATATACAAGACTCGGCATGGGAATATGACATTTGTTCTGGAACTTGTTAAAGTCAGAAGCTTCTCTATGTGTGGGAGACAATGAAGGCGACGGAGATTTCGACAGGGCATGTGCAGAGCTTATAGGTGACAGGTAGGTCCTTCCATCTAAATTCTTAAGTAATATAAGTGTATTTACCGTAGGAAAATGGAGGGAGATGAGAGTGTAAATACAATTAGGGCTAGGTGTGCCCTATAAGATAGAGACTTTGATATTTTTGACATGGACACTCAGCTTCCTGTCGCTAATATTAAGAGAAGCTTGAAGCTTTTGCGTGCCGAGGGCATAGATGTGCACAGGGTGTTTCAGTCCTCTTTTTTTTTTTTTTTGCCTTGATCAAATTATGTCATTTCCCGAGTTTGTGTCCTGGTGTGCGTCAAACTATGAGGGAACCAAGAAGGTTATCATGAATGCCCAGTAGAGTAGAATCGTTTGTTCAATAGAGCCATCCATTGTAAATACTTGCTTTGAAATCCCTGAGTCGCAAACCCCTGAGTCTGAGAGATTTTCTGCGGAGTCAATTGTAACCTTGCATCGTCAAATTTCCCCGGAAAGTCTACAAGCCTTTTTTACCACTTTCCTTAAGCCTGACCTGGAGATTGAAGACACTCCATACCCTTTAGATGTTGGTCTTTTCAATGATAAAACCCAGTTATTCCTTTCGTTACTTGCCCAATTTTTAGGTCTAGATACTGATACAGTGGTAACTAAATTGCAGTTGAGTCTATTGTTTAGAATTAGTGTCGATTCACTCTTGGTAGATTATGAGTTAGTCCCGAGCCTTAGATTTGAAGAATTTGTAGCAGAGGCCATTCATTCTCAGTTGGTCGTTTTTCACAATACGAGATGTTTCAGATTTCAAGCCCATTTGATGAAAATGGTTATGGTTAATAGTCAGGATGAGTTGCATTTTTCCCCTGAGGTTTATGCAGGCACTTTAGATGATAATGTGTTCAATTACATGAATTCCATTTTATCTGAGTTGTACAAATTGTTTTTTGGAGAAGAGTTGCCGAGGGTCTTACCTGAAATGAAGACCTTGATGCAGTTGAAGAAAGAGGTAGCCATGGGAGACTGGTTTTTATTGCAGGATTCCACAGTCATTAGGTTGTATGGTTTCGTACATGAACCTTACATACTTCCCGCCTTCCCAACCTTGAGAATTTTTACTTTAGAGTTTGTTAGGAAAAGGGTGATTCTAGAAGATGATAACTTTTTGAAGTTCAAGAAGGGAACTGATTTGAAGTATCCCTGGACAATAAGTCCTTTTATTGTGAAAAGTAAGGAATCCATTTCAGATGTACATAGATTGCTGGGAGTCATGGAATTCAAGAAGGATAAAACGATGGACTATTATCCTCTTCACATTATTTTTGAAAGGAGGAAATTGAATAACCTTAAGGGTTTTGAGCACAAAGAAGTGGAAGGGTCATTGAAAGGGAAAAATATGTTGCAGTATGAACAGGAGGAAAAGACAATGTCAAATTTACAGGGGGGAGATCTCAATTCGATAGAGGCATCAATAGAGGTTGATGTTGTATCACAGGTTGCAGAAGTTGGGGGAAAAAGGAATCTTCAGGATATAATAAATGAACATGACGAGGAAAGAGAGAGAGAAAAGAGATCTAGGGTCGAGACCCACGAATTGGTCGAGATATAGCCAGATTTGGAAGTTTTGATAAATAATGAAGTTGGTAAGGGGGGAGAAACCTTGATCCCAGATGAACAGATACAATAGTATAGTTTTCAAGAAGCAAGAGAAAGTGGAGACACAAATAGGTTCGCATCAAGAGATGAAATGTTTGAACAATATGGTCGGGACAAGCAAACTTCTACTCAATTTGTTTATAGTTTGTTTCCCAAAGTCAGGGACTTATCAAAGTCAGATGTGACTCTGGTGACTAGCCGGAGCATCAAAGATAACACTTTGAATCTGGCGGTAGCTACTCCAGATCAATTGACTGAGATGAAATTCAACTTGAAAAAGATATCGGCACCCGATAAGATTCAGTTGCATAAGCAGATCTGAGACGTTATCTATGAATACTTTATACAAGCGATCTTGAGGGTTGAAAAGCTAGAAGGAATTGTAAGAAAAATGGACAACCAGCTAAAACAAGAGAGACTGGAGAATAAAGCCTACCAACATAAAGTCAAGAAATTACAATCTGACTTGGTCTCAAGTGATGGTGGGGGAAAAGCTAGCTAGAAATTGTTGACAGAAAAGGACAATTTGATTCAAACATTGCAGAAGAAAATGAAAGTCCCAAATACTCAATTAATTCAGGCTCCTGAGGAGTCAAAGTTAGAGAAGGAGAAAGAGGCTTTAGCCAAAGAAGTCAGTGAAGCCAAAGCAGAGTTGTTAAAGTTGATTGAGAATAAGGTAGAGTGGGAAAGAGATAAAATGAGCTTGGAGAAGCAGATCGATGATTTAAAGAGTAACTTGTCCAATTTGGAAATGCGATTGTCAAATGTGAGTCCGAATGCAGATGAAAGTGGTGCTGACATCCTTTCATGGGATCTATCCTTGGTCAGCTTGAAGGACATGGAAATCAAAGAGTTGAAAGAAAGGGCTCAAGAATAGGAGGAGCAGAACCTGAAAATGGATGAAGAAATAAGGGAATTACAGAGCAAAAATAAAGGCTTGGTGGAGATAAATCAAAGGTTTATCCCCCTGGTGATGAGACATATTCCAAAGCAAGGTTGCAAGCATTTAATTTAGGATAGTATTATTGAGACGTCCACCAATCTCAGACCTTGTTTAATGTCCATAAGAGCGAGAGAGAAAGCAATAAAGGAATATTTGAAACGTTGTGCTGCAACAAGGGGAAATCTAAGCAGAAGGCCAAAGGATACAGCTCAGGATGCTATAGAATTTCTAAGAGGCCTATCAAAAGATGAATTGAGTACATTGGATATCAAGAATAGAGTTTCAGTGATCACTTGGGACAGAAGGACATTGGGAAAGTACACTCATGTGGAAATTATCGAAGCTCGTTGTGCGGGGATGATAGAACAAGTTACTGGTGTCAAGGGAAAGTTTGAAAAGGTTTTTCAAAGGGGATTTCCCTCCTTTTGGAATAAATCTGATGAGCTAATTCTTCACAACGATTACAAAAAAATTTTGTTCACAATAAGGATGGATCATGAAAAGTTCCAAAAGCTAACACATGTTCTTACAGGTAAGATATTATTAGAGAAACTGGTTGAGATTTCGAGATCATGAACCTGTTGAAGAACCTAAGCGAAGAGGTCCCTGTTATGTCAAGTGAAGAAAATGTGGAGCTAAAAATCTTGGTGAAGGAAATGGTATTGCATGAGAGCATCACGGCCGACCAATGGAGTTACGTGGATAAATATGGGAGAATGAAGTATTCACTTCGTTCCCCACAATAGTTATTGTTTTTATTTCAAGTCAAAGACTTCTGAAACATTTTCATTTTAAAGAGATTTGTAATATTTTTTGAGTTAGCTAAGGGAAATAGCTAGTTGGAACAGTTACTTCACTATATTTTTTCTTTTACTTAAAGTAAATGTCATTTAGTAAAAAGTATCGGTGGATGTGAAAAATAGTTAGGCTCATTCTACCTATTTTCTGTTTGGTAATGATAGTGGAAATAAATCCTAATTAGGTGTCACTTTGTTGTAACTGTTTTTTTGTCTGAAGTAGTCGAGCATGAGACTCAAGACACCCATAAATTCAGCGTAATCAATGAGTAAAGGGTTGAAAACTTTTTGGAAACATATATGTTTCTCTGTGTAAGATATTTTTGAGCCATTTTTTAATAAAGTTGACAAAGCCGAGCAGGTGTTTTATCAGGGATTCCTGTCTTATTGGTCTTGCAGTCTGTTCTTTGTTTTCCCATGTGAATTGTGTTTCTCTCATTGTTAATCCAATCTGTAAATGATTTTTCATATTTGGTTCAGTGTAGTATCTAGATGGAATTCATAGAGATTATGCTCCCTCCACAATTATTTTCTACTAAAGTCAATATAGAATTCATGTTTCCATGCTTTATATTGATGGATTGTTCATTTCTCTTCTAACTCACCAACTAAAAGCTCTTTGAATGTAAGCTGGTAGCTACCTTGCCCCTGTGTGAATGTATTTGCAAAGCATTTGTCAATAATGTTCATGTCTGGTTCAATTTGACTCCATTGCCCAATAAAGATCCATCCTGTTTTCCAACCAACAATTTACAAAAAACGATCTATTCTAACAAAAATATTACCTTTTGATTGAGCTGTATATGAATATTTTGAGTAGAGAAGGCTGGTGTGTTTGTTCATTGTTGACACCTTGTTGGCAGGTGGTTTGGTGGAGTACTACTGCAGCATCTCCGATGCTGTGACAAGGCAGAAGATGATGCGAATGGTGATGAGCGAAAGATTAGTTATGCATTTTGGGTCAATTGTACCGTGGAATGCGGGTTTTGGGTCATTTGGACCACATATTATGTAATGTTGAGTTAGTTATACCACAGAATGTGGGTTTTTGGTCGTTTTTGGATAAGTCAGTTAGATATTGGGTCATTGTCCACAGTGTCAGTTAGGAAGCTGGTAGTAAGTGGACAAGAGTTGTAAGGCGGAAGCCTATATATAGATAAGAATTGTAGGTGTTAAAAGAGGACTTGGAGAGCATAATTTGTGAGCGGAAGAATGTGAAGCTTGATGTTGGTTGTATGATTCCTGGGTATGTTTTGATGTCAAGAGTCATTGCGGAGATCTAGTTTTTGCAGAGACGTTGTATCTGGGTTGACAATGATAATATGATGAAGCTATTTTGTTGCAATCCATGTGTTCAATTTGATCCAGTTATGATAACGTGATATTGCACTATACGAATAATGTCATGCTTCTTTGATGTGATACTGGCTTTACAATTACTGTTGTTGCAATGATGAATGTTTGGATTGAATATTGTTTTTTTACTATGTTTAATGCTTAAGGATCTATGTTGCTGTGTTGCAATAAGTTTAAGTATCATAGCTGCAACCATCCTCCTTCATTCGGCGGAAACATGGTTCTGTCTGCTCTTCCTGGACGCCTTGGTTGAGACCTCATCTGCTCTACAGGTGTTGCTGGGCGGGATAAACCCTATCTGGGCCTGTGCTCAGGAAGACCGTGGTATGTGTCGACAGTGAGTGGGAATCCTGTTGACTGATGTCATGCTAAAACATGGTTGTGTTGCCGGGACCATGTATGGAGTGAAAGGAGGACATGTTGTGGCACTTGATGAAATCGAAGATCCAAGAATGGTTCGATCAGAAGTTGCAAGAATTCGCTGAAGAGGAAAGAAGGAACACGTGGCTGACGGTAAGATAGTGGGTAGATAGATACATTCACGATGGTTCACACGAATGGTTCTTCTATGAATTCCTAGTCCTATTGTTCGAATGGTTGGAAAAGTTGACATTCCAAAAGAGGAACTTTCAAGGTGGTGAACCGATGACCTAGACCCCCGAATTGATTCAGGAACTGCAGGAAGTTGATAATAAAGCATCACAGGGTGTCAAAGTGTGGTTCGATAGCATCCTAGAATTCTATATCACAGAGTTCGCAGTTAATACTTAGAAAGTCCTATAGTGAAGCCGAAAGACATTTTTCCCGCGAACCTTGAGGCAGGTTTTTACTGTCACTTCAACTGTCGATTAAGATGCTTATTTGCGAAAAAGGGATATTGAAGATGCATCTTGATTAGTAGACAGCCTGGTGAGTGGAGGCCATGGCTACTGTGACTATTTGGGGGATGGTACATGGAATGGTAAGGGGTATATGGGTGTAGGTCATGATGAGACTATGAGTGAAGCCGAGGAAGAAAGTGGTCTTACAACGAGAGGAGGGAGGTTCCGACAGGAAAAGAGGCAGAGGACAGGAGAAGGTCCTGTTGCGTTCAAACCGCAAGATCGTGAAGGAAGACCACACAGGACGAAGCGACCTCACAGTCCCGAAAAGGACAACCAGGCTACACCCAGGATAGAGGCAGGACCAAACCCCAACACCGTACCGACAGCTCCACTCACTATCTCTCAGGTAGCAAGAAATACCACTTCGACACCGCCAAGTTCTTCAACTCCACAGAAGTTAATTGGTATTAGTACATCGAAAGGAGGAAGGAAGCCCAGAATGGTGGGAAATGATGCTAAGCTACCGTTGTTCCACGGGAGTGCGACAGACAACCCAGAACAGTATTGGTTTTTGTGTGAAGCGGTCTAGACCATAAAGCAGATCACCGATGATGCTACTAAGAAAGGAAAGTTAGCAATGAATCTGCAAGGTCATGCATTAGAATGGTATATGAAGTTTGTTCTAGTCCCTACAGGAGCCCTAGAGAAGTCACTGGATGAGATTCAGGATGGGCTGATTGCCGAATTTAGAAGGCCCAAGTCTAAGGCTCAATATATTACAGAATTGAAAGAAATTAAGCAGTATCCCAATGAGATGGTATGGGATTTTGACCAACAATTCAAGACGCTGATGGCTAAGGTTAGTTTTGATAAGGGCGCTGTCCAACACAAAGAATGGTTCATTGTGGAACTGCTACCACATATTCAGCTACCATTGATGCAGCAAAACATCGCGACGCCCAGTGAAGCTCTGGAGATTCCAATGCGATTGGAGGCATCGCTGATTGGAGAAAATGCAGCCGGAATGTTGCAGATACAAACATAGCTTTCTAACTTGACTATACAGCTGCAAGATTTGAAGAAGGGTAAGGAGCAACGCAATGATGTCTGGTGTACACGATGCCGAGGGGAAGGGCATACAAAGGACAATTGCTCGGATTTCCACAATTATTTGGTGTCAAGTGCGCCAAACCTGTTGAATGGCGGCAGCATGCCGTGGTGTCGCGTCTGCCAGGTGTATGGGCACAGTCACGACAATTGCCCATATATGCAGAAAATGGTCACCACCCCGAGGAATCTTTATTGTACATTCTGCAAATCAGTGGGTCACAATGATAAGGATTGTCGTGCATACAGGTTTCTACAAGAAAGAATGTGCGATGCGTTCTATGTAAAGGACGACCAGCATGCCGTACAACATACGCAACCGCAGGTAGCCCAGCCGCTACCTCAACCGTAGATGCAGTTTGCACCGCAGCAATAGCAACCACCACAGTTCATGCTGCAATATGCTCCAATGCAGATGGCTCCACAACAACCACAGTATGTACAACAACCACAGTATGTACAGCAACCGCAGTATGCACCACAAGGACAAGGAATGCAACCGGCACCAGTACAACAACAGTTTAATCAACCACAGTACCACTAGTAGGGAGGATTTCGGGGAGGATACTGGGGAGGACGTGGCGGAGGATTTGGTCATGGAGGAGGACGTGGTAGTCGTGGACCAGTTCAATGTTATCACTATGCGGTATGGGGACACTATTAGCAAGACTTCCCACTGCTGCAGAACTAGTGTACATTCTGCTTTGTTAATTATAATACAGTTGAGAATTGTCCACAGTTGATTGCATGATGGTAGGAAGGGAACACTCCCCAGTTGTAGACAAAGCCCCAGGCACAACAGCTCGCTCAGAACCAAGTACAACAACTAGTGCAGAACCAGAATCCGGGGTCGAATCAGAACATAAATCAAAATATAAATCAATCGGGGAACGTACCACCAAATCAACAGCAAGGTGCTAACATTGTGACAATTTCTGCAGAACCAAGACCGCAAGATGCTTCCATTTCTGTGGTTACTCGAGGAGGAAAGAAAACTGGAGAAGACAACTCAATGTTCTGGTTAGCTGGACAAAAGAAGGTATCATTTGACATTGATACGGAACGGGAGATGTTTCTTCAGGCACGACAGGCATTAGGAAATGACCGAGGTAAAGCCGTCATGTATGACATGCCCTCTACTTTTGATGCTACTTCGGAGGTTAGCCCGTTGCGACGGTCCAGCACAATTCGTGCATTTTTGGAACATTGTTTTTCCCTGGAAAAAGATCCCAATGCTCTTGCTGCGATTGAAGCCTTGTTGTGACGATCAGCCTAGGATCAACAAGAGCTCACGGTTAATTCCTTGCAACGATGGAAGACGGGTAAGAAGATGCAGATGAATATTGAAATTGGCGACTATGATGTTGATTCAGTTATTCTGGACCTTGGTTTGGATGTCAACATATTGACCAAGTAGGATTGGCAGAAGATGGGGAGCCCCCCATTGAGCTGGTCTCTTATACAACTCCGATTGGCTAACCATGTGAAAGTAACACCCATTGGGTGAGTTCCACGACTGGTGGTAGATATCAAAGGTATGAAATCCTATGCCGAGTTTGATGTCATAGAAGTTGTTGAAGGCGGTAGCTCCTATCCCACGTTGTTGGGGATTGGATGGGAGAATGATAGTGGGGTTGTAATCAACTTCAAGCAACGGATGATGACCTCTGAAAATCGCGATCTCAAAGTGATCGCCCTGTTGGATCTTGCTAAAGGATGTCGCTACATAGAGCCAATGAAGGATGATGATCCCAGTGGATGGGACCATGCATTCAATATTTCTGAAGATTATATACATTTGACTACCAACGATGAGCTTGGATGGAGCAATGACACCTCTACATCTTCCGACTCTGATGATGCACAGGAATATTGGCAGCTACGCTTACACAAAGTATCGCTCCGTAAGTGCGAGTTGGTCACACATTCATTATTCCGTGTCGCAACTGAAATGGTTACACTACCAATATATGAAGGACTACCTGGCTTATCTGACTTTCTGATGGAGTTCAAAGAAAGAGTTTCCGAACCACAGCGCTTGCTGGCATTGAACGCAGCATTGAAGGTTGCTCCAACACGCTGGTGGGTGACACACAAGGCATCAATTGATGGATGGTCGAAATGCTGAAGAATTATGATGGTACGTTTTGGTGATACTGAGGTTTACCACACTGGAAAGTATGATGGTCGGACTGATCTAGGTGGTCACTTGATGGAATGTCAGCGGTTATGGGTATCCCGCCCAAAAGATGAGTGGGTCCATGCTTTTATCCATACTTTGGATTAGATGCCATGCTCATGGTATACTGCAACTGAGTTGCAAGGGGAAATTTCTACTTGGCTAGAGCTCACACTATGTTTTACCCATACATTCAGTTTTGCGGATGCCAATCCTGAGGTCAATAATGGATTATAGCTTATCCATGATGTAATTCTGCAGGTTGTCCCGGTAGCATATTCTGCGGATCCACATACACATTTCCTGATGCAGTCTCTCATGGAGTGTTTCAATATCAGTGGTGGGCTAGAACATGGTGATGATCCGCGGAATGTGAATATCGAGGAAACCAAAGGAAGTTGTGTTGTGGTACCACCTGATGCGCCAAGCGACTCGATCAATCAACTGCTGAAGATCCGCAAGATTAACATTGGGCTAGAGGACACTCCGAAGTTTGCAAATGTCAGGGATTACTGGAATGATGAACTCATAAGTAAAGTCACTGATATGCTCCACGAGTTTCAGGATGTATTTCCGACAAAGTTTTCTGACATGAAGGGGATTCTGGGCGACTTAGGAGAAATGAAGATTCCATTAAAACCAGATGCTAAGTCGGTCCGGTAGTGCCCCTATAGACTAAATCCGTGACATGAGGAGAGGGTCAAGGAAGAACTTGATCGCATGCTGAATACTGATATCATCGAACCAGCCGAGGACTTGGAATGGATTAGTCCTATCGTGGTACAAGATAAGAAGACTGGTGAGGTACGCATTTGTGTCGACCTCAGGAAACTAAATGATGCATGTTTGCACGATCCGTTCCTAACTCCATTTACTGATGAAGTGCTAGAAGGTGTGGGTGGCCAGGAGATGTACTCCTTAATAGATGGGTTCTCTGGCTATCATCGGATCCGCATTGCCAAAGAAGATCACCATAAGATAACTTTTGTTACTGAATGGGGCTGCTTTCAATACAACGTAATGCCATTTGGTTTGAAGAACGCACCTACAATATTTTTGCAGGGTGTCGTTGCTGCATTTAAAGACTTCATTCATAAATTTTTACAGGTATACATGGATGATTGGACAGTATATGGTTTGGTCCGTGATCATCTAGCGAATCTGTGGTTGATGCTCGAGTGATGCCAACATCACCAGATATTGCCGAATCTGAAGAAATGCATCTTTTGTGCACCGTTTGGGATATTGCTCAGCCATATTGTGTGTAAGCAAGCGTTGTTGATTGATCCGGCTAAATTGCACTCAGTTTGAGTTTGCAACCATCAACAATTGTTAAGCAGTTGCGGGCGACTCTGAGACACACGGGGTATTATTGCAAGTTCATCAGGGGTTATGCTGCAATTACTGCCCCTGTGGAGAAGTTGTTGAAGAAGTATGCGGCATTCCAGTGGAGCCCAAAATGTCAGGCTAGCTTTGAAACGCTGAAGGCGGAGATGACGTCGGCACCGATATTGGTATTTCCGGACTGGAGTAAGGTATTCCATGTCCATGTTGATGCCTCATTGATTGCGTTGGGTGTCGTACTAGCTCAACCCGGAGAAGGCGACCTTGATCATCCTATTGCTTTTTCCAGTCGGAAGTTGTCATCTGTAGAAAGAAATTACACTACCACTGAGAGGGAAGGTCTAGAAATGGTCTACATGCTACAGAAGTTAAGGCACTATTTGTTAGGTGGGCACTTCAAAATGTTCACCGACCATTCCGCATTGAAATACCTAGTCAATAAGCCTATGTTGGGGGGAAGATATGCCGTTGACTACTTCTTTTTAGGATTTCGATTTTGAATTCATTGTCAAGACAGGCCGGTTGAATGCTAGTCCTGATCATCTCTCACGGATCGATACAGGAGAGGAGCCGACCAACATTGAAGATGGTTTACCAGATTCTGAGCTATTTTGGATTGAGGTTGCAGATGGCTACTTTGCGAAAATCATCCAGTTTCTGACAACGGATACTGCACTAGATGAGTTCACCACCAGTAAGAAGAATCAGTTGGTAGTCAAAGCTGCATAATTCCAGCTAATTGCAGGAGAGTTATACAAAATGCATGTCGATGAAGCATTGCGCAGATGTGTCTTGCCGCATGAGCAATCGCAAATCTTAGCAGAAGCGCATGGAGGAATGGTTGGAGGACACTATGCCGGTAGGGCGACTGCTAGGAAAGTGTTGCTTGCTAGGCTCTGGTGGCCCACACTACATAATGATGCGACAAACTATGCACGGTCCTGTGATGTCTATCAGTGAACTAGAAACCTTCCCGACGTGATGAGATGTCGTTGATGCCCCAGTTGACATTGCAGCCGTTCGAAAAATGGGTGATGGATTTTGTATGACCGATCAATCCACCAAGGAAGTGCACGGGTACATGCTATATTATCACCGCGATAGAGTATTTGACTCAATGGGAAGAAGCTGGACCAGTCATTGATTGTTCTGTGGCCACAGCCATGCAGTTTCTCTTTGACCACATTGTCCCTCGCTTCGGTTGCGCCAAGATATTATTGAGCGACCAGGGCAGCCACTTTCTCAATCGCACCATCAATGCATTAACAGAGGAGTTGCAGATCTAGCATAAGAAGAGTACACCCTATCATCCACAGGCGAATGGCACGGTGGACGTTTTCAATAAGGTATTGGAGCATGCGCTAACAAAGGTGTTTAATGTGAACTGCGATGAATGGGATCTCAAAATCCCAGTAGTACTGTGGGCCTATCGCACCACATGTAAACGACTGACAGGGAATACACCATTTAAGCTAGTGTATGGACAAGAAGCAATTATTCCCATGGAGTATATTGTCCCGAGTCTTTGTATTATGGCCGCAGCAGGCCTGGATGATGTAGCAGCACTAGATGACCGTCTAGAGCAGTTGGTGCAGTTGGAGGAAGATCGTTTCATCGCTGGGCTCCACCAGGGGGTAGAGAAGGATTGCCGGAAAGCATGGCATGATCGACACATTAAAAACAAACAGTTTCAGTAGGGGGACTTGGTGTTGTTCTACGACAGCAAGTTTATGAAAAATCCAGGAAAGTTGCAGATCCATTGGCTTGGTCTGTATCACATCAGTAGTATTACTTCAGGGGGTACGGTTCAGCTGCAGCAGTTGAACGGGGCGATGCTACCAAAAGTGGTGAATGGTCATAGGTTGAAGCCCTATCAGTCAGGCTTGGAATACCGCGATGCCTAAGTCGCATGAAAAAAAGAGAGAGCATGGCGCATGAATGGCAGATTGGTTAGTGGCAGAATGGCACACCAGCAAGGATGGAATGGAACGCGGAAGTAGGATGGCTCCTACTGTGAGATTGAAGTGGTTTGCACCACTCAGTAGTGTTTCGCTTGGGTCACATCCGAAATCATTACGCAGATGGGACTTTTTCCTTTTTGACGAATATGATCATTACTTGATTTTGATCATGTCAGAAGAGCGCACGTTTATGCTTAGGGATACACCGAGGCAGCATGGCCGATGACACTCACCAGGATGGTCCGCATGGTTGGCACAAAGCATCCACCACACTCGCATGGCCAACGGCATGCGATGCACGTTTTTGCATCAAGCGAATCAGGAGGAGGTACGATTCTTCCATAATTCAGACAATCATTGCACAGAACGGTGGGATATTATGATTACCCTAGAGTGTGAGCAGGTGTTGCAATGGATTGCCGAGGCAGATGAATGATAGGATGTCCTGTATAAATAGGGAACCCAAGCGGAATAAGAACACAAAGGTTGTTTTAGTTAAAGAGGGTTATGCTACGAAAGGCTCTGGCATTCTGTTAAGTCAAGAATTCCAAGGAGGTTTTGGAAATGCCACATTTTATTTCACAGGGTAGCACACCCGGTGCGTTGAGGGCCCAAACCACGAGTGTCCATGAATGGATAGAGAAAGTGGTGCTTCGGACACTCTGACACCACCACCATGAAGTCTCATTCAGGATTTCTAGGTAGTTGTTGATCGTTCAAAGTCTCATGGTCCCTACGACCACACCAAAGGGAGGGGTTATCGGCCCCAGGTCCCTGTAACGTATGCTTACTGGTGCGAAATAGATGTGCCAGAATCGCTGAACTATTTTACACCTTGGCGTTGCTTCCACAATTCCTCTCTATCTCCAATTGGTCTCTCGAGAATGGAGGATGATTTTGCAAGGCCCGCCACAATAAGCTGGGAAGAGTCCACTTTTGGGTAAGAAGTACATGACAGCGAGCAAATGATCAGTGCACCAGATGGAGCATAACAACATCACGAGATCCAGACAGCAAGAACAATAGATGAACTAAGAGTTCAACCCTAGTAGAGTAGAGACGACGGAGTACACTGTATCCTGTTGACGTGGCTCGAGGGTGAGCCACAAGATTGTGTTCGGGGCCTGTTGGCAGGCATTTTGGTAAAGTACTACCATAGCATCTCCGATGCTGTGATAGGCAGAAGATGGTGTGAATGGTGATGAGCGGAAGATTAGTTATGCATTTTGGGTCAATTGTACCACGGAATGTGGGTTTTGGGTCATTTTGACCACATATTATGTAATGTTGAGTCAGTTATACCACAGAATGTGGGTGTTTGGTCGTTTTTGGATAAGTCAGTTAGATATTGGGTCATTTATCCACAGTGTCAGTTAGGTAGTCAGTAGTAAGTGGACAAGAGTTGTAAGGCGGAAGCATATATATAGATAAGAATTGTAGGTGTTAAAAGAAGACTTGGAGAGTATAATTTGCGAGCGGAAGAATGTGAATCCTGATGTTGGTTGTATGATTCCTGGGTATGTTTTGATGTCAAGAGTCATTGCAGAGATCTATTTTTTGCAAAGACATTGTATCTGGGTTGACAATGATAATATGATGAAGCTATTTTGGTGCAATCCCTGTGTTCAATTTGTTCCAGTTATGATAATGTGATATTGCACTATACAAATAATGTCATGCTTCTTTGACGTGATACTTGCTTTACAATTACTGTTGTTGCAATGATGAATGTTTGGGTTGAATATTGCTTTACTACTATGTTTAATGCTTAAGGATCTCTATCGTTGTGTTGCGATAAGTTTAAGTATCATAGCCGCAACCATTCTCCTTCATTCGGTGGAAACATGGTTCTGTCTGCTCTTCCTGGACGCCTCGGGTGAGAGCTCATCTGCTCTGCAGGTGTTGTTGGGTGGGATAAACCCTGTCCAGGCCAGTGCTCAGGAATACTGTGGTATGTGTTGACAGTGAGAGGGACCCCTGTCGACTGGCGTCGCGCTAAAACACATTTGAGTATTTCGAGTTTTTTCATAGATTTGTAGAGAGAGCCCTCTCTGACTGTGTTGGGTCAATAGCACTAATCTAAAGTGGTTAGTGGTTACCCCGAGTATTTCCGTTGATTTCATAAATTTTGCATCCAGAAAAGAAATAAATTTGGGCTTGGTGTGACAAGACAGAAAGAGACTTCGCAATAAAGGAAAATAGAAATCCGCATCTCTCCGACATAGATTGGTTGAACAAATACCTATGGAAAGATATTCACAAAATTTTATGGGCATCCTTTGGAAACTAGTTGCACGAGTGGTTGTCAAAGCTCGCAGAGCCCAAGAACTGTTTCTCACCAGAAGTACCGACCGAGTGGACACCGGAGCTCATTGCGAGGCTAAAAGCAATATATACCCCATTTTCGAGAGTAGTCGACTTTTGAGTTGACAATATACTAGAAGGGTTCGTGACAGAGTTCACTGTGGACATGCTGAAGTCCTACAACATAGCCAAAGAAAAAAATTTCAAAGGTTTCATAGGTAAGGATATGAACAATTTGAGGTTATACATTAAAATGCTTTTAGTTGAGAAAGGCATTTTAAGAATGTAGTAAAAGTTTACAGAAATTTCTGAATCTGTAATGGCCAATAACATCTATATTGATTCTGACGAAGAGACACATAATTTGAGAAGTGGAAAAAGATATAAGTATACCACTAAGAAGACCTCCAGTGAACATGGACTCCACATAGATATCGATTTACAAACCGTGCCTGATAGCCAAACCACACCTCTATCAGCCACCTATCAGCCTATTACCCCGTAGAATTCTCCCGTTGCAAGTACCGCCCCTCCTAATTTTCAGAATCTGTCAGTTCAGAACCCTCATGTTGTTAATATTCCTAATCCTCAGAGCGTCAATACTAGTAACACCACGGGAGTGAGCAATCAGGCTATCCTGACTCAGACCATTCCGATTCGGACTATCCCATCTCAGAATATTCTGCTTCAAAACATTGCATAGAATATCCCTAACACCACTAAAAACACTGCGTAGCACCCTATACCACCTAGGAGAAGGATGACTGATGATATTAAGCTTTTGATATTCAAAGGAATGGGTGTAGAAGACCCTAAGAAAAACTGGTTTCTATGTGAATCCGTGTGGAGTGTCAAGCAAGTTCATGATGATGTTGTGGAGAGAGCACAACTCATCACCACATTTAGAGATAGAGCCTTGAATCGGTTCATGAAGTATTATGTTGGACATAATAGAACCTTATCAGAGATTAAGGCTGCACTACTAAGTGAGTTCAAGAAACCAAAGTTAGAATCCCAATGTATAATAGAACTAAAGAAAATCAAGCAAAAAACTAATGAGACGGTTTGCGAATTTGACCAGAAATTTAAGACATTGTTAGACCAAGTAAGTTTCGTCATAACACTGCAACAACACCAAGAATGGTTTATAGCTGTGCTTTTGTTTCACATTAGACTGCCATTGATGTAGCAGAAAGTGGCTTCGCAGGAAGAAGTCTTTGAGATTAAGATGAAGTTAGAAGCTTCACCAATTATAGAGACTAGCACTAGAATGTCTCAGATCCAGACACAGTTAGCTACCCTGACACTAGAACTACAGGATATGAATAAGGGAAAAGAACATAGGCAAGAATTCTGGTGTACAGGATGTAAAGGAGAAGGCAACACTAGAGAGCATTGTCCATTATTTCAGGAGTACCTTAACAGTGCAACACCAAATCCCCTGAACCAGAATCAAGCACCATGGTGTGAAATCTGTAAAACACGAGGACACTGGCTTGAAGACTGTTATCTGATACAAAAGTATGTGCGCACTCTTAAAAACCTATCTTGCAAATTGTGTAAGTCATTTGGACATGATGAATCCAACTGTAGAGCATATGAGCTCATGCAGGAAAGAAAGCGAGACATGGAGCATATGTGTGATAGTGGAGTATACAGAGTCCAAGAAGCAACTCCACAGAAGCAAGATAATGCGCAGTATGACGAAGGCACATACAGAGGTCATGGAGAATTGTGTGGAAGAGGAGGAAATACCAGCCCAGGACAAGGAAGGGGAAGCGGCCAGATGATCTGTTACAACTATGGCCAGGAAGGTCACTTATCTAGAGATTGTACCAATGAATGTACTACTTGCAATTACTACAAATATTTTGATCATGTTATTGAGGTCTGCCTAGTGTTAGTGGTAGAAATGCAGAGAAGAAAGCAAGATGCGCTGAACCCGAACAATCAGTTGATAGCAGTAGAGAGAAGGGTCCTTGATCCAAGTATCAATGTAGTGACGCAAAGTGGTGTTGCCATAGGGAGATATAGAGGAACAAAAGCTTCAACTTCTGGAGAGTTTGACACTAAGCATACTCCTTTAGAAACAATATGGATATGAAAAGCTACTGGGAAAACACCTGCTTTCAACTTGGAGGAAAACAAAGAAGTCTTCGAAGAAGAGTGAGACATTTTCAAAGATTCAGCACCTAGGTCACCAAGAATTCTGTTGCAAAGTGAAATACCGCATATAGAGGATATGCCGGTCGCTTATGAAAAAACATGCCACACAGCAGAGACAGGCACCTTTGTTGTGCAATTCCAATGGAGCTGCATGAAATTACTTAAGAGCACAAACGCTGTAGTGGAATTACAAAATTTATTAAACTAGTATGAGCCATGCAGTGAGAAAGAGACTACTGAGAGCGCAGTTCATCATATTAAGAACCATAAGAGAACAGGCAAAGAAATGAGGCTCAGTGCACAGAAAAGAGACTATGAGATGGATGAGATGATCCTCGATCTGGGATCTGAAGTAAATGTATTAACTAAATAGTCATGGTAGCATATGGGGAGACCAAAGTTGTTATGGTCACCCATACAGTTGAGAATGTCCAACCAAGATAAATTCATACCTTTTGGAAGGTTAGCCAATGTTATGGTTGACATTGATGGAGTCTGAAGTCATGCATACTTTGAGGTTATCGACATTGTGGATGATAGTCATCCTTATTCATCAATATTGGGTATAGATTGGGAAATGGATAACCTCACCATCATAAAATTGAAGACTAAGAAGAGCATCTTTGAAGGACAGCATCTCAGGGTCATCACACCATTGGACCCTTCAAACAAAGAAAGATACAGTGAGTTGATTCAGGAAGAATCCAGAGCACAAGATCTAGACCGCCTTTAGAAGATGACTGAAAATCAAGATGACTATGTTAATTCTATGGCAGATGGAACACTCAGTTGGCGATGTGACAGTTCTTGCATCTCAAACTCTGACGCGGGAATGGAGAATTGGCAAGGCCGTATGCATGAAGTATCTGCAAGAAGATGCACGCAGCTTACAAAGTCACTGCGCTGGATTGGAAAAGAGGTAAGTCCAATCCCCACCTATGATGGTTCATCTAATGTTTATTCATGTGTCTAGGAATATACTGTATCAGTTGTAGATGAGCATCGCATACTAGCATTAGACGTGTCACTCCGCAAGACACCTTTCATATGGTGGGTTGCGCATAAGGAAACATTGACAACATGGGACTAGTGAAGGCACATGATGCAAATCAGATTCATGGAAACCACTCACTGACCATGGTAAAGTACAATGGATGGACAAGTCCAAGGGACCATGTAGAAATTTGTTCAGAAGCATGGATGAAGAGACCGCAGACAGAATGGGTTCATCTGTTTGTGCATACATTGGAGGAGCAGACTCCAAAGAACTAGTACCTGGATACAAAATTGCATAGAGAAACTACATACTGGTCTACCATGACTGCGAACTTCTAGAGAACCTTCAGTTTTGAAGATGATAGCCCGAATATAAATGAAGCTTGGAATATCATTAAGGAGAGAATATTTAGAGCAGAATGCCCAAGTATAAACAAGGAATTGGAAGAACTTTAAGAGAGAGTGTTTGAAGATATCAAAGTACCTGTGAACCTTCATCCAGAATGGGCAAGAATGATAGAGCATGCCCTTGAATATTGTAACCTTGCTGAAAATGGTGAAGAAAAAGGAGAAAGCGATGAGGAGGATATGTGCAACATCAATATACTTGAGTCAGAGGGTGCACGCGATGTAGAGGTACCTCCACTGGAAATTCCAGACATGAGTGGACCTGTGAAGACAAGAAAAGTGAACATTGGCACAAACGAAGAGCCAAAGTTCGCATCAATTGGAGACTACTGGGATGATTGGATGGTCACAGAGATCGCAGACCTTCTACATGAATATCAGGATTTATTTCCGACAAAGTTTACAGAAATGAAAGGAATTATTGTCGACTTAGGGGTTATGAAAATACCTCTTAAGCCAGGCGCGAATCCTGTTAAGCAAAGTCCCTATAGACTGTATCCTTGATATAAAGAAAGAGTCCAGGCTGAAATTGATAAGATGCTCGATGTGGGGATCATTGAGCCGGTTGAAGAATCCGAATGGATAAGCCTGATGCTGCTCTAGGACAAGAAAGCTAAGGGTGAGATCAAGATCTGCGTGGATCTCAGGAAGCTGAATGATGCTTCGCTACATGACCCATTTCCCACTCCTTTTATAGATGAAGTCTTAGATAATGGTGGAGGAAATGAGCCATACTCTTTTACTGATGGATTTTCTGGATACCATCAGATAAGAATGGATCCAGCAGATAGACATAAGACCATTTTTTCCACTGAATGGGGGTCGTTCCAGTATACAGTAATGACCTTTGGTCTGAAGAACGCACCTACCATCTTTTCCAGAGTAGAGGTTGCAGCAGTTAAAGATTTCATGCACAAATTTTTAGAAGCATATTTTGATGATTGGACTATCTTTTGTTTACTGAAGAACCATTGTGACAACCTCAGAATGATGTTAGCTCAGTGCAGGAAACATCAAATTTCACTGAATTTAAAGAAGTGTGTTTTTTGTGTACCTTATGGTATTATTTTAGGACACATATTGTGCAGACAAGGTCTGTGTTAGGAACCCGTGTCAACCCTTCTCTTTACTTTGTTAGTATATTGTTGTTGGACGCATATGCTTTGTAAGTCGTCCCGTAGTATTTGTTGATCCATAGTTTATATTAGCCCATAGTATTGACCCATAGTATTGGACGCATATGCTTTGTAATTCGTCCCGTAGTATTATATGTCCCATGGTTTTGACCCATAGTATTGGGAATAGACTTACTATATAAGTGTGTGTTGAGGTCATTGAAGGCACCATGAAGTTAATTGTATTGAGCTTGCTCAAAGGAGGTTGCCCCCTTGAAGTGGCCCGTGATCAATATAAAAGTGATTCTGAGTTCTATTATTTCTAAGATCTCGTGTATTTTCATTAATTAATTATTGCAGGTTCATCACATCTTGTATCATAGCACTTTCTTGGGCTCGTTGGGTGGAATTTCTGCCAAATTTTTTTTCACATCTGTTGCAAATTCGGATCTGGGGATAACCCCTATCCACTTAAATGTGGGAAGTACTTGGGCATAATCCCTAAAACTCATTGTGAGGAGTACCACAGGAACCCCGAAGTAGCTGGCCCATTGAGAGGACCTTCCAGCGAAAAGGGAAACGACCCCTACTTGATCCCACCCGTGAGGCAAACCAAGAGCTGTCCTTTGTGGCAAAGGGGTTATCAGTTTTACCTCAACCGTGGATTGAGGGGTACTGCCCCAATACGCAAGCCGTCAAACAGCATTGGTGGCCGAGTGAAACCCCTGAACTGTTAGGAAGCCGCACATACCTGGGGTCCATATCTATTTTCAACTGAACT